>OX451735.1:618610839-620035404 GCA_948472305.1 Vicia faba | reverse complement strand
AATTTTAAGTATTAAAACATTATTTTAGTGGAAACTATTAATTTAAAAACCTTTGTCTCACACTCTCGTTGGCCATATTATTAAAATCAAATGAGCGCTCTCGATTTGTCATTTAAAATTTAAAAGTATTTTTTGAAAACAAATAGAGTCCAATTAATTTTAAAGTTCTCTCACTGTATTTAAAATTAATGTTCAATTACCACTATCTGGTTAAAATCTCAAACTCTCGCTCTGTTGATTTTATTCTTAGTCAGTCTTTTACTCTCGTAAAAAAATAATTTAATATTGAAATTGGAAACCAAAACCAAAAAAGTCTTTTGTAAATGTTTATGCCAATTAATTACCGAACCCCTTCGGTTTATGACCTCACATACCGGTATCAGGATAGTTAGCCGAACATAGTTTTATTGCATAATAACATAGAATAAAAACATGTATACAATAATATAATCATGGTAAAATAAATAAATTGTATTAATTAAATTTGAAACCTGGAATAAAATACTGAAAGAATATATTGCAGTACTGTAATCCTCCACAAGCCGACATGATTTTACCTTGGAATAAAATAACTTACAGAAAAATAAATAAACCTAAGCAAAGTTCTGAAAGATGAGAAGAAAACTAATGGTGCAATACTCCTCCGGTGTAGAGAAATATTGCTTTAATGGTGATCGGTTCTTTCTGCTTAAAGAATTCTAAAACAAAAACAAAAATTCTAAAATCTGTAAATTGGAATAACAATAATAAGCTCAGTGTGATGAAGAAAAATAATTGTTGGAGAGGGTGCGCCAGAGAGAGTTTCTTTGATAACTGCCTTGCTTTTATAGATTCCATCTGTTGAGGAAAAATAGGGATAATTACTTGATTCTCGTTCTGCTTGCGTAGAGGGAAAACCGGAGGAAAATGTGCTTCTGGAGAAGACTTTGCATGTAACTGAAACAAAGAAAAGACTTTTGTGTTGTGGTGAGTGGCACGTATTTCATTATGTGGGGCATGTATTTTTGCTTCGTGTCGATTATCAGGCTTCGTGTGTCGAGGGGCACACATCCAAACCTTGTGATGAACTCTAGGAAGCTGTAACGACCGTCACATGCTTCTGATATAGATTCTTATGCATTTTCCTGTTAAACTACCATTTCTTCTTCATTTTTTCAACATTTTTCTTCCTTTTCTCTTGTAGGCTTTGCAGAAAGTAAATACATGAAACATACTAAAAATAGAGATATAATGCAACATAATTAATAAAAAATCGGAAACTTTATGTATGTAAATCGGGCAAAATATGCTATGACTTTTCGTGTTATCAAAATCCCCTAAGCTTGAACCTTTGCTTGTCCTCAAGCAATATAGTCAGTATGAAAATCGATAGAGTACAGGTTAAATGCAAATACATGATGCAATTCAAATCATAAGAGTTTGCGTCAATGTTTTCGTGGGAACATAAGCTCAACATCACACTAAAGATACAGTAATAACACTAAACGCCCCCCATTGTGTAGACCGATTCTAGCCATGCCATTATAGTTCAACCTAATTATTTTCACTTTATTTCTCCCATTTTCATTCGATTGCAATCACATTAAGCTATTTATCTTTACACGCACATAGTAGAGTAGCCAGTTAGTGAATATGATCCTTTTAAGCACGAGGTTCTAGAACATATATATGGTATCTTCCTTTTATTCACCCAATTGCAAGTTGTGGGGGATCAGACCATGGTCCTCTCTACCAAGTTCAGTACCGGACACCTATGAACCAACCGACAACGAGTTTCTTTGTTATAATTTATAGGTTTCGCATTCGTTGGATTAAGTGACCGGGTGAGGGTCGCCTAACTTAATTAGTGCATTCCCTGTTTTCAAATAGTAGAGCATGTAACTTTTTTAAATACTTGGGATCATTCACTTATATTCATCGACTCCCTACCTGGTTTGTGTTTAAGGCGGTGTTGAATGCTAAATAAAATACTCGGGGTTACTTTAAAACTAAAACTAAAGGTTTAGGTATAAAGGGTCATGAAATTGATCTAGCGTAATTTGGGGATTTAGAGTGTCACGGCGATATCCATCTTGTTTCTGTTTTACTCAAAGTTTCTCATATATTAAAAGTGAGCAACTTGTATACTTTTTGAATGCATCAAGTTATGCAAGTAACTAACAAAAATTTCGTTATGGCTCAAGAAAGTGGGGAAATTAGATAATAGCGAAAAAGTTTGCATATAAGAACTCAAAAGTACATAGATGTTTTAATTAAGGGAAATACAAGTAGGAATGTAAATATACTTAGAAAGCGGTAAAGTGTTTCCTAATTCCCCTAAGCTTGAACCAAGCAGTGTCCCAATGCTTATAAACAAAGAGGAAACGGGAAAAGAAACTAAGGTGATTTACTCCTGCTCAATGTCACGTCCTCTTCCTCGCCCTCGTCCACGTCCATCCCATCCAACTGGAGGATGAGGCATGCCCACATGGTACAAATATTCCTGAAAGTCATCCATGCGTACGGTTAAAGCCGCCATTTCCTCAGTCATTCTTGCAGCCCGACGCTCATTCCTTTCATTATATTCTTGCTGCTGAGTTTTCATAGTTTGCATGAGTTTCATCATTTCATAGCTTACATCCTCTCATCTTGTTTCATAATGGCAGCCATAATGTCATTATTGGTGGCTGGTGCTCTTTCACGCCTTCTTCTAGTTCTCTTGGATGTGCTTGCCACATTTTAAAAAGGAGCTTATGATGTAGGTTATTGTTTAGAGTCCCCTTGCTCCATTTCTTGTTCCATCTTATCATTCTGAGCATTACCTTGGTAATTTTGCACATTATCCCCAAGTGCAGGAGCAATAAGATTAAAAAGCCACTTGTCCATATTTGTTACATCTGTGAGTGCAATGTTGGACAAAATGATACTAGGAACTACTTTGTTATGCACCATGAGATTATACCTTCCATCTCCTCTGACCTTGATCAGGTGTCCAGCTCGACAATTGTCAATAAATGTGGGTGGAAGTGGAGGCAGATTTGCTAGTTTGTCTTCCAGGTGCAAGCCAAGTGCTATAGAGGTAACTAGCCTTCCAGTGTAGAAAGGTGTAGAACCTCTTGCACATAGAGATTGGATAAGTTTCAGGAGGAATGCATTGACATTGATCTCCTGATTAGGAGTGAAGGCGCAATGCAAGAGGGACAATTCTTTCGAATTTACCTTGTTGTTATTGATCCTCCCAAAAATTGTGTTGGATATAACACGGTAAAGTACCAGATTACAGGATTATGTATAGAGGAGGCATAAAGTCCTTCCCAACTAGTAGGTTCCTCATCAGAAATAGCTTTCCAAAATTTGAAGGTTGTAGATGCCCAGTATGCCTCTGGAGGGATTCAATAGTATACCTCCCCCTCACGAGGGAAGTGGAGTAAATCACTCAGAGCTGCTTGAGTTATAGAATATTTATCATTAAACATTCTGAAAGTTGTTGTTCCGGCTATGTGCAGGCTTTCATCGCATGGTGGTTGTAGGAGAATGAACTTAGGAATTCCAAAGTTAATGACTCATATGTGGGAAGATTTCGCATGCAGACGTATGCTAGATCAGAATTCCTAAGTAACCATCGCACAATATCAAGAAGTCCCAATTTACGCAAACATTCAATATCAACATACCATATAGGGATGATGAAGCACTGATAAAATTTAAGATATTGAGCTCTCTGTTGTTCTCTGGCCTCTCCAATTTGAAATTTAATCCCTGAAAGGTCGGGTTCTAGGCTTGGGTTCCTGTGTGCCATAGTTGAATCAGAAGATGATTGGTGATTTGACAAAGAGTAATGCGTGAGAAATTGAGGGTTTGGGATGGAAGAAGGTTTTAAGGGTGTATAAGCAAAGAAAAATAAAGAGGGCAATGTGTGTGTTGTACCCCAAAATTTGCCCTCTCATTTTACTCAAAACATACTCCTAGAGGTCCTCAACTTGCCCAAGGATGCCTAAGAATTAACCAGATAAATGCTCTCCTAAGACAATGAACCTCAAACTAGGGTTTCCATTTTCATCAAGATGGATGAACTCCAAAGGTCTCAAATCTTTTCCATGGTCTTAATATGTTCTCAAGACCATCCATGTCAAGTTTCATGCCTTGCACAAGAATTTTGCTCAATCAATTGCTCAAATGCCTAAAAATCAACTTTACTAGGTCAAAAGTCAATTGTGACCCTCATGCAGTCAAACTTCAAGTTTTTGGGTCAACATCAACATTTTGAAGTAAGATCCATCATTTGATCAAGGGTTGATCATGATTCCTTAAGGAATGCCCAAAATTCATGAAAACTCAAAAGTTGCTAAATTAGGGTTTCTATAGGAAAAGTCAACCAAACTTTGACCAAGCATAACTTTCTCATACTTTATCATAAATTTCCCATACAAGGCTCATTTTGAAGAGGCTACAATTCCAGATAACTCATCTTCAACCCTCAAGTTCAAAAAATGCACTCATGAAAAGATATGAATTCAGACATTATAGGTCATTTTAAAAAGTCAACCAAAACACCTTTTGGGTCAAAGCTTCTTACATGAACATGGAAGATCCAATTAAGGTGAAACCAAAAGGGTTGTTTAGAGGACATCCTAAGCTTTCTAAAAAGTAATAGAACACCCTCTTAGGGTCAAAGTTGAGAGAGATGTGCATTGTCAAAGTTGGCCATTTTTGGAAATTTGCACAAAGTCAACCATGCCCAAAATGCATTTTTCTTCAAATGGGCACAACTTTTTATGCTTGCATCTTGTTCCTAACATGGTCCACGACCCATGAACCACTCCATGCATTGTTTTCTTATTTATTTGATTTATTTTGATTTTTAATCATTTAAAATCCAAATTAAATCAAATAAATGATATAAAATTATTTTGGGATGATTTTGCATTAAATAATGAGAATACAGGCTGTATGATAGCAAGAAAATCGTGCAAGGGCTGATTGGATTGAAAATGGCATGATTTAGCCAATTTTGGAAACAAAGAATATCACTTGAAAATCAAATCTCTTGCTCATCAATCTCCAAGATTTAATCCAAATTTGTTAACCTGTTTAATTCACATGCATATAACAGAGCTTCGTCAACCCTAGGGACGAGATTATAGAGGCGCAGCTTGTTCCAAAGAGTCAAACAAAGTTTCCAATTTCCAAAGAAAAGGGAAGATCAGATTTCTTCTACAGGCCAATTCAAGGAATTTTGGAGCATCAATGATCATCCACGAAGGTCCTTGAAGCTTTTCCAGACGCTATCCAAGCTTGTAGCCTTAGGAATCTCCAGATACAGATCACAGTTTGCACCCTTATAACTTAAATTCGTTTTCTTGGTTTTACATATTTTAAATCGAATTTGTTTGTATAAATGTGTTTATAATCATGCTTGAAATTTGTTTGAATGCCTGGATTTGAGTTTTAGCGCAGGAACGGGCTTACGCCATTGCTAGGGTTTGGAAGCTTCAAATTGGGGATTCTCTATAGAGGCAAAATTAGGACAGATCAAGCGTACCAATGAACTCAGGGCATAATTTCTAGTTGATCTATGCCCTTAGTTAGGATTTATTTGGCTTGTATTACGTTTTTTATTATTGCAGGGTTACATCTATGGACAAAAACTGTCACTACAGCCTTTAGTGACAGTTTTGTTCGTAGGTAAAAGTGTGGCCAAAAACAACAGTTATGGAGAAGAAGACAATTAGGTGGCAGAATCCCATTGGGTAATTTGAATCACGTGCACGTTTGGGAAAGACCACTTTATTTCCTTTATATTTTATTTGTTTAATTATATGTATGAATGAACAGCTCAACACGGATGGTTAAGGAAGGAGTATGTGAAGCTTATGTCCTGGGTTCGATCCCAGGCGTGAGCTTTTGTATTTTTCTCATTATTTCATTACAGATTCCATGCTTTCATCATATGCACGCACACCATAGGACCTCCAAGTCATCGTCATTGGATCAAGCTGCATCCAGATCCAACGCCTCAAGCATGCAAGCGCATGGTGGACGCTCCAGGCACAACACACCAGATCCAACGGTGTATTGGGCCAACCAGACTGGGCCTTGGCAGAAATTCAACAACATCACCTCTATTTGAGCCTACACCCCATCATGCTTATGCTTTTTTATCTTTTAATTCTATCATTATTTTGTTTAAATTAGTTTAATTATTTTTATTAATTATTTTTTTTATAAAATCATAAAATCAAAAAGGTCATAAAAAATAGGATTTAGTTCTTTTTTTTAATAAATTAAGTTTTGTAAATAAATTAATTTCTTCAACTTTAATTTATTTTTAATTAAAATCAATTAGAAATTAGGTTAAATTCAAATCTTTTTCACAAAATATCCAAACAAATTTTAATAATCCAATTAGGTTTTTTTAGGGTTTTAAACTTTTTCCAAGCTTTATTCTCACGCTGAATTATTTTTGTCGTACGATACTTTTTCAATATTGATGTAACTGCGCCGGGTTTCTAATAGTTTAATTAGGGTTTTAATTTCCGCATCTTTATTTTCAGTCAAATATTTATGTATCTACCCAAAGGCCTTGTAATAGTTAGGACTTTAATTTCTCGCACTTTTTAATTTCCGCAACTATAAACTGCCTACATGTATGGATAATAGGATTGTATGCGAAAGATAAATCAACGATTAAAAGGTAGATAACCCTAATAGTGAAAAGATAAATAAACTACAAAATAACACATGCACATGTTCACTCCTAGGGTTTATCCCACTCCGGTTGCCTTCGGTAAACGGTCATGAAGTATAGGGAATTTTAGTGTCCGTCCTCCAGTCCTGAAAGATCAAAGTGACCCATTCGAATGTTGCCTCGGAAAGATCTTTAGGACTTTAGGGTAACTACTTAGGTTTCCTAACCATTGCTTTTGTGACCATACTTGTCCCTTCGAATGTCACTTAAAACTCCAATGATGGGGCTACCTACTCCTTAATAGTAGGATAGCGTTGTCTAAAGGAATAAGAAAATGAACAGACTTTTTCGAGTAGGTAGAAAATCTTAAGTACTTGCTCAAAACAAAAAAAAATTCACGAACACTTTCAAAACAGTTTTCGAAAACAACTTCGTCACACTCTTGAGGACAGATACAAGGGTTACCACGAAGTTAAACAAAAACCTTTCAAAGCACACACAAGCAATTTCAAAATGATCAAGTACCTAAGAGCCCGTGGAAAACCACAGATAGAAAGGGTGCTAACACCTCCCCTTTCTATAATCTGCCCACCGTACTCAGAAACATCTCGAAAAAGGTTTTTTCTGTTCTTTTTCCTTTTCCTTTGTTGGATGAAATAAAATTCAGTGGCGACTCTTGCTTACCGCAACATTTGCGAATACAAAATGCAAACCAGTATTAACAGTCGGTTCTGCCACCATATCACAGAACTGGAGACTCTGTTGGGGAATTAAACAAGTGGGGTATAACTTAGGATCTAGGTCATTTTCAAAATTTCTTTCTTGTTTGCTTTACCTGCTTTATCTTCAAGGGTTTTTGTTTGGGTATTATTAAAGATCCTACACCCGGATCTGGGAACACCTTTTAGGTAAGTAGCAATAAACTGTGAGGGAACTATGCGGGGTATACCGACACGGTTGAAGCAGTAGATACGGTGTTGCGACACTTTGGTTGGTACCGGTAGCCCTTGAGTCAATCAAGGAGAATACGGGGCCGCTGCGTGGTGTCATAAAGCATCAACTTACCTTAGAACCTTTAATTGCACAACTTGGCCAGTAGGACGTAGCGAGATGGTCGGCTTTGGTGTATTCCCAAGGTCGACAGATACTCGATGCTACACTTATTGAGTTTTGACTCCTGAGTTTTGTTTAGTTGCGAGTCAATCACCTATTGAACGAAGCTTAGGGGAAAGATCAGTGATATTGAGATCCCTTAGAACCCGGTTACTATTTATAGGACAGGTTGAACCAATCCAGCTTCAAGAGGGTATGACCTTAAAACTCATGTAGGCCTTGTTTGGTGTGACTTGTTTGTTTCTTGCTATACATGTGATTTCCTAGCATAATCATGACATCATAAACATGGCATATCATACTAACCATTTCAAGGATTTTCTAGGGCTCATCTTTGCTTTGTTTTGTAGGACATGGCATCCGCCTGCAAGAACACTATCCAGATTAACCTTGTGAAAGTACCTCCTCAACTAAAGGACTTGGCATTAAGGATTCCGGAAAGCACCCCCTTCACTGAAAAACATGGTCGGCTGCTCAACTTGGTCACTTCAAAACCTGATGAAGAATTGTTAAAAATGCTATTCCAGTTCTTTGATCCTTTGCACCACTACTTCACCTTCCCGGATTATCAGCTAGTGCCTAATATGGAGGAATTTTATTGGTTATTAGGGGTACCTATTCTTGATTAGTTACCTTCAACGGTACGGAAAGACATCCAAAGCCTGAAGAGATTGCTCGAGCTCTGTCCTTACAACGATTCGATGTAGTGACAAATTGGGAAACTAGGGGAAGTGCCCAAGGAATCCCGGTTAAATTTCTATTCGAGAAAGCTAACTATTTTTGGGATACCCTGGATTTACAAGATTTTGAAGAGGTATTGACACTCCTCATCTACGGGATGGTACTATTCCATAACGCGGACCAACTCGTAGATGTGAATACGATCAAGGTTTTTCTGTCTCATAATCCAGTGCCTAAATTGCTTAGGGATATTCTACACTCTCTGCATGCTTGCACTCTAAAGAGAACGGGGACCCTCCCATGTTAAACCCCTCTATTGGCTACCTGGTTTATTTCGCACCTACCCAGGTCTATTTTAAAGAATGAACAGGGTATGAAATGGTCTCATAGGCTAATGTCCCTTACACATTCACGATCCTCGGAAGATGTTACCATCATCGATCACTGTGGTGAATTCCCTAATGTCCCTCTCTTTTAGGGGAGGAATCACTTATATCCTTGTTTGGCACTGCGACAGTTTGGTTATGCGAGAAGGGATGGTCCCCATGATACACTTATCCAAGGAATCACCTTCGACTATGAGAATGATGCTCAGGGTTACCGTAAAAGGTTCATGCGAGCTTGGGGCATGGTACATAGGGTTGATAGCAAGAAACTAGGGCACAAGAATTCCATCCCTCTTGAGCCTTATCTCAAATGGGTACGAGCCCATACCCAAAGTCTTATGATTTCTTACCCTGCTGTCCTACCAACGATTGTGGAACCAGTTGCTAAAGGAAACACTTCTTATCTTGTTCTCCATCTTGACATGCCAACTGATCATGAGGAGTTACAAAAATCCTGGGTTCAACTTAAAGAGGAGAAGGATACGTTCGAAACTTAATTCTATGCCAGCGACAATAGGGTCCTGGAACTCACTAGGCTACTTCATGAAGAGAGGAATATAAACGCCTAAATCGCACCAAAAAGGATGCGCTCATGGGAGACCTAATTTTCTTTTTGCTTTAAGTTTTATTGTTTAATTGTAAGCCTAAAGGGCACTCTTTGTAATGATTCGAACTTATTAATACAATTAATGTGTGTTGCTTTTGGTTAAACAAATTTGAGCCTTTAAGAATCCTTGAAATCATTGCATACGCATATCATCCATGACATTTCATAAACCGGTACCATAACAGGTTTCTCATATTCTTTGCTGTTTATTTCAGCAATAATGTTTTACGAACAAAGCATCAAGGATCTACAGGCACAAAATGCCCAATTTCAGCAGATGTTCGTAGCCTTAGCTAAGGGGCAGGAAGATCTGAAGGCCCTTATTCTGAAAGAGAAGAAGAAGAAGAAGAAGACCTCTGGTGTTCTGAATCTGGGCAGGAGATTCAAAGGACCATTGAAGCAACCGGTGGATCTGACCTCCTCATCCAAAGAAGGGGAGAATAAAGAGAGATCGACAAGGGAGGAGGACCCTATCCCTGAATTTTCTGATAATGACACAGACTACAATGATGAACAATATCCTCCCACTTAGGATAGATACAAATAGTTAGAGGATCGACTGAACGCAATGGAGATCCAGAGAATACCATGGCTGGATTTTGAAGAGCTGGGTTTGGTATCTGGGGTAGTCATCCCACAGAAGTTTAAGGCTCCAGTTTTTGCGAAGTATGATGGGGTGTCTTGTTCCAAGCTTCATCTCTGTTCCTATGTGAGGAAGATTCAGCCTCACACTGCTGATAGGAATTTTTGGGTCCATTTCATTCAGGACAGTCTGTCCGGGACTCAGCTTGAGTGGTTCTATCAACTGGAGGGGACCAATGTCCTTAACTGGGAAGATTTGGCTGCTGCATTTTATAAGAAGTATCAGTATAATGCTGACCTTGCCCCTACCCATACTCAACTCCAGAGTATGTCCATGGGCGTAGGTGAAGGCTTTAAGGACTATGCGCAGAAGTGGAGAGATTTGGCAGGGAGAGTCCAACCCCCTTTGTCTGATAGAGAGTTGGTTGACATGTTTCTTGGGACGTTGTCTGGTCCGTTCTTTAATCACTTGATTGGTAGCTCCTCAGCTGGTTTCACTGAGCTGATACTAACGGGAGAAAGGGTAGAAGTTGGGATCTGGAGTGGCAAAATATAGAAAGATACCTCGTCAAGCTCTGTAAAGAAGCCCTTCACGGGTAAAAAAGAGGCCAATGCCATTTATATCCAAAGAGGTCAGAGCAGAGCTGAATACCGTCCAACGGTAGGTGTTGTGATGATACCTAGGCCTGCGGCTACCCAACAACGAAACAATCAACAAAGGGTAGAAAGACCGAAAAGGCAGTTCACCCAGATTAATATGACATTGACTGAGGTTTTACCCCAACTTCTAAAATCCAACTTGGCAACCTTGAAGGAGGCTCCCAAGAATCCTAACACCACATCTCCTTGGTACAATCAAAACGCTCGGTGTGCTTACCATTCCGAGAGTCCTGGCCATGATACAAATGACTGCTGGGCTCTGAGAAATAAGATACAGGATCTAATTGAAGCCAAGGAGATTGAGTTTGATGCTCCGGAGAAGCCTAATGTCATAACTGCTCCCATGCCCAAGCACAACCGTGGAGTTAATGCCATTGATACTGATCTATTTGTTACCTTTGTTGATGAAGTTTCCACCCCTCTCATGACTGTCAAGAAGAATTTGTTGTTGGCCGGTTTATTTCCGGGTTGTGGTGAAGGTTGCCACATGTGTTCATCTCTGCCCTCTAGTTGCTATTTTCTAAAAGCAGGTGTTCAACGCCTGATGGAAAGCAGAGAGATTTTGTTTGAAAAGACTCTGATTCTGTCTGTTTCGTATGAAGATGTTGCCATCATAACCATTTCCGCCAATCCTTCCAAGGTCTCCTCTAAAACACTTGTTAGGATTACACCTGCTCCAAGAATCGCTCCGTTGATAATCACTTTTCCTGGTCCCGAACGTACTCCTCGGAAAAGCTGTCCCTTGGAATTATGGTGCTGACGTCTACTACCATGGTGTCAAACAGGATTTGAAGACTGAAGAGGCTGATCCCGATATCAGTAATATTTTTGGGACCAATGAAGTTACCCGAAGTGGAAGGGTTTTCTCTCCCGAGATCTCCCGGAAGACTGTCACCAAGCCTGTTATTATACCGTCTGTTGTTCCTGCTAGTACGTCAGCTATTACTCCTAATCTTACTCCAATTGTCACCCCTGCCGATGATTCATCTGGGACTCGGGGAAAAGAAGCTATAGGTGAGCCTTCCTGGACGGAGGCACCTAGAAAAGTTGTTGTGGAATCCTCTAAGCAAGAAATAGAGGAAATCTTAAAAATAATCAAGAAAAGCGACTACAATATGGTCGAACAGTTGGGGCAGGCCCCTTCAAAGATATCGATGTTGTCTCTGTTGTTATGTTTTGAGGCCCATGCAAAGGATTTAATTGCATTCCTCAAGACTGCGCATGTGCCGCAAGAAACCTCCGCCGACCAATTCAAAGACTGTGTGGCCAATTTGACTGCTGACAATGGGTTGGGTTTTTCAGATGTCGACCTGACACCAAAGGGGATAAAGCATAATGATGCTCTGTATGACTCGATCTAATACAGGGGCACTACTATGGCTCACGTGCTGGTGGACACTGGATCTTCACTAAATGTTCTGCCAAAGAAGGCTCTTGATCGGCTAGATTGTGAAGGCTTGACCTTAAAGCCCAGTAACATTGTGGTGAGGGCTTTTGACGGGTCAAAACGAATGGTGCACGGGGAGGTGGACATCCCTATCAAAGTGGGTTCCCAGACCTTTGAATCCACCTTCTACATGATGGATATCAGGCCATCATACTCTTGTTTGTTGGGTCGCCCTTTGTTCCATGAAGCTGGGGCTGTTACTTCTATGCTGCACCAAATGTTGAAGTATCCGGTGAAGGGGAAGATTGTCACTGTGCATGGTGAAGAGGAGTATATGGTAAGCCACCTGAACTCTTTCAGGTATATGGAGATGGACGGGGAATTCATAGAGACTCGTCAAAACTTTGAAGAGGTTCCCCAGATTATGGCGTCAACCGAGACTATCACCAGCACCAAACCTTCTTTGAAGATGGCTTCTCTCAAGGATGCCAGAGCAATAGTTGATGAAGGTGGGTGTACCATTTGGGGACAACTCCTTGATTTTCCTCATAAAACTGACAAATTTGGTTTGGGCTTTACTTCAGGAGCTCAAAGGGCTGTTCGACGCGCTCGGGCTGGAGGACCTCCCCTACGCATCAGTAATCGTGGGGTCAATGCTATTGAAGACAGTGAGGAAGATTCTGATATTGATAGCTGGATCTACCCGACTACCAACGGTGGACCTAGTAACTGGACGGCCAGAGATTTTGTACCAATTTCTTTTGTTCAACAGTAATTGTCTTACTTGTTTTTTGAATTTGTAATAAACAATTTAAACTCTATGGCCCTGTTCTTACCCGAGGCATATTGGTTCTATTTGTGAGGGTTATTATATATCATTTTCATATGTCATCAATAAAACATTGGACGTTTCTTGCATACAAATTTTGCGCTCTCTATTTTTATTTTCTTCTTTTCACTTTATCAATACATCTATGCTCTTACATACACTCACGTATCAAAATGCAGATCCATATCGACTCTGGATCCCATTGATAATAGTTTTGCTATTGCCAGTTATAACTTCGAAAATCCGATCAACCAAGCCGAGGACGAAGGTGAGGAAGATTGTGAGGTGCCTGGAGAAATTGCTAGACTGTTGCAGCAGGAAGAAAGGGCTATACAACCTCATGAAGAGCCAGTTGAGACGATAACCTTGGGAACAGAGGTAGACAGAAAAGAAGTCAAGATCGGAAAAATCTGGAGACTAAGGTCAAACAACGGTTGATACAGATGTTGCACGACTATGTTGAGATTTTCGCCTGTTCATATGAAGACATGCCTATTTTAGACACTGATATTGTGGTACATCGTCTTTCGACTAAAGAAGATTGTCCTCCGATTAAGAAAAAGGTCCGTTGCATGCGCCCTGAAATGTCAAAGAAGATCAAAGCAGAGGTTATGAAACAGTTCAACACTGGGTTCTTAGCTGTCACCTCCTATCCGCAGTGGGTTGCTAACGTCGTTCAGGTACCTAAGAAGGACAGTAAGGTACGAATGTGTGTGGACTACAGAGACCTAAACAGGGCAAGCCCCAGGGATGACTTCCCGCTTCCCCACATTGATGTTCTGGTTGACAACACCGCATAGCACAATATCTTCTCCTTCATGGATGGTTTCTCTGGCTACAACCAGATCAAGATGGCTCTTGAAGACATGGAGAAGACAACCTTCGTCACACAGTGGGGCACCTTCTGTTACAAGGTGATGCCTTTTGGGTTAAAGAATGCTAGGGTAACTTATCAGCGAGCCATGGTCGCCTTGTTCCACAGTATGATTCACCATGAGATAGAGGTTTATGTTGATGACATGATAGCCAGGTCTCAAATCAAAGAGGGGCACCTTGACCACCTACAAAAGCTGTTTGACAGGTTGAAGACATACAAGCTGAGACTGAATCCGACCAAGTGCACCTTCGGCGTAAGGTCTGGTAAGCTTCTGGGGTTCATCGTCAGTGACAAAGGTATTTAGGTAGACCTTGTGAAGGTAAAGGCCATACAAGAGATGCCGGTTCACCGTACTGAGAAGGAAGTTAGAGGTTTCTTGGGACACTTAAATTATATCTCCAGGTTCATTTCACATCTGACTGCTACTTGTGAGCCAATCTTCAAGCTCCTGAAGAAAGATCAAGTAGTAAAATGGAATGACGAATGCCAGACTGCTTTCGAAAGAATCAAGGAATACCTTCAAGAACCACCAATTCTGATGCCTCCGGTTGAAGGAAGACCTTTGATATTGTACTTAACAGTGCTAGACAATTCAATGGGGTGTGTGCTGGGGAAGCATGATGCGTCTGGTCGAAAAGAGCACGCAATATACTACCTTAGCAAAAAGTTTACCGACTGTGAGACAAGATACCCACTGCTTGAGAAAACTTGCTGCACTTTGGCATGGGCGGCTTGCCGACTGAGACAATATATGTTGACCCACACTACTCTGTTGATATCTAAGATGGATCCAATCAAGTACATCTTCGAGAAGCATGCACTCTCCGGAAGAATAGTGAGATGGCAGATGATCTTGACTGAATATGATATCCAATATATAACCCAGAAAGTAATTAAAGGAAGTGTATTGGCTGATCATTTAGCTCATCAGGCCGTGGATGACTACCAGTCCATGAATTTTGAGTTCTCGGACGAGAATATTATGCCAGTGACCGACTACGAAGAACCTGGACTAGATGAAAGACCTAAAGAAGGATCCCGATGGACTATGGTTTTTGACGGAGCTTCTAACGCACTTGGTAATGGCATTGGCTCCGTAATCATATCTCTCGATGGCTGTCATACTCCTTTCACTGCCCGACTATGTTTCAACTTTACTAACAACATGGCAGAGTATGAAGCCTGCATCATGGGTCTCAGAGCCGCTATCAACCTGAGGATCAAGTTCTTGGACGTTTTTGGGGACTCAACCTTGGTAATAAGTCAGATCAAAAGAGAGTGGGATACAAAGAATCTGAATCTCATCTCGCACAAAGAGCTCATATTGACGTTGCTCCCACACTTTGAGGAGGTAACCTTTGAACATTTCCAACGAGAGGAGAATCAGTTAGCGGACGCGCTAGCTACCATGTCTTCTATGTTCAAGGTCAGGTGGGACAATGAAGCTCCCCGAATCACCATTGAGAGGTTGGATGAACCACACACTATTATGAGATTGATACTGAAGAGGTAGCAGACAAACCTTGGTTTCACGAAGTAAAAAGGTATCTCGAGACTCAAGAGTATCCCGAAGGGGCATCTGTCAATGATAAGAAGTTTCTGAGAAGGTTTGCCGCGACATTCTTCCTCAGTAATAGAAACCTCTACAAGCGCAACCATGACTCTACCTTACTGCAGTGTGTAGACAAGAGCAAAGCAGAGAGGATTATGACAGACTTACATGAAGGTACCTTCGGAACCCATTCCAGTGGACATACCATGGCTAAGAAGATCCTACGGGCAGGAAACTACTGGTCCACTATGGAAGTAGATTGTTATCAGCACTCCCGAACTTGCCATAAGTTCCGAATTTATGCTGATAAGGTGCATGTGCCTCCGGTTCCTTTGAATGTATCGATGGCTCCTTGGCCCTTTGCAATGTCGGGCATCGACATGATCGGGGAAATTAGACCTACCGCTTCCAATGGGCATCGCTTCATCCTGGTGGCCATTGATTACTTCATAAAGTGGGTGGAAACTGCCTCCTTTGCTACTGTGACCAAGAACGTTGTGGCGCAGTTTATCAGGCATAACCTGATCTATTGGTATGGTGTACCAGAGAGAATTATCACTGACAATGGTACGAATCTCAATAACATGATGATCACCGAACTCTATAAGCAATTCAAGATACAACATCATAACTCTTCTCCCTGCCAGCCGAAGATGAATGGCGCTGTTGAAGCGGCTAACAAGAACATCAAGAAGATTATACAGAAGATGACAGTGACATACAAAGACTGGCATGAGATGTTACCATTTTCTCTTCATCGGTACCGTACCTCAGTACGGACGTCAACAGGGGAAACACCCTACTCTCTGGTATATTGCATGGAGGCAGTCCTACCTATTGAGGTCCATATCCCTTCTCTAAGGATTATGAAGGATGCAGGTTTAAATGAAGACGACTGGATCCAAACTCAACTTGATCAACTGAATCTGATCAATGAGAAGATACTTACTGTTGTCTGTCACAGTCAAACGTATCAAAAACGAATGATCAAGGCTTTCAACAAAAAAGTCAGACGCCAAGAGTATCAAGTAGGGGATCTAGTGATCAAGCGCATCATACTTCCGCAAGGTGATCCCCAAGGAAAATGGACTCCCACATACGAAGGGCAATTTGTGATCAAAAACATTTTCTTGGGTGGAGCCATGATTCTAACCACCATGGACGGTGACGACCTTCCTCACCCTGTCAATGCGGACATAGTGAAAAGATACTACGCATGATTAAAGACTCGCTAGGTTGACTGGCCTAGGAAAAAATAAGGGCTTCCCGGCGAACCAAAAGCGTTCGGGCAAAAATAAGGGATGAAAACAAAAAAATATGTACACCCGGCAAGTCGAAAACCTGAAAAGGCAGCTTGGGCAAAAGGGGTATCCCGGTGGACTGAAAACCCGAAAGGGCGGTCCAGGCAAAAGTTAGGGATGTAAAGCGTATCACTGTGTCCCATTGGATCACCTTGCGACCAGACCTCAGTATCAAATGTCAAGCTCGAACGACACCAATCAATCTAATCAGTTTCGGACAAGCAGCAAAGTGATGAGACGCTCGAAGACATAGCGACAATGGCAGAATTGAAACTCAATGGGATTGTTGCACATAGCTGTTTTTGTTCATTGTACATAATATTGTATAGCTTCCATTTTTACGGCCGTGTTCTCTTACTAGAGCGCCAACTTCCTTGTACAAAAATGGCTATTATAGGCCAACTTCGAAAATTAATACAAGTCATTTTTTACAAAACTATTGGTTTTTTCTTTTTGTGGTTTGTTTTTCAAAAACGTCCAATGATTTATTCTCGACATATGCTTTTGAATATGATTGATTCTCATAAATGTTTATATAGGAAACAAAAAGACAATTGTTCGTAACTTAAGAAACAAGGGCAAAAACTATAAAATGTCAAACCCGACAGTTACTCTGTCCAGCAGGTACCAGGGAAGAGACAACTTTGAAACAAAGTCATCAGTAGATACGAGCTCGTGACATCTGTACTCCCCACAGAGTAGAGGTAATCAAAGCATTGACATCGGCTTCCCCAAACGGGAGTTACTCTCCCCGGTCGGGTCCCTTCAGAAAACTGACATCTATATTCCCCAACCGAATTTCATAATCACAAGCAGGTCATAAAGTTTTCTCACGAACAAAGTTTATTTCTATGAATACATAAGTTTAATCCCTGACAGAGTTTATCCCTTCAGCTATGGATGTTAATCTTCCAACAGAGTTAGCTCCCCGCAGAGTTATTCTCAAGCAGAGTCTCTTCCCCGACAGAATATCTGTAGACAAGGAGCAAATCTCCAGCATAGTGATCTCCGTTCACCGTCCCCAACGGAAGTAAAAGAACCACGGTTTTCTACAACAATCAGGAATGCTATTTCATATACTCTCAAGCAACAGTCAGGGATTTATTTTCCCAGACTCGAATATGGCACAATAACATCTCGTGTTCATACATCATGACATACGCATACATATCACGTACAACATAATCTCACTTATTTTGAGAACATCATCCCACCATGCATTTCATGCATCACATACAATTAACCCTGCTATCTTTTCAAGAAAGACAATTATCATCAACAATCCCAGTAGTTATACATGTCATATATGTAGACAACTTATGGAAAATCAGTTCCCGAAACCAAACGGGTCTACTAATCTACATGATCAAATGAAGTAACCCTACTATCCAGGTTCCTCCCCATAAGCCCTACTATCCAGGTTCTCATTGCGAAGTAACCCTACTATCCAGGTTCCTTCTCATAGCCCTACTGTCCAGGCTTTCATCTTGAAGTAACCCTATGACCCAGGTTCTTTCTCATAGCCCTACTATCCAGGCTTTCATCTCGAAGTAACTCTATGACCCAGGTTCCTTCTCATAGCCCTACTATCCAGGCTTTCATTTCAAAGAAATCCTACGACTCAGGTTCCTTCTCATAGCCCTACTATCCAGGCTTTCATTTCGAAGAAACCCTACGACCCAGGTTCCTTCTCATAGCCCTACTATCCAGGATTTCATTTCGAAGAAACCCTACGACCCAGGTTCCTTCTCATAGCCCTACTATCCAGGCTTTCATTTCGAAGAAACCCTACGAACCAAGTTTCTTCTCATAGCCCTACTATCCAGGCTTTCATTTCGAAGCAACCCTACTATCCAGGTTCCTTCTCTCTTATCTCCAGACAACAGTTTACAACATTGTAAGACCTGGACCCGACCAGGCATAGATGATTTCACATTTCCCCAGTAAGTCGCGGTGCAGCCTGGACCCTGACCAGATATGCAGTTTACTTCCACCTCCTCAATCATGAGTTAATTCCCCAATAGAGTATCGAACAACCTAAGCTCCTAAACTCTATTCCCCGAGATATAAACCAACATTCCCCGGTGAAGTTCTCCTCAACAGCAGATACAGGGTTTCTTGCAAAGGAAACTCTTATGCAATTGATATCTTTTTTTTGGATGGCATCTTTAAGCCCATCTCTAACGATTCTCTGTAAACTTCCAAATGGAATCTGTAAGCCCATTCCCGATATCACCAATCAGTATTACTTCTTGCGAGTGCAAATTTCTGGGCACTCTAGTGTTCAATCATCTTCCACCTTCAGATCACGAAAGGCAGACCAGCAAATCTATATCCTCAGGTTTAAGAAGATTGAACAAGGGCAACTGTTGTACCCCAAAATTTTCCCTCTCATTTTACTCAAAGCATACTCCTAGAGGTCCTCAAGTTGCCCAAGGATGCCTAAGAATTAACCAGACAAATGCTCTCCTAAGACAATGAACCTTAAACTAGGGTTTCCTTTTTCATCAAGATGGGTGAACTCCAAAGGTATCAAATATTTTCCATGGTCTTAATATGTTCTCAATACCATACATGTCAAGTTTCATGCCTTGCACAAGAAGTTTGCTCAGTCAATTGCTCAAATGCCTAAAAATCAATTGTATTAGGTCAAAAGTCAATTGTGACCCTCATGCAGTCAAACTTCATGATTTTTGGGTCAACATCAACATTTTTAAGTAACATCCATCATTTGATCAAGGGTTGATCATGATTCCTTAAGGAATTCCCAAAATTCATCAAAACTAAAAAGTTGCTAAATTAGGGTTTATATAGGAAAAGTCAACCAAACTTTGACCAGGCATAACTTTCTCATACTTTATCATAAATTTCCCATCCAAGGCTCATTTTGAAGAGGCTACAATTCCCTACAACGCATCTTCAACCCTCAAGTTCAAAAAATGCACTCATGAAAAGATATGAATTCAGACATTATAGGTCATTTTAAAAAGTCAACCAAAACACCTTTTGGGTCAAAGCTTCTTACATGAACATGGAAGATCCAATTGAGGTGAAACCAAAAGGGTTGTCTAGAGGACATCCTAAGCTTTCTAAAAAGTACAAGAACACCCTCTTAGGGTCAAAGTTGAGAGAAATGTGCATTGTCAAAGTTGGCCATTTTTGGAAATTTGCACAAAGTCAACCATGCCCAAAATGCATTTTTCTTCAAATGGGCACAACTTTTTATGCTTGCATCTTGTTCCTAACATGGTCCACGACCCATGAACCACTCCATGCATTGTTTGCTTATTTATTTGATTTATTTTGATTTTTAATCATTTAAAATCCAAATTAAATCAAATAAATGATATAAAATTATTTTGGGATGATTTTGCATTAAATAATGAGAATACATGCTGTATGATAGCAAGAAAATCGTGCAAGGGCTGATTGGATTGAAAATGGCATGATTTAGCCAATTTTGGAAACAAAGAATATCACTTGAAAATCAAATCTCTTGCTCATCAATCTCCAAGATTTAATCCAAATTTGTTAACCTGTTTGATTCACATGCATATAGCAGAGCTTCGTCAACCCTAAGGACGAGATTATAGAGGCGCAGCTTGTTCCAAAGAGTCAAACAAAGTTTCCAATTTCCAAAGAAAGGGGCAGATCAGATTTCATTCTACAGGCCAATTCAAGGAATTTTGGAGCATCAATGATCATCCACGAAGGTCCTTGAAGCTTTTCCAAACGCTATCCAAGCTTGTAGCCTTAGGAATCTCCAGATACAGATCACAATTTGCACCCTTATAACTTAAATTTGTTTTCTTGGTTTTACATATTTTAAATCGAATTTGTTTGCATAAATGTGTTTATAATCATGCTTGGAATCTGTTTGAATGCCTGGATTTGAGTTTTAGCGCAGGAACGGGCTTACGCCATTGCTAGGGTTTGAAAGCTTCAAATTGGGGATTCTCTATAGAGGCAAAATTAGGACAGATCAAGCGTACCAATGAACTCAGGGCATAATTTCTAGTTGATCTATGCCCTTAGTTAGGATTTATTTGGCTTGTATTACGTTTTTTATTATTGCAGGGTTACATCTATGGACAAAAACTGTCACTACAGCCTTTAGTGACAGTTTTGTTCGTAGGTAAAAGTGTGGCCAAAAACAACAGTTATGGAGAAGAAGACAATTAGGTGGCAGAATCCCATTGGGTAATTTGAATCACGTGCGCGTTTGGGAAAAACCACTTTATTTCCTTTATATTTTATTTGTTTAATTAAATGTATGAATGAACAGCTCAGCACAAATGGTTAAGGAAGGAGTATGTGAAGCTTATGTCCTAGGTTCGATCCCAGGCGTGAGCTTTTGTATTTTTCTCATTATTTCATTACAGATTCCATGCTTTCATCATATGCACGCACACATTAGGGCCTCCAAGTCATCGTCATTGGATCAAGCTGCATCCAGGCGCATGGTGGACGCTCCAGGCACAACACACCAGATCCACCGTTGTATTGGGCCAACCAGACTGGGCCTTGGCAGAAATTCAGCAACATCACTTCCATTTGAGCCTACACCCCCTCAGGCTTATGCTTTTTTCTCTTTTAATTCTATCATTTTATTTTGTTTAAATTAGTTTAATTATTTTTATTAATCATTTTTTTTATAAAATCATAAAATCAAAAAGGTCACAAAAAATAGGATTTAGTTCTTTTTTTTTATTAAATTAATTTTTCTAAATAAATTAATTTCTTCAACTTTAATTTATTTTTAATTAAAATCAATTATAAATTAGGTTAAATTCAAGTCTTTTTCACAAAAAAATCCAAAAATATTTTAATGATCCAATTAGGTTTTTTTAGGGTTTTAAACTTTTTCCAAGCTTTATTCTCGCGCTGAATTATTTTTGTTGTACGATACTTTTTCAATATTGATGTAACTGTGCCCGGTTTGTAATAGTTTAATTAGGGTTTTAATTTCTGCATCTTTATTTTCAGTCAAATATTTATGTATCTACCCAAAGGCCTTGTAATAGTTATGACTTTAATATCTCGCACTTTTTAATTTCCGTAAATATAAACGGCCTAGATGTATGGATAATAGGATTGTATGCGAAAGATAAATCAACGATTAAACGGTAGATAACCCTAATTGTGCAAAGATAAATAAACTGAAAAATAACACATGCACATGTTCACTCTTACGGTTTATCCCACTTCGGTTGCCTTCGGTAAACGGTCAAGAAGTATAGGGAATTTCAGTGGTCGTCCTCCAGTTCCAAAAGATCAAAATGACCCATTCGAATGTTGCCTCGGAAAGATCTTTAGGACTTTAGGGTAACTACTAAGGTTTCCTAACTATTGCTTTTGTGACCGTACTTGTCCCTTCAAATGTCCCTCAAAACTCCAACGATGGGGCTACCTACTCCTTAATAGTAGGATAACACTGTCTAAAGGAATAAGAAAATGAACAGACTTTTTCGAGTAGGTAGAAAATCTTAAGTACTTGCTCAAAACAACAAAAAACTTTTTCACGAACACTTTCAAAACAGTTTTCAAAAACAACTTCGTCACACTCTTAAGGACAGATACAAGGGTTACCACGAAGTTAAACAAAAACCTTTCAAATCACACACAAGCAATTTCAAAATGAGCAAGTACCTAAGAGCCCGTGGAAAACCACAGATAGAAAGGGTGCTAACACCTTCCCTTTCTCTAATCTACCCCCGTACTCAGAAACATCTCAACAAAGGTTTTTCTATTCTTTTTCCTTTTTTCCTTTTTCTTTGTTGGATGAAATAAAAGTCGGTGGTGACTCTTTCTTACTGCAACATTTGCGAATACAAAATGCAAACCAGTATTAACAGTCGGTTCTGCCACCGTATCACAGTGTGGGAAATTGTGAGGTTTGATGATATCGATAATGGAGGGAGTGGGATGGGCAATGGGTTTTTTATGGAGTTAAGTGAGAGTTTAAGAAAAAGAGAAGATGGGAAACAAAGAGGGTTTCCGTGTTAAAACAAAAAGCGCTTTGTTTTAATCTATGCCGAGGGGCACACAATCCATGTCGGGCGGGACAAGGTTTGGAGCGTGACGGTCATCACGCTTGTGTGGCGAGTGGCACGAAGTGAAAGACAAAAATAAAAATTGTAATTCTGTCTTCCAGACTTCACAATAATTAAACGCATATATTCTAATTCTTGCAGGCATTTAAGTACGTACATATACATATATATATATATATATATATATATATATATATATATATATATATATATATATATATATATATATATATATATATATATATATATATATATATATATATATATATATATATATATATATATATATATATATATATATATATATATATATATATATATATATATATAGTGGATTGAAAATGTTAACGCACAAAATATATAATATATATGTAAACATCATAATAAAGCAAAGTGTTTAACTAGTTCTGAAATGTAATAAGAATTCTAAACAGTAAGTGAAGGAAAAACAAAACAAGACATAACTAAAAATAAATGGCAGAAGTAAAGATCTACTCTACTTAAGAATTTAAAAACAGAAAACAATGGAAATACTAAACTAATTGGTCTTCTCCCCACACTTAAACAAAATAATGTCCTCAATGTTTAAATGTGAGAGAAAGACATGCAGTAAGTTCTCAAAAAAATTAGCCACGTTGTTTAGTTGGAAGAGCAGTAAAGTAGATGTGCTGATATAAATGATCCAACTGTTTCGTCACTATATCCATAAAAGAATGAAAGTCGATCTGCAAAGTAATGAAGTCCTCTCTCAAACGATCAAGCTTGGATTGAAGAGCAGAGATAGAACTAGCTTGGTCAATGGAGGGAGGTGGAGTAGCAATCAGAGCAGTAGAGGTGCTTGAGTCATCATGATCGGGAGATGGATAATGGTGATAAAATGGAGGGGTTTCAGGGTCGGATTCCACACTGGATAAGAAGGAATCATGGTGGTCATAGATTTGGGGTGTCTCAGGAGTAGCTGGTGGTGAATTTTATGGTTCGGCCCAATCATATAACCAATTATTTTGGTCATGAATGCTAGTCCTAGGGTTAGGCAAGGTGAAAAGAGGCATTAAATGATTGTTAATGAGAAGTTCAAAGGTAGCCGGACCTAGGTTCCTAATAATTCCTCTATTGAAACAGAATTGGATGTTCATGGGTTGGAATCTACCTAAAGGGGAAATATTGAGCAGTGATTGTCTCAAGACGATAGCATTTGCAATCATGGTCACTGGGCCTCCTATTATTAGGATTGGTTCATGGGAAGCTCGTGCAAGACAGTGAAAATTGGCTATCATAAAGGTGGCACCATTAACAATACGGTTTTGGGATGCACATAACATTATGAAAATTTCAGCTCTTGATACAGAGGTTATGTTCTCTTTGTTTCCAAAAAGGGTATGCGCTAAGTTCTTATGAAAGTACCGAAAGGAGGGGTTATGAATATTTTCAAAGTACATACCATTAGGTTCAGGGTTGCTAATACCGGTAATACTACCCTAGAAGTAGTTAAGTTCATTCATATCAAAGAGTTCCTCTTGGATTATGGTGAAGGTATCAAGGCCATTTGGGAATCCTAAAAGTTCGGCCATTTCTCTATGGTTATAGGTGTAATCAATACCAAACATCCTAAAGCTAATTAATCTCCTGTTAATCCCTAGACCATGGTTAGGCAAATAGACAAGAGAGCTAAAAATTTCTAGGGTTAACCTACAGTAAGAACTAAATCTTCTTCTTATGGCAGAGGTATCCCAACTTATTTGATTCAAAAGAAACAAGACACTGTCTCTAATCACTAGTGTGGTCATGGCAGGTCCATCTGGGTAGATACTCACTGCCATCTCCCTTTCAGCTAATGACTCAAAATGCCTCCGCTGATTTCTTCTTCTGAAAGTAATTCCTATAGTGTCAATTGGATTCATCTTGGGTTAGTGCAGTTAGCTAAAGTTAGGTTAGTCTGAAGTAGGTTGACAGTTAGAACTAAGTTAGTAGTGGGTAATAATAGAGAAACAATATTGCATAATTTTATGAAAATAGAAATAGAAAATAACAAAAACAAAACTAAAAATTAGTAAATCAAAAAGAAAAGACTAGAAAGGGTGTTGCCTCCCACCAAGAGCTTTGTTTTAAGTCGTAAGCTCGACATAGCAGGAGACTAATCTAATGAGTGAGACGGAAGCTCATCGAACTTAAATGTCTTGGGATATTCCTTATTGTCAATGCAATGGTAATGCTTTAAACGTTGTTCGTTTACGAGAAAAGGCTCACTAGACATTCCTTTAATTTCTATTGCGCCATTTTGAAAAACCTTAGTGACTTCGAAAAGACCAGACCATCTAGAGCGAAGTTTTCTCGGAAATAGTTTAAGTCTAGAGTTAAATAGGAGTACTACGTCACCCTCATTGAAATCTTTCCTAGATATGCGTTTATCATGCCACTTTTTAGTTCTTTCCTTATGAATTCGGGCATTCTCGTAAGTGTCTAATCTAAGTTCTTCAAGTTCATGTATATCTAGAATTATTTTCTCACCCGCGGCAGTGTCATTCAAATTTAGGGTCTTAATGGCCCAATAAGATTTACGTTCGATTTCTACTGGCAGATGACATGATTTCCCATAAATTAATTTAAATGGCATGGTTCTGATTGGAGTTTTGTGGGCTGTTCTATATGCCCATAGAGCTTCATGTGACTTAGACGACCAATCTTTCCTAGAGGTTGCTACCGTCTTTTCTAAGATTTTCTTAATCTCTCAATTGGAGACTTCTACTTGTCCACTTGTTTGTGGATGATAAGGTGTTGCGACACGATATCAGACTCATACTTCACTAATAATTTTTGAAGATTTTGGAAATGAAATGGGAGCCACCGTCACTGATGACGAGTCTCGGTACACCAAATCTTGGGAATATTATATTCTTGAAAAGCCTAGTTACTACTCGTGCATCATTTTTTGGAGAAGCTACAACCTCGATCCATTTTGAAACATAGTCGACAACAACAAGTATGTAGTGATTGCCAAAGGAAGACGTGAAGGGTCCCATGAAGTCAATTCCCCATATGTCAAAGACTTCAACTTCTAGAATGCCCTTTTGAGGCATCTCGTCTTGTCTAGAGATGTTTCCAATGTGTTGGCATTGGTCGTAATTTTTAACCGCGATATGGACATCTTTCCATAGATTAGGCCAATAAAGGCCAGCTTGTAATATTTTAGCGCATGTCTTTGAAGTGCTTGCATGGCCTCCATAGGTAGCAACATGATAGTGGAAAATTATGTTTTCTATTTCATCTTCGGGAACATATCAATGAAAAATACCATCGGCGCCTCTCTTGAAAAGCAAAGGCCCATCCCATTAATATTGTTTAAGATCTTGAAAGAACTTCTTCCTTTGTTGATAAGATATATCCGGTGGAAGCACTCCAGCAGCCAAGTAGTTGACAAAATCGACATACCATGGCAGTATGGTTTTAGTGTAGACTGCTTCCATGACTTTATTTATCTCTGTGTCTTCATAAGTTACAGGGTATTCAATTGTAATACTTTCAAATTCCAATTGGGCTACAAGGAGTTCATAAGGAAAATCATCATTTATAGGTATTTGATCGGACTTGATGCCTTCTATTCTGGATAGGTGGTCAGCTACTACATTCTCAGTGCCTCTCTTGTCCTTTATTTCTAAATCAAACTCTTGTAGAAGTAAGATCCACCTTAGTAATCTTGGTTTGGCGTCTTTCTTACTTAAGAGGTACCTGATTGCAGCGTGATTGGTATAGATAATTATTCGTGCTCCTACTAAGTAAGAACAAAATTTATCCAAAGCAAACACAACATCTAATAGTTCTTTTTCTGTGGTGGCGTAGTTCGTCTATGCATGATCTAGGGTTCTACTTGGGTAATAGATTGCATGAAGCATTTTATCCTTTCTCTGTCCTAGAACTGCACCTACGAAATAGTCACTAGCATCACACATTATCTCAAATGGTTCATTCTAATCAGGAGGCTTCATAATAGGTGCCGAGATTAATGCTTTCTTAAGTGTTGTAAATGCGTCCAAGCATTTTCGGTGAAGATGAACTCAACATCTTTCATTAGCAGTTCGGTTAGAGGTTTGGTTATTTTAGAGAAGTCTTTAATGAAACATCGATAAAAACCAGCATGTTCGAGAAAACTTCGTATTTCTCTAACAGTTTTGGGAGGTTGAATATTTTCTATTACTTCAATCTTTACTTTATCTTCTTCAATCCCCTTATCGGATACGATGTGTCCTAGGACAATTCTTTGTCGGACCATGAAGTGGAATTTCTCCCAATTTAGGACGAGGTTGACACTTACGCATATTTTTAGTACCATTTCAAGGTTCGATAAAAATCCTTCAAAACTCTCTCCACAGACGAAGAAATCATCCATAAAAACTTCCATCATACCATCTAGAAAATCAGCAAAAATAGACATCATGCATCTCTGGAATGTTGCAGGGGCATTACACAATCTGAATGTCATTCGTCGTAAAGCGAACGTACCATAAGGACAAGTGAAGGTTGTATTTTCTTGGTCGTCAGGACGAATACTGTTGTACCCCAAAATTTTTCCTCTCACTTCTCAAGATATTTCCTACAAAGATCTTCAATGAATCAAGCTTGCGCAAGTATCGACTAGGTCAAACAATCTCCTCAACATTGATGCCTCAAATTAGGGTTTGAGTTTTGTACAAAGGCAATTGGGTTTCTAATGTTTCAAATGACTTTCATGGATCATTGTGGACCCTCAGGATTACTTCTGTCAAGTTTCAAGTCTTGAATTACAATTTTCCAAGAAAGTCATTCAAATTATCAAAAGGGCAAAATGGGCAAAATTAGGGTTTTGATTGGAAATGACCGAACTTTGATTTTTGACCTAATACCTGACTTATTGGTTGGAAGCATGATCTCAAGCATCCAAGCGCGTCATTTTTACCTAATCGCATATTTCAATTTATCTCCTTAAATCAGTGGATTGATATACGAAATTCGGTCAATTGGTGAAAAAAAGTCAATTGTACTCTAAAAAGTCAAACTTTGACTTTTTAACCAAAATTGAGTCCCAAAAATAACATTTCCTCAAGACATCCAAAATATGAAATTTGATCATCAAAAATCAAGAGAGTAAAAATCCAACTTTGCAAGACTTGAAAATTTTTCTAAGTATTTTCTATACTTGTTAATTTCATTGCTTCATGACATCTCTTCACTTCAATTCAAAATAATTCAAGATGTTACAAATAATCCAAGATGTTACAAATAATTCAAGTTATTACAAAGTGGCATTTTTGCAAGATTACAAATCCTAAACTTTATCTTGTTTGAACTTTTTCCTTTGACTCAAAACCTTGCCACAATGCTTTGTCTTTGATACAATCTGCATAAATTGCTCCACAAACTAGATTTTGTATCATGCTACAAACAATGTTGTCCAAGCCTGTTGTACTTCCCATATAACATCCCAAAACCATGTCAAAAAGCAGCCCTGCTATGCTATCTCTAAACACTACCACAACACTCCAAAGCTACTGCAAAACAGCCCTGCTATGCTGCTCATAATCCAGTCCAAGGCTGCATTATCTCAGCCTCATTTTTGCATAAAATTAGCATATAAGAGCTGCATCAAAAAAGCTATAAAGACAACATACCCAAACAGTTCAAATTGTTACTTGTTTCCCTTCCAAAATCCCAGCAAAACTTCCTCTATAAATAGACTGTTTTCACAACAAACAAGGGGTTGGCTTTTAGAGAGAGAAGAGAGAGTTTTTTAATAGAAAAGAATAGCATTCTCTGTAACCTTTTCTCTTTCCAAAAAACTAGCTCTACTTTCATTTAAAACATAACCTCAATCCATTATTACATCTTACAAACTCTCCCATAAACCAAACACATTATCACATAGGGATTGTTCAAACATAAAAACAGTCCATGTAGTGCCATTATCTTCACCCTCCAAACATAAAAATAGTACTGTACAACTTGACTGAGTTTCAACAGTTTAGAACAAGCTGCTTGGAGATTCATTGGAGCCATCACAACATCTTGTAAAGTATTCAGACTTAAAACTCCAAGTGCTGACTCAAGGTAAGTCTTCTTGACTTGGCATTTTTTCATACATCATTAATGATTTATTTTTGAAGATAAAATATAGTAATCATTACCCCCTTTGAGATAACCATTTGCATGCTGTTTATGTTTATCAATTATATGTTGTAAACTGACCCAAACAGACAATAAAACAATGTTTAAGGAAAAAAACTGCAGCATGAGTCAACATATACCCACTTGGGTCAACTCATTCTAGTGAAAAACAAGGTATGAGTCGACACATAGCCTTATGCATCGACTCATACTGTTGTCTAGGCCCCAAAACAGAAGGATGAAAGGTGCATGAGTCGACACAAAATGCGTATGTTTCAACACAATCAGGTGCATGAGTGGACACATCCCATTATGCATCGACTCATACTGAGTTAGTTTGGTTTTACAGGAGCAAGGAAAGTTATGTGTCGATGCATAGCAGCATGTGTCGACACATAACAATTCAAAATGCAATTTTTCCTTTATTTTACACTATTTTTATATTGTCTTCATTATTATTCGATATGGTTGTAATATTTAAGTTTCTACTTCATCCCCATTTGTAAATTGTACCCCCACTCCCCTAATGATGTAATAGCTTAGGACTTTAATTTCCACAATTTACCTCTTTAATATAAATTGTTAGTAATTAGGGTGTGTATGGCAAGATAAAATCAACTGCTAGAAAACCCTAATATCAAAGATAAAAGTTCATGCAATCAAACACACTATTCACACGTGCACCTCTAGGGTAACCTCGCTTGTAGCCTCGGAAGATAGTCATGTCCCTCGAATATAGGCATTTTAGCAAAGACCCTCGATAAAAAAAGATCATAGTCCCTCGATGTTGCCTTCGATAATCGATCTAGTTCCTTATGAAAATTGCTAAAACATATCATAGGTTGCCTTCTATGACTATATGATTGACCCACGCCCGTCCCTTCACATCCAATGATGAGGCTTCTTACCAATCAATGGTAAGATAGTAACATATAAAGGAGGAGTAAAAGAACAAAGACCTTTTGAGTAGGTAGGACGCTCGTAGTTGCTTGCTCACAAATCGAAACCATTTTCACACTTACACTTTCAAAACACCTTAAAAAAACAAACATCTCTTTGAACTATTTTCAAAACCAACACTTTGTATGCATTCTTATAGAGATGAGAATCATTACAAAGTTTGCCAAAACAAAGGTGTTTTCAAAATATTTTCAAACTTACACAAACACATTTCAAATAAAGTAATTTCACAAAGTGATCTAGCAAGCAACTAAGAGCTCGTAGATAACTACAGATGAAAAGGGGGCTAACACCTTCCCTTTTCATAACCAACCCCCCGAACTCAATAAAATATCTTGAAAGGTATTTCCTGTTCTTTTCACCCTTTCCTTTATTGGATAAAAGAAAAGTCGGTGGCAACTCTTGCTATTCGCAACATTTGCGATAAAACGAAAAACAACCGAGTCAGTTCTCCCACCGTATTACAAATAGGAATTTGGAAGAATCCTGAATAGCCATCTAAATAGCAGAAATGAGAGTGTTTAGTTAAACGTTCAAGCATTTGATCAATAAAGGGTAAAGGAAAATAATCTTTACGAGTGGCTTTATTTAGCTTTCTATAGTCGATGCACATTCTCCACCGAGTGTGAGTTCATTGCACTACAAATACTCCCTTAGTGTTTCCGACAACTGTAACACCTCCCTTCTTATGTATGACATGTACTGGGCTAATCCATTTACTGTCGGATATTGGATATATGATTCTTGCTTCCAATAGCTTTTCAACTTCCTTTTTGACTACATCGTTCAAAATAAGATTGATTCTTCCCTGATGTTCCCTAAAGGCCTTACAGTCTTCCTCAAGCATAATATGGTGCATGCAGATAGAAGGACTTATTCCTTTTAGATATGAGATGTTATAACCTAAAGCGGTTGGTTATTTTCTTAGGACATGTTATAAATTTTCCGTTTCTATCTGTCCTAGGTCTGCGTTGACTATAACTGGTTGTTCAAGTTCTGTGTCTAGGAATTCATACCTTAGGTCTTTGGGTAGTGTTTTGAATTCTATAGCTGGCTTCTTTGGACAAGGCATAGGATCAAGAGTTAGTTCTAGACATTCACTCATATTTTCGTCTTGATATTCACGACGCCAATTATCGTCTTCAAAAATTGGAGGTATATGAATCTTCAATACTTCTGAATAAGTGGTTTGCTGTTTCTCCACTTATTTTACGCATTTATCGATTACATCTAAGAAACAACATGAACCGTAGATGTTTGGTGCCTTAAAGAATTTAGACAAGATGAATTCAACTTTTTCTTTATCGACTTCAAAAGTGAGTTTTCTGTTTTTCACATCAATGATGGCTCCTGTAGTGGCTAGGAATGGTCTACCTAATATAATAGGAATGTTGGAATCTTCCTTAACGTCCATGATTATGAAATCAGTGGGGATATAGAATTTTCCTATACGTACATGAACATTTTCTAACATACCTAAAGGAAATTTCACTAATTAATCCGCTAATTGTACATACATCCTTGTTGGTTTTAGTTCTCCCATGTTGAGTCTTTTGAAAATTGATAAGGGCATCAGACTAATAATGGCTCCCAAATTGCATAATGCTTTGTCTATGACAAACTTTCTGATAACGCAGGGTATGGAAAAGCTACCTGGGTCTTTCAGTTTAGGAGGCATGTTGTTTTGGATTATAGCACTGCATTCAGCAGTGAGCATAACAATTTCATTATCCTCAAGCTTTTTCTTATTTGACAATATTTCTTTAATAAATTTAGAATAGGAGGGCATTTATGTGATAACTTATGTGAAAGTATGGTAATGTTAAGTTGTTTCAGAAGTTTAACAAATTTCTTAAATTACCCTATGTTGTTAGACTTAGCAAATATTTGAGGATACGGGATAGATGGTTTATAGGGTGGCGGAGGCACATAAGGTTCTTCTTTTTCTACGACCTCTTCACTGTCACCTTCCTTTTATCTTTCCTTCGGCTCGTCTTCCTTCTCAGTCTCTTTACCAGGTTTTTGGTACATGGCTGGCTTTTCGTTTCTAGGTTCAGTTGGTCTGTCTAGTTCTGTCCCACTCCGAAGTGTTATAGCATTAGCATGCCCTTTTGGATTTGGTTGGGGTTGTCCAGGAAAAGTTCCAGCTGGAGAAGCTGTAGCTGCTTGTTGTTGAGCTACTTGGGGGATTTGTATTTCTAACATTTTGTTATGTGTGGCAAGAGCATCAGCCTTATTTGTCAGTTGCTTAATTTGTTCACTAGTGTGAATATTTTAATTCAGGAAATCTTTATTAGTTTGAGCTTGGGTGGCCACAAAGTTTTCTATCATTATTTCAATGTTTAATTTCCTTGGGATATTCGGAATATTTGAGACAATTGGGGTGGCTTTCTGATATCCTGGGGGTGTAGTAGGAGCTTGCCCAGGTGCGTACAAGGCATTATTGCTTTTCTATGAGAAATTTGGATGGTTCTTCTAAGCATGGTTATAGTTATTACCATAGGGGTTCCCTTGAGCATAATTCACTTGATCAACTGGTACTCCTATTAAAAGTGGACATTTGGGTGCAGCATGCGCGTGAAGTCTGCATAAATCACAGGTTGGAGCTACTGCAACCATGGTGGCTGCAGGATCTGTGGTCAAGCTTTCTATCTTTTGGGTAAGGGCTTCTACCTTAGCGTTAACTTGGTCTAGGCTACTAACTTCGTACATACCGCCTTTTGTTTGAGGTTTCTTCATAATGGTTCTATCGCTTCCCCATTAATAATGATATTGAGCCATACTTTCGATAAGCTGATAGGCATACTGGTATGGTTTATCCATTAGTGCACCACTAGCTGCAGCGTCAATCATTAGTCTTGTGTTGTACAAGAGACCATTGTAAAAGGTGTTGATGATTAGCCATTCTTCTAGACTGTGATGTGGACAAAGTCACAACATGTCTTTGTATATTTCCCATGCCTCGAAAAGAGACTCGCATTCCTTTTTTTTAAAACCATTGATATTGGCTCTTAGCATAGCCTTCTTACTCGGTGGAAAATATCGCGCTAGGAAAACTTTCTTCAACTTGTTCCATGTGGTAACAGAGTTGGATAGTAGAGACTGGAGCCAAGCTCTAGCTCTATCTCGTAACTAGAAAGGAAAAAGACGAAGTCTTATTGCTTCAGGGCTGACACCATTTGCTTTCATTGTGTCTACGTACTGCACAAACACGGATAAATGAAGGTTCTAATCGTCCGTAAGACATCCTGAAAATTGGTTTTGTTGGTCCGATTGTAATAACGAATGTTTTAACTCGAAATCATTCTGAGTGATGGAGGGAGCATCAATACTATTGTGAGGTTCCCCTTGCGATGAGGCAGCATAATCCTTCAGAGGAAGATTTTGAGGTCCTTCAGCCATGCTAGGTTCAGGAAGAGAATAGTTGGGAAGTGTGGTTTTGGTAAGATTGTACTTAATTTGATATTATCTAATTCGGCGTCTTATACTAACGAAATACTTGACTTTGTCGATTGGTTGCTCTAGATCTTCGCCTTGAGAGCGAGTATTTTTCATACAATCAACATATAAAATAAAACAAAATTGGTTGCCTTAGTCTATACTGCATAATAAAGGATTCATAGTATTGACTAAATCAGTCCCCGACCACGGTGCCAAAAACTTGATCGTGACTTTGAGAGTCTGTTGGGTGTAGTGACTGCAAGTGCACAGTCTAATCGCATTGTTTTAAAAGATATCGAACCCACAGGAACTGATGGTCAAACTAATGTCATCTAGGGTCACCGTGTAAAGCTAAGGCTAATGATAAGACATGGATGTTGGGGTTTAAACGGAAATTAACTAAGATCTAATAATTGATAACGATACACCAATATGTAATTTATCGACTTCAGGGATTCAATAGATCAATGGCACAATTTTAAGTATTAAAAAACTATTTCAGTGGAAACTATTAATTTAAAAACCTTTCTCTCACACTCTTGTTCTATCGATTCAGGCCATATTATTAAACTCAAATGAGCACTCTCGCTGTGTCATTTAAAATTTAAAAGTATTTTTTGAAAACAAATAGAGTCCAATTAATTTTAAAGTGCTCTCGTTGTATTTAAAATTAATGTTCAATTACCACTATCTGGTTAAAATCTCAAACTCTCGCTCTGTTGATTTTATCCTTAGTCTGTCTTTTAATCTCGTAAAAAAACAATTTAATATTGAAATTGGAAACCAAAACCAGAAAAGTCTTTTTGTAAATATTTATGCCAATTAATTACCGAACCCCTTTGGTTTATGACCTCACATACCAGTATCGGGATAGTTAACCGAACATAGTTTTATTGCGTAATAACATAGAATAAAAACATGCATACAATAATATAATCATGGTAAAATAAATAAAATGTATTAATTAAATTTGAAACCTGGAATTAAATACTGAAAGAATATACTGCAGTACTGCAATCCTCCACAAGCCGGCAGGATTTTTCCTTGGAATAAAATAACTTATAGAAAAATAAATAAACCTAAGAAAAGTTTTGAAATCTGAGAAGAAAACTAATGGTGCAATACTCCTTCGGTGTAGAGAAATATTTCTTTAATGGTGATCGGTTCTTTCTTCTTAAAGAATTCTAAAACGAAAACAAAAATGTTGAAATCTGTAAATTGGAATAACAATAATAAGCTCAGTGTGCCGAAGAAAAATAATTGTTGTAGAGGGCGTGCTAGAGAGAGTTTCTTTGATAATTGCCTTGCTTTTATAGATTCCATCTGTTGAGGAAAAATAAGGACATTTACTTGATTCCCGTTCTACGTGCGTGGAGGGAAAACCGGAGGGAAATGTGCTTCTGGAGAAGACTTCGCATGTAACTGAAACAAAGAAGAAACTTTTGCATTGTGGAGAGTGGCACGTATTTCATTGCGTGGGGCATGTATTTTTGCTTCGTGCCAAATGTCAGGCTTTGTATGTCGAGGGGCACATATCTAAACCTTGTGACGACCGCCAGGAAGCTGTGACGACCGTCACAGGCTTCTGATATAAATTCTTCTACATTTTCCTGCTAAACTATCATTTCTTCTTCATTTCTTCAACATTTTTCTTCCTTTTCTCATGTAGGCTTTACAGAAAGTAAATACCTGAAACATACTACAAATAGAGACATAATGCAACATAATTAACAAAAAATCAGAAACTTTATCTATGTAAATTGGGCAGAATATGCTATGAATTTTCGTGTTATCAAACTTTCTTAAAAGAGAAACCTAAGAAGAAGGATGAAAAAGAAGAATGGTACGATCAAAAAGTTCAAGGAGATGTTGCAGAAAATTCAATTCAACATCCCCTTTTATGAAGCCATGCACCAAATGCACGTGTATGCTAAGTTTATGAAAGAGCTACTTTATAGAAATGATGGTTAAAGGATGATAAAAATGTTGTTTTGGCTGAAGAGTGTAGTGTTATCATTCAAATGAAGCTCCCACCAAAACTTACCGATCCTAGTAGGTTCACTATTTTGTGTTCTATTGGGTCTATAAAAGTTGGCCAAGCTCTTTGTGATTTGAGAGAAAGAATTAATATAATTTTGTTCTCAATTATGAGGAGGTTGAGTTGTGGAGAACCAAAGTCTAACCATATGATTCTCACCTTAGCCGACAGATTTGTAACGTACTCGTATGAAATTTTGGAGGGTGTGTTAGTTAAGGTGAATGGCCTTGCTTTTTTGGCAGACTTTGTAATTTTGGACATGCCTGAAGATGCTGAAACTCCGCTGATTCTTGGAAGACCATTCTTGGAAATAGGAAGGGATTTAATTGATGTTGATTTAGGAGAGATAGCATTGATATTCAACAAAGAGCAAGTGGTTTTTAATGTTTTTGAAGCCACAAAACACTATCAGTGATAAGAGGTGAGCAAAGTGCTAAAATCACTTACAAAGTAGAAGTTGACAAAATCAGAATTGAAAGTTAGACAAAATGTTAAGTGGTGGAAGTCTATGCTAAAAGGTCTTTTGGGTGTGTTTAGGTGTAAGGCATATGGTTCTTACATAACTCATAAAATTTGAAAAGATGGAAATGTTTTAGTGAATGATCCTAGAGACTCGAAGGTCTTTAGTGTTAAGAACAAGGAGCTGAGGGCCTTGCCTGTTAGTTACTGAAAACACATCATAGATGGTATCTCCGATGCTCGTAGAACCTTAGACTCTTGATTCAAGCTAGAAACCTTTAACAAGCGTTTCATGGGAGGCAACCCACGATTTGGTAACTCATTTTTAATTTCAGTCAAGTTAATTTAGTTTCAATTAATTTTAAATTTTAGTGTGTTTTTAATTTTAGCATGTTGGTATTTTTAATGTGTGTGTTGAATATGTAGACTACTAAAAAAGGCAATGGAAGTAGCAAGTACCAAGGATACTAGGAGGGTAATAAGAATTATGTGCAAAAAAAGAAGTTTTCCACTGGAATTAACGCGAGTGTGTTGTCAGCCAACGCTTGCATGCTACGTGTTGTACCCCAAAATTTCCCTCCCATTTCCAAGACAAATTATTTTAATAGGTCTCCTCATACTCCTAGGATTCTCAATTGCTCAAAACTATTCAAGGGTTGACCAGACAAACTCTCCTCCTAAGCAATTGACCTATAACCAGGGTTTTACTTCTCTCAAAGGAAATTGGAATTCTAATGCCTCAAGTGGACTTCAGGGTTTCTTATATGCTTCAAAATATCCTCATGCCAAGTTTTAAGCCTTGCAGTACAAGTTTGCTCAATCAATTAGACAGATGATAGAAAATCAACTGTATTGGATAAAGAGTCAACTTTGACCAATTTATAGTCAAACCTCAAGATTTTCAGTAAACATCAATATTTTAAGGTCACATTCATCATTTTATCAAGGTTTGATCATGATTCATCAAGAAAACTCAAGATTCATCAAAAGTCAAAAGTTACTAAATTAGGGTCTTCTTAAGGAGAAGTCAACTGAACTTTGACCAAGCATAAATTTCACATACATCATTAGAAATTTCTCAACCAAATCCTATCTTGAAGGAAACTAAATTCTCTACAACTTTGTCTCTCTAAGATCAAGACAAAAAATGCTTCATTTAAGAAATATGGGTCAAAATATTACAAGTCATTTTAAAAGTCAACAAAAAGACATTTTTTGTCAAAGCAATTTACATCAAGTTAAAGACTTCAACTAAAAAACTGACTAACATGAAAGTTGTAGGAAATATCTTGTGCTTTTCAAAAAGTACAGGATCACCTTCATATGACAAAAATTGAGCAAGATATGATTTGTACAAATTGGGCAATTTTGAGAAAATGCATGAAATCCAAATTGAGAAAATTTGAATTTTTGGCCTAATGGGCCTATCTTTTAAAGTCCAAACGTGTTCCTGACCTCATAATAGACCTCTTAATTCATTCATATATTTTTTGGTTTTTTCTTTTTTCTCTTTATTTTATTCAATTAAAAGCAAAATAAATCAAACAAAATACCAAGTGAATGAATCAAGGTGTGTAGATCTATTTTTGAATCAAATCATAAGTCTAAAAAGCTCATGACAACTTGGCGAAAACGTGTAGATATGATTGACATGATATTTGGCCTAAAAAAGAAAGATTTCATGCAAATTCCAAATCAAATATTATACCATGATTGCACAAGATTTGATTTAATATTGTTGACCTAATCTTTTCCATTATAAATAGAAAACATGTTCATACATCTAAGGACACGAAAATTTGCCTCAAAGAAGAACCCTTAAGCTCTCAAAATTTTCAAGGATTAGGGCAAAGTCAAAACCAAAAATTTAACCACTTTCAGTCCAAGCCATCCATTGCAAAGTATTCCTGAGGTATCTAAGGGTAATAATAGGTTGAAAGTCATGGCCATTGATGCTTGAAACAAGCATACTCATCTTCTTCGATTTTCTTTTCTTTCAAACATTCATATATTTAATTTCATGCATTGCTAATGTTTATTAACTGCTCAAATGAGTTCAAGTTGCTATTTAGAACATGTTTGAATCATAAAACAGAAGCTCTAACGTGAGAATCATGTTTTACCATGACTAGGGCAAAACTCCTTTGTACCATTCATATCAGTACCTCAAGGCTATTTCAGGAAAAACTAATGCCACCAATCGATTTGCAGGGGTCGATTTAGGGGGGGGAGCCTTAATCTCGAGTTTCGATTTTATGTATTTTGCAGGTTGTCAAAATCCCCTCGCCGGAGAAGACGAAGTGGACCACCTTCCATGACGGCGCTGACTCTCCTAGCTCAGGCGACCTAGGCATGACATCATGTAACTGGCTGATTCAAATGTTCTAACCCCACTAACATGCGTGTGTTTAAGTTTATTTGACTTCTGATTTTCTGGATTTTGTTTATATTATATTTAATGATTCAGACCAAATAACAAGGAACAACATATGGCGTAGTGGTAAGTGACGCGTTGGTCATAGTAAAGGGCGTGGGTTCGATCCCAGCTTTTGCCAAATTCTTTTGTTTTTAGGGTAACACCCAAATTTACAATATGTTGATTGATTCTCTTTCTCAAACATAAACAACAGCTTGACCTAGTGGCAGGAGGGCGCTCTTGTGAATCTAGGGGCGTGGGTTCAACACCCACCTCATGCAGTTATTTTTTTTACCCTATTTTTCTAACCTAATTTTTCTATGTTCTTTCTTAATTATTCCTTAATTATTTTTTAATTAACAAATTAACTAACCTAATCTTTTTTTAATACTAATAAATTAGGATTAAGGTTTTAGTTAGTAATTAAATTTTTTTCTTATATATTTTTATTTACTAATTAATTAATTAATTAATTAATTATCCTTTTTTAAAATTAAAATCAATTGGAAACAATTAGGTTTTAATTACTATTATCATTTAAATTATTTTCTACAAAATACCAAAAACATTAACTTAGATTTTTAGGTCTTAAACATTTTTCAAACATTTTTCTTATTTCTTCTTATCATTTAATTTCCTAGAAAATTATATAGGTTGCATTCTTTAATTGTAATAGCGTAGATTTCTTGTCTCGCATTTTTTCAAATTATGTAACTGCTCACAAGATGTAATAGTGTAGCTTTACTTTCTCGCGAATTTTTATACTTATGTATCTCTCCCAAAGCTATGTAATAACTTAGATCTTTACATTTCGCACTTTATTTTTTTCTGCACATATTTAATTGCTAGTAATTAGGGTTTGCATGGAAAGACTAAAAACGACTTAGAAAACCCTAATTCTTAAGATAATATAACTGAAAATAAACACCTCACACACATGCACCTCTAGGGTAACCTCCCTCGTTGCCTTACGATACTTGGTCATGTCCCTCGAAAGTGGGTATACTTTAACAAAAGACCCTCGACCAAATCATCATTGTCCCTTTCGAATAAAGACCATAGTCCCTCGATGACCCTCCGAGTTGCCTACAAAATGATGATAGTCCCTCCGATACAATTGCTAAAGTATCCTTACATGTTGCCTTCGATGACCATATGATGAACCTATGCCTGTCCCTTCACATCCAATAGATGGGTTTACCTACCAACTAATGGTATGGATAATAATATCTCTAAAGGAGAAGGAAAAGAATAATAAAGACCATACTTAGTGGGTAAGAACTCCTAATTGCTTGCTTGCAACCTTAACAATACTGTTGTACCCCAAACTTTTCCCTCCCATTTTACTCAAAAACATATTCCTAGAGGTCCTCAGTTGCCCAAGTTGACTAAGTATTATCCATCATTTGATACAGGGTTGATCATGACTCCTCAAGAAATGCTCCTAACTCATCAAAAGTCAAAAATGCTAAATTAGGGTTTCAATAGGAAAAGTCAACCAAACTTTGACCAAACATAACTTTCTCATACTTTATCAGAAATTTATCATCCAAGGCTCATTTTGAAGAGAATCCAATTACCTATAACTCACCTTCATCCCTCAAGTTCAAAAATGCACTCATGAAAAGATATAAATTCAGACATTATAGGTTATTTAAAAAAGTCAACAAAAACACCTTTTGGGTCAAAGCTTCGTACATGAACATGCAAGATCCAATTGAGATGAAACGAAAGAGGCTACTTAGAGGACATAATAAGCTTTCTAAAAAGTCCAAGAACACCTTCTTAGGGTTAAAATTAAGGGAGATATGTATTATCAAAGTTGACCAATTTTTAGAAATGTGCATGAAGTCAACATTGATCAAAATGACTTTTTTCCAAATGGGCCAATGTTTTCTTGTTTGAAACTTGTTCCTAAGATGGCCTACGACCCCTGAACTTATCCACTTATTATTCTATTATTTTTATTATTTATTTGGATTTTTTATCCATTTAAATTAAAATAAATCAATTTAAATAGTAGAATAATCAAATAAAATCAAATATTTGATTTTATGAGCATATTATGAGTCCATGAACAGCTAGCAAATCAGAAAATTCATGCAAAAGTTAATTGATTGGAAAAGATCATGATTTGGCTTATTTGAGAAACAAATAATGCAAGGAACAAAATCAAATCAAATCTCAATAATGTATGAAGATACAATCCAATTTTGTTAACCTAAATCAGTCTCTTATATGTCCACAACATTCCAAGAGAAAAAAAACAGGGATTGGTCGTGTAAACTACAAGAATAAAAACTCAATTTTTGGATAAAAAGTGAGAATCTGATTTCGTTATAGAGGGCGATTCAAAGTGTTTCAAGGCCAGCAATCCATTCCTGGCAATCTCCTAAAGCTAACAGCATCACTTGCACACATCAACACCTTCAGAAATCCCACCTTACAACATCATGGTTTGCTCAAATTCTTGAAATTGATTTTTGCAATTGATGCATGATAAATGATTTATAAGTATATATTCATGTTTGTATCATCCTTTAGAATGTGTTTTCATATTTAATTACGTGTTTTAATACCTGTGATGAAATTCCATTATTAGGGTTTAAGGTTGCTTTTTAGGACTTTGCGTTTCAGGCAAAATCAGGGCCAAAGATGGATATCATTACATTCAGGAGATCAAACCTAATTGATCTGTGTAATTGGATTTGATTTATGTTGCTTGAATATGATTTTTGAGATGCACATATTGTAGCTATGGTAAACGTCCGCAGGTAAAGGTCTTTACCTAAGACAATAGTCCCAGCGAGGAAGATGAAGGCGTGGCAGACCCTGAATGGTTCATTTAAGAATTCGCGTGTTTTTATAAGAAACTAACTTTTCATTCTTTATAATATATTATTTGTATTGATAGTAACGAATGAAGCAAATAGTTCAGTGGAAAAGGGAGAAGGTTTCAAGACGCGCGTATGTAGGAGGACAGGGGTTTGATCCCTGCCTCCTACATAATATTTTTCTCAATGTTTAACTGCAGATTCCATGAGCCTTACAACCAGGCTCCTACCATGCACCTCAAGATCTCACGCCTTGGATCATCACATGGCCCAGATCTAACGCTTCCAGGAAGTAGATCATGATGGACATCCCTAGCATAATCACACCAAATCCAGCGCTGTGCTAGGCCATTGGTGTGACACGGTGGTAGAACCGACTATTTTGAAAATGCTGGTTTACGTTTTTGCGTTTTGTGTTCGCAAAATGTCGCGGTAAGCAAGAGTCGCCACCGACTTTTATTTCATCCAATCGGAAAGGAACAAAGTACAGAAAAAAATCATTTTTTGATATATTCTGAGTACGGGGGGTAGATAATAGAAAGGGAAGGTGTTAGCACCCTTTCTATCCATGGTTTTCCATGGGCTCTTAGGTACTTGCTCATCTTTTTAAAATTGCTTGTCTATGTGCTTTGTTTTGAAAAGTTTTGACTTCGTGATAACCTTTGTATCAGTCCTCAAAGGTGTGACAAAGTTGTTTTGAAATTTTTTTTGAAGAGTGTAAGTGTGAAAAGTTTGATTTGAGCAAGTACCTACTAGCATCTACCTACTCGAAAAAGGATCGTTTCTATTCTCGTTTCCTTTAGATAACGCTATCCTATTATTGAGAAATAGGTAGCACCGTCGTTGGAGTTGTAAGGGTCAATTTGTAAGGGAAGTACGATCACTAAAGCAATATTAGGACGTCTTAGTGATAACTCTAAAGTCTTAAGATCATATTCGAGGCGACATTTCCGAGGCAACATTTCTGAGGCAACATTTCTGAGGCAACATTTCCGAGGCAACATTTCCGAACAGGATATTTGATCTTTGTTTAGACAGGAGGGCAACCACTAAGACACCCTATACTTAATGATCGTTTACCGAAGGCAACCGAAGTGAGAGTATACCCTAAGAGTGATGTGTGCGAGTGATTAGTTTCAGTTATTTATCTTTGCACATTAGGGTTTTCTAACTGTACTAAAATTATCATGCAATCTTGTCATACAATCCTATCAACATATATCTAAACAGTTAATATTTGCGAGAATTAAAATGCGAGAAAGTAAACCTACGCTATTACAAGGCTTCGGGGAGGGGATTAATTACATAGCCAAAAACCCGCAAAAGATGATAAATAAAAGAAGGTCATAGATTAAACTATTACATACCGTGGATAGTTACATCAATATTTCAAAAATAATAAACACGCGCGATGAATCGAAAGCAAGATAATCAGGGTTTTGACCCTGACTTAAAACTAATTGCGATTAGCTCAAAAAAGGTTTGTGTTTTGTTAATGGAGAAATTGTTATATTAAATTAAAAAGAAAAGCCTAATTCTAATTAATTTTAATTTTAAGAAAAAAATTGAATTAATTTATTCTAAAACCTATTTTTAGTATTTATTTTGAGAAAGAAATAAAATTTAAATGAAGAGTCTAACCTTAATTTTTCTAATTGGTTTTAATTATATAAAAAAGTTAGAATTTCCCTAAATTAAATTAAACTAAATTAAATCAAATTTTATAAAAAAACCTAATTCTAATTTTTTGTAAACTCTTGATTTTATGATTTTGTGAAAAAGAGATTAATTTTGTTAAAAATAATTAAGCAAAATAATTAAAAGAATTAAAAAAAACAAAGAAATAAAAAAAGTGAAGAGATGGGCCTGCATTAGCAAATGTGGGGGGTTTGAATATGATTTTCTTGGCCCAACAAACTCTTGGCCTTCTTGACTTTGCCCAATCCCATGTGCACGTTTGACTGGGGCGCATGGTGGTCCTCCAGGGGGAAGGCGTTAGATCTGAAGCATTTGTGGATTGGATCGTCAGATCCTGGTAGCACATGGTGGATGCTGGGGCGTGAGGCGTACCCGATCCTTCATTGAAAAATAATATGAAGCAAATAAGGGACCTAGGGATCGAACCCATGTCCTTATGCATTCTTCCCTTGTACGCTTGCCAACTGAGCTGGTTGTTTTAGTTGTATATACAATAATAAATAAATATTATATAATGAAAACAAAATGTTAAACTTTAAAATGCACGAAATTAAAACTGGCAAGTCAGGGAGCGCCACGTATTGTCGTCTTCTTCTTCCCACGGTCGCTTTAGGTTTTGTGACTTTTACCTACAGACATCAAGCGTAGGTATAGCCCTTGTCCATTCCAAAATCCTGTACGCGCATGATAAATGAAAACTAATGGTACCAATCAACTCGTTTCAACCTTACGAGCATCATGGTACCATTATCAACGCCCAATTTCTCCTACATAAGAAACCCCTAAAAATAACAAAAAAACCCTAGCCATGGCATCTGCACATACAAGCATTAAAAATGTAATTGAATTACAGTATCATGTTGCAAACATCTCAAAGATTATAAATATGCTAATCAATCATGCTAAATATGTCAGAATTAATGTATTCGATTCCAAGAAAATAGGCAAACCGTATGAACGTTACAGGGTGATTCTGAGCGTCCCAGGCCTTCCAAACGATCTTGTTGGCTTCAGCGATGATCCAAGAATCTGAATTGATCTTTTGAAGCGCTTGAAACGGCCCACAGAGCAAGATTCAATCAACACTTTTCTTTGAAAAGTTGAACTTTTCCTCTGACTTTTCACGCCTTAAAACCTCTCTCTTTTGGTCTGCCTTTGTTCACTATCTATAATAGAGTGCATTAGGTTTGAAGTTTGTATCAAATATTTGCCATTTATGAACATTGATCAATGATTTATTCCTTGCACCAAATCTTTCCAAAATAAGCATTTTGAATATTTTTATGTCCATATGAAGTCTTGAACGATTTGATCTTGTCTCCAGCTGTATAATGACTCTAATCATGCACAAAATCTCAAGGTTTAATTGATTTTTGATATTTTCATTATTTTATATTGATTTGATTTGATTTAAATGAAATAAAAATCAAAATAAATAACAAAAATAAAAGAATGCCAAGTGGAAGGGCTCATGGGTCGTGGATCACATTACAAACTAAGTGCAAGCACAAAAATTTAGGCCCATTTAGCAAAAAATGCAATTTTGGACACATTTGACTTTTGGCAATTTTGCAAAAAAGGTCAACTTGGCCAATGTATAACTCTCTCAATTTTGACCCTAGAGATGTGTTATTAAACTTTTTAGAAATCTTAGGATGTCCTCTAAGCAACCCTTTTTGTATCATCTCAATTGAGTCTTCCATGTTCATGTATGAAGCTTTGACCCAAAAGATGTTTTTGTTGACTTTTCAAAATGACCTATAATATCCAAATTCATATCTTCTTGTGAGTGCATATTTGGAACTTGGGAGATGAATATGAATTGTAGGGAATTACATCCTCTTCAAAATGAGATTTGGATGGGTCATTTTTGATAAAGTATGAGAAAGTTATGCTTGGTCAAAGTTGAGTTGACTTTTCCTATAAAACCCTAATTTAGCAACTTTTGAGTTTTGATGAATTGTGAGCAATCCTTGATGAATCATGATCAACCCTTGATAAAATGATGAATGATACTTAAAAATGAGGATGTTGACAAAAAATCTTGAGGTTTGACTGTATGTGGGCCACAGTTGACTTTTGACCTAGCACAGTCGATTTATAGGTATTTGAGCAATTGATTGAGCAAACTTCCTCTGCAAGGCTTGAAACTTGATATGGATGATCTTGAGAACATATTAGGACAATGGTTAGCACTTGGGATCCTTTGGACTCAAGCATCTTAATGCAAAATGAAACCCTAATTTGGGGTAGACTGCCTTAGGAGAGAGTTTGTCTGGTCAACTCTTGGACTTCCTTGAGAAATTTGAGGACCTCACTTGACATGTTTTGAGAAATATGGGAGGGTAAATTTTGGGGTACAATAATTGGATTGGGCTTTTTGGACAGAATTCAGCTTGCAACCCTTCAATCTGGGTTGCACCCCCACCAGACCCACTATTTCTTTTATTTGTTTTTAATTATTTGTTTAATTATTTTTACAAAACAAAATCATTTTTTTAAATCAAAAAATCACAAAAACATTAAAATCAGATTTTTCATAAAATATTTTATTTCATTAATTAATTAAATTAATTTAACTAGGGCAATTTAAATTCTTTTTTTCCATAATTAAAATAGTTGGAAAATTAGGGTTAATTCGTAAATATTTAATTTTCTCAATCAAAAAATAACAAAAATATTTTCTTTGATTTCCTTTGATTTTAGACTTTGATTCCTGTATTTAATTCGTCGTGCGCATAATATTTTATTTTTAATTCCAATTATTGTATTTGCTTCGAGTTTGTAATAGCTTTTAATTAGGGTTTATTTTGCTGCTTATTATTTTACTATTCAATCCCCAGTTTTTGGTTATGTAATTAAATCCCTCTTCCCGAAGCCATGTAATAGTGTAGGAATTTACGTTTCCGCACTTTTTATTTTTGTACATATATTAACTGTTAGATGTATGGATAATAGGATTGCATGAATAATATAAAACCAATCGCTAGAAAACTAAACAGAAAGACTAATATATCTGAAATCAAATACACTCGCAGATACGCATCCCAAGGGTATCACCACTTTGGTTGCCTTCGGTAAACGGTCATGAAGCATAGGGAGTTTTAGTGGTCACCCTCCAGTCCAAAAAAGATAAAAATGACCGATTCGAATGTTGCCTCGAAAAGATATTTAGGACTTTAGGATAATTACTAAAGTTGCCTAACCATTGCTTTTGTGACTGTAAAAACGTCCCATTCGATAGTCCCTTAACATCCAACGATAGGGCTACCCACTTCTTAATAGTAGGATAGTGCTGTCTAAAGGAAACGAGAAAATGAATATCCTTTTTCGAGTAGGTAGCCACTGTTAGGTACTTGCTCAAAAACCAATGTTTTTACACAAACACGTTCAAAACAATTTTCAAAAACAACTTCGTCACACTCTTGAGGACAGATACAAGAGTTACCGCGACGTAAACAAAAACTTTTCAAAACACAAGCAGAAAAGCAATTTAGAAATGAGCAAGTACCTAAGAGCCCGTTGAAAACCACGAATAAAAAGGGTGCTAACACCTTCCCTTTCTATAATCTACCCCCGTACTCAGAAACATCTCGAAAAAGGTTTTTTCTGTTCTCTTTCCCTTTTCCTTTTTTGGATAAAATAAAAGACGGTGGCGACTCTTGCTTACCGCATATTTGTGAATACAAAATGCAAACCAATAAAAAACAGTCGGTTCTCCCACCGTATCACAGAACTGGCGACTCTCCTGAGGAAAATAATAAAGTGGGGTATACCTTAGGATCTAGGTCATTTTTAAAATTGCTTTCTTGTTTGTTTTGTCTGCTTTATCATTAAGGGTTTTTGTTTGGGTATTGTTGAAGATCCTACACCCGGATCTGGGGACACTTTTTAGGTAAACAGCAATAGATCGTGGAGACTGTCGGCATAGACCGATATGGTTTAAGCGATGTTTGTGTTGGTATGACACTTTGGTTGGTACCGGTATCCTTCATGTGGAAATAAGGAGAATACGGGGCCGCCAGGTGGTGTCGTGAAGCACTAACGGACCTTAAAACCTTAGTTGAACAAACTTGGGCATTAGAAAGTTGTAAGATAGCCGGCCTCAGTATAAAGCTGAGGATTGGTTGATACTCGATGCTACACTCATTGAGATCATACTTTCGAGATATTTCGGTCGCAAGAAAAGATTGCCTGAGCTGAAACAATGCCCGATAAAGGATGATATTGAGAATCTTTAAAACCCAGTTACTTTTCTAAGACAGGTTTGAAACTAACTAAACTTTAAGAGGGTACTTACCTTTAACCTCATGCAAGCCTTTGAACCTAAGGTCTATTGTGTGCTTTGCTTGTGTGTGATTTACTCTGTTTGAACATAACATCATGCATCATAACATATCATCAATTCTTATTACACTGACCATTTCAAGGATCGAGGGAATTTATCTTTGTTCTATTTTGCAGAACATGGCTTCTGCTCGTAGAAACACTATCTGGATCAGCTTTGTGAGAATACCTCTCCAACTCAAGAAACTAGTATCAAGGGTTCCATAAACTTCTTCGTTCACTAAGAGACATGGTCGACTTCTCAACCTGGTTACTTAGAGCTTTCATGAAAAGATAATGGGTGTACTCTTTCAGTTCTTTGATCCCAAGCACCACTGCTTCACCTTTCCAGACTATCAGTTGGTGCCTACCATGAAAAAGTTCTCTCAATTATTGAATCTACCTATTCTTGACCAGATGCCTTTCACAGGGTTAGAAGAAGTTCCCAAGCTAGAGATCATTGCCTCAGCTTTGCATCTGAAACATGCCAACATGGTATCCAATTGGGAAACAAGAAGCGGAGTCAAGGGTTTTCTAGCCAAATTCCTAATAGAGAAGGCCCAACTGTTTTGGGATGATCTGGACTTTCAGGCTTTTGAGGAGGCTTTGGCTCTTCTAATTTATGGGTTAGTACTGTTCCCTAATCCAGACTTGCTCATAGATGTGAATGCTATCAAGATCTTCCTCTCTCGCAACCCTGTGCCTACTTTGCTCGGAGATATCTTGCATGCTCTCCATACTCGTACCATGAAGAGAAGAGGGGTTCTTATGTGCTGCATGCCATTACTATCGAGGTGGTTTATTTCTCACCTACCTAAGTCAGTGCTAAAAAATGAAGAAGGTTTGGGTTGGTCGCAAAGGATAATGTCACTTTCTCACGCGGATATCCTCTGGTATTCCCGATCTATGGGAGATATTTCTATTGCCGTTGCGGGGAATTCCCTAATGTCCCAATACTTGGCATTAGGGGAGGTATAACTTATAATCTTTGTTTGGATCTGCGGAAATTTGGTTACGCTCGAAGGGACGGTCCTCACGAGATGCTTATCCAGGGAATTATGTTCAACTATGAGGATGACGTTCAGGGGTATCGATAGAGGTTCATACGAGCCTGGGGCATGGTAAACAAATCTGACGCCAAGACTTTGGGGCCGAAGAATTCCATTCCTATGGAACCTTATCTCAAATGGGTATGAGCTAGTGCTCAGAAACTTATGATGCCCTACGTAGCTATCTTACCAATGATTGTGGAGCTCATTACTGAAGGGAATATTCCCTACACGGTTCTTTATCCTGATATGCCCACCGATCTTGAAGAACTACAGAGGTCCTGGATTCAGTTGAAGAAGGAGCGTGATACTTATAGGGACCAGTTCTATGCCCAGGAGAAGAAAGTTTTAGAGCTTACAAAGCAGCTTCATGAGTAAAGAAGCCTTAATGTCTATCTCGGCACGAAGAGGAAGCATCCACGGGAAACTTGATTTTCTTTTTAGTTTTTAGAATTTTCAATTGTAATGCCTAAAAGGCAGTTGTATTTTGAATTCTACTAATAAAATCTTTATTTCATTTTGGTTCGCAATTTTAAATTTCCCAAAGTCCTTGAAATAATTGCATATGCATATCATCCATGACATTGCATAAACATGTTTCATAACAGGTCTCTCATCGTCTTCGCTGTTTATTTCAGCAATAATGAACTCTGAACAAAGTATCAAGGATCTCCAGGCACAAAATGCCCAATTTCAGCAAATGTTCGTAGACTTGGATAAAGGGCAGGAAGACCTGAAGGCTCTTATTCTGAAAGAGAAAAAGAAGAAGAAGAGGAAGATCGCTGGTATTCTGAATCTGGGCAAAAGGTTTAAGGGACCGTTGAAGCATCCGGTTGATCTGACCTCCTCGTCCAAAGAAGGAGAGAATCAAGAGGGATAGACAAGGGAGGAGGACCCTAGCCCATAGGTTTATGATAATGACACTGATTACAATGATGAATAGTATCCTCCTGCCGAGGATAGATATAAACAACTAGAGGATCGTCTGAGCGCAATGGAGATCCAAAGAATACCAGAGGCTGGATTTTAAAGAGCTGGGTTTGGTATGTGGGGTTGTTATTCCACCAAAGTTAAAGGCTCTGGTATTTTCAAAATATGATGGGGTGTCTTGTCCCAAGCTTCATCTCCGTTCCTATGTGAGGAAGATCCAGCCTCACACTGCTGGCCGGAAGTTATGGGTCCATTTCTTCCAAGAAAGTTTGATCGACACTCAACTGGATTGGTTCTATCAGTTGGAAGGAACCAACATCCATACCTGGGAAGACTTAGCTACTGCTTTCTACAAGCAGTACCAGTACAACGCTGACCTGGCACCAACTCGAGTGCAACTGCAAAACATGTCCATGGGCTCGAAAGAAGGGTTCAAGGAATATGCACAAAAGTGGAGGGATCTTGATGGAAGAGTACAACCTCCTCTGGCTGATCATGAAATGGTAGACATGTTGATGGGCACTCTGACAAGACCCTTCTTCAATTTTCTAATTGGGAGTTCCTCATCCGAGTTCACTGAGATGGTTCTGACAGGAGAGAGGATCGAAAATGGTATCAGGAGCGAGAAGATCCCAATGGCTGCATCTTCTAGTGCTAAGGAGAAGTCATTTGGTGGTAAGAGGGAAGCCAGTGATGTGCACGTCAAGAAGGAGCGTAATAAAGCAGACTACCACCAATCTATGGGGGAAGTGCTGGTCTCTAATTCGGAACGCACACAACGACCACAACAACAGAACAATCAGCCAAGAGTAGAAAGACCTCAAAGGCAGTTCACCCAAATCAACATGCCATTGTCACAAGCATTGCAACACATGTTGAAGATGAATCTGATTATGGTGATAAACCCTCATCTAAACCCTAAGACTTCCTCTCCTAACTACAATCCGTATGCAAGGTGTGCTTATCATTCTGGTAGCCCGGGGCACGATACTAACAATTGTTGGGCACTGAAATATAAGATTCAGAATATGATTGACACCAATGAGATTGAATTCGACCCTCCTGAGACTCCCAACGTGATCACTGCTCCCATGCCAAATCATGGCTAGGATTAAAAGCATTTTTGTTCATTTGAATTCTCAAGTTGTATTTTCTTTGTTTATTCGAACAATTATTGTCATATCAAAACTTTGTTATTCCATTAATGCATTACACATGTTTGTCTTTAATTAATTTGTTTTCATTATGCTTAAACTACTTTATACTTCCTTTCGTGATATTCAACTCTCGATTGAAAGCTCTAAGCCTTTAGAGGGAGGATGACAAAAATGATGCCACAATCTCTACAATATGCTTTTGAACATACCCCACTGTAGCGGTAGAAATGTTCAAGACTAAGCCATTGGATTGACTAGACTTTGTACAAATCAAAATAAAAATTGCCACCGTGCTTTATTGTTTCCAAAGGAATGGGAAAAGAGTGAATAACCCAAAAAAAGGGGGAAAGATTCAAGGTAAGGGGGTTGGTTATGCAAAGGGAAGGTATTAGCACCCTAAACATCTACGGTACTCCGCAGGAACCTCTTTGAAAAATATGTATATTTTGGCTATAAAAATGTGTTGTATATAAAATGGATGGTGGAGGTGAGAAAATAAATAATTTTATGAATTTTGCACCCTCCACGGTTGCGAACCTTTAGTTCCTACGTACCACCTTTCATGCAATAAGGGATCAGGGTACACATAGTTCCTCTTTTAAAAATTTGAAACACAAGTGTGTTGGTTAATTTTATGAGATAAGACATCATCGTCATTGTCCGTGTGGAAAACATACTTACTACCCACAATCATGAGAAAGGAGAATTTGCATCATCCCAAAGTGGAGGATATGGCTTGGATCTTTTAAAAATCAACAATGCCTCACTCAACACCCAAGTGGAAAATATCTCTCTTTACTACATATTATAGAAGTATAGTTGTTTGCATCACTACAAGGATTGACAAGAGTCTAATCTTTTAAGAAAAGTTTTAAAATAAAAAGCCAAATTGGCAAAAATGGTTTGAAATGAGATTGATTGACTTTTAGTCTTCTCACAAAAATGTCAAGGTATTATTAAATTGATTGAAATTTATTTATGAAAATGTTTTGAAAATGCATGGACCTAAGTCCAAGTTTATTATGAAAGTGTTTCAAGTTTAGAAATAAGAAGAGTTTTTAAAAGGAGGGAAAAGATTTTTGAAATTAAAGAAGATGGGAGGAGATGAAGAGACTATCCTAAAGCATAAGGTAAAAGCTAGGGATAAGAACCATCTAACCAACAAGAAGCCAATACTTGACATTATGAGTCAATATAGAATTCCCATTCTTCGGATCGAAACCAAGCAAGCAAAGATACTAGACCTCTTGAGAGAACCAAACTTCAAGTGTATTAAGTCTTCGCAAAAATTGGGTAGAGTAACGGTTGTATACGGGTGAATTCCAGATTACAAACAAAGTATGTAATCACAATAACCTACACACAAAACAAACAAACAACCCAATGTCTTGAGGTAAACCTCAAGAACTCCAGACAAAATATCAAATAAAGTCACAAAGTCTCCAAGATAGGCCAAGGTTTCTAATCCAAAGTCCAAGAAGTCCAATACTCCATAATGCCAAGGATAGTAACCAAATAGTCCAAGTTTCATTAAAGATTTTTATGGTTCATGTTGGTTATTAGGTGTCTTTAAAAGGAAAAGAAAATTTCAAGTGAGCAAAATAAAAATGGCATAAGAATAAATGCTCAAGTGAGCAAAAATAAAAAAAATGGCATGAAATGTAAATGCTTAAATTAAATGGTACATAAAGCATAAAGTAAAGTCAATTGTTAGAAATTATTGGTTAGTTGGATGACCATCTTGAAACTTGCATTTGGAACTCATTAGAGGATTGGTAGAACCAAAGCCTCCACACAACAAGTTGCATTTGCTTTTTGTCAAGTATATCATCCATTTTGGAATCCTCAAAAGTAACATTTAATGATCAACGATGTTTAAGTGATCCGCGTTGACCAAAGGTGTTGTAGATCCATTAGAGGATTGGTAGAACCAAAGCCTCCACACAATGAATCTCAAGGTTATTGGATCAAATAGATCAAATTAACACACTTGGGCTTGCAATCATAAGTTTGGGCCACAAATGATCATTTATTCGGATCGGGACAAAATTTAGCACTATGTTAAGCAATCGTAAGTGGACTTATGTAGAAGTCGCACCTATTTTGAGGCCGGTAAATAGCAATCTATGCACTTCATGTTTGGATAAATGATATAGAGATCATCACCCCTTAACATGTAGCACAATTAAAAAAGAAAGGGATAAGATGAAGAGGGAGGGGAATGATAAGCTAATTTGGATCACCATCTCAAAATTCTTTCATCTTTAAATTCAACCACTCCTCTAGATGGATTAAAGCACTAAACATATCATTAATCCAAAGCACCAAAAATGAATTAAATAATTCACTCTTAGGTATATTTGAATTGATGAATATTTATCAAACTTCATCGACATAACAAAGTCCATTGAGTTTAAAGACAAATTGGACATTTAAAATTGCAATCCAAACCAACAATCAAAGAAGTGAGTAGAAAAATATTTGAGTCGAAACAGCCCCAAAATAAGGCAGAAAAAGTATTTTCGACACTGTTACAATCAATTGTGCTTCGACAGCTACCAATTGCATCAGTGCAGTTTTTTTCAAATCAACTTTCTGTGACAAACAATTGCAATGTTACAACAATTGATTGCAACCTGTTAAAATCAGCCGAAAACAGCATCTCAAGGATCAAATTCTTGTTCCAACTTTTCATCAAACACCTTCTGATCATGGATCCAATTGAGCATGAAAATTCCATCTAATTATGAGAAAATAGCACTAATGGAATCATAAAACAGTGCTCAATGAATCAAAACCAAAAATCCACAAGAGATCGCATTGTGAAAGACAATGATCCAACTTACCAAAGGTAGAATTAGAAAATTATCAAACAACTTCCAGAATTTGCTTCAATTCAACCACAAGAATCAATTACCAAAGCTTGGATGTAGAGAATTGATGAAGAAAAAGTGTTTGGATGAAGGTTTAGCTCAAAGATTAGTAAGCTTCAATGCAAAGCTTACTAACTTTTTGAAAATGGAGCTTTCAGTGAATTTGGTAGATGGAGAGAATTGAAAGATTTTTTAGCAAAGTGATTTTGGCTGTCAAAAGCTTATCATTTGAATGAGATGAGGGCTCTATTTATAGAGTTTAGGATTGGGGATTAGTGGTAATTTGGTAAGTGATTCTTGGAGCCAAAAATTGAATTAATGATATAATTTTCAAATTATGCAGAAAAATTGGAGCCAAAAAGTTGACAGATTTGAAATTGCTGGCTTTTTTCAAAAATCGCGTGTGTTTTGCTGCTATGAGTCGACACAAGAGTCGTATGCATCGACACATTCTAGTTGTATAACCCAGCACGAGTCGACACAAGCCTCTATGGGTTGATGCAAGTTGCTACTTCGATACAATACATAATCAATCAACTTGCATGAGTCGAAACAAGCCTCTATGGGTCGATGTAAGCTGCTACTTCGACACAATACAAAATCAATCAACTTGCATGAGTCGAAACAAGCCTCTGCGGGTCGATGCAAGCTGCTACTTCGACACAATACAGAATCAATCAACTTGCATGAGTCGAAACAAGCCTCTATGTGTCGATGCAAGCTGCTACTTCGACATAGTACATAATCAATCAATTTGCATGAGTCGACACATAACATGTATGTGTCGATGCAAGCTGCTACTTCGATACAATACATAATCAATCAACTTGCATGAGTCGAGACAAGCCTTTATGGGTCGGAGCAAGCTGCTACTTCGAGACAATACAGAATCAACCAACCTGCATGAGTCGATACATGCCTCTATGGGTCGAAGCAAGCTGCTACTTCGACACAATACATAATCCATCAACTTGCATGTGTCGAAACAAGCCTCTATGGGTCGAAGCAAGCTGCTACTTCGACACAATACAAAATCCATCAACTTGCATGAGTCGAAACAAGCCTCTATGGGTCGAAGCAAGCTTCTACTTCGACACAATACAGAATCCATCAACTTGCATGAGTCGATACATAACATGTATGTGTCGACACATACTAAATTCTTTTGATTTTTTTGAAGGCTGAAAACACAGTTTTTTTCAAAGATTATGCACAATACACTCTGTGCCATTGATTGCGCTATGGGAGCAATCGATAGTTCAGGTCAACAAAAAATGAAAAAAAATTTAATTATTTTATTTTTTCTTTGCAAAAAAGAGATTTTAGGGAAATAATACCGGAAAACCTTATTTGTTGGATGCTTCGACTCAGTACCTATAAAACACAATTTTGTAAAGACAAAGACAAATATTTTTTGTATTCTGGTTAGAGGTTAATTATCAACGCATATACAAAATACACAACTAAGGTGCTTGGAGATTCCTCAAGAGAAAACATAAAGATAGGAGATAGAAAAAAAAAGAGGAAGAACCAACCCTAATGTAATTTTGTTATGATCAAGTTGACATGATATGATAGGGGAATCTTAGGGGCAAAAATTGGGGTACAACATTTGCCCTTATTTAAGTGTCTTCTATCCAGAGATACGAAGGTTAAAAATCTTTGTGTCGCCGCGATTGAAGATACTTAAATATAAAACAAGCCCTATTTTTGTCTCTAAGATGCCATGCAATGCTTATGATTATGAATGCATATGAACAGAACAAAAGAGACGCAAAGTATCACTGGGGATGCCACAAAAATGAAGAAACAAAGGAGCAACCCCACAAGGAAAATAAATCACTGGTGGACCAAAAGAATTGAATCAGAGAGGAGGATAACAAGCATCGACGTTTACTGCCAATGTCTACAAACGTTCACTGAAGGTAGAGAGAAAATATCATACCACCGCCGTTCACTGACGATGAACTATCAACGTTCACTAATGATAGCAAAAAGATAAGAAACACCGACGTTCACTGTCGATGTACTACCAACATTCACTGAAGGTAGAGAGAAAATATCATACCATCGTTGTTCACTGACAATGAACTATCAACGTTCACTGATGATAGCAAAAAGATAACAAACACCGACGTTCACTGCCGATGTCCTACCAACGTTCACTGAAGGTAGAGAGAAAATATATCATACCATCGCCGTTCACTGACGATGAACTATCAACGTTCACTGAAGATAGCAAAAAGATAAGAAACACCGACGTTCACTGCCGATGTACTACCAACGTTCACTGAAGGTAGAGAGAAAATATCATACCACCACCGTTCACTAACGATGAAATATCAATGTTCACTGAAGATAGCAAAAAGATAACAAACACCGACGTTCACTGCCGATGTACTACCAACATTCACTGAAGGTAGAGAGAAAATATATCATACCATCGCCGTTCATTGACGATGAACTATCAACGTTCACTAATGATAGCAAAAAGATAAGAAACACCTACGTTCACTGCTGATGTACTACCAAAGTTCACTGAAGGTAGAGAGGAAATATATCATACCATCGCCATTCACTGACGATGAACTATCAACGTTCACTGATGATAGCGAAAAGATAAGAAACACCGACGTTCACTGCCGATGTACTACCAACGTTCACTGAAGGTAGAAATATAAAATATCATACCATCGTCTTTCACTGACGATGAACTATCAATGTTCACTGATGATAGCAAAAAGATAAGAAACACCGACGTTCACTGCCGATGTACTACCAACGTTCACTGAAGGTAGAGAGAAAATATATCATACCGTCGTCGTTCACTGACAATGAACTATCAACGTTCACTGATGATAGAAAAAATATAAGAAACACCGACTATTGTACCCCAAAATTTTCCCTCTCATTTTATCAAGATTTTCCCCCACAAGACTCTTTGGACAAAGGACCAGATTAGGGTTTGCTCAGCTCAAGACATCTCCTTGCACTGTTGACTTGAAATTAGGGTTTGAGTTTGCACAGGGATTTTTGGACTTCCAATGCTCAATGTGACTTTAATGCTTCATGTTGGACTTATAAGATTGCCCATACCAAGTTTCAAGCTTTGAATCAAATTTTTGCCCAGTCAATTGGACAATTGACCTAAAAATCAGCTGTATTGGGGAAAAAGTCAACTGTGGCCAATTTATAGTCAAACCTCATAATTTTTTATCCAAATCAACATTATAGACTCATATGAACCATTTGATCAAGTTTGGACCACAACTCCTCAAGAAATTTGATCAGATCATCCAAAGGGCAAAATGGTCAAAATTAGGGTTTTGACTGCAGAAGGGCAATTTCTGATTTTCCACCTAGCCGATGGCAAATTTGGTTCAATCATGGTTTCAATGACTCAATGGAATCATCTTGACCTAATCACAAGGTTCAAAAGATCTCAAATGCATTGGATTGACAGATGAATTTTCCAGTCAACTGATCAAAAATCAAATGTATACTGAAAAGTCAAACTTTGACTTTTTGGTCAAAATCAAGTGCCAAGGGTCATTTTTCACCAAGATGTGTAAAACATGAAACTTGTTCACCAAGAAACCTAATTTTGAAAATTAGGGTTTAAAATGGAAAATTTTCATAACTTAGAATTTTTCTAAGTTATGAAAACTTCTTATTTTTTCCTAACTTTTCCCAACTTTTTCACCATGATGCAATTGGATTCAAAGCAAACTTCCAACATGAAAGTTTTAGTCCTCCACAAAATCTACAACTTTTAATCACAAAGTTTTCCCAAAAGATGCTTGGATCTCAAGTTATGATTTTGTGAATAGGGGTCCAAAAACTTTCTAACTTAGTGAAATTTTGCCCTAGTTTAGGCAGGATTTTGACCTATCTTCATGGAAATTTTTCACATAGTTCCAATTGGAATATCAAAATTCATTTCAAATATGGATTGTATTGAATGTTACAAGCTTTCCAAAATGTCAAAGAACTCTCCAAGATCATTTGTGGTTAGGGAGAATCGAAAGTTTGAAAATGGCAAATCATCACTTTTGTCCAAGGCATTTTGCACCATGTTACAACTTGCAAATCTGTCCAAAGCATACTTGTACTTGGTTTACAGGTCTTAAACCTTTCCACACTCCTTAATTAAATGCAAATACATTGGACATTAATCTTATTCTGAGCTATGGAGCATTACACATTGAATTAATCCATTTTTGGCAAAAAGGCAACAATACCATTTCCATAAAGCACACATTTTGCAATTTTGTTTATCTTGAGCATTGGACCAAGACTTTTGCTGCAAATAAAGTTCACTAATATCAGGAAAAGCTCACCAACTATGTGCAGCTAGAATACAGGCCTATACAGGCCTTGGCATTGTCAACTCACCTTTTACTTCAAAAACAAGAAAGGGTGCAAAAACTCCACAACTCTTCAATCTGATAAGAACAAAGTATTGTATCATTTCAAACAACCTCAACACATTATCTCAAGCCAGAAACACGAGCTCTTAGCCTCTCAAACACCCAAATACATCAAAACACCAAGTTCTTGCAAAAACAGGGCAAGCCCTGTAGAACTCAAGCCATCTTCACATTGCCTCGTGCATTTTGCCCCAAACCACTTCAAATACTTTCTAAACAATACACCTAAACTATCCCAACACCTGCCCAGCCACTGTAACTCCATTTTCACACTTCACCATTTCAAATTCTGAGTTTGCGGGTTGAGTTCTATAGGAAGATTCAAGCCATTTCAAAGCAAGCTAAGCATTGGGAAAGGTCAAGGGAACATCAAGCAAGCTCAAAAGAACCTCAGGCCTCACTAAAAGTTGATACATTGCCATACTCGAGCTTGAATGAAACAGGTAAATTTCAAACTTCTATCTCCTTATTTAGGAATCATTATGCTTAGGTTTGTGAAGCAAAAATGTAGTCCTCATTGTCCTTGAGCTGTACATATTCATAGAATTTATTTATGTTAACTGAGCTAGGAGAATTTGGATGTTGAAGTTTCTGAAAAAACTAGGTCATAAATTATGGGCACTGAAATTCTCACTGGTTTCTTAGAGTTAGATCAAGTTTTTTATATGGTTAGAATCGTGTGATGATGAGCTATAACTTTCATGTTGCAAGTTTTTGTTTTTAAGCACGTATGCAGGAGATACAGATTTGAACCATGACGCGCGTTTTTCTTCTGTCTCAAGGACAGGGATGAAGGAACCTTGGGCTGGGCTTGGTTGTTCTGACTTTTGACACCCCCATGCTTGCTTCTTGCACCCCCTTGGCCCATTTGTTTTATTTTTGTATATTTTTCTATTTCTTTTATATTTTCTGACTTTATTTATTTTTCTAAATATTAAAAATCACCAAAAATATTTTCTTAAATTTTCACATTTTATTTTATTATTTTTATTATTTTTTTGGCATAAGAATAGTTTATTAAATAATATATACTTTTATTTTCTTAAATAAATTTATAAATAATACAAAAATATCATTTATTTTTATTTTTATTATTTATATACTTAAATAATATTTTCTCACACAATTTAATTTTTTAACACTTTTGTATTTATTTTTATTTATTTTCTTGTACATAAATAAATAATATAGAATATATATTTTCTTAAAACAAAATTAGGGTTTCCACCCTTTCCAAAAATAATCTTTTTATTTTCTTATTTTTTAAGACATTAAATAAACTTATTTTATATACATAAAAATAAATACCAAAAACATTTTGCATATTCATATTTAATTGCATATTTAAATAATTGTCCATTTATTTATTTGTAAGTTAAATTCAATATGGTTGTAATAGTTTTAGGGTTTTATTTTGTGCAAATATCCCCCTATTCAAACTTGTATCCCTCTCCCCATAATAATGTTGTAATAGTCTTAGATTTACTTTTATGCATTTTATTGCTTTCAAATATGCATGATAGTAAGATTGGGGTTTGTATGCAAAAACCAAAAATCAAAACAAATAGCATGACTAATACAAGACAAAAATGCATGAAAAATGACAACACAATGCACACAAGCACCCCTAGGGTTTCATCCACTTGTTGCCTTAAAAATGGCCATGGTATGCATGTTAGGTATCTTGGTAAAATAAAACAAAACAAAAGATCATGGTCCCTTGATGACTCTATCTTGGTTGCCTATACAAAAATGATCTAGTCCCTCAAAAAATTGCTAAGATACTTGGCAATATTGTTATCATGGTCATACGATGACCCACGCCTGTCCCGTTTAACATCCAAAGATAGGGTTGTTCACCAAATGCAATGGTGAAACAACAATATCAAAGGAATAAAAATGTGTAGGAAAGATCTTTGAGTAGGTTAGACAACTCCTAGTTACTTGATCAAACTTGCAAACCATTCTTGCTATTTTGAAAAACACACAACACAATTTCAAAACATTTCCCAAAACAAACTTTCAAACATTGAAAATATTTTTCAAAAGACAAACACATTTGTATACATTCAAACAAGAATCATTACAAAGGTTGCCTAGACAAAGGCCTCTTTTTTAAAAATATTTTCAAAAACCACACACAAAAGCACCGTTTCAAATTGAAAAGCAAAAGCAAATGATCTAAAACAAGTAACTAAGAGCCCATGGAAAACCATGGATGAAAAGGGTGCTAGTACCTTCCCTTTTTAAAATCTACCCCCCGAACCCAAAAACAATATCAAAGGTCTTTCCTGTGCCTTTTTACCTTTCCTTTTAGATAAAATAAAAGTCGGTGGCGACTCTTGCTAAACCGAAACATTTGCAAACACAAAACGCAAAAACCTCAAGTCAGTTCTCCCACCGCATCACACCGACGTTCACTGCCAATGTACTACAAACTTTCACTGAAGGTAGAAAGAGAAAATATCACACCATCGCCGTTCACTGACGATGAACTATCAACATTCACTGATGATAGTAAAAAGATAAGAAACACCGACGTTCACTGCTGATGTACTACCAACGTTCACTGAAGCTAGAAAGAGAATATATCATACCACCGCCGTTCACTGATGATGAACTATCAACGTTCACTGATGATAGCAAAAAGATAAGAAACACCGACGTTCACTGCCGATGTACTACCAACATTCACTGAAGGTAGAAAGAGGAAATATCATACCATCGCCGTTCACTGACAATGAACTATCAACGTTCACTGATGATAGCAAAAAGATAAGAAACACCTACGTTCACTGCCAATGTACTACCAATGTTCATTGAAGGTAGAAAGAGAATATCATACCATCGTCGTTCACTGACGATGAACTATCAACGTTCACTGATGATAGCAAAAAGATAACAAACACCGATGTTCACTGCCGATGTCCTACCAATGTTCACTGAAGGTAGAAAGAAAATATATCATACCATCGCCGTTCACTGACGATGAACTATTAACGTTCATTGATGATAGAAAAAATATAACAAACACCGATGTTCACTGCCGATGTCCTACCAACGTTCACTGAAAGTAGAAAGAAAAAATATCTCAAGTTTTCCCCAAAGTTCTGGTGTTTCACCTAGAACGGGTCTCAACTTCTTCTTTAACCAAAGCACTCGGCCTAGAAAGGGTAATATGTAATCTTATCTCAAATAAAGAGACTTCCACTCATTGTCAATGGGAATTTCAAAGAGAAATGACTTTCTGGGGATAGAAATATGGCTTCCTGGGGAAAGAGATATGGCTTCCTGGGGATAGAAATATGACTTCCTGGGGAAAGAGATATTGGTTCCTGGGGATAGAAATATGACTTCCTGGGGAAATGCCACGTTATTCCTGCTGAGGAGATAAAGTCTTCTCGTGTAAAATAAATGCACAAACCAAAACTCAAAGTTCTCGGAAATCCAAAGTAAATCATATCGTCATGCAACCACGAATCCAATTAGAAACAAACTGGAGCAAGACGGCTAACGAAGATACATCCTTTGAGAAATAAACTCAAGAGGGAAAACCAAATCCACCTAAGCAAGGAGCGCTGCAGGAAGATTAGAACACAATGTCAATAAAAAATGATTTGTAGCAATGCATGATGCATGTATGAATGTATGAGTGATATCGTGCATATGCTGGTAAAAGGATACATAATCAGTACAAACAAACAAAATCGCCTCAAGTACCAACAACATTGGGCTAAACTTCCACCAGAAAGATCAATCCAAGAAAGGTAAAAGCAACTGCGGAAACCAAACATATGGCCTGTCCTAACTTCACTGAGGAGAAACATAATCAGGATGTAGCTAAATCAAACAGATACCGGGATAGAACATCTTTCTTCCGGTTTCCTCGGAGAAACCACTTTTCCAAAAGCAACATGCCTACTGGAGATTGCAAGATCAGCCTCAAATAAAGAAGACTGATGCCGAGACAATCAAACCTCACTGGGGGATTCAGACCCACTTTGAAGGAGGAAAAACATACAAACTTCACTAAGGGAGACAATGCTTCATAATAGAGACATCTACTGGGGACTTCATGCTGACTTCATTGGGGAAGTCGAAACCACATCATCAAGAGGAAACCAAGATACGTTCTTCACTGGGGAAACCGGAGACACGTGTTCTTCGAGAGTAATTATTGCACCAACTTCTTTGGGGAGAAAGGACTTCTGTCAAATAAACGAGGCCTTCACTGGAGAATATTGGATTGAGTCTCCATATCATACAAACCTATTCCAACAAAAGATGCCCTGGTATGGCCTTCCCGGGAAATCAAGAAGTCAACACTAATGCCAATATTGCAAAAAGAGTGATATCTTAGCACACCAAGGGAATATAACCTTTCATCATATGAGGGAAAACTTCGTCGGGGAATCTGGGACGAAGGCTTCTGACCATGCAAACCCAAAATCAAAAGCGAACTAAGACTTGGCCGGGGATAATGGGATCACAAACCTAATACCGTACCTTGCACCCACTGGTATCGTCTTTAACTATCTGAGAAACACACAAAGATTGCGTACATACCAACAAGATGACCTGAGAAAAACCTTCATGAAGGAAGTAAATCTTCTTAAAACAACTGGAATTTGTTCATTCATGGGATCGCCATTTTTGTTGTCATTGTTTCATCACAAATCCCAAAGTAAATTGAATTGTGAAGATCTCCCCTTTTTTTGAAAAGTCAATTTTGCTTTTTAATCTTTTTTCTTTAAAAATTATTATCAGTAATAAATGGAGTCTTTGCAAGCTAAATAAAAATAAGAACACAAAGAATTAGGCAAAAGATCGAATTTCATTAATAGAATGGTAGTCTACGAATGGCGAGACTCCATGGATGATTACAAAGTTTGGGAAATGGTAATATATAATGGAAAAGATACATTGAGATACAATGACCACTGTCCCCTCTAGCAACTTTTGAAGTTATGAGCATCAGCTTTTGTTAAAGTATGGTGAGGATCCGAGAAGATTGTTGCTTAAACGATCCAGTCTTGTCTGACGTAGTTACTTGCCAAGAAAAATCCCTAACTTTTTCCTAAGCTGCCCTTGCGGGTTTTCAACTTAGCGGGAAATTTATTATGTTTATGTATCTAATTTTTGTCTAGACCGCCCTTTCGGGTTCTCAGCCTACCGAGACGCTCTTTTTTGCCTAAGTCTCCCTTTCGGGTGTTCAACTTAGCGAGTTGTTCTTTTATTTCTTTAGGCAAAGTATTTCTTGACTGCGTCAGCATTCATGGGACGTGGGAACTCCTCGCCATCCATAGTTTCAAGAATTAATGCACCACCAGAGAAGGATTTCTTGACAACATACGGGCCTTCAAAATTGGGAGTCCACTTGCCCCTAGAATCAGTGTTAAAAGACATGATCTTCCTGAGCACGAGGTCGCCTTCTCTGGATTCACGAGGTTTGACCTTTTTATCAAATGCTTTCTTCATTCTTTTCTGATATAACTGCCCATGACACAAAGCTGTCATTCTCTTCTCTTCAATCAAATTCAATTGCTCAAACCTGTTCTGGACCCATTCAGCCTCTGTCAACTTGGATTCCATTATCACACGCAACGAGGGAATCTCTACCTCAACAGGGAGTACAGCTTCCATTCCATATACCAGGGAGAACGGGGTTGCTCCTGTTGAAGTGCAGACAGATGTTCGATATCCATGCAGAGCAAAAGGGAGCATTTCATGCCAATCCTTATAAGTAACAACCATTTTCTGGATAATTCTCTTGATATTCTTATTAGCAGCTTCAACAACCCCATTCATCTTTGGCCTGTATGGAGACGAATTGTGATGGACAATCTTGAATTCTTCACACAGTTCTGTCATCATCTTGTTGTTCAAATTCGAGCCATTGTCAGTGATGATTCTACTCGGCACACCATACCGGCATATAAGATTATTTTTGATGAAACGCACAACCACCTATTTGGTAACAGTGGCATAAGAAGCAGCCTCTACCCATTTGGTAAAGTAGTCAATTACTACCAAGATGAAACGGTGTCCATTCGAAGGTTTGGGTTCTATCATCCTGATCATGTCTATACCCCACATAGAGAAAGGCCATGGGGAGGAAATCACATTGAGAAGTGTCGGAGGCACATGGACCTTGTCTGCATAAACCTGGCATTTCTTTGCAAACTTGTAACAATCAGATTCCATTGTCAACCAATAATAACCTGCCCTTAGCATCTTTTTAGCCATCGAATGCCCATTAGGATGAGTCCCAAATGAACCTTCATTAATCTCATGCATCAACATGTCTGCTTTGTGTCTATCCACGCATCTGAGCAAGACCATGTCATAATTTCTCTTGTATAACACATTTTCACTAAGGAAGAAACTGCCTGCCAATCTTCTCAGTGTCTTTCTATCTTTCCTCGACGCACCAATCGGGTATTCCTGAGTCTGAAGAAAATGCTGGATGTCATAATACCAAGGTTTTTCATCTGCTACCTCCTCTGTCATAAACACATGAGCGGGCCTATCCAGCCGTCGAACTGTAATACGGGGTATATCATTCCAAGTATTCACTTGGTACATGGAAGCCAGAGTTGCCAGAGCATCCGCCATTTGATTTTCATCTCTAGGAATGTGATGGAATTCAAATTTATTGAAGAAGGGTAGTAATCTTCTAGCATAATCTTTGTAAGGGATCAAGCCAGGGTGACAAGTATCCCATTCTCCTTTAATCTGATTTATTACCAAAGCTTAATCACCATACACATCTAGAATTTTGATTCTGAGATCAATAGCTTCCTCAATACCCATGATGCAAGCCTCATATTCCGCCATATTATTAGTGCAATCAAATGTTAACCTTGCAGTAAAAGGAATGTGTGATCCATGAGAAGTGACGATCACAACACCAATTCCTTTACCATAAGCATTCACCGCTCCATCAAATATCATACTCCAACGAGATTCAGGGTCGGGGCCTTCCTCAGGCAATGGTTCATCACAATCTTTCACTTTCAGGAACATCACATCCTCATCGGGGAATTCATATTCTACAAACTGATGATCTTCCACTGGCTGGTGAGCAAGGTAATCTTCCAACACACTACTTTTAATAGCTTTTTGAGTGCGGTACTCAATATCATATTCAGATAACAACATCTGCCAGCGGGCAATTCTCCCAGTAAGAGTAGGCTTCTCAAAAATATACTTGATTGGATCCATTTTGGAGATCAACCAAGTGGTATGATTCAACATATACTGCCGCAAACGCTTTGCCGCCCAGGCCAAAACACAACACGTTTTTTCTAGCATGGAATACCGTGACTCACAATCAGTGAACTTTTTGCTGAGATAATAAATGGAGAATTCTTTCTTCCCTGTTTCATCCTGTTGTCCCAGAATACAACCCATGGATTTATCTAACACTGTTAGATACATAATCAACGGTCCTCCTTCTACGGGAGGGAGCAAGATAGGAGTTTCAAGCAGATACTCTTTAATACTCTCAAATGCCCCTTGGAAATCATCTGTCCACACACAACCTTGATCTTTCTTTAACAACGTAAAGATCAGTTCACACTTTGCAGTCATGTGGAAAATGAATCTGGAAATATAATTCAAACGCCCGAGGAAACCCCTGACTTGCTTTTCAGTTCTGGTGTTGGCATTTCTTGAATTGCTTTGACTTTATCAGGGTCAACTTCAATTCCTTTCTGGATAACAATAAAACCCAACAATTTCCCCGATCTAACTCTGAAGGTGCATTTATTTGGATTCAAGCGGAGACGATACTTCCTCAAACGCTGAAATAACTTCAACAAATATTTTATATGCCCTTCTTCAGTTTGGGATTTTGCAATCATATCATCATCATATACTTCAATTTCCTTGTGCATCAGATCATGGAATAGGGTTTTCATAGCCCTCTGGTACGTTGCACCAGCGTTCTTCAATCTGAAGGGCATCACTCTATAACACAATGTTCCCCAGGGTGTGATAAACGTTGTTTTTTCCATGTCCTCTGGAGCCATTCTTATTTGATTATACCCGGAAAATCCATCCATGAACGAGAATACCTTGAATTTTGCTGTGTTGTCTACTAACATGTCAATGTGAGACAATGGGAAATCATCTTTTGGACTAGCTTTATTTAGATATCTGTAATCTACGCACATGCGGACTTTTCCGTCTTTTTTCAGTACTGGGACAATATTGGCAATCCATTGAGGACACACTGACGTCACAAGAAAACCAGCATTAATCTGTTTTAGGACCTCCTCTTTGATCTTTACTGCCATATTTGGGTGGGTTCTTCTCAACTTTTGTTTAACTGGCGGACACTCTGGCTTCAACGGAAAATGATGCTCGATAATGTTTGTATCTAGATCAGGCATATCTTGATAAGACCAAGCAAAAATATCCACATACTCTTTCAAAAGCTCAATCAACCCGCTTTTTACATCAGGATGCAACGATGCTCCAATCTTAATTTCCTTCGGATCTTCTTCCGAACCCAAATTAATCACTTCCAAAGGCTCCTTATATGGCTGAATGGTATTTTCCTCGTGCTCAAGCAACCGTGAGACCTCTTCTGGAATCTCAACATAATCTTCTTCTTCAGCCCCAAACACAGGACAATCAAAGTTGGGAGAGGGTGCAGGGTCATTGTATTCAACGGGTTTTTTAATTAATCTGCACATGTGATTTATGATTGCTTTTAGAGACTGACACATATAACAAGTGATCATGCAGATTAATTTTCAGTTATTATTTATTTTGAAAAGAGTTTTTTTATTTGATTACCATTTCCCAAGAAAAAGCAGAAAATAAAGACATTTTTTTGGAAGCAAAGATAACTTTTATTAATGATCTTTAAAAATCAAAGCAAACAGATAAGCCCATACAATACTTTCACCTTGGGCAGAGTGAAAGCTTTTCAAAAGAAAGAAAAAAATTAACAAAACAAATTACTTTGAAATATGTATGCAAGAAGGAACGTCAATGGTGACCCAGTTCTGAACTTGGACTCCATGCGTCACATAATTCGGTACTTCCTGCTCTGCTTCATCCTCTTCAACAACATTAATTCCAGAACCAATTAGACGGAGGTAGCCTCCACTGCGGAAAACATCATGATAACTATTCACAGAAGAATTTGATTTCAAACTTTCGCCTTTGCCATTATTCGAAGAGAAACCCAAACCAGTTCTGTTTTTGTTCACTGGTGGATCCACAAGTTGTCCCCATACTGCATTATGACCATTGTGCACAATCTGCCGCGCGTCCTTCAGCGAAACCACAGAATTCTCATTCCTCCTTATGTTGTCAATAGATAGGGATTGGAACTGGGTTCCAATAGCAGCCTCATCCGCTTATACAATACTGAAATAGGATAGATGGGATATCAACAACTCCTGCTCCCCATTTATGATCACCACCTTCCCTTTGCGCACAAACTTTAACCACTGATGCAGAGTTGAAGTGACAGCCCCTACTTCGTGTATCCATGGCCGTCCTAACAAACAACTATATACGGTAATAATGTCCATGACCATGAAGGTTATCAAGAACAAATGTGTTCCTATATGGATGGGCAAGTCCACTTCACTGATGACAGATTTCCTCGACCCATCAAAAGCCTTCACAATGATGCAACTCGGGCGCATAGGTGCTCCTTGATACTTTAACTTGATGAGGGTACAACTCGGTATAACATTCATCACGGATCCGTTATCAATTAGCACATTGGACAGCGAATCATTCTTGTAGTTCATAGATATGTGGAGGGCCAGGTTGTGATTCCTCCCTTCATCTGGTAACTCATAATCGCAGAAACTCAAATTGTTACATAACGTAATGTTTCCAATTACGCTGCTGAATTGATCTAATGGCATGTCATTCTCCACAAAATCTTGGTCAAGTACTCTCATCAGTGATTCTCTATGAGCGAAGGAATTCATCAATAAATCTAGGATGGATATCTTTGAAGGAGTCTACAATAGCTGATCTACAAATTTGTAGTCACTCATCTTAATTATCTTCAAAATAACATCCACTTATTTCTCTAATGTAGCTCCACTAGTCTCTCCTGTAGCCTTCTTAGGCTCATCGTTCTCAGCAATTTTCTTTCCAGCAACAACATCTCTTTGAATAACCGGCGCAAACACACGACCGCTACGGGTCACCCTGCTATTATCAGCTATATTTCCAACATCTGGCATTGGCTAGATGGGAATCTCTACCCCGTCTTCTAAGATTGTAGCGTTGTATTTGTAAGGCACAGCCTTGTCTGATTCATGGGGAACAGGACCTGGCAGACTAATTACCAATGGGGTAAAATCTGGTTTGCTATGGTACTCCACCTCAAGATGAGTGGGTGCACCAAAACAAGGTACAATGACGTTTACCCCTTCCTCAACACAATCAGCCATCAAAAAGTCATTTCCGGCAAACAAATATTCGTCTGAAGAGAAATACTCATCTGTGGAGGCATACTATTCCTCTGACTCTTCTTCCATCAAACAAACTTCAACCATATCAATATTGTGATAATCATCTCTATGACCTGTGATCTTGATAGTTCCATTTTCTAACAGCAACTGAACACCTTCTCTCACAATAGAACATCCTCGGGGATCTCAACAACAAATTATGCAAGATCCATATTGGTGTTCCACCTGACCAGTAGTACGGCAGAAGGTAGCATGCAACTGCACGAGATCCTCATTCAAATTATCCACAGAAAAAATTCTGAATTCACCAGGACATCCAGAAACCATATTCACCTCCTCTTCATATTTTGCCCTAGGCCTGATTATATGGATTAAACCTTCGTCCATCATCTCCTGTAAATCAGCCTTTATCTTCTCGCAACCATGTATATCTGTACTGCAAATAGCACAACCGGCGCGGTCATGCGTATAATAATTGAATTCCCAGAGGTCTGCGTGTATCTTCACCAAATCTCCTCTAACCAGATTAATGTCAAAAATTCGAAAGTCGCCTGGACAACCGGCCACCATATTTACAGCATTCACTCCCCCGTGCTTGGGTAGAGGATTGTCTTTCACATTAGGTCCCACGTCTTTGAAAGATAAAATTCCAGAATTCACCAACCTTTGCACTTCAGTCCTTAAAGGATAACAATTCTCAACACTATGCCCTGGTGCTCCCTGATGAAAGGCACACGTTTGGTCTGCTTTGTAATACCAAGGAAATGGTGATGGTATAGCGGGAGGTGGTCGTGTCTGGACCAACTTCTTCTGAATCAATGCTGGTAGTAGCTTTGCATAGCTCATGGGAATAGGATCATAGTTCTCCCTTATCTGATTATACCCTTGATTCCCCTGTTGGGACGGTCTCTGATAAGCAACGGTAGTTGGAGAGGCATTCATAACAGGGGTAACTGAGGCGACTTGCTGATGACACTGATAATTCTTTCTAGGAGCGTTTACCCTTCTCTCTTGCATAACAACATTTGTATCCCCCTCTTTCGTCTTTGTAAACCCATAAGATGGCTTTTTCACACCTCTGAATCCTTCACCCTTTGTCAAACGGCCTTCTCTTATTGCCTCTTCTAGAAGGACACTCATTCCTACCATCTCTGTAAAATCACTTGGGGCACTTGCTACCATTATTTCATAGTAGAAAGCGCCTAGCGTCTTCAGAAAAATCTTAGTCATTTCTTTCTCCTCCATGGGAGGAATTACTTATGCAGCCACTTCCCGCCATCTCTGCACGTACTCTTTGAATGATTCTCTGTCTTTCTAAACCATGGCCCTAAGCTGGTCACGGTCAGGTGCCATGTCCATATTGTACTTGTATTGTTTTATAAATGCTTCTCCCAAGTCATTAAAGGTATGGATGTTGGAGCTGTCTAAACTCATGTACCATTTAATCGCTGCACCGGTCAGACTATCCTGGAAAAAGTGAATCAGCAGACGCTGATCATCGGTGTGGGTAGACATTCTCCTTACATACATCACCAAATGAGCACGAGGGCAAGTGTTGCCCTTGTACTTCTCAAATTCCGGGACCTTGAACTTAGCAGGCACTTTAACATTCGGGACCAAACACAACTCATTCACATTCTTCCCAAATAGCTCTTTTCCCCTAAGAGCCTTCATCTCCCTTTGCATTCTATCAAACTGCTCTTGGAAATCATCCATTATGTCATAAAGACCCAAGTCTTCACTCGGCGGAGGGAAAGGACGACACATATCTTCATTAAAAAACAAAACTGAATTCACCGAAGGAGGTGCAGTAGGAACAGTATGCACCACATGAGGTGAATGAGTAACAACATTTTGAACCATTGGAGCATCTTGAGGGCCAAGATTGAAACCTTCAGGTGCAAAATTCTCTGGCATTCCCCATGGATAACCCTGAGGCATACGGTTTTGAACAACAGCCGGAGTAGCAGATACAGGAACAGTAGGAACTTCAGCATTTGCCCTTGTTGGTTGAGGTTGAACACTCGGTGGCTGATTCTGAGCAACCACCAGAGCTTCCATCAGAGTAGTCAAGTTGGCCAAGCAAGCCTTCAAAGCGGAAACCTCTTCGCGCAGCTCACAATTCTCCTGTTCTAAGTTGTCCATCTTCTTTTTGAAATTAGCCCGAGTGTTGTAGTGATGAGTCAGCTTGCTGAGTGAAGTAAAGAAGCTGGGTAAAACACCTGGATATTCATAACAAATGTAAGAAATATGTGCAATATGATGCATGATATGCAATGCATATGATTATTTTTACTTTATCATTTAATATTTCAAGGGATTTAACGTTTATAGACATATTGCAAACATCAAAATAATAACGCATTTGAAATACTGAAATTTTTTATTATAATAGCTTCAAAATGGGTTACAAGATTCTATGATCCCGAGTACAAGATGAAAATACAATCTAAAAATCCTGAGAGAAAGAAACTTGATGGAGTTCAATCTGTACGCTGGGGCTTTCCTGTGAGGCTGAAAATCTGAGCCCTCAACCTCTGGTTTTCTTCCACATGTCTGATGGCAACCTCCTTCCAATCATATGAAGCAGGAAGTGAGTAATCAACACATGTTTGAGGCTTAGGGGAAAATAAATCCCCTTTCCTCTCCATAGACTCTACTGCTCGACTCTCAAGGATCTCGATCAAATCATCTTTCTCCTTCAAGTCTGCTCTGTAGGAACTCTCTAAAGTCTGGAACTTGTTCTTCCAAGCATCCCTTTCTTGTTGCATCCTAACCAAAGCAAGTTGCAGCTCTTCTAGATCATCTAACAAAGGAGGAGTGGTCTTCACAAACAAATCAGGCATGGGTGTCTCCCGAGTATACGACATCTTCAACTGAATGGCTCTCGATCGGACCCACTGAAGATATGGCTCCAAAGAAACAGCACCTCTAGGTCCCAAATCCTTCCTAATCTTCTTATGAATGTGATGCAAGGCCTTCACAATCTGCTCCCTAGCTTCCCTGTGGTCTTCTCCTTCCTTCAGAAAGAAACTACTCAAATGAATACTATTTGGTTTATCCCTCATCGGGTAACCAAGTTATCGTCGTGCAAGAACATGGTTATAGTTAATTCCTACCTTTGTACCAAGAAGAGGCACATTAGGGAAACTACCACAACTGTCAATAACCTCCACATCCTGGTAAGCTCGATGATACCAATCAATATCTGAGTGAGTAAGTGACATGATCTTAGGAGCCCAATGGGGTTCCTTCTTGACGTCCCAAAAAGCATCAGACTGAGGCATATGAGAGATAAACCACCGGTACAACAAAGGCGTGAAACATATAATCATTCCCCCATGATAGGAACTCCAAAGATGAACATATTAATAAGCATCACACAACAGTGTAGGAACCGGGTTTCCAATCACGAAAATCCTGATAGCGTTAATGTCGAAGAACTTGTCCACATTAGGAAATAAGAATAATCCATAGGAGAGTAAAGCAAAGATGGCCTTAAAAGCAACCGTACTCTTCATCCTGGCAAAGTAACGAGCTTTCTCCAATAAGAACTGAGCTGGTAATCCTCTAATCCCTCCTTTGGTAGTCATATGGGCTTCCACCTCAGACTTCCCCAGATGAATCAAAGCAGTAATCTCATGTGGTTTTGGCTCACCCTCTAAACCAGTAAAAGGAACACGATCGGTAACAGGTAAATCCAATAGATAGGAATACTCTTCTAGTGTTGGCATCAACTGATAATCGGGAAAAGTAAAGCAGTGATACACCGGATCATAGAACTGGACCAAAGTTGAGAGAATACCCTCCTTCATCTTCAGCTTCATGAGAGGAATAATGGATCCATACTTCTTCCAAAAGTCTACAGAACACTTGATCTCAGGAATTATACTGATCAACTCATCTATCTTAGGATCCTTGAAACTGTATTTCCCGGTCTTTCTCTTTCCATAATCCATGGTTAACAGTACTTGAGATATTCACAAATAGTCAACCTTTAAATCCCTTTAAATATTGTTTTCTTCAAAAGATGCTTATGAGTGCATGGATGCATGATGCAGCAATCACACACAAGATCACACATATAGGGTTCATAGGTTCAACGTCACGAGCATGATGTCGAAGGTACTACCCATAAGGTATTGGTCTAAAAAGTTATCACCTGCCGAACAAGGTTCTAAGAGGTTCCCAGAGTCTACATCCTTCCTTCAGATATTACCAACTTCCTGATTAACTCGGTAATTAGTAATATTCTCAAGAAAGACTCATCCGAGCGTAGTATCGCGTGACAACTATTTCCGGATTACTCTGTCATAGCTTCTGCACTACACCTAAAAGGACAAGATGGGTTAGGTAATCTACGGTCCTCAGCTTCAGCAGGCTCCCAGGTCGAAAGCAGTACGTCTTCCTGGTTACTCGGTAAACGACACTACAGTCAAAGGGGCCTCCATTGAGTGGGGGATCTCATTCCTCCTTTTTTGGAATTACTCCCTCAAAGTTAACATGACTATACCGCCCGTCCTATCTTAAAGTTTGCCCAAGTCCGGGTATAGGACTTATGAGTAATCACCAAGCACCCTATAAACCAGGAAAATCCAGACAAACATATATACAAAATCTAACACATAAACACAATAACACATATATAGATATAAACAAAGATAGGCTCAACCCACTTAGGGATGGACCAGCAAGAAGTAGAAGAACCACTTTTTCTACAACAACCAAGAATGCAACTCCCAGTACTCTCCAACAGCAGTCATGGATTTATTTTCCCAGACTCGGACGTGTCACAATAGCATTTAATGTTCATACATCATGACGTGCACACACATATTGCATACATCATAGTCTCATTTATTTTGAGAACATCATCATACAATGCATTTCATGCATCACATATAATTAATCATGTACCTTTTCAGGAAAGATGTTTATCATCAACAATTTCCAGCAGGTCCAAGATTAGCTCCTGAAACTAAACAAAGTAATTATCTATGCAACCAAATGCAGCTTTACACGGGTTCATCACGAAGCAGTCTTACACTTTCTCCTAAACTCAGCTTCACACGGGCTTATCTTGAAAAAAAAATCTCACACGACCCCTTCTCATACATTTCCAAATAAAGTTTCACACGAACTCATCACGAAGTAACCCTATAATCCAGGTTCCTTCCCATAGCCCTACACGGACTTATCCTGAAGTAACCTAACCCAGGTTCCTTCTGAAGTTTTACACGAAGTTATCCCGAAGTAACCTTACCCATGTTCCTTCTGAAGTTTCACACGAACTTATCCCGAAGTAACCTTACCCAGGTTCCTTCTGAAGTTTTACTCAGACTCATCCTGAAGCAAACCTACCCAGGTTCCTTCTTACAATTTCCTTATGTAGTTTTACCCAGACTCATCCTGAAGCAACCCTACCCAGGTTCCTTCTGAAGTTTTACACGGACTTATCCCTAAGTAACCTTACCCAGGTTCCTTCTTGGTTCAGATGCAGATTTACCCAAACTCCTCACGAAGAAACCTTACCCAGGTTCCTTCTCGGTGCAGATGCAGTTTTACCCAAACTCCTCACAAAGCGACCTTACCCAGGTTCCTTCTCGGTTCAGATGCAGTTTTACCCAAACTCCTCACGAAGCAACCTTACCCAGGTTCCTTCTCGGTTCAAATGCAATTTTACCCAAACTCCTCATGAAGCAACCTTACCCAGGTTCCTTCTCGGTTCAGATGCAGTTTTACCCAAACTCATCATGAAGCAACCCTACCCAGGTTCCTTCTCATAGTCCTACTATCCAGGCAATCATTCCGAAGTAAACCTACTATCCAGGATTTCATTCCGAAGTAAACCTACTATCCAGGTTCCTTCTCTTTTATCTCCAGACAATAGTTTATAACACTGTAAGACCTGGACCCGACCAGGTACGGCGATTTCATGTTTCCCCAGTAAGTCGCTGTGTAGCATGGACCCTAATCAGATAAGCAGTTCACTTCCGCCTCCTCAATCAAGAGTTAATTCTCCAGTAGAGTAATGGACAACCGAAGCTTCTAGACTATATTTCCCAGGATATAAATCAACATTCCCCAGTGAAGTCCTCCTCAATGGCAGGTACAAGAATTCTCGCAAAGGAATCTCTTATGCAAACGATATCTTTTCTGGATGGCATCTTTAAGCCCATCTCTAAAGATTCTCCATCACCTTCCAAATTACATTTGTAAGCCCATTCCCGATATTATCAATCAACATTCACTTCATGCAGTGCAAATTTCTGGGCACTCTAGTGTTCAATCATCTTCCACCCTCAGATCACGAAAGGCAGACAAGCCAATATACACCCTCAGGTATAAGAAGATTGAACAGGGGCAGCTGTTGTACCCCAAAATTTTCCCTCCCATTTTTACTCAAAAACATATTCCTAGAGGTCCTCAATTTCCCAAGTTGACTAAGGATTGACCAGACAAATCCTCCTCATAAGACAATGAGCCTCAAACTAGGGTTTCCATTTTCATCAAGATGTTTGAGTTCCAAGGGTCCCAATTGGTCTCCATTTCCCTAATATGTTCTCAAGATCATATATGCCAAGTTTCATGCCTTGCACAATGAGTTTGCTCAGTCAACTGCTCAGATACCTAAAAATCAACTGTACTAGGGGAAAAGTCAAATGTGGCCCAAATACAGTCAAAATTCAAGATTTTTGGTCAACATCAATATTTTGAAGTATTATCCATCATTTTATCAAGGGTTGATCATTATTCCTCAAGAAATGCTCCTAACTCATCAAAAGTTAAAAATGCTAAATTAGGGTTTCTATAGGAAAAGTCAACCAAACTTTGACCAGGCATAACTTTCTCATACTTTATCATAAATTTCTCATCCAAGGCTCATTTTGAAGAGAATCTAATTACCTACAACTCATATTCAACCCTCAAGTTCAAAAAATGCACTCATGAAAAGATATAAATTCAGACGTTATAGGTCATTTAAAAAAGTCAACAAAAACACCTTTTGGGTCAAAGCTTCTTACATGAACATGGAAGATCCAATTGAGATGAAACCAGAGAGGATACTTATAGGACATCCTAAGATTTCTAAAAAGTCTAAGAACACCTTCTTAGGGTTAAAACTGAGGGAGATATGTATTGTCAAAGTTGACCAATCTTTGGAAATATGCATGAAGTCAACATTGATCAAAATGACTTTTTTTCCAAATGGGCCCATATTTTCTTGTTTGAAACTTGTTCCTAAGATGGCCCAAGACCCCTGAGCTTATCCACCTATTGTTCTATTATTTTATTATTTATTTTGATTTTTGTATCCATTTAAATTAAAATAAATAAATTTAAATAGTAGAATAATCAAATAAAATCAAAGATTTAATTTCATGAGCATATTATGAGTCCATGAACAGCTAGCAAATTATAAAATTCGTGCAAAAGCTAATTGATTGGAAAAGATCATGATTTGGCTTGTTTTAGAAACAAATAATGCAAGGAACAAAATCAAATCAAATCCCAATAATGTGTGAAGATACAATCCAATTTTGTTAACCTAAATCAGTCTCTTATATGTCCACAACATTCCCAGAGCAAAAAAACAGGTATTGGTCGTGTAAAATGCAAGAATAAAAACTCAATTTTTGGACAAAAAATGAGAATTAGATTTCATTATAGAGGGCGATTCAAAGTGTTTCAAGGCCAGGAATCCATTCCTGGAAATCTCCTGAAGCTAACAGCATCACTTGCATGCATCAACACCTTCAAAAATTGCACCTTACAGCATCACGGTTTGCTCACATTCTTGAAATTAATTTTTGTAATTCACACATGATAAATGATTTATAAGTACATATTCATGTTTGTATTATCCTTTAGAGTGTGTTTGCATATTTAATTACGTGTTTTGATGCCTGTGTGATGAAATGCCATTGTTAGGGTTTAAGGTTTCTTTTTAGGACTTTGCGTTTCAGGCAAAATCAGGGCCAAAGATGGATATCATTGCATTCAGGCGATCAAACCTAATTGATTTGTGTAATTGGATTTGATTTATGTTACTTGAATATGATTTTTGAGATGCACAAGTTATAGCTATGGCAAATGTCCGCAGGTAAAGGTCTTTACCTAAGACAACAGTCTCAGCAAGGAAGATGAAGGCGTGGCAGACCTTGAATGGTTCATTTAAAGATTCACGTGTTTTTATAAGAAGCTAACTTTTCATTCTTTATAATATATTATTTGTATTGATAGTAACGAATGAAGCAAATGGTTCAGTGGCAAAGGGAGGAGGTTTCAAGACGCGCGTATGTAGGAGGTCAGGGGTTCGATCCCTGCCTCCTACATAATATTTCTCTCAATGTTTAACTGCAGATTCCATGCGCCTTACAACCAAGCGCCTACCATGTACCTCAAGATCTCACGCCTTGGATCATCACATGGCCCAAATCTAGCGCTTCCAGGCTGCAGATCATGATGGACATCCCTAGCATAATCACACGAAATCCATCGCTGTGCTAGGCCATTGGATTGGGCTTTTTGGACAAAATTCAGCTTGCAACCCTTCAATCTGGGTTGCACCCCCACCAGGCCCACTATTTCTTTTTAATTTCTTTTATTTGTTTTTAATTATTTGTTTAATTATTTTTACAAAACAAAATCATTTTTTTAAATAAAAAAATCACAAAAACATTAAAAATCAGATTTTTCATAAAATATTTTATTTCATTAATTAATTAGATTAATTTAACTAGGGCAATTTAAATTCTTTTTTTTTCCATAATTAAAATCAATTGGAAAATTAGGTTTAATTCGCAAATATTTAATTTTCTCAATAAAAAAATAACAAATAGTTTCTTTGATTTCCTTTGATTTTAGACTTTTATTCCCGTATTTAATTCGTCGCGCGCATAATATGTTATTTTTAATTCCAATTATTGTATTTGTTTCGAGTTTGTAATAGCTTTTAATTAGGGTTTATTTTGCTGCTTGTTATTTTACTGTTCAATCCTCAGTTTTTGGTTATGTAACTAAATCCCTCTCCTCGAAGCCATGTGATAGCGTAGGAATTTACGTTTCTGCACTTTATATTTTTATACATATATTAACTGTTAGATGTATGGCTAATAGGATTGCATGAATAAGATAAAACCAATCTCTAGAAAACTAAGAACAAAGACTAATATATCTGAAATGAAATACACTCGCACATACGCACCCTTAGGGTATCACCACTTCGGTTGCCTTTGGTAAACGATCATGAAGCATAGGGAGTTTTAGTGGTCACCCTCCACTCCAAAAAAGATCAAAATGACCCATTCGAATGTTGACTCGGAAATATCTTTAGGACTTTAGGGTAATTACTAAAGTTGCCTAACCATTGCTTTTGTGACCGTAAAAACGTCCCTTTTGATAGTCCCTTAACATCCAACGATAGGGTTACCTACTCCTTAATAGTAGGATAATGTTGTCTAAAGGAAACGAGAAAATGAACATCCTTTTTCGAGTAGGTAGACACTGTTAGGTACTTGCTCAAAAACCAATGTTTTTTCACAAACACTTTCAAAACAATTTTCAAAAACAACTTCGTCACACTCTTAAGGATATATACAAGAGTTACCGCGATGTAAACAAAAACTTTTCAAAACATAAGCACAAAAGCAATTTAAAAATGAGCAAGTACCTAAAAGCCCGTGGAAAACCACAGATAGAAAGGGTGCTAACACCTTCCCTTTCTATAATCTAACCCCCGTACTCAGAAACATCTCGAAAAAGGTTTTTTCTGTTCTTTTTCCCTTTTCCTTTGTTGGATAAAATAAAAGACGGTGGCGACTCTTGCTTACCGCACATTTGTGAATAAAAAATGCAAACCAATAAAAAACAGTCGGTTCTCCCACCGTATCAAAAATACATTTTCACATCACACTTTCAAACAAATATTTTCAAAAACACTTTGTACACATTCTTGAGGACTGATACAAAAATTATTACAAAGTAAGCCTTACATTGGCATTTCAAAATATTTTCAAACAAATAACACACACACAAAGCAAGTTTTCAAAGTGAACTAAGCAATTAAGAGCCCATAGATAACTACGGATGAAAGGGGTGCTTATACCTTCCCTTTTCAAAACCTACCCCCCAAACTCAAAATCTATCAAAGGTATTTCCTGTTATTTTCACCTTTCCTAAATATTGGATAAAAGAAAAGTCGGTGGCAACTCTTGCTATCTGCACATTTGGATAAAACCAAAAAAAGTCAGTTCTCCCATCGTATTACAGAACTGTAGACTCTGTTGGGGACTTACTTAAAAAAGAGTGGTTACCTTATAGTTTAGAACAATTTTACTTGCTTTAATTGCTTGAATTGTTTTCGTTACTTTAAGGGGTTGTTTGGGTATAATTACTTGTAAGATCCTACACCCGGATCTAGGAATTCCTTAGGTAAGTAGAAATAGATCATAAAGATTGTACGGTGTAGACCAATATGGTTAACATGATGGATATAGTTAGTGTGACACTTTGGTTTGTACTGATGTTCCTTGAGTCAGTCAAGGATAACATTAGGCTTCCGCGTGGTGTCGTTAACACTAACTTACTTTTAGAACCTTAATTGACCCATCTTGGCCATTAGAAAGTAGTGAGATAGCCGGCTTTGGTGCAGTCCAAAGTTGGTTGATACTCGAAGCTATGCTAATTAAGATTCGACTTTCGAGATCTTTTTGGTGGCAAGCCAGTTTCCGTGCTAAAATAAAGCATGCGAGAAAGATCCATGATATGAGATTCTTAGAACCCGGTTACTATTTTAGGACAGGTTGAGCCAACTTAACTTCAATGGGAAAGGGTATTTACCTATAGACTTCATGCAATTCTTTAAACCTAAGGCTCTTGTGTGACTTGTTTGTGTTTGCTACTTATTTAACATGAACATAACATCTTAACATCACATCATTATAACATAACATTTTCACTAACCATTTCAAGGACCTATGGATTTATCTTTGTTCCTTGGTGCAGGTCATGTCTTATGCTTGCCGAAATACTATCCGGATCAACTTTGTGAGCATACCTTCCAAGCTTAATTAGTTAGTCTCAAAGGTTCCCAAAAAATCTCAATTCACCAAGAGACGTGGTTATCTACTTAGTTTGGTTACCTCAGGTTTTAAAGAAGACATGATGAGTGTTTTGTTCCAGTTCTTTGATCCTAAGCATCACTATTTTACTTTCCCAGATTATCAGTTGGTACCCCCAATGGAAGAGTTTTCTAAGCTACTCAGAGTACCTATTCTTAATCAGACACCCTTCACCGGTTTAGAGAAAGTTCTAAAACCTGAAGCTATTGCAGCAGCCCTACATCTGAAGTGGTCAGACATTATGTCTAATTGGGAAACAAGAAGTGGAGTTAAAGGTCTTCTTGCTAAATTTATGATAGAGAAGGCTCATTTGTTTCTAGATGCTATGAGTTTTCATGCTTTTGAGGAGATCTTGGCTCTTCTAATATATGGTTTAGTACTATTCCCTAATCCAGACCAACTCATAGATGTGAACACCATCAAAATATTTCTTACTTATAATCTCGTGCCTACTTTGCTTGGAGATATTTTGCACTCTCTTCACACTCGTACTATGAGGGAGCGAGGGACTCTCATATGTTGCATACCTTAACTATCCAGGTGGTTTATTTCGCACCTCCTCTGATCACTGATGAAAAATGAACAAGGTTTGAGGTGGTCTCAAAGGTTGATGTCACTCTCTCATTCAGATATCTATTGGTGTTCCCGATCTCTGGAAGACATCACTATTATTGACCGCTGTGGAGAATTCCCTAGTGTGCCACTCTTTGGTATAAAGGAAGGTATTACTTACAACCATTCTCTAGCTCTACGCCAATTTGGTTATGCTCGAAGAGAAGGTCCTCATGATATGCTCATATAGGGTATTATGTTCGATTACGAGAATGATACTCAAGGTTACCTTCAGATGTTTATACGTGCTTGGGGCATGGTGAATAAGATAGATAGCAAGAACTTAGGACACAAAAACTCCATCCCCTTGGAGCCCTACCTCAGATGGGTGCAATCTCGTGCTTAAAATCTTATAATGACATATCTTGCTGTCCTACCAGTAATTGTGGAGCATGTTGTTAAAGGAGATATTCCTCATACCGTTCTTCATCCAGATATGCCTACTGACCTTGAAGATCTACAGAAGTCTTAGATTCAACTGAAAGAAGAAAGGGGCACCTTTGAGACCCAGTTCTATGCTAGTGAGAAGAAAGTATTGGAGCTGACAAAATGACTTCATGAAGAGCAGAGCCTTAACGCATATGTCAACACAAAGAGGAAGCGTCCATGGGAGACTTGAGTCATAATTTGTTTCTTTGTAACCCTTTTTGTTATAATTTGAACTTACTAACAAAAATCTTTGTTCTAGTTCCCTTTTTATTAACAAATTTAAATCCCACAAGGTCCTTGAAAACATTGCATATGCATCTACATGCAATACATATAATTTCATAACAGGTTTCTAAGACAGGTTTCTCATCTTCTCGTTATTTATTTCAGAAGAAATAGCTCTCAAATAGACAATCAAGAACTCCAGACTCAGAACGTTCAGTTCTAAGAGATGTTCCTAAACTTAGCCAAGGGATAAGAAGAACTGAAGGCACTCTTCGTCAACGAGAAGAAGAAGAATACAAAGAAACTAACCAGCATCCTTAACATTGGGAGAAGGTTCAGAGGTCCAGTTAAACAAGCTCGAGTTCTTGATATCCCATTGGAGGAAGATGACAAACGGGATGAAGATGGTAAGAGTGTGAAAACTGAAAAAAGAAATCATGGTTCTGACAAATATTCTGATGAAGAGAACGAAGACTAATTAAATGAACAATATCCCCCAGCTAGAAAGAAGTATAAGTTGCTGGAAGAGCGTCTGAAAGCTATTGAGATCCAGAAGGTTCCCGACTTGAACTTTGAAGAATTGTGTTTAGTCTCAGGAGTTGTCATTCCTCCTAAATTCAAAATTCCTACCTTTACTAAGTATGATGGTGTTTCCTACCCGAAGTTGCTTTTGAGATTATACGTTTAGAAAATTCAACCACATACCGCTGACAGGAAATTATGGTTGCATTTCTTTCAAGAAAGTTTGTCTGGAACATAATTGGAACGATATTATCAACTTGAAGATACCAATATTCATACCCGGGAAGATTTGGCTGCAGCTTCCTATAAACACTATCAACACAATTCTGATTTGGCACTAACCCGCATGCAACTACAGAGTATATCCATGGGTTCTGAGGAAGGCTTTAAAGAGTACGTACAGAAATGGAGAGATCTTGCAGGCAGAGTTCAACCTCTTTTGGATGATAGGGAATTGGTTGACATGTTCATAAGTATGCTAACAGGTCCTTTCTATAATCATCTACTTGGAAGTTCTTCAGCTGGTTTCACTGAACTGATATTGACAGGAGAATTTGTTGAGAATGGAATCAAAAGTGGTAAAATTCAGGTGGCTACATCTTCGAATACTGCGAAGAAGTCATACAATGGAAAGAGAGAATTAAATGTTGTGTACGGCCAAAAGGGTCGTAACAAGAGTGACCACATCTAATATATGGGGCAGTTCTGATCTCTAATCTTGCGCCAGTACAACAACAACAACAGAATAATCAACGTAGGCAGGATGCACCCAGGAGACGATTCACAAGAATCAATACACCGCTGTCCCAAGCATTACAACACATGTTGAAGGCAGAGCTAATTACATTGAAGGATCCTCCTCAGAATCCCAATACTTCCTCTCCCCGTTACAATCCCAATGCAAGGTGTGCATATCACTCCAACAGTCTTGGGCATGACACTACCAATTGTTGGGCTCTGAAAAATAAGATTCAAGACATGATTGACTCCAAGGAGATTGAATTTGACCCTCCTGAGACTCCTAATATGATCATTGCACCTATTCCTAATCACGACAAGGGCGTTAATGCTATTGATGATGTTTCTTATGTTTATGCTGTGAATTACTTGACTACTCCTCTGAATATTGTTAAGAAGCAGCTGCTGCAAGCCAGTTTATTTTTGGGTTGTGTTGAAAATTGCTACTATTTTGCCTCTCAATCCAATGGTTGTGCCCTATTGAAAGAAGGTATTCAACGTTTGATGGATTACCGCATAATTCTATTTGAGAAGACTCCTTCTATGGAGAGTATATCCCAAGACATATCTGTGACTAAAATTTTTGGTACTCCTGTAAGAATCACTTCTAAAGGTCCTGTGAAGATTACTAGCGAACCAAGGGTTGCTCCTATGATCATTACTGCACCTAGGACAATTCCATATTCCTCTAACAAGGCTATCCCTTGGAATTATGGGGCTGATGTATACTACCGTGGCGTCAAGAAAGAACCATTGACCGTCAAAGTTGAAAATACTGAAGTTACTGATCCCAACATTAGAAATATTGCTGGGACTAGTAAGGTTACCAGAAGTGGAAGGGTTTTCTCTCCAGAGATCTCTCTAAATGTTGTTACTACACCAGTTCATATCACTACTACTGAATCAACTATGGAGACTCGAGGCAAAGAACAAATGACTAAACCTACCTAGACTGAGGCATCGAAAGAAGTGACTGTTGAAGATACTTCCAAGCAAGAGATGGAGGAAGTATTGGAAATTATTTGAAAGAGTGACTAAAAGATTATTGAACAGCTGGGACAAACCCCCTCCAAAATATCTATGCTATCTCTGTTATTGTGCTCTAAAGCCTATGATCAGGCTTTGGTAAAGTTCCTAAAAAGTCCTCATGTACCACAAAAAATCTCTGTTGATCAGTTCGAAAATTGTGTTGCTAACCTGACAACGGATAATGGGCTAGGCTTTTCGGACGCTGATTTAACACCCGCAGGAAGGAACCATAATAAGGCCCTGCATGTCTCTATTGATTGTAAGGGCACTACCTTATCTCATGTGTTGGTGGACACAAGTTCTTCATTGAACGTATTGCCAAAAGCTGCTTTAGACAAACTTGACTGTGAGGGGATTGTGCTAAACCCAGTGATATTGTGGTGAGAGCTTTTGATGGTTCAAAGAGAATGCACAGAGAGGTTGATCTTCCAATCAAAGTGGTCCCAAGTCTTCGACTCTACTTTCTATGTGATGGACATTTATCCAACCTATTCCTGTTTGCTTGGACGCCCTTGGATTCATGGGGCAGGCGCTGTTACTTCTACTTTACACCAAAAGGTGAAGTATCCTTTGAAATGGAAAATCATTACAGTTTGTGGCAAAGAAGAATTCATGACGAGCCATTTGAATTCCTTCAAGTATGTTGAGATGGATGGTGAATTTCTCGAGACTCCTTTCCATAACTTTGAAGTTGTTCCTCAAATAACCCCTGTTGCTAAAGTTGCTCTTACTGTTCCTAAGGTTACCAAGATTCCACCAAAAATGGCTTCTCTTAAAGATGCTAAGGTTGTGGTAGAAGAAGGTGGTGGTACTATTTGGGGTCAGCTTCTCGATATTCCTTACAAGTCTGAAAAATTTGGTTTGGGTTTCACCTCAGAGGCTCATAGGGTTGTTCGTCGTGCTCGTGCTAATTCTGTGAGACCGTATTCCGCATTAACAACAATGGAGTTCACAAAAACCAAGTCAACATTGTGGAAGACACTGATAGCGACTGTGACATAGACAATTGGATTTTCCCTACTACCGACAGTGAGCTCAACAATTGGAAGGCTGAAGACTTTATACCAATCTCCTTTATTCAGGAGTAAATGCTATTTTCTGTTTTCTTGATTTCAAGTTTTTGGTTATGTAATTTGAACAATGACTTTAAGCCTTGTGCCTTACCCAGGGAACAACGGTCCATTTGTTAGGATTGCCATTTTTCATCCGCATATTTTCATTGAATAAATCATTGGACTTTGCATTCAAATTTTACGCTCTTTGTCTTTCTTTTAATTTATTTCTTTCAAAATAGCTATGAGTTCTTACACACACCCACATAACAAACAGCGGATCCACATCCAACCTGGGTCCCATTGATAACAATTCTGCTATTGCCAATTATGACTTCGAAAATACGATCTACCAAGCCAAGGACAAAGGTGAGGAATATTGTGAAGTACCTGGAGAACTTACTAGACTACTAATGCAAAAAGAGAGAGCCATACAACTGAATGAAGAGATAGTCGAGGTTGTGAACTTGGATATTGAAGAGGACAAGAGAGAAATCAAAATAGGTGTCGACCTAGAATACAGTGTCAAAATGAAATTAATGCAGATGTTACGTGATTATGTTGAGATCTTTGCTTGGTATTATGAAGACATGCCAGGGCTTGATACTGACATTGTGGTTCACCGTCTACTGATGAAGGAAGGTTGTCCTCATATAAAGCAGAAGGTTCGTCGTATGCATCCCGAGATGTCTAAAAAAATCAAAGCTGAAGTCATGAAGCAGTTCAATGTAGGTTTCTTAGTTGTTACATGCAATCCTTAATGGTTTGTGTAATACGGTGGGAGAACCGACTGTTATACTCGTTTTGCATTTGTGTTTGCAAATGTTGCGGTAAGCAAGAGTTGCCATCGACTTTTCTTTTATCCAAAAAAGGAAAGGGTGAAAAGAACAGAAAAGACCTTTCAAGATTATTTCTGAGTAAGGGGGGTAGATTATGGAAATGGAAGATGTTAGCACCCTTTCCAACCGTAGTTATCTACAGGCTCTTAGATGCTTAGCTCATTTTGAAATACCTTGTGCTTTGTGTGTTTTTGAAAAGTATTTTGAAAGTGCCTTAGTGTGACGAACTTTGTAATGTTTCTCAGAATGGTAGAGAACGTATACAAAGTGTTTGAAAATGTTTTTGAAAGAAGTTTTGTGTAAGTGTAAAAATTGTTTGAGCAAGCATCTAACAACTATCTACTTTACTCGAAAGGTTGTTCTTTTGCTCTTTTCCTTTAGACAGTGTTATCCTACTATTAGTGAGTAGGTATCCCTAGTCGTTGGATGTTTAAGAGACATTCGAAGGGACATTTATACAGTCACAAAGGAAACTGGGCAAGAAACTTTAGTAACTACCCTGGGGTTTTTAAGATCATACTGAGGCAATGTCGAGAGGGTCCTCGAGGGATTTATGATCTTTAAACCGGAGGGTAGCCAATAAAATCTCTCACGTTTTGAGAGATGTCACTGTTTTTCCGAAGGCAACCGAAGTTGGATACCCTAGAGGTGTATATGTGAGAGTGTGTTGTATTCAGTTATTTTTATATTATGTTAGGTTTGCTAGCGTTTGATTTTATGTTCTTGCCATATAATCCTATTAGTCATACATCTAGACAGTTAATAGTTTGCAGAAATTTAAAATGCGGAAAGATAAAACCTAGCTATTACAAGGCTTCAGGGAGGGGGATTAATTACATGTCCAAAACTTGGAGAATAAAGCAATAAAATGTAAAGTCCGAGTTTAATTCTATTACATCCCATAAGCAAGTACATTAATATGAAAATAAAGTAGAAATATCAAACGCGCGCGAAATGGAAAAGACGTCTAAAACCTAAGTGAAAGGAAATATTTTTGTTTGTTTTTGTTTTATGTAAGAAAATGTTTAATTGATAATTAATTAAATAATCTAGATCTAAAGAAAAAAAATGTTAATTATTAAAGAAAATTGAAAAAAGGAATTAATTCTAAGTTTTTTTTTGTATTTTTGTTATGAATAAAAGAAATTAAATGAATTAAATCCTAGGTCTATTTATTTTTAAATTAAATAAAAGGTTAAATTTATTATTTACAATGTTAATTTAATTAAAAAAAGACTAACCTAATATTTTTATTGTTTTTTTTATAATTTTAATGTTGTAATGAAATAAAATTGATTAAAACAGAAATGTTAATTAAAACAAAATAAAGAAAATTGAAATGGGCCTGCAAAAAAATGAAATGGGGGGGTGCACTTCAAAGAAGTATTAGGCCTATTAGCAAGAGGACCTAGGCGCGTGAAAAATAGTTAGGGGTGAGAATAAACAGAAACCCCAGGTCCAATGACAAGAGGGCCCAGACGCCTGTTGGATCTGCAAAACAAAGGTTAGAAAAAATAAAAATTTGTTTCCTGCCTGGGTCGAACCCAGGACCTGGCAGAGGAGTACCCTAAGAATGGTGTTCTTGGATTCAGGTACCTAAGCTTGCATGTAACACGTTAGATCTACTCAAAACATCAATAATAATATGAATGCATGCATAAAACTGATTTAAATTCAAAATTTTACCAAAAATCGTAGGATGGTTATGAGGATGATTTAGGGCATGCAAGGCTTGAACCAAGGATCTGGAGGACTCCTGGGAAACTCATGAGAGGGTTGATGATTTTGGTTTGGGTTGATAGCGCCTGGAAGTGAAGTTACAGATCTTGCAACTTTGGTTTTTTTGAGAATTTTGAGAAGACATTAGAGAGCTTTTTGAAGAGGAATTTCATGCTCTCTTTGGCTTGTAATGTTATATATTTATAGAGGAAAGATAGGAGTGAACAAACATGGTAAAAAGTAAATGCATTCATGGTCTTGGAGACAAGGATAAAACACATTGAAAAATGTCCATATTTGTGATAGCTTTACCTCTTTGGTCACTTGCATGAACCTGGTACCTTTGGATGTATCTTGCACGAAAATATGGGCCTTCTAATAGATCAAATCAAACCCAAATGTCATGCCCCATTATTCTTTGTATTTTTATTTAATTTATTTGATTTACTTCATATTTAAATGAATAAAAAATCAAATAAATAGAAATAAAAATCAAAATATTGCATGGTTAGTTTTATAGGTCCTTGGGTATGTCTAAACATGTTTGAACCCTAAAATTTAGGTCCATTAACCTAAAAATGCAATATTTCTCAAAGTTGACTTCATGCATTTTTCACAAATTTGCCCAACTTGTGCAAACCATAACTTGCTCAATTTTCATCTTTTGAAGATGATCTTGGACTTTTTGGAAATCCCAAGATGTACTATACAATCTCTATGTTGATAATTTTTTCTTTTTAAGAAATTATCTTGATGTGAGTTGTCTTGACAAAAAGTGTCTTTTGTTGACTTTTTGAAAATGACCTGTAATGTATGAGCTCATATCTTCCAAATGATGTATTTCTTGAGCTTGAGGATAAAATAGAAGTTGTAGAGACTTAAATTCTCTTCCAAATGAGTTTTGGTTGGGGAAAATGGATGAAGTATGTGAAAGTTATTCCTGGTCAAAGTTCAGTTGACTTTTCCTATAGAAACCCTAATGTTGCAGTTCTTGACTTTTGATGAATTAGGAGTATTTCTTGAGGAATCATGATCAAACCTTGATCAAATGATTATTATCACTTCAAAATGTTGACGTTGACAAAAAAATTTGAAGTTTGACTGTATATTGGCCACAATTGACATTTGACTTTGTACAATTGATTTTCAAGCATTTGAGCAAATGACTGAGCAAATTTGTAGTGCAAGGCGTGAAATTTGGTATGGACAATCTTGAGGACATATTAGGACCATGGAAAACATTTGAGACCTTTGGAGCTTACACATATTTGTGAAAAGTGAAACCCTAGTTGGAGGTTCATTGCTTAGGAGGAGAATTTGTCTGATCAATTCTTGGTCAACCTTGAGAAATTGAGGACCTCAATGAGCATGTCTTTAGTAAAAATGGGAGGGAAAATTTTGGGGTACAACAGCTTCCCCTGTTCAATCTTCTTAAACCTGAGGATTTAGATTGGCTTGTCTGCCTTTCGTGATCTGAAGGTGGAAGATGATTGAACACTAGAGTGCCCAAAAATTTGCACTCGCATGAAGCAACACTGTTGGTTGATGATATAGGGAATGGGCTTACATATGCCATTTGGAGAAGATAACCGAGAGTATTTGGTTATGGGATTATAGATGCCATCCAAATTAACTATTTATAGGAGTATCAGAATGAACCTACGTCTAGTTTTATCTGAATGAAATGCTAGAAAGAGCCTGTGTCAAGCCGCGTCCAAAAATGTATTAGAAGGCAATCGTATAAGGCTGCTTCAGGATGAGCCTGTGTTAGACTACACCTGGAAATGTCTTAGTAGGAACTTGTGTAAGATTTCTTCAGGATGAGCTCGTGTTAGACTATATCTAGAAATGGAACTTATGTAAGATCGCTTCAAGATGAGCCCGTGTGAAGCTGCATCTGAGAGGTTATTAGAGGGAACTCGTGCAAGATTACTTCAGGAAGAGCCCTTGTAAAGCTACATTTCAGGAGGAGAAGGAATTTGTGTAAGATTGCTTCAGGATGAGCCCATGTAAATCTGCATCTGAAAGGTTATTAGAGGGAACCCGTGTAAGATTGCTTTAGTAAGAGCCCGTGTAAAGTTGCATTTCAGGAGGAGAAGGAATCCGTGTAAGATTGCTTCAGGATGAGCCCGTGTAAAGCTGTATCTGAAAGGTTATTAGAGGGAACCCGTGTAAGATTGCTCCAGGAAGAGCCCGTGTAAAGCTGCATTTCAGGATGAGAAGGAATCCGTGTAAGATTGCTTCAGGATGAGCCCGTGTGAAGCTGCATCTCAAAATTGCGAGAAGGAATCCGTGTAAGATTGCTTCAGGATGAGCCCGTGTAAATCTGCATCTGGAGATTATGAGAAGGAACCCGTGTAAGATTGCTTCAGGATGAGCCCGTGTGAAGCTGCATCTAAAAATTGCGAGAAGGATTCTGTGTAAGATGGTTTCAGGATGAACCCGTGTAAAGCTGCATCTAGATGGTTATTAGAAGGAACCCGTGTAAGATTGCTTCGTGAAGAGCCTGTGTAAAGCTGCATTTGAAGATGAGAAGAAATCTGTGTAAGATTAATTCAGGATAAGTCCGTCTAAAGCTGCACTTGGAAATCGTGAGAAGGAATCCGTGTAAGATTGTTTTAGGATGAGCCCGTGTAAAGCTGCATCTAGAAATATATTAGAAGGAGCCTGGGTAGGGTTGCTTCATCTGGTCGTGTAGATAGTTTCCCCGTCTTGTTTCGGTAATTGATCCACAATCAACTTTTCGTAGATAGTTGCCCTGTCTGGTTTCAGGAATTAATCTGGAACTGTTTTTGTTGGTTGTTGAGATAGTTTCCTTGTCTGGTTTCAGGCATTAATCTGTGGCCTGTTTTTGGCTAGTCACATAGATAGTTTCCCCGTCTAGTTTCGGGCATTAATTTATGGCTTGTTGTATTTGTTGGTAAACCCGTCCTGCTTTGGGATTTTATACCACTTGGTCATGCAGATAGTTTCCTCGTCTAGTTTTGGGCATTAATCTTTGACCTACTATGCATAAGTTGATAGTATTCGTCTATCTGTGAATTCAACCTGAAAAGGTAAAGTCAGTTTCATGCAATGTCATGATGTATGAATTGTATGATGCTCTTAAAATAAATGAGAATGTTATATGCGTTTCAGTTATGCATATGCTACGATGTATTGTAAATGTTGTATGATTGTAATATGTGAGTGTATCAGTTGCTCTTTGTGGTGTCGTTGTACTAAGAGAAGATAAATCCCTAACTGCTGCTGGGGATGAAGAATGTGATTCTTCAATATTTGTTGAAGTTGAATTGCTGGGAGATGAACTTATATGGCTAGAGAAATAAACTCTACTAGGGAAAGAAAACTCCGTAAACTGCTTGGGGATTTTTATGAAGCCCTGTTGGGGAACCCAAGAAGTTTATGAACCAAGTCGAAGAAATCTCCCAGATGTTGGGGAGATGATTGAAGCTTTTGATCTATTAAGAAGATGCTGGAATGTCTAAAATTGTTAGGTTATATACTAAAGACATGATAGTGACTTTGCGGGAGGACGTCCCTGTCTCCATACCTACTGGGGAACATATACTTACAGATGACGAACTCTGCGAAGATAGTCCCATAGGGGTGGTTACACTGTGGGGATTTTGTGGATGGCTTAAATGTTATCCCAACTCCTAGAGTCTTGAATAAATGTTGATCAGGGTGATAAGACTTCTACTGATAGACAAATGACAAGATGACGGGACATAGTCGTACGCTTTAATCCCTAACTTTTACCTGGACAGTCCTTTCAGATTTTCAGTCCACCAGGATACCCTTTTTTTCCCAAGCTGCCTTTTCAGGTTTTCGACTTGTCGGGTGTACAATTTTATTTATATATCCATAATTTTTCCCCGAACTCCTTTGGTTCGTTGGGATGCCCTTAGTTTTTCCTAGGCCAGTCAACCTAACGAGTCTTTTTTCATACGTAGTATTTTCCGACTATGTCCATGTTCACAGGGTGCAGAAAATTGTCACTGTCCATAGTAGTAAGTGTTGCGGAACTGCCAGAAAATGTTTTCTTGATTGCACGTGGCCCTTCCTGTTCAATGCCCCAAGTGATTCAGATAGAGGTCTGCCTTTGGCTATTCAGCGCTTTTGAGGGATTCCTTGAATCTTGACTCGGCTGCCCCTAGATCAGTTTAGACACCATGTCATGTCTCTTGATTATGAAAGGCCTGTTATTGGAAATGTCTTTCCATCTGAGGTGATTTTGTTCATTAGAGGATTTTCATTCATTGAATATTCATCGTGCGAATTTCTCTGTTATTGAATAATTAGTTATATGCAAACAATGGTATTAAAAATGCAAAGCTTATGTTTGTCTTGAACTTTTTGAAAATTCATTTTTTAGTAAAATAAAATTTGCAAGAATGTGATATCAACTCAGGATTTATAGCAAACCATGAAGGAGTCAGGATGCCTTTTTGTAACAATATGCTTTCGAACTAACCTATGCTTCAGTTAGGACTTTTAGGGGTTGTAATGTGGCCTGGTTCACGGTTTAAGAAACAAAGGATAAAGGCTCAAAATTTATTTGTACCCAACCCGTTCTTCGTGATGTTCTTCAATCATATACTCACTTAACTATGCATTTAGATCCTAATTGAGTTCTAGAATCTTGGCCCTGATATTCCAGTGATGGTTCGGATACTGAAAGTTTATTTGAAAAGGCAAACATTTTTGTAACCTTTTCTTTTTGTTGAGGATTTGTAGCGACCTATTTTTTTTATTATCCCTACTTTTTTCCTGAACTGTTTCTTTTGTGATTACAGTCAGCGGGATGCCCCAGTTTTTTTTCCTTAAGTCTTCTTCATAGGTTTTGACTTAGAGGACTTTTCTTTTGAGAGATAATGACTTCCTGTTTTAATGATTATGCGGAACCATCACCATATTTTGTTTTGGAATGATGCCTCTGACACTACTTGTCGTGTACGAGGGAAAAGCTTGTGATTGAGTGCACTATTGAATTAACTGAGAAACTACCCTACCCAGGTTATGATTAAAGGTTTCAATTTGCGTGAAAAAGGAAACTCCTACTTCTTAGGCTCAAAGGGGTTGACTAGGGATTATCTTCCTTATAAATACACTGTTGAGGATTTGAAACAACACATGTACATCGTCAGCAAGGTCTGTTCAAAAGCACACTGTATGAGATTGTTATATCGTTTTCGTCATCCTCCCTCTAAAGGCTTACAACTTTCAATCGAGAGTCGAATATCACAAAAAGGGAGTAAAAACATAGTTTCGGTATAGTGAAAACGAATGGATTAATTCAAGACAAACATATGTAATGCATTAATGGAATAACAAAGTTTGACATAAAATAAGTGTTCGAACAATGAAAAAAAATTACAATTTGAGAATTCAAATGAAATAAACGCTCTTAATCTTGGCCATGATTCAGCATGGGAGCCGTGATCACGTTGGGAGTCTCAGAAGGGTCGAATTCAATCTCCTTGGCGTCAATCATATTTTGAATCTTGTATTTCAGCGCCCAACAATCGTTAGTATCATGTCTAGGACTGCCAGAATGATAGGCACACCTTGCATCAGGATTGTAGTTAGGAGAAGAAGTTTTGGGGTTTGTATGAGGTTCTATCAACGTAATCAGATTCATCCTCAACATGTGGTGCAATGCTTGAGACAACGGCATGTTGGTTTTGGTAAACTATCTCTTGAGCTCGTCTTGCCTCGCTGATTACCCCGTTGTTGTTGTCGCACTGGTGTAGGGTTAGAAATCATAACTGCCCCCACGGCTTAATGATGATCTTCTTTACCATGACCCTTCTGGCCATACATATCATTAGCCTTTTTATTCCCGTTGAAAGGCTTCTTCACAGCATTTGAAGACACATCCACCTGAATTTTCCGACTTTTGATTCCAGCTTCTACTCTCTCACCTGTCAATATCATCTCGGTGAACCCAACCGAAGAGATTCCAATCAAGTGGTTGAAAAATGGACCAGAGAATATACCCAAGAACATATCTACCAGCTCTCTATCGGACAGAGGAGGCTGGACTCTTCTAGCAAGATCTCTCCATTTTTGGGCATAATCTTTGAAGCCTTCGCTAGAACCCATAGACATGCTTTGAAGTTGAGTACGGGTTAGAGCAAGGTCAACATTGTATTGGTACTGCTTGTAGAAAGTAGCATCCAGATCCTCCCAGGTGCGGATGTTGGTTCCCTCCAGCTGATAGAACGATTCCAATTGAGTCCCCGATAAACTTTCTTGGAAGAAATGCACCCACAAATTCCTATCAGCGGTGTGAGGTTGGATCTTCCTGACATAATACCTCAGATGCAATTTAGGATATGAAACCTCATCATATTTAGCAAACATGGGAACCTTGAACTTTGGTGGGATGACCACTCCAAAAACCAGCCCTAATTTTTCAAAATCAAGACTAGGTACCCTCTGAATTTCCATGGCGTTGAGACGATCCTCTAGTTGCTTGTATTTGTCATCAGCAGGAGGATATTGTTCTTCCGTGTAATCAGCCTCTTCTTCATCGGTCTCTGGGTTGTGGTCTTCTTCTTTTGCCTTCTCTTCCTATTTGTCTCCCTCGTTTGACGGAGTTGCGAATTCTAGAGCTCGCTTGGCCAGTCCTCTGAGTCTCATTCCCATATTCAGGAGACCCAATGGTTTCTTGGCCTTTTTCTTCTTATCTTTGAGAATGAGAGCCTTCAGGTCCTCTTGTCCCTTAGCCAGAGCCAGGAACATCTGCTGGAATTGAGCATTCTGGGTTTGAAGGTCTCTAATATTCTGTTCGAGAGTCATTTCTTTTTGCAGAAATAAACAACAAAAAGATAAGAAAGTTGTCCTTGAAATACATGTAATGATATGTATGCCATGTGTTAGCTCTTAAATTCGACACCCTTGTTTCATTGATGTCATCCATTAAGGCTGAAGGATGTTTTTGACCAGCTAAGTCCGTCGAAATGTCCATCGAAAGATGGCAAAGTACTTAGAAGATTTCTTCCAAGGGAGAAGTTGGTTGCCTTCGACGTCGAAGGTGTTTCTCGTCGAAGATGCGTCTCGACGAAGGTGTTCGATGGTTCAGAGTGGAACGGTTTGAAATTCAAGCGTTTGGAGGGAAAACGGTTTCCAGCGGTTACCAAGTGCAACGTGCAGAGATCTGGAGCGTCGAACGTTGAGAACGTGCCAAGTGGAATCATCTCGAAGCAGTGTAACTGCCCGACGGTTACTTGGGATGTTTTAGTATAAATAGTAGTAGTCATGTAGTTTCTCGCGTGTGTTCACAATTCTATACAAAGTCACTCATATAGATTCGAGTACCTAGCGTGTGAGAAAGAATTGTTGAGAAATGTATGTGTGAAACACCAACTTTATTAATCAAAGTCATTTACTTTTCCAGAAATTTACTTGTTTTCTTCTTTACTTTCCTGTCGAACCCTTTCATTTAAAGCCTCATTTATTTTACCAAGTCCTTTCTTCATGCAATTTACTTAAAGCCTCTTTATTTTATTGTTATTCAACCAATATCCAATTTAACCAAAACTTCAAAATCAACCTATGTCCTAGGATCAATCTGATCGATCCTGCGAGTAACCAAATAAGTAACCATTTGGAGGATCAGCGGTTGTTTACCAATAACCAGGGTAAACAAATTGGCACACCTGGTGGGACTGTGTATTGATTGTTGAAAATAATCTCATCTTTTCGAGGAGCGTTGTATGTTATTGAGAAGTGGTAGAATATACACTAACGATAACAATACTGCCAGAAGAAGGGAAGAGATGGCGAATCCGCCAAACAATAACGAAATCCCACAAACGAATGTGGGACCAACGGTTATCTCGACCGTAAGTGAAGCGACAACTGTTGGTTTGACACCAGCAGTAACGGTCACAGCAACGGGGCCATTACCTCCGTTCACAGGCCCCAGAGTGCCTTTGGGAACTCCCCCACCAAGGGGAAATTTAGGCACAAGGCCTTATGTTCCCCCAGGATTTATGCCACTCTATGGCATGCCAACTTCTGACTTGGCTAGCCTGACGAATGCTGCGTCCACTTTTTCAGACCCTTTAGTGAGTGCCTCTTCGCCACTCCAAGGTTCTGGTGTAGGCATGGCGAATAGAAATAGGACCCAACTCTTAGGAGGAACGTCCCAAGTAGCCCATGGCCTTACAAATGCCTCGACAGCAGTCTTGAGGCAACAAATGGACGAAAGCAACCATGATATGGTGCAAATGTTGGCACAAACTTTGAGTACAGTGCTAAACCCTCTAATACAAAACACTACTCAATCGAATCAGCAAGTGACAGCGCAAATGACGCGTTTGTCTGATTTCTTTGGAGTACCCCAACCTATTCGACAGCCCCAAAGGGCGCAAATAAGGGGAAACCAGGGGATTTTCTTAGAGGAAGAAACCACCATCAACCAGGTTCAACAGCCCGTCGAAGAAAACCTTAGGGCACGATCAGAGCAACCCGTCGAGGAACCTAGGGTAATAACCCCAGAGGTAAAGTTAGTTAACAGAAACCAAAATGCTGACGAAGTAGTTCAGCATATCCAATACCAAAATATGGGTTTGGAAAACAATATGGCAACCATGATCGAAAGGATCACGACTCAGAATGGGATGAACATGGGCTTTCGAAGGCCCAACTTTACATCTCCATTGTTAGAATACGTGTTACAAACAGATTTACCTCCTAGATGTAAAGTCCCCAAATTCACTAAGTTCTCTGGGGACACGACAGAATCTACTGTCGAACATGTGGCGAGATACTTGATCGAAGCAGGAGATATTTCGAATAACGAAAATCTGAGGATCAAGTACTTCCCAAGTTCTTTAACAAAGAACGCTTTTACTTGGTTTACAACTCTCCCCCCCAATTCGATCCATCATTGGACCCAGTTGGAAAGATTGTTCCATGAACAATTCTACATGGGGAAAACCAAGATAAGCCTGAAAGAATTGGCCAGTGTAAAGAGACGTTTCACTGAACCTATAGACGAATATCTGAATAGGTTTAGGTTGCTCAAGGCGAGATGTTTTACACAAGTGCCAGAACATGAGTTAGTCGAAATAGCCGCAGGCGGTTTAGATTATTCCATTAGGAAGAAGCTAGACACCCAATACCTGAGAGACATGGCCCAACTGGACGATAGAGTTCGACAGGTAGAACGCCTCAAAGCTGAAAAAGCAAAGGCAACGAAAACTCATAAGAGAGAAAGGATAGCGTACGTTGAGATGGATGACGAAGATCCAGAATCCTTCGATGACACTTTAGCTGTCGAAGAAGGAGAAGTCGATTTAGCGGAACTGAAACAAGGGCCACCATACTCTTGTAAACTGTTAGTCCCCTCAAGTGGGAAAAATCCCACTGGTCCAGAAAGGACCAACGATAGGTTCCCCAAAAAGACTTATAGTTTTGACATCACAAAATGTGATGAAATATTTGACTTGCTTGTTAAAGATGGCCAAATGATAGTACCCTCAGGGGTAAAAGTGCCTCCTCTTGATCAAAGAAAGAAGAGAGGTTTTTGCAAATATCATAATTTCTTGGGCCATAAAACTTCTCAATGTTTTCTTTTCAGGAATCTTGTGCAAGACGCTATCGAAGAAGGGAGGTTGAAGTTTGCTGACAAGACCCCCATGGCTGTCGACTCAAATCCATTACAGGCTGAAGCCCACTATGCGGAGCCTTCTGAGGTGAACGTGATAGAGGCAACCAGGAGCCAGTCGAAGAGGCCAGGAATCACAATGGTCGAAGTTTCAAAGGACCATATCAACATGCCAATCTTTGGCAGTTTTTCTGGAAATTTATCCAGAAGGACAATTGAAGCAGTTCAGAAAGCGGTCGAAAGCCCAAAATTGGAGACCGCTGAAGCACAAAAAACTGGACCAAAACCCAGTTCCCACTTGGCCACAGTTCAAGGCCAGACGGAGAATCTGGAGATACAAATGAAGCAGCTAACTCTTGCCAACAAGGATACAATGAATATCAACATGGTCGAACTCTCTAACCCAAAAGCATCAGAAGAGGCTATGAGGCAAGAACAAGCTAATAAGACTGCTTTCCCTCGGGAAAATGAAAATCTGGCCGATTTTCTACAAAGATGCCAGAAAAAGAAATCAGAGGTGATGCTGTGTCCAAGATGCAGTTCGATCTTTGACAAAAAGGCTGCTGAGCACATTCAAGGCGTAAGAGCAGCGAATAAGAGAAGGGAAAATGTTGATCTTCGACATGACCCCAGAAGAGCCTCCCAAAGAGGTTCAAACCAAGAAAAGAGGCCATTGACTTTTAGGCCTGCCACAAATGTGCCGGTAGATACCTGGTACAAAACCTCTGGTCGAAAAAGGCCAAGTGAGGAGAAATGGCACTCTTTCGACGTGCCAAGGGGTTCATCTTTAACTCAAAAGAAAGAGCCTCAAGTTGCTGTACCTAAAGTTGCACAAGTGTCAAGCAACTACAAAGGGAAAAATCCCATGTCTCGATCTCAATGGAGGAGATACCAAAGGAGACGAAAAGCGGAAAGGGAGGCTGCCAACGAACCAAAGGCAGAAACCAGTTCGAATGTTCCTCAAAGGAAGCAAAGGAAACCTCTAGAAAGAGAGCCAGTAACCAACAGGCTAGTTTGGCCTAACCAAGGTGAAGTCGAGGACGAAGAAGATTCTGAGTCTGATGATACTTTGGACATAATGGTGAATATAGTCTCAGTGCTGCCCATAGAATTCAACCGACAAGTGGAGGTCGAAGCAAGTGACTGGGAAGTGGAGCAAGAAATGGCCAAACATAGGCCAGTGTGCTATTTCGTCATGGACAATGGCACCACCGAGGAACAAAATGGATTCTTCGAACCACCCACAGAGGCGATGAAAAATCACCTCAAGCCTTTATTTATAAGGGCTAAACTCGAAGAAACTACTGTGAATAAAATATTGGTGGATTATGGGGCAACCATCAACATTATTCCTCACTCTATGCTAAGGAAAATTGGCAAAAGGGATGAGGACATTAAGCCTCACAACATGGTCCTGTCGAACTATGAGGGCGGCATAGGGACCACTATGGGAGTGATCCAGCTAGATATCAAAGTAGGGTATATCCTTCGACCAACAATGTTTATGGTCATATCGGCCAAACCTAACTACAATCTTTTGTTGGGCCGTGAATGGATTCATGGTGTTGGAGTTGTGCCATCATCAATGCATCAGAGGCTGCTCCTATGGCGTCCAAATGGGATGGTCGAAAACATAGAGGCAGATCAAAGCTACTACCTGGGCGAAGTGAATCACCTGGGGTTGGCAGATTTCGACAAGAACTTGGCTCACATAAGGCCATGTCCGACACCTGACTTCGACATGGCGCCAGCGCCAAACACTTTTTGTTCCCTATACCTGCATCCTGAGCATGGTTTCCAATGGGACAGAGAAGACTTGTCCTACATAGACTTCAGTGGGTTAACTGATATCCAACCAACTGGTTGGGGAAGTGAATTCAGTGATAATGACTGAGTCACAATCTTTGAAGCGAATTTCGGCTTATGTAGCCGAAATTAAGATGATAACGGCTCTCGAAGCCGAAGTGAAGTACATGGCCACACAGGCCAATGATCAACAGTTATCTGCTGTAGGTCCAGGAAAGGATTTCGATCCAAAACCCCCTGATATCATGCAAGAGGAAATGCAGGAACAGAGGCTCGACGCCATCTATGACGATGAGCCTTTGGGCTTCGAAAAGGACCCCTTGGCGAACAACATTAAAATGTTGGCGCAGAATCCTTTAGAAGAAATCAACTTAGGCGAAGGGTCAGAGAAAAGGCCAACCTACATCAGCGCCAAAATTGACCCAGAACTTAGGTTGGAAGTAATCCAATTGTTGAAAGAGTTCAAGGACTGTTTTGCATGGGATTACGACGAAATTCTTGGTCTCGACAGAGGATTGGTAGAACTTCAGTTGCCAATCAAACCTGGGAAGAAGCCAATCAAGCAAAATCCAAGACGCTTCGCTCCAGAAATACTGTCGAAGATCAAAACGGAAGTCGAAAGACTTCTGAAATGCAAATTCATACGCGTTACAAGGTATGTCGAATGGATTGCGAACATTGTGCCAGTAATTAAGAAAAATGGTACATTAAGGGTGTGCATAGATTTCAGAGATTTGAATGCTGCTACACCCAAAGATGAATATCCTATGCCTGTGGCGGAAATGCTAGTCGATTCTGCCGCTGGCTATGAATACCTGAGTATGCTCGATGGTTATTCAGGATATAATCAAATATTCATTGCTGAAGAGGATGTGTCGAAAACAGATTTTCGATGCCCTGGGGCCCTAGGCACTTACGAATGGGTAGTGATGCCTTTTGGCCTAAAGAATGCTGGGGTAACGTACCAGCGAGAAATGAATACTATCTTCCATGATTTTATTAACACTTTTATGCAAGTATATATTGATGACATTGTTATAAAATCTGTTTCCAGGAAGAATCATATTGACCACCTTCGACAATCATTCGAAAGGATGAGAAAACATGGTCTGAAGATGAACCCTTTGAAGTGTGCGTTCTGTGTGAAAGCTGGAGATTTCTTGGGCTTCGTTGTCCACAAGAAAGGAATCGAAATCAACCAGAACAAGACGAAGGCAATTCTGGAAGCGAAAGTGCCATCGAATAAGAAGGAACTGCAATCTCTGTTAGGCAAGATAAATTTCTTGAGGAGATTTATATCTAACCTAAGTGGGAAAGCTCAGGCCTTTTCACCCTTACTTCGACTGAATAAAGAGGGGTTCGAATGGGGGCAAGAGCAACAAGAAGCCTTCGACAAAATCAAAGGGTACCTCATTAAGCCACCTATTTTGGTGCCTCCTTGCAGCAATAGGAGTATGAGATTGTACATAGCTGCATCTGACAAAACTTTGGGAAGCATGTTAGCCCAAGAAGATGAGAATGGAGTCGAAAGACCCATTTACTATCTTAGTAGAGTTTTGAACGATGCAGAAACTAGATATAGTGAAGTTGAAAAATTGTGTCTATGTTTGTATTTCTCTTGTACAAAACTCAAGCAATATATAAAACCAGTTGATGTGTATGTTTCGTCTCATTTTGATGTTTTCAAGTATATGTTGTCGAAACCTATCTTGCATAGTCGAATTGGCAAGTGGGCATTAGCATTAACTGAATACTCCTTGACCTTTATGCCTCTTAAGGCAGTGAAAGGACAAGTGGTTGCAGACTTTATAGTCGACCACTCAGTTCAAGTTGAGGATATTAATTATGTGGAGATAGAACCTTGGAAATTCTACTTCGATGGTTCCAGCCATAAAGATGGAACAGGAGTAGGGGTCTTGATCATTTCTCCTGAAAAAATTCCAACAACATTTAAGTACAAGATATCAGGTTCTTGTTCGAACAATGAGGCTGAGTATGAAGCTCTAATTACTGGCCTTGAAATATTGTTGGAATTGGGGGCAACTCGAGTCGAAATAATGGGAGACTCAGAGTTAGTCATTAAGCAAGTCACAAAGGAATATAAATGCATAAGAGAGAATCTCATTATGTACTTTGTGATAACAAATCGTTTATTGAAAAAATTTGAAACGATCAATATTCGACACATACCCAGAGTCGAAAATCAAATAGCCAACAACTTGGCACAGATTGCATCTGGGTATAAGATTTCAAAAACGAGATTACAAAGAGCAATCGAAGTTCGAGAAAAGATAAAAGCAACTTGTCTATCACCAACAGACTTGGAATCGACGAGACTAGGATATGCTGATCAAAGTAACTTCGAAATTTCGTTCATAGATAATTTGTCAGAGCAAGATTGTAGGAAACCCATTGTGGACTATCTTCAAAATCCAGGAGCTTCGACAGAACGAAAAACAAAGTACAGGGCGTTGAGTTATGTACTCATGGGTAATGAGTTGTTCAAGAAAACGCCTGAAGGGGTATTGCTAAAATGTTTAAGTGAAACTGAGGCATACATAGCCCTTTCGACTACGCATGCTGGAGCATGTGGGGCTCACCAAGCAGGCCATAAGATGAAATGGTTGTTGTTTCGACAAGGACTATACTGGCCCACTATGCTGAAAGATTGTGTTGAGTTCGCCAAAGGTTGCCAAGAATGTCAAGTCCATACAGGCATCCAACATGTACCAGCAAGCGAACTTCACTCGATAGTGAAGCCTTGGCCCTTTAGAGGATGGGCGTTGGATCTCATTGGAGAGATTCGACCAGCATCATCAAAGAGTCAGAAATACATACTGGTAGGCATTGATTATTTTACTAAGTGGATCGAAGCTATCCCTTTAGTCAATGTAGACCAAGAAAATGTCATTGAATTTATTCAAAAGAACATTATCTTTAGGTATGGAATCCCTAAGACTATAACTACTGATCAAGGATCAGTTTTCACTGGTCGAAAGATGCAGGAATTTGCTCAGGAAACAGGTTTCAAACTCCTAACATCAACGCCTTATTATGCACAGGCAAATGGTCAACTCGAAGCAGCAAACAAAGTGGTGATTGGCTTGATAAAAAAGCATGTTGGGAAGAAACCAAAGAATTGGCATAAGACGTTAGACCAGATTTTGTGGGCTTGTCGAACGTCCCCAAAAGAAGCCACAGGTACAACACCATATAGGCTAACTTTTGGCCATGATGCAGTGTTGCCAGCAGAAATTTGTCTTCAATCTGCAAGGGTTCAGAAACATTATGATATTCCCTCTGAAATCTATTGGAATATGATGTTGGACGAACTAGTGGATTTAGACGAAGAAAGATTGCGTGCTCTTGACCTACTCAGGCTTCAGAAGAAAAGAGTAGAAGACTCTTATAATAAAAAGGTGAAACCTAAGGTATTTTCGCCTGGAGAACTAGTTTGGAAGGTGATTCTTCCCATGGATCGAAGGGATCGAAGCATGGGGAAATGGTCACCCAAATGGGAAGGACCATTCAGAGTTATCCAGACTTTTTCTGGTGGAGCCTATGAAGTCGAAGAGCTAGGTGAAGATAAAAGGCTCTTGAGAGTAAATGGTAAATATTTGAAAAAATACAGACCTACACTCCAAGAGATAAAAATAAAGTAACAAGACTAAATTAACCATATAAAAGCCAAAATGGAAAATTTTTATAATTTTAGCCAAGATGGCAATGTTATCGAATACATATTACAAAATATCAAAATATGGTTTAGAAGCAGAATCAATCAAAAGGGAATAGATTCTTTGAGTCGAAGGTACTTGATTTGCTGCAGCTCCAATCTTTTCTTGCACCAGGCATTCGCCTGCACAAGCTTGGCAATCTGATCGTCGAAGCCTTGGGCCTTCTCAGCAAATTCTAGGCCTTGTTTGATTTCAGTTTGACTTTCGGTGTCTGGGACGGTCGATAGAAGTTCCTCCTTGGGCTTAGTATTGGCATTTATCTTAGCCTCTATTTCTTCGATTTGCGCCCTGAAGGAAGCATTCTCTCGATCGATGGCATCAACTTCTTCTTGTGTGGATGCTTTTTGCTTCGACAACTCCGCAATTCGAGAAGTTGTTTCCGAAACAGCAGTTCATGCAGAAGAGCTTTTGCCATATAACACCTCAAGCTGGCTATTAAAGCCCCTTTGTCGCCTATAATCTGCTGAGACTTGATCAATAATGGAGTGTAACTCCATGATCAAGCCTGAAACTTCTGGAGCTACAGCTAACAAGTCGACAGCATTCAAAACATCCCTCAAGTATGATGGAGCAGTGGGGTCCCCCTCCAAAGCCTTCATCAAGTCCTTCTTGAAAAACTGGGCCTTAACTTACGCCAAAGCCTCATCGAGAGGAGAAGTTTCAGTGGACTTCCCCGACAGGGTAGGAACCTCCTGACTAGCATCAGACGAACTCTTGCTCTCGATGATGGCGTTCAGATAGCTAACAGGATCAGTTTGTTTCAAGAGTTCTAAGTCCTCTTTCGACCTGTGCTTTGTTGAGGTAACAGCCCTTGCAACGGCATTGTCTTGGGTTTGAGGCTGTTGAGTGACAGTTGCCTCGACTTGATTCCATTCGACTCGGACTGTGGCGGTACCAGCGTCATCTTGGTGTCTTTCGCCAGCGTCATCTTGGTTCTCTTCGCCAGCAGCACCTTGATCCTCTTCACCAGCATTGCCATGGCCCCCTTCGTCACGATTCTCTTCCGACAGATCCACCACCTGAACCTCTTTTGGCTGTTGTTCTTCCGTTTGAGGATCTTCTGCTGGTTTTTCTACCGTCTCAGCATTGGCCTCATTTATTTCAGTATGGGCTTCGTCATTCTCCAAGCCTTTTTCTTGTGGCCTGCTGAGTTTAGCAAACTCCAGTGTTTCAGAGGTCCTCGGCGGTGAGCTTTCAGTGGTGTCCTGAAAAGAAAAGAAGAGGAATCTTCAGAAATCGAAAGAGACATAATCGAATGCAGGTATCTACACCTAAGTTACAAAGAGGTTTAAGAGATTACCTGTAAATTAGCTTCAGCCCCAGGGCTGGAATTGTCGCTTTCGACAGGCTTATTGAGAAGAACGTTTAATTCCTCCTCCGTTGGCTCCTCAATAATCACTGGAGGTGGCCTGAGCTTTCTCCCAGCAACCTTTATTCTAATTGTTCGACCCTCAGGAGCAGGAGCAGGAGCGTCCTTCGTCAGCTTTCGCCTTTTTAGAGGAGCAGGGGGAGAATCATCCTCTTCGTCGCTCCCAGATTCGACCACCAGTGTTGGCCGTTTCTTGGGCGAAGGTGCCTAAAAAACCAATGGGAATTCGATTTAACAATCGCATCGAAAGTCAAAAAAAAAAATTAAAAGCCAGAAGAAAATAATGAAATTCTGGTTACCGATACAGAAGGCTTTTTCGAAGGGCCTTCCCCCTGTTGGTTTGTTGTGGTCTTCGCTGGCGCTACAGTCTTCGCCGGCGGTGGAGGTTTTGTTGAGGGGCCTCCTCCCTGTTGGCCTTCTGCAGCCTTCTTGGCTGCAGGCTTTCGAACAACTGAAAGCAAATAAAATAGTTAACAGGCTAGCAGTCGAAAGAGAAAGACAAAGTAATTCGAAAGGATGAACTTACATTTCTTTATTTTGTCCAAGACGAGGACAAAAGATTTCTGAAGCTCATCCACGAAGTCCTTCTCGTCGAAAAACTCCTCAGCGTAATAACTTTTCCACCACTCCTCGAAGGATGGTGAGCAAAGAAAGTTGAGCTGGTAGTCAAACAACGAGAGAACTGTTCGACCAGCATATCTTCCGATATGTTTAGTGGCAGCTTCTTCGGTGTAGTCATTGCAGAAGTACAACATAGACTTCTCTCTGGGAAAAATTGGAGAAGGTAGGGTTTGAATAATACCAAACTGGCGAGACACCAGGTTTGGTTGATATGCAATCAGACTCAAGTGAGTCTTAGAGCTCCTGAATCGAAGAGGCATGATCCTTGGTGTGAGGAACGCCTCCCACATTGTTGTATGTTCGTCAACTTGAGGACCACTCGACGTCCTTGGATGTGGCCTTGTGAACCACGCTGGGCCTACCTTCCGTCGAGCAAACGGAGCCATAGTCGAAGCAAACTCTTTCCTTCGAGCAAACATCAGAACGAAGTTTGTGAAAGTTTGCTGAAGCTCCAGTCCATCTTCCATCGGAGTCAACAGAGCCAGTCTAGTTCCTTCGACACGTCTGTTCGCTATCTCTGGAGCCTGCTCATTTATTTGAACCTTCTTAGGCAAGAAAGATTCAAAGGTGGCGTTGAGCCACAATTGAAGCAGCCAAAAAGGTCCAGCAAGCAGCAAGCTGGCCCTGTTCTCGATAATCTTCAGGAGAGTCGCTCCATTACTAATCGAATCATACAGGCTAGCCAAAATCAATTCTGCCAAACAGATATTTTGGCCATGATGGAGTTGAGTGGCGAGAGTGACCATCTTCTTGGTCACCTGTAAGGACTTCAAGCAAAATACAAAGCGTGTCATCCATAAGGCTAGAAACGCAATGTGTTCGACATCCGACACAGTATCTGTCGACCTGTCGTGATAGTGATTGATGAAGGTGGTGTATGTTGGCTTTGTGGCAGAGAACCCAATTTGATCCTCCGACATCTCCTCCGGGTCGAAGTAGTCCCCGGTGGGTCGAAGGCCAGTGATAGCGGCCACATCGAAGAGTGTAGGAGTCAGCATCCCACAGGGAAGATGGAAAGTGAAGTGGGAGTAGTCCCAGAAAAGTAGAGAAGCTATCAACATCTCCGGAGAATAGTTCAGACTTGTCTTCGACAGCATCACCAGGTCGAAAATCCCCATATCTTTCCAGATCGAAGCTTGGCGCTTCTCCATTTTTTCTAGCCAAGCAACGTAATCAGGAGTAAGGCTAGGGCCAGACCTGAAAGCCCTAACACCTTTGTTGAAGAAACGAAGGTCGATTTTCTCTTTAGCAGGGTCTTCATTATCCTCTGCATCTTTCTTGGCGCATGCAACCGGTTTGAGTCTCTCAATTACCGGAAAATAACTCTTGATCTTCATGGCCTCAGCAATACTTGGATACAAGGGGCCAGACATAGCAAAGATCTGGTTGGAATATCCAACCGGGATCATCAGGTGGTGTGAGTAAGCATCACGTACAGCGATGTCCAAGGGTTCAGGGACCCTTCGTTGGCCCGTGGAAGTTACCACTGGAGCAGTGACGAAAACCTTAGGTTTGACATTTCCAGATGGTACGGTGGCGCTAGGAGCAGTGGAGGGACCAGATGCCATTGTTAATGGTGAGGATGAAGACGAAGTGAAGGAAAAAGGCATTTTGCAAAGATGACAAGTTTGTGTGCAAATGGGGAAGTCTGAAAGTTAGATAGCGTAAAAAGTCCCACAGTGGGTACTTACTGCTATTTATAGTAGTGGGGGAAAATCCCCAAAACCGAGGACATTAAATGCCATTTAATGTTGCAGAAGTAGTGGGACACGTGGCATCCCCCTGTTGTTTTAGCCGTTCTGCAGAAATGGAGAGGCGCAGCGTGCGTCCTCGTTTTTGGGAATTGTCATAATGACAAATTCTGAAATGACGTTTGGCACTGCACGCCGTACTGAGGTGACGTCTTAGGTACGGATAAATGATGGTTTTCTTGGGATTGCCAGTGGTTGGTAGAAGACAACAAAAAGTGCACAATTTAATTTGTGACTAAGCATGAAAAGACAGGTGTCGAATGGCGTTTCAAAGAATGCCCTTTTCTTTCAGAGTCGAAATAAGGCATTCTTGGGGGGCAATTTGTTAGCTCTTAAATTCGACACCCTTGTTTCATTGATGTCAGCCATTAAGGCTGAAGGATGTTTTCGACCAGCTAAGTCCGTCGAAATGTCCATCGAAAGATGGCAAAGTACTTAGAAGATTTCTTCCAAGGGAGAAGTTGGTTGCCTTCGACGTCGAAGGTGTTTCTCGTCGAAGATGCGTCTCGACGAAGGTGTTCGATGGTTCAGAGTGGAACGGTTTGAAATTCAAGCGTTTGGAGGGAAAACGGTTTCCAGCGGTTACCAAGTGCAACGTGCAGAGATCTGGAGCGTCAAACGTTGAGAACGTGCCAAGTGGAATCATCTCGAAGCAGTGTAACTGCCCGACGGTTACTTGGGATGTTTTAGTATAAATAGTAGTAGTCATGTAGTTTCTCGCGTGTGTTCACAGTTCTATACAAAGTCACTCATATAGATTCGAGTACCCAGCGTGTGAGAAAGAATTGTTGAGAAATGTATGTGTGAAACACCAACTTTATTAATCAAAGTCATTTACTTTTCCAGAAATTTACTTGTTTTCTTCTTTACTTTCCTGTCGAACCCTTTCATTTAAAGCCTCATTTCTTTTACCAAGTCCTTTCTTCATGCAATTTACTTAAAGCCTCTTTATTTTATTGTTATTCAACCAATATCCAATTTAACCAAAACTTCAAAATTAACCTATGTCCTAGGATCAATCTGATCGATCCTGCGAGTAACCAAATAAGTAACCATTTGGAGGATCAGTGGTTGTTTACCAATAACCAGGGTAAACACCATGTTTATGCGATGTTTTCAAGAATCTCGCGGGGTAAACACAAGAAAAATGTTTGAGTTTTGATTGCATCTTTGACGGGAGAACTTTCGTATCATTGAACGTCCTTCTACAAAAATTAAGCTCACCATGTCGAGTGGGTCATAGCCACTGACTCGAGACATCATGCTTTAACAACATTGACTAGAGGAAAATAAACCCCCTTGCCCCTTGCTAGACGTTTGGTTCATCATAACTTGCATCACAGGCCCTTGAGATCCTTGAAATGGTTAAGGAAATGCTATGGTATGATGTTATGATGTGTATGCTATGCATCAAGCAAAAGTGTAAGGTGATGAAGACAAGTAATTCTTGCAAGAAATCCAGGTTATTGGATAATGAATACAAATAGGTCCTGCAAGGAACTCACATGGTTAGGTAATGAAAACAATCAAGCCCTGCAAGGAGTTCAAGTTGTTAGATAATGAATGCAAACAAGCCAGACAAGTAGCCTTAGGTTCAGGATTGCATGAAGTTGGTAGGTAAGTACCCTCTTGAAGTTTCAGTTGGCTCAACTTGTCCTAGAAAGTAAACGGGTTCTAGGGAATCTCAATATCAATGATCTTTCTTCATCTGGCATTGTTTCAGCGCAAGCCTCTTTATTGGCGACCGAAATATCCCGAAAGTCTAATATCAATGAGCGTAGTATCAAGTATCAACCAATTTCGGACTGAACCAAAGTCGGCTATCTCACTACTTCCTAATGGCCAAGTTGTTCAATTAAAGGTTCTAAGGTCAGTTAGTGCTTCGTGACACCACACATCGGCCCTGTATTCTCCTTGACTAAACTCAAGGGATACCGGTACCAACAAATGTGTCACACTAACATAGCTATCACTTCAACCATGTCGATATACCCCGCACAGTCCCCATGATCTATTTCTACTTACCTAATAATGTTCTCCGATCCGGGTGTAGGATCTTTAGTAACAACCAAAACAAGCCCTCAAAAATAAAGCATACAAAACACACAATGTAAAGAAATTAAAAATGAACTAAACTCTAAGGTAACCCCACTTTTTATAAGTCATCCCCAGCAGAGTAGCCAGTTCTATATTGCGGTGGGAGAACTGACTGTTATATTGGTTTTGCATTTATGTTTGCAAATATTACGGTAAGCAAGAGTCGCCACCGACTTTTCTTTTATCCAACAAAGGAAAGGGTCAAAAGAACATAAAAAGACCTTTCGAGATTATTTATGTGTAAGGGGGGTAGATTATGTAAAGGGGAGGTGTTAACACCCTTTCCATTCATAGTTATCTACGGGCTCTTAGATGCTTAGCTCATTTTGAAATAACTTGTGCTTTGTGTGTTTTTGAAAAGTATTTTGAAAGCGCCTTAGTGCGACGAACTTTGTAATGTTTCTCAGAATGGTAGAGAACGTATACAAAGTGTTTGAAAATGTTTTTGAAAGAAGTTTTGTGTAAGTATAAAAATTGTTTGAGCAAGCATCTAACAACTATCTACTTTACTCGAAAGGTTGTTCTTTTCCTCTTTTCCTTTAGACGGTGCTATCCTACTATTTGTGAGTAGGTAGCCCTAGTCGTTGGATGTTTGAGGGACATTCGAAGGGACGTTTATACAGTCACAAAGGCAACTGGGCAAGAAACTTTAGTAACTACCCTAGGGTTTTTAAGATCATACTGAGGCAACATCGAGAGGGTCGTCGAGGGATTTATGATCTTTAAACCGGAGGGCAGCCACTAAATTCTCTCACGTTTCGAGAGATGTGACTGTTTTTCTGAAGGCAATTTAAGTGGGATACCCTAGAGGTGTATATGTGAGAGTGTGTTGTATTCACTTATTTTTGTCTTATGTTAGGTTTGCTAGCATTTTATTTTATATTCTTGCCATATAATCCTATTAGTCATGCATCTAGATAGTTAATAGTTTGTAAAAATTTAAAATGCAAAAAAGATAAAACCTAGCTATTACAAGGCTACGGGGAGAGGGATTAATTACATGTCCAAAACTTGGGGAATAAAGAAATAAAATGTAAAGTCCGGGTTTAATTCTATTACATCCCATAAGCAAGTACATTAATATGAAAATAAAGTAGAAATATCAAACGCGTGCGAAATGGAAAAGACGTCTAAAACCTAAGTGAAAGGAAATCTTTTTGTTTGTTTTTGTTTTATGTAAGAAAATGTTTAATTGATAATTAATTAAATAATCTAGATCTAAAGAAAAAAAGTTAATTATTAAAGAAAATTGAAAAAAGAAATTAATTCTAAGTTTGTTTTGTATTTTTGTTATGAATAAAAGAAATTAAATGAATTAAATCCTTGGTCTATTTATTTTTAAATTAAATAAAAGGTTAAAGTTATTATTTACAATGTTAATTTAATTTTTTTTAAAAAGACTAACCTAATATTTTTATGATTTTTTTGATTTTAATGTTGTAATGAAATAAAATTGATTAAAACAGAAATGTTAATTAAAACAAAATAAAGAAAATTGAAATGGGCATGCAAACAAAATGAAATGGTGGGTGCGCTTCAAAGAAGTCTCAGGCTCATCGGAAAGAGGACTCAGGCGCTGCAAAAATATTTAGGGAGTGAGAATAAACAGAAACCCCAGGTCCAATGACAAGAGGGCCCAGGCGCATGTGGGATCTGCAAAACAAAGGTTAGAAAAAAATAAAAATTTGTTTCCTGCCTGGGTCGAACCCAGGACCTGGCAGAGGAGTTCCCTAAGAATGGTTTTCTTGGATTCAAGTACCTAAGCTCGCATGTAACACGTTAGATATACTCAAAACATCAATAGTAATATGAATGCATGCATAAAACTAATTTAAATTACATAATTTAGAGGATTTGAGATTCAAAATTTTACCTTAAACCGTAGGATGGTTATGAGGAGGATCTGGGATGTGTAATACTTGAACCTGGACACTGGAGGACTCCTGGGAAACTCAGGAGAGGGTTTCTGATTTTGGTTTGAGTTGATAGCGCTTGGAAGTGAAGTTACAGATTTTGCAACTTTGATTTTTTTTTGAGAATTTTGAGAAGACTTTTGGAGAGATTTTTGAAGAGGAATTTTGTGCTCTCTTTGGCTTGTAATTCTAGGTATTTATAGAGGGAAGATAGGAGTGAATAAATATGGTAAAGAATCAATGCATTCATGGCCTTGGAGACAAGGATAAAACACATTGAAAAATGTCCATATTTTTGATATCTTTGCCTCTTTGGTCACTTGCATGAACCTTGTCCCTTTGTATGCATCTTTCACGAAAATATGGGCCTTCTAATAGATCAAATAAAATCCAAATGTCATGGCCGATTATTCTTTGTATTTTTATTTAATTTAATTCATATTTAAATGAATAAAAATTCAAATAAATAGAAATAAAAATCAAAATAGTGCATGGTTAGGTTTAGAGGTCCTTGGGTATGTCATAAACATGTTTGAACCCTAAAAGTTAGGTCCATTAACCTAAAAATGCAATTTTGCTCAAAGTTGACTTCATGCATTTTTCACAAATTTGCCCAACTTGTTCATACCATAACTTGCTCAATTTGCATATTTTGAAGATGATCTTGGATTTTTTAAAAATCCCTATGTGTCCTATACAATCTCTATGTTGATCATTTTTTCTTTTGAAGATATTATCTTGATGTAAGTTGTCTTGACAAAAAGTGTCTTTTGTTGACTTTTTGAAAATGACCTGTAATGTATGAGCTCATATCTTCCAAATGATGCATTTGTTGAGCTTGAGGATAAAAGAGAAGTTGTATGGATTGGATTCTATTAAAACTTATTTTTGGTTAGAGAAAAATGGATGAAGTATGTGAAAGTTATGCTTGGTCAAAGTTCAGTTGACTTTTTCTATAAAAACCCTAATGTTACAGTTTTTGACTTTTGAGGAATTAACAGTATTTCTTGAGGAATCATGATCAAACCTTGATCAAATGATGATTATAACTTCAAAATGTTGATGTTTAGAAAAAATATTGAAGTTTGACTATATTGGCCACATTTGACTTTTGACTTAGTACAATTGATTTTCAAGCATTTGAGCAATTGACTGAGCAAGTTTGTAGTGCAAGGCATGAAATTTGGCATGGACAAACTTGAGGACATATTAGGACCATGGAAAAAATTTGAGACCTTTGGAGCTCACACATATTAGTGAAAAGTGAAACCCTTGTTGGAGGTTCATTGCTTAGGAGGAGAATTTTTCTGATCAATTCTTGGTCAACCTTGAGCAATTGAGGACCTCAATGTGCATGTCTTGAGTAAAAATGGGAGGGAAAATTTTGGGGTACAACAGGTTGAAATGTGGTGCCGGTGCCTAAGAAGGAAGGTAAGGCGCGTATGTGTATAAACTACAGGGATTCGAACAGGGCAAGCCCCAAAGAGGACTTCCAGCTTCCACATATTAATGTTCTGGTTGACAACACCGCTCAACACAAATTAGTTTCCTTCATGGATGGTTTCTCTGGTTATAATCAAATAAAGATGGCACCTGAAGACATGGAGAAGACTAATTTTTTCACACAGTGGGGCACTTTATGTTACAAAGTTATGCATTTTGGTTTGAAGAACACCGATGCAACATATCAGTATGCTATAGTAGCTTTGTATCATGATATGATCCACCATGAGATAGAGGTTTACGTTGACGACATGATAGCCAGGTATCAGACTGAAGAAGAACATCTCGACCATCTACACAAGCTGTTTGAGAGATTGAAGAAATACAAGTTAAGGTTGAATCCAAACAAGTGCACCTTTGGGGTAAGATCCGGTAAACTCCTAGGTTTCATCATCAGTGGTAAAGGTATTGGAGTTGATCCTGCCAAGGTCAAAGCCATTCAAGAAATGAAAACTCCCCATACTAAGAAGGAAGTCAGAGGTTTCTTAGGACAATTGAATTACATTGCCATATTTATTTCCCATTTGACCGCTACTTATAAGCCAATCTTCAAGTTACTGAAGAAAGATCAAGTAGTGAAGTGGAACAATGATTGTCAGATAGCCTTCGACAATCAAGGAGTACGTCCAGGAACCTCTAATTCTGATGCCACCGTTTGAAGGAAGACCTATGATCATGTACTTAACAGTATTAGAGAACTCAATGGGGGTGCGTATTGGGGAAACATGACGAGTCTGGTCGAAAAGAGCATGCAATATACTACCTTAGCAAAAAGTTTATCAATTGTGAAACAAGATACTCACTACTCGAGAAAACTTGATGCGCTTTGGCATGGGCTGTTCGCCAACTAAGACAATATATGTTGACTCATACTACTTTGTTGATCTCTAAGATGGATCCAATAAAATACATATTCGAGAAACCCGCTCTCTTCAAAAGAATAGCAAGATAGAAAATGGTATTAACAGAATATGACATTCAGTACACTACTCAGAAGGAAATCAAAGGAAGTGTAATGGAAGATCATTTGGCTCACCAAGCTGTAGATGACTATCAGTCTATGATTTTTGAATTCCCATATGAGAATATCATGCTAGTTACTGATTATGAAGAACCTAGACCATATGAAGGACCTTAATTGGGATCCCGATGGACTATGGTTTTTGATGGAGCTTCCGACGCGATTGGTAATGGAATTGGTGTTGTGATTATCTCTCTTAAGGGTTGCCATACGCCCTTCACCGCCAGATTGTGTTTTGACAATACACACAATATGGTCGAGTACGAAGAATGCATCATGGGTATCAAATCCACCATTGATATGAGAATTAAATTCTTGAATGTATATGGGGACTCAGCCCTAGTGATCAGTCATATTAAGGGGAGAATGGGATACAAAACATCCAAATCTCATCCCTTATTAAAAGCATGTGTTGACATTAATTTTGTACTTCGAAGAAATCACCTTTGAACATATTCCACGAGAAGAGAATCAGTTGGCAGACACATTAGCTACAATGTCATCTATGTTCAAAGTCAGATGTGATAATGAAGCTCCTCGAATTACTATTGAGAGAATAGACGAACCGACATTGTTGATATGAAGTTGATACTGATGGAGTAGAGGAAAAGCCTTGATACCATGAAGTAAAAAGATACCTCGAGACTCAAGAATATCCTGAAGGAGCATCTATTAATGATAAGAAATTTCTGAGGAGGTTCTCCGCCAAGTTCTTTCTAAGTAACAGAATCTTGTACAAGCGCAACCATGATTCGACTTTGCTTCGCTGTGTAAAGAAGAAGGAAGCTGAGAAAATTATGGAAGATATGCACGAAGGTGTCTTTGGTATTCATTCCAATGGACATACAATGGCTAAGAAGATTCTGAGAGCAGGTTATTATTGGTCTACCATGAAAGCCGATTATCATCATCATTCTAGAACTTGTCATAAATTCCAGATTTATGCTAACAAAGTACATGTGCCTCTGGTTCCTTTGAATTTCTTGACTTCTCCTTGGCCGTTTGCAATATGGGTGTAATATGGTGGGAGAACTGACTTTTGGGTGTAATATGGTGCAAGAATTTTTACTGATCGAAGAATGATAGCTATACTTCTTCTAGGCACGACGAGGAATGATATTGGTCTGGATTTGTTCCTGAGAAGGTCAGGAAGGTGAATAGAAGCCTGAAACTCGTTGAGAGTGACTGGAGAATGGGTTTTGGATTACCCTAACTCGAAATTTTTTTAGAGTTTTTTGGTTCTGTTTTGGCAGCTTGCTCGTGTCCCTTGTGATCTGATATGCTTGCCTTTATATGGAGGAATAGAATGACTTCAACAACATGGAAAGAATCAAGTCATCAAGCCATGTTTTAAAACAAAGATCAAACATTTGAAAACTTGCCATTTTGAGTTTGTTCTTTCCTTCTTTAAGCTGGAACGATTTTGGCAAGTTGTTACAGGTTTTCACAAGTTGTAATGGGCCTGTAAATGATTCATCATGTTCTTGGCCCATTTGTTTTCTATTTTATTTATTTATTTTGAATTTATTTGAATAAAAACAAAATAAAATATAAATAAAATAACAAGAAAATATAGGACAAGGTGTGAGTGAGCTTAAGAGTCTTTCACAAGGTTATGAACATTTTTGAAGCTCAAAAAGTTAGGCTACAAGTCCAAAATTTTAAGTTTGCATGTTTTGCTTTTCATGTATTTCTTCAAAATTTCCCAACTTGTGTAACTCATAACTTACTAAAATTTCATCTTTTGAATGTGATCTTTAAATTGTTGAAAAGCTCAAGATGTCCTCTACAATTTCTCTTTTGATCATTTTTGCATTTGGAGACTTTATCTTGATGTAAGTTGCCTTGACAAAAAGTGTCTTTTGTTGACTTTTGAAAATGACCTATAATGTATTAGCTCATATCTTTCAAATGAAGCATTTTTTGGACCTGAGCATTAATACAATGTTGTAGAGAATTGAATTTCCTTCAAGACAGGCTTTGAGTTGGGGAAAAGTTGATAAAGCATGTGAAAGTTATGCTTGGTCAAAGATCATTTGACTTCTCCCAAGGAAACCCTAATTTGGCAATTCTTGACTTTTGATGATTTGTGGGTTTACCTTGAGGAATCATGATCAAACCTTGATCAAATGATGAATATCACTTAAAAATGTTGATGTTGACAAAAAATCTTGAAGTTGGCTGTATGTTGACCATAGTTGACTTTTTGTCCAATATAGTTGATTTTCAATCATCTAAGCTATTGATTGAGCAAACTTGTGATGCATGACTTGAAACTTGGTATGAACATTGTTGAAGACCTATGGAGAACCAAGGAAACAACTTGAGACCCTTGAAACCTAATCTTCCTTGAGAAACTCAAAACCCTAATTGTAGACTCATTGCTAAGGAGAAACGTCTTGACTGGTCAATCTTTGAGATTGTTGAGTATTTGAGAAGCCTTGAACGAATGCCTTGAATAAAAATGGGAGGGAAAATTTTGGGGTACAACAGCTGCCCTTGCTCAATCTTTTTAAACCTGAAGAGTTAGATTGGCATGTCCGCCATTCATAACCTGAAGGTAGAAAGGGATTGAACACTTAAGTGCCCAGAAATTTGCACTCGCATGTGCAAGAAGTAACGTTGTTGGTTGATTGTACCGAGAATGGGCTTATAGATGCCATTTGGAGAGGTGAAAGTGAGTCGTCGGAGATGAGCTTGTAGATGTCATCCAAAGTAACTGTTGAATTCAACTAGAAGAAGTATCAGAATAAATCTACACTCGATTCAATCTGAGCCAGAAGAGGTATGTGCCTGTCTTCAACTGGAAGAAGTATCAGAATAAATTTGTGGTCGACTTAATCTGAACCCGAAAATAGCCATGCTCGTCTTTATCTGGAAAAAGTATCAGAATAAATCTATGTTCAATTAGATCTGAGCCAGAAAATGTTTATCTTTGAGAATGAATTTAACTGGAAGAAGTATTAGAATAAATCAATGGTCGATTTAAACTGAGCCAGAAAATGTCTACGACCGTATTCAACTGGAAGAAGTATCAGAATAGATCTACGCTCGATCTAATCTGAGCCAGAAGATATCCGCACTCGTCTTTATTTAGAAGAAGTATCAGAGTAAATCTATGGTCGATTTAAACTGAGCCAGAAAATGTCTACGACCGTCTTCAACTGGAAGAAGTATCAAAATATATCTAAGCTTGATCTAATCTTAATTTAGAAGATATCCAAGCTCGTATTTATCTAGAAAAAGTATCATAATAAATCTATGGTCGATTTAAACTGAGCTAAAAAATGTTTTCGCTCGACTTTAACTGGAAGAAGTATTAGAATAAATCTATGGTAGATTTAATCTGAGCCAGAAAATGTCTATGATCATCTTCGACTAGAAGAAGTATCAGAATAAATCTATGTTCGATCTAATCTGAGCCAGAAGATATCCATGCTTGACTTAAACTAGAAGAAGTATCAGAATAAATTTGTGCTCGATTTAATCCGAGCCAGGAAATGTCTATGATCGTCTTCGACTGGAAGACGTATCAAAATAAATCTATGTTCGATTCAATCTAAGCTAGAAGATGTATATGTTCGATTTTAACACGAATAAGTATCAGAATAAATCTATGCTTGATTTAATCTGAGCCAGAAAATGTTTACGACCGTCTTCAACTGGAAGAAGTATCAGAATAGATATATGCTCAATCTAATATGAGCCAGAAGATATTGTTTCTGAGAATGACGCTCTCAGGAAATTGCTTAGGTAGTCATTTGTCAGATGTAGCCTTTGGTAAGACTGTCTGGTCATACAAGTAATTGGTGATGTTTGTCTGTTGATTGATCTTTCCTGAAAAGGTAAAGAGTTAGTTGTATGCAATGTCATGATGTACGAAATGCATTACGTGATGATGTTCTCAAAATAAATGAGACTGTGATATATGTGTTTCATATGCACGTGCTATGATATTTGTAAATGATGTATGGATGTGAAATGTTGTTGAAGTGTATTTGTAAATTCGAGCAGCATCTTTGCCTGGGAAAATAAATCCCTGACTGTTGCTAGGGATGAAGAGTATGTGTATCTTTGATCTTGTCTGGAATGTTTCCGCTGGGGACAGCTGCTCTCTTGTTTGAGGAAACTCCACTAGGGAACATTGATTTTTGCTTGGGGAGAAGAGTCCAAAAACATTGGTTGTTCATCGCTCTATTGGGGATTATAATTCTTGTATACCCTGACTGGGGATAAAAGAGATGGATAAACCTGCAAGGTGCTGCTTGACCGAGTTTCTGATATGGATACCGACTCGTCTGGAGAAAATAAGTTTGAACAATATTTGATCCAGTTTCAGATTCAGTAGTAACTTTCTAGGGATAACAACCCGGGTTGTCCTTTGCTAGAGATGGGAATTTTGTCGGTAATCTGTGGTAGAAATAGACTCAAGCTGGGGAGACTATAATTCGTTGGGGAAATAAACCCTGTTGGGAAATAAACCCTGTTGACGGAGAAATACTCTGCTGAGGAAACACCCTTGCTGAGGAAATGAACTCTGCTGGAGAGAAGAAATCTGTAGGGGGTTTTACAGTTTTGGAGGAATAAACTCAACTGGGGAAGAGAATTTCCATAGACTGTACTGATTTAGACTCCATATGTTGGTAATATTGTTGGGAGAAATATCACATTCTTTTATCCGTTGGGGAAATTTGTTGGTGAGCATGGTAAGACTACTTTGTGGGGATAATCCCACAGAAGTGGCTATGTGGGGATTTGTGGATAGCTTGAACGTTATCCCACCTCCTAGAGTCTTGAGTAAATGCTTATTCTTGTTTCTATGCATATATTTGTTAATATTTAATTGTATTCATATGCATATGCTCATTTAAATTTAGTCATTGGACGTTCTTGCAAACAAAACAGAAAAAGTAAAAAAAAAAGTTTGAATCTTGAAATTTGTATTTTTATTGATAGTTTGTCCAAAAACATGCGATTTTGTACAAAGAGACAGAAATCCTAGTAAGAGGAAACCATCATGAAATGAAAAGAGTACAAAGCAAAAACAAAACAATAGCTATGTGGAAATAATCTCGTCAGGTTCAAACTCTGCTATTGTCCCTATGTCTTCAAGCATCTCATCCCTTACTCTCGGAAGAAGACAGTTGAATTGATCTGTACCATTTGAACTTTGACTTGGGTAGTAAAGCTTGTTGTAAGTGATCTAATGGGGACATAGTCATACGCTTTTATCCCTAACTTTTTCCTGGACTGCCCTTTTGGGTTTTCAGTCCACCGGGATACCCTTTCTTGCCCAAGCCACCTTTTCAGGTTTTCGACTTGCCAGGTGTACAATCTTTTTTATATATATCCATGATTTTTGCCCAAACCCTTTTGGTTCGCTGGGATGCCCTTATTTTTGCCTAGGCCAGTTGTTGTACCCCAAAATATGCCCTCTCATTTCTCAAAGGATCACCCCGAACCCTCAGGTTTGTTCCCATCCAATTTCAAGCCTTGAATTACAAATTTTCCAAGAAAGTCATCCACAAGGGCAAAATGGTCATTTGCATACTGAAAAGTAAAACTTTGACTTTTAGATCAAAATCAAGTTTCAAGAATCATATTTCATCAAGACATGTTAAAATATGAAGTTTGTTTCATTAAGAAGATCAAAAGTCAAATTTGCTTTGGAAAAGTCAAAATTCCAAATACTTAGAAATATTTCTAAGTGTTTAGGAAATATGATGAGCTCAAAACTTCTGATCAGATTATCACCATGATGCAAGTTGATTATAGAAGAACTTCTAACACAAGAGTTTTGGATCTCAATAAGACCTAAAATATTGCAGAACGAAACTTCTCATAAAAATGTTGGGATTTCAAGTTATGACTCCTCAAAGACACGTCCATGAAACTGAAACACTCAGCAAATTCTGGACAATTCCAAGACAGAGTTTGGTTACAACTTCTGGGCCAGTTTTCATAAAAATTCAGTCAGAGTTTGCAAGAGAAATTCAGAGAAGGTTTACAAAGTGTGTTGCAAGCTTCCTGGAAAGTCTGGGAGCTCCTTCAGAACATGTTGGAGCAAAGAGCTTCAAAGATTAGAAGTTGGATGTCTCTTCTAAGTTACGCTGAAACCGAACTTCTGATCCAAAATTAGGCAATGATGTAGAATCTCACATTGCAGGATTTCTGGTTTGATAAATCTCATCATCATTTAATACTCACAACCACTTTTGAGTCTTTATCCAAAGGATTTCCCCCACGTGTACCTTTTCTGTCTTGGAATAGAAAACTTTTGTACAAAAGTGTGCTAGGCCCATGTGTTGCTTTTGTTTTTCCTTAATTCCTGCTGATAAATCCAGCTTAGGCACTGCTAAACCTGCTAACCACCCTACTTTGTGCCTTGAACCATGCTTGTTTAAACTTGCTTCAAGAACAAGTCAGCACCTAGCATATGATGTTGGTGCCACTTGACCTCTTAAAAAACTACTAAACCATTTCCTATAAATTAGACTTTATTGGCAACTGTAAAAGGGTCGAAAATTCGAGAAAGAAAAACCTTGAACCCCTGCAAAATTCCAAGAGTAAAAAAAAACTACAAACACAAAAATACAAAACCTGTTAGCTTTTGATTCTTGCATTCAAACTCCATTTTTCCTCAAGTGTTTCTTGACCAAAACCAGCATACAATTTCTGATATACATTCGAAAACCATCCTAACTTCTATAGTAAAACTGTAACACACGCTTCATCAATATCCACCTCAAAGAAGTCAGAACTTTGCTCTTTGGCTGTTTCATAATTTTCCAATCATTCATAGCCCAAGTTGAAAGTTTCCAGTCTGTTGAGCACGTGAGGAAGTTGGTCAGAACACCACAAGCAGTCAGAGCCAGACTCCAGCTCACAGAACATTTTTCAGCTACAAGGTAATCTTCTGCTAACTCTTGTCATATTACTTAAGCATTATTAGACTTGCATGTTCAAAATATAATGTAGACATCCTAATTCTGATGTTGTACATATTCTGAGGTTTCATATATCTGCCTACCTAAGTAGAGAAAATTTTAGTTCAGAACTTCTTGAAGAAATTAGGACTCAGAGTTAGGATTAGAAAATTCATGCTTGCTTCTGATTTATAGTTCTGATGTCTCTTATTTCTGAAACATTATGAAACTTGCCATAATTGTTATATGTATATCTTCTGTTTTGTTGAGAAATGACTAAGTTGTGGATGTTCTGACTAGCATAAAGAGGGAGATGAAGTTCTGTCAATGGCATCAGAACTTCTGAAATCTCTTATGTTCCCAGCGGACCCAGAACTTCTAACTTGCCCCATTTTTGCTAACATTTATTTCTGTTTGTGCAGCACGCCAGAGTCAGAATTTCTGACTTCTTTTTCAGCATTTGCGCTGATTTTGTCTTCTTTCTCCTTACTATTTTTTGCCATCACTTTTATTTCCATTAATCAAAAACACCAAAAATATTTCATATTCACATGTCTTTTTATTTCTTTTAATATAAAAGGATCATAATATTTTCTTAAGCAAACTTATCTCTTTACTTAAACAAAACAAGTCCATTTTACATTGTTTGTACATTCTTATCCATTCAATATGGTTGTAATAGTAACTTAGAATTTAATTTCATTTGCAATCCTCATTTGTAAATTTGTACACCCCATCCCCCTAATGATTGTAATAGCGTAGGATGTTTAATTTCCGCACTTTTCATTGCTTTCATATATTGCTAGTAATTAAGGTGTGTATGGCAAGACATGAAATCAATGAATAGATCACCTTAATCAAGACTAAATGCATGCAATCAAACACACTTGCACACATGCACCCTTAGGGTAATCTCACTTGTTGCCTATCGGAAATTAGTCATGTCCCTCGAATATGGACATTTTAGCAAAAGATCCTCGATAAAAGATTGTAGTCCCTCGATGACCCTCGATGTTGCCTCTGGTAAATGATCTAGTCCCTAAAACGACATTGCTAAAATGTTCCATGGGTTGCCTTCTATGACTATACAAATGTCCCACACTCGTCCCTTAACATCCAACGATGAGGTTTCTTACCAAATCAATGGTAAGGTAGCAACATCTAAAGGAGGAGGAAAAGAACATCTAAGACCTTTTGAGTAGGTAGATTTGCTCCTAGTTGCTCGCTTGCTCATAACAAAAACATTTTATACACCAACACTCTCATTTTGAAACATTTTCGAAATACAACACTTTGTACGCATTCTTATAGAGACGAGAACCATTACAAAGATGCCTTTTCAAAATCACTTTCAAAAACACATCTCACAAACACATCTTTGAACTATTTTCCAAACAAACACTTTGTATGCGTTCTTATAGAGACGAGAACCATTACAAAGAAGTTTTTCAAAATACTTTCAAAAACCACATAAAGCACAATTTCAAACAAAAGCAAGTGATCTAGCAAGTAACTAAGAGCCCATGGAAAACCATGGATGAAAGGGGTGCTAATACCTTCCCTTTTCATAATCTACCCCCCGAACTCAAGAAAACATCTCTAAAGGTATTTCCTGTGCTTTTTCACCTTTCCTTATTTGATAAAAGAAAAGTCGGTGGCGACTCTTGCTAAACCGCAACATTTGCAAATACAAATGCAAAACCCTCAAGTCAGTTCTCCCACCATATCACAGAACTGGAGACTCTGCTGGGGAATGTTTTTTTAAAATGGGGTTACCTTAGGGCTAGATCACATCTATTTTCTTTCTTTGTTTGAATTGCTTGCTTTACATTTTTGGGTCATTGTTTGGGTTTTGTTTTGATCCTCCACCTGGATCTGGGACACCTTTTTAGGTAAGTAGCAATAGATTGTGGAAATTGTACCGTGTAGACCGATATGGTTGAAACAATGGCTACGTTAGTGTGATGCATTTGTGGGTACCAGTATCCCTCATAGTGAATCGAGGAGAATACGGAGCTGTTGAGTGGCGTCATAAAGCACTAATTGACTTTAGAACCCTAATTGAACAAACATGTCCATTAGGACATCGTGAGATAACCAGTTTCAGTGTAGAGCTGAAAATTGGTTGATACTCGATACTACACTCATTAAGGCTGGACTTTTGGGATATCTCGGCCACAAGAAAAGATTGATTATGCTGAGGCAATGCCTAAGAGAAAGGTCGGTGATATTGAGATCCTTTAGAACCCGATCACTATTACTAGGACAGGTTGAGCCAACTAAACTTTAAGAGGGTACTTACCTATAAAACCCCACGCAAGCCCAAAACATAGTAACTTGTTTGCTGTGTGTGTATATTTACTTGTACATAACATCATGAACATCATAAGCATCATGCACATACTCACTAACCATTTCAAGGATTTAGATATTTATCTTTGTTTTTGTTTTGTAGGTCATGAATTTTGTTCGAAGGAACACCATCCGAATCAGCTTTGTAAAGGCACACCCTCAGCTTCAAGAGTTAGCCTCAAGAGTGCTCGGGGATTCTCCTTTTACCCAGAAATATGGTCGACTCCTCAGTTTGGCTACATCCAATTTCCAAGAATAGATGATGTGTGTGATATTCCAATTCTTTGATCTTGTACATCATTGTTTCACTTTCCTGGACTATCAGTTGGTGCCTACACTGGAAGAGTTCTCTCTACTCTTAGGGGTACCCGTACTTGATCAGATACCGTTCACTGGTCTAGAGGGAATTCTAAAACCTGAAGTCATCGCTGAAGCTTTGCATCTGAAAAAAGCTGACATCATAGCTAATTGGGAGACAAGAAGCGGGGTTAAAGGTTTCCTAGCAAAGTTTCTATTGGAGAAGGCCCGTTCATTCTGGGATGACATGGATTTCCAAGCTTTCTAAGACAACCTGGCTCTTCTCATTTATGGTTTGGTTCTGTTCCCCAACTAGGACCAATTCATAGATATTAACGCCTTCAAAGTCTTTCTCTCTCGCAATCCTGTACCTACCTTACTGGGAGACATCTTGCATTGCCTTCATACCCACACCATGAATAAAATAGGTGTTGTACCCCAAAATTTTCCCTCCCATATTTCTCAAGACACTTCAAGAATAATCTCCAAGTGGCTCAAGATTGCTCAAGAGTTGGACAGTCAAATCATCTCCTAAGGAAATCAACCTCAAATTAGGGTTTTGGGTTACATCAAGGTCCTTACATCCAAATGACCTCAAGTTCTCCCCAATGTCTTAATATGGTCTCAAGTTAATCCATGTCAAATTTGAAGCCTTGCAGAGGAAGTTTGGTCAGTCAATTGCTCAAGAGGTCCCAAAATCGACTGTGCTAGGGAAAAGTCAACCGTGACCTACAAATAGTCAAACCTCAAGATTTTTGTCAACATTCTCATTTTGAAGGATAATTCATCATTTGATCAAGGGTTGATCATGATTCATCAAGGATTGTTCAAGATTCATCAAGATTCAAAAGTTGCTAAATTAGGGTTTTGTAGGAAAAGTCAACTCAACTTTGACCAAGCATAACTTTATCATACTTTATGAGAAATGATCCATCCAAAGCTCATTTTGAAGAGGATGCAATTTCCTGCAATCCATATTCACACCCCAAGATCAAGAAATGCATTCACAAGAAGTTACAAATTATGATATTATAGGTCATTTTTGGAAGTCAACAAAAACACTTTTTTTCCAAAGCTTATAACTTGAGAATGGAATATCATAATGATATGATACAAAAAGGGTTGGTTAGATCACATCTCAAGGTTTCTAAAAAGTCAAAGAACACCTCCAAAAGTTCAAAATTGAAGAAATTATGCATTGCTGAAGTTGGGAATTTTTCCAAAATTGCCAAAAGTCAATTATCCCCAAAACTTCAAATTTTGACAAAAGGGCCCACTTTTTTCCACTTGATTTGATCTTGTCACACTACACACGTGTCCTATCTTCAGTTTTGTGTTCAATTATTAAATTTTCCATTTTATTTGATTTTTATTGAATTAATTCATTTTTAATCAATTTAAATCCAAATAAAATCCAAATCTTAATCAATTAGAATCTTTTTGATTGATACAGGTCTTTAATATCATTATGGACATGATCAAATTCAAATCAAGGCATATCATGCACAAAATATTAGATTTGGGACATTTTTTGGAGCTTTGTAATGGAGGATCATATCATATCTTCAATCATCAATTCACAAAGATTCAAAGCCCAAACTTTGACCTAATGCATTACTGGATACATATACAAACCAAAGGCACACGATTTGAGACCTAGAGGCTGCACAATCTGGAAAACCAAAACTTGAAAAAGCTTGAAAAAGTTGGAAACTGAAATCTTGGTTAGAGGCCAATTCAAGACAAAAACTCAACGTAGACTTCTTACTTGACATCCATTGAAGCAGTAGCAATCAAAATCAAGCCCTCTCATTCCCTGAATCGCACTGTAAGCTTCCTTGAACACCGCCCTGTACATGAAAATGCAATCTCTCATTCTTGCATCTTTTTGACAAACCATGGACATATTCTTGATCCTTGCATTATTTCTAAACATTCTGCAATATTCAATTGAGTTTTCATGGCCTGTAATGCAATACCCAAATCTAGGGTTTTCGTTTCTTGTTTTTAGGCATTTTTGTTTCAGGCAAAATCAGGGCAATTGATGGATATATATGTGATCACGAGACCCAGACGAATCGAACCATGGTCTTGGAATTAATTTCTATGGCCTAGGATAGATTTTAGAAGGCAGCTACGAATTTAGTTGCGGATGAAAATCCGCAGGTAAATAACCAAGTTCTCATGAGGAAGATGAAGACGTGGCTTGTTCCAATTGGACCATTCAAACCAATCTCGCGCGTTTTTATAATTTCTGGCATATTAATTGTTTTCTACATATATTAATTGTTGTTTATTATAATTACAAAAGAAGCATAGTGGCTCAGTGGCTAGGGCGTTTTTTCATTGGCTAACAGGACCTGGGTTCGAATCCCAGGTCCCCCATATGCATATTATTATTTTTCTTTAGGTACTCCAGCGCATCTCAGCAAATATGATCTATCATGGACCTCAAGTCTCAACGTGCCAGATGGCCTCCAGGCCAAATCTGATGGCTCAGAATGAAAGACCACTATATTCCCAAGTCAATGCACACGCGTGGAATGGCAAAAGTCAAAGCAGGCCAACGTACATGGGCCTCAAAAATGCTATTCTCACCATCAATCTGGGCCCAAACCCCCTTTTTTGGTTATTTCTTTTTCTCTTTATATTTTCTTTTTATTTATTTGTTTTATTTAATTATTATCATTATTATTTAATTAACCAATTAATTTTTCCTCATAAAAATCAAAAACACAAAAATATATTTTTATTTATTAAAATTAAATTCATGACTTTATTTTTGTAAATAAATTAATTTAATCAATTTAGCTTTAATTAGGTTTAACTTTCAATATTTTTTGCAATATTTAAAATTAATGTAGAATATTAGGTTTTGTTAACTTTGACCAATTTTATCTTATTTCCTTAAATATCCAAAAATCCAAAAATACTTTTTTTTAATTAATTTATTTATTTAATAATTTAATTGCTTCCGTTAATTCAAAAAAATAACAAAAATATTTTCTTTAATAAAAAAGGGTCAAAACCCTAAAAAATGCGCCGTTTTAATTTCTCGCACGCGATCCATTTTACCAATATTGCAATTGCTTCCGGAATGTAATAGCTTTTAATTAGGACTTTATTTTATCGCTTTATTTTACTTTCCGCATTTTAATTTCAAGGGTTGTTTTTGGCGATGTAAATACTCGACGCCTTGTAATAGTTTAGATTTAATTTCCGCAATTTAAATTCCGCAACTATACACTGTTAGATGTTTGATAATAGGGAATGCATGACAAGATCCAATGTATGAACTTAAAATCAACATAGCTCACCCATGACATGTACAAAGATAAAATTAACTGAAATAACACACTCGCACATGCGCACTCTTAGGGTACACCTCACTTGGTTGCCTTCGAACGTGGTCATTGAGTATAGGAAGTTTTAGAGGTCGCCCTCTTGTCCAAAGATCATAGTTGCCTCGAAACGGTTGCCTCAGAAAAATGATCTAAAACATTAGGGTTATCGCTAAGGCGTCCTAACATTGCTTTAGTGACCACACGTCCCTTAATCGAATTGACCCTTAAAACTCCAACGACGATGCTACCTACTCATCAATAGTGGGATAGCATTGTCTAAAGGACATTTGCACAGATTAATTCCTTTTTTCGAGTAGGTAGATGGTTCTTAAGTACTTGCTCCTTTTAAAACAAAACAAAAACTTTTCGCACTTACACTCCTTTCAAACAAAAACTCTTTTCCAACCCACAAACACAAAGAAAAAGCAAATTTTGAAAACACTTTGAGCAAGTACCTAAGAGCCCGTGGATAACCACGGATAGAAAGGGTGCTAACACCTTCCCTTTCTATAATCTACCCCCCGGACCCGAGAAACATCTCGAAAAAGGAATTTTTCTGTGCTTTTTTCCTTTCCTTGTTGGATAAAATAAAAGACGGTGGCGACTCTAGCTTACCGCGACAATTTGCGAAAACAAACGCAAAACGCGAACCAGCATTCCAAAACAGTCAGTTCTCTTCCCACCGTATCACAGAACTGGCGACTCTGCTGGGGATATTAAAAAGTGAGGTGTACCTTAGGATTAGATCATTGTGTTTTCAATTGTATGCTTTGTATGATTTACATTTATGGGCTTGTATCGGAGTTTCTATAGATCCTAACCTGGAGCTGGGGATACCCTTTAGGTAAGTAGCAATAAACTGTGAGGGAACTGTACGGCGTATACCGATACAGTTGAAGAAGTAGCTACGTTGGTGTGGCACTTTAGTCTGTACCGATATCCCTTGTGCTAGAACGAGGAGAATATGGGTCTTCTAAGGGGTCATTAAGCACCAACTGACCTTATAACCTTTAAATTGACCAACTTGGCCATAGAACAGTAGCAGTATGCTACACTCATTGAGACTAAACTCTCGCGATGATTCTGGCTGCAAGAAAAGGTTGCTAAACTGGAATTATGACCGATTGAGAGTAGTCAGTGATATTGAGATCCTCTAGAACCCGGTTACTATTTCTAGGACAGGTTTAAACCAACTGAACTGAAAGAGGGTAGTACCTAAGCTCCTTGCCAGCCTGAAATCTAAGGGCTCTCTGTGTGACTTGTGTGCCTTTACCATGTTTGCAGTTTGTGGATACTTGTGGTGTGCTTTCTATCATGACATCATGACATCATAACATTGCATACATCTTGCATTGGACTAACCTATTTCAAAGACAGGAGGGATTCATCTTTGTTCTGTTTTGTAGGTCATCATGATGCCCATGCGTAGGAATACCATTCAGATTAAATTTGTTCAAGTTCCTACCTTGCTTAAAGAATTGGTTGCAAAAATGCCTGATACTACTTCCTTCATCAGGAGACATGGTTATCTTCTCAGTTTGGTCACCTCCAAATTGGACGAGCAGATGATGAGTGTCCTAGTCCAATTCTATGATCCGTTGTACCATTGTTTTACTTTTCAAGACTATCAGCTGGTTCCCACCTTAGAAGAGTTCTCTGAGCTGCTCGGTATCTCTGTTCTGCAGCAGACCCCGTTTACTAGTTGGGAGAAGATTCTTAGACCCGAAGAGATTGCTTCAGCCCTTCATTTGACAAAAAAGGAAGTAATGGCTAATTGGGAGACTAGAAGTGGAGCTAAGGGCTTTCTGACTAAGTTCTTGGTTGGTAAGGCTAACTATTTCTGGGATAGCCTAGACTTCAAGGCATTCGAGGATATTCTGGCTCTTTTGATATATGGCTTGGTCTTGTTTCCGAACCCTGACTCCATTGTTGATGTTAATGCAGTAAAGATCTTCATCTCTCGGAATCCGGTACCCACTCTCTTGGATGACATCCTTCATCAGCTTTATGCTCGTACTGCTCGAAAGCGGGGAACCTTGATGTGTTGTGTTCCGTTGTTGGCGAGGTGGTTTATTTCGCACCTTCCCAAGTCAGTGCTGAAGAACAAAGAAGGCATGGGTTGGGCCTATAGGGTTATGTCTCTCTCGCATAACGATATCATCTGGACTCTCAAGGGTATGGATGAGGTGACTATTATTGATCACTGTGGGGAGTACCCTAATGTTCCACTGTTAGGAACCCATGGAGGAATTTCTTACAACCCGTGCTTAGCTCTACGTAAGTTTGGACGTGCCAGAAGATAAGTACCTCATGAGATGCTAATGCCTAGTATCATCTTTAACTTTCAAGGAGATAGCGACGAACAACGTCGCAGATTCATAAGGGCTTGGGATAAAGTTCACCAATCTGATCCACATGAGCTGGGTCCAAAAACTTCTCTGCTAATGGAGACATATCTTAGATGGGTCCGTATCCGTGCCCAAAAGCTAGGTATGCCATATGAAGTCGTCCGGCCTGTCACTCTTGAAGTTTCTAATGAAGAAGGAGTTCTTCCAACCATCCTCCATCCTTATATGCCCACTGACATTGGGGCACTGAAAAGGTCTTGGATGCAACTAAGGGAAGAACGGGATTCCTACCGAGAGAAGTTCAACGAGCAAGAGCAGAAGATCCAGAAGTTGACTAGACAGTTGGAGAACGAGCGGATTCTCAATGACTATGTCCGCACTGATAAGAAGAGACCATGGGAGCGTTGATTGACCTTTGATGATTTCCTTTCCAGTTTTTATTTACTTTTCAATATTTCCTTTCCTGTAACACCTTAAGGGAAATTTGTTGAACAATTTGAATTCCAAAGTTTTTCTAATAAAGTGTGTTTCCTTTCTGGTTTACAAATTTGAATCTTTTGACTGTCTTTGAAATCATAATCATACGCATTTCATCCCATGCACTTCATAAACAGGTACCCATTACAGGTCTCTTATCTTCTTCGCTGTTTATTTCAGCACTCATCATGTCTGCTGAACCTTCAACTGAGCAAGCTATCAAGGCCCTCTAGGCCCAGAATGCCCAATTCCAAGAGCTGTTCATGAATCTAGCTAAGGGTCAGCAAGATATGAAGACCCTGATTCTGAAAGAGAAAAAGAAGAAGAAGAAGAGAACAATCATGTTTAACACAGGGAACAGGTTTAGAAACAGGCTTCAGAATGAAGTTGATCTGACCACCTCATCTGGAGGGAAATATAGTCAAGAGGAAAGAAGGGCTCCTAGCCCTGTGATCTTCGACAATGAGACGGACTTCGACGAGGAACAGTATCCTCCGGATAGATACAAACAACTGGAAGACCGGTTGAGTGCTATGGAAGTTCAAAAAGTGCCTGGTCTGGACTTTGGTGATCTAGGTCTATCATCTGGGGTGGTGATTCCCCACAAATTCAAGGCACCAGCCTTTGCTAAGTATGACGGAGTTTCTTGTCCGAAGTTGCACCTCCAATCATATGTGAGGAAGATTCAGCCTTACATTGCTGATAAGAACTTATGGATCCATTTCTTTCAAGATAGTCTCTCAGGGACTCAGCTTGAGTGGTTCTACCAGTTGGACAGAGCCAGTATTCGCAGTTGGGAAGATTTGGCTACTGCTTTCTACAAGCAGTATCAATACAACTCCGACCTCGCTCCCACGCGTACCCAACTCCAGGGTATGTCAATGGGAACGGGTGAAGGACTCAAAGATTATGCTCAGAAGTGGAGGGACCTCGCCGGAAGAGTACAACCACCCTTAGCTGATCGGGAGCTAGTTGACATGTTTCTGGGGACCCTGTCTGGTCAATTTTTCAACCACCTAATTGGAAGCTCTTCATCTGGGTTTATAGAGCTTATTTTGACCGGTGAGAGGATTGGGGCGGGCATTAAGGCTGGAAAGATACAGAAAGGTGCATCATCGAGCACCGAGAAGAAGCCTTTTAAGAAAGAGTTCAGTGATGTCTACAGTGCAAGAAGAAAGAATAGGCCTGAACACCGCCAAGCTGTTAATGCGGTTGTTATTTCAAAACCTGTTGGTGCTCCTCAGCACAACAATCAACAGAAGGACGATAGAACTCGAAGATAATTTACTCGTTTCAGCATGACCTTATCTTAGATTCTGCCACAGTTGTTGAAGACCAATCTGGTGATTCCAAAGGAAGCCCCGAAGAATCCAAATATAACATCACCGAAGTACAACCCTAATGCCCGTTGTGCTTTTCACTCTGATAGCCCGGGGCATAATACAGATGATTGTTGGGTTTTAAAGAACAAGGTACAAGACTTGATTGATGCGAAAGAGATCGAGTTTGGAGCACCAGAGAAGCCTAAACAAGATGCAGGAGTGAATGCTATCAGGGATGACGACGACGAAGAGTTTGATATCGACAGTTGGATCTACCCGACTGCCAAAGGTGGATTAAGCAACTGGACAGCGAAGGATTCTATGCCCGTTTCAGTTATCACCCAGTAATGAAGCTTTTTGTTTTGAATTTGTAACAGATAATGTTTTAAAATTTATGGCCGGGTATCTTACCCGGGGCACCGTGGCTTCATTTGTGAGGGCTTTATGTGTGTCATTTTCATATATCATTAATAAAAGCATTGGACGTTCTTGCATTTCAAATTTTGCGCTCCTTGTTTTTCTTTATTATATATTGCAAAACAACTATTTTACACACACTCACATATACAGGTCCACATCCACTCTGGATCTCACTGGTAACGACTCTGCTACTGCCAGTTATGACTTCGAAAATCCGATCAACTTAGCCGAAGACGAAGGTGAAGATGATTGTGAAGTGCCTGGTAAACTTGCAAGACTGTTACTTCAGGAAGAGAGGGCCATTCATCCGCACGAAGAGCCGGTGGAATCAGTGAATCTGGGTACTGAGGTAGACAAGAAAAAAGTTAAGGTCGATGCAAATCTGGAGCTTAGTGTGAAGTAATGGTTGATTCAGATGTTGTGTGACTACGTTGAGATCTTCGCCTGGTCTTATGAAGATATGCCTGGGTTGGATACCGATATTGTGGTTCACCGCCTGCCTACCAAGGAAGAATGTCCTCCAGTAAAATAAAAGGTCCGCCGAATGCGCCCAGAGATGTCTGAGAAAATCAAGGCTGAAGTTATGAAACAGTTCGACGCCAGTTTTCTAGCAGTTACCTCTTACCCTCAGTGGGTGGCCAATGTGGTTCATGTGCCAAAGAAGGATGGTAAGGTCCGGATGTGTGTCGACTATAGGGATCTGAATAGGGCAAGCCCCAAGGATGACTTCCCTCTACCTCATATCGACGTTCTGGTTGACAACACCGCTCAGCATAAGTTATTCTCCTTTATGGATGGCTTCTCCGGTTATAATTTGATCAAAATGGCTCCTGAAGACATGGAAAAGACAACTTTTGTTACTCAGTGGGGTACCTTTTGCTACAAGGTCATGCCTTTTGGGTTGAAGAATGATGGGGCAACGTATCAGCGTGCCATGGTTGCTTTGTTTCATGACACGATCCACCATGAGATAGAGGTTTACGTTGATGATATGATTGCAAGGTCCCAGACTGAGGAGGAACACCTTGACCATCTGTAGAAGCTATTTGACAGGCTGAAGTTGTACAAGTTGAGGTTAAACCCGAACAAGTGCACCTTCGGGGTGAGATCTAGTAAGCTATTGGGTTTCATCGTGAGCGACAAAGGTATTCAAGTAGACCCTGCAATAGTGAAAGCTATATAGGAGATGCCAACTCCCAGAACAGAGAAAGAAGTCAGACGCTTTCTGGGACGTCTGAACTACATTGCCCGATTCATCTCACACCTGACTGCTACTTGTGAGCCAATATTCAAGCTACTGAAGAAAGATCAAGTGTTACATTGGAATGATGAATGCCAAGCCACTTTCGAAAGGATCAAAGAGTATCTCCAAGAGCCACCCATTCTAATGCCACCAGTTGAAGGGAGACCTCTGATCTTATACTTGACAGTACTCGACAACTCAATGGGGTGTGTGTTGGGTCAGCATGACGAGTCTGTCCGAAAAGAGCATGCTATTTATTACCTTAGCAAAAAGTTTACCGACTGTGAGACCCGATACTCACTGCTCGAGAAAACTTGTTGCGCTTTGGCATGGGCTGCTCGCCGGCTGAGACAGTATATGCTGACTCACACTACTCTGTTGATATCAAAGATGGATCTAATCAAGTATATCTTCGAAAAGCCTGCCTTGTCCGAAAGAATAGCGAGATGGCAGATGATCTTGACTGAGTATGACCTACAATACACGACCCAAAAGGCAATCAAGGGAAGTGTGTTGGTATACCATTTGGCACATCAGGCAGTGGATGATTACCAGTCTATGAACTTCGAATTCCTGGACAAGAATATCATGTTGGTAACCGATTGTGAGACACCTGGACCGGATGAAGGACCTGAGGAAGGATCCTGATGGTCTATGTACTTTGATGGAGCTTCGAACAATTTTGGTAATGGCATTGGTGCCGTGATCATATCTCCTAAAGGCTCTCATACTCCATTTACCGCCCGACTATGTTTCAACTGCACCAACAATATGGTAGAGTATGAAGCGTGCATCATGGGTCTTCGAGCAGCAATTGACCTAAGGATTAGGTTTCTAAGTGTCTTTGGAGATTCCGCTCTCGTAATCAGTCAGATCAAAGGCGAGTGGGATACGAAACACCCAAATATTTTGCTTCCCCACTTCAAAGAGATAACTTTTGAACACTTCCCTAGAGAGGAGAATCAGTTGGCGGACGCTCTAGCTACGATGTCTTCTATGTTCAAGGTCAATTGGGACAACGAAGCTCCCCGAATTATCTATGAAAGACTGGACGAACCTGCACATTGCTGTGATCTTGAGACTGAAGAGGTAGTAGATAAACCCTGGTTTCATGAGGTGAAGAGGTACCTTAAGACTCAGGAATATCCCGAGGGTGCATCTGTTAATGATAAGAAGTTTCTGAGAAGGTTCACGGCGAAGTTCTTCATCAGCAATGGCATTATTTACAAGCGTAACCATGATTCAACCTTACTGCGTTGTTTGGATAAAAATGAAGCAGAGAGGATCATGACAGAGTTACATGAAGGTACTTTCGGAACTCATTCCAGTGGACACACCATGGCAAAGAAAATCCTTCGGGCAGGATATTACTGGTCCACAATGGAAGCCAACTATTATCAACATTCTCGGACATGTCACAAGTGTCAAGTCTATGCTTATAAGGTGCACATACCTCCAGTTCCTCTGAACATCATGACAGCTCCTTGGCCTTTTGCAATGTGGGGCATTGATATGATCGGCGAGATCAGACCTACAGCGTCCAACGGGCATCGTTTCATCCTGGTAGCAATTGATTACTTTACGAAGTGGGTTGAAGTAGCTTCCTTTGCTACTGTAACCAAGAACGTCGTAGCACGGTTTATTTGGCACAACCTGATCTGTCGATACGGAGTACCAGAGAGGATCATTACGGATAATGGTACCAATCTCAACAACAAGATGATCACTAAGCTCTGTGAGCAATTCAAGATACAACATCATAACTCTTCTCCCTACCGTCCGAAGATGAATGGGGCTGTCGAAGCGGCTAATAAGAACATTAAGAAGATTGTGCAAAAGATGACAGTGACATACAAAGACTGGCACGAGATGTTATTGTTTGCTCTTCATGGATACCGTACCTCAGCGCGGACGTCAACAGGGGCAACACCCTACTCTTTGGTATATGGCATGGAGGTAGTCTTTCCTATTGAAGTTCAGATACCCTCTCTTCGGATTATGAAGGATGCAGGTTTGAGTGAAGATGATTGGATTCAGACCCGGCTTGATCAGTTAAACCTAATCGACGAAAAGAGGCTTACTGCTATTTGTCATGGTCAGACGTACCAAAAACGGATGATCAAGGAATTTAACAAGAGAGTTAGACGACAAGAGTATCAATTTGGGGATCTAGTAATCAAGCGCATTATTCTACCTCAAGGTGATCCCAGGGGCAAATGGACCCCTACTTACGAAGGGCCATTTGTGGTTAAGAACATTTTCTCAGGAGGAGATATGATTCTAACCACCATGGATGGTGATGACCTTCCTCACCCCGTCAATGCAGACATAGTAAAAAGATACTACGCATAATCAAAGACTCGCTAGGTTGACACACCTAGGCAAAAATAAGGGCTTCCCGGCGAACCAAAAGGGTTCAAGCAAAAATAAGGGATGAAAATGAAGAAAAAAAATTGTACACCCGGCAAGTCGAAAACCTGAAAAGGCGGCTTGGGCAAAAAAGGGTATCCCGGTGGACTGAAAACCCGAAAGGGCGGTCCAGGAAAAAATTAGGGATCAAAGTGTAACACTATGTCTCATTGGATCACCTTGCATCCAGACTTCGGTATCAACTATCAAGCTCGGACGGCACTAATCAATCTGATTCACCTTCAACTAGTAGCAAAGTGATGAGATGCTCGAGGATATAAAGGAAATAGCAGAGTTGGAACCCATTGGGATTATTCACATAGATGTTTTGTTTAGTTTTTCACAAATTGTGTAAATTCTATCTGTTCGGCGGCGTTATCTTACTAGGACGTCAGCCTCTTGTACAAAAAACGCCTATTTACAGGCCAAACTACAAAATCAATACAATTCATTTTCAAAGAAATTTCAAACTGTTTTTCCTTTATCTGTTTTGTTTTGCAAAGAGCGTCCAATGTTCATTTTTGATATATGCATTTGACATTAATTGCCGATCATAAATATTTACATGCGAAACAAAAGATGAATTACGGGTAACATCAGAAATAGGGGCAATAAGAATTGTCCGAGCTGTACAGTTGCTCTGTCCACCAGGTACCAAGGTAGATTCAGTTGAAGAATGTGACCAAGATACCTTCACTCCCCGCAGAGTAAGACGATAATGGTAACTCTCCCAGCTGAGACTTGCAACTATGAACGAATCAGCAATGCTCTCCCTAAGTAGAATTGGTCTACCATCAGTACTAAAAGGGTCTTAATATTCCCCAGCGGAGTGTAAGAATATTCCCCAGCAAGTATAAGAGTACCCCCGACAGTCTTAATATTCCTCAACAAAGTATAGAAATGTTCCCCGGGAGAATACAAGATACCCCCAGTGGAGTCAATATTTCCCCAGCACGGTCTGAAAAAGCTTCCCCGACGGAGTTGAATCATCATCCCCAGTAGACTCTGGAAGTTTACCCCCAGCGGAGTACAAAATAAATCTCCCCAGCCAAATTCAGAGGGTTATCCCCACAAGAGTCTAACAGGGTTATCCCTAGCAAGTCGCGACTGAAAGATCATCCCCAACGAAGTTCTTTCCTTTCACAAACAGGAATTCAATCCTCAACAGATTTAATATCACCAGTAACGGTAATCCATCCCCAGCAGAGTTTATCGTTGAATTCCCCAGTGGAGCTTATCAGTAGAATCCCCAGTGGAGTTTATCGTTGAATTCCCCAACGGAGCTTATCAGCAGAATCCCTAGCGGATTTTATCGTTAAAATCTTCAGCAGAACATCTCTTCCCCACATAGTTATTCATCAACGGAGTTATCCTCTCTTGCAAGTTTATCACCTTCGTTCATCATTCCCCAGCGGAAACGAAGAATCCAACTCTATTCTCCAGCAGCTATCCGGGATTTATTTTCCCCAGCTAAAACATCACATTTCCATATATCATGATACATGCATATATGCATCATACCATACAATCTCATTTATGTTGAGAACATCATTGCTTGACCCATATCATGCATTACATATGACTGCCCTTTACCTTTCAGGAAAGATGCAGTTAAATTCTCAGCTATGTCAAAGGAGACAAAACCAGTTAAATCGATTCCTAAAGATTTTTCTGAGGCCAACCCAGTCAAAGGAGACAAAACCAGTTAAATCGATTCCTAAAGATTTTTATGATGCGAACACAGTCAAAGGAGACAAGACCAGTTAAATCGATTCCTAAAGATTTTTCTGATGCGAACGCAGCCAAAGGAGACAAGACCAGTTAAATTGATTCCTAAAGATTTTTCTGATGCGAACGCAGTCAAAGGAGACAAAACCAGTTAAACCAATTCCTAAAGATTTTTCAGATGCGAACGCAGTCAAAGGAGACAAAACCAGTTAAATTAATTCCTAAAGATTTTTCTGATGCGAACGCAGTCAAAGGAGACAAAACCAGTTAAATCGATTCCTAAAGATTTTTCTGATGCGAACGCAGTCAAAGGAGACAAAACCAATTAAATTGATTCCTAAAGATTTTTCTGATGCGAGCGCAGTCAAAGGAGACAAAACCAATTAAATTGATTCCTAAAGATTTTTCTGATGCGAACGCAGTCAAAGGAGACAAAACCAGTTAAATCGATTCCTAAAGATTTTTCTGATACCCATCCTGTCAAAGGAGACAAAACCAGTTAAATTGATTCCTAAAGATTTTTCTGAGGTTAACCCGTCAAAGGAGACAAAACCAGTTAAATCGATTCCTAAAGATTTTTCTGATACCCATTCAGTCAAAAGAGACAAGACCAGTTAAATCGATTCCTAAAGATTTTTCTGATGCCAATCCAGTCAAAAGAGACAAAACCCCCTCCGGTCCAGTTAAATCGATTCCTAAAGATTTTTCTGATACCCATCCAGTCAAAAGAGACAAAACCTCCTTTGGTCCAGCTAAATCGATTCCTAAAGATTTTTCTGACGCCAATCGAGTCAAAGAAGACAAGACCTCCTCTGGTTCAGTTAGATCAACCCTAAGATCTCCCTGATTCGCATTCCAGTTGAAGTTTAGACCACCTATCAACAATCTCCAAATGGCATCTGTAAGCCCATTCCTGACATCACAATGTTGATACCACATCATGCGAGTGCAAATTTCTGGGCACTCTAGTGTTCAATCATCTTCCACCTTCGGATCACGAAAGGCTCGAAAGCCAATCTATATCCTCAGGTTTAAGAAGATTGAACAGGGGAAACTGTTGTACCCCAAAATTTGCCCTCCCATATTTCTCAAGACATTTCAAGAATAATCTCCAAGTGGCTCAAGATTGCTCAAGAGTTGGACAGTCAAATCATCTCCTAAGGCAATCAACCTCAAATTAGGGTTTTGGGTTACATCAAGGTTCTTAAATCCAAATGAACTCAAGTTCTCCCCAATGTCTTAATATGGTATCAAGTTCATCCATGTCAAATTTCAAGGCTTGCAGCGGATGTTTGGCCAGTCAATTGCTCAAGAGGTCCCAAAATCGACCGTGCTAGGGCAAAAGTCAACTGTGACCTGCAAATAGTCAAACCTCAAGATTTTTGTCAACATTATCATTTTTAAGGATAATTAATCATTTTATAAAGGGTTGATCATGATTCATCAATGATTTTTCAAGATTCAAAAGTTGCTAAATTAAGGTTTTGCATGAAAAGTCAACTCAACTTTGACCAAGCATAACTTTCTCATACTTTATGAGAAATGACCCATCCAAAGCTCATTTTGAAGAGGATGCAATTTCCTACAATCCATATTCACACCCCAAGATCAAGAAATGCACTCACAAGAAGTTACAAATTTGGACATTATAGGTCATTTTTGGAAGTCAACAAAAACACCTTTTTTTCCAAAGCATATAACTTGAGCATGGAATATCAAAATGAGATGAGACCAAAAGGGTTTGTTAGAGGACATCTCAAGGTTTCTAAAAAGTCAAAGAAAACCTCCAAAAGTTCAAAATTGAAGAAATTATGCATTGCTGAAGTTGGGCATTTTTCCAAAATTACCAAAAGTCAACTATCCCCAAAACTTCAAATTTTGACAAAAGGGCCCACTTTTTCCACTTGATTTGATCTTGTCACACTACACACGTGTCCTATCTTCAGTTTTGTGTCCAATTATTAATTTTTCCATTTTATTTGATTTTTATTGAATTAATTCATTTTTAATAAATTTAAATCCAAATAAAATCCAAATCTTAATCAATTGGAATCTTTTTGATTGATACAGGTCTTTAATATCATTATGGACATGATCAAATTCGAATCAAGGCATATCATGCACAAAATATTGGATTTGGGACATTTTTGGAAGCTCTGAAATGGAGGATCATATCATATCTTCAATCATCAATTCACAAAGATTCAAAGCCCAAACTTTGACCTAATGCATGGCTGGATACATATACAATCCAAAGGCACACGATTTGAGACCTTGATGCTGCACAATCTGGAAAACCAAAACTTGAAAAAGCTTGAAAAAGTTGGAAACTGAAATTTTGGTTAGAGGCCAATTCAAGACAAAAACTCAACGTAGACTTCTTGCTTGACATCCACTGAAGCAGTAGCAATCAAAATCAAGCCCTCTCATCCCCTGAATCGCACTGTAAGCTTCCTTGAACACCTCCCTGTACATGAAAATGCAATCTCTCATTCTTGCATCTTTTTGACAAACCATGGACATATTCTTGATCCTTGCATGATTTCTAAACATTCTGCATATAGATGTGATCACGAGACCCAGACAAATATAAACATTCTGCATATAGATTTCGAACCATGGTCTTGGAATTAATTTTTAAGGCCTAGGATAGATTTTAGAAGGCAGCTACGAATTTAGCTGCGAATGAAAATCTGCAGGTAAATAACCAGGTTCTCATGAGGAAGATGAAGACGTGGCTTGTTCCAATTGGACCATTCAAGCCAATCTCGCGCGTTTTTATAATTTCTGGCATATTAATTGTTTTCTACATATATTAATTATTGTTTATTATAATTACAAAAGAAGCATAGTGGCTCAGTGGCTAGGGCGTTTGTTCATTGGCTAACAGGACCTGGGTTCGAATCCCAGGTCCCCCATATGCATATCATTATTTTTCTTTAGGTACTCCAGCGCATCTCAGCAAATGTGATCTATCATGGACCTCAAGTCTCAACGTGCCAGATGGCCTCCAGGCCAAATCTGATGGCCCAGAATGAAAGACCACCATATTCCCAAGTCAATGCACACGCGTGGAATGGAAAAAGTCAAAGCAGGCCAACGTACATGGGCCTCAAAAATGTTATTCTCACCATCAATCTGGGCCCAAACCCCCCTTTTTGGTTATTTCTTTTTCTCTTTATATTTTCTTTTTATTTATTTGTTTTATTTTATTATTATCATTATTATTTAATTAACCAATTAATTTTTCCTCATAAAAATTAAAAACACAAAATATATATATATATATATATATATATATATATATATATATATATATATATATATATATATATATATATATATATATATATATATATATATATATATATATATATATATATATATATATATATATATATATATATATATATATATATATATATATATATATATATATATATATATATATATATATATATATATATATATATATATATATATATATATATATATTTATTAAAATTAAATTCATGACTTTATTTTTGTAAATAAATTAATTTAATCAATTTAGTTTTAATTAGGTTTAACTTTCAATATTTTTTGCAATATTTAAAATTAATGTAGCATATTAGGTTTTATTAACTTTGACCAATTTTATCTTATTTCCTTAAATATCCAAAAATACAAAAATACTTTTTTTAATTAATTTATTTATTTAATAATTTAATTGCTTCCGTTAATTCAAAAAAATAACAAAAATCTTTTCTTTAATAAAAAAGGGTCAAAACCCTAAAAAATGCGCCGTTTTAATTTCTCGCACGCGATCCATTTTACCAATATTGTAATTGCTTCCGGAATGTAATAGATTTTAATTAGGACTTTATTTTATCGCTTTATTTTACTTTCTGCATTTTAATTTCAAGGGTTGTTTTTGGCGATGTAAATACCTGATGCCTTGTAATAGTTTAGATTTAATTTCCGCAATTTAAATTCCGCAACTATACACTGTTAGATGTTTGATAATAGGGAATGCATGACAAGATCTAATGTATGAACTTAAAATCAACATAGCTCACCCATGACATGTACAAAGATAAAATTAACCGAAATAACACACTCGCACATGCGCACTCTTAGGGTACACCTCACTTGGTTGCCTTCGAACGTGGCCATTGAGTATAGGAAGTTTTAGAGGTCGCCCTCTTGTCCAAAGATCATAGTTGCCTCGAAACGGTTGCCTCAGAAAAATGATCTAAAACATTAGGGTTATCGCTAAGGCGTCCTATCATTGCTTTAGTGACCACATGTCCCTTAATCGAATTGACCCTTAAAACTCCAACGACGATGCTACCTACTCATCAATAGTGGGATAGCATTGTCTAAAGGATATTTGCACAGATTAATTCCTTTTTTTGAGTAGGTAGATGGTTCTTAAGTACTTGATCCTTTTAAAACAAAACAAAAACTTTTCGCACTTACACTCCTTTCAAACAAAAACTCTTTTCCAACCCACAAACACAAAGAAAAAGCAAATTTTGAAAACACTTTGAGCAAGTACCTAAGAGCCCGTGGATAACCATGGATAGAAAGGGTGCTAACACCTTCCCTTTCTATAATCTACCCCCCGGACCCGAGAAACATCTTGAAAAAGGAATTTTTTTGTGCTTTTTTCCTTTCCTTGTTGGATAAAATAAAAGACGGTGGCGACTCTTGCTTACTGCGACATTTTGCAAAAACAAACGCAAAACGCAAACCAGCATTCCAAAACAGTCAGTTCTCTTCCCACCGTATTACAATAGGTACTCTATTGTGTTGTATTCCCCTACTCGCTAAGTGGTTCACTTCACACCTATCTCAATCAGTATTGAAGAACGAGCAGAGACTGACATGGTCTCAAAGGATGATGTCTCTCACCCACTCTGATATCCGTTGGTGTTCGAGATCCTTGGAAGATGTCTCTATCATTGACTGTTGTGGGGAATTCCCTAACGTCCCTCTGTTTGGTATTAGGGGAGGTATCACCTACAATCCCTGCCTAGCTCTTCGACAATTTGGGTATGCCCAAAGAGACAGTCCTCACGAGATGCTCATCCAAGGTCTGGTGTTCGACTATGACAAAGAAGACCTAGGTTATCACCAAAGGTTTATACGAGCTTGGAGAATGGTGAACAAGGTGGACAGTAGAACTCTGGGACACAAAAATCTATCCCACTCGAGCCTTACCTTAGGTGGGTACGGGATCGTGCTCAAAGTCTCTTAATGCCTTACCCTTCTATCCACCCTGTTATCTTAGAGCTTGTTGTTGAAGGAGACGTCCCATACATTGTCCTTCATCCTGACATGCCTACCTCGCTCGAAGACTTGCAGAAAGCTTGGGTTCAGTTGAAGGAAGAGCGAGACACCTTTGAAGCCCAATTTTACGCCAGTGAGAAGAAAGTTCTGGAACTCACCAAGCAGCTTTATGAAGAGCGGAATCTGAACGCCTACATCGCGCTAAAGAGGATGCGTTCAACCTTTTTGTCTTAGGAGTTTTTGTTGTATGTTTGTAAGCCCAAAGAGGCATAATGTACTCAAACTTGGATTTATTAATATGACGTGTGTTCCCTTTTTGGTCTGAACAAATTTAAATCTCTAATTTCCTTGAAATTATTGCATACGCATACCATCCATGACATTGCATAGGCAGGTACTGTTATAGGTTTCTCATCTCCTCCGCTATTTATTTCAAGAAGATATGTCTTCTGAATAAAGCATTAAAGATCTTCAGGCACAAAATGCCCAATTTCAACAAATGTTTATAACTCTGGCAAAAAGGCAGGAGGATCTGAAGGCCCTCATCCTGAAAGAGAAAGAGAAGAAGAAGAAGAAGAAGAAGAAGAAGAAGAAGAAGCGCGTCGGTGCCCTGAATATGGGCATAAGATTTGGGGGGCCACTAAAGCAATCAGTTGATGTGACTTCGTCATCCAAAGAGGGGGAAAATCAAGAGGGGAAGACAAGGGAAGAGGACCAGAGTCCTAAAGTCTCTGACAACGATACCGACTAGAATGATGAGCAGTATCCTCCCGCTGAGGATAAGTACAAGCAGTTAGAGGATCGGTTAAGCGTTATGGAGATCCAGAGAATACTAGGGCTGGATTTTGAAGAACTGGGGTTGGTGTCCGGGGTAGTCATACCACGAAAATTTAAGGCTCCAATTTTCACAAAGTATGATGGGGTGTCTTTCCCAAAGCTCCATCTCCGTTCCTATGTGAGGAAGATCCAGCCCCACACCGCTGATAGAAACTTGTGGGTTCACTTCTTCCAGGACAGCCTGTCAGGGACTCAGCTTGAATGGTTCTACCAATTGGAGGGAACCAATGTCCGAAACTGGGAGGATATGGCTGCCGCTTTTTACAAGCAGTATCAATACAATGCCGACACGGCCCCTACTCGTACTCAACTCTAGAGTATGTCCATGGGTACAGGTGAAGGCTTTAAGGACTACGCACAGAAGTGGAGATACTTGGCTGGGAGAGTTCAACCCCCTTTATCTAACAGGGAGTTGGTTGACATGTTTCATGGGACGCTGTCTGGTCCATTATTCAACTATTTGATTGGTAGCTCATCGGCTGGTTTTACTGAGCTGATATTAACCGAAGAGAGGGTAGAAGATGGGATTCGGAGCAGTAAAAACAGAAAGATACCTCGTCAAGTTGAGCAAAGAAACCTTTCACTGGTAAGAAGGAGGCCAGTGCCATTTATAGCCTGAGAGATCAGAGAAGAGTGGGATACCGTCCAACGGTAGGTGTTGTAATAATACCGAGGCTTGGGGCTGCCCCACAATGCAACAATCAACAAAGGGTAGAAAGACCATAAAGGAATTTCACCCGGATTAAAATGACATTGACAGAGGTTCTACCCCATCTGCTGAGATCTGACTTGGCAACTTTAAAAGAGGCTCCCAAGAATCCTAATACCTTCTCTCCTCGTTACAATCTAAATGCTTGGTGCGTCTATCATTCTGAGAATCCTGGTCATGATACCAATGACTGCTGGGCTCTAAGAAATAAAGTACAAGATTTGATTGAAGCCAAGGAGATTGAGTTCGAAGCTCCGGAGAAGCCTAATGTCATAACTGCTCCCATGCCTAAGCACAACCATGGAGTTAACACCGTTGATACCGATCTGTTCGTGACCTCAGTTGATGAAGTTTCTACTCCTCTTATGACTGTTAAGAAGAATCTGTTGTTGGCTGGTTTATTTCTAGGTTGTGATGAAGACTTCCATATATGTTCATCCCTGTCTTCTGTTTACTATTTTCTAGAAAAAGGTGTCCAACGCCTGATGGACATCAGAGAAATTTTGTTCAAAAAGACTTTGATTCCAACTGTCTCATGTGAAGATATTGCTATTATAACCATTTCCTCCAGTACTTCCAAGGCCTCCTCGAGAAGACCTGTTAGGATTACACCCACTACGAGAATCACTCTGTTGATAATCACATGTCATGGCCATGTCCCGTACACCTCGGACAAAGTTGTCCCTTGGCATTATGGCTCTGATGTTTACTATCATGGCGTTAAACAAAACATGAAGACCGAAGAAGATGATCCTGATGTCGGTAACATTGTCGGGACCAGCAAGATTACTAGAAGTGGAAGGGTTTTCTCTCCTGAGATCTCCCCGAAGACTGTCACTAAGCCTGTCGTTATTTAATCTTCTGCTCCTGCTAGTACCTTAGTTACTATTCCTGTTCTTACTCCAGCTTTTACCCCTACCGATAAGTCATCTGGGACTCGAGGAAAAGAAGTTGTAGGTGAGCCTTCCCGGACGGAGGCACCTAGAAAAATTATTTTCGAAGCCTCTAAGCAAGAGATAGAGGAAATCTTGAAAATAATTAAAAAGAGTGACTACAATGTGGTCAAGCAGTTGGGGCAGACCCCCTCAAAGATATCCATGTTATCCCTGCTGTTGTGCTCTGAGGCCCATGTGAAGGCTTTGATTGCATTCCTCAAAACTGCGCATGTGCCGTAAGAGACTTCATCTGATCAATTCAAAGATCGCGTGGCTAGCCTGACTACTGACAATGGGCTGGGTTTTTCAGATGCAGACTTGACACCGAAGGGAAGGAAGCATAATGATGCTCTGCATGTCTCGATTGAATGCAGTGGCACCACTATGGCTCATGTGTTGGTAGATATTGGGTCTTCACTGAATGTTCTGCCCAAGAAGGCGTTGGGCTGGTTAGACTGCGAGGGTTTGACTTTAAAGCCTAGTAACATTGTGGTAAGGGCTTTTGACGGGTCGAAAAGAATGGTGCATGGGGAGGTGGACATCCCTGTCAAGGTAGGCTCTCAGACTTTTGAGTCCACCTTCTATGTGATGGACATCAGGCCATCGTACTCTTGTTTGTTGGGTCATCTTTGGATCCACGAAGCTGGGGCTGTTACTTATACACTACACCAAATGATGAAGTATCCAGTGAAGGGGAAGATAGGCACTGTGCATGGCGAAGAGGAGTATATGGTGAGCCACCTGAACTCCTTCAGGTACGTAGAGATGGACGGAGAATTTATAGAGACTCCTTGTCAAAATTTTGAAGAGGTTTCCCAGTGTGATACGGTGGGAGAACTTACTTGAGGTGTTTTGTGTTTGTGTTAGCAGTTGCTGCGGTTTAGCAAGAGTCGCCACCGACTTTTCTTTTATCCAATAAGGAAAGGTGAAAAAGAACAGGAAAGACCTTTCGAGATGTTTTCTTGAGTTCGGGGGGTAGATTATGAAAAGGGAAGGTATTAGCACCATTTCCATTCATGGTTTTCCATGGGATCTTAGTTACTTGCTAGAGAACTTGCTTTTGTTTAAATTTGTGCTTTGTGTGGTTTTGAAAGTATTTTGAAAAGGTGCCATTGTTTAGGCAAACTTTGTAATAGTTCTCGTTCGTAAGAACGTATACAAAGTGTTGAGCTTTTGAAAATATTTCAATGTTTTGGAAAGTGTTTTAAAGATGTTTTGAAAGTGTATGTGATTGTTTTGAAAATAACAAGGATGTTTGTTGTGAGAGTGAGCTAGTAACTAAAAGTAATCTACCTACTCAAAAGGTCTTAGATGTGCTTTTCCTCCTCCTTTAGATGTTTCTATCTTACCATTGTTTTGGTAAGAAGCCCCATCGTTGGATGTGAAGGGATGGGCGTTGGGTCATCGTATGACCATGATAGCAATGTTGTGAGATGACTTCGCACTCTTTCTTTAGGGACTAAGATCATTTTGAAAGGCAACTTTGATAGCGTCATCGAGGGACTATGATCTTGTATTTTTCAATTTGTTTGTGCTAAGACATCCCACATGCATAACATGGCCAATTTTGTAAGACAAAAAGTGGAATTACCCTAAGGGCGTAAGTGTGCAAGTATGTTTGATTGCATGCATTTATCTTTGATTTTTGGTGGTCTACTTGTTGGTTTTATCTTGACATACAGGCCTAATTACTATACAGTATGAGGAAAACAATAAATTGCGGAAAATGAAATTCTACGCTATTACAATGTTTAGGGTATGGGGTATACAAGTTTATGAATGGGGTTTGCAAAGAAAATAAGCCCTAAATTACTATTACAACCATATTGAAATGCATAAGAATGTACAAGAAAATGTGAAACGAACTTGTTTTGTTTTAAGAAAATATTTTGGTCTTTTGGAAATAAATTAAAAGGAAAATATTTCTATGTTTTTTATGTTAATATATAAAAAAATATGAAAAGGAAAATAAATGCAAGATAGGAACAACGTGTTGCTGCAAACAAGGAAACAAGGATCAGAAGTTCTGAGTCGATGCGCTCTAAGGCCCTGCAAGAAACGTCAGAGGGAAAGAGAACAGAGGTTCTAGATTGGTACCTTCTGAAGTCCTGCAAAAAATGTTAGAGGGAAAACACAGAGATTATGGGTGGTGTTCAGCCAGGGAACCAAAAGTCAAAAGTCTTGTATTACACTAAACAGTGAGGGAACGTCAGCAGTTCAATGTATTTGACATGTAAGGAGAACTCATAAGTTCTGTGTTGTGCTGAGTGGGTAAACATCAGAAGTTATGTATTATGCTGAGTGGATGAACATTAGAAGTTCAGTGTGTGTTAACAGTGAAAAAAATCATGGAAGTTCTGTGTGTTAAAACAGTGAAGAGAACTCAGAAGTTCTGCGTGCTTAAATAGTGAGAAAATCCTAGAAGTTCTGTGTGTTAAAATGATGAGTGAAAAACAGAAGTTCTGTGTTACATTTCAGCTCTAAATCGACACAATAACAATTTATTCAGTTCAGCAAATCAAAATGATCACAGCACAACAAATCATTGAAGTTCCAATCCTAAGTCTGAGCCTATCATTATTCTAGAAGTTATGATCCATAGTTTTTTCTATTCATACGATGATATGTACAACATTAATACTATGATATTTACATGTTAATGATGTTCAGAATGAAAAGCAAGTAAAGTCAGAAAGACTTACCTGGAGCATGCTTAATGCTTTGAGTGGTTGCCTTTCGATGTTTTGAGTCAGTAAGAGAGACGGAAGAGTGGTTGTATTCTTTGGTTCAAAGGGAAGAACAAAGGTTTGTTTTTGTGTATGAGAAATCTGGATTTTTATGAAGGTTTCATAACTTCCTTTTCTCTCTTTTTGGTCAATCTCCTTCTTCAAAAGTCAGCCCCTTGAATGTGTGATGGAGCAAAGTATTTATAGATGAATTTGCTGTGATTTTGGGGGGAAAAGACAAGTGGGATTTGAACCTGTTTTGGCATCCTGCTCCTTTGCTTTTTCATCATAATTTTCGTATGCTAGTTTGGTGTAATCATGGGATGCAGGCGTAGGCTGAACCGGCTGTTGGTCATAGGTCTACAGCAGGTTGTATAAACAAGGTTTTGGGATTTGGTCATGTTCTGACCAAAGCGTTGATATATAGCCTTCATGTGCTGAAGCGCTGCCTTGTTTTTTGAAGCAAGCCTGGTGGTTGTCAGCAGGAATTAAGGAAAAGCAAAAAGCAAAGCATGGGCTTAGTAGCAAAGTTGCTATCCTAAGACAATAGAGGTACACGTGGTGAAGATCCTTTGGATAAAGACTCAGAAGGTAGTTGTGAGCGTTAAATGAGCATTAAATGATGATGAGACTTATCACAACCAGAAATCCTGCAACGTGAAACTCTACACCAAGGCTTAGTTCTGGATCAGAAGTTCTGCTTCAGCGTGGCATCTGTTGTACCCCAAAATTTTCCCTCTCATTTCATCAACATTTTCTCATCACAAGACTCTTGGAACTCAAGATCAAGCTAGGGTTTGCTCTGCTCAAGACACCTTCTTGCACTGTTGACCTAAATTAGGGTTTGAGTTTGCACAGGGATGTTTTGACCTACAATGCCCAAAGTGACTTTCATACTTCATGTTGGACTCACAAGTTTGTCCATACCAAGTTTCAAGCCTTGAATAAAATTTTTGCCTAGTCAATCGGACAGTTGACCTAGAAATCAACTATATTGGGGAAAAAGTCAACTGTGGCCAATTGACAGTTAAACCTCATGAATTTTGACCCACATCAACATTATGAACTCATATGAACCATTTGGTCAAGTTTGGATCACAATTCCACAAGAAATTTGATCAGATCACCAAAAGGGCAAAATGGTCATTTTTAGGGTTTTGACTGTACAAAGGCAATTTTTGACTGTTTGACCTAGCCAATGGCAAATCAAGCTCAACCATGGACACAAGGACTCAATGACATCATCTTGACCCATTCAATAAGTTCAAAAGATTTCAAATGCATAGGATTGACAGATGAATTTTTCAGTCAACTGATCAAAATTTGATTGTACACTAAAAAGTCAAACTTTGACTTTTTGGTCAAACTCAAGTTCCAAGGGTCATTTTTCATCAAGACATGTCAAATTATGAAACTTGTTCATCAAGAAACCCAAAATTGCAAATTAGGGTTTAAAATGAAAAAAATTCATAACTTAGAAATTTTCTAAGTTATAAAATATTCTTATTTTTTCCTAACTTTGTCCCTTTTTTTCACCAAGATGCAAATGGATTCAAACAAAACTTACAACATGAAAGTTGTATTCCATCACAAAGTATACAACTTTGATTCACAAAGTTTTCTCAAAAGAAGCTTCGATCTCAAGTTATGATTTTTGGAACAAGGGTACCTAAAACTTTAAACTTAGAGAAATTTTGCCCTAGTTTAGGCAGGATTTTGACCCATCTTCTTGGCCATTTTTCACATAGTTACACTTCGATTTTTAAGTTGAATTTCAAAGATGGATTATAGTACATGTTGCAAGCTTTCCAAATTGTCCAAGAACTCCTCAAACACCTTTGTGGTTAGGGAGAATCGAATGCTTGAAGTTGGCAAAAACTCACTTTGAAGCCATGGCCAATACATGTTCATACCAAGTTGCAAATCTGACCAAACTAGCTTAGTACGTGATTACAGGCCTCTAAACCAATTTGAACTCAAAAATTGAATGAAGATACATTGGATATTGGCATTGTTCTGATCAAGAGAGCTTTGTACAATGAACATTGCCATTTTAAGCATAAAGATCACACTTCCATTTTCATAAAGGGCACTTTATGTCAAATTGCTTTTTCTTGAGCCTTGGACTTTCTTCCTTTGCAGCAAACAAGCTCCACAATCTCAGGCATAGTACAAGAAGTTGGTGCATGCTTTGAGATAGCCTGTACAGGCCTATCACACTTCACTTCCAACTTTGCTTTCAAAACAAGTCAAAGAGCCAAAAGCTTGTATCTCTCATATCTGATAAAACCTACTAAAACAAAGTTGTCAAACAAGTTTTGCATATCCTCACAAGTCAGAAGCACGAGCCTTTCACCTCTCAAGCCCCCTCATACTCCAAAACCCCATTTTCTTGCAAAACAGGGCCAGTTCTGCAAATCACAAGCCACATTCAAATTCCCTCGTGCGTTTTGTCCAAAAGCACTTCAAACACATTCCAAACTATACCTAAGCTGTCCAGACCATTCACAAGTTGTTGTAACTCCATTAACACACATTGTCATTTTTGTTTGAAAGCTTTGCAGGTGGAGTTCTGTAGCACGATTCAGGCCACTTCAAAACAAACTAAGCATTGGGAAAGGTTCAGGGGACCTCAAGCAAGCTCAAAAGAACCTCAGGCGCCATTGGAAGTTGTTGCATTGTCCAGCTCGAACTCAACTGAAACCGGTATTTCATGAACTTCTATCTCTCTATTTAGGAACATTTAGACTTAGGTTTGTGAATGAAAGATGTTGTATTCATAGCCCTGAAACCATACATGTGCTTAGTTTTCATTTATATTAATCGTGCTAGGAGAATTTCATCCATGAACTTTCTGAAAAAACTAGGTTAGAAATTAGGGCCAGAGAAATTCTCTCTGGTCTTTGAGAGTTAGCTTAAGTTTTTTATATGGTTAGATTCGTTGTTTGATGCTCTACAAGTTTCATGTTTTGAGTTTTGTCAAAAAGCACTGAATCAGGAGATACAAGTTTGTGTGGAAAACGCGCGTTTTTTCAAATTCTGGAGGAAGAAGATGAAGCTGATGGGCTGGGCTGGCTTGTTTTGCTTCTAACACCCTCTTTTCCAGTTTCACACCCCTGGCCCATTTCTTTGTATTTTTATTATTTTTTCATTTTTATTTCATTTCTGACTTTATTATTTTATTTCTAAATATAAAAAATGCCTAAAAAATATTTTCATAAATTTTTACATTTATTTGATATTTATTCTAATTATTTCCAACATTAAAATGATTAAATACTTTATATTATTTTGTTTAAACCTAAAAATAATGTATAAAAAATATGTTTATTTTCATTTATTATTTTATACACATTTGAAAATATTTTCTTGAAATACATACATTTTTGTAAATAATTTGTTTTATTTTTTACATATTTACCATATTTAATATATATATATATATATATATATATATATATATATATATATATATATATATATATATATATATATATATATATATATATATATATATATATATATATATATATATATATATATATATATATATATATATATATATATATATATATATATATATATATATATATATATATATATATATATATATATATATATATATATATATATATATATATACACACACACATATATACTTTTGTTTTATTAAAAACTTAGAAATAAAACACAAAAATATTATATTATATTTTTATTATTATTTATACTAAGAAATACCTTTTTTTTGGATATATTTCATTTTTATACATGTTAATATATTTTTGTACATAAATAAAACATTATATTCATTTTCTTAAGAAATTTGGGTTTTTCCCCTAAAAACAATTAAAATAAATCTTTTATTTTATTTCTTTATACATTTCACATTAAAAATACTTTTTGCATACAAGAACAAATAAAAAAATTTTTTGCATAATATATTTTATCTAATATTTATTTATTGGATTTTATTTAAATATTGTATATTTAAATATTATGCCTTGCAAATTCAATTTGGTTGTAATAATTTAGGGTTTAATTTCTTGTCAAATAATCCCCTATTCAAATTTGTACCCCCTCCCTATATCATGTTGTAATAGCTTAGAGTTTAAATTCTTGCACATTTAAGATTTCAATTATACCATGATTAGAGAATTAGGGTTTGTATGCAAAATCAAAACCAACAAATAGTTTGACCTAATCAAAGACAAAAAATGCATGAAAAAACAAACACAATGCACACTTGCACCCCTAGGGTTTCAATCCACTTGTTGCCTTCCAAAATGGGCCATAGTATGCATGTCAAGTACTTTGGCAAAACAAAAACAAACAAAAGATCATAGTCCCTCGATGATGCTATCTGAGTTGCCTAAACAAAAATGATCAAGTCCCTCAAGAAAATTGCCAAAAATACTTGACACCATTGCTATCATGGTCTATACGATGACTCGTGCCTGTCCTGTTTAACATCCTAACATAAGGTTGTTCACCAAATACAATAGTGAAACAACACTGTTAAAAGGGTTAAAAACATAAGAAAGATCTTTGAGTAAAATAGGGTAGACAACTCTTACTTACTTGATCAAAGCTTGCAAAAACATCCTTGTTATCTTCAAAACACACTTCACAACACAATTTCAAAACCCTACTTTCAAACATTGAAAACTTTTCAAAAGACAAAAACACCTTTGTATACATTCAAACAACAATCATTACAAAGGTTGCCACAACGATGGCCTCTTTTCAAAACATCTTTCAAAACCACACACAAAGCACCATTTCAAACAATTGAAAAGAAAAGAAAATGATCTAAGCAAGTAACTAAGAGCCCATGGATAACCATGGATAGAAAGGGTGTTAATACCTTCCCTATCTATAATCTACTCCCCGAACCCAAGAAAACATCTCAAAGGTCTTTCCTGTGATTTTTGACCTTTCCTTAGGATAAAATAAAAAGTCGATGGTGACTCTTGCTAAACTGAAACATTTGCGATACTAAACGCAAAATCCCAAGTCAGTTCTCCCACTGTATCACAACATCCAATCTTCTGATCCTCTTATCTTCTGGCTCCAACATGTTCTGAAGGAGAACATTGCTTCCACATATTCTGATTAAAGCGTCATATTCTGAACCATGTTTGCAACCTCTGACTGAAGATTTTTGTGAAAACTTGCCCAGAAGTTCTGACCAAACTCTGTCTTGAGAATATCCAGAATTTTCTGAGCGTTATGGTGATAACCTGGTCAGAAGTTCTAAATTTGTCATATTTTCTTAAACACTTAGAAAAAATTCTAAGTATTTAGAATTTTGACCTTTTGGATTTTGATGAAACAAAACTTCATATTTCAACGTGTCTTGATGAAATATGATTCTTGAAGCTTGATTTTGATCCAAAAGTCAAAGTTTGACTTTCCAACGTGTAAATGACCATTTTGCCCTTGTGAGTGATTTCCTTGGAAAATTTGTAGTTCAAGGTTTGGAAACTTGATAGAGGCAAACCTGGGGTCCAGGGTGATTCCTAGAGAAGAGAGAGGGAAAATTTTGGGGTACAACAGCTGACCCTATTCAATCTTATTAAACCTGAAGAGTTAGATTGGTGAGTTTTTCCTTTCGTGAGTCGAAGGTGGAAGATGATTGAACACTAGAGTGCCCAGAAAAATTGCACTCGAAGATGTGTTAGTTGATTATGTAGGGAATGGGCTTAAAGATGCCATTTGGAGAGGGGATAGAATCCTCTTGGAGATGGACTTAAAGATGCCATCCAAAAATGATTGTTGGACTGTATCTGTAAGCTGGAACTAAATGATTGTTAGAATGGCGTCCGTGTCTAGAGCGTATATGAACTGTATCGGAAGGTTGGGTTGTTTAATGATGAGTCCGTGTAAAACTGCATCTTGGGAATAGAGGGAACCGGTGTAGGGTTTCCTGATGATGAGTCCCTGTAAAACTTCATCTTGGAAATGGAAGGAGGAACCTGTGTAGGATTGTCTGATGATGAGTCCGTGTAAAACTTCATCTTGGAAAGAAGGAACCTGTGTAGGGTTGCTTCATGATGAGTCCGTGTAAAACTTCACCTTAGAAAGAAGGAACCTGTGTAGGGTTGCCTAATGATGAGTCAGTGTGAAACTGCATCTTGGAAAGAGAAGGAACCGGTGTAGGGTTGCCTGATGATGAGTCAGTGTAAAACTGAATCTGAAATTTCCTGAGAAGGAACCTGTGTAGGGTTGCTTCATGACGAGTCCGTGTAAAACTGCATCTTGGAAATAGGAGGAACCTGTGTAGGGTTTCCTGATGATGAGTCCGTGTAAAACTGCATCTGAAATTTCCTGAGAAGGAACTTGTATAGGGTTTCTTCATGATGAGTCCGTGTAAAACTGCATCTTGGAAAGGAGGAACCTGTGTAGGGTTGCTTGATGATGAGTCTGTGTGAAACTGTATCTGGAAGTGAGAAGGAACCTGTGTAGGGTTGCTTCAATGATGAGTCGGTGTAAAACTGCATCTTGGAAAGGAAGAACCTGTGTAGGGTTGCCTGTCGATAAGTCCATGTAAAACTGCATCTTGGGAAGAAAGGGAACCAGTGTAGGGTTACCTGATGATGAGTCCGTGTAAAACTGCATATGTAAGGAAGGAACCTGTGTAGGGTTGCCTGATGATGATTCCGTGTAAAACTTCATCTTGGAAAGAAGGAACCTGTGTAGGGTTGCCTGATGATGAGTCCATGTAAAACTTCATCTTAGAAAGAAGGAACCTGTGTGGGGTTGCCTGATGATGAGTCCGTGTAAAACTTCATCTTGGAAAGAAGGAACCTGTGTAGGGTTTCCTGATGATGAGTCCGTGTAAAACTTCATCTTGGAAAGAAGGAACCAGTGTAGAGTTGCCTGATGATGAGTCCGTGTAAAACTGCATCTAAAATTTCCTGAGAAAGAACCTGTATAGGTTTGCTTCATGATGAGTCAGTGTAAAACTGCATCTTGGAAATAGGAGGAACCTGTGTAGGGTTTCCTGATGATGAGTCCGTGTAAAACTGCATCTGAAATTTCCTGAGAAGGAACTTGTGTAGGGTTGCTTCATAATGAGTCCGTGTAAAACTGCATCTTGGAAAGGAGGAACCTGTGTAGGGTTGCCTGATGATGAGTCTGTGTGAAACTGCATCTGGAAGTGAGAAGGAACCTGTTTAGGGTTGCTTCAATGATGAGTCCGTGTAAAACTGCATCTTGGAAAGGAGGAACCTGTGTAGGGTTGCCTGACGATGAGTCTGTGTAAAACTGCATCTTGGGAAGAGAGGGAACCGGTGTAGGGTTGCCTGATGATGAGTCCATGTAAAACTGCATCTGGAAGGAAGGAATCTGTGTAGGGTTTCCCGATGATGAGTCCGTGTAAAACTTCATCTTGGAAAGAAGGAACTTGTGTAGGGTTGCCTGATGATGAGTCCGTGTAAAACTTCATCTTGGAAAGAAGGAACTTGTGTAGGGTTGCCTGATGATGAGTCAGTGTAAAACTTCATCTTGGAAAGAAGGAACCTGTGTAGGGTTTCCTGATGATGAGTCCGTGTAAAACTGCATATGGAATTTAGAAGGAATCAGTGTAGGGTTGCTTCATGATGAGTTTGTGTAAAACTTCATCTGGAAAGGAGGAACCTGTGTAGGGTTTCCTGATGATGAGTCCGTGTAAAATTGCATCTAGGAAAGAGAAGTAACCGGTGTAGGGTTGCTTCATGATGAGTCTGTGTAAAACTTCATATGAGAAAGAGAAGGAACCAGTGTAGGTTTGCTTCATGATGATCAAGTAGATAATTGTCCTTTCTGTTTTCAGGTATTGATCTCTGTCCTGAGAAAGAAAGATAGTTTTCCTGGCTTGTTACAGGTATTAGTCTCCAATCTCTTCATGTAGATAGTTTTCCTGACTTGTTACAGGTATTAATCTACAATCAGTCGTCCACAGATAGTTTTCCTGGCTGGTTACAAGTATTAATCTGGAACTTGAAAAGGTTGATGGTAGCCATCTGTTGTTTGACCTTCTCCTGAAAAGGTAAAACGTTAGCTGTATGCAATATCATGATGTATGAAATGCATGATGTCATGATATTCTCAAAATAAATGAGATTGTGTTGTATGCACTTATCATGTATGTAAATAGGATGTATGAAATGTGAAATGTTTATGAATGTATTTTTGTCTGGAAAAATAAATCCTTGACAAATGTCGGGGAGTTTGTTAAATCCTGGATTGCTGTTGAAGAGTTGGTGTGTCTTCAAACTTTGCTTAGAATATTTCCACCGGGGATTCCTGTTTTATTGTTTAAGGATAACTTCGCTGGGGGATATTGAAAACTCTGTGGGGAGAATGTTTATTCCTGCTTGGGAAAAGAGTTCAGGAGTCTCGGTTGTTTGTTGCTCTACAGGGGAGTCGAAGTTGAACTGATATCTGGTCAGGTCCAGGTTTCACAGTAACTTGCTGGGGATTGTAGAGTAGTCTACTGGGGAAGAGGATTTGTGGTCCTTTGATTTGGAGAGGCAAACTCAAGTTGGGGGATCTGTAGTTTGTTGGGGAAATAAACCCTGTTGTCGGTCAGCTAGAGATGTGACAACTTCGTTGGGGAAAGTCTTCGAGGACTCTTGAGGTAGTCTCAGCTGGGGAAAGGTTTTCAGAGATTAAACTCTAGCTGGGGAATCATCCTATGAGAAGGATTTTGGGGAGATTTTTCACTGCCCCTAGTAGCGAGTGTTTGTGGCACTGCCTGGAAATGTTTGACTGTACGTAACCCTTTGTCGGGATTGACGTTCAATGCCCCAGGTGACGGAGATGGAGACTTGCCCCTGGTTACTCTGTAATTCTTGAGCGATTTCTTGGAATCTTGACTAGGCTGCCCCAGGTGTGCTGGATAGTGACATGTCATGTCCCCCTATTGAAAGGAGATTTGTCAATGGAAGTGTTATCCTTCTTGAATTGATTTTGTTCACTGAGAGAGCTTTCGTTCACTAGATATTCATTGTGTGAATTTCTCCACTGTCAAACAAATAGCCATATGCAAACAGTGATATTCAAGTAATGCAAAGTTTATGTTTGTCATGAAGTTTTGAAAAATGTGTTTTTAGCAAGTAAAGAAGTTGGTAATTCATCTTTGGATTTTGAGTAAAGCCTTACAGGAGTCAGGATACCTTTTGTAACAGTATGCTTTCAAACTAACCCGTGCTTCAATTAGGACTTTTGAAGGGTTGTAATGTCGCTTGGTTCACGGTTTAAGAAACAAATGATAAAGGCTCAAAATGTATTTGTACCCACCCATTCTTCGTGATGTTTTTCAGTTCTAAACTCAGTTAATTATGCGTTTGAACTCCAATTGAGTCTGGAATGACGTTTTGGTGATGGTTCAGACAGGTTAAGTTTGTCGGAAGGCAGTCATTTTTGCAGCATTTTTTCATGTTTGTTGAGGATTTGTAGTGACCTCTTTTTGATTTGTTATCCCTGATTTTTGCCTGATTGTTTTTGTTTTGAGTTTACAATCAGCGGGATACCCTAGTTTTTCTTAAGTCTCCTTCGTAGGTTTTGACTTAGTGGGCTTTTACTTTTGAGAGATAATGACTGCCTATGTGATAGGGAACCATCACCGTCTTTTGATTCCAGAGGAATGTTTTTGATGTCATTCGTTACATTACGAGATGAGAGTTTGCGGCTTAACGTGCGTTTGAATTAACTGAGAGACTACCTTGCCCCGGGTTTTGATTTAAAGGTTTCAATTTTTGTGAAAAAGGAAAACTTCTACTTATTTTTCGCGAAGGGGTTGACTATGGATTATCTTCCTTATAACTCCAGTGTTTAGGATTTGAAAGAATGCCTGTAAATCGTCAGCAAGGTCTATCCAAAAGCATACTGTATGAGATTATGGCATTGTTTTCGTCATCCTCCCTCTAAAGGCTTGTAACTTTTAGCAAGAGTTGAATGTCATAAAGAGAGTAAAAAGCATAGTTTAAATGTAATGAAAATGAGTGGATCAAATCAAGACAAACATATGCAATGCATTAATGAAACAAAGTTTGACACTAATAGATAATTGTTTGAATAACAAAAGAAATTACAATTGAAAATTCAAAATGAACAAGACGCTTTCAATGTCTTGGCAATGGAGTAGTGATCACGTTTGGAGTCTCCGGAGGGTCAAACTCGATTTCCTTTGCATCAATCAAATTCTGAATTTTGTACTTCAATGTCCAACAATCGTTAGTATCATGCCTGGAGACTGACACAATAAGTTAAATGTAGAAAATTCTAAACATTGTTGCATAGAGACTGACACAATGGGTGGAATATATAGGAAGTTGTTTTGAATGATCCACAACTTTGATAACTAAATCCGAGAGGAGAACGGATTTTACTGGTTGCTTGTTTCTAACCGAGGTAAGAACTGATGGAGGGCCCTGAAATATTGGCTCTTCCCAAAGCATGTTTTTTGAGAAATGCCATGTGTGATGTATGTGCATGATGCGTGTGTATGGAAATATGGATTTTGGAATGCATATGTGACGAATGTGTGTATGCCTCAAATATATATTGGTGCAAACTATGTATATATGCCCTAAATGTTATGGAAAATGCTTTTGTATTCTCCTTTTTAAACCATTGGCTTTGAGTTACCAACCCCCCGGTATTGCGTGTTGCAACGTCGTGGTATTTTTAAATTGATTTGAACATAGATCTTGATGTTTGTATTGTAGGTGTAGCCGTGGCATAGTCGCGGGCATTATCGTGGAGATAAGTGTAGACATGGATGCAAACGTAGATCTTCTTTTGATATTTTCTAACCAAAATGCTTTTCGATATTTTATCAAGTTTTTTTACTTGTCATGTCCTCGAAATGATTTCAACACAATATTCAAAAGGAACAATCATAGTATTTTGCAAACAAAACTAAAAAAGAAAAACACAATTTGTGAGATATGAAGAGAAATACAAGTTTTATTGGTATGCCTTAGAATAGGCGTGAGTACAAGATACAATTCCTAAAAGGATGTAATTATAGAAAAAATTTGGAACTATAAATGGATGATTTAGATCTAACTCTTTTTTCATGGTTTATGGTCGCAGTTCTTAGATCACAGTCTCCTTGTTCTTTATTTCTTTTGGATAAGTTCCCAAATTTTTGCCTGAATCTCCCTTTTGGGTTTTCAATCCACCGGGATAAAAAAATTTGTATATGTCCCTGATTTTTGTCTGAATCTCCCTTTCGGGTTTTCAATCCATCGGGATGCTCCTTTTTCTCTAAGTCGCTTGTTTAAGGTTCGATCTTAGCGAGCTTTCTTATACATATTATTTTTTGACTGCGTCTGTATTTGCTAGATGCGGTAGTTGTTCCCCATCCATTGTTATGAGGATAAGACCACCACTGGAGAATGTCGTTTTTACCATAAATGTACCTTCGTAGTTGGGTGTCCATTTACCACGTGAATCAAGGCGAGGTAGCAGAATCTTTTTAAGCACTAGATCTCCCTCTTTGAATATTCGAGGATAGACTTTCTTATCGAAGGCTTTCTTCATTCGCTTCTGATATAATTGACCATGGCATACAACTGTCAAACGTTTGTCTTCAATGAGGTTGAGCTGATGAAATCGTGTTTGAACCTACTCGGCTTCCTCAAGCTTTGTTTCCATTAGCACTCGAAGTGATGGAATTTATATTTCAACTGGAAGTATTGCATCCATGCCATATACTAGAGAAAAAGAAGTTGCACCTGTTTATGTGCGTACAGAGGTACAATAGCCATGCAGAGAAAAAGAAGCATTTCGTGCCAAGCTTTATATGACCTCACCATTTTCTGAATGATTTTCTTAATATTCTTGTTTGCAGCTTCAACAGTCCTGTTCATCTTGGGTCGATATGGCAAAGAATTATGATGCTCGATTTTGAAATCGTCGCATAATTCTTTCATCATTTTGTTGTTCAGATTAGACCTGTTATCAATTACGATCTTGTTTGGAACCCCACATCTGCATATGATATTTTTCTTGATGAATCGAGTCACCACCTAGCTTATCACATTTGCATATGATGCTGCTTCTACCCACTTAGTGAAGTAATCGATGGCGACTAGTATAAATCGGTGTCTGTTAAATTCTTTCGGTTCGATCATACCTATCATATCAATTCCCCATATTTAGAACGGCCAAGGAGAGCTCATGACATTTATAGGAGTAGGTGGCACATTCATTTTGTTAGCGTAGATTTGGAACTTGTGACAGGTTTTTGTGTAATGATAGCAATGTGCTTCCATTGTTAACCAGTAATACCATGTCCGTAGAATTTTTCTTGCCATAACATACCCATTTGTATGGGTTCTGAAAGTTCCTTCGTGGATTTCTCTCATAATCCTATCCGCTTCTTGTTTCTCCATACATCTAAGTAGAACCATGTCCTAATTTCTCTTGTATAACACATTGCCACTCAAAGAATTTTGAGGCTAGCCTTCACAGAGTTCGTTTATCGATGATATAGGCATTTTATGGATATTCTTGTTTTTCAAGGTACCTCTTGATGTCATAGAACCAAGGCTTGTCATCCGGTCCTTCTTCAATAGCTAGGCGGTGTGCAGGCTCTTCAAAATGTTTGATAGTAATGCGCGGCTCATGGTTAGGCCAGGTCGCCTTAAACATGGTTGATAAAGTTGTTAGAGCGTCTGCCATTTGATTTTCCTCTCGTGGGATGTGGTTGAAAGTAATCTCAGTGAATTCCGCAACTAGCTTCAAGACATGATCCCTATATGGAGTCAAGTTGGGGTGTTTGGTGTCCCAATCACCTTTGACTTGGTATATGACCAGTGCAGAATCTCCAAATACTTCAAGATATTTGATTCTTAGATCAATGGCAGCTTCCAAACCTAGGATTCAAGCTTCATATTCGGCGATATTGTTGGTGCAATCGAAACATAACCTTGCAGTATAAGGCTTGTGATAGTTCTTTGGAGAGGTTAAAACTTCCCCGATACCATACCCCAATGCATTTGAAGCTCCATCAAACATGAGTGTCCAACGTGTCCCTGGTTCAGGTCCTTCGTCGGGCCCTGGTATTTCGTAGTCATCTATAACCATACCATCTTCTTCTGGGAAGTCAAACTTTATAGGTTAATATTCTGACAATGGTTGATGAGCCATATGATCAGCTAGCATATTACCTTTGATGGCCTTTTGAGTAAAATATAGTATGTCGTATTCTGATAATAACATATGCCATCGAGAAATTCTCCCTGTAAGAGCTGGTTTTTCGAACACATATTTTATGGGATCCATTCTTTCTATTAACCACGTGGTATGTGTTAACATGTATTTCCTCAATCTCTTAGTATCCCAAGCCGATGCACAACAAGTCTTCTCGAGGAGTGAGTATCTGGTTTCACAGTCAGTGAATTTCTTGCTCAGGTAGTAGATTGCATGCTCTTTCCTACATGTTTCGTCTTGTTGGCCCAATACACATCCCATTGATCCTTCAAGTACTGTTAAGTACATAATGAGTGGCCTCCCAGGAACCGGTGGCATCAAGATTGGTGGCTCTTTTAAATATTTCTTTATCGTCTCTAAATTTGTTTGGCAATCATCATTCCATGTCACTGTTTGATCTTTTCGCAGTAGTTTGAATATATGCTCGCATGTAGCAGTTAGGTGTGATATGAACCTTGAAATTTAGTTCAATCGTCCTAAGAAACCACGAACCTCTTTCTCCGTCTTTGGAGCTGGAATTTATTGTATAGCTTTTACTTTGGCGGGATCTACCTCGATACCATGCCGACTTACAATAAAACATAATAACTTGCCTGATCTGATGCCAAATGTACATTTGTTTGGATTTAGACTTAGTTTGAACCTTCGCAGACGATCAAATAACTTCTGTAAATGTATGATGTGGTCCTCCTCTGTATGAGATTTGGAAATCATATCATCTACGTACACCTCAACTTCTTTGTTAATCATATCATGGAACAGTGTGAACATTGCCCGCTGATAGGTTGCCCCTGTGTTCTTTAAGACAAACGACATTACTTTGTAGTAAAAGGTGCCCCAAGGTGTCATGAAAGTAGTCTTTTCTACGTCTTCGGGTGCCATTTTGATTTGATTATAGCCTGAGAAGCCGTCCATGAATGAGAATACCGAAGCTTAAGTTGTGTTGTCCACAAGAACATCTATGTGAGGTAGCGGGAAATCGTCTTTAGGACTTGCTTTGTTTAGATCTCGATAATCCACTCATATACGTACTTTGCCATCTTTCTTGGATACTGGCACAATGTTAGCTATCCAAGGTGCATAATCTACACTGCTAAGAACCCTGCATCGAATTGTTTAAGAACCTCTTCCCGGATTTTGCTTGACATATTTGGACGAGTTCTCCTGAGCTTTTGTCTAATCGGGGGACAACCTTCTTTGAGAGGTAATCTGTGTACCACAATGTTTGTATCCAACCCTAGCATATCTTTGTAAGACCAGGTGAATAATCCATGTACTCATGTAGCAACTTGATCAACCTTTCTTTGACGCTTTCCTCTAATGTTGCCCCCAACTTAATTTTTTCCGGATATTCTTATGTGTCGAGGATAATGATCTCAATAGGTTCTTGGTATTATTGTATACTGTAAGCTTTTTTCTCTATGCTTCTTATCAATTCTTCAGAAAGTTCAAGATCCTCATCATCTTCTTCTTCAGCTTGGTTGACGGAAGCATCAAAATCATATCAGATAGCACCAGTAACATTATCAGTGATTTTGGGCATGTATCTGCACATTTATCATGTTTTGGTGCAATTTTTATTTAATACGCGAATTTGGAAAATACATATGAGAATAAGTATTGCCATTTTAAGTATGAAGTGTAAATGCAAAAAGAAACACAAGGATCTTAATTAAATACAAAACAATTTTTTATTAATTGTGAATATTGGTTGAAACAAATGGGGGACCCTTTCAAACAAACCCTATGCCTCAGGCTTGACATAGGTTCTTTCAAAAACAAATAAAATTACTTTGGAAAGAAAATCTCAGGAATCTCCACAACTGTCCAGTTCTTCAGTTCTTTGCCTAGGGCGCATTAATGGATGTAATAGATGCTTTTTTGATGTCGTCTTTGTGGGACATCATTGCCACTTATTCGTCGTGCTCTACCCCTTTGTTGATGAAGGTTTCCTAGATTGGTGGAAACTGTGCCTTCCCTTTTAGAGTAGCCTTTGATGATTCATAACCCAAACCAAAACGGTTCTTCTTCTCAGATATTTCGGGAGCTTTCCCCATCCTTTTGAGTCACCATTCTCCATTTCCTTTTGTAAATATCTCCATGAAGTTATAGTAGGCTTCTTGACCTTTTTTACCGGTAAGGTTACCATTGAAGCAACCTCCAATACTTGAAATGGTGTAGCTATGTAATCTCCATCAGTACTGATATACCTGTAGGACTCAATGTGACTTACGAAGATGTCTTCCTCTCCACCAATTATGAACAATATCCCTTCAACAAAGTACTTCAATTTTTTATGTAAGGTTGAAGTGACCGCCCATGTCGCATGAATCCAAGGTCGTCCGAGTAAACATGTATATATTGGTTCTATATCCATGACTTGAAAGGTGATATAGAACATGTGTGGACCAATCTTGATAGGCAGGTCTACTTCTCTGAACACTGTACTTTAAGAACCATTGAAAGCTTCAACTATCGTGGAACTTGGTCTTATCACCACATCGTCTAGTGTCAACTTCATCAGACTAGATTTGGGTAACACATTGAGGGAAGAACCAATATTGGTGAGTACCCTGGATAGACTCGTAGTACCTATCTGAATTGAAATGTGTAGCGCTTTATAGTAAGCTCGGCCTTACGGAGGCAACTCACTGTCTTTAAAACCTAAATAGGACCCAGACGTCAAATTCACTGCCACATTATCAAATTGATTCACAGTAATTTCTTCTTCAAACATGAGAAGAACTTAAAACTTTCATCAAAGAATCCTGATGCACTTATGAATTGATGAGCAAAGAGAGTATGGAAATCTTAGCTGAAGTTTGGTGAAGCTGTTCCACCACCCCGTAGTCACTTCTCTTAATTATTTTCAAAAATTCGTCGGCCTCTTGGTCAGTGAAGCTTTTGCTTGGAGGCTCCTGATTCCCCTCCACTACCACTTTTCCTTTTTCTTTTATTAACATGCCATTTTTATTCTGCAACACATTATCATTCTTCTTTGATGGTTCATATCTGAACACTCGGCCACTGCGGGTCATTCCCCATGTCCCTGCTATATTTGTAATTACAGGTTCTTGACTTAATGATGACTCACATTCTTGTTTTGAGCCATTGATATATAAAGTCGGATGATAATTCCATGGTGTAATATAGTGGGAGAACTGACTTTTGGTTTTGCGTTTTATTGTAAATGTTGCAGATAGCAAGAGTCGCCACCGACTTTTCTTTTACCCAATAAAGGAAAGGGTGAAAAGATTAGAAAAGACCTTCTTTGATTTTGAGTTCAGGGGGTAGGTTATGAAAAGGGAAGGTGTTAGCACCCTTTTTCATCTGTAGTTATCTACAGGCTCTTAATCTCTAGCTCACTTTTGTTTCGAAATGCTTTGTGTTTATGTGTTTGAAAATATTTTGAAAAATGCCTAAGTACGACAACTTTGTAATGATTCTTGTATCATTTAAGAATGTGTACAAAGTATTTGTTTTTGAAAATATTTCAGAGAAAGTGCTTGTGAAAAAGATGTTTTGAAATGTTCGTGAGTATAATGCGGTGGGAGAACTGACTTGGGTATTTTGCGTTTGATCGTAATGTTGCGGTTAGCAAGAGTCGCCACCGACTTTTCTTTTATCCAAAAGCAAACACTAAAAAGAACAGGAAAGACCTTTCGAGATGTTTTCTGAGTTTGGGGGGTAGATTATGAAAAGGGAAGGTATTAGTACCCTTTTCATCTATAGTTATCTACGGGCTCTTAGTTGCTTGCTGGATCACTTGCTTTTGTTTGAATGTGCTTGTGGTGTGGGTTTTGAAAGGATTTTGAAAATGTCTTTGTAATGGTTCTCGTTTCTATAAGAACGCGTATAAAGTTTTTATTTCGAAAATAGTTCAAAGAGGTGTTTGTGGAATGTGTTTTTGAAAGTGATTTTGAAAAGGTGTATTTGTAATGGCTCTTGTTTCTATAAGAACGCGAACAAAGTGTTGCCTTTTGAAAATGTTTCAAAATGAGAGTGTTGGTGTATAAAATGTTTTTGTTGTAAGCAAGCGAGCAACTAGGAGCAAATCTACCTACTCAAAAGGTCTTAGATGTTCTTTTCATCCTCCTTTAGATGTTTCTATCTTACCATTGATTTGGTAAGAAACCCCATCATTGGATGTGAAGGGACGGGCGTGGGACGTCCGTATAGTCATAGAAGGCAACCTATGGGACGTTTTAGCAATATCGTTTAGGGACTAGATCGTTTACCGAAGGCAACATCGAGGGTCATCGAGGGACTATGATCTTTTATCGAGGGTCTTTGCTAAAACGCCCATGTTTAAGGGACATGACTATTTTTCCGATAGGCAACAAGTGGGATTACCATAAGGGTGCATGTGTGCAAAGTGTGTTTGATTGCATGCATTTTTCTTTGATTTTTAGGTTGTCTACTTGTTGATTTTATCTTGCCATACATACCTAATTACTAGCATTTGTATAAAGCAATAAAACATGCAAAAAATAACTCCTACACTATTACAACCATATCGAAAGGCGTAAAAAAATATGAAGGCAAAAATAAGATAAAAGTAAGCAAAAAGAGAGTCTTTCGATTGGGGGGAAGAACTCTTCGATTTGCATTCTGTTGGAGTTATTCGATTGGGCCTTGGCAGCAGCAAAGTTAGGTCTTTCGATTGGGCCTTGGCAATAGCAAAGTCCTGTCCTTCGATTGGGTAGGCACCAGAAGGGTCATGTCTTTCGATTTTATTTTTTGTCTCCTTCGATTGAGAGTTAGAAACAAGGTGGTCACGCTCTTTACCTAGGCCTGGAAACAAACCAGGTTCTGGCCTTCGTTTGAGGCCTGGAAACAGCAAGGCTCTGGCCTTTGTTTGAGGCCCAGAAGCAGCAACTTCATACTTTATCACAGGTTCTTTGCTGACCCTTTGTAAGCATATTGGGTATTCCGAGTATGATTCAAAAGGCTTGTGCAACTAGCCAATCAAAGGGTACAAAAAACCTGTCCTAAAATCTAAAAATGCAGTATCCAAATTAAACTACAATCCAGGGGTTAGCATAAATTTGTTTGGCACTAACCCAAAGGCTAACGAATCAGAGTTAAGATTCTCCATGAATAAGCAGTAGTAAATCGAAGGTTAAGGCAAGGTCCTAAGTAAGATATCTACATTTTTCCTTTTACAATGTATGTACAAATGAAGCTAGAACAAAAAAAAGTTTCAAGTTAAGAAAAGACTTACCTCTTGAAGTTCCAGTCGAAGGAGTTGTGTATGGCTTGATGATGGACTAGGCTTGACTGGGATCTCCCTGGAACTATTTTAGTTATTTTTTTACTTGGAAAAATGTCATTGAATCGAAGGTTGATATGTGGAGGTTAGGAGTGAATCGAAGGATTCACTGACTTCTGTGAGTGGTTTTTTTAGGGCTTTGGGAGTGTTCCAAAGCTGGTGTATGGAAGCTGGGGGGAAAGGTGAATCTAAAGGATGATAACATGAGTTAGGGAGGTGGATCGAAAGGCTACTATATATTGGTTAAGAAGGTGAATCAAAAGGATGATAATGTAACAAATGGGGTTGATATCTTTTGAGAGTTTTGAGAGTTTTTTGAGTTGGAGGATCTGAGAGTTTTGTGATTTTTTAGAGTTGGAGAGTTTGAGAGTTTGAGTGTTTGGGATAATTTTGAAATTCGTTCACCTGGTCCAAAAGATCCTCCTCAGCTTTTCAAATTTTCCTCTATTTATAGAGAAAAGAAAGGAAATGTTGTAGTATCCATCTTGCAAAACAAATGATAAAATAATAGGTAACGTGAGAGGTACAAGTGGGAGGCTTGTTGGCAGTTGGGATGTGACTTGTGCCTCTAGCTTTTTGTTCAGACAAAATTCAGGTGGAAAGTTGCTTTTGTGATAAAAGTGCTTTCTATTAAAAGAAAGAGATAGTAGCCTTTTGCCAAGAATAGTATTATCCAAAAGACAAAATTCAAAACCTTTTTACAAATCTGATTATAAAGATTTGGAAACAAAGTAAGCCTGGCAAGTGAGATTTGGTCTTGAGATTTGTTTAGACTTGCTCCAAACGAAGACTGCTTCGAATGGCTCAGCTTGGGTTTGAAGGAAGTTGATTAGAAGGGAATCAAAGCTCCAAATGAAGCTTCGTATATAGGTTGTATCTGTCCAATTGAAGGTTTGATTTCTAGGAGTCACATGTGGCCAAACGAAAGGTGCATGCTAGAGTTAATGCCCTGTGTCTGTTTAGCATGAGGGAATTTACTTCTGAATCGAAGGGTGTCCCTTCAAGGGAAACAAGAACTTTAGTTAAATCTTGCATGAAGACACCTCTTGGCCCAAACGAAGCTTTCCCAAATGAAACAAAATACAGGCAGCAGGCAGTATGTGCCCAATCAAAGCAGCTTGCAGGCAGCATGTGCCCAATCGAAATAGTTGGCAGGAAGCAGGCAGCATGTGCCCAATCGAAGCAGTTGGCAGGTAGCATGTTCCCAATCGAATCAGTTGGCAGGTAGCATGTGCCCAATCGAAGTAGTTGGCAGGCAGCATGCAGTAGGCAGCATGTGCCCAATCGAAGCAGCTTGCAGACAGCTTATTTTGAGCAATCGAAGGAGGTTGAGAGGAAGTAAACTGTAAGTATGAGAGTGCGCCTAAGAGGGGGTGAATTAGGTACTTTAAAAGTTTTACCGTTTTAGTGAGACGGATGCTATTTTTCTGGTTTAGTGCATGAGTTTACGGATGTGTTTCTTTCTTTTCTGGTTTATGACTAGTGATGAAAGCGGTAAATGCGGAAAAGTGAAGAACACAAAGATGTATCCTGGTTCCCCTCATAGTCCGAGAGTACTCCAGTCCCCTTTAACATGAAAGAGATTTCCTTATTGTTAGATCTCTAGACAAGACACCCTGGTCCTTCTATACAAGACTCTAACCAATAAAACCACCAAGAACAATCCTCTTGGATTTTCACTATGTCAACAATGATAACAATCCTCTCAAAGTGACTACACACTTGTATCCAACAATCCTGGAAAGACAAGATTTTAAAACCACTTAAACTTATTTCCAACAATCCTGGAAAAATAAGTAATTATCTATCAATATTTGATTTTGAGTGAGTTTAGTAGTAATGATCACTTATAGCGATTTAACAATGAATGATCTTCTCTTCCAATGATAATATTATACAATGACTCAAGATATAATTGCTCAAAGTTTTCTGTTTAACAATGTATGAAAGTGTGCAAAAAACTTATGTATGAAAGTGAAGAAAAGCTTGACTTTGTATTTTGAAAATTCAGAAAATATATTTGGAAGAGGTGTTGAAAATGATTTTGAAAATGAATATTTATATGTTCATAGCACCCTTTTGAAACATCATAAAGTTCTGAAAATGAATCATGAACAAATGCCAAGATTTAGTGAAAGTTTCAATGAAAAGGTATTATGAACAGGCATGTGAAAAGCTATTTTTCAAAATCGTGCAGCATGCAATCAATTGCACCCTTTATGTAAATCGATTGCACATGGTTTCAACATCTATATTTTCAAAAGTTTTAAGTGTGCAATCGATTGCACAAGCAATGTAAATCGATTGCATGTGAAGTCAGTAGCAAAAAAATAAGTGAGTGCAATCGATTGCACAAGCAATGTAAATCGATTGCACTGAGAAACAGAAGCAAACATTTTGAAAATTTTAAGTATGCAATCTATTGCACAAGTAATGTAAATCGATTGCACTGAGAAACAGAAGCAAAAGATCTAAAAAATTGAAGCATGCAATCGATTGCACTAATATGCAAATCGATTGCACTCAAGTGAAAAAGGAATTTTAACTTTGAAAAACTTGAGTAATGATTTATAAAACATTTCTTATTCACCATTTAGCATATATATCTTAATATCAAATTAAATAATATCATTATACCTTGGAAGTTGTTAAGAGCTTTGAACTGAAGATTTTGTCCATAGATGCTTTGAGCTTGATCATAAATCTTTGCCTTCTTTGTCAATCATGGTTTGTCTTCATCAAAACGAAAGTTCATTTGAGAAGCTTGATTTTATATTCTCCCCCTTTTTGGTGATGACAAACAATCTTGCTTTATGTGTTGTAGTTTCCAGAAAGAGCTTTTCTCCCCCTAAGATGCAAAACTCCCCCTAAGTATGAGAAGGTTGGAATTCTTTGTATTTGTTCATCTTGGTTGGAGAGTACCTTTAAAAAATTAAGACAAGGAAAAATACAAGCATAAAGTACCACATCCTTCTCCCCCTTTGACATTATCAAAAAGAAGGGAATGATGTAATAAAAAATGGACAAAATATATGTAGTAATATTGAAAACTTAACCATAGCCATATTGCTTCATGATGCCTTCTCTCATCCTTTGATAAATGCACATAATAGTTATCTTCATCAAAACATAATGTTGAAGATGCTTGACTCTTTTAGGCATAATGAGAAACTCTTATGTGAATTCTCTCCCTATCTTTGATAACTCCCTTTTAATCAAAGTTCTCCCTTGAATCATAGAGAATTTTTATCTTTCTTTGGGATCAAGAGTGACTTTATAAACCATTCATCCTTGATGAATTTTGAAGCCTTTTCAACAAAGTTGTATTTTACTTAGAAGTTGTATTTTGTTCTTCAACATAAAGTACATCTTCAATGGATATGAAAGTTAGTGTATCAACTTTGCCAATTCCAAGAATTCTTCCTTTAAGGTATTTCCAATATGTGAAATAATCCTTGGACTTGAACTAGATTTGAAAGTTAGTGTATGTCTCCCGTCATATGCTTTGAACAACCACTATCAAGATACCAAAGATTGCATGTGGTCATCAAGCATACCTACAAAATAAATTAAGTTTGATTTGGTACCCAATGTGCTTTGGGCCCATCATAGTTAGTTCCTTTCTTTACCCACACATAATGCCCACTTTCCACACTAATGTTTTTAACATAGTGTTGTACCCCAAAATTTGCCCTCCCATATACTTCAAGATTTGGCAAGATCAAGCTTCAAAATCCCTCAAGGGTTGCACAGTCCAATTGTATCCTAACACAGTCAAAATTAGGGTTTTGGTTCTTACAAAGAAATTGAGGTTTCCAAGGGTCCAATCAAGTCCCATATGCCCATATACATTATCAAGCATCCATATGTCAAGTTTCAAGACTCACAACATCAAATTGCACAGTCAAAAACCCTAATTGCTCCACAGTCAACTGCAGGGGAAAATGGTCATTTGACAGTCAAAAGTCAAAGTTTTTGGTCAACATCTTATTTTGAAGCCACAAACATAATTGGATCAATTATTGATCATGATTTCTAAAAGCATGGCTCAAAAAGTCTCAAGATGCAAAAGTTTCTATTTTTGGACAGTTGAAAAGTCAACTGCAAATTGACCAGGGCATAACTTCCTCATGGTTCATCAGAAAAATCCCATCCAAAGCTCATTTTGAAGAGGATGACATTTCCTACAACTCATCTTCACACTTCAAGTCCAATAAATGCTCTCATAAAAAGTTATCAATTTCAACATTATAGGTCATTTTCAAAAGTCAACAAAAAGGAACATTAAGTCAAGGACCATAACTTGATATTGGTAAATCAAAATGACATGGGACCAAAGGCATTAGTTAGAGGACTTCAAGACCTTTCCAAAATGTCCAAGAACATGATCATAGCTTCAAAATTGAGCAAGATATGCATTGGAGAAGTTGGGAAATTTTTGGGAATGTTGAAAAGTCAACTTTGCCTAAAACACTTCAAAATTGCTAATGGGCCTCAATTTCTCTCTTGAATCATTACCCAAAGCCTATGCACGACCCATTGAGCTCAAAGGGATTTATTTTCTTATTTTTAATTAATTAATTGAATTTTTATTCTTATTAATTCATTTAATTAGATTTAATTATGAGAAAATATCAAATCATGATTTTCAAATCTTTTTGTGCAGCAAATCATACTAGGGCAAGCTGGCAAGTCGTTTCACATTCAAAAAGGGAAGATTTTACATGATTGGCAAGGGTTTCCATGAAAAAAAGATTGAAAAAGATATGATGAAAATCAAATATCCAAATCATTAATTCAATGGACTTATGGGCTTGTTTTTGACCTAGAATGCTTCACATACATATGCACAAGGAAACCTAATTCACAAAGGGACGAAAAAGATGCTAAAGCCATGGAACAAAGTTGCAACTTTTGATCAAAAACTTAAAAACTGATTTCGTATTTGCAGGATCATTCAAGGCTTAAAACCTATTCCAACACCTTGCTGACATTGCTAGGAAGCTATAGCAATCAAGAACAAGCTTCCACGTCCAAGGAAACGGTAGAACAGAGTCGTGTTATTCACAAAAATGTCCATAATCGAATTCTGCATTCTATGCATCATTGTTATATTTTGATTGTTGATTCATGCTACTAACATCTTCCCAAAGCGTTTGAGATAGTTTAATTGTGCTAAATCTTCCTAAACTGAAATCTACCATTGAAGGATATCTAGGGTTTCAGGACTCAAAAATTAGGGCTTTCCTTATATGGTAAAATTGGACCTTCAAACCTGTATGGATGAATTCGTTGCATCAAGACGAAGCTATTAAGACCATCGCGCCTTTTTTATATTAAGTATATGCCTAATCGCTATTTTCACGTTTTCAGTTTGTGGGGGTTTAAAACCCCCGCTATTCATTCCTTTTTGTTTCAGGCAAACAAAGACGAAGCATGCGTGTCATCACGTTACTGGGGCGTTCAAACTTTGGCGCGGTTTTTCAGCATAATGAACATATTTTATATATTATATTTCTTTGTTATTGTATATACAAATAAACGCAAATGGCCTGGTGGTTGGAGGACGTGTCTTGCAGGTATAGGGACCTGGGTTCGATTCCCAGGTCCCCCCACTTAATTCTTAATTTTTGTTTCAATGTATTCACATGCAGCACATCCTCAAGGGTTCACCATACGTCCTCATGCATTGGCTAGCCAGATGGCCCTGACCCACAATCTGAAGGCCACAAAAGGAGGTCTATCATGTACCTCAATCAACCAAGGCGCACTCAAGCATGGAAAGTCAAACGAGCTGGTGTTAATGGGCCAAAATTACTTCAAAAAACCTCCATTCTGGGCCTGATACCCCCCTGGTTTGCATTATTTTTTCAATTATATTTATAATTCTTTTTAATTGTTTTTAATTGTTTTCATTAATTCACTTAAAATAAAAATAATTTTCATAATATAAAAATCAGAAACCAAAAATTGTAAAATATGTTTAATTAATATTTAATTTCACCATTAAAATATTTTTGTAAATAAATGTTAATAATTAACTTAGTTAATTTAGGTTTTACTCTAATCTTTTTTCTTAATAAATAAAAAATATCTAGAATTAGGTTTTTTTTGGCATTTTCATCCTTTTCTTAATTAATTATTTTTCTCCTTATTTATTATTATAATTACTATTTATTTTTGTAAATAAACATGTAAATTAATTAATTAGTTAATTAGCCTAATTTTGACATTTTCTTTAACAATTAAAAATAATTTAGAACTAGGGTTTCACTAACTTTAATTTTAATTCTTTTCTTATTTTCATAAATACCAAAAAACATAAAAAAGACTTTATTTTCTTTAATTAAATATTAATTAACTTTAATTTCAATTTAATTTCAAATGGGTCAAAACCCTCGGACGTCCTAATTTTTATTCTATTTCGCGCATTTATTTTCTTTTCGAATATTATGTAACTGCTTTCTGGATGTAATAGTAATTAGGTATATTTACTTTCCGCACTTTTATCAAACGGGGTCTTTGTACTTTGGCGATGTATAGACTCGCGCCTTGTAATAGCGTAGCTTTTATCTTTCCGCATTTAAATTTCCGCACTCTTAAATTCTAAATTGCATGAAAGAATGAATGCTAATTAAAAACAAACGTAGCTCACAATGCCAGATCAAAGATAAAACATAAACTGAAAACAACACACAAATACACACACCACTTCTAGGGTACGCCTCACCTGTTGCCTTCGAAACGTGGTCGTCAAGTATAGGACGTTTTAGTAAGTCCTTATGTCCATGATCCAGTTGCCTCGAAACAAGTTGCCTCGAAACAGTTGCCTCGAAACGGTTGCCTCGGAATAGTTGCCTCGAAACGGTTGCCTCGGATTAAAAAAGGATCAAGGACATAAGGGTGGCTTCTAAGGTGTCCTAACTGTTGCTTCGGTGACCACACTATCCCTACACTCGAATTGACCCGAACACCTCCAACGGTGGTGCTACCTACCTCTCAATGGTGGGATAGCACTACCTTAAGGACATTTACACAGCCTAATTCCTTAGGGTAGGTAGACGACTCATGGATACTTGCTCTCTTCAAAAACAAATCAAAACTCTTTTCACACCGACACTTTCAAAAAGCTTTCAAAACAATTTTTCAAACACTCTTGAGGACAGATACAAGAGTTATTCAGAAAACTTTCAAAGAAACTTTTTCAAACCCACTCATAATTGAAAAGCAAACATTTTGAAAACATAGTGAGCAAGTATCTAAGAGCCCATGGATAACCATGGATAGAAAGGGTGCTAACACCTTCCCTTTCTATAAATCTACCTCCCGAACCGAGAAACTATCTCATAAGGAATTTTGCTATGCTTTTATCCTGTCCATGTTGGAGAAAATAAAAGACGGTGGCGACTCTTGCTTCCGCGACATTTCGCGAACCAGCGTTAAACAGTCAGTTCTAAATCCACTGATCACAGAACTGGCGACTCTGCTGGGGAATTACTTAAAGTGAGGTGTACCTTAGGATAGCTCATACTTGTGTTTTCAATTGTCTAAATTGTTTGCTTTATTATTGTGGGTACTGTCTTGGGAGTTCTATAGGTCCTAACCCGGATCTGGGGGATACCTTCTTAGAAAGTAGCAACAAGACTGTGAGGGAACTGTGCGGGGTATACCGACATGGTTGAAGCAGTCTGCTATGTTGATGTGGCACTTTGGTGGGTACCGGTAACCCTTGAGTCCAGTCAAGGAGAGTACGGGGCCGCCGCGTGGTGTCGTGAAGCATCAACTGACCTTAGGAACCTTAATTGAACCATCTTGGCCTCTTTAGGGTAGTGAGATAACTGACTTTGGTGCAGTCCGAGGTTGGTTGATACTCGATACTACACTCAGTTGAGGGTTGTTTTCTTGGAATATTTCGGTCGCCAGTTCAGTGGCTAAATCGAAACGATGAACACAGAAAGCAATCCAATGATATTGGGACCCTTAGAACCCGGTTACTTCTGATAGGACAGGTTTTGAGCCCACCAACCTCAAGAGGGTAATACCTAGACCCCATGCTGGCCTAAACTCTAAGGGTTATGGTGTGACTTGTGTGCCTTACCATGTTTACTTTTTGTGGATACTTGTGGTGTGTTTTTATCATAACATCATAACATCATACAACATCATATGCATCCACTAACCATTTCAGGGGTTCGAATCTTCATCTTTGTTCTTGTTTTGTAGGACATGGAAACTATCCCCAGAAAGACAATTCAGATCAGCCTTGTAAGGATCCCTCCTCAGCTTAAGGAACTAATATCCAGGATTCCCGAGAGCTCTTCTTTCAGTGAGAGGCATGGAAGACTCATTAGCTTGGTCAACACCAACATTGAGGAAGATATGATAAAGGTTCTCTTCCAGTTCTTTGACCCTCTGCATCACTGTTTTACTTTCCTGGATTATCAACTGGTGCCTACATTGGAAGAGTTCTCCCCGCTTCTGAAGATCCTTATCCTTAGTCAACTACCCTACAACGGTACGGAAAAGGAACCCAAACTTGAAGAGATTGCTAAAGCATTACGCCTACAACCATCTGACATCAAGGGACATTGGGAAGTTAGAAGTGGTATCAAAGGGTTCTTGGCCAGATTCCTGTTTGAGAAGGCCCAAGAATGTTGGAAATCCCTTGACCTACAAGCCTTTGAAGAAGTTGTGGCCCTCCTTGTCTATGGATTTGTTTTGTTCCCGAATCCCGATCAGCTTATAGATATCAATGCTGTCAAGATCTTCATGTCCAGGAATCCTATACCTACGTTGCTTGGGGACATCCTTCACTCATGTTACACTCGAACCATGAGAAAAAGAGGTGTTCTTATGTGCTGCACTCCTCTCCTGGGAAGGTGGTTTATTTCGCACCTTCCACAATCAGTTTTGAAGAATGAGCGGGGTTTGAGATGGTCACAATGATTGATGACTCTTACACATGCTGATATACATTGGTGTTCTAGGTCCAGAGAAGACGTCACTATCATTGATTGTTGCGGGGAGTTTCCTAATGTTCCTTTACTTGGAATCAGAGGAGGTATTACCTACAACCCGTGTCTGGCTTGGAGACATTTTGGTTATGCTCGGAGGGACGGTCCTCATGACATGTTAATTCCTGACATAGTTTTTGACTTCGACAACGATGCCCAAGGACTTCGCCAGAGATTTATCAGAGCTTGGAGGATGCCCAGCAAGATAGACAGCAAGACACTGGGGCACAAGAACTCCATCCCGTTGGAACCTTATCTCAATTGGGTACGAGCCCGCTCCCAGAAGTTAGTGATGCCATATCCTCATGTTCTTCCTGTGATCAAAGAGCCAGTATTGGAAGGAGAGGTGTCCTACACCATTCAACATCCTGACATGCCTACATCCTGGGAAGAAATGCAGAAGAGCTGGATCCAGCTTAAGGAAGAACGGAATTCTCTTGAGTCCAGTCTACATGCCAGTGAGAAGAAGGTCTTGGAGCTCACCCGCCTACTGCACGAGGAAAAGACTCTCAACACTTACATAGCTCCAAAGAGGATGCGCAATGTCTTTTGGGATTGATTCACTTTTGTAATGTTTTGCCCATAAGGCCTTGATGTACTGAACAATTATTTCTTAATGATAACGTGTGTTCCTTTTTGTCTACAACAAATTTGAACTTTCGAACCCTTGAATGCATTGCGTAAACAGCATATCATGCATCATGTGCATATCAGGTACTCTTCTTTTCAGGTTGCTTAATGTTCTTCGCTGTTTATTTCAGCATCATGAATCCTGAATCATCTACCAAGCAGTCCATCAAGGCCCTTCAGGCTCAGAACGCCCAGTTCCAAGAGCTGATCATGAGTTTGGCCCAAGGTCAGGAGGAATTGAAGGCTCTGCTGGTCAAGAAGAAGAAGAAGAGAACTGTACTATTCAACACGGGCCGGAGGTTTGGTAACACACTGCAGAATGAGGTTGGTCAAGCTGGTTCTTCTATGGGGAAAGGCAGTCCCCAGGGGGGAAGGGTTCCTAGCCCGGTGGTCTCTGACAACGAGACTGATTTCAATGAGGAGCAGTATCCTCCAGCTAAAGACAAGTACAAGCAGTTAGAGGATCGCCTGAATGCCATGGAAATTCAACAAGTGCCTGGTTTGGATTTCGGAGACTTGGGTCTATCTTCTGGTGTGGTGATCCCACATAAGTTCAAAGCACCCTCTTTCGCAAAGTATGACGGGGCGTCCTGCCCTAAGCTACATCTCAGATCTTATGTGCGGAAGATCCAGCCGTATACTGTGGACAAGAACTTGTGGATCCATTTCTTCCAGGAGAGTCTTTCAGGGACTCATCTCGAATGGTTCTATCAGCTGGATGGAACTAAAGTTCGTAACTGGGAGGAATTGGGTACTGCTTTTTACAAGAAGTATCAGTATAATGCCGACCTTGCTCTTACACGTACCCCACTCCAGGGTATGTCGCTAGGATCGGGAGAAGGTTTTAAAGAGTATGCGCAGAAGTGGAGGGACCTGGATGGCAGGGTGCAGCCACCGTTAACCGACTGTGAACTAGTGGACATGTTCTTGGGGACCCTATCCGGGCCGTTCTTCAATCATCTCATTGGCAATTCATCTGCAGGGTTCACAGATCTCATTCTGACTGGGGAAAGGATAGAAGCTGGTATGAAATCAGGAAAGATACAGAAAGGTGCGGCCTTAAGTTCTGAGAAAAAGCCTTTCAAAAAGGAAGCCAGTGCTGTGTATGGGCCCAGGAGGCAAAACAAACCGGAACGCCGCCAAGCTGTCAACGCGGTGGTAATTGCAAAGCCTGTTGCCACTCCTCGGCAACCTAACCAACCAAGGGCTGAGAGACCCAGAAGAGAATACACTCGGCTGAGTATGACCTTGTCGCAGATCTTGCCACAACTGCTATCGACCAAATTGGTAACCGTCAGAGAGGCTCCAAAGGTGGTGAATACGACCTCTCCGAAGTATAATCCAAATGCCCGTTGTGCTTATCACTCTGATAGCCCGGGGCATTCTACTGATGATTGCTGGGCCCTGAGAAATAAGGTTCAGGACCTTATCGATACGAAGGAAATATAGTTTGAGGCGCCCGAGAGGCCAAACGTTGTGACTGCTCCTATGCCCCAGCATGGAGTAAATGCTATTGAGGAAGACCTGTATGCAGTTTCTGTGGATGATGTTGCTACCCCTTTATTGACTGTTAAGAGGAACCTGTTGCTAGCCGGTTTATTTCTGGGTTGTAACAAGGGTTGCCTTCTGTGTGCCGTTTCCCCTGCTGGTTGTCCATTGCTGAAATCAGGCATCCAAAGCCTGATGGATAGCAAAGAGATCTTATTCAAGAAGACCGCTGTTCCTATTGTTCCCACTGAAGAAGTATCTGTTGTCACCATCTTCAACAATCCTACCAAGGCTCCCCCGAGGAAGCCAGTCAAAATCATGTCTGTTGCACCCATTATCATTACTGTTCCGGGGCCCCTCCCCTATGAATCTGACAAGGCTGTCCCATGGCACTATGGGGCAGATGTGTATGTGCTTGGAGTGAAGCAGAAGTTCAACACCAGTACCGGTATCAGTAACATTACTGGTTCCGCTAAAGTTACTCGCAGTGGCAGGCTCTTCTCGCCTGACATTGCGCCACCAGTTATCCAAAGACCTCTTATCATAACACCTACAAGTGCTCCTGTTTCCCCTTTTGATCAAGTTTCTACCCCTGCTGCCGAGTCATCTGACACTCGGGGCAAAGGGACTGCTGATGTGCCTGCCCTGATGGAGGCACCGAAGACTGTCAATGTTGAAGCCTCCCAGCAAGAGATGGAGGAAATCCTTAAAATCATCAAGAAAAGCGACTTCAACGTTGTTGAACAACTGGGGCATACCCCCTCCAAGATCTTTATGCTATCATTGCTGCTGTGCTCAGAGGCCCATGCCAAGGCCCTGATTTCATTTCTGAAGACGGCCCATGTGCCACAAGAGACATCTGCGGACCAATTTACTGACTGTGTGGCCAATTTGACCGCTGACAATGGTTTGGGTTTCTCGGATGCTGATCTTACCGCTAAGGGAAAGAACCACAATGATGCCCTGCACGTCTCCATTGAATGCAGGGGCACTACTCGTGCACACGTGTTGGTAGACACCGGTTCTTCGCTGAATGTATTACCCAAGAAGGCCTTAGACAGGTTGGATTCTGAGGGTCTGGAGTTGAAGCCTAGTAACATCGTTGTCCGAGCCTTTGACGGGTCGAAGAGGATGGTTCATGGAGAAGTGGACGTTCCGATTCGGGTTGGTTCTCAAGTCTTCGATTCAACGTTCTATGTGATGGACATTCGTCCATCTTATTCCTGTTTGCTGGGTCGGCCTTGGGTTCACAAGGCTGGGGCTGTGACCTCCACTCTACACCAGAAGCTCAAATACCCTGTCAGAGGGAAGATTGTTACTGTGCATGGGGAGGAAGAATACATGGTTAGTCATCTGAACTCGTTCCGGTATATAGAGATGGACGGGGAGTTTATTGAAACCCCCTTTCAACATTTTGAAGAGGTACCTCCAACATTGGCGTCAGCTGAGACGGTAATTGAAGAAGACTTTCCTTTGAAGATGGCTTCCTTGAAGGACGCGCAGGCTGTGATCGAGAAAGGTGAATGTGCTAACTAGGGCAGGCTCCCTGATTTTACTCCTAAAACTGACAAGTTTGGGATGGGTTTTACTGCAAAGGCTCAGAGGGCTGTACACAAAGCAAGGATCGGAAGACCTCCCGTGTTCATCACCAACCCATGAGTGAATGCTATTGAAGGTGATGTGGAGGAATCAGAGTTTGATAGCTGGATCTACCCGACGACCGACGGCGGACTGAACAATTGGACTGCAAAAGACTACATACTTGTTGCTTTTATGATGCAGTAATGAATTCCTTTGTTTTTAATTTGTAATGAACAATAGATTGAAACTTTATGGCCCGGTGTCCTACCCGTGGCACCGTTGGCTTCATTTGTGAGGGCTTATCACTTGTCATTTCCATATATCATGAATAAAGACATTGGACGTTTTTCGCATCTCAAATCTTGTGCTCCCTTTCTTTCTTTCTGTCTTTATATATTGCAAAACAGCTATATTTACACACACTCACCTATACAGGTTTCAATCCACTCTGGATCTCACTGGTAACGACTCTGCTACTGCCAGTTATGACTTCGAAAATCCGATCAACTTAGCCAAAGACGAAGGTGAAGATGATTGCGAAGTGCCTGGTGAGCTTGCAAGACTGTTACTCCAGGAAGAGAGGGCCATTCAACCACATGAAGAGCCAGTGGAAACGGTAAATCTGGGTACTGAGACAGATAGAAAGGAAGTTAAGATTGGTGCCAATCTAGAGCTCAGCGTGAAACAACGGTTGATCCAGATGTTGCATGATTATGTGGAAATCTTTGCCTGGTACTACGAAGACATGCCTGGGTTGGATACCGACATTGTGGTCCATCACCTGCCTACCAAGGAAGAATGCTCTCCGGTTAAACAGAAAGTCCGCCGTATGCGTCCAGAGATGTCCGAGAAGATCAAAGCTGAGGTTATGAAGCAATTCGATGCCGGGTTTCTAGCAGTGACTTCTTACCCTCAGTGGGTTTCCAACGTGGTTCCGGTGCCAAAGAAAGATGGTAAGGTCCAAATGTGTGTTGATTACAGGGATTTGAACAGGGCCAGCCCCAAGGATGACTTCCCTTTACCTCACATAGACGTTCTGGTTGACAATATTGCCCAGCATAAGGTGTTCTCCTTCATGGATGGTTTTTCAGGTTATAATCAGATCAAGATGGCTCCTGAAGATATGGAAAAAACTACCTTTGTTACTCAGTGGAGCACCTTCTGTTACAAGGTCATGCCTTTCGGGTTGAAAAATGCTGGGGCAACCTACCAACGTGCCATGGTTGCTTTATTTCATGACATGATCCACCATGAGATTGAAGTGTACGTCGACGACATGATTGCAAGGTCCCAAACTGAGGAGGAACACCTTGACCATCTACAGAAGCTGTTTGACCGGTTGAAGTTGTACAAGTTGAGGTTGAACCCAAACAAGTGCACCTTTGGGGTAAGATCTGGGAAGTTGCTAGGCTTCATCGTGAGCGACAAAGGTATTCAGGTGGACCCTGCTAAGGTTAAGGCCATACAAGAGATGCCAGTTCCCAAGACAGAGAAAGAGGTCCGAGGCTTTCTAGGACGTCTGAATTATATCGCCCGATTCATCTCGCACCTAACTGCTACTTGTGAACCAATCTTCAAGCTGCTGAAGAAAGATCAAGTAGTACGTTGGAACGATGAATGTCAGGACGCTTTCGACAGAATCAAAGAGTATCTCCAAGAACCTCCATTCTTATGCCACCGGTTGAAGGGAGACCTCTAATACTATACCTGACAGTACTTGACAGCTCAATGGGGTGTGTGCTGGGGCAGCATGACGAGTCTGGCCGAAAAGAGCATGCCATTTATTACCTTAGCAAAAAGTTTACCGACTGTGAGACCCGATACTCACTGCTCGAGAAAACTTGCTGCGCTTTGGTATGGGCTGCTCGCCGGCTGAGACAGTATATGCTAACTCACACTACTCTGTTGATTTCAAAGATGGATCCAATAAAGTACATATTCGAAAAGCTTGCTCTGTCCGGAAGAATAGCGAGATGGCAGATGATCTTGACAGAATACGACATCCAGTACACGACTCAGAAAGCTATCAAAGGAAGTGTACTGGCAGACCATTTGGCACACCAGGCAGTGGACGACTACCAGTCAATGAACTTTGAATTTCCTGACGAGAACATCATGGTAGTGACTGATTGTGAAGTACCTGGACCGGATGAAGGACCTGAGGAAGGATCCCGATGGTCTATGCACTTTGACGGAGCCTCCAACGCTTTGAGTAACGATATCGGCGCTGTGATCATATCCCCAAAAGGCACTCATACTCCACTCACTGCCCGGCTATGTTTCAACTGCACCAACAACATGGCGGAGTATGAGGCATGCATCATGGGTCTGCAAGCTGCAATCGACTTAAGGATCAAGTTTCTGAGTGTCTTCGGAGATTCCGCTCTCGTGATCAATCAGATCAAAGGCGAGTGGGATACGAAACACCCAAACCTTATTCCTTACAAAGAGTGTGTGTTGACATTGATCCCCCATTTCACAGAGATAACTTTTGAACACTTCCCAAGAGAGGAGAATCAGTTGGCGGACGCGTTAGCTACGATGTCTTCCATGTTCAAAGTCAAATGGGATGACGAGGCTCCCCGGATCATCATCTGGAAACTGGACGAACCTGCATATTGTTGTGATCTTGAGGTTGAGATAGTAACTGAAAAACCTTGGTACCATGAAGTGAAGAGGTATTTGGAAGCTCAGGAATACCCTGAAGGTGCATCTATCAACGACAAAAAGTTTCTGAGAAGGTTCGCTGCAAAGTTCTTCCTCGTCAACGACATTCTATACAAATGAAACCATGATTCAACCTTACTGCATTGTATGGATAAAGCTGAAGCAGAAAGGATCATGGCAGAGCTGCATGAAGGTACCTTCAGAACACATTCCAGTGGACATACTATGGCAAAGAAGATCCTTCGGGCAGGATATTTCTGGTCCATAATGGAAGCCGACTGTTACCAACATTCTCGGACATGTCATAAGTGCCAGATTTATGCAGATAAGGTGCACGTTCCTCCAGTTCCTCTGAATGTCTTGACTGCACCTTGGCCTTTTGCAATGTGAGGCATTGATATGATTGGCGAGATTAAACCTACGGCATCCAACGGGCATCGCTTCATCCTGGTAGCGATTGATTACTTTACAAAGTGGGTTGAAGCAGCTTCTTATGCCACTGTAACCAAGAATGTCGTGGCACGGTTCATTCGGCATAACCTGATCTGTCGATACAGCGTCCCAGAAAGGATCATTACGGACAATGGTACCAATCTTAATAACAAGATGATCACTGAGCTCTGCGAGCAATTCAAGATACAGCACCACAACTCTTCTCCTTACCGATCGAAGATGAATGGGGCTGTAGAAGCAGGTAATAAGAATATCAAAAATATTGTGCAGAAAATGACAGTGACTTACAAAGATTGGCACGAGATGTTACCGTTTTCTCTTCATGGGTACCGAACCTCAGCAAGAACGTCAACCGGGGCAACTCCCTTTTCCTTGGTCTACGACATGGAGGCAGTCTTGCCGATTGAAGTCCAGATACCCTCTCTCCGGATAATGAAGGATGTAGATCTGAGCGAAGATGACTGGATCCAGACTCGACTTGATCAATTAAACCTAATTGACGAAAAGAGACTCGCTGCTATTTGTCACGGTCAAACGTATCAAAAACGGATGATCAGAGCATTTAACAAGAAAGTCATACCACAAGAGTATCAAGTTGGGGACCTGGTAATCAAGCGCATCATTCTTCCTCAAAGTGATCCCAGGGGCAAATGGACCCCTACGTACGAAGTGCCATTTGTGGTTAAACATGTCTTCTCAGGAGGAGCTATGATTCTAACCAACATGGATGGTGACGACCTTCCTCACCCCGCCAATGCAGACATAGTAAAAAGATACTACGCATGATAAAAGACCCGCTAGGTTGACATACCTAGGCAAAATTTAGGGCTTACCGGCGAACCAAAAGGGTTCGGGCAAAATGAGGGATGAAATGAAAAAAAATCTGTACACCCGGCAAGTCGAAAACCTGAAAAGGTGGCTTGGGCAAAAATGGGTATCCCGGTGGACTGAAAACCCGAAAGGGCAGTCCAGACAAAAGTTAGGGATTAAAGCGTAATACTATGTCTCATTGGATCACCTTGCATCCAGAATCCGGTATCAACATCAAGTTCAGACGGCATCAATCAGTCAGCTTCATCTTCAACTGAGCAGCCAAGTGATGAGACACTCGAAGATATAAAGGCGATAGCAGAGTTGGAACCCAGTGAGATTATTCCTTTAACACCGTTGTTTTGTTTTCTTTGTAAAAATTGTATAAACTTTGTTGTTCGGCGGCGTTCTCTTACTAGGACGTCAGCCTCTTGTACATAAACGCCTATTTACAGGCAAATTCAAAAATCAATACAAATTCACTTTTCAGACAAATTGCCAATTGTTTTTCCTTTTTCTGTTTTGTTTTGCGAAGAACGTCCAATGTTCGATTGTGATATATGCATTTGACACTAATTGCTAACTCATAAATATTTGCATACGAAACAAAGGATTAATTACAGGTAACATCAGAAACAGGGGCAATAATGAGTTGTCTAAAGCGATCTAATTGCTCTGTCCACCGAGGTACCAAGGTAAGTTTGGCTGAAGAATGTAACCAAGATATCTTAATTCCCCAGAGAGTGAGCCAAGATTCAACAATTATTCCCAAGCAGTTGGTCTCCCATCAACCCTAACAAGGCATAGTATCTCCAGCAAGTTAGTAATACTCTCCCCGAGCAGAGTTATCCTCAGTCAGCCTTAAGGAAGTTGGATAATCCCCAGAAAATCTCAACATTCCCCAGTAGTATACAAACAAGCATCCCCGGCAATCTTGATCTCAGATTGTTCCCCGGCGGTATACCAGACATCCAGTGGAGCCATTTCCCCAGTCCAATCTGAAAAGTTTCCCCAGGAAAGTGGAATCCATATCCCCAGTAGGAAGCTTATCCCCAGTAGATTCTAGAAGCTTCTCCCCTGCAGAGCACGAACGCTCCCCCGGCTTTATTCAAAGGTTATTTCCCCACCAGGATATAACTGGGTTATCCTCAGCCAATTGCCACGGAAGGATCGTCCCCGACGAAGTCTTCCTACCCCCAGTGGATTTCATCAAACCTTCCAACATAGCTCAACAATGATATCCCCAGCGGAGTTATCATCAACATCTCAGAAAAGTACCTCTCTTTCCCTACAGAGTTCACTCCTTGTAGAGTAATCTATTCGCCAAGTTTATTCCCCAACGGAGTCATCTTCTCCTACCGGTATTCTTGCAACCATCATCCCTAGCGAAAACAAAAGCTTCACTCTTCAAACATCAGCCCAAGAGTTAACTTCCCGACATTCGTCAAGGATTTATGTTCCTAGACAAAAACACATTCACAAACATAACCTCCTCATACATTATAGCATGCACATACGCATCATGAACATACAATCTCATTTATTTCGAGAGCATCACGCATCTCATACATCATGACATTACATACAACTAACGTTTTGTCTTTTCAGGACAAAGGTCAATACAAAGATAATTACTATCAACTGTCGTGATTCCAGATCCGATTCCTGTATCTTGCCAGGGTGTATCTGTTGACGACTAATTCCATACTCGATTCCTGTATCTTGCCAGGGCACGTCTGAAGAGTTCGAAGATCCGATTCCTGTATCTTGCCAGGGTGTATCTGTTGACGACTAATTCTAGACTCGATTCCTGTATCTTGCTAGGGCACGTCTGAAGAGTTTGAAGATCTGATTCCTGTATCTTGCCAGGGTGTATTTGTTGATGACTATATTCCAGACTCGATTCCTGTATCCTTCCAGGGCACGTTTGAAGAGTTCGAAGATCTGATTCCTGTATCTTGCCAGGGTGTATCTATTGACAACTATACTTCAGACTCGATTCCTGTACCCTTCCAGGGCACGTCTGAAGAATTTGAAGATCTGATTCCTGTATCTTGCCAGGGTGTATCTGTTGACGACTAATTCCAGACTCGATTCCTGTATCTTGCCAGGGCACGTCTGAAGAGTTTAAAGATTCGATTTTTGTATCCGGCCAGGGCACATCTACATAAAGAGTTTGAAGATCAACCCCTGTAACAGGCCAGGTAATTATTTTTCTTTCTCAGGTACGCAAGTTCTCGCTAAGGAATCTCTTACGCGATCGACAACCTCCCGATGGCATCTATAAGCCCATCTCCACAACTACCATTACAGTTCCAAATGGCATCTATAAGCCCATTCCCGACAAGGTTCTGTCACATCTCCGGATGGCATCTATAATCCCATCCACATACCAACAGTTCCAAATGGCATCTATAAAGCCCATTCCCGCCATCACATTGCTGATACTCTACTATGTGAGTGCAAATTTCTGGGCACTCTAGTGTTCAATCATCTTCCACCTTTGGATTACGAAAGGCACGCCAGCCAATCTACATCCTCAGGTCTAAGAAGATTGAACAGGGGCAACTGTTGTACCCCAAAATTTGCCCTCCCATATTCTTCAAGATTTGGCAAGATCAAGCTTCAAAATCCCTCAAGGGTTACACAGTCCAATTGTCTCCTAACACAATCAAAATTAGTGCTTTGGTTCTTACAAAGAAATTGAGGTTTCCAAGGGTCCAATCAAGTCCCATATGCCCATATACATTGTCAAGCATCCATATGTCAAGTTTCAAGACTCACGGCATCAAATTGCACAGTCAAAAACCCTAATTGCTCCACAGTCAACTGCAGGGGAAAAATGGTCATTTGACAGTCAAAAGTCAAGGTTTTTGGTCAACGTCTTATTTTTAAGCCACAAACATCATTGGATCAATTCTTGATCATGATTTCTCAAAGCATGGCTCAAAAAGTCTCAAGATGCAAAAGTTTCTATTTTTGGACAGCTGAAAAGTCAACTGCAAATTGACCAGGGCATAACTTCCTCATGGTTCATCAGAAAAATCCCATCCAAAGCTCATTTTGAATAGGATGACATTTCCTACAACTCATATTCACACTTCAAGTCCAAGAAATGCTCTCATAAAAAGTTATCAATTTCAACATTATAGGTCATTTTCAAAGGTCAACAAAAAGGCACTTTAAGTCAAGGACCATAACTTGAGATTGGTAAATCAAAATGACATGGGACCAAAGGAATTGGTTAGAGGACTTCAAGACCTTTCCAAAATGTCCAAGAACATGATCATAGCTTCAAAATTGAGCAAGATATGCATTGGAGAAGTTGGGAAATTTTTGGGAATGTTGAAAAGTCAACTTTGCCTAAAACACTTGAAAATTGCTAATGGGCCTCAATTTCTCTCTTGAATCATTACCCAAAGCCTATGCACGACCCATTGAGCTCAAAGGGATTTATTTTCTTATTTTTAATTAATTAATTGAATTTGTATTCTTATTAATTCATTTAATTAGATTTAATTATGAGAAAATATCAAATCATGCTTTTCAAATCTTTTTGTGCAGCAAATCATACTAGGGCAAGCTGGAAAGTCGTTTCACAATCAAAAAGGGAAGATTTTCCATGATTGGCAAGGGTTTCCATGAAAAAAAGATTGAAAAAGATATGATGAAAATCAAATATCCAAATCATTAATTCAATGGACTTATGGGCTTGTTTTTGACCTAGAATGCTTCACATACATATGCACAAGGAAACCTAATTCACAAAGGGACGAAAAAGCTGCTAAAGCCATAGAACAAAGTTGCAACTTTTGATCAAAAACTTAAAAACTGATTTCGTATTTGCAGGATCATTCAAGGCCTAAAACCTATTCCAACACCTTGCTGACATTGCTAGGAAGCTATAGCAATCAAGAACAAGCTTCCACGTCCAAGGAAACGGTAGAACAGAATTGTGTTATTCACAAAAATTTCCATAATCGAATTCTGCATTCTATGCATCATTGTTATATTTTGATTGTTGATTCATGCTACTAACATCTTCCCAAAGCGTTTGAGATAGTTTAATTGTGCTAAATCTTCCTAAACTGAAATCTACCATTGAAGGATATCTAGGGTTTCAGGACTCAAAATTTAGGGCTTTCCTTATATGGTAAAATTGGACCTTCAAACCTGTATGGATGAATTCGTTGCATCAAGACGAAGCTATTAAGACCATCGCGCCTTTTTTATATTAAGTATATGCCTAATCGCTATTTTCACGTTTTCAGTTTGTGGGGGTTTAAAACCCCCGCTATTCATTCCTTTTTGTTTCAGGCAAACGAAGACGAAGCATGCGTGTCATCACGTTACTGGGGCGTTCAAACTTTGGCGCGGTTTTTCAGCATAATGAACATATTTTATATATTATATTTCTTTGTTATTGTATATACAAATAAACGCAAATAGCCTGGTGGTTGGAGGACGTGTCTTGCAGGTACAGGGACCTGGGTTCGATTCCCAGGTCCCCTCACTTAATTCTTAATTTTTGTTTCAATGTATTCACATGCAGCACATCCTCAAGGGTTCACCATACGTCCTCATGCATTGGCTAGCCAGATGGCCCTGACCCACAATCTGAAGGCCACAAAAGGAGGTCTATCATGTACCTCAATCAACCAAGGCGCACTCAAGCATGGAAAGTCAAACGAGCTGGTGTTAATGGGCCAAAATTACTTCAAAAAACCTCCATTCTGGGCCTGATACCCCCCTGGTTTGCATTATTTTTTCAATTATATTTATAATTCTTTTTAATTGTTTTTAATTGTTTTCATTAATTCACTTAAAATAAAAATAATTTTCATAATATAAAAATCAGAAACCAAAAATTGTAAAATATGTTTAATTAATATTTAATTTCACCATTAAAATATTTTTGTAAATAAATGTTAATAATTAACTTAGTTAATTTAGGTTTTACTCTAATCTTTTTTCTTAATAAATAAAAAATATCTAGAATTAGGTTTTTTTTGGCATTTTCATCCTTTTCTTAATTAATTATTTTTCTCCTTATTTATTATTATAATTACTATTTATTTTTGTAAATAAACATGTAAATTAATTAATTAGTTAATTAGCCTAATTTTGACATTTTCTTTAACAATTAAAAATAATTTAGAACTAGGGTTTCACTAACTTTAATTTTAATTCTTTTCTTATTTTCATAAATACCAAAAAACATAAAAAATACTTTATTTTCTTTAATTAAATATTAACTAACTTTAATTTCAATTTAATTTCAAAAGGGTCAAAACCCTCGGACGTCCTAATTTTTATTCTATTTCGCGCATTTATTTTCTTTTCGAATATTATGTAACTGCTTTCTGGATGTAATAGTAATTAGGTATATTTACTTTCTGCACTTTTATCAAAACGGGTCTTTGTACTTTGGCGATGTATAGACCCGCACCTTGTAATAGCGTAGCTTTTATCTCTCCGCATTTAAATTTCCGCACTCTTAAATTCTAAATTGCATGAAAGAATGAATGCTAATTAAAAACAAGCGTAGCTCACAATGCCATGATCAAAGATAAAACATAAACTGAAAACAACACACAAATACACACACCACTTCTAGGGTACGCCTCACCTGTTGCCTTCGAAACGTGGTCGTCAAGTATAGGACGTTTTAGTAAGTCCTTATGTCCATGATCCAGTTGCCTCGAAACAAGTTGCCTCGAAACAGTTGCCTCGAAACGGTTACCTCGGAATAGTTGCCTCGAAACGGTTACCTCGGATTAAAAAAGGATCAAGGACATAAGGGTGGCTTCTAAGGTGTCCTAACTGTTGCTTCAGTGACCACACTGTCCCTACACTCGAATTGACCCGAACACCTCCAACGGTGGTGCTACCTACCTCTCAATGGTGGGATAGCACTACCTTAAGGACATTTACACAGCCTAATTCCTTAGGGTAGGTAGACGACTCATGGATACTTGCTCTCTTCAAAAACAAATCAAAACTCTTTTCACACCGACACTTTCAAAAAGCTTTCAAAACAATTTTTCAAACACTCTTGAGGACAGATACAAGAGTTATTCAGAAAACTTTCAAAGAAACTTTTTCAAACCCACTCACAATTGAAAAATAAACATTTTGAAAACATAGTGAGCAAGTATCTAAGAGCCCATGGATAACCATGGATAGAAAGGGTGCTAACACCTTCCCTTTCCATAAATCTACCTCCCGAACCGAGAAACTATCTCATAAGGAATTTTGCTGTGCTTTTGTCCTGTCCATGTTGGAGAAAATAAAAGACGGTGGCGACTCTTGCTTCCACGATATTTCGCGAACCAGCGTTAAACAGTCAGTTCTAAATCCACCGATCACACATAGCAAGCATTAGGTGTATAGCCTTTAATACCACAATAAAAACAAGTAGGTTCAAAGTTACTTCTATATCTAGAAGGATAAGATTTCTTCTTAGGAAATGTTTTCTTTTTAGGATAGTGATGAACTATTTTAGGTTTGCTCACTTTTTCTTTGGATGATTGATCACTAGCCTTAACAAAGATAGTTTTATTAGAACTTGGTTTTGAAAACTTTGAATATCCAAGTCCACTTTTATCATTGGAGTATCTTTGTTGGTAAAGAACACCTTCCAATCCAATTTGGCCTTTTTCATATCTTTCAATTACTATTTTTAATTAGACAATTTGGAAAGACAGTGATTCACAATTTTTGCATACAAAATTATGTTTTTGTTCATCACTTGATTTTTGTTTTTCTTCTTTGAAATCTTTTTCCATAGACTCAGATTTCTATTATAAAGATGAAATGTGTTTCTTTAAGATGAAATAGTTTTGTACAGAATTTTTCATTAATTTAATAGTTCATTTATAGCACCTTGTGCATCACTATCAAAAAGAGAAAATTCATTACTAACCTCATTGTCTTCATCATCGGAATGGTGTGAGGCCATCAATGCGAGATTAACACGTTGATTGTTTTCGGAATCGGAAGATGAACTTTCCCATGCTATATATGCTTTCTTTGACTTTTTATTTTTATTTCTCTTGAAATATTTATTCTTCTTTTCAAGTGTAGGACATTCACTTTTAACATGTCCCTTTTCTCCAAATTCAAAGCATATAACCTTCCTTATTGGTGCTTCCCTTTTTCTTTCTTTTCGTAGAACCTTTTCAATCTTCTTGATGAGATCATCATCTTCACTACTAGTGGATTCATCCTTTTGATTGCTATCATGATTTTTTATCCTTGTATTTAGATCCATGTCTTTTGAATCTTTTACTTGGATTTCATGTTTTTCAAGTCTTGCAAGTTTCGTCTCATATTCTTGAAGTTTTTCGAACAAAGTGGCAGAAGTCATTGTGGATAGATTCTTCTTATCGGGTATTGTTGTCACTTTTGGTTGCCATTCCCTGGATAAAGATCTAAGCACTTTAAGATTAATTTCATCATTAGTTAAAGTCTTACCGAGTGCTTTCAAATGATTTGTCAAGTGTACAAGTCTTTTCTGCAAGTCGAGGATTGATTCTCGGGGCTGCATTCTGAATAGTTTGTATTCTTGACTCAATGTATTTAATCTCGATCTTTTAACTTCAGCGGTTCCTTCATGAGTTTCTACCAGGGTATCCCATATTTATTTCACCGTTTTTCATGCCAAGACCCGGAAGAATTCATCCATGCTAAGTGCATCTTGAAGAAGATTTATTGCCCTTTTATCATAGAGAACCGTCTTCTTATCATCTTCGTCCCATGCAACTTTAGGCTTTGATGAGCCATCACCATTGATTATCGTTATAGGGATAAATGGACCATTCTCTACGGCATCCCATATTTCTTATCCTCGTGCTTCTAGATGTGCCTTCATGCGTATTTTCCAGAAGTCAAAATATTCACCACAAAATAGAGGAGGCTTGTTGTTACTACCACCATCTCTGAAAACGGGATTTTGATTTGCGGAAGCCATTCTGGATCTTTTAGGAGAAGGTTACCTATAACCTGCTTCGATACCTATTGTAAGTATGAGAGTGCGCCTAAGAGGGGGGGGGGGGGGGGGGGGGGGGTAAATTAGGTACTTTAAAAGTTTTACCGTTTTAGTGAGATGGATGTTAATTTTTTGGTTTAGTGCATGAGTTTACAAATGTGTTTCTTTCTTTTCTGGTTTATGACTAGTGATGAAAGCGGTAAATGCAGAAAAGTAAAGAACACAGAGATGTATTCTGGTTCCCCTCACAGTCCGAGAGTACTCCAGTCCCCTTTCAACATGAAAGAGATTTCCTTATTGTTAGATCTCTAGACAAGACACCCTAGTCCTTCTATACAAGACTCTAACCAATAAAACCACCAAGAACAATCCTCTTGGATTTTCACTATGTCAACAATGAGAACAATCCTCTCAAAGTGACTACACACTTGTATCCAACAATCCTGGAAAGACAAGATTTTAAAACCACTTAAACTTATTTCCAACAATCCTGGAAAAATAAGTAAGTATCTATCAATATTTGATTTTGAGTGAGTTGAGTAGTAATGATCACTTAGAGTGATTTAACATTGAATGATCTTCTCTTCCAATGATAATATTGTATAATGACTCAAGATATAATTGCTCAAAGTTTTCTGTTTAACAATGTATGAAAGTGTGCAGAAAACTTATGTATGAAAGTGAAGAAAAACTTGAGTTTGTATTTTGAAAATTCAGAAAATATATTTGGAAGAGGTGTTGAAAATGATTTTGAAAATGAATATTTATATGTTCATAGCACCCTTTTGAAACATCATAAAGTTCTGAAAATGAATCATGAATAAATGCCAAGATTGAGTGAAAGGTTTCAATGAAAAGGTATTATGAACAGGCATGTGAAAAGCTGTTGTTTTTCAACATCGTGTAGCATGCAATCGATTGCACCCTTTGTGTAAATCGATTGCACGGGGTTTCAACAACTATATTTTCAAAAGATTTAAGTGTGCAATCGATTGCACAAGCAATGTAAATCGATTGCATGTGAAGTCAGTAGCAAAAAAATAAGTGAGTGCAATCGATTGCACAAGCAATGTAAATCGATTGCACTGAGAAACAGAAGCAGATATTTTGAATATTTTAAGTATGCAATCGATTTCACAAGTAATGTAAATCGATTGCACTGAGAAACAGAAGCAAAAGATCTGAAAAATTGAAGCATGCAATCAATTGCACTAATATGCAAATTGATTGCACTCAAGTGAAAAATGAATTTTAACTTTGAAAAACTTGAGTAATGATTTATAAAACATTTCTTATTCACCATTGAGCATCTATATCTTAAGATTAAATTAAATAATATCATTATACCTTGAAAGTTGTTAAGAGCTTTGAACTGAATATTTTGTCCGTAGATGCTTTGAGCTTGATCATAAATCTTTGCCTTCTTTGTCAATCATGGTTTGTCTTCATCAAAACAAAAGTTCATTTGAGAAGCTTGATTTTACATAAACTTGGGCAATCGAAAGAGGCTGAGAGGAAATAGAAGGGTGCCAAATCGAAGGAGACTTAAATTCCTCCAAATTTGTCAAAATGTTATTTTTATCTGTTTTCTCCCTTTTTGACAGTTTCCTCTTAATCTTGGTACTGGAAAATCCCAAAGCACTTGTGCAAGCCCGAACCCTGAGAATCTTTGTGAAAAATCCTTGAGAAATGAGAGGGAAAATTTTGGGGTACAACAATTGCCCCTATTCAATCTTCTTACACCTGAAGAGTTAGATGGGCAAATCTGTCATTCGTGACTTGAAGGTGGAAGATGATTGAACACTAGAGTGCCCAGAAATTTGCACTCGATGAAGTTGTGGTCGATTGTATAGGGAATGGGCTTAAAGATTCCATTTAGTAATATGATAGAGAGTTGTCGGAGATAGGCTTATAGATGCCATCCAAAGGTGATTGTTGACATAAATTATACTAAGTCTAAGCTTGACTTCAACTGGAAAAGAATCAGAATAAATCTTGGAGCGATTTATATGAACCAAAGAAGATGTATGTGGGAAAGAATCGGAATAAACCGTTGAGAGATTTAAACTGAAACAGTAGAGGTCTGGAGAAGAATCAGAATAAATCTTGGAGTGACTTATCTGAACCAAAGAAGATGTATGTGGGAAAGAATCAGGATAAACCATTGAGAAATTTAAACTGAACCAGTAGAGGTCTTGAATTTTCTTTAATTGGAAAGAATCAAAATAAATCTTGGAGCGACTCATCTGAACCAGTAGTAGTCACTTACAGCTTTGATTGGAGAACTTTGTATCGGTGGATGTCCTTCCATGAGAATTAAGCTCACCATGTCGAGTGGGTTATATCCCTTGACTCAAGTTTGTTGTACTTGATCTTTAACGGTGTTTGGTTAGAGGAAATTAAATCCTCTTGCCCTTTGATAGACGTCTGGTTCAACGTGACCCTGCATCAAAGACCCTCAAGATCCTTGAAATAGTTATTGAAAATGCTATGGTATGATGTTATGTACAAGTGTGCAAAGTAATCAAGTTTATATACAAATAATCATATACACACAAAGCAGACAAGTTCTTAGGCTTAGGCTTGCATGGAGTTTGTAGGTAAGTACCCTCTTAAAGTTGGATTGGTTCAACCTGTCCTATAAATAGTAACCGGGTTCTAAGGGATCTCAATATCATTGACCTTTCCCATAAGCTTCGTTCGATAGGCCATTGACTCGCAATCAAACAAAACTCAATAGTTAAATCTCAATGAGTGTAGCATCGAGTATCAACCAATCTTCGGTCAAAACCAAAGTCGGCTATCTCACAACTTCCTAATGGCCAAGGATGAGTCACTTAAGAGGTTCTAAAGGTCAATTAACGCTTAATGACACTAAGGAAGCCTAATGTTATCCTTGACTGACTCAAGGAACATTAGTACAAGCTGAAGTATCACGCTAAAATAGATATCACTTCGTCCATATCGGTATACCCCGTACAACTTCCATGATTTATTGCTACTTACCTAAAAAGGTACCCCAGATTCGGGTGTAGGATCTTTAACAATAACCCAAACAAGGACCCAAAAATGTAAAGCAAGCAAAGCAAGTAAAGGTGATCTAACCCTAAGGTAACCCCACTTTTTAGGTAAGTTCCCCAGCAGAGTCGCCAGTTATGTAACGCGGTGGGAGAACTGACTTGGGTGTTTTGCATTTGATCGCAATGTTAAGGTTAGCAAGAGTCTCCACCGACCTTTCTTTTATCCAAAAGGAAAGACTGATAAGAATAGAAAGACCTTTCGAGATGTTTTCTGAGTTCGCGGGGTAGATTATGAAAAGGGAAGGTATTAGCACCCTTTTCATCCATAGTTATCTACGAGCTCTTAGTTGCTTGCTAGATCACTTGATTTTGTTTGAATGTGCTTGTGGTGTGGGATTTGAAAGTATTTTGAAAATGTCTTTGTAATGGTTCTCGTTTCTATAATAACGCGTACAAAGTGTTTGTTTCGAAAATAGTTCAAAGAGGTGTTTATGGAATGTGTTTTTGAAAGTGATTTGGAAAAGGTGTCTTTGTAATGGCTCTTGTTTCTATAAGAACGCGTACACAATGTTGCCTTTTGAAAATGTTTCAAAATGAGAGTGTTGGTGTATAAAATGTTTTTTTGTGAGCAAGCGAGCAACTAGGAGCAAATCTACCTACTCATAAGGTCTTACATGTTCTTTTCCTCCTCCTTTAGATGTTGCTATCTTACCATTGATTTGGTAAGAAGCCCCATCATTGGATGTGAAGGGATGGGCGTGGGACATTCGTATAGTAATAGAAGGAAACCTATGGGACGTTTTAGCAATGTCGTTTAGGGAATAGATCATTTACCGAAGGCAATATCGAGGGTCATCGAGGGACTACGATCTTTTATCGAGGGTCTTTACTAAAACACCCATGTTCGAGGGACATGACTATTTTTCTGATAGGAAACAAGTGGGATTACCCTAAGAGAGCATGTGTGCAAAGTGTGTTTGATTGCATGCATTTGTCTTTGATTTTTAGGTTGTCTACTTGTTAATTTTGTCTTGCCATACATAGCTAATTACTAGCATTTGTATAAAGCAATAAAAAGTGAAAAAAATAAATCCTACACTATTACAACCATATCGAAAGGTATAAAAAATATGAAGGAAAAAATAAGATAAAAATAAGCAAAAAGAGAGTATTTCAATTGGGGGGAAGAACTCTTCGATTGGCATTCTGTTGGAGTTCTTCGATTGGGCCTTGGCAGCAGTAAAGTCAGGTATTTCAATTAGGCCTTGGCAGAAGCAAAGTCCTGTCCTTCGATTGGGCAGGCACCAGCAGGGTTATTTCTTTCGGTTTGCTTTTCTGTCTCCTTCGATTGAGAGTTGGAAACAAGATGGTCACACTTGTCGCCTAGGCCTGGAAACAAACCAGGTTGAAGCCTTCGTTTGAGGCCTGTAAACAACAAGGCTCTGGCCTTCGTTTGACGCCCAAGAGCAGCAACTTCATACTTTGTCACAGGTTCTTTGCTGACCCTTTGTAAGCATATTGGGTACTCAGAGTATGATTCGAAAGGTACAAAAAACCTGTACTAAAGTCTAAAAATTCAGTATCCAAATAAAACTACAATCCAGGGGTTAGCATAAATTTGTTTGGCACTAACCCAAAGGCTAACAAATCAGAGTTAAGATTCTCCATGAATAAGCAATAGTAAATCGAAGGTTAAGGCAAGGTCCTACCTAAGATATCTACATTTTTCCGTTTACAATGTATGTACAAATGAAGTTAGAACGAAAAAAAGTTTCAAGTTAAGAAAAGACTTACCTCTTGAAGTTCCAGTCGAAGGAGTTGTGTATGGCTTGATGATGGACTAGGCTTAGCTGGGATCTCCCTGGAACTATTTCAGTTATCATTTTACTTGGAAAAAGGTCACTGAATCAAAGGTTGATTTATGGAGGTTAGGAGTGAATCGAAGGATTCACTGACTTCTGTGAGTGGTTTTTTTAGGGCTTTGGGAGTGTTCCAAAGTTGGTGTATGGAAGCTGGGGGGAAAGGTGAATCGAAAGGATGATAACGTGAGTTAGGGAGGTGGATCGAAAGGCTTCTATATATTGGTTAGGGAGGTGAACTGAAAGGATGATAATGTAACAAAGGGGGTTGATATCTTTTGAGAGTTTTGAGAGTTTTTTGAGTTGGAAGATCTGAGAGGTTTGAGATTTTTTAGAGTTGGAGAGTTTGAGTGTTTGGGATAATTTTTAAATTCGTTCACCTGGTCCAAAAGATCCTCCTCAGCTTTGCAAATGTTCCTCTATTTATAGAGAAAAGAAAGGAAATGTTGTAGTAGCCAGCTTACAAAACAAATGATAAAATAATAGGTAACGTGAGAGGTACAAGTGGGAGGCTTGTTGGAAGTTGGGATGTGACTGTGCCTCCTGCTTTTTGTTCAGACGAAATTCAAGTGGAAAGCTTCTTTTGTGATAAAAGTGCTTTCTATGAAAGTAAATAGATAATAGCCTTTTGCCAAGAATAGTATTATCCAAAAGACAAAATTCAAAACCTTTATACAAACCTCTAATCATAAAGATTTGGAAACAAAGTAAGCCTGACAAGTGAGATTTGGTCTTGAGATTTGTTCAAACTTGCTCCAAACGAAGACTGCTTCGAATGGCTCAGCTTGGATTCGAAGGAAGCTGATTCGAAGGGAATCATAGCTCCAATCGAAGGTTTGCTTTCTAGGAGTCACATGTGGCCAAATGAAAGGTGCATGCTGGAGTCAAATGCCTTGTGTCTGTTTAGCATGAGGGAAGTTCCTTTTGAATCGAAGGGTGTTCCTTCAACGGAAACAAGAACTTTAGTCAAATCTTGCATGAAGACACCTCTTGGCCCAAACGAAGCTTGCCCCAAACGAAACAAAATGCAAGCAACAGGTAGTATGTGCCCAATCAAAGCAGCTTGCAGGCAGCAGGCAGCATGTGCCTAATCGAAGCAGTTGGCAGGAAGCAGGCAGCATGTGCCCAATCGAAGCAGTTGGCAGGAAGCATGCAGCAGGCCACATGTGTCCAATCGAAGCAGTTGGCAGGTAGCATGCAGCAGGAAGCATGTGCCCAATCGAAGCAGTTGGCAGGCAGCATACAGCAGGCAGCATGTGCCCAATCGAAGCAGCTTGCAGACAACTGATTTTGAGCAATCGAAGGAGGCTGAGAGGCAGTAAACTTGGGCAATCGAAAGAGGCTGAGAGGAAATCGAAGGTGCCAAATCAAAGGAAGCTTAAATTTCTCCAAATTTGTCAAAATGTTATTTTTATCTGTTTTCTCCCTTTTTGACAGTTTCCTCTTAATCTTGGTACTGGGAAATCCCAAAGCACTTGTGAAAGCCTGAACCCTGAGAATCTTTGTGAAAAAAAACCTTGAGATTTGAGAGGGAAAATTTTGAGGTACAACAGCTGCCCCTGTTCAATCTTCTTACACCTGAAGAGTTAGATGGGAAAATCTGCCATTCGTGACTTGAAGGTGGAAGATGATTGAACACTAGAGTGCCCAGAAATTTGCACTCGATGAATTTATGGTCCATTGTGTAGGGAATGGGCTTAAAGATGCCATTTAGTAAGATGATAGAGAGTTGTCGGAGATGGGCTTATAGATGCCATCTAAAGGTGATTGTTGACAGAAATTAGACTAAGTCTAACTTTGACTTTAACTGGAAAAGAATCAGAATAAATCTTGGAGCGATTTATCTGAACCAGAGAAGATATCTGTGGGAAAGAATCAGAATAAACCGTTGAGAGATTTAAACTGAAATAGTAGTGTTATGGAGAAGAATCAGAATAAATCTTGGAGTGACTTATCTGAACCATAGAAGATGTCTGTGGGAAAGAATCGGGATAAACAATTGAGAAATTTAAATTGAACCAGTAGAGGTCTTGAATTTTCTTTAACTAGAAAGAATCAGAATAAATCTTGGAGCGACTCATCTGAACCTGAGAAAATGTCTATGGGAAAGAATCAGGATAAACCGTTGCGAGATTTAAACTGAACCAGTAGAGGTCTTGAATATTCTTCAATTTATGGTAGGCATGTGTAGGGCTGCTTCATGATGAGTCCGTGTAAAACTGCATCTGGAATTGTCTGAGAAGGAAACTGGGTAGAATTACTTCATGATGAGTCCGTGTAAATCTGCATCTGGAAATGAGAAGGAACCTGGGTAGGGTCGCTTGATGATGATTCCGTGTTAAACTTCATCTGGAATTTTTTGAGAAGGAACTTGGGTAGGGTTGCTTCAAGATGAGTCTGTGTTAAACTTCATCTTGGAAATAGGAGAAACTTGTGTAGGGTTGCTTCATGACGAGTCCGTGTAAAACTTTATCTTGAAAAATGAGAAGGAAACTGTGTGGGGTTGCTTTATTACGAGTCCGTGTAAAACTTCATCTTGGAAATAGGGGAACCTGTGTAGGGTTGCTTCATGATGAGTCCATGTAAAACTTCATCTTGGAAATAGGAGAAACCTGTGTATGGTTGCTTCATGACGAGTCTGTGTAAAACTTCATCTTGGAAATAGGAGAAACCTGTGTAGGGTTACTTCATTATGAGTCGTCGTAAACCTTTATCTTGGAAATAGGAGAAACCTGTGTAGGGTTGCTTCATAACGAGTCCGTGTAAACTTCATCTTGGAAATAGGAGAAACTTGTGTAGGGTTGCTTTAGCTGGTCATGTAGATAATTGCCCTGACTTGTTACACGTATTAATCTGGAACTTGAAAATGGTTGATGGTAGCCATTTGTTGATTGACCTTTTTCCTGAAAAAGGTAAAACGTTAGTTGTATGCAGTGTCATGATGTATGAAATGCATGGTGCAATGTGTTGCACCCCAAAATTTGCCCTCCTAATCTATTTTATTTGGCTCAGACTTTTTGCATTCATCTGCATCATTCCAATGGGTCATTGGCATAGCACGCATTTTTCATAAAAATAGATTGCCTGAGGTTCAAAAGTCCAGCAGTTAGGGAGCTAAAGTTTACAACTGATTTAAGGTGTATGTGTGAAATGAGCCTGATTATTCAGGGTCTCCCTGGTGTCAGCAAGTTGGGGAATTAGGGTTGTGGTTCATTCTCATTTTTTGGACTTCCTTTCCCTTAAGCAGCAAGGCTATTATTTTCTGATAAACAACATGCTTAATGACTTTGACATGGCATTCATCCACTCTTCAATTAACCAATTCGGGTTTTGTCGAATCATGGATCAGAGAATCATTGGTTGTGAAGCTCGGGTTTTCTTTTGGTTCGGAGTGTTTATCAAACAAGACTGAGTCTTCTGGTGCATTGAATTGTGAATTTAGGGTTTTTGATTGACGGTTGTTGTGGATTTCTTCTTTATCAAGCTACAAGGTTATTCTCTTCATCTCAAAAATCAAGTTGCAAGGTTTTATCTGTTAAGTCTGAAAATTTGGGTTTATTTCCCTATGTCTATTGGAAGATGATGCTTTGTTTCATTTCGAAGACATTTTGAATATTATTCTATCCATGTCTCAAGTCGTCACTGTGCACCTAATACAAGCAGGTTAATGTTTTGCATTTTGTGTGTGAGTTTGTTGATGTTCATCAATGAGGAATGATTAGAGGATATCCTTCTAAGCTTCAAATTTTATCTTCTTCAAGGATCCCACAAAGACATTTTTTGACAAAACAAAGGACTTGTGGGGTTGAATTTAAAAGTATGAGGTCATGGCATAAGGAATGGTACCATAGATTCATGTTGATCAAGGCCATTTTTGTTCTCATCATCGTTAGTTTTTGCTCACAATACAAGTCAATGTGGATTAGTAGTTTTAAGGATATCTTGGTTATACTTCTTCCATATTTCCATCTTCGTTACTAGCTCCTCAAAAGAATTATATTTGTGTGAGTCCGATGGATCTTCATTCATCCGTTCTTTTGGCTGAAACACTTACTATTCTGATACTTGACGGTTGTACGAAGCTTAGGAGTGTTAAAGGCCGGAAACGTTTAAAGTTTTTTTGGAAAAGATCAGTGTCATTGGCTGCACAAGTCTCGAGGAATTTGCCGTCTCCTCGGATTTCATTGAAAACTTGGATTTAAGCAGTATAGAGATTCAAACACTTTACCTATCTATTGGGCTTCTTCGTAATCTTAAGTGGCTTAATCTTGAGAGTTCAAGACTTGAGTATCTTCCAAAGGAGTTACCTAGCCTAACATCTATTAAGGAGCTTAGGACTTCTGGAAGTGGACTAAAAGTTAAGAAACACAGCATGATCGTCACCACCACCGAATAGAAGCAATCTCTGAAGGCAAAGTGTTTGAGTTAGACTGTTTGACAATCAAATCAAGGTCCATCTTTCTTCCTCTTCTGTCTTTTTCTTATTTCGAAACCCTAAACCCCCTTTTCATTCCGATCCGAGATCCAAGAAAATGGATGAAGAGTACGACATCATCGTTTTGGGAACCGGTCTCAAGGAATGCATTCTCGGTGGTCTTCTATCCGTCGATGGCCTCAAGGTTCTTCACATGGATAGAAATGACTATTACGGAGGAGAATCCACCTCGCTCAATCTTATTCAGCTTTGGAAGAAATTCAGAGGAGATGATAAGCCTCTTCCACATTTGGGTTCTAGCAAAGACTATAATATTGACATGAACCCTAAGTTCATTGTGGCTAATGGCATGTTAGTGAGGGTTCTCATTCATACTGATGTTACCAAGTATCTCTATTTTAAAGCTGTGGATGGAAGTTTTGTCTTTAACAAAGCAAAGGTTCACAAAGTACCTTCAAATGATATGGAGGCCTTGAAATCTCCACTTATGGGGATATTTGAAAAAAACGACGTGCGCGCAAGTTTTTCATTTATGTTCAAGATTATAATGAGAGTGATCCTAAAACTCATGAGGGGATGGACTTGACAAGAGTGACTACTAAGGACCTGATAGCAAAAATTGGCCTTGATGATAACACTGTGGATTTCATTGGTCATGCTTTGGCGCTTCATAGAGATGATCGCTACTTGAGTGAGCCATCTCTGGACACTGTGAAGAGAATGAAATTATATGCAGAGTCTCTTGCACGATTTCAAGGGGGATCACCCTACATATACCCTTTGTATGGTTTAGGAGAGCTTCCCCATGCATTTGCAAGGCTTAGTGATGTTTATGGTGGTACATATATGGTGAACAAACCTGAATGCAAGGTACAATTTGATGCTTAAGGAAAGGTTATTGGTGTCACATCTGAAGGGGAAACTGCCAAGTGCAAGAAAGTTGTCTGTGATCCATCATATTTGCCTGGCAAGGTTGGAAAGGTTGCAATAGCAATAGCCATCATGAGCCATCCGATCCCCAGCACCAATGACTCCCAATCAGTGCAAGTTATTCTCCCACAGAAGCAGTTGGGTCGAAAGTCAGACATGTACCTATTCTGTTGCTCGTATTCTCACAATGTTTGCCCAAAGGGAAAAATATATTGCATTTGTATCAACTGAGGCAGAGACAGATCTGCCTGCTATTGAACTTAAAACTGGGATTGACCTTCTAGGACCTGTTGAGGAGATATTTTTTGATATGTACGATAGATATGAACCAGTCAATGAACCCACTCTAGACAACTGCTTTGTATCAACCAGTTATGATGCTACCACACACTTTGAGTCAACAGTAGTGGATGTCTTCAACATGTATACATTGATAACCGGCAAGGTTCTCGACCTCTCTGTGGATCTTAGTGCCGCCAGCGCCGCAGAAGAGTAAAGAAAAAAATGATGATTTCCTTTGTGTTTGTTATGTGTTGCCAATGGAATCCTTACATTGGACTTTATGACAAATGTTAACAATTTATAATAAGTTTATTATATAGATTGTTTTTGTTTTGGAAAAAGAATACTCTGAATACTGTAGAACAGATTTGTTTCCTTCCCACACCCAGATGCTCCCATGTGCGTAATACATTTGTTATCTTAGGCATGTATGATGTGTGCAACAAAAAAAAAAGTTCAACTGGACTTAACTCATCCACAGAGAATAAAGTCATCAATAAGGAAGTAAAAGGCAAAGAAGAAGTTAAGACCGAAAATGCAGTGTCATTTTATATTTAATTAACAATTAGTTATGTATACAATTTCACTACAGTGTGGTGGATTATTAAATTGAAATGAAGACAACTTGAGTCAATATTATCAATTCACAAATTGTCAAGACTTGGGAATCACATTGATGCTTTAAGGGAGGTTGCTAAACTTCCATTTTCGCCTCTAGATCCTCGAGAACCTGATACTTCTGTTGAGGTGTTTGAAAATTTATCTCCTCATGTCCAAGCTTGTATACCAGACCTCTGACTATGATGGATCGCTTCGTGCCTTGAGGGCTAAGACTTCCAGTTTTATTGCAAATAATGTAAAGAGGAATTGGCCTCGTAATTTGTATGAAAGAGTTGCTTGAGCATTCAGGCTTGTCAGCAGATCAAAAATATGCAGTGGAGCTAATTGGAGGTGCTACCAGAGTGCCAAAGTTACAGGCTAAGCTTCAAGAGTTCCTTGGTAGAAAAGAACTTGATTGGCATCTTGATGCTGATGAAGCAATAGTTCTTGGTGCTTCCCTGCATGCTGCAAATATAAATGATGGAATCAGAAACAGAACTACAAACTAACAAATAGTGCCAGCCCATTTCAAGGTCACATAACTGAATTTCAGTTTCAAAAAAAACTAACTCTAAACAGTTACTAACTCCTAACCAATTCTATAACTAACTCCTTTTAACCCAACTAAACAACACTGCATAACTTCTAACAGGATTTTCTAACTGTCCTAACAAACTCCAAACAAACTCCTAACAAACTCTAAACAGTTTCTAACCAAATCCCATCTTCTAAACAATATAGCAGAAAATATATATAACAGGGAGATTATCATTCAGTTGGAAGAGGATGATTTTATGATTCAACACAAAAAAAACTCACCTTCCAATTCTCTCTGAAATCGCATAATCATCAATATTGCTTCATCATCTTCTGAAACTTCTTCACAGTTCTTACTCTTCTCGGAAACCACCGCAAATTACTCCTCCAATCGAATTTCATCAACTTCATCTTCATGTTCTTTAAATCGCCCCTTCACTAGAATTACTCTACTCTTCATCACCCTCTTTCATCTTCAATAAATTGGATATCACAACCTCGATGCTTCAATCATTATCAATCCTACATCGCGTTTCTCACTGCAAAAACAAATGTAAAGTATCAATTCCTCACATCAGTCCAGATTCAACCATCATTACCAAGTTTTCAACATTACAACTTTGTTCAAAATTGCAAGAACGGAAGAAGAATAGAATGGAGGATGTACCTGATTTGTAACTGGATTTCTGGTCATTACAACACTGTCAAAAGCATATCAAATGGGTCTCGGTTGATCTTTCATGAACGCTCCCTTTAGTCTCCATTCTTTGCGGTTTCCACCATCAGCACTGAGCTTTGAGTCTCGTTTCTCTTATTTCTCTCTCAATTTCTCTTCATCTTCGTCAAAACCTCTCACTCACTAAACACACATCATCATATCACAGCTCCATCATCACCTTCGTCATTATCGAGCTTCGCTCATCAATCAACTACAGCTCTGTGTTTTTTATTCTCACTGTAAGCCTCAACAACCTCATCATCTTCATCTTTGTCTCACAGCAACTTCGTCAGGAATCCGCAACACTTGCATCATCATCAACTCGGATTTTCGATCGGTTTCATCAACATCACGAGTTGCGTAGAATCAACAACAACAGCGCTGCAATTCAGACGTAAAAAAATAAATTGGAGAAGAAGACGCGTCAGATCGATCTCTGAAACAGAATCGAAAAAGAAGAGCGCATTATAGAGAAGCGGGTACTTTGAAAGTCTCGTCATCTTCATCAGAACTGAAGCAAAGTAGTTACGGTGGAGAGGATGAATGGAGGTGTCGAGTATTCGCGGTGAGCTTGTATTGAATTCAAAGATAATTCAAGCGGCGACAACGGCGATTGTAAAAGAAGAGGTTTGAGCCTCTTATTCATGGCGCGGCGGAATCGTGAGATAGAGCTTCGATGATGGCGGATGACAGATTGAGCGAGAACGGAGAGAATTGTTGGAGGGCACGGCAGGGATTGACATGCAGCGGCGAAGAGAAAGGGTATCGCGCCGCCGTTGACGAATGAAGAAGACCACTCCTCGAAACCTAATCTCATATTTTCATCCCCTTTCAATTTTCTTTTTTTCTTTTTTTTTTCTTTCTTTATTTTATTAGTTATTTATTTTTAGTAAAATAATAAAGAAACAAAAAAATAAGCTTGGATTATTGTTGATGGATCTTGGTCCGGATTGCTTGTCCTGGGCCCATTTTTATTGTTTTTTTGCACATGTCATAAAATCCATAAAAACTTGTTAGTTTTTTTTGATCTAGGAATTAATTCTCGTTTGTTTGTTAGAATTTTTGTCTATAAAAAAAAATAATAAAAAAGAGGTAGTATATAATAGAATTTTTCTAGAATTTCTTTTTTTAAATTTTAATTAAAATTTTCTATTAGCATTTATGTTTAGTAACCATTTTCGTTTTCATCCTCAGTTAAGATTTTGTTCGGATATTGATATAACTTTCGCAATGGGAAATGCTTGGATATTAATTTTCGATCACTCATGCGGAGTAACTTCTGTAGAGTTTTCTTACCACTTGCGGGACTTTGAAGAGGCAACGGACCTTCTCCGTTCGGTATCGTCACAATCTTATTTTATCCCTCATTTCGCACTTTATTGCATTTCTTTATCGCAAACCATATGCATGCTAACATTAGGTAGAATTCCTTCAAAATTCTAACTTCAGGTCTAATACACAATAACATTAGGTTTAGAAATAGGCTAGTCCCCCTTTAACTTTTTTTCTCTTTTCGCATACGCATCTAAAACAAAAAAAAAAACTTCTTTCTCTTGCAAAATTCAAAACACTTTAAATTTACTGACAAGAATCATGTCTTGGCTAAGTTTGAGAGATGATAAGCGGGTTTCTTCTCGGCCTTATTATTCTCTTGTTCTAAGCTTTGGTATGATTCAAGTCTCAAAGAATCATTTCATGAATAAGTAGAGACATGGCTAAAATCTCTCCCTTGAGATTAACTAGTCATTCTCTACAAGCGAAAAACACCAACAAACATAAAAATCTTTTGCCTTCGGGCCCTTTCTTTCAAACTCTTTTCAAAAGAGCGTACTAATTCACTTCTGTGCTGACGCGTAAATCTCCAAAGGTCGAGTTGCGGCAGAAGGCGAAATTACTATCGTTCATTACAAAAACAAACAAGTTCAAACCTTTTTGTGCGTCCAGGCACATTTCTTTCCAAACTTTTCAGAAGAGCATGTTAATTCACTTCTGTGCTGACGCGTAAGTCTCCAACGGTCGAGTTGCGGCAGAAGGCGAAATTAATATTGTTCAGTAAAAAATACAAACAAACAAAAACATATAAGCCGAACTACGGCTGCTCTGATTCCTAAAAAGGGATACGTAGGCATTGGGGTAGGGCCCGAGCGAGCACAATTTTATTTTCCCTACATTTTTCCCTTTTATTTCGCATGCATTTTCCCTTTAGTAGTATAATAAACAGTAAGCGTAGATTAGACACACCCATAAGATAGACGACAAGAGTGGATACCGTAGAGTACTACGGGCGTGTGGGGTGCTAATACCTTCCCCTCGCGTAACAGACTCCCTTACCCTTATCTCTCGGTCGCAAGACCTTGATTTCACCCTTCTCAGGTTTTCTTGATGTTTACCTTTCCTTTCCTGTGGGATAAAAGACGTTCGATGGCGACTTCATTGTTTGATGATTTTCAGCCGGTGGTTTCAGCTGGCGACTTCACTGGGGAATCAGGTCGACCAAATGCTGGTCCATCCCGGAGTCGCTCCTAGCTCTTGTTTTCTTTCCTTAGGGTGTTTATTTTTATGCTTTCAGTTTACTCATTTGTACATGTTTGTATTGCATTTTATGGCTTTCCATATCTGTTATCTATTATGCTGAACTTTGTTCTCTATGTTGGGTTGGGATGTCACTTTTGAGGTAAAAGGCCTAGTACCCAGGCCAGAGTGCACTAGGATACCTAGGAATAGAGTGGGGGCATGACGGCTATAGGACGTGGTCCGATTAGTGCAGTCATGTCATATACCACGCTCGGATGAGGTTCAAATGAATTACTATCGGCACCCACGTCTGTGGGCAAGCCCATAGCACTTTCAGGCGAACCCGTGATTTTCGAGTTACCATTATCTTACCCTGACCTAGTTTTCACCCGTGAGTGGGGAGGGAATTTCTATCACAGGTACAGATGGTGACTATGTGCAGATGGTTACTCGTGTTCAGATGGTAACTATGCTCAGACAATGACTACTGGTTCTGATGGCTATATTCTAGATTTCTGTTATGACTTGATGCAGATGCTATATCTTGTTGGTGACCGTATGGTTCTCAGATTTATTTTGAGTTCCTGATTTGTTTACCTGGAGGTTCATTCAAACCTTCAATCTTGGTATTCCCAGCATATTCAGAAAATGCTCAACAGTATCCAATGTTCCAGAAGCCTTGATCCCAGACAATGGGAGATCCACAGGGTACTTGGTTCTTATATATGCAGAAGTTATGTCGGACCTCTGATCTGATGATACTCACATGATCCAGAGCAGTGCAACAACCTTATTCAGGAATGATGGAACCATGATCCTCTTTGATCTCATGCCTTTGCATACATAACATGGCTAACTACATGCTTAACATACATGTTTTGTTATCTCCAAGTAATCACATTTGCAAGTCTTATACTAAACTCTTCCATCCCTTACTTGCGTAAAATCAAAATCAAAACACGAAAATTCACTGGAAATGACAGAACATGACATGGCATCCATTCATGCACCCCATGCATATTCATGCATTCATGACAGGTACCCAGAGATTGGGGATTCTTATTCAAACCTGGGGTTCTCTTCAAAGGCTCAACTTGGTTTCTCACCGCACATGCTCAGAGATCAGTTATGGAACAACTCTGAGTGGTGCATGCAAGCTTTGGCTCATAGTCAGAAACTTCTTCAAGCAGGAAGATAATTGATTGAAAACTCAGATGAACCAGGTCATGGAAGCTCTAATGATGATCAATAAACATATGGCTGCAACAAGTTGTCTCTTCACCTCATCATCTTTTGGGAATTGCTTTTAACCATGGAGTGCTACGTAATCCTGAGTTCTTAGAACATCTCATCAGCAGATGCTTCCTATGTTACCATAGGATCTTATATCAATGCTTCGTTCTTATTGACCAACATCAGATATGGTTGCCACACCGAGGCATCAGACTTTTTAACCAGGGGCATCCTCCATAACTTTGTGTTCACTGATTTGTTCAACAACAACCATTCTTTATTCCCCAAGTAAATTCATGGGGAAAAGCTTTTAAGCAAAGACAAGAACCCTGATGGGCATGCTAATGCGAGCCCAATGCATTACATCCTATTATTCCCAGTTTTTCCCAGCTCTGATCTTTGAGGACTTCCTCCCACAAACGTCTCTTCTGATTACAATATGTATACTTGATACATCTCCTATTCTGGGGTACCCGGTTTTGATATTAAAGACTACAAAGGGGTTGAAATATAAATCCCAGCACCTGTTCGGTGTCTCTTCCAAGGTCCAATTCCTTTTTGGCCAATTGCCACATTCTTTATCACCAGGTGGATGTCTCTTTTGATAGAAGATATACTGTATTAGTTTTTTATGGCGTAGTATGCCTGATGATGCAGTTTATATCGATTCTCTTGGAAAAGCATTCATTTGTTCTCCTGAAAGAATCCTCTACACATATTATCCTTGGATAATCGATCATTCGATTGAAGATGGTACATCATCTAGAGACAAGATCCAAGACGAGATCAATCCGGAGACTGTGATGTCCAAATCTGGAATTCTCTCACTCCCCTCATGCATCTTCATGCATCTTTGTGCATCCATGGAAGGTACTCAGAAGGTACTCAGAATGGTGAATCCTTATTCAGGCTCGATATTTTCTCTTCAGAATTATGAATCTTGACTTCTCACTACTCCGTTATCCGATAAAGTTGCGGAATGACTTTGTAGGAAGTTCAATGAGATGGGGTTATTTATCATGGACATGCAAGTAATGGCCTGTAGTCAGAAATTCTCAAGGAGAAAAATAGCCAGTTGAAGACTTAGTTGAGTCAGGTATGGAAGTTTTGAAGACAGTGTCAGCAAAAAAAAAGTGATCATGTCTAATTTGTTGCAACAGGAGCTGTCATTCATCCCCAGCCTATGGGACTTTTTTTTTAATCATGAGATACTTTGTGGGTCTCACCCAGAGCTTCACGTTCTCGAATTTTCTTGCTAGCAACTAGTTTCTGGTCTCCAAGTGAACCCATGGGGTAAAACTCACCAGCAGAGACAGAAAAAGCTTGAGAAGCAGATTGATACAATCTCAATACCTTGTATCCAATTACTTCCTCGTATATTGGAATCTCAGTGGTTTAAGCTTCATGCTTTGGGTCATCCTCCAACAAATTTCTCCCCTAATTTCGATGCGAATGCTAGATGTGTCTCCCGTTCTGGGGCATTTAGTCAAGATATTGAATACTGCAAGGGGTTGAAGTATGAAGTTTGGTACTTGTTTGGATTCTTTTCCAAGGTTCAGTCCATGTTTGGAGAACCATTTCAGGCTTTTTTTTTTCCTCAGCTGGATGTTTCTTATGTGTAAGTATAAGACGGGGTGATGCTTCTGCGATGAAGAAGTATAAGAGTTCTTAGATATCTGTTGTTGTGTAGAAGAAAAATACCTCAAAAGTCGAATGCTATATTCAGAGTTTAGTTTCTTCTATGTAGTAGAAGATTCTTTGTTACAGTTTCTGAATTTTTGCCTCCGTGCAGTAGGAAACCTCTCTCTTGTGAAGTAAGGGATGAAGTTTACTTTCTTCTGTGTAGTAGAAAATTCTTTGTTACAGTTTCTGAATTTTTGCCTCCGTGCAGTAGAAAACTTCTCTCTTGTGAAGTAAGGGATGAAGTTTACTTTCTTCTGTGTAGTAGAAGATTCTTTGTTACAGTTTCTGAATTTTTGCCTCCGTGCAGTAGGAAACTTCTCTCTTGTAAAGTAAGGGATGAAGTTTACTTTCTTCTGTGTAGTAGAAGATTCTTTGTTACAGTTTCTGAATTTTGCTTCTGTGTAGTAGAAGACAGAGACTCTTTTGCGTAGTGGGAGACGCTCCGGAATTCAGTGGCTGGATTTCTTTTCTGTGTGATAGAAGACGGTTGGCGTTTCTTCTTTATGGTAGGAGATGCTTTGTGATGCAATTTATGCAAATTCGCTTGATAAGTCCCTCATCACACATGGTGAAGGAACTTGATGTAGTTACTATACTGGGGCACTAGGACATTCCATTAAAGACTGCTGGGCTTTCAAAGAAAATATGCAAGACCTGCTGGCTGCAAAGGCTATTAATTTTAGGCTATCCAAGTCAGATTTGGAGTCTATGTTGACTCAGTAGATATCAAGATTGGTAGATCATCGTTCGAAGCAACAAGTCCATACGGACACAAGTCTCCTTAACATGGCATTTTCAAATTACATTTGCATTCTCATTCGTAATCTTTCTTGTCTTGGTTCAGTACTTTCTTATATGCGAAACTTGCTTATTATTAAATATTAATTATAATGCATTGAGTATGTTTGTTTTGAATTAGTCCATTCGTATTCACTCATGAATGTTTTTCTTTGACTTTTTGATACTTAACTCGTGTTAAATATAGCATAAAAAACCTCTGGAGGGAGAATGATGAGTAATATACCAAACAATTTCAAACGGTGTGCTTTTGAGTAGGACCCTACTGACGATGTACAGGCCTTGTTTCAAATTCCCAAACACCGGAGATATAAGGGAGATAGACCCTCGTCAACCCCTTTGAGCCTTGAAGTAGGAGTTTCTTTTCTTTTCAGAAAAAACCCTCACATTTAACCCAGGGCAGGGTATATTTCAGTTAATCTGATTGGGCGTTCAAAACTTGTTAAGAGTGCGCATCAAAGGATACAACAATGGCTATCCTTCAGAAGGTTGAGAGAGAACAAAACCACAATGGATAACTTTCATATATCAGCAGCGTGCATCAATGATAATGATATCCCAATAGATATCTCTCGCACATCGAAAGGTCAAAAGGTGACGATACCATAATGGCTATTTCTCGTCAACCAAACAGCAAGTCAGTCACACCTTTTTCAACAAATCAAATAATGACTCGAAATCACACGACTGGTTCAAACTAAAAGAAATAGTAAAAGAAAGAGACAAAAAGCCTTGCTAAGTCAAAACTTGGAAAACAAGTCGCTTAGGCAAAAGTCGGGGTATCCCGCTGGACTTCAAAATCAAATTCAAGAGGAATTTGTCCAGGCAAAAGTTAGGGAATACAAAAAGAAAGCAAAAAGCGCGAAAAGAGAAAAGGGGATTACCAAATAAAGATTCTCCACAAAAAATAAAGTCGTGTGATCAAAATACCAAGAATGAAAGGGTGAGTGACTGTCATATCCTCCTCAACCATGGTAAACTCTTTTGAGGGATGAGTGCTCGTATTAGTTTAACTGAATTTAGGATTGGAGAACATCATGGAGAATGGGTGGGCACCAAATATTTTGAGCCTTAAATCTGTTTTTTCTAAAACCATGAACCATGCCACGTTACAACCCTGAAAAGTCCTAACTGAAGCAAGGGTTAATTCGAAAGCACACTGTAACAAGAAATACGGTAATCTGACTTCTAGGGAGGCTTGCAAAAAAAAAACTTTTGAGTTGGTATCACTCTATCTTTTTACTATCTTTTGTACAAATTTTTGATGTTTCAAAATATTTTTTATATAAATCTTTTAACTTCAAGACAAACATGAGCTTTGCATTACAATTATCATTCTTATAATAAACATTCTTTGCATATGAGCAAGTGCTTAAACATCGAGTAAGTTTGCATAATGAGCATCAAATGAGAATTTAATTATCTCAAAGGACAAATTGCTTCAGGACACCGTTTAAAGGTAAATCATTTGTGGGAATGGTCTTAACCTGGGGCAAATCTTCTATCGACTCTGTCGAGTAAAAGAATACCAGTTTGAGAAATGATCTGAAATAGATTGTAAAAGTTGGTCACCTAAAGTTTCTGATAAGCAGTGGTGCATTACTTTCAGTTGGTCCCAAAGGACATATTTCTTCAAGTATCTAATTAGAGATTGAAGCAGTTCAAGTCGAGGAGTATGGTTGTGAGGTAACCTATATTCAAGAGCCAGCCACTCTAAAGTTATATTGCCTTCGAAAATACTCAGATTTCTCATCCCTCTGTGAGCATGAGGTAAAGGAAAAGGTTTGTCGAGATTCTGTTAAGCAAGGGGCAGGTGTGTAGAATATTCCGTCGAGTAGGTATTCAGCCAATCTGAGGCATTCAAGTCGGGATTTCATCCCTCAAAGGGCAGTCAAACTGGGGCAGTTACGTCGAGATTTGACAAATCTCTCTAAGAATGCATTGATCAGAGGAGAATCTTCCCAGAATTTGAAGGTGTATGAGCACTCGCTCAAGCATAGTTGGAATCCTCTCCAATTTCGGTTATCTGAACATCATGTTCCAAAGTTCATAGCACTGGGGCAGTTATGTCGAGATTTGATAAATCTCTCTAAGAATTTGTTGATTAGGGGAGAATCCTTTCAGAATTCAGAGATGCACGAGAATTCAATCAAGCATTGTTGAAGTTATTTCCAACTTCGGTCAGCCATGGGCAGTATTCTGAAGTTCATAACACTGGGGCAGTTTATCTTGGTGGTATAAATCTCAAAAAGTCCTCTCGGGGCAATTTTTCTGCAAAAGCCTTACCGACTGGGGCAAGAATTCATGTAAGGGCTTTCTCTCTTCTTGAGTAGTTGATCAGATCAAGTCTATACGCAGGCTAAATGACCTATGAATTTTAAAATCGTGCCAAGAAGTCAGGATTGTTATCTTCGACTTATCAAGGACTTAAGTCCACTTACTGATATCCTTTGTCCTAAGTCAAGGTTATTATCCCCAGTTGAAGTTTGGATTGTTATCCTCAGTAGGATATGAGCAGTAACGCAAAGATTATTTGGGTTTGTTTACTCGAACAAGACTCAATGGGAATATTGCTTCCTAAGGGGACGCCTCCTCCTAGTAAAAGACTTGTTGCTACTTGACATAGACCTATCTACCAAGGGGTTCCTCTTTTGAGACATTTTCTCCCCAGTGAAGTGTCCTCATTTCTCTGCAGAAGGAGAATGTCCTTTCTCCCTGGAAATATAGAAGTTGTTTAAAGTCTGGTTGACCCTTTTTCATTGGACTGCAATTTATTTTTGCAGCATCTCCTCTAAAGTCCATTTTTTAGTGGCATTCCTCCTCGGAGTCGGCGTGTTGAAGTGGCAATCTTGCATCACGATTTTTACCCAGTGATTGATCATTCAAGTTGTATATTCTTCAGTAAGGTTTTCCATTCCAAACAGGGTCATGTCGCCCCAAGTTCTGTTTTGCAAGTACTGTTGGTCTTACATGACAAAATGCATACCAGCAAATGAATCAAGAAGGGTATGTATGTGACTAACGTGAGGATGTTCGTATAATGAGATCCAATTTCCCCAGTGGAACTATTCTTCTTTCCCTAATAGAGCAAGTGTCCTTTCTCTCTGGTGAGATGTGCATGAAGAATTCCAGTCATAACTCTTTCGTTACCAGTGGTAGAAGATTTTGTTGAGAATATCCCTAGTGGAGTTTCTATCCCAGATGTTTGCTTCTTCCCCAAGTGAGGATATTCTACCTCCCAGCAATGTTATCCCCAGCATGGTATGAGTAGAATTCTTTTTATTTAAGAATTTATGTACTCTCCAACAGAAGTTTATCTTCGTCAAGATTCCTATGCCAGAAGTTTCCATTCTCAGTAAATTTTCCTCTTTCCAATAGAGGATAAGGAACTTATTCCCCGTGAAGTTGGGAGTTTAATCAGAATTCAAGATTTTCATTGAACTACAATTTATTTTTGTAGTATTATCCCAAGAAGTTACTTCCCCAGTGAGATCAATCGTTTAAACATTGATGATTTCAAATCTCGGTTCCCCATTGAAATACAAATTGCTTTTTCTCTACAAAAAAATCAGATGTGCAAGAACAATCGTTCAAAAGTTCATTGACTTCTCAGCAGCCGATTATTGATATGTTTTCATAATGCATTACTAAACTTGTATCATTATATTGCATCTACTAAAACGCGTAGCATTTCCATTGCATGGAGCATTACGCTAAAAAAATTCAAACATGCATGAGTATAAGCCAATTGTGTCCACCTGTGGTAACCAGATTGTTATAACACTCAGATTTGATTTATCTCCACAAGAAGCTTAGGGTAATTCTGTTATGTTTCCCCAGCAGAGTTTGTTTGGATTCACCACCAGTCAGGTCTTTGGTAGTTCTCCATTTCCTCAGTAAGTTTGTGGTTTGTGCTTGCCTTTGCAAGCCTTTGGTTATTTTACCCGCGTTTGCTTTGTCATTAGAGTGTGAGTAAGAGTCGGTATATAATCTTTCTTGCTTCTCAAGTGTTTGAGTATCCATACTTGGTATGTGGTAATTCAGATAATTGCCACTTTTAAAGAATTGACACCCCGCCTTTGGCCTGAGGGATTTTTGCCCTTGCGTATTTGCAAACTATCAAAAGCCCAATGTATAATGGCAATTTTTGTTAGAGTCTTCTTTGACCAATCTCTTTCTCTTGTAAAGTTCATCTTCGGTCGGTGCTCTTTAAAGGTCCTGCTTAGTCGGTTCCTTATTTTGGTTTATCCGCGTCAGTCGGGTCCTCCTTTCATTAGCCTAGCTAACTTTTTATGGTTAAGAGTCTTTCAATGTCTCTTCAAGGTCCAGTTGTCTGGCGTCCTTGTTTAGGAGAATAGATCCTTTTTATTGGGGCTTTCTTCAGTTAGTCTCGTTCCTGTGTTCACTATCAATTCTAAACATTTGTTTCTTGATGATCAACTTCTCTCTTGTGTATCTAACTCTGACCGGATATGCATACCTTTATCATTTGTTGAGAGTCCCCTTCGGCTGGTCTCTTTGCAGTTGTAAGTTCGCCTTCGACCGGCGTTCTCTTATTAGGAATCTACCTTCGGAATAGTATTCCTAGATGAAGATTCCCCTTCGGCTGGTTTCTTTATCCTAAAGTCCACCTTCGGCTGGCATCCTTTAAAATCCACCTTCGGCTGGTACCATTTGTTGAGAGTCCCCTTCGGCTGGTCTCTTTGCAGTTGTAAGTTCGCCTTCGACCGACGTTCTTTTCTTAGGAATCTACCTTCGGCATAGTATTCCTGGATGAAGATTCCCCTTCGGCTGGTTTCTTTATCCTAAAGCCCACCTTCGGCTGGCATCCTTTAAAATCCATCTTCGGCTGGTATCATTTGTTGAGAGTCCCCTTCGGCTGGTCTCTTTGCAATTGTAAGTTCGCCTTCGACTGACACCCTTTAAAGTCCACCTTCGGCTGGCATCCTTTAAAATCCCGCTTTGGTTGGTATCTTTCAAAACCCCGCTTCGGTTGGTATCATTTGTTAAAATCCACCTTCGGCTGGTACCATTTGTTGAGAGTCCCCTTCGGCTGGTCTCTTTGCAGTTGTAAGTTCGCCTTCGACTGGCGTTCTCTTATTGGGAATCTACCTTCGGCATAGTATTCCTCGATGAAGATTCCCCTTCGGCTGGTCTCTTTATCCTGAAGTCCACCTTCGGATGGCATCCTTTAAAATCCCGCTTCGGCTAGTATCTCTCAAAACCCCGCTTCGGCTGGTATCATTTGTTAAAATCCATCGTCGACTGGTATCATTTGTCAGGAGTCCTATTTGTTGGTCTCTTCCCTCAGTAAGTTCACCTTCGATTGGTGTTTTCTTTGCAAGAGCTTTCTTCGGTCTGTCTCTTTCTTACGTATCCGATATCGACCATGGATATGTATCTTTGATATCTCTGTTGTGCGTATTCGATACCGACCACGGATATGTATCTTTGATATCTCTCTTGTGCGTATCCGATACCGACCACGGATATGTATCTTTGATATCTCTTTTGTGTGTATCTGATACCGACCACGGATACGTATCTTTGATATCTCTTTTGTGCGTATCCGATACCGACCACGGATATGTATCTTTTCTATCTCTTTCTTACGTGTCCGATACCGACCACGGATATGTATTCTTGATATCTCTTTCTTACGTATCCGATTCCGACCACAGATATGTATTTTTCATACCTGTCTTATATGTTTGCTACCAACCCCAGACATATATTCTTGTATCTTTGATGTCTCTTCCTTACGTATCCGATACCGACCACGGATATGTATTCTTGATATCTCTTTCTTACGTATCTGATACTGACCACGGATATGTATCTTTGATATCTCTTTTGCGCGTATCTGATACCGACCACGAATATGTATCTTTGATATCTCTTTTGTGCGTATCTGATACCGACCACGGATATGTATCTTGAAGTAGTGAGAAACACAAGAAGGGGGGGTTGAATTGTAAAACTGAAAATCAATGCAATGAACAAGATATTTTTATCCTGGTTCGTTTGATCTCAAACTACTCCAGTCCACCCGTCAAGGTGATTTTGCCTCTCTCCAACGAGGTCTTAATCCACTATATTCAACTGAATATTACAGACTGCTTTAACAACTGCTAAAGCCTTCTTGATGCAAACCACAACCCGGTTTGTCAAGGAAACACTTTCTTACAAAGAAGATAAATCTAAGTGTGTGAATGTTTTCTACAAAACTGTATCACAACTGTGATGTATACACAACTTAAAGCTTAGAAACTAGATTGCTAAACAATGATTGAATATGAGAATGTGTAGTGTTTAGCAAACTGAGAGAAGGAAGATTTTGATCAGCTTTTATGCGTGTAAAGATTGGAGAGCATTAGCCAATTCAATCTTCAAAGTCTTGTTTATATAGCACTGAGATGTTGAGCGTTGGAGCAATATTCTTGATTCAATGCTAATAACAAACTTTCCTTATCGAGCAGATCTTGTCTGGAATGAGGCCGTTGGTATTAATTTGCTTTCAATGCACAGTACCGTTGCTTACTTAATGCAAGTTCTGGATTGGCTCATTCTGACTCTGCTTAGCTGCTGATGAACTGTTGTGTTTCTTTATCAGAGTGTTGAGTGCAGTTTTGTTCATCAGGCTTCAGCAAATACGTGAGTTAATCTTCTGATTCTGACATTCTGATATGGCAACTTCTGATGCTGATGTCAGGAACCAAATTTCTGATGCTGATTAGGTGTGATCTTGCTTATATCAATCAGAGTATCTGCAAATCAGAACGTAATAATTTAGGCAACAGATAGTTCATACATGAATCATATAAATAATATATCTTTTCACTTTGTTATCATCAAAACTTAAATATAGGGTAGTAGATTCAAACTTTGTTCTAACAATCTCCCCCTTTTTGATGATGACAAAAACTAGATATTATTAAATGAAAATAACGTGAAAAGATATCAGAGAGATGCATCAGAGTAAGAGGTTATCAAAGATAAGGGGTAAAAAGATATCAGAGTTGAGAGATACTCCCCCTGAGTTTATTACTTCCCTTTGATTACAAGTGTTCTTCAGGATCAGATCTTTTTGCCTTTCTTTGAACATCAGAGTATCAGAGTCTTTGACTATCGGAAGCTTTAGATCAGCATATCAGAGCAGAGCTTCAGATCAGCGTATCAGAGCTTTTCTTGTCAGAGCTTTGCTTTAGATCAGAGTATCAGAGCGGATCAGAGCTTCATAGCTTTTAGTTCTTCAGAGTGTCCAGGAGCTTCCTTGTACCTGTAGACTTTAAGCAAAACAAAAAAAACATTTTCAAGTATAATAGAGTTAGAATGTTTGAGAATTTCTATCTTAGTTAACCGTTATTGTTTAAAATATCATTCTTGTTCTCCCCCTTTTTGTCAGCAATCAAAAAGTGTAGGTGAGTGCTAAAACAATTAAGATCAGAAAAACTTGTCATATTAAAAGGTTCAGAATCAAACAGAACATATTCAAATAGTACATCAGAAAATCAAAGAAAACATGAAAAAGACATGAATAAAAAAAACTAAGGTTGGGGAGGAAAGCGTGTGAACAGGTTCTCCAGCATGGCTTTGATCTGATCAGCAGTCTCATTTTGCTTGTGCACCATGCTGACAACAGTGTCAATCTTGCTATCCTGCACATCCATTCTTTCTTTCATCTTCTGGTCGTTTTCATCCATCCTCTGCTGCAGACGCATGTCATTCAGCTTCAGCTCTTCCAGAGTCTGCCTGTCCAAGGCAGCTTGAGAAACATCAGAAGCAGGAAGCTTCTGAGAGCTTTCTGCAACATCTTCTGCTTGACTTGCTTCAGCTTGAATGGTCTTGTCTTCTTCTGGTTGCACCTTTGAAGCTAGCTGTTTCTCAGACCAAGGTTCACTATCCAGAGGGAGCACAGCTTCCTGAGGCAGCTGACTTTCAACTTCCTTCAGCAGCTTGCTGAAGTTCTGTTGTGCCTGCTCATAGTTGATATCCTGCAACTTGAGGGCTTCAGCACGTACCCAAAGTCTGAATTGTGACCAGAGCTGATCAGAAGCAGCTGGGTCAATCATTCCAGGACAGACTTGCTTCAAAGAAGCAATCCATTGCTGCACACCTGTTTCAAAATTCATAATACCAGAGCCAACATCTGGTTGTTTTTGTTTAGGGATGGCTATTTTATGTTTCATATCAGCAAGACGGTCAAGACTGGTTAAGTCTATGAAGGTCCTGCTGGGGTTTTCGGTGGTTTGCTTGGCAGCTGTTTGTTTTGGAGATGGAGTGGGAGAATCAGAGATTATGATTGGACTGTTTAGTGTTTTGGGAGTATTGGGTGGTGTAGATTCTGGTGAGGATGGCAACTGGGACATGGTAACTGTTGTTCCACATGGCAGCTGGATTGCCAGAGGTGATGGTTGAGGTGAATGAGGTTCAGAAGGTGGAGGAGTTTGAGTTTCAGAGTGATGAAACTCAGGTTGAGGTGATGGTGGATGAATTTCTGGTTGAGGAGAGGTTGTTGGAATTTCTGGTTGTTCAGGGATAAGGGGTTCTTCTGGAATTGATGAGAGAGGTTTTTGTTGTTCTGGTTGTGGAGGAGGGACAATTTGTGGTTCAGAGTTTGGATTGGCGGAGTGATCAGAAGTGTGTTGATCAATGTCAGACAGCACTTTGTCAATTGCTGATGTTATTGAGATTAGTTTGGGATGTTTGGTTCTGGGTCTTCTGAGTTTTAATGCCTCAGAAGGGTCATCTTCTGGTTCAGTTTCATCTATTGTTGGGATGGGGATTGAGATTCTATGAGAGGTTGGAGGAGGAATAGATGCTGGAATAGTAGAAGAATTTAAAACAGAAGCAGCAGATAAATTACCTCTTTTCTTGGGTGTCTGCTGGGATGATCCTTCTGAAGGTGCCTTCCTCTTCTTCGTCTTCTTCAGAGTCACTTCTTGTTGAGGTTGATGCAGAGGTTTGATAATCAGATTTGGATCTGTACCATCTGCCTTGCACGCATCTAAGTATCTGAGAACCACCTCTGGTTTAGATTCTATCTCAGAAAATAAAGGAAAGTCACTCAGTGGAACTCTTCTGCCGGTGATATCAGCAATAGCAGTAGCTCTGGGTTCCTTTTTGATATTCTCTATCAACTTCATTTTCTTCAAGTTCTTCACGTTCAGAGGCTTCCCAACTGTTGGTTCAATGGTGCTTAACTCTTGAGCTTCTATCAGATGCTCTATCAGCCTATTCTCTGTCAGAATATCTGATATCAACCTTCCAAAGGGTATCCAATCCCTCTTTGTTCTTTCTTCTTCCCTGGTTTCCTTTACACTTGTTCTGAGGTGGTTGAACAGAAGATGAGCCAAGTTGATTTTTACCTTCTGATCAATAAAGTAGATCAGAAACTGTTGATCCACATTTATGTAATCAGGTGAACTAGTTGGCTTCCTATGGTTGAAGCACCCCAGAATTATCTTAGCCCAAACTTTGTGATGATCCTTCAGATCTTTGATCTTGCTGCTGGGCACCCCATGGGTGAAAATCCTTGCAGCTATCACGCCCACATCAGCATATCTCTCATCCATATCAACACAGCGGACGCCACCGCCACTGTAACCGATTAACCTTGCTATGTGATCCTCAGTGATCACAAACTTCTTCCCCATAACGAAGGAGGTGACTAGATGCGTTGAAGCCTTCGCATGAATCCAGAATTCCTTGACTAACATAGGGAATGTTGGTCCAACCAACCTGTCAAAATACCTTTCCCATTTCTGTGCCCTAACTTCTTCTGTTAGGTCAAAACCGTTCTCCTTCAAGCTTCCAAAATCAATGATCAATTCAGATAACACTTCAAGATTCTTCACAGGAGTGAGGAGTGTTCTGAATGGCACTTGATATTGTTCAGATGATGCTTTCTTCTGAGGACCTGCAGAAGCACTGCTGGAGGTTGCCATGTTCACACTAAAAGATTTTGAGAAGAAACTGGGAAAAAGGGTTTTGCAAGAGATGAACACAGAAAAATGCAGAGAATGCTTGAGAATTAGTGAGAAACTGTAAAGAATTAGAATGAGAGGTTAATGTGTTTAAATAGAGTTTCAGAATATTTTGAAAAAATAAACGTTTTTAAGAAAGAGAAAAATCATGATTGCATTTTAAAAGCATGATTACTTTTATTAAATGCTTGCTGATTTTGGGGGATTTGAGAAAGATACTTAAAAACGGTTACCAGACATGTGTCTCAATGTACCCAATCAGCGCTTTGCCTTCTCAGAAGCGTGCACGCGTTCTACTTCAGAGATTTGCTGATGATTGGATGACACTTGTTTGATGTAGTGATCAGCACGTCTGTCTTTGAGCTTAGACTCTCAGATCTTTAGACTTGCATCTGATACAATCTGCATGTTCTATCTTTCTGAAAGAAGATTGATCAGAAGTTCACAGTAACACAATTACATTCTGAAGGTAAATATATGGGATTAAAACATTTTCACTCTGGGAAGACTTTCATGCTGAGATGTTTCAGAATGAAATTAAACCTATCTTCTGAAAGGGGTTTAGTAAAGATATCAGCTTATTGATGGTCTGTATCTATAAATTTTAAGTTCAAAATTCCTTTCTGAATATAGTCCCTAATGAAGTGATGTTTTATTTCTATATGCTTAGCTCTAGAATGTAAAATGGGATTCTTACTTAAGCAAATAGCAGAAGTATTATCACAGAATATGGGAATGTTACTCTCAAAAATCTGGAAGTCTTCAAGCTGACTTTTCATCCAGAGCATTTGTGTGCTACATCCTGCTGCTGCTATGTACTCAGCTTCTGCTGTTGATAGCGCAATTGTTGATTGCCTTTTGCTGGACCAAGAGATCAGATTTTCTCCCAGAAACTGGCAGCTTCCAGAAGTACTTTTACGTTCCACTCTGTCTCCAGCAAAATCAGCATCGCAGTAGCCTACTAAGCTGTAATCACTAGATTTTCTATAAAACAAACCCAGATTAGTAGTACCTTTCAGATACTTGAAAATTCGCTTAACAGCTGTTAAGTGTGATTCTCTAGGATCTTATTGGAATCTAGCACAGATACAAACACTGAATAATATGTCAGGTCTTGAAGCAGTCAGATAGAGGAGAGAACCAATCATACCTCTGTAGACTTTCTGTTCTACATTTTTGCTTACCTCTTCTCTTTCCAGAATGCACGTGGGATGCATTGGAATCTTTGATGGCTTACATTCTGAGAGGTCAAATTTCTTCAGAAGATCTCTGCTGTATTTTCTCTTATGAATGTAAGTTCCCTCTGGAGTTTGATTGATCTGAATTGCTAGAAAGAATTTTAGTTCCCCCATGAGGCTCATCTCAAATTCTGCCTGCATACACTTAGCAAATTTTCTTCCAAGAGAAGGATTAGTAGAACCAAAAATAATATCATCAACATAAATTTGACAAACTAAGATGTCATTCTTAACTGATTTACAGAATAGAGTAGTGTCCACTTTCCCTCTGGTGAATTCATTTTCTAATAGAAAGTTACTTAGCCTTTCATACCAAGCTCTGGGAGCTTGTTTCAGACCATATAGTGACTTCTTTAGTTTGAAAACATGTTCTGGATGTTTTGTATTTTCAAAACCAGGGGGTTGGTGTACATAGACTTCTTCTTCTATATAACCATTTAAGAATGCACTTTTGACATCCATCTGATACAGAGTGATGCCTCTATTAACAGCAAATGAAATTAAAAGTCTGATAGATTCTAACCTGGCGACTGGGGCAAAGGTTTCTGTATAGTCTATCCCCTCTTGCTGACTATAACCTTGTGCAACCAGTCGTGCCTTGTTTCTGATGACTTCACCTTGTTCATTTAGCTTGTTTCTGAACACCCATCTTGTTCTAATGACGTTGAATCCTTTTGGTCTGGGAACGAGATCCCATACGTCGTTTCTGGTGAATTGATTCAGCTCTTCTTGCATTGCCAGAATCCAGTCATTATCCATAAGTGCTTCATCAATAGAAGAAGGTTCAATCAGAGACACAAGTCCCATGAGAGTTTCTTCAGAGTTTCTGAAGCTTGCTCTTGTTCTGATTGGATCTTCCTTTCTTCCTAAGATAGTCTCTTCTGGGTGATCTAAGCTGCTTCTGGGTAATCTCTTCTGAGGTTGATCAGCAGCTGTTGTAGGATTTCTAGCAGTGCTCCTTTCAGACGTTGAAGGAGTGTCTGTGTTGAGAGCTTCTGATGACTTGTCTTCAGAACCTGTAAATTCAATTTCCATACCTGCAAAAACTTCATTCTGCTTTGACTTTTCAGAGTCAAGCTTATCATCAAAATGAACACTGATTGATTCTTCCACAATCTGTGTTTCTGTATTGTATACTCTGTACCCTCTTGAGCGTTCAGAGTATCCTAACATGATACACTTCAGTGCTTTAGAGTCAAACTTGTTCAAATAATTCTTTGTATTTAATATAAAGCAAGTACATCCAAATGGATGAAAATATGAAATGTTGGGCTTTCTGTTCTTCCACAATTCATATGGAGTCTTTTCCAGAATAGGTCTTATTGAGATTCTATTCTGAAAGTAGCACGCTGTGTTTATTGCCTCTGCCTAGAAGGTCTTAGCAACGTTTGTCTCATTGATCATGGTTCTGGCCATTTCTTGCAATGTTCTGTTCTTTCGTTCTACAACTCCATTTTGTTGGGGAGTTATAGGACAAGAGAAATCATGCAGAATGCCTCTGTCATTGAAGAATGACTCAAAATCTTTGTTTTCAAATTCTCCACCATGATCACTTCTGACTTTAACGATTCTAAGATCCTTTTCATTCTGAACTTGGTTACAGAAGGTAACAAACACAGAGTGTGACTCGTCCTTGTGTCTTAAGAACTTTACCCATGTCCATCTGCTATAGTCATCTACGATTACTAACCCATACTTCTTACCACTGACTGAAGCAGTTTTAACTGGTCCAAATAAGTCAATGTGCAGAAGTTCTAATGGCTTAGAGGTAGAAACAACATTTTTGGATTTAAAAGAAGGTTTTGCAAACTTGCCTTTCTGACATGCTTCACACAGAGCATCTGATTGAACTTCAAATTAGGAAGTCCTCTGACCAGATTGAGTTTGTTAATCTGAGATATTCTTCTCATACTAACATGCCCCAATCTTCTGTGCCAGATCCACTGCTCGTTGTTAACAGACAGAAGGCATTTTACATTCTGACTCTTTAGTTCAGAAAGTTTGATTTTGTAGATGTTGTTTTTCCTCTTACCATTAAACAGGATAGTCCCATCTTTCTGACTAACAGCTTTACATGATTTTTGATTAAAGATTATATCATAACCGTTATCACTTAATTGACTTATGGATAACAGATTATGCATTAATCCATCTACTAGCAGAACATTATTAATAGAGGGAAGATTTCCATTACCTACAGTTCCAGAGCCAATTATCTTTCCCCTCTGATTGCCTCCAAAACCAACGTGGCCTCCAGGCTTAAGTTCCAGGCTTTGGAACATATGCCTTCTTCCCGTCATGTGTCGCGAGCAGCCAGAGTCCAGGTACCATGACTGGTGTTTCTGACTTGCTGCTAAAGATATCTGCAACATGTATTATTTTATCCTTAGGTACCCAGATTTTCTTGGGTCCTGATTTGTTAGTTTTACCAAAACTCTGGTTGAATTTTGGTTTCATAGAGTGCTTACTGCTAGTGTATTTAATATCATGTGTGTGACCATACACAAAATGTGAATTCAGAGGAGTGTGTTTAATGGTTAAGTCCATGACATTCTTTGGTGTAGGAACCTTACCTTGGTATCCTATTCCTTTCCTGCCGTTTCTGCTAACTCCATAGATCATTGAAGCCATTTTGCTTCTATCTATGCTTTTAGCGAGGAACTTCTGGAAACTGTGATCATACTCCTTGATGATCTCATCAGCGTTGCTGGGAGTTTCAGAAATTGGTTCCTTCTGAGAGTTTTGTAAAGTGTTTTCTAATTTTGAAATCTTATTTCTCAGCTCAGAATTCTCCAATTTGAGACTCTCAGTCTTATTAGAGTCAGATTCAAGATTCCTTTTCAGGTCTCTGAATTTAACTCTAATTTGCTGATACCGTTCCAGAATCTCATTAAGGCTTTCAGCAAGTTCAGCCTTTGTAAAGTTAACAGCAAAGTTAGGAAATACCTCTTCAGTATCTGATTCTGAGTCTGATTCAGAAGCTTCACTATCTTCTAAGATGTTAGCCATGAGAGCTATGTTTGCCCTCTTATAGTGTCCTTGCTCATTGCAGTCATAGCAGATGATGTCCTTGGTGTTTGGCTTTTTGCTGCTAGAGGAGCCTTCAGATCTTCTGTATCTAGAGGAAGAATCTGTCCTTCTGTATCTGGAAGAAGACTCGTTCTGATCAGATCTTCTGGGATTCCTGAACTTCCTTTGTCTTTGCTTCCACAGTTGATTTACTCTTCTAGAAAGGAGGGAGAGTTCGTCTTCTTCTGATGAGGATCCATCAGATGTTTCTTCAACTGCCTGCAAAACTTTAGACTCAAATTTTTTGTTAGATTTTAATGCTAAAGGCTTACCTTGCTTCTGAGGCTCGTCAGCTTCTAGCTCTATCTCATGACTTCTGAGGGAGCTGATAAGTTCCTCCAGAGTGATTTTGTTGAGATCTTTAGCTAGCTTCAGAGCTGTAACCATTGGTCTCCACTGCTTGGGTAAACTTCTGATGATTTTCTTGACATGGTCAGCAGTAGAGTATCCTTTGTCCAGAACCTTGAGACCAGCTACCAGAATCTGGAATCTTGAGAACATTGTTTCAATGGATTCAGATTCTTCCATTTTGAACGCCTCATACTTCTGAATGAGCGCCAGAGCTTTAGTTTCTTTGACCTGAACGTTGCCCTCATGCGTCATTCTGAGTGAGTCAAAAATATTCTTTGTTGTGTCTCTGTTGGAGATCTTTTCATATTCAGTATAGGAGATGGCGCTGAGGAGGATGGTTCTGGCCTTGTGGTGATTCTTGAAGTCACGCTTTTGTTGGTCAGACATTTTTTTTCTATCAATCTTCTGACCGCTTGCATTCACAGGGTGCGTGTATCCGTCTGTCACCATATCCCACAAATCAGCATCATGTGCCAGAAAGAAGCTTTCAATTCTGTCTTTCCAGTAGTCAAAGTTTTCTCCATCAAAGACTGGAAGTTTGTCGCTGAATCTGTCTCTGTCCTCATTGTTGTCATTGCTGGTGTGAGAATAGTTTCCTGCCATTGTGTTTTTCTGACGCTGGATCTTGTACTGACACGGTTAAGTGTTTTAGCTCAGAACCAGGCGTTCTGATGCCAATTGAAGTAGTGAGAAACACAAGAAGGGGGGGTTGAATTGTAAAACTGAAAATCAATGCAATGAACAAGATATTTTTATCCTGGTTCGTTTGATCTCAAACTACTCCAGTCCACCCGTCAAGGTGATTTCGCCTCTCTCCAACGAGGTCTTAATCCACTATATTCAACTGAATATTACAGACTGCTTTAACAACTGCTAAAGCCTTCTTGATGCAAACCACAACCCGGTTTGTCAAGGAAACACTTTCTTACAAAGAAGATAAATCTAAGTGTGTGAATGTTTTCTACAAAACTGTATCACAACTGTGATGTATACACAACTTAAAGCTTAGAAAATAGATTGCTAAACAATGATTGAATATGAGAATGTGTAGTGTTTAGCAAACTGAGAGAAGGAAGATTTTGATCAGCTTTTATGCGTGTAAAGATTGGAGAGCATTAGCCAATTCAATCTTCAAAGTCTTGTTTATATAGCACTGAGATGTTGAGCGTTGGAGCAATATTCTTGATTCAATGCTAATAAGAAACTTTCCTTATCGAGCAGATCTTGTCTGGAATGAGGCCGTTGGTATTAATTTGCTTTCAATGCACAGTACCGTTGCTTACTTAATGCAAGTTCTGGCTTGGCTCATTCTGATTCTGCTTAGCTGCTGATGAACTGTTGTGTTTCTTTATCAGAGTGTTGAGCGCAGTTTTGTTCATCAGGCTTCAGCAAATACGTGAGTTAATCTTCTAATTCTGACATTCTAATATGGCAACTTCTGATGCTGATGTTAGGAACCAAATTTCTGATGCTGATTAGGTGTGATCTTGCTTATATCAATCATAGTATCTGCAAATCAGAACGTAATAATTTAGGCAGCAGATAGTTCATACATGAATCATATAAATAATATATCTTTTCACTTTGTTATCATCAAAACTTAAATATAGGGTAGTAGATTCAAACTTTGTTCTAACATATCTTTGATATCTCCTTTATGCGTATCCGATACCGACCACGGATATGTATCTTTGATATCTCCTTTATGCATATCTGATACCGACCACGGATATGTATCTTTGATATCTCTTTTGTGCGTATCTGATACCGACCACGGATATGTATCTTTGATATCTCTTTTGGGCGTATCCGATACCGACCACGGATATGTATCTTTTCTATCTCTTTCTTACGTATCCGATACCGACCACGGATATGTATCTTTTCTATATCTTTCTTACGTATCCGATACCGACCACGGATATGTATTTTTTATGTCTCTTTCTTGCGTATCCGCTACCAACCCCGGATATGTGTCTCTGATACTTTTTTTCGTATGTCTGCTACAGACTTCAGGCATATATTTTTTTGATATCTTTCTTACAGGTGTTTGTCACTAATTCCCAACAGAGTTCCTCGATAACCAAGTTATCCTTCGGTGTGTCAAACTCTGGTTAAACATACATCTAGCCCTGATAATCCTTTTTACCTAAAAAAAAATATATACAGAAAATACAGAAAACTAAAGATATAATAATACCTGACAGGCTTCGGAGCGCAAATTTTTGGGTTCTTTTAGTATTTAATCTTCTTTTACCTTGAAGGTTCGAAAGGCTGACGTCAATCTCACCTTCAGGTCTAAGGCGATTAAATAGGGGTAGCTGTTGCACCCCAAAATTTGCCCTCCTAATCTCTTTTATTTGGCTCAGACTTTTTGCATTCATCTGCATCATTCCAATGGGTCATTGGCATAGCACGCATTTTTCATAAAAATAGATCGCCTGAGGTTCAAAAGACCAGTAGTTAGGGAGCTAAAGTTTACAACTGATTTAAGGTGTATGTGTGAAATGAGCCTGATTATTCAGGGTCTCCCTGGTGTCAGCAAGTTGGGGAATTAGGGTTGTGGTTCATTCTCATTTTTTGGACTTCCTTTCCCTCAAGCAGCAAGGCTATTATTTTCTGATAAACAACATGCTTAATGACTTTGACATGGCATTCATCCACTCTTCAATTAACCAATTCGGGTTTTGTCGAATCATGGTTCAGAGAATCATTGGTTGTGAAGCTCAGGTTTTCTTTTGGTTAACAAAACTGAGTCTTCTGGTGCATTGAATTGTGAATTTAGGGTTTTTGATTGACGGTTGTTGTGGATTTCTTCTTTATCAAGCTACGAGGTTATTCTCTTCATCTCAAAAATTAAGTTGCAAGGTTTTATCTGTTAAGTCTGAAAATTTGGGTTTATTTCCCTATGTCTATTGGAAGATGATGCTTTGTTTCATTTCAAAGACATTTTGAATATTATTCTATCCATGTCTCAAGTCGTCACTGTGCACCTAATACAAGCAGGTTAAGGTTTTGCATTTTGTGTGTGAGTTTGTTGATGTTCATCAATGAGGAATGATTAGAGGATATCCTTCTAAGCTTCAAATTTTATCTTCTTCAAGGATCCCACAAAGACATTTTTTGACAAAACAAAGGACTTGTGGGGTTGAATTGAAAAGTATGAGGTCATGGCATAAGGAATGGTACCATAGATTCATGTTGATCAAGGCCATTTTTGTTCTCATCATCGTTAGTTTTTGCTCACAATACAAGTCAATGTGGATTAGTAGTTTTAAGGATATCTTGGTTATACTTCTTCCATATTTCCATCTTTGTTACCAGCTCCTCAAAAGCATTATATTTGTGTGAGTTCGGTGGATCTTCATTCATCCGTTCTTTTGGCTGAAACACTTATTATTCTGATACTTGACGGTTGTACGAAGCTTAGGAGTGTTAAAGGCCGGAAACGTTTAAAGTTTTTTTGGAAAAGATCAGTGTCATTGGCTGCACAAGTCTCGAGGAATTTTCCGTCTCCTCGGATTTCATTGAAAACTTGGATTTAAGCAGTATAGAGATTCAAACACTTGACCTATCTAATGGGCTTCTTCGTAATCTTAAGTGGCTTAATCTTGAGAGTTCAAGACTTGAGTATCTTCCAAAGGAGTTACCTAGCCTAACATCTATTAAGGAGCTTAGGACTTCTGGCAGTGGACTAAAAGTTAAGAAACACAGCATGATCGTCACCACCACCGAATAGAAGCAATCTCTGAAGGCAAAGTGTTTGAGTTAGACTGTTTGACAATCAAATCAAAATCCATCTTTCTTCCTCTTCTGTCTTTTTCTTATTTCGAAACCCTAAACCCCCTTTTCATTCCGATCCGAGATCCAAGAAAATGGATGAAGAGTACGACGTCATTGTTTTGGGAACCGGTCTCAAGGAATGCATTCTCGGTGGTCTTCTATCCGTCGATGGCCTCAAGGTTCTTCACATGGATAGAAATGACTATTACGGAGGAGAATCCACCTCGCTCAATCTTATTCAGCTTTGGAAGAAATTCAAAGGAGATGATAATCCTCCTCCACATTTGGGTTCTAGCAAAGACTATAATATTGACATGAACCCTAAGTTCATTGTGGCTAATGGCATGTTAGTGAGGGTTCTCATTCATACTGATGTTACCAAGTATTTCCATTTTAAAGCTGTGGATGGAAGTTTTGTCTTTAACAAAGCAAAGGTTCACAAAGTACCTTCAAATGATATGGAGGCCTTGAAATCTCCACTTATGGGGATATTTGAAAAAAACGACGTGCGCGCAAGTTTTTCATTTATGTTCAAGATTATAATGAGAGTGATCCTAAAACTCATGAGGGGCTGGACTTGACAAGAGTGACTACTAAGGACCTGATAGCAAAAATTGGCCTTGATGATAACACTGTGGATTTCATTGGTCATGCTTTGGCGCTTCATAGAGATGATCGCTACTTGAGTGAGCCAGCTCTGGACACTGTGAAGAGAATGAAATTATATGCAGAGTCTCTTGCACGATTTCAAGGGGGATCACCCTACATATACCCTTTGTATGGTTTAGGAGAGCTTCCCCATGCATTTGCAAGGCTTAGTGCTGTTTATGGTGGTACATATATGGTGAACAAACCTGAATGCAAGGTAGGATTTGATGCTGAAGGAAAGGTTATTGGTGTCACATCTGAAGGGGAAACGGCCAAGTGCAAGAAAGTTGTTTGTGATCCATCATATTTGCCTGGAAAGGTTGGAAAGGTTTCAAGAGCAATAGCCATCATGAGCCATCCGATCCCCAGCACCAATGACTCCCAATCAGTGCAAGTTATTCTCCCACAGAAGCAGTTGGGTCGAAAGTCAGACATGTACCTATTCTGTTGCTCGTATTCTCACAATGTTTGCCCAAAGGGAAAATATATTGCATTTGTATCAACTGAGGCAGAGACAGATCAGCCTGCTATTGAACTTAACCCTGGGATTGACCTTCTAGGACCTGTTGATGAGATATTTTTTGATATGTACGATAGATATGAACCAGTCAATGAACCCACTCTAGACAACTGCTTTGTATCAACCAATTATGATGCTACCACACACTTTGAGTCAACAGTAATGGATGTCTTCAACATGTATACATTGATAACCGGCAAGGTTCTCGACCTCTCTGTGGATCTTAGTGCCGCCAGCGCCGCAGAAGAGTAAAGAAAAAAAATGATGATTTCCTTTGTGTTTGTTATGTGTTGCCAATGGAATCCTTACATTGGACTTTATGACAAATGTTAACAATTACAATAAGTTTATTATATAGATTGTTTTTGTTTTGGAAAAAGAATACTCTGAATACTGTAGAACAAATTTGTTTCCTTCCCACACCCAGATGCTCCCATGTGCGTAATACATTTGTTATCTTAGACATGTATGATGTGTGCAACAAAAAAAAAGTTCAACTGGACTTAACTCATCCATAGAGAATAAAGTCATCAATAAGGAAGTAAAAGGCAAAGAAGAAGTTAAGACCGAAAATGCAGTGTCATTTTATATTTAATTAACAATTAGTTATGTATACAATTTCACTACAGTGTGGTGGATTATTAAATTGAAATGAAGACAACTTGAGTCATTATTATCAATTCACAAATTGTCAAGACTTGGGAATCACATTGATGCTTTAAGGGAGGTTGCTAAACTTCCATTTTCGCCTCTAGATCCTCGAGAACCTGATACTTCTATTGAGGTGTTTGAAAATTTATCTCCTCATGTCCAAGCTTGTATACCAGACCTCTGACTCTGATGGATCACTTCGTGCCTTGAGGGCTAAGACTTCCAGTTTTATTGCAAATAATGTAAAGAGGAATTGGCCTCGTAATTTGTATGAAAGAGTTGCTTGAGCATTCAGGCTTGTCAGCAGATCAAAAATATGCAGTGGAGCTAATTGGAGGTGCTACCAGAGTGCCAAAGTTACAGGCTAAGCTTCAAGAGTTCCTTGGTAGAAAAGAAATTGATTGGCATCTTGATGCTGATGAAGCAATAGTTCTTGGTGTTGCCCTGCATGCTGCAAATATAAATGATGGAATCAGAAACAGAACTACAAACTAACAAATAGTGCCAGCCCATTTCAAGGTCACATAACTGAATTTCAGTTTCAAAAAAAACTAACTCTAAACAGTTACTAACTCCTAACCAATTCTATAACTAACTCCTTTTAACCCAACTAAACAACACTGCATAACTTCTAACAGGATTTTCTAACTGTCCTAACAAACTCCAAACAAACTCCTAACAAACTCTAAATAGTTTCTAACCAAATCCCATCTTCTAAACAATATAGCAGAAAATCTATATAACAGGGAGATTATCATTCAGTTGGAAGAGGATGATTTTATGATTCAACACAAAAAAACTCACCTTCCAATTTTCTCTGAAATCGCATAATCATCAATATTGCTTCATCATCTTCTGAAACTTCTTCACAGTTCTTACTCTTCTCGGCAACCACCGCAAATTACTCCTCCAATCGAATTTCATCAACTTCATCTTCATGTTCTTTAAATCGCCCCTTCACCAGAATTACTCTACTCTTCATCACCCTCTTTCATCTTCAATAAATTGGATATCACAACCTCGATGCTTCAATCATTATCAATCCTACATCGCGTTTCTCACTGCAAAAACAAATGTAAAGTATCAATTCCTCACATCAGTCCAAATTCAACCATCATTACCAAGTTTTCAACATTACAACTTTGTTCAAAATTGCAAGAACGGAAGAAGAATAGAATGGAGGATGTACCTGATTTGTAACTGGATTTCTGGTCATTACAACACTGTCAAAAGCATATCAAATGGGTCCCGGTTGATCTTTCGTCAACGCTCCCTTTAGTCTCCATTCTTTGCGGTTTCCACCATCATCATTGAGCTTTGAGTCTCGTTTCTCTGATTTCTCTCTCAATTTCTCTTCATCTTCGTCAAAACCTCTCACTCACTAAACACACATCATCATATCACAGCTCCATCATCACCTTCGTCATTATCGAGCTTTGCTCATCAATCAACTACAGCTCTGTGTTTTTTACTCTCACTGCAAGCCTCAGCAACCTCGCCATCTTCATCTTTATCTCACAGCAACTTCGTCAGGAATCCGCAACACTTGCATCATCATCAACTCGGATTTTCGATCGGTTTCATCAACATCACGAGTTGCGTAGAATCAACAACAACAGTGCTGCAATTCATACGTAAAAAAATAAATTGGAGAAGAAGACGCGTCAGATCGATCTCTGAAACATAATCGAAAAGTAAGAGCGCATTATAGAGAAGCGGGTAATTTGAAAGTCTCGTCATCTTCATCAAAACTGAAGCAAAGTAGTTACGGTGGAGAGGATGAATGGAGGTGTCGAGTATTCGCGGTGAGCTTGTATTGAATTCAAAGATAATTCGAGCGGCGACAACGACGATTGTAAAAGAAGAGGTTTGAGCCTCTTATTCATGGCGCGGCGGAATCGTGAGATAGAGCTTCGATGATGGCGGATGACAGATTGAGCGAGAATGGAGAGAATTGTTGGAGGGAACGGCAGGGATTGACATGCAGCGGCGAAGAGAAATGGTATCGCGCCGCCGTTGACGAATGAAGAAGACCACTCCTCGAAACCAAATCTTATATTTTCATCCCCTTTCAATTTTCTTTTTTTCTTATTTTTTTTTCTTTCTTTATTTTATTAGTTATTTATTTTTAGTAAAATAATAAAGAAACAAAAAAATAAGCTTGGATTATTGTTGATGGATCTTGGGCCGGATTGCTTGTCTTGGGCCCATTTTTATTGTTTTTTTGCACATGTCATAAAATCCATAAAAACTTGTTAGTTTTTTTTGATCTAGGAATTAATTCTCGTTTGTTTGTTAGAATTTTTCTCTATAAAAAAAAATAATAATTAAAAAGAGGTAGTATATAATAGAATTTTTCTAGAATTTCTTTTTTTAAATTTTAATTAGAATTTTCTATTAGCATTTATGTTTAGTAACCATTTTCGTTTTCATCCTTAGTTAAGATTTTGTTCGGATATTGATATAACTTTCGCAATGGGAAATGCTTGGATATTAATTTTCGATCACTCATGCGTTGTAACTTCTATAGAGTTTTCTTACCACTTGCGGTACTTTGAAGAGGCAACGGACCTTCTCCGTTCGGTATCGTCACATTCTTATTTTATCCCTCATTTCGCACTTTATTGCATTTCTTTATCGCAAACCATATGCATGCTAACATTAGGTAGAATTCCTTCAAAATTCTAACTTCAGGTCTAATACACAATAACATTAGGTTTAGAAATAGGCTAGTCCCCCTTTGACTTTTTTTCTCTTTTCGCATACGCATCTAAAACAAAAAAAAACTTCTTTCTCTTGCAAAATTCAAAACACTTTAAATTTACTGACAAGAATCATGTCTTGGCTAAGTTTGAGAGATGATAAGCGGGTTTCTTCTCGACCTTATTATTCTCTTGTTCTAAGCTTTGGTATGATTCAAGTCTCAAAGAATCATTTCATGAATAAGTAGAGACATGGCTAAAATCTCTCCCTTGAGATTAACTAGTCATTCTCTACAAGCGAAAAACACCAACAAACATAAAAATCTTTTGCCTTCGGGCCCTTTCTTTCAAACTCTTTTCAAAAGAGCGTACTAATTCACTTCTGTGCTGACGCGTAAATCTCCAAAGGTCGAGTTGCGGCAGAAGGCGAAATTACTATCGTTCATTACAAAAACAAACAAGTTCAAACCTTTTTGTGCGTCCAGGCACATTTCTTTCCAAACTTTTCAGAAGAGCATGTTAATTCACTTCTGTGCTGACGCGTAAGTCTCCAACGGTCGAGTTGCGGCAGAAGGCGAAATTAATATTGTTCAGTAAAAAATACAAACAAACAAAAACATATAAGCCGAACTACGGCTGCTCTGATTCCTAAAAAGGGATACGTAGGCATTGGGGTAGGGCCCGAGCGAGCACAATTTTATTTTCCCTACATTTTTTCCCTTTTATTTTGCATGCATTTCCCTTTAGTAGTATAATAAACAGTAAGCGTAGATTAGACACACCCATAAGATAGACGACAAGAGTGGATACCGTAGAGTACTACGGGCGTGTGGGGTGCTAATACCTTCCCCTCGCGTAACAGACTCCCTTACCCTTATCTCTCGGTCGCAAGACCTTGATTTCACCCTTCTCAGGTTTTCTTGATGTTTACCTTTCCCTTCCTGTGGGATAAAAGACGTTCGATGGCGACTTCATTGTTTGATGATTTTCAGCCGGTTGTTTCACAATGATGTTCTCAAAATAAATGAGATTGTGTCGTATGCACTTGTCATGTATGTAAATAGGATGTATGAAATGCGAAATGTTGATGAATGTATTTTTTTGTCTGGGAACATAAATCCTTGATAAATGCTGGGGAGTCATCTCTTGATGGACGAAGTTGAGCTGATATTTGGTCGGGTCCAGGCTTCACAGTAACTTGCTGGGGATTGTAGAGTAGTCTACTGGGGAAGAGGGGTTATTGTCCTTTGAATTGTAGTAGTCAGAGAGGCCACCCCAAGTTGGGGAATCCGTAGTTTGTTGGGGAAATAAACCATTTTGTCAGTCTGTTGGAGAGGTAGCGACTTCACTGGGGAAAATCCTCGAGGATTCTTGAGGTCGACTTAGCTGGGGAGAGGTTTTCAGAGATTGAAACTCTGGCTAGGAGTCATCCTATGAGAAGGATTTTGGGGAGATTTGTCACTGCCCTTAGTAGCGAGTGTTTGTGGCACTGCCAGGAAATATTTGATTGTACGTAACCCTTTGTCGGGATTCACGTTCAATGCCCCAAGTGATTTAGGTGAAGACCTGCCCTTGGTTATTCTGCACTTCTTAAGAGATTTCTTGGAATCTTGACTGGACTGTCTCGGGTGTGCTGGATAGTGACATGTCATGCCCTTTGTTGATAGGAGATTTGTCATTGGAAATGTCATCCCACTTGAGGTGATTTTGTCACTGAGAGAGCTTTCGTTCATCGGATATTCGTTGTGTGAATTTCTCCGCTGTCAAACAAATATCCATATGCAAACAGTGATATTCAAATAATGCAAAGTTTATGCTTGTCTTGAGATTTTGAAAAGGCATTTTAGCAAGTAAAGAGATTTTGTAAGAAAATTCAAACTCAGGATTTAGAGTAAAGCCCTAAAGGAGTCAGGATACCTTTTGTAACAGTATTCTTTCGAACTAACCCATGCTTCAATTAGGACTTTGAAAGGTTGTATTGTGGCTTGGTTCACGGTTTAAGAAACAAAGGATAAGGCTCAAGGTGTATTTGTACCCGCCCGTTCTTCGTGATGTTCTTCGATCCTAAACTTAGCTAATTGTGCGTTCGAACTCCAATTGACTCTGGAATGACGCTTTGGTGATGGTTCAGACAAGTTTAGTTTATCAGAAGGCAGTCATTTCTTGCAACATTTTTCATGTTGTTGAGGATTTGTAGTGACCTCTTTCTTTTGATTTGTTATCCCTAATTTTTCCTGACTGTTCTTGTTTACGGTCAGCGGGATGCCCTAGTTTTTCTTCTCCTTTGTAGGTTGACTTAGTGGGATTTTCTTTTTGAGAGATAATGACTACCTATGTGGTAGGGAACTATCACTGTCTTTTGATTCCAGAGGAATGTTTTTCATATCACTCGTTGTATACAAAGTGAAAGTTGGCGACTGAACACGCATTTAAATTAACTAAGAGACTACCCTCCCCCTGGTTTTGATTAAAGGTCTCAATTTGTGTAAAAAGAAAACTTCTACTTCTTTGGCTCGAAGGGGTTTACTAGGGATTATCTTCCTTATAACTCCAGTGTTTAGGATTTGAAAGAACGCCTGTACATTGTTAGCAAGGTCTGTTCAAAAGCATATTGTATGAGATTATGGCATTGTTTTCGTCATCCTCCCTCTAAAGGCTTGTAACTTTTAGCAAGAGTTAAATGTCATAAAGAGAGTAAAAAGCATAGTTTAAATGTAATGAAAACGAATGGATTAATTCAAGACAAATATATGCAATGCATTAATGAAACAAAGTTTGACATTAGTAGATAATTGTTTGAATAACAAAATAAATTACAATTGAAAATTCAAAATGAACAAAATGCTCTCAATGATTCGGAATAGGAGCAGTGACCATGTTTGAAGTCTCCGGAGGGTCAAACACGATCTCCTTGGAGTCAATCAAATTCTGAATCTTGTACTTCAACACCCAACAATCGTTAGTATCATGCCCGGGACTGCCGGAATGATAAGCACACGTTGCATTAGGATTGTAGTTAGCGGAAGAAGTTTTGGTTTTTAGATGAGGTCATATCAACGTAATCAGGTTCATCATCAACAAGTGTTGTAGCGCTTGAGACAGTGGCATGTTAATGTTGGTAAACTATCTTTTGGGCTCGTCTGGCCTTCGTTGATTTCCCTTTTGCTGTAACCGGTGCTACGTAAAACCAGAGATCAAGACTGCCCGACATATTGGTCATGATGACTCCTTTGACCATACACAACATTAGACTCTTTCTTCCCATTGTATGGTTTTTTCTGAGCATCGGAGGGTGTAGCTTCTTGGATCTTTCCTCTTTTGATACCGGTTTCGATCCTTTCGCCAGTCAGTATTAGCTCGGTGAACCCGACCGAGGAGCTTCCGATTAGGTGTTTAAAGAAAGGTCATGTCAAAGTTCCCATGAAGATGTCAATCAACTCCTTCTCAATTAAAGGGGGCTTCACCTTACCAGCCAGATCTCTCCACTTTTGGGCGTATCGCTCTCGTTGGAACCCGTGGTCATGTTCTGCAATTGCACACGAGTTGGCGCAAGATTAGCGTTGTATTGGTACTGCTTATTGAAGGCAGCAACTAGATCCTCCCAGGTGTGGATTCGAGAACTCTCCAATTGATAGAACCATTCAAGTTGAGTCCCAACTAAGCTCTCTTGGAAGAAATGGATCCAAAGCTTCGAATCAGTTGTGTATGGTTGAATCTTGCGGACATAAGATTTTAAGTGCATCTTAGGGCAGGAGACTCCATCGTACAGGGAAAAGGTATGGATTATGAACTTTGGCGGAATGACCACTCCAGAATCCAAACCCATGTCTCCTAAATCCAAGCCAGGTATCTGCTGAATCTCCATACCATTGAGGCGATCCTCCAACAGTTTGTACTTGTCATCAGCGGGAGGATATTGTTCCTCAGAGTAGTCAGCTTCGACTTCATCAATATCCAGACTGTTATCTTCTTCATGACTATCCCCCATGTTGGATGGATTTGGAAGATCTAGAGCTCCCTTGACTGTTCCTCTAAATCTTCTTCCCAAGTTCAGGACGCCTACTGACTTCTTAGGCTTCTTCTTCTTGTCTTTGAGAAGGAGAGTCTTCAGGTCCTCTTTCCCCTTAGCCATGGCCAGGAACATTTGTTGAAGTTGAGCGTTTTGAGCTTGGAGATCTTTCACAGTTTGTTCCATATCCATCTTACTAAAATAAATAGTAGGAAGATAAGGAGACTTGTATGGGAGAAACCTGTCATGATATGATGCATTATATGATGCATGATATGTGGATGCATGTTTTCAAGGATCTCGCGGGGTAAATGTTAGTAGTCACTTACATCTTTGATTGGAGAACTTTGTATCGGTGGATGTCCTTCCACGAGAATTAAGCTCACCATGTCGAGTGGGTTGTAGCCCTTGACTCAAGTTTGTTGTATTTGATCTTTGACGGCGTTTGGTTAGAGGAAAATAAATCCTCTTACCCTTTGATAGACGTCTGGTTCAATGTGACCCTGCATCAAAGACCCTCGAGATCCTTGAAATAGTTATTGAAAATGCTATGGTATGATGTTATGTACAAGTGTGCAAAGTAATCAAGTTTATATACAAATAATCATATACACACAAAGCAGACAAGTTCTTAGGTTTAGGCTTGCATGGAGTTTGTAGGTAAGTACCCTCTTGAAGTTGGATTGGTTCAACCTGTCCTATAAATAGTAACCGGGTTCTAAGGGATCTCAATATCACTAACCTTTCCCACAAGCTTCATTCGATAGGCGATTGACTCGCAACCAAACAAAACTCAAGAGTCAAATCTTAATGAGTGTAGCATCGAGTATCAACCAATATTCAGTCAAAACCAAAGTCGGCTATCTCACAACTTCCTAATGGCCAAGGATGAGTCAATTAAGAGGTTATAAAGGTCAGTTAGCGCTTAATGACACTAAGGAAGCCTAATGTTATCCTTGACTGACTCAAGGAACATTAGTACAAGCCTAAGTATCACGCTAACGTACCTATCACTTCGTCCATATCGGTATACCCCGTACAACTTCCATGATTTATTGCTACTTACCTAAAAAGGTGCCCCAGATCCGGGTGTAGGATCTTTAACAATAACCCAAACAAGGACCCAAAAATGTAAAGCAAGCAAAGCAAGTAAAGATGATCTAACCCTAAGGTAACCCCACTTTTTAAGTAAGTTCCCCAGCAGAGTCGCCAGTTATGTAATGCGGTGGGAGAACTGACTTGGGAGTTTTGCGTTTGATCGCAATGTTGCGGTTATCAAGAGTCGTCACCGACTTTTCTTTTATCCAAAAGGAAAGGCTGAAAAGAATAGGAAAGACCTTTCGAGATGTTTTCTGAGTTCGGGGGGTAGATTATGAAAAGGGAAGGTATTAGCACCCTTTTCATCCGTACTTACCTACGGGCTCTTAGTTGCTTGCTAGATCACTTGCTTTTGTTTGAATGTGCTTGTGGTGTGGGATTTGAAAGTATTTTGAAAATGTCTTTGTAATGGTTCGCATTTCTATAAGAACGCGTACAAAGTGTTTGTTTCGAAAATAGTTCAAAGAGGTGTTTGTGGAATGTGTTTTTGAAAGTGATTTTGAAAAGTGTCTTTGTAATGGCTCTTGTTTCTATAAGAACACGCACACATTGTTTCCTTTTGAAAATGTTTCAAAATGAGAGTGTTGTTGTATAACATTGATTTGGTAAGAAGCCCCGTCATTGGATGCTCTTGTTTCTATAAGAAGACGCACACATATACCTACTCATAAGGTCTTAGATGTTCTTTTCCTCCTCCTTTAGATGTTGCTATCTTACCATTGATTTGGTAAGAAGCCCCGTCATTGGATGTGAAGGGACGGGCGTGGGACGTTCGTATAGTAATAGAAGGCAACCTATGGGACATTTTAGCAATGTCGTTTAGGTAATAGATCGTTTACTGAAGGCAACATCGAGGGTCAATCAGGGACTACGATCTTTTATCGAGGGTCTTTGCAAAACGCCCATGTTCGAGGGACATGACTATTTTTCCGATAGGCAACAAGTGGGATTATCCTAAGGGTGCATGTGTGCAAAGTGTGTTTGATTGCATGCATTTGTCTTTGATTTTTAGGTTGTCTACTTGTTAATTTTATCTTGCCATACATAGCTAATTACTAGCATTTGTATAAAGCAATAAAAAGTGCAAAAAATAAATCCTACACTATTACAACCATATCTAAATGTATAAAAAATATGAAGGAAAAAATAAGATAAAAGTAAGCAAAAAGAGAGTATTTCGATTAGGGGGAAGAACTCTTCGATTGGCATTCTGTTGGAGTTCTTCGATTGTGCCTTGGCAGCAGCAAAGTCAGGTCTTTCGATTGGGCCTTGGCAGCTGCAAAGTTTTGTCCTTTGATTGGGCAGGCACCGGCAAGGTCATGTCTTTCGATTTGCTTTTCTGTCTCCTTCGATTGAGAGTTGGAAAGAAGGTGGTCACGCTTTTCGCCTAGGCCTGGAAACAAACCAGGTTCTAGCCTTCGTTTGAGGCCTGGAAACAGCAAGGCTCTGGCCTTCGTTTGAGGCCCAAAAGAAGCAACTTCATACTTTGTCACAGGTTCTTTGCTGAGCCTTTGTAAGCATATTGGGTACTCAGAGTATGATTCGAAAGGCTTATGCAACTAGCCAATCGAAGGGTACAAAAAACCTGTCCTAAAGTCTAAAAATGCAGTATCCAAATAAAACTACAATCCAGGGGTTAGCATAAATTTGTTTGGCACTAACCCAAAGGCTAACAAATCAGAGTTAAGATTCTCCATGAATAAGCAGTAGTAAATCGAAGGTTAAGGCAAGGTCCTACCTAAGATATCTACATTTTTCCGTTTACAATGTATGTACAAATGAAGTTAGAATGAAAAAAAGTTCCAAGTTAAGAAAAGACTTAACTCTTAAAGTTCCAGCCGAAGGAGTTGTGTATGGCTTGATGATGGACTAGGCTTGGCTGGGATCTCCCTGGAACTATTTCAGTTATTGTTTTACTTGGAAAAAGGTCACTGAATCGAAGGTTGATATATTGAGGTTATGAGTGAATCGAAGGATCCACTGACTTCTGTGAGTGGTTTTTTGAGGGCTTTGGGAGTGTTCCAAAGCTGGTGTATGGAAGCTGGGGGGAAAGGTGAATCAAAAGGATGATAACCTGAGTTAGGGAGGTGGATCAATAGGCTTCTATATATTGGTTAGGGAGGTGAACCGAAAGGATGATAATGTAATAAAGGGGGTTGATATCTTTTGAGAGTTTTTTGAGTTGGAAGATCTGAGAGTTTTGAGATTTTTTAGAGTTGGAGAGTTTGAGAGTTTGAGTGTTTAGGATAATTTTTAAATTCGTTCACCTGGTCCAAAAGATCCTCCTCAGCTTTGCAAATGTTCCTCTATTTATAGAGAAAAGAAAGGAAATGTTGTAGTAGCCAGCTTACAAAACAAATGATAAAATAATAGGTAACATGAGAGGTACAAGTGGGAGGCTTGTTGGAAGTTGGGATGTGACTTGTGCTTCCTGCTTTTTGTTCAGACGAAATTCAGGTGGAAAGCTGCTTTTGTGATAAAAGTGTTTTCTATGAAAAGAAACAGATAGTAGCCTTTTGCCAAGAATAGTATTATCCAAAAGAAAAAATTCAAAACCTTTATACAAACCTCTGATTATAAAGATTTGGAAACAAATTAAGCCTGACAAGTGAGATTTGGTCTTGAGATTTGTTCAAACTTGCTCCAAATGAAGACTGCTTCGAATGGCTCAACTTGGATTCGAAGGAAGCTGATTCGAATGGAATCAGAGCTCCAATCGAAGGTTTGCTTTCTAAGAGTCACATGTGGCCAAATTAAAGGTGCACGCTGGAGTCAAATGCCTTGTGGTTGTTTAGCATGAGGGAAGTTCCTTCTGAATCGAAGGGTGTTCCTTCAAGGGAAACAAGAACTTTAGTCAAATCTTGCATGAAGACACCTCTTGGCCCAAACGAAGCTTGCCCCAAACGAAACAAAATGCAGGCAGCAGGAAGTATTTTCCCAATCGAAGCAGCTTGCAGGTAGCAGGCAGCATGCAGTAGGCAGCATGTGCCCAATCGAAGCAGTTGGCAGGCAGCATACAGCAGACAGCATGTGCCCAATCGAAGCAGCTTGCAGACAACTGATTTTGAGCAATTGAAGGAGGCTGAGAGGTAATAAACTTGGGCAATTGAAAGAGAATGAGAGGGAATCGAAGGGTGCCAAATCGAAGGAAGCTTAAATTTCTCTAAATTTGTCAAAATGTTATTTTTATCTATTTTCTCCCTTTTTGACAGTTTCCTCTTAATCTTGGTACTGGAAAATCCCAAAGAACTTGTGAAAGCCTGAATCCTGAGAATCTTTGTGAAAAAAAACCTTGAGATTTGAGAGGGAAAATTTTGGGGTACAACAGCGAGCAAGCGATTAAGAACTATCTACCTACTCAAAGTCTTTCGTGTTATTTTCCTCCTCCTTTAGATAGTATTATCCTGCCATTAGTTAGTAGGAAGCCCTATCGTTGGATGTGAAGGGACAGGCGCGAGTCATCATACAATCATAAAGGAAATTTGTAGAGGCGCTTTAGCAATTTATCGTAAGGGACTAAGATCGTTTACCAAAAGTAACATCGAAGGGTCATCGAGGAACTACGATCTTTTTAACTGAGGGTCTTTGCTAAAGTGTCCCCATGTTCGAGGGACATGAATGTGTTTCCGAAGGCAAGAAGTGAGGTCACCCTAGAGGTGCAAGTGTGAAAAATGATTCATGTTCAGTTATTTTAATCTTGCAATTAAGGTTTTCTACAATTGTTTTTATGTCTTGCCATACATACCCTAATTACTAGCAAAATAATATAGCAATAATGAAAAGCAATAAAGTGCGGGGAATAAAATTCTATGCTATTACAAGGCTTCGGAAGTGGGGGTATAAACAATAAAACCCGGGGGAAAGAGTAAACCCTAATTAAATTATTACAACCATAAGCAATTACATAATTGGAAAAAGAACGCGAAAGTAATAAAGTACGCGAAGCAGTAAAAAGAAAAAGAAAACATAAAATTGTTTTGTGATTCGTCTTGATGAAAAAGTTTGATGATTTACCTAAAACCTAATTGATTTTAATTAATTAAAAAATAAAGTTAGTTAATTAAATTAAACAAAATCCTAAAATCTGAGTTGATTTTAATTTAATTAAGAAAACCTAAAAAATTAAATTAGGGTTGATTTTAATTTAAAAAAACCTAAAACTAAATTAGGGTTTTTTAAGAAAAATCAAAGGCTTGTGAAAAATGTTAGGTTTTATGAAAAAGGAAGGAAAGGAAAGGAAAGGACAAGAAGAATAGAGAATTGTTGCAAAAAATAACCAAATCATAGGGGTGGGTGTTAAACCCACGCCTTTAGGACTTTCCAGCAGCACAATCACCACCAGGCCAAGCGCGCCTTGGTGTTAGGATCTAGCTCTGGTCGTCTTCTCCGGTAGCCTGTTTTGATCAAACCTGCAAAATACAAAGAATTAGTAGTCCAAAAATATTCTACCCCCCTAAATCGAAGGCTACGAGTTTGATGGGATGATTATTGAGGGCTAAAACTAATTTATTTGGCCTCTATAGCAAAGACAACAGAGAATCAGTGTAACCATGGTGTTTCATGGTTTCGACTGCATGGGATCATTACGATGATCCCAACCTGTTCAGATACATCTCAGAAGCATGTTAGTAACATCAGTGTGGCTTAAAACAAAACAAAATTAAAAATATGAATTTTGCAAGAATATGAAATCGGATATGCCATGCGATGGGGTTTCATGCATTTGGGACCATTAAAATTGACCCAATCTTACTCTGTATGATTACAGAGAGTGAATAGAGTAGATGTTTGTAGTGAAAAGGTTTATAATAAGGGTTTCAAGATTTTAGGGTTTTTGAAAAAAATTGATCTCTTTTGATAAGTTTGTGGGGAAAGGTTTTTGTGTCCTTGTATGAGAATGGATGAGAGAATATATAGGTTTAAATTAGGGCAAAGATATGGGCTTGGTGTTTGTATAAGAAGGCCTTGTCTTATTTCATTTAATTTTGACTTTTAAATGAATAAAAAATAAAAAATAAATCAAAGGGAGGTGTATGAATAAGTATTGAGGTGAACATGAGATATAGAACACACTTGGACTCTGAAGTAATAGCCCAATAGCCAAAAATATAAAGTTTGCTCAATTTGAACTTCATGTATTTGCTCAAGATTTCCCAACTTGCATTGGTCATAACTCTTTTAATTTTCATCTTTTGAAGGTGATCTTTAACTTTTTGGAAAGCTCAAGATATCCTCTACAATCTCTCCTTTGATCATTTTTGCATTTGGAGACTTTATCGTGATGTAATTTTCCTTGACAAAAAGTATCTTTTTCTTGACTTTTGAAATGAACTGTAATATATTGACCCATATCTCTCAAATGAAGCATTTTTGGACTTGAGCTTAGATATACATAGTTATAGAGAATTGAATTTCCTTCAAAATGAGCTTTTATTGGGGAAAAACTACTGAAGCATGTGAAAGTTATGCTTGGTCAAAGTTCAGTTGACTTCTCCTAAGGAAACCCTAATTTAGCATTTTTGACTTTTGATGATTTAAAGGCTTTTCTTGAGGAATCATGATCAACCCTCGATCAAATGATGAATGTGGCTTGAAAATATTAATGTTGACCAAAAATCTTAAAGTTTGACTTTATGTTGACCATAATTGTCTTCTTACCCAATACAGTTGATTCTTAGTCATCCGAGTCATTGACTGAGCAAACTTGTGATGCAATACTTGAAATTTGTCATGAGAATTCTTAGGGACATATGAAGAACCATGAAAACCACTTGAGACCTTGGAAACCCAATCTTCCTTGAGAAATACAAAACCCTAGTTGTGAACCCCTTGCTTAGGAGAAGAATTTATCTGATCAATTCTTGAGCCACCTTGAGCATTTGAGAAACCTAGGAGAATGTCTTGAAGAAAATGGGAGGGAAAATTTTGGGTTACAATAGTTGCCCTTGTTCAATCTTCTTAAACCTGAAGAGTTAGATTGGCATGTCTGTCATTCGTGACTTGAAGCTAAAAGATGATTGAACACTTAAGTGCCTAAAAATTTGCACTCGCATGCGTAGGCGGTAACGTTGTTGGTTGATAATATTGCTTGAATGGGCTTAAATATTCCATTCAGAGAGGTGACAGAGAGTCGTCAGAGATGGGCTTATAGATGCCATCCAAAGTAATTGTTGATAGAAGTATCAGAATGAGTCTACGCTTGACTGTGTATGAAGAATGCTTTTCAGAATGAATTTATCTAATCCTATATGAGGGAAATGCTTTTCAAAATGAATCTCCGAAGGAAATGCTTTTCAAAATTCAGTCTCTGAAGGGAAGTGTTTGTCATGTAGATAGTTTCTCCGTCCTGTTTCAGGAATTGATCCGCAATCTGCTTTTGCTGGTAAACCCATCCTAATTTGGGAGTTCATAACACTTGGTGATAAAGATAATCGCCCCGTTCTATTTCAGGAATTGATCTTCATTTGGCCATAAATATAGAAAGATAGTTTCCCCATACTGTTTCGAGAATTGATCTTTGCTCGGTTGTATAGATAGTTTCCCTCTCCTGTTTCGGAAGTTAATCTTCAACCTGTTTTTATAGATAGTCGCCTCGTCCTATTTCGGGAATTGATCTACAATTTGTTTTCACATATAGTTTATCTGTCTTGTTTCAAGAATTAATCTATGTCTGGTCATACAGATAGTTGCCCTGTCTTGTTTCAAGAATTAATCTGCGAACTGTTTGAAAATTGTTGATGATATCCGTCTATTTGTAGACTTTACCTGAAAAGATAAAGAGTTAGCTGTATGAAATGTCATGATGTATGAAATGCATTCTGTAATGATGTTCTCAAAGTAAACGAGAGTGTTATATGAGTTTCGTATGCATATTCTATGATATTTGTAAATGGAGTATGAATGTGAAATGTCGTTGAAGTGTATTGGTAGCTTTGTATAACATCTTTGACTGGGGAAAATAAATCCCTGACTGTTGTTGGGGATGAAGAATATGAGTAATCTTCAATCTTGTGTAGAATGTCTCCGCTGGAAATTCTTGCTTTCTATTTGAGGAAAGTCCGTTGCGAAATTCGATTTCTGCTTGGGGAGAAGAGTTCAAGAACATTGGTCACTCATCACTTTATTGGGGAATTTAATTCTTATATACCATGACTGGGGATAAAATATATGGATAACCTTCTAGGATGTTGTCTAACCGATTTTTTGATATGGATGTCGACTCACCTGGGGAGGATAAGGTTAAACGATATCTGGTCCCGTTTCAGATTTCATAGCAACTCTCTGGGGATAGTGGTCTGGACTGCCCTTTGCTGGAGAGAGAAATTTTGTCGGTGAATTGTAGTAGTCAAAGGGATAGACTCAAGTTGGGGAGAGTGTATCCTATTGGAGAAATAAACCCTATTGGGGTGATAAACCATGTTAGGGAAATAAACCTACTGGAGGGATATATTCTGCTGAGGAAATGAGCTCTGTTGGAGAAGAGAATTCTACAGGGGATTTTACAGTGTTAGAGAAATAAACTCAACCGGGGAAGAGAATTCATGTGAATTGTGATGATATCATAATCTCTGACAAAGATTAGGACTCTGTAGGTTGGCGACATTGTTGGGGAAAAGATCATACTCCTTTGTCCGCTAGGGGGATCTGCTGGTGAGTATGATTAGGGTATTTCAGACTTGCAGGGAATGTGTCGAGTTTGTGAAGATGACTCTATGTGGACTATCCTATGGAGGTTGTTTTGTGGGGATTTATGGACGACTTGAACGTTACCCCCGTCTCCTAGAGTCTTGAGCAAATACTTATTCCTGTTTTTATGCATATATTTGTTAACAGTAACCGTATTCATATGCATATGTTCATTCAATTTAGTCATTGGACGTTTTTGCAAACAAAACATAAAAAGTAAAACAAAATTTGAATTTTGAAATTGTGTTTATATTGATAGTTTGCCTATAAACAGACGATTGTTGTACAAAGAGACAAAAATCCTAGTAAGACGAAATCATCGTGAAATGAAAGGAGTAGAAAGTAAAACAAAACATATAGCTATGTGTAAATGATCTCATCAGGTTTCAACTCTGCTATTTCCCCTATGTCTTCGAGCATTTCATCCCTTGTTGTCAGAAGAAGTTGATTGAATTGATCAGCACCATTCAAACTTGACGTTGGTAATAAAGTTGGTTGTAAGTGATCCAACGGGACATAGTCGTACGCTTTAATCCCTAATTTTTTCTTGGACCACCCTTTCAGGTTTTCAGTCCACCGAGATACCATTTTTTGCCCAAGCCTCCTTTTGAGGTTTTCGACTTACCGAGTGTACAGTCTTTTATATATATATCCCTGATTTTTGCCCGAACCCTTTTGGTTCGCCGGGATGCCCTTATTTTTTCCTAGGCCAGTCAACCTAGTGGGTCTTTTTTTATGCGTAGAATCTTTTAACTATGTCTGCATTCACAAGGTGTGGAAGATCTTCATCGTCCATGGTGGTAAGTATCATAGCACCGCCCGAAAATGTCTTCTTGGTTATAAATGGCCCTTCGTAGGTGGGAGTCCATTTGCCCTTGGAATCACCTTGCGGTAGCTTGATGCTCTTCATCACCAAGTCACCAGCCTGATATACCCGATGCTTGATTTTCTTATTGAACGCTTTGATCATACGCTTCTGATACATATGAATGTGATAATCCCTCTTAAACAAATAGTTTCACAAAACATATGCTAATTGGTAATCTAAAAAAAATATTGTGTAAGCAAGATTCATTTAGAATAGAGAACTAAGGGATCTCCAACCTTTTTACACAAAAACAGGAACCAAAGTCCAACAAAAGAGAAGAAATTGCAAACCAATTCCGATTACGATAAAAATAACAAAGGGTCTTTGTTAAAATCGTAAAAACTACAATTGGAGTAAGTAATATCTCCTAAATACGACCACTTCCATACCATCATTTTAATACTCCACACCATATCGTTAATATTACAAACATCATTTCGAAAACAAATAGCATTCCTCATCAACCATATTACCCATGAGGTTGCAAGCCACACCACTCCTAATCTACCCTCTTTCACCTTCTTCTTTTTACAAAATAAATATTGTTGAACCCCAAAATTTTCCCTCTTTTTTCTTAAGACATTTCTCATAAAGGATCCCCAATGCTCAAGGATTCTCAAGAATTGATCAGACAAACTCATCTCCTAAGCATTGAGGCCACAAATAAGGGTTTTGGTTTTCACAAGGGAAATTGTATTTCTAATGCCTCAAAATACTTTCATGGTTCATTATGGGTCTCCAAGAATACTCATGCCAAGTTTCAAGTCTTAGATTACAATTTTGCTCAGTCAATTGATCAGATGACTGAAAATCAGTTGTATTAGGTGAAAAGACAACTATGGTTAAACTATAGTCAAACTTCATGATTTTTGGCCAAAATGAACATTTTGAAATCATATTCATCAATTGATCAAGGTATGATCACAATTCCTCAAGATAAGCATTCAAATCATTAAAGGGGTAAAATGGTCAAAATTTGGGTTTAGAATGATTGATTTTTGACTTTTGACCTAACACATTACTTGATGGTTTAAAACATTATCTCAAGGATTCAAGCACATTATCTTGACCTAATTTCATGATTCAAATCATTTCTCAAGATTAAACAATTGATAGTTGAAATTTGATCAATTGATGAAAAGTCAACTGTTACACCAAAAGTCAAACTTTGACTTTTTGGTCAACATTGAGTTTCAAAGATCAAGATGCATCAAGACATTTCAAAAAATATGAAGTTTGATCATCAAGAATCAAGAAAATCAAAAAGTCTATAAAAAGTCTAACTTTTCAAGACTTAGAAAAATTCCAAGTGTTTTGACCTTGATAATTTCACTATTTCATGACAATTTTTCACTATGATGCAAAATGATTCAAGAAAAACTTCCAACATGAAAGTTGTAGATCTTGAGGAATTCTACAACTTTGTGTTCAAGAGCTCATGTCCAAAAAATTCTTAAATTTTGAGTTGTAGGCCCATGAAGTCATGACCTTTTGATAAAACACTTAGTAAAAAATTTGACCAATTTAGTCAGGATTTTGTCCCAACTTCTTGGTTAATTTTCACATAGTTCCAATTTAATTTACCCAAAATGGAAAACATGAAATTTGTAGACAATGTTTCAAGCTTTCCAAAATGTCTAAGAACAAAGATCATTTTTGAGCTAAGAGAATCTAAGGCAAAAAGTTGGGCATTCATTCTTGAATTATAAGTCATGTTTGTGATGAACACATAACCAAAACCCTAATCTATGCTGCATAATTTTGTTTTGCAGGCGTTCTAACTTGCAATTCACTTCATAATTAATGGTTTACAAAATTGTTATACCTATGATCCAAGCATTAGAGCCATTGTCTAAGAGATTCATCTATTTTTGGCACAAAGTAACATTGTTATTCTTGTAAAGTAGCTTTAATCACAAAGTCAGCTTGTATTGAGCTTCTAACTTACTCCCTCTGCCCACACTCAACATACAAAGTCAGATAAACATGTTTAAAGCTTCTAACCACTCTAGATATCCTTGTATCATGCCTTGGAAATATATTTGTCAAGCTTGCTTCAAAAACAAGTCAAAAATCCATAACTTGTGATCTTGTGATTCTGATCACTCCAAGCTTCCAAAACTTTGCCTATAAGTAGAAGCACTATTTTGCAAGATAAAACACAAATTCATAAGCCCAAAAACTCTCCCAAACTCCCTAAAACATGGAATTTCTCACAAACCTCATTTTTATGCCATTTCTGACCCTACACCTCAAACTCTCATTTCACTCGTGAGTTCTTCCTTAAAATCAATCACAAAGAATCTATATGACATTTATAACCTAACCAAACACCTGTTACACAACTGTAACACCTCCATCACCATCCTCCATTTTCAAAAACAACACTTTGCACATTGGCTTCTCCAGCATGATTCAGGCACTCTCATCTCATAGTAACCTTTACATTAGCTTCCTTGAGGTCCATTAGAGCTAACCAGATCATCATAACACCTTAAAAGTGCTCAAACTCAAAACACAATCTCCATTTGCAAAGTGAGTTTTTTGAACTTTCATCTCTTTATACAAGCATCATTTGGCTTTGATTTTAAAAGATAAAATGTAGACATCATGGCCTTGAAACTAACCATGTCCTTAGAATTCATTCATATTGTCTGAGCATGGAGAATTTTAAGTTTGAATTTTCTGAAAAAACTAGGTCAGATTTGGTACCAGATGAAATGCGTGCTTATCTTTGATCCATTGTTTAATTTGTTTACATATTTGAAATCGTGGTGAAATTTCTAACAAGTTTGATGTTTAAAATTTCTGAAATGGTTGAGAAATGAGCAAGATACAAATTTCAAATTTGTTTTTCTGGTTATGGCGCGAGGAAGAAGATAAATTTTTCACTAGAACTTGGTTTATTTTATATTTAGTAGTTGTTGTTCTTATACCGGATGAAACATCCACCACAATGGCAGAGAGCACACTGTGATACGGTGGTAGAACCGACTGTTTAATACTGGTTTGCATTTTTTGTTTGCAAATGTCGCTGTAAGCAAGAGTCACCATCGACTTTTCTTTTATCCAACAAATGAAAGGGTGAAAAGAACAAAAAAAGGCTTTTTCAAGATTTTCTGAGTAAGGGGGTAGATTATGGAAAGGGAAGGTGTTAGCACCCTTTCCATATGTGGTTTTCACGTGCTCTTAGGTACTTGCTCATTTTTGAAAACTGTTTATGTTTGTGTGTTTTGAAAGTTTTTGTTTGCTTTATGGTAACTCTTGTATCAGTCCTCAAGAGTGTGATAAAGCGTTTTTGAAAAGTGTGTAAGTGTGAAATTTTGTTTTTTGAGCAAGTACTTAAGAACTGTCTACCTACTCGAAAAAGGATGTTCTTTTCCTCTTATCCTTTAGATAGTGCTATCCTACTATTAGTGAGTAGGTAGCCCTATCGTCACATATTGAGGGGCTATCAAAAGGGATGTTATGGTCATCAAAGGAAACATGTAGGATATCTTAGCATTCGAAGGGATTGTCATCATATAGGTAACATCGAGGGGCAAGATCATTTACTGAAAGGCAACTCGAGGGACGTTTAGGGACCATGATCTTTTATGATGACTTTTATACCGAGGGTCTTTGCTAAGATATCCCTACGTTCGAGGGACGTGACCATTTCCGAGGCAACTGAGTGGGGAATACCCTAAGGGTGCAAGTGTGAGAAGTGTGTTTTTTCAGTTATTTATCTTTTGCATTAAGGTTTTCTAACGTTTATTTTCAATATTTCCATGCAATCCTAGTTATTAACAGTAATATTGTACAGGAAATGTAAAGTACGGAAAATAAAAGCAGAAACATAAACCCTAAACTATTACAACGCTTTGGGACAGTTACATAAAAAAAGATGCAAGAAAATAAAAATGCGGAATTTTAAATCTAAAGCTATTACATCCATGATCAGTTACAATATTAAGAAAATGTGAAAAAGATAAACGCGCGCGAGATAAAGATGAACGTCTAAAAACCTAAGAAAATGCTAAGTAAACAAAAGAAAATATTTTTGTTGTTTTTAGCATAAAAGAAAATAAAGCCTAAGTCTATTTAATTTTTATTTTAAGAAAAAGATGTTAAAATAATTAATTTATTTATTCATAAATTAATTTGATTAATAAAACACTAACCTAATTTTTATTTTTTTTAATTTTAAGATTGACTCAAATGATAAAGTAAAAAAAAGAACAAAGAATAGGAACATAAAAAGCCTCCTTCGATTACGGGGAGGAGTGGGCCTTTCGATAGAAGTGAAAAATGGGGTTTCGATCCAAGGCATGTTATCTTTCGATTGAAGGGTGTCATCCTTCGATCCATGGAGAGGTTGCCTTTCGATTGAAGGGTGCCACCCTTCGATCCAGGGAGGTGCTGCCTAGAAGTCCTTGTTGGAAACTGTTTGATGGGTCCCTTGTGAGGATGCTATACCTGCAAACATGCTAGCAAACGAAAAACATGACCTGGGTGCCAAACCCAAGCCCTTTGATTCTGTCTAGAATGACAAATCGAATGAAACAACAAATACGGATGTGTTATGTAAATACAAAGTTTGACATTTTACCCTCTCTTACCAGTAGTTAGATCCTTCGATTTGGCACTTTCTGGATGTGGGTACCTTCGATCTGGGACTTCTGGGCGTGGTTACTTTTGTTGAAGGGTTGCTTTGGCTTGGATTACTTATGAAAATTTTGACAACCTTTGGTGAGTTTGTGGGCAGCGTATCTCTCATCCCTTTTTTTGCTTGCAAGCATGCTACTTATATAGAGTAGGAGGGAGGGGACAAGAGAAGTAATGTTTGTAACAGCCATTTGAATGCCATGAATACCAATATGTAACCTTGGCCAAAGTTAAGGGATTTTGTCCATTTTTAATTTGGCATAAATATGGACATACTGGCCTTCGAACGCTCTCTTTCGAATGGGCTGATGGCCTACTTCGAATGGCCCTGATTCAGCTCCTCCGAACGGCTCTGATTCATTTCCTTCGAATGGGTCTGATTCAGTTCATTCGAATGGTTCTAGGTTCTGATTCAAAGTGTTCAGAACTTCCCCTATCAGAACATGTTAGATTAAGACATCTCTGCACTAATCAGAATATATCAGAATATATCAGAACATGCTATTTGAAGAATATCATGCCTTAGTAATGCCAATTGAAGGACACTTCGCTCTGATGCTCCAATCGAAGGAACCTCTGATGCTCCAAATTAAAGGAAGCTCTGATGCTCCAATCGAAGGAACCTCTGATGCTACAATCGAAGGAACCTGTTGCAAGGCCAGTCGAAAGGATTTGCTGAAATGCCAATCGAATGGCATTTTGGAGATACCAACCGAAGGGAACTTGAAAATAATACTCATAAATTTCCTTTTTCTTAGGAAAGGATTTGTGACCAACCATGTAGGGGAAAACCTTGGAAAACATGAGAGGGGAAATTTTGGGGTACAACAGTTGCCCCTGTTCAATCTTCTTAAACCTGGAGATATAGATTGGCTTGTCTTCCTTTCATGACCTGAAGGTGGAAGATGATTGAACACTAGAGTGCCCAGAAATTTGCACTCGTTTGAAGTGATACTGTTGGTGAATAATATCGAGAATGGGCTTACAAATGCCATTTGGAAAAGGTGACAGGAGACTGTCGGAGATGGGCTTAAAGATGCCATCTACGGAACATGACGGAGAGTCATCAGAGATGGGCTTAAAGATGCCATTCAAATGAATGTTGATTTCATGAGATATTCCTTGGTGGGAATCCCTATTCCTGTTGTCGAGGATGACTCTATTGAGGAATGTTGATCTTTGTCTTGGAAAATAGAGTTTAGGAGCTTTAGTTGTCCATTACTCTACTGGGGAGTCATCTCTTGATTGAAGAGACGGAAGTGGACTACTATCTGGTCAGGATCCAGGCTTCATAGTAACTTGCTGAGGATGATAAGGCTGACTGCTATCTGGTCGTATTCCATGCTTCACAACGACTTACTGGGGAAATGAGATTAAATTGTTATTTGGTCGTACCCCGGGTTTTGGTGACTTGAACTATTATTTGGTCGTGTCCAGGCTTCAGTGATTTGAAGAAATTAAGATGTTATTTGGTCTTATCCATGCTTCAACTTGAATTTGAGGCATACTACTATCCGGTCGAATCCAGGCTTCATAGTAACTGACAGAGTAAACTGCTATCTAGTCGGATTCCAGGCTTCGTAGTGCTTTATACTGTTATCTGGTCGAAATCCAGGCTTCAGAATGTCTTTGAAGAAGTGAACTACTATCTGGTCTAATTCCAAGTTTCGCAGCACCTTATAGTGTTATCTGGTCGAAATCCATGCTTCATAGTATCTTAAATTGTTGATTGACTATTATCCGGTTGGGTTCCAGGCTTCATAGTAACTGACAGGGTAAACTGCTATCTGGTAGGATTCCAGGATTTGCAGCACTTTATACTGTTATCTGGTCAAAATCCAGGCTCCACAGTGTCTTTGAAGAAGTGAACTACTATCTGGTCGGATTCCAGGCTTCACAGCACCTTATATTGTTATCTGGTCGAAATCCAGGCTTCACAATGTCTTAAATTGTTGATTGACTATTATTCGGTCGGGTTTTGGGCTTCATAGTAACTGACAGGGTAAACTGCTATCTGGTCGGATTTCAGGCTTCACTGCACTTTATATTGTTATCTGGTCGAAACCCAGGCTTCACAATGTCTTTGAAGAAGTGAACTACTATCTGGTCAGATTCCAGGCTTCGTAGTGCTTTATACTGTTATCTGGTCAAAATCTAGGCTTCACAGTATCTTTGAAGAAGTGAACTACTATTTGGTTAGATTCCAGACTTCGCAACACCTTATACTGTTATCTGGTCAAAATCCATGCTTCACAGTATCTTAAATTGTTGATTGACTATTATCTGGTCGGGTTCTAGGCTTCATAGTAACTAACAGGGTAAACTACTATCTGGTCAGATTCCAGGCTTCACAACACCTTATGTTGTTATCTGGTTGAAATCCAGGCTTCACAATGTCTTAAATTATTGATTAACTATTATCTGGTCGGGTTCCAAGCTTCATAGTAACTGACAGGGTAAACTACTATCTGGTCGGATTCCAGGCTTCACATCACTTTATACTATTACCTGTTTGAAATCCATGCTTCACGGTGTCTTTGAAGAATTGAACTACTATCTGGTCGGATTCCAGGCTTTGCAGCACCTTATACTATTATCCGGTCGAAATTCAAGCTTCAAAGTGTCTTAAATTGTTGATTGACTATTATCCAGTCGGGTTCCGAGCTTCATAGTAACTGACAGGGTAAACTACTATATGGTCGGATTCTAGGCTTTGCAGCACTTTATACTGTTATTTGGTCGAAATCCAGGATTCACAATGTCTTTGAAGAAGTGAAGTACTATCTGGTCGGATTCCAGGCTTCACAACACCTTATATTGTTATCTGGTCGAAATCCAGGCTTCACAGTGTCTTAAATTATTGATTGACTATTATCCGGTAGAGTTTCGGGCTTCATAGTAATTGACAGGGTAAACTATTATCTGGTCGGATTCCAGGCTTCGCAGCACTTTATACTGTTATCTGGTCGAAATCCAGGCTTCACAGTGTCTTTGAAGAAGTGAACTACTATCTGGTCAGATTCGAGGCTTCGCATCACCTTATACTGTTATCTAGTCGAAATCCAGGCTTCACAGTGTCTTAAATTATTGATTGACTATTATTCGGTTGGGTTCTTGGCTTCATAGTAACTGATAGGGTAAACTGCTATCTGGTCGGATTCCAGGCTTCGCAGCACTTTATACTGTTATCTGGTTGAAATCTAGGCTTCATAGTATCTTTGAAGAAGTTAACTACTATCTGGTTGGATTCTAGGCTTCGCGGCACCTCATATTGTTATCTGGTCGGATTCCAGGCTTCACAGTTTCTTCAACTGGAATGGAAATCAGAGAGATCATAGTGTCGATTCAACTGAACCAGGCAAAAGTCTTGGAATATCTTCAACTGGAATAGAAATCAGAGAGATCTTAGTGTCGATCTGAACCAGAGAAGGTCTTGGCAGGACATCTTTCTGAGGAAATTGCTAAAATATCCCTTCATCAAACGTAGCTTTTAAGAAGACTACCAGGTCACATAAGTAGCGGTGTTTGTTGATTTGATCTTTCCCTAAAAAAGGTAAAGAGTTAGTCATATGCAATGTCATGATGTATGAAATGCATTGTGATGATGTTCTCAAAATAAATGAGATTATGCTATATGTGATGTGCATGCACAAACCATGATGTATGAATATGGGATGTGTTGTACCCCAAAATTTACCCTCTCATTTTACTCAATACATACTCCTAGCGGTCCTAAATTTGCTCACGTTTGCCCAAGAGTTGACCAGACAAACTCTCTCCTAAGGCAGGGTGTCTCAAATTAGGGTTTCCATTTTCCTCAAGATAGGTGGACTCCAAAGGTCTCATATTCTCTCCATGGTCTTAATATGTTCTCAAGACCCTATATGTCAAGTTTCATGCCTTGTACAAGAAGTTTGCTCAGTCAACTGCTCAGATGCTTGAGAATCGACTGTATTAGGTCAAAAGTCAACTGTGACCCACATACAGTCAAACTTCAAGATTTTTAGTCAACATTAACATTTTGAAGTGACTTTCATCATTTGATCAAGGGTTGACCATGATTCCTCAAGGAATGCTCCAAATTCATCAAAACCCAAAAGTTGCTAAATTAGGGTTTCTCAATAAAAGTCAACCAAATTTTGACCAAGCATAACTTCCACATGCTTTATCATAAATTTTCCATACAAAGCTCATTTTGAATAGTATGCAATTCCCTACAACTCATCTTCATCCCACAAGTTCAAAATATGAACCCACAAAAATATATGAATTTCTACATTATGGGTCCTTTTGAAAAGTCAACAAAAACACCTTTTGGGTCAAAGCTTCTTACATGAACATGGAAGACTCAATTGAGATGAGACGAAAAGGTTGCTTAGGGGACATCCTAAGCTTTCTAAGAAGTCCAAGAACACATCTCTAGGATTAAAATTGGAGGAGATATGCCTTGTCAAAGTTGACCTTTTTTGCAAAATTGCCAAAAGTCAAATGTACTCAAAAAGGCATTTTTTGCTAAATGGGCCTAACTTTTTATGCTTGCACCTCACTTATAATGTGGTCCATGATTCAAATATCCACCCACACATTATTTTCTTCATCTTTCAATTTATTTTGATTTTTTATTAATTAAAATTTCAATTAAATCAAATAATTGATGAATAATATCAAAGATATGATTTGATTTGGTTTTTGGACAGGTTGGCAATCAAAGTATGCTGAGTTATCAAGGCCAAAACGAATCAAGCATAATTGGTACAAGAAAGGGATGATTTGGCTCAAAATAGCAAGTTTACATGTAGCTTGAAAATCAAATCAAATATCTCATAATTGCAAAGATTCAATCCAATTTCACAACCCTAATTCATTCCTAGATATATATTGGACAAGAACAAAGCATGGGACAAGGTTTTGCAGTCGTGAAAGTGAGAGAACAAAAAACTCAAAATTGGACAAAAGTGGTGAATCAGTTTCAATCATACAGGCCATCTCAAGCCATCCCTGCATTACCAATCGATTGTTGAACGTCTCAGGAAGCTTTTCCAATCAATCACAAGCCCTTTCACGCCCATAAATAGCTCGTATGAACATTACGGTTTGCCTTATTTTTTGAAAACGAATACATCAATTCATGCATTGTTAACACATTTGATTGGAATATTTGTGATCTTTATCATGTTTGCAAGCTAACTGAATGGTTTAATTGCATTTTTGAAGCCTATATATGTACTTGCCATTGTTAGGATTTGAAGCCACATTTTGGGGCTTCTTGACACAGGAAAAATTAGGCCACAAATAAGGTACCATGATGCTCGTGGGGCCAAGACGAGTTGATTGTTACAGTCACAATTAATTTATCATGCCTGTGCTAGATTTTTTAGTTTTACAGGTTTGTAGCTACAGACTTTTGTCTGTAGGTAAAGGTACAAGAACCTAAGGAGACGGAGAAAGGTAGAAGGAGGTTATGTGTCAGCCAACCATTCGCCCATTTGAAAATTCGCGCACGTGGGAATCAGGGACTTGTTTTCTTATATTATATTTGGTTTTCATTATACTAACAGTTAAAACACCTAGCGCAGCTGGCAAAGAGGCATTGGTATTAAGCATAAGGACCTGGGTTCCATCCCAGGTCCCAGCATTCCCTTTATTTTATTTTCTTTCAATAAATCTAGCGCATCACTCATCCTGGTGTCCACCATACATCCTTGCGTCCAGCCGCTTGATCAAGCATACTATCAGATCCAACGCTCCAGTAGTGAGGGACTATGATACGCCCTCAAGTCAACGCTACAAGGAATCAAATGCTGACCGGGCTTGAAGCATTTTGGGCCTGAAAAAATCAGATTGGCACCCCCCATTTGCTAGCATACAGGCCCAATTTGCATTTTCTTTCTATTTCTTTTTTTAATTTCTTGAATTAATTTTTTTCATTTTTGTTTTAATTAATTAACACAAAAATTATTATTTTTTTATAAAAACTAAAAAAATCACAAAAATACATAATTAAAAATTATTTATTCAAATTAATATTTTTTTTAAAAAATAAATAAGGTTAATTAGTTTATTTGATTCTTTTTTCATAATTAAAATTAAATAGAAATTAGGTTTTAAATTTTGTAATTAAATTGTTTTTTTCTCAAATAAAAAACCACAAAAATACACAAAATCTTTGTTTTTATATAAAATATTTTATTTTCTTGAAATTATTTAATTTAGTTTAAATTAGGCTAATTTCAATTTCTCTTATAATTAAAAATAATTAGAATTAGGGATTTAGTCGTACATAACCTAATTAAATTTTTTTTGCAAAAATAGTTTAAATATTTTTTCAAGTTGATTTTTAGGGTTTTCAATTTCTCCTCGCATTTAATTTCCCACGCACATTTTTATTTGTTTTATTATTGTAACTATTTCGAGTTTGTAATAGTTTTAATTAGGGTTTTTATTTCCAGTCAAGACCATTATGTAACTGTCAAAGCCTTGTAATAGCTAGGTTTATTTTCTCGCACTTTAAATTCCTGCAAATATTTAACTATCTAGATGTATGCTAATAGGATTGTGTGGGAAGATTACTTGAAATTAAAACGGTAGATCACCTAATGTGCAAAGATTAAATAACTGAAACAATTCATATGCACATATTCACTCCTAGGGTTTATCTCACTTTGGTTGCCTTCGGTAAACAATCATTAAGCATAGGAAATTTTAGTGGTTGCCCTCTAGTCTAAAAGATCAAAGTTACCCGTTCGAATGTTGCCTCGGAAATGTTGCCTCGGAAATGTTGCCTCAGAAATGTTGCCTCGGAGATGTTGCCTCGGAAAGATCTTAAGACTCTAGGGTTACTACTAAAGTTTTCTAACTATTTCTTTAATGATTGTACTTGTCCCTTTCGAATGTCCCTTACAACTCCAACGACGGTGCTACCTACTCCTTAATAATGGGATAACACTGTCTAAAGGAAACGAGAACAAATAATCTTTTTTCGAGTAGGTAGAATCTTAAGTACTTGCTCAAAATAAAAACTTTCTACACTTACACTTTTCAAAACAAATTTTCAAAACAAACTTCGTCACATCCTTGAGGACTGATACAAGGGTTATCACAAAGTAAAACATTTTCAAAACAAGCACGCACAAGCAATTTGAAAAAATGAGCAAGTACCTAAGAGCCCATGGAAAACCATGGATAGAAAGGGTGTTAATACCTTCCCTTTCTATAATCTACCCCCCGTACTAAGAATATCTCGAAAAAAGGTTTTTTCTGTTCTTTTTCCTTTTCCGTGATTGGATGAAATAAAAGTCGGTGGCGACTCTTGCTTACCGTGACATTTTGCAAACAAAAAGCGCAAAACACAAACCAGTAAAAACAGTTGGTTCTGCCACCGTATCATAGAACTGGCGACTTCACTGGGGACTTATAAAGTGGGGTATACCTTAGGATCCAGGTCACTAAAATTGCTTATCTTGATTGCCTTGATTGCTTTACTTTTGAGGGTTTGTTTGGGGTTATTATAGATCCTACACCCGGATCTGGGGGGCACTCATTAGGTAAACAACAATAGATTGTGGAGATTGTATAGCATATACCGATATGGTTTAAGCGGTGGTTGTGTTGGTGTGGCACTTTGGTTGGTACCGGTATCCTTCGTGGGGAAACGAGGAGAATACGGGGCCGCTGTGTGGTATCGTGAAGCACTAACGGACCTTAGAACCTTAGTTGAACAAACTTGGCCATTAGAAAGTAGTGAGATATCCGGCCTTGGTGTAGAGTTGAGGATTGGTTGATACTCGATGCAACACTCATTGAGATCAGACTTTCGGGATATTTCGGCCGCAAGAGAAGATTGCTTGAGCTGAGACAATGCTCGATAAAGGATGGTCAGTGATATTGAGATCCTCTAGAACCCGGTTACTTTTTAAGACAGGTCTGAAACCAACTAAACTTCAAGAGGGTACTACCTTTGACCTCATGCAAGCTTTAAACCTAAGGACTTTGTGTGATTTGACCGTGCTTGCTATACCTGTGTTTGTTATACCTGTGTTTTCTCATTACATCATACATCATAACATAACATACATTCTTATTATACTAACCATTTCAAAGACCAAGGGAATTTATCTTTTTTCTGTTTTGCAGATCACGGCTTTCGTTCGCATAAACACTATCCGAATCAGCTTTGTGAAGATACTTTCCCAACTCAATGAGCTAGCATCAAAGGTTTCTGAAACTTTTGCGTTCACTAAGACACATGGTCGAATTCTCAACCTGGTTACTTCAAACTTTGATGAAAATATAATGAGTGTACTCTTCCAGTTCTTTGATCCCAAGCACCACTGCTTCACCTTTCCAGATTATCAGTTGGTGCCTACCTTGGAAGAATTCTCTCAGCTGTTGGATATACCCATTCTTGAACAGTTACCCTTCATAGGTCTAGAAGAAGTTCCCAAGCCATAAGTCATTGCCTCAGATTTGCATTTGAAACGGACCGGCGTGGTATCCAATTGGGAAACAAGAAGCGGAGTCAAGGGTTTTTTAGCTAAGTTTCTGATAGACAAGGCCCAGCTGTTTTGGGATGACATAGATTTTCAGACTTTTGAGGAGGTCTTGGCTCTTCTAATATATGGGTAAGTCCTATTCCCTAATTCGGACTCATTCGTAGATGTGAATGCTATCAAGATCTTCCTCTCTCGCAATCTTGTGCCTACCTTACTCGGAGATATTCTGCACACTCTCCATACTCGCACCATGAAGAGAAGAGGGATTCTTATGTGCTGCACGCCATTGCTGTAGATGTGGTTTATTTCTCACCTCCCTAAGTCTATACTGAAGAATGAAGAAGGTTTGGGTTAGTCGCAAAGGATAATGTCGCTCGCTCATACGGATATTCTTTGGTGTTCTCGAGTGTGATACGGTGGGAGAACTGACTTGGGTTTTGCGTTTGTGTTTGCAAATGTTCGGTTTAGCAAGACTCGCCACCGACTTTTTATTTTATCCTAAGGAAAGGCCAAAAAGCACAGGAAAGACCTTTGAGATGTTTTCTTGGGTTCGGGGAGTAGATTATAGAAAGGGAAGGTATCAGCACCCTTTCTATCCATGGTTATCCATGGGCTCTTAGTTACTTGCTTAGATCACTTGCCTTTTGCTTTTTAATTGTTTGAAATGGTGCTTTGTGTGTGTGGTTTTGAAAATGCTTTGGAAAATATATTTCAATGTTTTTGAAAGTTGTTTTTGAAGTTGTGTTGTGGAGTGTGTTTGAAAAATGGCAAGGATGTTTTGCAAGTTTGATCAAGTAACTAAGAGCCATCTACCCTAATTTTACTCAAAGATCTTTCTCATGTTTTTTAACCCTTCTACAGTGTTGTTTCACCATTGTATTTGGTGAACAACCTTGCATTAGGATGTTTAAACGGGACGGGCGCGGGACGTCGTATGCAATCATTGAAGGCAACTTGTGAGACGCTCTAGCAATTTTGTAAGGGACGAGATCATTTTATCGAAGGCAACATTGAGGGTCATCGAGGGACTACGATCTTTGTTTATCGAAGGGACAATTGCTAGAGTGTCTCATACTCGAGGGACTTGATTGCATTTTCCGAGGCAACAAGTGGAGATACCCTAAGGGGTGCATGTGTGAATAGTGTGTTTAATTTGCATGAATTTAATCTTTGATTAGGGGTTGTCTACTTATTGTTTTCATTTTTTCATACATCCTAGTTACTATCATTTGTGCGAAAGTAATAAAAATGCAGAAAATAGATCCTACACTATTATACCCTATTGAAGAGCAAGAAATGTAAAGACAAAACAAAAATAAAAGGAATAAAAATGCTCCTTTCGATCTGGGCAGAGACACCCTTCGATTTTGCCCTTCCTGACTTCCTTCGATTTGGGCCTGGAGTCAGTAAGGTCGTGTCTTTCGATTTCACCCTTCTCCTGCTTCTTTCGATTGAGACTTGGCAGTCAGGGTGGACATCCTCCTGGCTACTTCTTTCGTTTGAGACCTGGGGTCAACGTGAAGTGCACTCTTTGCCTCAGGCTCCTTACTGCTTCCTTCGACTGCAGGAGTGCTAGGCCCTTAGGTTGAGATTCGAAAGGCTTGAATACTTAGTCAATCGAAGAATACAGGGAACCTGTTTTAAACTTTTAAAACACAACACTCGAGTGTAACTTTCAAAGCTACAGGCCATGGGTTAGTACAAGATTAACGGGTCTCAAAAGTCCAAAGTCTAAACAGCCGGGGTCAAAACTTTCAACATATAAGCATTCAGGATCGAAGATTGAAGCATGGTCAAACTCCCTAGATTAAATATCTACGTTTTTTATTGGTATGCACACATAATATATAAAAAAATGAAATGGTTCTAATTTCAGAGTGAACTTACCTCTTGAAGCGCTTAAATCAAAGGAAACTGTAAATGACTTCCTTGGTGATGAATAGAAGTTCGTAGGGGTCTTCCTGGGGCTAGTTCGATCACCGCCTTGCTTGAACAGTCATTGAATCGAGGGAGGGAGTTTTATAGTGGTGAGTGAATGGAAGGTTATTATATAAGTCTAAAGGATAAATCGAAGGCTAGTTATCTGGTTGTTGGAGAGTGAATCGAAGGATCCGCCAAGGTATGAAAGGGTCTGAGTTTTTCTTAAGAGTGTTAGGAATAAAACGTTGGGAAGTGTCTAAGAGTTTTTTTTTTAGAATTTTCGCTAGAGTTTTCTTGCTTGAGGATTTCTTGTGATCTTTTCTCTTAGTCAAAAATCTAGCCCTTTTCTTTGTCAATGATTCCTCTATTTATAGAGGAAAGGTTTGGGAGTTAAAAAACAAAGATGTGGCTTGGCTGACGCTTTGAGAGGGAAAACAAAAAAAATTCAAACAGAAGGGGTATGCTGTATTTGTAGCTTTCGAGGGGCAGTATTTTTTTGCCATTTCGGTGCAAGGAATTTGGATAGTGTTTCAGAACTGTTGTGTAGCAGTCATGGCGTTTTATGGCCAGTGAATCAGGCCCCTTCCTGGCAGCGCATAAGACTTAGTCAACAAATGCCTTTGGCCTCTCATCCTTTTGTTTTGACTCCCTGACCTCACCTTTCAACCAGACTTTCAGAAACCATCTTCTTTTTTCAATCGAAGTGACATTCAAATGACTCCCCTAGACAATCCTTCGAATGGGCCAAATTAATGCTCTTGGGATGGAAAGCTCAATCGAAACTTGCAACGTTGGAGAAGTTACTCCCCCAAACTAAAGAGGCGTGCAAGGGCGGGATGTGTGATCGAAAGAGGGCAAAAGAGAGCCTTTTTTCCTCCTGGATCGAAGGACATCCAAAGGGAGCTTTTTACCTTGGAATCGAAAGAAGCCTTTGCCTCAGTCGAAGCTTGTAACAAGTTGTTTTAAAAGGTGATTTTGGCTTTGTGCATGCTAGCATGGTAAGGAATTCTGCCTTGTAAATCTTGGCTAACACGCAGGAGAGAGGCTATATGGCCAAGTGAAATATTTTTACTAAGAGAATACAACATTTAAACGAAGTTCAAAGTCCCAATGAAACAAGAAATGAACTTGCCCAAAAGGAGTCCAGCGCCCAATCGAAGGATGCAACCAAACCTACATCGAAAGAACCAAAGTTCCCAACCGAAGGATGCAACCAAACCTATATCGAAAGAACCAAAGTTCCCAATCGAAGGATGCAAGTCAAGCTTGTGTCGAAAGAGGCCAAAAGGCCACTCGAAGGAAGCTGATCGAAGAGCACTTGTATTTATCCAATTTTGGTCAAAATAATGTTTTTATCTATTTTCTCCCTTTTTGATAGTTTCCTTTTAACTTTGGTACTGGAAAATCCCAATGCATTTGTTCAAGCTTGAACTTTGAGAATCATTGTGAGAGAGACCTTGAAGAATGAGAGGGCAAATTTTGGGGTACAACAGTTGCCCCTGTTCAATTTTCTTAAACCTGAGGATATAGATTGGCTTTCGAGCCTTTCATGATCCGAAGGTGGAAGATAATTGAACACTAGAGTGCCCAAAAAATTTGCACTCGCATGGTGTAGTATCAGCATTGTGATGTCGAGAATGGGCTTACAGATGCCATTTGGAGATAGTAGGATCTTGCTGGAGATGGGCTTAAAGATGCCATCCTAGAATCTTTGTTGAATTGCAATGTTGTAGGTCAGAAGAACGAGGATCAAAATGGTATCCGTGTCTGGAATGCATTTGAAACTGTATCCGGAGACTGAGTTTTTATGAGCAAAGAATGGCCTCCGCGTCTGGGGCGTATCTGAGCTGTGATTGTGTTTGAATGTAGAATGAATATCAGAATGACTGTCGTGTCTGGAGTGTATCTGTATTGTATCTGGGTAACAGAGAAATATCTGTGTATGGAGCAACTGTGTGCTGGGAATAAATTTTGAATGAGTGATAGAATGGCAACCGTGTCTGGAGCGTATCTGGACTGTATCTGAAGTTGAGATCTGCATGAGTAACAAAATGACTTCCGTGTCTGGAGTGTATCTGAAACTGTAACTGGGATCTGGACAAATGACAGAATGACTTCTGTGGCGACTGCACTGAGAGAATCAAACTGCTGATGTAAGGGTCAGAATGGTATCCGTGTTTGGAATGCATTGGACCTTGAAGTTGATAAATGAATCTGAATGAGAGATAGAATGGTTGCCGTGTCTGGAGCGTATCTAGTCTGTATCTGATTGTTGTAGTCCGGATGAGTAGTAGAATGACCGCCGTGTATGGGGTGTATCTGTACTGTAACTGACTTGAAGTTCTGAATGAGAAATAGAATGACCGTCGTGTTTGGGGTGTATCCATACTGTATCTGAATAATTGTTAATGATAGCCTTTTGATCTTATCCTGAAAAGGGTAAAATGTTAGTTGAACACAAAGTTATGCTGCATGATATGTATGATGCAATGAACTGTATATGATATATGAATGTAATGGTTATGCATGTAAGCTGAGTAGTCGCCTTGTTGAGGAAGATAAATCCTGGTAGCTGGAGATAACAGAATCCTTGACTGCTGCCGGGGAAAATAAATCCATGACTGAAGTTGGGGATTTCAAGGATCTTTGATTACTGAAGATGAGAAATCCTTGCTGACTACTGACTGCTCGGGGGATAAGGAAAACTTTGAAAATCTCTACTGGGAAGTTAAAACCTGGGAGACTTATGCTGGAGAAGTGAGACTGAGAATCTTCAATCTGATGGGAAGTATCTTTGTGGGGAGAATGTTCACTATTCCGGTTCCGCCGGGGATAGGATTTTCAGGATTTTTGAGCTCCACTAGGGATCTTGAAACTTGACTCTGAGGGGAATTAAGTTATGGAATGCTCCTTAGCTGGGGAATTCGGCTTTTAGAAAGCTTTCGCTTTGCTGAGGATCCTGAAGCTTAATTCTGTTGGGGAAATATATTCCGAACTTTAACTCTTCGGAGTTTGATTCCGCTGGGGATTTCTTCTGAAAGGGCATCAAGATATCTACCTATACCTTCAACCTATCAGCAATTATCTTTTCTTAATTTTTGTTTTATTTGTAAGCGATGATTACGTTCAAATGCATATGCCTATTTAACAAAACATTGGACGTTTTTTCAAATAAAACATAAGTGTAAAAAGAAAAGAAAGACAAAGCAAATTTATGCATTTGGAAGGGTATTTGTATTAACTTTTTATGAGTATCTTTGTACAAAGGAGACAGACATCCTAGTAAGAGAATGTTGTCGTAAACATTGAAAAAATTTATACAAAAGAAAGATGGCTATGTGTAACAATTCCATGGGATTCCCATTCTGATATAGCCTTCACAACTCTGAATATCTCGTTCATTCACTGCTTCGTCCGTCGGTGATTGGATTGATCAGAAGATCGGAACTTGTTGATGAAGAGTTTGTTCTTTAAAGTGATCCGACGAGACATAGTCATACGCTTTTAATTCCCTAACTTTTGCCTGGATCGCCCTTTCGGGTTTTCGATCCACTGGGAAACCCTTTTTTGCCCAAGTCGCCCTTTCGGGTTTTCAACTTGTCGGGTGTACAGATTTTTTTGTTTTATCCCTAATTTTTTCCTGAACTGCCCTTTCGGGTTTTCGGTTCACCGGGATGCCCATTTTTGCCCAAGTCGCCCTTTCAGGTTTTCGACTTGTCGGGTTGTTTCATGCGTAGTATCTTTTGACTATGTCCGCATTCGCAGGGTGTGGCAAATCATCGTCATCCATGGTGGTCTAAATCATTGCACCACCAGAAAAGATGCTCTTGATCATAAACGGTCCTTCGTAAGTAGGAGTCCATTTGCCCCTGGGATCACTTTGCGGCAAGATGATCCGCTTGATTACAAGATCTCTGACTTGATATACCTGACGTCTTACTTTCTTATTAAAAGCCTTGATCATCAGTTTTTGGTATGTCTGACCATGGAAAACAGCAGTGAGTCGCTTCTCGTTGATCAAATTGAGTTGATCAAGTCGGGTCTGAATCCAATTGTCTTCACTCAAACCAGCGTCTTTCATAATCCTTAAAGAAGGAATCTGAACTTCCATAGGTAGGACAGCTTTCATGCCATATACCAAAGAAAATGGGGTTGCCCCTGTTGAAGTACGTGTCGTGGTACGATATCCATGCAGAGCAAACGGTAACATCTCATGCCAGTCCTTGTAGGTAACTGTCATTTTCTGAATGATTTTCTTGATGTTTTTGTTTGCAGCTTCAACAACACCGTTCATCTTCGGCCGATAGGGAGATGAATTGTGATGATAAATCTTGAACTGTTTGCATAGAGCGGTGATCATAGTATTGTTCAGATTTGTACCGTTGTCCGTGATGATCATGTCGGGGACACCATACCGGCATATGAGATTCTGCTTGATGAAGCGAGCAACCAAATTCTTAGTAACAGAGGCAAAGGAAGTTGCTTCGACCCACTTGGTGAAATAGTCAATAGCGACCAAGATGAAGCGATGTCCATTGGATGTTGTGGGCTTGATTTCCCCAATCATGTCAATGCCCCACATTGCGAACGGCCAAGGAGCTGTCAGAACGTTGATAGGAACAGGAGGAATATGTACTTTGTCGGCATAGACTTGGCATTTATGGCAATTACGGGAATGTTGATGGCAATCAGCTTCCATGGTAGACCAGTAATAGCCTGCCCTTAAAATCTTCTTAGCCATAGTATGTCCACTCAAGTGGGTGTCGAATGTGCCACTGTGTATCTCAGTCATGATCAACTCTGCTTCAGTCTTGTCTACACATCGAAGTAAAACACAATCATGGTCGCGTTTATAAAGGATGCCATTGCTTAGGAAAAACTTGGCAGCAAATTTCCTTAAAAACTTTTTGTCATTGACTGAAGCTTCTTCAGGATATTCTCTAGTCTGGAGATACGTTTTGATTTCATGAAACCAGGGTTGTTCCACTACTTCTTCGATATTAATCTCATGACAATGCGCAGGTTCGTCCATTCGCTCGATGGTGATTTGGGGAGCCTCGTTATCCCAGTCGAGTTTAAACATGGAAGACATTGTAGCCAGAGCATCTGCTAGCTGATTTTCTTCTCACGGGAAATGCTCGAAAGTAACCTGCTCGAAATGAGGCAACAATGTGAGGACATGTTCTTTGTATGGGATGAGATTAGGATGTTTGGTGTCCCACTCTCCTTTGACTTGACAGATAACCAAAGCCGAGTCCCCAAATACGATCAAAGATTTGATCCCCAAGTCTATAGCAGCCTTGAGACCAAAGATGTAAGCTTCATATTCGGCCATGTTATTGGTGCAACTGAAGTAGAGTCTAGCAGTGAAAGGTGTATGGCAACCTTCTGGAGAAATAAGTACTGCGCTGATACCGTTCCCAAGTGCGTTGGAGGCACCATCAAAGTACAGGGTCCATCGGGATCCATTTTCAGGTCCGTCATACGGTCTGTTACCTTCGACGTTGTCTAATGTCATGATGTCCTCGTCTGGGAAGTCGAATCTCATAGACTGATAATCTTCGACGGCTTGATGAGCTAGATGGTCAGCTAGTACACTCCCTTTTATATCTTTTTGGGTAGTATACTGGATGTCATACTCAGTCAGGATCATCTGCCATCTAGCGATTCTTCCAGATAAAGCAGGCTTCTCGAAGATATACTTGATTGGATCCATTTTGGAAATCAGCAAAGTGGTATGAGTCAACATATACTGCCTTAGCCGGCGAGCAGCCCATACCAAAGCGCAGCAAGTTTTCTCGAGCAGTGAGTAGCGAGTCTCACAGTCGGTAAACTTTTTGCTAAGGTAATAAATGGCATGCTATTTTCGACCAGACTCGTCATGTTGGCCCAGTACGCACCCCATTGAGTCGTCCAAAACAGTCAGATACATGATTAACGGCCTTCCTTCGACGGGTGGCATCAGAATAGGAGGTTCTAGAAAATTCTCCTTGATCTTATCAAAAGCAACTTGACAATCATTGTTCCATTTAACCACCTGATCTTTCTTCAATAGCTTGAAGATTGGCTCACAGGTAGATGTCAGGTGAGAGATGAACCTCGCAATATAGTTCAAGCGTCCCAAGAATCCTCTAACCTCCTTTTCAGTACGGGGGGCAGACATTTCTTGTATAGCCTTCACTTTAGCAGGATCAACCTCAATACCCTTGTTGCTGACAATAAATCCCAGAAGTTTACCAGACCTAACTCCAAAAGTGCACTTGCTTGGATTCAGTCTGAGTTTGTATTCCTTCAACCTGGCAAACAACTTCTGCAAATGTTCAAGGTGTTCTTCTTCTGTTTGTGATCGAGCTATCATATCGTCTACGTAAACTTCGATCTCATGATGTATCATATCATGAAACAAAGCTACCATGGCGCGTTGATAGGTTTCCCCTGCGTTCTTCAGTCCGAACGGCATCACCTTGTAGCAGAAGGTACCCCATTGTGTAACAAAGGTTGTTTTCTCCATGTCCTCGGGGGCCATTTTAATCTGGTTGTAGCCCGAGAATCCATCCATGAAGGAAAAAACCTTGTGCTGAGCTGTGTTGTCAACCAAGATGTCGATATGGGGTAGCGAAAAATCATCTTTAGGGCTAGCCCTGTTCAAATCCCGATAGTCCACACACATTCTGACCTTGTCGTCTTTTTTGGGTACGGGCACAATGTTAGCAACCCATTATGGATAGGATGTAACAGCCAGAAAGCCAGCATTGAATTGCTTCATTACTTCAGCCTTAATTTTCTCATACATGTCAGGCCTCATTTGACGAACCTTTTTCTTGATCGGTGGACAATCTTCTCTTGTGGGGAGACGGTGAACCACGATATCTGTGTCTAACCCTAGCATGTCTTCATAAGACCAGGCAAATATTTCAACGTATTCATTCAACAACTGTACTAAGCGCTCCTTGACACTTTGTTCTAGATTGGCACCCACTTTTACTTCCTTCCTATCTTCCTCTGTCCCTAAGTTGATGGTTTCTAGAAACTCTTCATGAGGCAAGATGGCCCTCTCTTCTTATTGTAGAAGTCTGGCTAACTCTCCCGGTACTTCACAATCTTCATCAACTTCGTACTCAGCCTGATTGACCAAATCTTCAGAGTTATTGAAGGATAAAACAGAATAGTCACCCATGGAATCCGGAGTGGATGGGTACCTGCATTTGTGAGTGTGGGTGTGTGTAAGGGATAGCCATCCTTAAACAAACAAAAATGCAAAAGGAAATAAAATGAACACAACAGTTTATAAATGAAAAACGTCCAATGATTCGTTAAAACATGGCATATGATTATAAAGAGAATCAAGCCCTTACAAATGGACCTACATGCCCCGGGAAAGGCATGAGGTGAAAAATAGTGTGCGAATTGTTTAATAATTATTACAGACCAAACAGGAAATGTTCAAAAGATAAATTACTAATTGATGAAAGTAATGGGAACAAGGTCTTTCGCCTCCCAGTTGTTCAGTCCTCCTTCAATGGTTGGAAAGATCCAATCTTCAAAGTTTCCCTCTTCATCATCATCTTCTAAAGCATTGATTCCATGATGAGAAATCTTGACGGGTGTTTTTTCAATTTTGGAGCGACGCATAGCCTTTTGCCCCGCAGCCGTAAACCCCAACCCAAACTTGTCTGTCTTATAGGGGAAGTCGGGCAACTGTCCCCATACTGCACTCTTTCCCTCCTTAATCGCAGCCTTTGCGTCTTTGAGAGATGCCATCCTAGCCACCTGCTTGGGAATGATAGGTACCTCCACCACTGCCTTCGCTACTGCCACCTCGGGAGAAACTTCCTCGAAATGTTGAAAAGGTGTTTCGATGAACTCTCCATCCACCTCCACATACCGAAAGGAATTGAGATGACTGATCATGTACTCCTCCTCACCGTGTATAGTTATGATTTTACCCTTAACAGGGTACTTCAGCATCTGATGTAAAGAGGAAGTGACTGCCCTAGCATAATGGATCCAAGGTCTTCTTAGCAAGCAAGAGTAGGATGGGCGGATGTCCATTACGTAGAAAGTGGAGTTGAACACTTCGGTGCCTACCTTGATGGGAATATCGACCTCCCCATGCACCATCCTCTTAGACCCGTCAAAGGCCCTGACAAAAATATTACTTGGTTTCAGTTCCAAGCCTTCACAATCCAACTGGTCCAGAGCTTTCTTAGGCAGCACATTTAGGGAAGAACCAGTATCGACCAAGACATGGGAGAGAGTGGTTCCTCGGCATTCAACCGAAACATGTAATGCATCATTGTGCTTCCTTCCCTTAGGAGTCAGGTCAGCGTCGGAAAAACCCAGACCGTTATCAGCAGTAAGACTGGCTACACAATCCTGAAATTGGTCAGCCGAGGTCTCTTGGGGTACATGGGTTGTCTCCAAAAATCTTATCAAAGCTTTGGCATGAGCTTATGAACAAAGCAGCAGGGCCAACATAGATATCTTAGAGGGGGTTTGCCCCAGTTGTTCCACAACATCATAATCACTTTTCTTGATTATTTTCAGAATCTCTTCCATTTCTTTTTTAGAGGTTTCAGGGATGACCAATGGCTGAGCCCTCGTCCTGACGGCCTCTTCTTGGATCCCTTTCCCCCTATCATTAGCAGCAGCAGAAGGGACAACCACAGGAGTTACAACTTCTTCAATAATTGGAGTTCTTGCAGATACGTTTACCGGTGTAGGGGTGATCTTAGGAGCAGCTGAGGGTCCAAAGATTGCCTTTGGAGGGGCAATCTCTGGAGAGAAAATTCTTTCACTGCGGGTGATTTTGCTCGTTCCAGCAATGTTTCCAATGTCAGAAGTCTCTTCATCAGAACTCTCTTCAGTTGATTCAATTTGTTTAATACCGTGGTAGTAGATTTCTCCAACATAGTTCCACGGTATTGATTTGTCAGACTCGTACGGGACGGGCCCGGGCCTGGTTATCTTCAAAGGTGTAGTCTTCGGAGCGGATGTAATCTTAACAGGTCTTTTGGAGACCTTGGAAAGATTTGCGGATATGGTTATTATTGAAACATCATTGATAGGAGTTGGTGTAACAGGAGTCTTTTCAAAAAGGATTTCTTGGTTATCCATTAGGCGTTGGATGCCTAACTTCAACAATGGACAGTCGGTTGGTAAGGATGAACAAAGGCAGCAATCTTCTTCACAACTTGGGAAAATCCCAGCCTTCAGCAAATTCAACTTGATTATCAGTAGTGGAGTTATCAAATCATCAACGGTAGCAACAAACAGATCCTCTTCAACAGCATGGGCATTGTGGCCATGCTTTGGCATTGGAGGAGAGATTACATTCGACTTTTCAGGGGCGTCGAATTCCACTTCCTTAGCGTCTATTAAATCCTGAATCTTATTCTTGAGGGCCCAACAATTGTTGGTGTCGTGCCCCAGGCTGTCTGAATGATAAGCACACTTAGCGTTTAGATTGTAAGATGGAGAGGTGATATTCACACTCTTTGGTGCCTCTCTCAAACTGGTCTGATTCAGCTTCAACAAATGGGGAAGAACTTGTGCGGGCGTCATGTTGATGCGGGTGAACTGCCGTTGTGGCCGTTCTACCCGTTGTTGATTAGGTCTCAACTGATTGTTACGAGGCTGATCATTTGATGAATTTTGAATCATCACGGCCCCTACAGTCGGTCGGCGCTCAGTTCTTCCCAATCCCTTCTGAGAGTAAATAGTAGATGCTTCTTTCTTGGCTGGGAAAAGTTTTTTAACAGCTGTGGATGCAGAGGCATCCTTTTGGATCTTTCCACTCTTAATACCGGCTTCCACCCTTTCGCCAGTCAGAATCAGTTCGGTAAATCCCACAGAGGAGCTCCTGATAAGATGGTTGAAGAAAGGTCCAGATAGGGTCCCCAAGAACATATCAACTAGTTCCCTATCTGATAGCGGTGGCTGCACCCTTCCAGCCAAGTCGCGTCACTTCTGGGCGTACTCTTTAAACCCCTCATTTGAGGCTATCCCCATACTTTGTAGCTGAGTACGGGTAGGCGCCAAGTCAGTGTTGTACTGATACTGATGATATAAAGCAGCTGCCAGGTCTTCCCAATTATGAACTTCTGACCTCTCTAGCTGATAAAACCAATCTAACTGAGTACCAGACAAACTGTCTTGGAAAAAGTGTACCCAGAGATTTCTATCGGATGAATGAGGTTGAATTTTTCTGACATACGACCTTAGGTGCATATTAGGACAAGACAAACCATTGTATTTGGCGAAGGTTGGCACCTTGAACTCGGGAGGGATAAAAATCCCAGCAATCAATCCCAACTCTTCAAAGTCTAGCCCGGGAATCCTTTGCAACTCCATAGCTGCCAACCTCTCCTCAAGGTTTTTATATTTGTTGTCAGCTGGTGGGTATTGTTGTTCCGAATAGTCTTCATCTTCTTCAACCTCTTTCTCTTCAGCCTCGGACTCAGAGGGTACTGCAGCTCCTTTTCCCTTGCCGGTCCCTTCGTCAGACGTTGAGGGGAATTCCAGAACTCTCCTAGCTTCATTCTCAAATCTTCTTCCCAGTGTAGCTACCCCAATTCTCTTCTTTTTCTTTTTTCCTTTTTCCTGCTCTTTCTTCTCTAACAGCGCTTTAAGATCCTCCTGACCCTTTGCCAAGGTCACGAGGAGTTGTTGAAATTGCAAATTCTGCGCTTGCAGATCTTTGACCGTCTGCTCAATATCCATCTCTTGAAATAAACAGCAGAAAGATAAGGAAACCTGGTGTGAAGACCTGTTTATGCATATGATGAATGATATGTTTATTCATGTAATGCATTCAAGGATTTAGAAATTCAAAGTTGTTGTAGACAAAAGAACACACGTCATATTAATAAGAAGAAATTTTGTCAGTACATAAATGCCCCATGGGCCAAATATTACAAAGCTTCTTAAGGTAAAAATACGTTGCGCATCCTTTTTGGTGCGATGTAAGTGTTGAGGGTCTCCTCCTCGTGAAGTCGGCGGGTAAGCTCCAAAACCTTCTTCTCACTGGCATAGAAACTGGCTTTAAAAGTATTCCGTTCTTCTTTGAGTTGGATCCAACTCTTCTGCATTTCCTCCCATGATGTTGGCATGTCTGGATGTAGGATGGTGTATGGAACCTCTCCTTCCTTAACAGGCTCTTTGATCAAGGGGAGAATATGACGGTATGGCATCATAAGATTCTGGGAGCGGGTTCGTACCCACTTGAGGTAAGGCTCAAGGGGGGTGGAATTCTTGTGCCCCAGTGTCTTACTATCCACCTTGTTAGACATCCTCCAAGCTCTGATGAACCTTTGTCGAAGTCCTTGCGCATCATTGTCGAAGTCAAAAATTAGGTCAGGAATCAGCATGTCATGAGGGCCATCCCTCCGAGCATATCCAAATTGTCTCAAGGCTAGGCAGGGGTTGTAGGTAATTCCTCCCCTAATGCCAAGTAATGGGACATTAGGGAACTCACCACAACGATTAATGATGATGACATTTTCTCTGGACCGAGAACACCAATGTACATCAGAATGTGTGAGGGTCATCAATCGTTGTGACCACCTTGAACCCTGCTCATTCTTCAAAACTGATTGTGGAAGGTGAGAAATGAACCACCTTGCTAAGAGAGGAGTACAGCGCATGAGAACACCTCTTTTCCTCATTGTTCGTGTGTAAAATGAGTGGAGGATGTCCCCAAGCAATGTAGGTATGGGATTCCTGGATATGAAAATCTTGACAGCATTCACATCTATAAGTTGGTTAGGGTTTGGGAACAAGACCAACCCATAAATAAGGAGTGCCACAATCTCTTCAAAGGCTTGCAGATCCAAGGAATTCTAACACTCTTGTGCCTTCTCAAACAAGAACTTTGCCAAGAAGCCCTTGACACCACTTCTGGTTTTCCAATTCCCCTTGATATTAGATGGTTGCAAGTGTAATGCTTGAGCAACATCTTCAGGCTTTGGTTCTTTTTCCATACCGTTGTAGGGTAGTTGATTAAGAATAGGAATTCTCAGGAGTTGAGAAAATTCCTCCAAAGTAGGCACCAATTGGTAGTCGGGGAATGTGAAACAATGGTGAAGGGGGTCAAAGAATTGGAACAGCACTTTCACCATGTCTTCTTCAATGCTGTTGTTGACTAGGTTGAGAAGTCTACCATGTCTTTCACTGAAGAGAGAATTTTCTGGAATTCTGGATGTAAGCTCCTTGAGTTGAGGAGGGATTCTCACAAGGTTGACTTGAATTGTTTTCCTGCGAAGAGATTCCATGACCTACAAAACAAGAACAAAGATGAAGATCCAAACCCTTGAAATGGTTAGTGGATGCATATGATGCTTTATGATGTTCATGATGTATGTACAAACACATGTACAAGCAAGTCACACAAAACTCTAGTTTCAGGCTTGCATGAGATTTCATAGGTAAGTACCCTGTTGAGTGTAGTTGGCTCAAAACCTGTCCTATAAATAGTAACCGGGTTCTAAGGAGCTCAATATCATTGGATTGTTTTCTATGTTCATTGTTTTGGTTTAGCCACTTAACTAGCGACCAAAATATTCCAAGAAAATAACCCTCAATGAGTGTAGTATCGAGTATCTACCAACTTCGGACTGCACCAAAGCCGGTCATCTCACTACCCCTAATAAAAGGCCAAGATGGTCAAGTAAGGTTCTAAGTTATTAGTGCTTAGTGACATCACTCAGCGGCCCCGTATTCTCTTTGATTGACTCAAAGGCTACCGGTACTCACAAATATGTCGCACTAATATAGCTATTGCTTCAACCGTGTCGGTATACCCCGCACAATTTCCACAACGTATTGCTATCTATAAATGTTTCCCAAATCTGGGTGGAGGATTTCAAGCCCAAACAAGAGAACCAAAAATGTAAAGCAATCAAAGCAAACAATTAATCATGCAAAAGGTGATCTAAGCCCTAAGGTAACTCCACTTTTAGAAACTTGTCCCCAACAGAGTCGCCAGTTCTGTGATATGGTGGGAGAACTGACTTGGGTTTTGCGTTTGTGTTTGCAAATGTTCGGTTTAGCAAGAGTCGCCACCGACTTTTTATTTTATCCTAAGGAAAGGCCAAAAAGCACAGGAAAGACCTTTGAGATGTTTTCTTGGGTTCGGGGAGTAGATTATAGAAAGGGAAGGTATTAGCACCCTTTCTATCCATGGTTATCCATGGGCTCTTAGTTACTTGCTTAGATCACTTGCCTTTTGCTTTTTAATTGTTTGAAATGGTGCTTTGTGTGTGTGGTTTTGAAAATGCTTTGGAAAAGATATTTCAATGTTTTTGAAAGTTGTTTTTGAAGTTGTGTTGTGGAGTATGTTTGAAAAATGGCAAGGATGTTTTGCAAGTTTGATCAAGTAACTAAGAGCCATCTACCTTAATTTTACTCAAAGATCTTTCTCATGTTTTTTAACCCTTCTACAGTGTTGTTTCACCATTGTATTTGGTGAACAACCTTGCATTAGGATGTTTAAACGGGACGGGCGCGGGACGTCGTATGCAATCATTGAAGGCAACTTGTGAGACGCTCTAGCAATTTCGTAAGGGATGAGATCGTTTTATCGAAGGCAACATTGAGGGTCATCGAGGGACTACGATCTTTGTTTATCGAAGGGACAATTGCTAGAGTGTCTCATACTCGAGGGACATGATTGCATTTTCCGAGGCAACAAGTGGAGATACCCTAAGGGGTGCATGTGTGAATAGTGTGTTTGATTTGCATGCATTTAATCTTTGATTAGGGGTTGTCTACTTGTTGTTTTCATTTTTTCATACATCCTAGTTACTATCATTTGTGCGAAAGTAATAAAAATGCAGAAAATAGATCCTACGCTATTACAACCCTATTGAAGAGCAAGAAATGTAAAGACAAAACAAAAATAAAAGGAATAAAAATGCTCCTTTCGATATGGGCAGAGACACCCTTCGATTTTGCCCTTCCTGACTTCCTTCGATTTGGGCCTAGAGTCAGTAAGGTCGTGTCTTTCGATTTCACCCTTCTCCTGCTTCTTTCGATTGAGACTTGGCAGTCAGGGTGGACATCCTCCTGGCTACTTCTTTCGTTTGAGACCTGGGGTCAACGTGAAGTGCACTCTTTGCCTCAGGCTCCTTGCTGCTTCCTTCAACTGCATGAGTGCTAGGCCCTTAGGTTGAGATTCGAAAGGCTTGAATACTTAGCCAATCAAAGAATACAGGGAACCTGTTTTAAACTTTTAAAACAAAACACTCGAGTGTAACTTTCAAAGCTACAGGCCATGGGTTAGTACAAGATTAACGGGTCTCAAAAGTCCAAAGTCTAAACAGCCAGGGGTCAAAACTTTCAACATATAAGCATTCAGGATCAAAGATTGAAGCATGGTCAAACTCCCTAGATTAAATATCTACGTTTTTTATTGGTATGCACACATAATATATAAAAAAAATGAAATGGTTCTAAGTTCAGAGTGAACTTACCTCTTGAAGCGCTTAAATCAAAGGAAACTGTAAATGACTTCCTTGGTGATGAATAGAAGTTCGTAGGGGTCTTCCTGGGGCTAGTTCGATCACCGCCTTGCTTGAACAGTCACTGAATCGAGGGAGGGAGTTTTATAGTGGTGAGTGAATGTAAGGTTATTATATAAATCTAAAGGATAAATCGAAGGCTGGTTATCTGGCTGTTGGAGAGTGAATCGAAGGATCCACCAAGGTATGAAAGGGTCTGAGTTTTTCTTAAGAGTGTTAGGAATAAAACGTTGGGAAGTGTCTAAGAGTTTTTTTTTTGAGAATTTTCGCTAGAGTTTTCTTGCTTGAGGATTTCTTGTGATCTTTTCTCTTAGTCAAAAATCTGGCCCTTTTCTTTGTCAATGATTCCTCTATTTATAGAGGAAAGGTTTGGGAGTTAAAAAACAAAGATGTGGCTTGGCTGACGCTTTGAGAGGGAAAACAAAAAAAATTCAAACAGAAGGAGTATGCTGTATTTGTAGCTTTCGAGAGGCAGTATTTTATTGCCATTTCGGTGCAAGGAATTTGGACAGTGTTTCAGAACTGCTTTGCAATAGTCCTGGCGTTTTATGGCCAGTGAATCAGGCCCCTGCCTGGAAGTGCATGAGACTTAGTCAACAAATGCCTTTGGCCTCTCATCCTTTTGTTTTGACTCCCTGACCTCACCTTTCGACCAGACTTTCAGAAACCATCTTCTTCTTTCAATCAAAGTGACATTCGAAAGACTCCCCTAGACAATCCTTCAAATGGGCCAAATTAATGCTCTTGGGATGGAAAGCTCAATCGAAACTTGCAACGTTGGAGAAGTTACTCCCCCAAACGAAAGAGGCGTGCAAGGGCAGGATGTGTGATCGAAAGAGGGCAAAAGAGAGCCTTTTTTCCTCCTGGATCGAAGGACATCCAAAGGGAGCTTTTTGCCTTGGAATCGAAATAAGCCTTTGCCTCAGTCGAAGCTTGTAACAAGTTGTTTTAAAAGGTGATTTTGGCTTTGTGCATGCTAGCATGGTAAGGAATTTTGCCTTGTAAATCTTGGCTAACACGCAGGAGAGAGGCTATATGGCCAAGTGAAATATTTGTACTAAGAGAATACAACATTCAAACGAAGTTCAAAGTCCCAATGAAATAAGAAATGAACTTGCCCAAAAGGAGTCCAGCGCCCAATCGAAGGATGCAACCAAACCTACATCGAAAGAACCAAAGTTCCCAATCGAAGGATGCAACCAAACCTACATTGAAAGAACCAAAGTTCCCAATCGAAGGATGCAAGTCAAGCTTGTGTCGAAAGAGGCCAAAAGGCCACTCGAAGGAAGATGATCGAAGAGCACTTGTATTTCTCCAATTTTGGTCAAAATAATGTTTTTATTTATTTTCTCCCTTTTTGATAGTTTCCTTTTAACTTTGGTACTGGAAAATCCCAATGCATTTGTTCAAGCTTGAACTTTGAGAATCATTGTGAGAGAGACCTTGAAGAATGAGAGGGCAAATTTTGGGGTACAACATCGGGCTATGGAAAACATCGCTATTATTGACCGCTGCGGAGAGTACCCTAATGTCCCGCTACTCGGCATCAGAGGGGGTATAACCTACAATCCTTGTTTAGCCCTGCGATAGTTTGGTTACGCTCGGAGAGATGGCCCCCACGAGTTACTCATTGAGGGCATTGTATTCAACTATGAGGATGACGTTAAAGAGTATTGCTGGAGGTTCATACGAGCTTAGGGCATGGTAAACAGATCTGGTGCCAAGGCTTTGGGGCCAAAAACTTCCATTCCTATCGAACCTTACCTCTAGTGGGTACGAGCTCGTGCCCAGAAGCTTATAATGCCCTATGTGACCGTTTTACCAGTGATCATGGAACCCACTACAAAAGAGGGTATTCCTTACACGGTTCTCTATCCTTATATACCCACTGATCTTGGGGAATTACAGAGGTCTTGGATTCAGATGATAAAGGAGCGGGATACTTACAGGGATCAGTTCCATGCTCAAGAGAGGAAGGTTTTAGAGCTCACAAAGCAACTGCATGAAGAAAGAAGACCCAATGACTATCTCAGCACAAAGAGGAAGCATCCATGGGAATTTTGATGTCTTTTATAGTTTCAAATTTATTTTTAATTGTAACGCCTAAAAGGCATTTGAACTTCAAATTCAGCTAATAAAATCTTTGTTTATTTTGGTTTGAAAATTTAAATGTCCCGAAGTATTTGAAATCATTGCATACGCATCCCATTCATAACATCGCATGTATAGGTACCATTACAGGTTTCTCATCTTCTTCGCGGTTTATTTCAGCATGAGATGTCTTCCGAGCAAACCATCAAGGACCTTCAGGCACAGAACGCCCAGTTCCAACAAATTTTCATAAGTCTGGAAAAAGGGCAGGAGGATCTGAAAGCCCTCATCCTGAAAGAAAAGAAGAAAAAGAAGAAGGTTGTCGGTATTCTGAATATGGGTAGAAGGTTTGGAGAGCGGTTGAAGCGACAAGCCGATCTGACCTCTTCATCCAAGGAATGGGAGAATCAAGAAGAAGAGAAGGACCTCAATCCTGCAGTTTCTGACAATGATACCGACTACAATGATGAGAAATATCCTCCTACTGAGGATAGATACAAGCAGTTAGATGATCGTCTGAGTGCCATGGAAGTTCAGAGGATACCTGGACTGGATTTCGAAGAATTGGGATTGGTGTCGGGAGTGGTCATCCCGTAGAAGTTCAAAGCTCTAGTTTTTGCTAAGTATGATGGGGTGTCCTACCCAAAACTCCATCTCCGTTCTTATGTCAGAAAGATCCAACCCCACACCGCTGATAGAAATCTGTGGGTTCATTTCTTTCAAGATAGTCTGTCAGGGACTCAGCTTGAATGGTTCTACCAGCTAGACGGAGCCAATGTTCGAAACTGGGAAGATTCGGCTGCTGCTTTCTACAAGCAATATCAATATAACGCCGACCTTGCTCCTACTCGTACTCAACTCTAGAGTATGTCCATGGGTGCAAGTGAAGGCTTTAAAGATTATGCACAAAAATGGAGAGACTTGGCTGGGAGAGTTCAACCCTCATTGTCTTATAGGGAGTTGGTTGATATGTTTCTGGGGACGCTAACTGGTCCATTTTTCAATCATTTGATCGGCAGCTCATCAGCTGGTTTCACTGAGCTGATCCTAACTGGAGAAAGAGTAGAAGTTGGGATCCGAAGCGACAAAATACAGAAGGATGCCTCTTCGAGTTCATTAAAGAAGCCTTTTGCTGGTAAGAAGGAAGCCAGTTCCATCTATAGCCCGAGGGGCCAAAACAGGGTTGAACATCGTCAGACAGTAAGTGTCGTGATGATACCTATACCTGCAGTTTCTCCACAATGCAACAATCAACAAAGGGTGGAAAGGCAACAACGACAGTTTACCCGTATCAATATGACATTGGCTGAAGTTCTACCTCATCTGCTGAGATCCAACTTGGCAACCTTGAAAGAGGCTCCCAAGAATCCAAATACTACATCTCCCCGATATAATCCAAATGCCTGGTGTGCCTATCATTCTGAGAGTCCTGGCCACGATACAAATGACTGTTGGATGCTCCGGAGAAGCCAAATGTCATAACTGCTCCCATGCCTAAGCACGGTCATGGAGTTAATGTTGTTGATACTGATTTGTTTGTTACCTCTGTTGATGAAGTTTCTACTCCTCTCATGACCGTCAAGAAGAACTTGTTGTTGTCCGGTTTATTTCTGGGTTGTGGTGAAGGTTGCCACATGTGTTCGTTTCTACCTTCTGGTTGTTGTTTGCTGAAGTTAGGTGTTCAACGCCTGATAGATAGCAAAGAAATTTTGTTTGAGAAAACTTTGGTTCCCGTTGTTCCATCTGAAGACGTTGCCATTATAACCATTTCCGCCAATCCTTCCAAGCTCTCCTCGAGAAGACCGGTTAGGATTACATCTGCTCCAAGAATAGCTCCGCTGATAATCACTGTTCCTGGTCCTGTCCCATATGTCTCGGACAAAGCTGTCCCCTGGCATTATGGTGTCGATATGTACTATCATGGCATCAAACAAGATTTAAAAGATGAAGAGGTTGATCCTGATGTTGGTAACATTGTCAGAACCAGCAAAGTTACCCGAAGTGAAAGGGTCTTCTCTCCCAAGATTTCCCCTAAGACTGTCAACAAGCTTATTGTCATTCCATCTGTTGTTCTTGCTGGTACATCAACTATAGTTCCTGTCCTTACTCCAGTTATCACCCCTGTCGGAGAATCGTCTAATACCCGCGGAAAGGAGATTATATGTGAGCCTTCCCGGACAGAGGCGCCTAAGAAAATTGTTGTGGAAGCTTCTAAGCAAGAAATGGAGGAAATACTGAAAATCATTAAGAAGAGCGACTACAATGTGGTCGAGCAGCTGGGGCAGACCCCATCAAAGATATCCATGTTATCCCTGCCGTTGTGCTCCGAGGCCCATGCGAAGGCTTTGATTGCATTCCTCAAAACTGCGCATGTGCCGCAAGAGACTTCGGCTGATTAGTTCAAAGATTGTGTGGCCAGCCTAACTGCTGATAATGGGCTGGGTTTTTCAGATGCAGATTTGACACCAAAGGGAAGGAAGCATAATGATGCTCTGCATGTCTCGATTGAATGCAGAGGCACCACTATGGCTCATGTGTTGGTAGATACTGGGTCTTCACTAAATGTTTTGCCAAAGAAGGTGTTGGACCGATTGGATTGCAAGGGTTTGACTCTAAAGCCTAGTAACATTGTGGTAAGGGCTTTTGACAGATCGAAGAGAATGGTGAACGTGGAGGTGGACATCCCTGTCAAAGTGGGTTCTAAGACTTTTGGGTCTACCTTCTATGTGATGGATATCAGGCCATCGTATTCTTATTGGTTGGGTCGTCCTTGGATCCATGAGGTTGGGGTAGTCACTTCCACACTCCACCATATGCTGAAGTATCCGGTGAAAGGAAAGATTGTCACAGTGCAGGGTGAAGAAGAATATATGGTGAGCCACCTCAATTCCTTCTGCTACATAGAGATGGACGGGGAATTCATAGAAACTCCTTGTCAGAACTTCGAAGAGGTCCCTCCAATCTTGGCATCAACTGAAACTACTACCAACAAACCTCCTTTGAAGATGGATTCTCTCAAAGACGCCAGGGCTGTGGTTGAAGAAGGTGGATGTACCAATTGGGGTCAGCTCCCTGATTTCACTCACAAACCTGACAAATTTGGTTTGGGATTTACTACAGGGGCTCAAAGGGCTGTTAGACACGCTCGGGCTGGAAGACCTCCCCTACACATAAGCAATCGGGGAATTAACCCCATTGAGGACAGTGAGGAAGACTCAGACATTGACAGCTGGATCTACCCAACTACCAATGGTGGACTGAGTAACTGGACGGCTAGGGACTTTATACCTGTTTCTTTTATTCTGCAGTAATTGACTTATTTGTTTTAAGATTTGTAATAAATAATTTGAAACTTTACGGCCCGGTGCCTTGCCCGAGGTACCTTGGCTTTGCTTGTGAGGGCTATTATTTGTCATTTCATATATCATTAATAAAGCATTGGACGTTTCTTGCATGCAAATTTTGCACTCTCTGTTTTTCTTTCCTGCTTTCACTTTATCAAAACAACTATTCTCTTACACACGCTCACGTATCATAATGCAGATCCATATCCACTCTGGATCCCATTGATAACAGCTCTGTTATTTTTAGTTATGACTTCAAAAATCCGATCAACCAAGTCAAGGACGAAGGTGAGGATGATTGTGAGGTGCCTGGAGAACTTGCTAGATTACTACAGCAGGAAGAAAGGGTCATACAGCCTTATGAAGAGCCGGTTGAGATAGTGAATTTGGGTACTAAGGAAGACATAAAAGAGGTTAAAATAGGTGCAAATCTGGATCTTAGCGTCAAACAGAGGTTGATACAAATGTTGCACGACTATGTTGAGATCTTCTCCTGGTCCTGTGAAGACATGCCTGGTTTGGACACTGATATTGTGGTACATCGCCTGCCGACTAAAGAAGACTGTCCTTCAGTTAAATAGAAGGTCCGCCGTATGCGCCCTGAAATGTTAGAGAAAATTAAGGCAGAGGTCATGAAACAGTCCGACGCAGGATTCTTAGCTGTCACTTCCTATCCACAGTGGGTTGTCAATGTCGTTTTGGTACCTAAAAAGGACAGTAAGGTACAGATGTGTGTGGATTACAGAGATCTGAACAGGGAAATCCCCAAGGATGACTTCCCTCTTCCTCACATTGATGTTCTAGTCGACAACACCACGCAGCATAAAATCTTCTCCTTCATGGATGGTTTCTCTGGCTACAACCAGATCAAGATGGCTCCTGAAGACATGGAGAAGACAACCTTCGTCACACAGTGGGGCACCTTCTGCTACAAGGTGATGCCTTTTGGGTTGAAGAATGTGAAGGGGTAAGAAAACACTTAGAAGGGGGGATTGAATAAGTGACTCTTTTCATTCTCAAAACAAAGCTCAAACAATAATGGAATAACACAGTTATTTTTATCCTGGTTCGTTTGAACTCAAACTACTCCAGTCCACCCGCCAAGGTGATTTTTCCTTTCTCAACAAGGACTTAATCTACTATAATCAGCTGATTATAATCACACAACAACTGTTGTGACTAACAATGCACAAGTAATCTTACAAGTGACTAACAACACTAAGACTTAAATCTAGTCCTAGTCTTCTTGAGAAATCTGACCAAACTTGGTCTCTCAAGGAACAAATACAGAAGTATAATCTTTACAGATAATTGAAATAGAGTTTGCTTCTAATCGAGCTATATCACAACTTTGATTTTTCACTTAGAATATTATACATAAAATGTATGAACTATAAGTTTGTAAGCTTTTTTTTCTTTCACGTAGTTTCTTGTTTGAACGTTGTTGTAGGCTTTCAATAAATGTCCTTCTACTTATAGTAGGAATAATAAGATCGTTGCTGCCTTCAGAGGAAATGGAGAGCATTAAATGCTTTGCGTGTATCCTTGCAAAATTCCATTCTCCAAGAAACTAGTTGTAGGCACTTGAGTGCTTTCAGCCGTCTTTGCATTAATTAGCAAACGTCATAATGTAAGAATGTGTTTCCATTGCTTTGATAAGACACGTTGATTTAGACGTTGTTTCAGTATTTTCTTTAAGTCAGAACATGCTTCATTTAACTTCTGGTCAGAGCGTTGATTGCTAAGAACTTTGAACAGCGCTTGCTTTCAAGTTATCTTCAGAATCAAGAAGCCTTCTAGAAGTTAGAAGATCCATTTAAAAAGTAAAGGTTCTCACCAGAGTCAGCAGATGCGTTTGAATAAAAGGTTCTTTTATCAAAGAACTTCTTCATAATCTTTGCTTAGTACTTTAGAATGTTTCTTGTCAGAACATTAACTAAGACATTCAAAACACATTCATTAGAGCATAAATTATCTTAAATATAATTTAGTTATCATCAAAACACTTGAGATAGGTCAGAACTAATCTTGTTCTTTCAATCTCCCCCTTTTTGATGATGACAAAAATTATTTTAGATAAAGAAAAGAAACAGATTAAGAGATAAGAATCTCCCCCTGAAGTGAATATTTATATGCATAAGACATCCTAAGATAATTTAGTCAGAGTGATACACAGCCTTCTTGAATTTCTTCAGAACTTCTTCAAGAAGATAAATCTTAGCTGAAATATTCTTTCAGAGTTGAATGATACCTGCAAAAAAAATATTTTGCACAGAAGGAATTCTTGCAAATTTGTTAGAATGTCTGAGACATAGTCCCATAACTGTTAAACAGTGATTAGTTCAAAAATGCACATTTTCTCCCCCTTTTTGGCATAATCAAAAAGTGTAATAAATGAGAAATTTTGAAAGATTTCATAAAAAGTTAAAAATAGATATCCAGAAGTACAAACAAAACAAAATAAGAGACAAAAAGAAACTAGGATTTCTTAGAGAGAAGAGCCATCATAAGATTCTTGATCTCAGAGGCAGATTCACTTTGCATTGCCATCCAGTTCTTGAATTCTAGATTTGTTTGATCTTGCTTATCCATGTGTTTATTCAAGACTTCATTCTCCCTCTTTAGCTCTTTCAGAGTGTCCATAATGAGTGAGGTAGGAGCAGAAGATAATGAAGCTTCAGTAGAAACAGGGTCAGAAGCAGCAACTGATGAGTCAGACTTCACAAAGGTGGAGAGCAGAGTGCCTAGACCATTGCAAGAGTTGGCACAGGTTCAGGTCCATCCTTGACTGAAGGTTGATTCAATAGAACAATAGCCAGAGGATTTGAATCTTCAGAGTATTCTTCATATTATTCTTCTGATATGTCCATCTTATCAGCTGGTGTATCAGCAATCAATATTGAAGACTTCTTATTCCAAGTATCAGCAGCTTCTGTTTTAAAGCATGCAGAAGTTTGGAAAAGTTGTCTAGCACCTGAGAATGACAGAAATCCTGTAACTTCCGTGATTCAGTAACCAAGGTTCTTCTGAAGGTTTCCCATAGAAGATCTGTTGCTGCTGTGTTCACACTTCTGAGGCAATCTTCTTTCAGCGGTTGTAACCATGCTTGAACATTTGTTATAAAATTCTAAAACAAAATATTTACATCTGGCTGAACAGGTTTAGGGACAGCCGTTCTATAAGATTTGTTTTTCAAGAATTGTAGAGATTTAGAGTCCACTACAGTTCTTAAAAAGCTATTGGGTTCAGGATTATTTGTAGGTTCAGATTTAGGTTGGTTAACACAAATAGGAGGTTCTGATATATCATGAGGTACGGATGGTTCAACAATTTCAGCTTGTTTAAAAATTTGTTGTTCTGGAATTTGAGGAGTTGAGAGTGGTGTTGTATGTTGTGGTGAGGTGGGTGGAGTGACATCAGGCGAAATAATTATTGTATAAGCAGGAGTGGGAATAGGATTTTGAGGTTGTGGTTGGTTCATAGCGAAAATATTCTCAGTTGGTAGGTTAAAAGGAGGTTTTATGGTTGCTAGAGGTTCATTAATCCCTGGAATTCTCCAAGATCCAGCATCATACCATCCAATGGGTCTGGGTGATAAAGGTCTGAGAGGGGGTCTTGAGAAACGTTCAGCAGGAATAGGTTGAAAAACAGATGGTTCAGGAGGTTTTGATTGAGAGGGTTCTGATTGGCTGTCAGAATGTTCATCAGAGTTAGAATTACTTAAATCTGTTGAAAACTGATTTTTACTAGGGTTGTCAGCAAGGGGTTCAGATGGTAAGGTCAGATCAATGTCTACATCTAAGTCTCCTAAGGTTTGAGAGGGTTCAGCAGATGCAGATACATTTTCAGAATTATAAACAGGTATAGTTTCAGCATGATTACCTGTCTTCTTTTTCTTCTTCTGAGGAGTGTCAGAAGGTCCTTCTACGGCTTTTCTCTTCACAGATTCTTGGAGAACAACATTAGCAGCAGCTTGATTTCTTCCTTGAAGCCAAGCTAGATCAATAGGTGATCTTGTTTCTCTGCAGGTCTCAAGATAGTGCAAAACCATACGAGAATGCTCCCCTGAGTTGAACATAGGAAAGTCAGCAATAGGAATTCTTCTCTTCTTCACAATAGTTGACAGACATGGAGAGGGTTCCACCAGTAGTTTGTCAATAATTTTCCTCTTCAGCAAGTTCTTTCCAGTCATAGTCTTACCACAGATAGGTTCAAGCTCCCCTAGAAGATTTGCTTCTTTTAGGTGAGCAATCAAACCATTCTCAGTCAGAATGTCTGATAATAACCTCCCCATAGGAATCCAATTCCTCTTTGATTTGGGATTCTTCATCCTTTCAGCTTCTCTGGTTTCTTTGACATGGTTCCAGAGATGTTCAAAAAGCAAGTAGGGAAAATCAATTTTGACATTGGTTCCAAGGAAAAACAGTAGATATTGTTGATCAGCGTTGATGTAATCAGGAGAACTGGTGTCTTTCCTGTGGTGAATACATCCATGAATAATTCTTGCCCAAATCTTATACTTGTCTTTTAAGTCCCTGACTTTGGAGGAACCTTGACCATTTGTAAAAACTTCTGAATATACCCTAGACATCTCCATTCTTCCAGTGGGCATTCCTGTAACTCCAAGTCCTTTAAATCCCAGCAACCTTCTGATTTGATTTTCTGTAATGGATATTTCCTTGCCCATTACAAAGGAGAGAATAACCTTGGGAGTTGCAATAGCGTGAATCCAAAATTATTTTACCAAATGAGGAAAGACTGGACCAATAAGACGATCAAAATAGCTTTCCCAACCTTGAAACTTCACAGTAGGGAACAAGTCAAATCCATTCTCTCTGAGATTCTCAAAGTCTACCATTAGCTCACTCAAAACTTCCAAACTTTCTACCGGAATGAGAGTTGTCCTTTCAGGTATACTGGATTGCTCAGAGTGGGTAGAGGAAGAAGAAGCCATTGAAGTTCTTTAGAAAAGAGAAATTTACGAAAAGGGTTTTAAGAGAGGAGTACAGTAAAAACTTGAGTTGAAAGAGACAGTAAAGAATGAAAAGGGTTTTTTCAAAAAGTATTTATAGGCATTAATTTCAGAGAATAGGTTAAGAATTAAAATTAAAAGTATTTAAGACATAATTAAAATAAAGATTAAAACGGATTTAAAAACGAATCTCATCATTACTTGCATTTAATGATTTTCTAAAAATGAGGAAAAACGTGAGATTATGGCTAATCATCAACAGTTACCTAGAACGTCATCAGTAGCTTTTGCACGCTTGACCTTTTAGAAACACACCACGTGTTCATCTCCTGAAGGATGCATGTAACAGCTGTTTGTTCTAATGAATTTCTGAACTACACTTGGACATGAAGCGTTAGAATGTTTCATAACTTTTCATATAGCTTGTTACAACTTCTCTTCTAACTTCTGAAGAGTTGTTGATCAGAGCATTCATTTCAGAAAGTTCTGAAGTTAAACACAGAAAATCAATATTATTTTATTCAGGACATAATTCCATGCAAATATTTTTCAGAATGAAATTAAATCTATCTTCTGAAAGGGGTTTGGTAAAAATGTCATCCCATTGATGGTCTGTTTTTACAAAAATCAAGTTTAGAATTCCCTTCTGAATATAGTCCCTTTTGAAATGATATTTAATTTCTATATGTTTGGCTTTAGAATGTAAGATTGGATTTTTAGAAAGACAAATAGCAGATGTATTGTCACAGAAGATAGGAATCTTACTTTCATAAAGGTTGAAATCTTCTAGTTGACTTTTCATCCAAATCATCTGAGAGCTACATCCAGCAGCAGATATATATTCAGCTTTTGTGGTTGATAGAGCAATTGTTGCTTGCTTTTTGCTGTACCATGAGATAAGATTGTCACCCAAAAACTGGCAGCTTCCAGAGGTGCTTTTTCTTTCAATTCTATCTCTAGCAAAGTCAGCATCACAATAACCTGCTAGTTTGTAATCTTGTGATCTTCTGTAACACTGTTGGCTGAAGATTTTGATGATACAGTTCGAAATGAAGCAATATGGATGTTTCGTTGGAATAAAGCAAAATGTTACAGTTCGGAATGGTAGAAGTGGTTCTTCGAACGGACATGTCAAAGCTCGGAGCTTCGAGTGACAGTGGCGAAGATATATTTAAAAGAAGCCTCGAAGTGGTAACGAGACTGTGTCTGAGAAATGAGTTCGAAGCGAAGATTGCCAAAGCATTTGAAATTCAAACGCGAGCGGGATGTTGGAATTCAAATATATATGCGCTGGAGCGTTCGAAGACGCGTGGAAGCTAGAGAGGAGCAGTGCTCTGCATGTTATGAACGTGGCAGAATCTTATAGGCAAGACCGTTATGGTCGAAGTAGTATAAATAGAAGTCTTAGCGTTAGGATTTCGTGTGTCATATCTATTGTACAAAATTCAGTAAACATTCAAAATACCACATGGATAGGGAAATGAATGCTCGAACAATGTATGTATGATAACACCAAACATTTATAATTCAGTAAAACTCTTTATCTTTTCCAGTTTATCTTCCATTTTCATGTCAATGTCATTCAAACACCTTTACATTCAAATTCATTTACTTATTTCTTGCATTTAAACGCTTTTCTTCTATTCGAATCCTTTACATTTCAGAAACTCTTTTACATTTCATGCTTTTATATTCATGCTTTTTACATTAAAGTCTTTACATTCAAAGTCATTTACTTACTTCTGCATGTAAACATTTCTTTGCAATCGAATCTTTATTCATACAATTCAGTTTCGTATTTCTTTACTTGATCATGTCATTATATTCTTTTAACATGGTAATCGAAGTGAATTGAACGTCTATAAAACATTCTAAATACAAATCCTAACTATGAGTATCAGTTTTGCAATTAGATTTATCCAAACGACCAATACCCCATAGGATCAATCTAGTCGATCCTACAAGTTACCAGAGAGATTAAATAACAGTCATTAAGGTTATTTGATAGTTTGGAGGACTAGCGGTTGTTTACCAGAAATCACTGTAAACAAATTGGCACGCCCAGTGGGACCGTCATTGGTCGTTACGAAATTTAAAACAAAGTAAAGATTGTTAGGATATAATCATTGTAAAAGTTCTTTCTGAGTGATAAGTTCGTTGTTATATGAACCTTAGAAGTGGTAGAATAACCAATAGCAACCAACCCTTACCCAGAAGAAAGCGTAATAACAAGATGTCTAATCCAAACAATCAACAAGGGGAACAAAATGCCCCACATGGAACAGGCACTAATATGTCTGCTTCGACGGGAATGTCTAATGCGATCCCTTCGAGCGCACAGTCTGTTGCATCCTCTACCAGTAGTGTAGCCACGAATGGAACAAGTGGCATGTCGACTAACAGTTCGATCCTAGGAAATACAGGAACCACTGGTTATCCTGGGGGATTCGTCCCACCATCAGGGACACAAACCCATTTCGCCACCCCACTAACTAGACCACCCGGTTTCGATGGTAACAGACACAGAAATCCCTCTTATGGGATGCCAACATCTTTTATGGCGGGTCTGCACACTTCGACATCGAATACGTCACCACAAGTAGGGTCTGGATCTGGGGCTAATCAATTTATGACAAATAACCAAGGGTCAGTAGGTTATAGTACATTGCCTATCTTAACCACAAAATCAGATGGCTTTTAGGCAATTAATGGATGATAGTAACCATAATATGATAGGAGTGTTAGCACAAACTATGCAAGAGATCTTTGCCCCAATAGTACAAAATGTAACTGTGACAAACAGAGAAAACGCGGATAACATTAGTCGAATAGCAGATTTTTTCGCTCCTCCAGAAAGGCGTAGGCAGAATCAGGTGGGGGTTCGAGCGAACAGGCCCATCATAGAGAAAATTGTTGATGACCCACCCTATAGACCAGCCAGAGAGGGGGTTAACTTGGGGGCAAGGGCACAAAGGTTAGAAGCCCCAGTGATTCAAGATCCACAAAGGGGAATTATGGAACCAGGGGCAAGGGTCGAAAGGTTAGAAGTCCCAGAGTTTCGAGAAGAACAACCTAGAGGAGTTGTCATGGTGGGACGACACCAAGATGCTGATGAAGTCGTTCATAGAATTCGAAATGACAACATCTTGGCAGAAAATAATTTAACCACCATGATAGAAAGGATTATGGCTCAAAACGATCTCAATACAGGTATTAGAAGGCCAAACTATTCCTCTCCCATAATAGATTATGTGATGCACACTGATTTACCAAGAGGATATAAAGTCCCTAAATTTACAAAGTTCGCTGGAGACACCAATGAATCAACAGTCGAACACATAGCCAGGTATCTAACCGAAGCAGGAGATATAGCAAATAATGAAGATCTTAGGATTAAATATTTCCCAAGTTCCCTAACTAAGAACGCTTTCACATGGTTCACCACTTTGCCTCCTGGGTCCATAGATACTTGGGCTCTGTTGGAGAGGTTATTTCATGAACAATTCTACATGGGACAATCTAAAATAAGCCTGAAAGAGTTAGCCAGTGTCAAGAGGAAGTTTACTGAACCCATAGATGATTATCTGAATAGGTTCAGACTCTTGAAATCTAGATGTTTCACAGTAGTTCCTGAACATGAGTTAGTCGAAATGGCTGCTGGTGGCCTAGATTACTCCATTCGAAAGAAATTAGATACACAACACTTGAGGGATATGGCCCAACTAGCAGACAGGGTTCGACAAGTCGAAAGACTAAAAGCCGAGAAGGCCAGAGTTTTTAAAAATAATAAGAAAGAAAGGGTCTCCTATGTTGGAACTGAGGAAGCAGAAGATTACACTGAGTTCGAAGAGGTCGAAATTGATCTCGCTGAATTGAAACAGGCTCCCCCTTATTCCTGTAAATTACTAGTTCCCACAAAGGGGAAAGAAATTATTGAAAATGAGAAATGTGACAAATTCCCAAAGAAGGTGTATACTTTCGATGTAACAAAGTGTGACGAGATTTTTGATTTGCTTGTCAAAGATGGCCAACTAATTGTGCCATCGAATGTTAAAATACCTCCTTTAGATCAAAGAAAGAAAAGAGGATTTTGTAAGTATCATAGTTTCCTAGGCCACAAAACCTCACAGTGTTTTATTTTCAGGGATCTGATTCAAAATGCAATTAAGGATGGCAGATTGAAATTCACTGACAAACCAAAAATGAAAGTAGATGAAGACCCTTTGGATGTTGCAGACACCAATTACTCCGAGCCTGCATGCATTGGAGAAATCAATATGGTGGAAGCAGATCAAGATGACACTCTATTAGGAGAAAAAATCACTGAGAATAAAAACTGGGTGTTAGTCGAAGTCAACAAGGGGGTCACTGAGGACGTCCACAAGAAACTAGAGGCTTCGATCGAAGCAGTAACTTTTGATGTTTCAAAAGAGATCCAGGCTACTGAAGTCCAGGAAAACCAAAAGCAAGAGTTGACACAGGTTACTGAAGGCCTGAGGCTAAAATTGGAGAAAGTCCAGATCACAAAGCCAGCCTCCCCTCAGAAAGAAATATGGGATACTTTGGGAGACCCTAGTTGAAAGTTTGACTACTTGGTGAAGTATTCCGCCCCAGAAAGTTCAAAAATCCAAATCGAAGATGTCAAACCTACAGGATGGGGAGATGATGACATAAAGGGGGAGGATGTAGATGTCAACATGGTGGATATGGAGAGACCTCGTTCTGAAATGGAGGAGATGGAGAGATACTTAGAAAAAGAAAAATATAAAATGAAGGATAGTTATGCTAGGGATGCCAGTCTTAAAGACTACCTCATGTTGTGCCACAAAGGAGATGCCGAAATGATATTATGCCCTAGATGCAGCATCATCTGCAACCATAGAATTGCTGCAAACTTCGAGAGGAAACAAAGGGCACGAACTGGCATCAACTGGCGCCAGGATAACCAGTTATTCAGATGTTACCCTAAAGCTGGAGAAAGTTTGTTGGAGTTTTTGGTTCGCTGTTACAAAGGGGCAACCAAATGCCTAGTATGCCCAAGGTGTTCTGCAGTGTACGATCAAAATATGGCCGGAGCCTTCGAAACAATCCCTTTCGCCCCATGCTGGAACCACAAAGAGACTGGTCAGATGAGCCAACGTTTCGAGAGCAAATACACTCAACGAAGGCCTGATAGTCCTCATCCCAAAGGCGCTCGAAGGGTAACGTTCAAAATTCCTGCTGAAATACCAACAGACAAATGGCTGCAAGTCAGAACTGACAAGGGCAAAGACAAATGGAGAAACAATGAACGAAACGCACGCCACGCCATAACATATAGAAGGCAGTTCAATATGGCGAAGAGGGAAGAAGTGAGGTTAGAAAACTACAAAGGAAGAAACCCTATGTCAAGATCACAATGGCGAAGGTAACAGAGAATTTGAAAGGCTGAAAGGGAAGCTATGGCAGGTAAAGGAGCAACTTCGATCAAAAACCAAGGAGAATCAAGCACCAACAAACCCACACCAAATAATCAACCTGAGGATAAACCCCCAGTTAGTAGGAGACTCTTCTCTGAAACACAACCAAATGAATCGAAAGAGTACACACCAGGTCCAGAAGAAGACGAGGATATGCTAACGGACAACTTCGCATCAGAGGGGGAGTCTTCACTCAATATCAATTGCAACGTGGTATCTGTACTACCTTGTGAGTTTGGACAGGAAACTGAAATCAAAGAGTATGAGGAGGATGATACAATAGATCTGATGAAGCATAGGCCAGTGTGTTACTACGTAATGGATAACGGAGCTGTCGAGGAGCAGAATGCTTTCTTCGAGCGCCCAGAGCCAGCTATGAAAAATCATCTGAAGCCATTATTCATTCGAGCAAAGGTTGGTACCCATGGCGTAAATAAGGTCTTAGTGGATGGAGGCGCTGCAATTAACTTAATACCCCATTTCATGCTGAAAAAGTTAGGAATACACGAGGGTGACATCAAACCACACAACATGGTCCTATTCAACTATGAAGGGAAAGTAGGTCAAACATTGGGGGTAGTTCAACTGGACTTGACAGTAGGATCGAGCTGCAGGCCCACCATGTTCATGGTGATCGAAGCCAAAGCCAACTACAACGTGTTGTTGGGAAGAGAGTGGATCCATGGCGTAGGAGCAGTTCCTTCGTCAATACATCAGAGGTTGGTTTTATGGAGAGAAGATGGGATTATGGAGAACATCGAAGCGGACCAGAGTTACTTCATGACAGCAGTCAACTTAGTTGACAAGAGAAATTATGACAAACACTTGGCCAAGATTGCTCCTTGTGCCCCTAACGACGAAATCAATGAAACCAGGAACACACACTATTATATGACCCTTCGCCATGATGGCATGTATTGGGATAGAAGAATAGTCAATGAAGATGAAGGAGTCGAAGGTACTACGCAAAGACGGCCAGCAGGCTGTGAGTTCGACAACCTTGCTCATGATTGAGTCCTCCTTCTTCGAAAGGATTTCGGCCTATATGGCTGAGAACGAATGGAAAGCAGCCTTAGAGGATGAAATAGATAAATTGGCTGTAGAAGTGAACGAAATAAATGGGGATGGTTCGAATGGCTCACCCTTTGAAGAAAATGAAATAGATCAAAGGCTAGATTCCATCTATGATAAAGAACCCTTAGGCTTCGAGAAGGACCCCTCAGACTCAGGTGCCAAAATGTTGGCGCAGGATCCGCTCGAAGAAGTAAATTTGGGGGATGAGAACACGAAAAGAATAACCTACATAAGCGCAAAGCTTAATCCAGGCCTCAAGCAGGAAGTGATCGAAGTCCTCAAGAGAAACAAAGATTACTTCGCGTGGGACTATGATGAAATGCCTGGTTTAAAGAGGGATTTAGTGGAGCACAGACTTCCAATCAAGGATGGCAAGAAGCCCATCAAGCAAACTCCTAGAAGATTCGCACCAGCGGTTCTCACAAAGATCAAAGCTGAGATCGAAAGGTTGCTGCGTTGCAGATTCATCAGAACCACAAGGTATGTCGAATGGTTAGCAAATATAGTGCATGTTATTAAGAAAAATGGCTCTCTGAGAATTTGCATAGATTTTAGGGATTTAAATACTGCAACCCCTAAAGATGAGTACTTCATGCCTGTGGCAGAAATGTTAATAGACTCTGCTGCGGGATTCGAATATTTAAGTATGTTAGATGGATACTCTGGGTACAATCAGATTTTTATTGCTGAAGAAGATGTTGCCAAGACAGCATTACCTTGCCAAGGAGCCTTAGGCACCTACGAATGGGTAGTGATGCCTTTTGGTTTAAAAAATGATGGGGCAACTTATCAAAGGGCAATGAATTCGATTTTCCATGATTTCATTGAAACCTTTATGCAGGTGTATATTGATGATATAGTCATCAAATCTATATCTGCAGAAACCCATTTGCATCATTTGAGCCAATCATTCGAACGAATGAGAAAACATGGCTTAAAAATGAACCCCCTTAAATGTGCATTTTTTGTGTAGGCTGGAGATTTCCTTGGCTTTGTGGTTCATAAAAAAGGAATCGAGATCAACCAAAATAAGACCAAAGCCATAATGGAGATGAAAGCACCTACATCAAAAAGGGAGCTGCAATCTTTGCTAGGGAAGATTAACTTTCTCAGAAGGTTCATTTCGAATCTAAGTGGAAGAACCCAATATTTCTCTCCGTTGCTTCGTTTGAAGCAAGGCCAAGCCTTCGAGTGGAACGAAGCTCATCAGGAGGCATTTGACAAGATAAAAAGATATCTCTCTCAGCCTCCCATCTTGTCTCCACCTTCATGGGGAAAGCCCATGAGATTGTACATATCCGCCTCTGAAGTTAGTATAGGTAGTATGTTAGCACAAGAAGATAGCAATGGCATCGAAAGAGCCATATACTATTTAAGTAGGGTATTGAATAATGAAGAGACTAGATATAGCAATATAGAAAAGCTATGTCTCTGTTTGTACTTTTCTTGTATGAAACTTAAGTATTATATAAAGCCTGTTGATGTTTATGTTTCATCTCATTTCGATGTTATCAAACACATGCTTTCGAAACCAATAATGCATAGCAGAGTTGGTAAATGGGCTTTAGCCTTAACAAAATATTCTTTGACTTTCATGCCTTTAAGAGCTGTGAAAGGTCAAGTAATTTCTGATTTCATTGTGGACCATTCACTCGTCGAAAAGACTGTCATGGGTTGCGTTGAAATGCAACCTTGGAAATTATACTTTGATGGTTCGACCCATAGGGATGGTAGTGGTGTTGGAGTTCTTATAATTTCTCCTGAAGGAATTCCAACAAAATTCAAGTATAAGTTAGATGGTCCTCGTTGCTCGAACAACAAAGCTGAGTACGAAGTGCTTATTGTTGGACTTGAAGTTTTGTTGGAATTGGGGGCAACTAGAGTCGAAATTAAAGGAGACTCAGAGTTAGTGGTCAAGCAAATAACAAAGGAGTACAAATGCATAAAGAAAAATCTGATGACATACTTCGTCATAGTTAACAGGCTACTTAGAAAATTCGAATACATGGATATTCAACATATACCAAGAATAGAAAACCAAGAAGCAAATGACTTAGCACAGTTGGCTTCAGGTTATAAAGTTTCTACCAAAAACTTTGAGGATTTGGTCGAATTAAGAGGTAGGGTTATGGCTACTAGACTTATACCATCAGATCTAGAGAGTATAAAATTAGGTTGTGCTGATAAACAGGGATTCGAAGTACTAGCCATAGACACCTTATCAGACGCAGATTGGCGAAGTCCACTTGTGAGTTATTTAACAAATCCAACATTGAATGTTGATAGGAAGATAAAATATAGAGCATTATCATATGTCCTCATGGGAAATGAATTGTTCAAAAAGACCCAGGAAGGCGTATTACTGAAATGCCTAGGAGAAAGTGAGGCATACTTAGCGTTGTCAAAAGTCCACAATGGGGCATGTGGGGCACATCAAGCAGGTCATAAAATGAAATGGTTGTTATTTTGATATGGCATGTATTGGCCCAGCATGCTCAAAGATTGTATAGACTTTGCTAAAGGATGTGAAGAATGCCAAAAACATGCAGGGATTCAACATGCTCCTGCAAGTGAGTTACATTCGATCATTAAACCATGGCCCCTTAGAGGATGGGCATTAGATTTAATAGGAGAAATTAATCCTGCTTCGTCTAAAGGACAGAAATATATCTTGGTAGGAATAGATTATTTTACCAAGTGGATCGAAGCAATACCATTAATAGCTGCTGATAAAGAGGCTATTATTGAGTTCATACAAAAACAAATTATCTATAGGTTCGGATTGCCAGAGAGCATAACCACAGACCAAGGTTCTGTGTTTACTGGTAGGAAGATGCAAGAATTTGCTCAAGAGATGGGGTTTAGATTACTAACATCAACACCATATTATGCTCAAGCAAATGGTCAGGTCGAAGCAGCCAATAAAGTGATAATAGGGTTAATTAAGAAACATGTTGGTAAAAAGCCAAGGAACTGGCACAAGACTTTAGACCAAATACTATGGGCCTGTAGAACATCTCCTAAAGAAGCTACTAACACCACGCCTTTCCAACTAACATTTGGTCATGATGCAGTTCTACCAGTAGAAATTCATTTACAATCAGTTCGAATTCAAAGACAAAACGAGATCCCATCTGCATTATATTGGGAGATGATGATGAATGAGTTAGTTGAGTTAGATGACGTTAGATTGCATGCATTGGAAATTCTAATGAGACAAAAGGAAAGGGTAGCCAGGGCATATAACAAAAGGGTGAAAGGAAAAGCATTCACTATTAATGACTTAGTCTGGAAAGTCATATTGCCCATGGACAAGAAAAATAAAACATTAGGTAAATGGTCACCTCATTGGGAAGGACCTTTTCGAATAATAAAGATATTTTCAAACAATGCATATGAAATCAAAGAGTTGGCTGATGATAAGCGAATCCTAAAGGTTAATGGGAAATATTTAAAGAAATATAAGCCACGCCTGCAGGAGATTCGAATAATAACAACATAATCAAAACATCATAAAGGAATGCCAAAATGGTAATATAGATTGCCAAAATGGCGTTGTTTGGATATTACAGACCAAAATTCAACCAAGATTCAAAACTAATTAAATAAACTGAGAGTTAAAAATAGGCATTGTTCCTCAATCTATTAAAAGTACTCCGAAAGGACTCAAGCCTTTGTTGAGTGAAACGCCTTGCTCCTTCCAGGGTAGCTACTTCTCCCTTAAGTTGCTTTGCTGCTTCCATTTCTGCAAGTCCTTTGTTGAGGAGCTCTTCGAACTGATTGCCAGCAGTATTGGTTTCATATGCCAATTGTTGTTGTCGAGCCTCCTTAACCTTTTGTTGGAGCTCTTGAATTTGCTTTTCCCAGAGAAGAATAGACTGAGCTCGAGCTTCATAGTCAGTTTTGGCTTGCTTTATATGCATGGCTTGGTCTTCAGCTTCTTTAGAGAGCTTCGAAGCATGCTCATAAGCAGCGTCCATGGCAGTTCGTTTCTCATGGACCTTTTTAGTAGAAAATTCGCCTTGAAGAAGACACCCAGTCATGTTATCTAACAAAGCTTAAAGATCGAATAATATGGTGCTGACTGGCAAAGAGCAGGTGGCGAGGTTAACTTGCGTAAGTAGCTCCTTCATGGTATAGAAAGTTGTACTGTCCTTCTTGAGCACTTCAAACAAGTCCACATCAAGTATTGTTCTCCTAATTTTGTTAAGGAGTACAACTCTATCATCTGAGGGCAATGGATCGTTAGTCGAACTAGTACCAGCCCTAGCAAGAGGAATGTCCCTTTGAGCTAGTTTAGCCTTCATATACCCAATTGGGTCATTTCGTCTTAGGAGAGCTAACTCCTCTTTAGTCATTTGAGATTGAGACGATCGAGGAAGTTCCATACGCAAGGGAGTCACATCCATCTCGACTTCCATAAGCTCATTGGTCTGGTCACCATCACCTTCACTTTTTTCTTGCTCATTGCCTTCTTCATTATCAACCAGATCCACCACTTCGATATCATTGTTCTCACTTCTATTGACATCTGACTCTGCTCCATCAGTCGAACCATTCTGGGCATCTTCTTCCTCGGATCCTTCCTCTGCAGATTCTTCGTTCTCTTGATCAGAATCAGCCTTCTCCTCTTCAGCATGAATGTCCTTTGGGCTCTCTTGAAGGGTTTCGAGAGGAGACTTTGGAAGAGAAGTTTCTGGTAAAATCTCTGCAGATTCTTGAAGCGTTGCTTCGTTCGTTTCTTTCAAAGGAGGAGAATTGCTTTGGTCATCTTGTTTCTCTGAAGCCCCAGTCGGAACCGCCATGTTGGAGGATCCTTTGTTTTGCACCAGGTTACTGGGGTCCCCATGAGGAGAAGAGTTGATGGGAGCAGCAGTCTTTGATGGAGAAGTCAAAGTAATAGGAGTTGGGTTCGAAATGTCCTACAGAGACAAAGAATATTAAGAGCATGCACCAAGGTAATGAATAACTATTTTTGTTAAAGATTCGAGTTCAATTTACCTGTGGATTCTTAGAGGAAAGGTTACTATCTATATGTTCCAACATTACGTTGGAGGTCGAAGGTGGATTTTTGGATTTTGTTGAGGGAGCAGCATCTCTGGAATCGAGTCCAGAAATGCCAGTTGGTTCAGCGCCTTTGGAAACTTCTTTCTTCTGCTTCTTCTTCGAAGCGGTTGGTGAATTCCCTCCAGCATTGGGATTCTTCCCAGTAGTGCTTGTTTTCCTTTTCTTCGGAGTGGCTGGTGGGAGTTTGTTAGTCTGAAAAGATTTAAACATGAGTTAGATCTAAATCATGAATTTCAGTTTATTCAAAACATCAGGGCTAATTGATTACCTGTGGGGTTGGAACAGTTGTTATTGCTGGTGTTGTTGTTGTTGCAGTAGTTGTTGTTGGTATGGCTAAGGTCACATCATCAGTGGTTTCGACAGATTATTGGGAGGTACTTCCTTCTTTAGACTTCGAAGCAATGGACTTTATCCTGATGGCTGAAAATCGAAGCAATTAAGGTAAATGTTAAAAATGAAGAAAGTAAAAACATTTGGGATTTTCCCAAGCATTCGCACCTGCGCCTTGATTAGATATAATCGACATGGCAGAAACGTCATAGCGAAGATGTCCTGGGAAATCATGGAGCCAATGACGAGCCCATGTCACAGTCTCAGATGGCTTTGGTTTCTTTTGAAGGTATTTGAACATTTCTTTGCAAGTGAACCACCAAGGGTATGGAGGAAACCAAGCCAGAGCCAGTTCTGAGGTAGGCAACCTAGGGAATTTAGGTGGATGCATTTCGAGTGCCAACCTATACCTATCCTCAGGTGACAACCCTGAAGGAAGTTTGAGCTTAGAAATTTTTTCTTTAAATTTTTCCTTCAAGGTCTCATCCGCTTGATGCACAGTGGTTTCCAAGTGTGTGGGATCATAAGTGGTTTCGAAATAATTTTGAAAAGCCCTAATCTCTTTGGCGTGAGTGAACATACCTTTCTTGGAGTGTACCTGCACATCGAACGCATCAGTTAGTTTCTGTTGAATGGAGAGGGTATCGAACATATAAGATTGGTAGAACTTAGTCCACCATTCCAGAAAACCCTTCGCTGTGAAGTGCGTGGGTTCAAAAGGTAGTAGTTCGAATTGAGCGAAGTCTTGGTATTGTTCTTGTTGCAATTTGGCTTCTCTTGCTTTAAAGGTTCGACCAGAAGTGATGGCACTCTCTGTTTGGAACAGAGGTTCGGGGATTAATTGGCACAGGCCAAATTGTCTGGAAACAAAGTTAGGTTGATAGGCAAAGAGGAAGATTTGATTCTTGGAAGGAGTGATTCGTGAGGAAATTAATCTAGGAAGCAAAAAGGCTTTCCAAATATCTTGAATTTCTTTACTTTTAACTGCTTCTGAAAGAGATATGGTGAACCATGATGGTCCATGAGTTCTTGAAGCAAAGGGTGCCATGGTCTCTTCAAATTTGTGTCTTTTGGAAAAAAATCATGATGTAGTTTGAGAAAAGGACCTTGAAGTCATCTTTATCATCATTCGGGGTGAGTTTTCGCAGCCTTGTACCTTCAATAATTCTATCCGCTATCTCCAGATCTTGTTCAACAACGGTGTCAGCAGTTGATAATGAGGGTTCAAACATGGCATTAAGCCATAATTGGAGTAACCAGAAGGGGCCAGCTAGAAGGATGTTTTTGGGAGTATGGGATTTCAAACTCGAAACGGCTGATCTTAAGCTTTCGTAAAGATCAACAAGTAACAGTTCGCTCAAACATAACCTCCTATTCTCATGTAAGTCTCTAGCTAGAGGGATGAACCTGCTTGCTACCTGTAAGGACCTGCTACAGAATACGTATCTTGATAACCATAGAGTGAGAAAAGCAATATGTTCCACATCTGACACACTATCTCCTTCAGTGTGGTAATGGCTAATGAATTTGGAAAAACTGGCTAATTTGACATCAAAGTCAATAATGCTGGAGTGTTCTTCATTATCAGGGATGTAGGTTTCTCCTACTGGTGACAAACCAGTGATGGCTGCTATATCGAAAAATGTGGGTGTTATCATTCCCCCAGGGAGATGAAAGGTGTTGTAGGTGTTGTCCCAGAAATATAAGGATGCAAATAACAATGGATGACTATAGGTGAAGCCTGGTTTCGATAACTTAATAAGATTATAGATTCCTAATTCCTCCCATTGCTGGGATTTCTTGGCTTCTACTTTGGTAAGCCAGTTTTGGTAAGCTATGTCAGAGGTAGGGCAGGATCGGAATTGTTTAAAGTTACTCTTCACGTAGTCTAACACAAAGGGATCTTTTGGGGGAACAGTTGGAGTTTCTATGGTTGTCGAATCAGAAGACTCGCCTATCTTAGGGATATCCATCTTATTAAACAAGGGCTTAAAGTTGTAACAGACAGGGAAGATTTTTCTAGTATCTTTCAAGATTTCAAAAACTGTAAGAGGACCCATTAGAGAAAACCTCTTTCCAGCAGCGTTAGTTGGAATCAATACCTGAGAGGCGTAGAGCATTTCCTTTTCCTTGGAGATCATTTGAGGGATAAGAACAGATTGACCTTGATAAGTACCAACCTTGCTTTCCATAATTGTTCCTGTGTTCTTGCTTTTCTTCTTGGAAGTTTTCTTCAGTTGGGATGATGTTGTTGAAGACATTGTTGAAGATTGTTGGAAGTTTTAGGGTTTTAGTAAGAGGAGAGGAAGAAAAAGTTTCAGAATGTGGAAAAAGAATAAAAGACTAAGTTGATTAGTTTTTATAGTGTGGAAGCTTAAACATCCACTAAGTGAGACTAGGATACGTGGGAGTCGTGGGTTGGATTGAGGAGGAGGTGGCGTAAAGGTTGATATTGGTAATAAGCGTGATTAATAATAATCATTGTTTTAAAACTGCACCATGCTGTGAAATACTGATTCAAGACGGTTAAGAAATCCAAGAGGCGTCGTGATTGACGTGATTGAAGTCATACACAGTAAATGTTATGATTACTCAAAAGTCACATCAAAATCTTGCAAATATATTTAAAATAAGTGTTTCTCAAAGGATCGAAATACATATTTTAAAGGGGCATTTTGTTGGCTGAAGATTTTGATGATACAGTTCGAAATGAAGCAATATGGATGTTTCGTTGGAATAAAGCAAAATGTTACAGTTCGGAATGGTAGAAGCGGTTCTTCGAACGGACATGTCAAAGCTCGGAGCTTCGAGTGACAGTGGCGAAGATATATTTAAAAGAAGCCTCGAAGTGGTAACGAGACTGTGTCTGAGAAATGAGTTCGAAGCGAAGATTGCCAAAGCATTTGAAATTCAAATGCGAGCGGGATGTTGGAATTCAAATATATATGCGCTGGAGCGTTCGAAGACGCGTGGAAGCTAGAGAGGAGCAGTGCTCTGCATGTTCTGAACGTGGAAGAATCTTATAGGCAAGACCGTTATGGTCGAAGTAGTATAAATAGAAGTCTTAGCGTTAGGATTTCGTGTGTCATATCTTTTGTACAAAATTCAGTAAACATTCAAAATACCACATGGATAGGGAAACGAATGCTCGAACAATGTACGTATGATAACACCAAACTTTTATAATTCAGTAAAACTCTTTATCTTTTCCAGTTTATCTTCCATTTTCATGTCAATGTCATTCAAACACCTTTACATTCAAAGTCATTTACTTATTTCTTGCATTTAAACGCTTTTCTTCTATTCGAATCCTTTACATTTCAGAAACTCTTTTACATTTCACGCTTTTATATTCATGCTTTTTACATTAAAGTCTTTACATTCAAAGTCATTTACTTACTTCTGCATGTAAACATTTCTTTGCAATCGAATCTTTATTCATACAATTCAGTTTCGTATTTCTTTACTTGATCATGTCATTAGATTCTTTTAACATGGTAATCGAAGTGAATTGAACGTCTATAAAACATTCTAAATACAAATCCTAACTATGAATATCAGTTTTGCAATTAGATTTATCCAAACGACCAATACCCCATAGAATCAATCTAGTCGATCCTGCAAGTTACCAGAGAGATTAAATAACAGTCATTAAGGTTATTTGATAGTTTGGAGGACTAGCGGTTGTTTACCATAAATCACTGTAAACAAACACAGACCAAGATTAGCAGTACCTTTCAGATACCTAAGAATTCTCTTAACAGCTGTTAAATGAGATTCTCTAGGATCTTATTGGAATCTAGCACACAAGCACATGCTAAATAATATATCAAGTCTAGATGCAGTCAGATAGAGAAGGGATCCAATCATACCTCTATAGAGCTTCTGATCTACTTTCATACTTACCTCGTCTTTACCTAGAATGAAGGTTGTATGCATAGGTGTCTTGGCATCTTTGCTTTCTGACATTTGAAATTTCTTCAGAAGTTCTTTAACATACTTCGTCTGATGTATGAAAGTACCTTCTGGAGTCTGGTTGATTTGAATTCCAAGAAAGAATTTCAATTCACCCATCATGCTCATTTCAAATTCTGCCTGCATGGTCTTAGCAAATTCTTTTCCAAGGGAGATATTAGAGGTTCCAAAAATTATATCATCAATGTAAATTTGACAGATTAAAATATCATTTTTAAATGTTTTTCTGAAGAGAGTTGTGTCCACTTTTCCTCTGGTAAAATCTTTTTTTAATAGAAAATTACTCAAACAATCATACCAAGCTCTGGGAGCTTGTTTTAAACCGTACAAAGACTATTTCAACTTTAAAACATGTTCTGGATGATTTGAATTATTAAATCTAGGAGGTTGATGGACATATACTTCTTCTTTGATATAACCATTTAGAAATGCACTTTTAACGTCCATTTGATACAATGAAATGTTATTTTGTACAGCAAAAGAAATTAATAATCTTATAGATTCTAACCATGTGACTGGGGCAAAGGTTTCATTATAATCAATTCCTTCTTGTTGACTATAACCCTGTGCAACCAGTCGGGCTTTGTTTCTGATTACTTCTCCTTGTTCGTTCAATTTGTTTCTGAAGACCCATTTGGTTCCTATAACATTGAATCCTTTGGGTCTTGGAACTAGATTCCATACATCATTCTTGGAGAATTGATTTAGTTCTTCTTGCATTGCTAATATCCAATCATTATCTTCCAGAGCTTCATCAATGGTAGTTGGCTCAATCAGAGAGACTAAACCAAACAAAGATTCTTCATTGATTCTGAGAGATGATCTTGTTCTGATGGGATCTTCTTTTCTTCCAATGATTACGTCTTCTTTGTGAGCTGAAGATAATCTAGGAAACCTTTTCTGAGTGGGTTGGTCAGAGATTCTGAGATTGTTCAGAGCATTGTCAAGAGGTTGATCTTCTACGTCTTCTTTTGCTTCTGAACTTTCAGAGTTTGAGTGATGATCTTCTGTACCTACAGAAAAATCAATTTTCTTTGGCTGTTGTTAGCCAAGTTTATCATCAAACCTGACTTTGATTGATTCTTCAACAATCAGAGTTTCTGTATTATATACTCTATAGCCTTTTGAGCGTTCAGAGTATCCAAGTAGAAGACACTTTTGTGCTTTGGAATCAAACTTATTCAGAGTTTCTTTGGTGTTTAGAATAAAACAAGTACATCCAAAAGGATGGAAATAAGAAATGTTAGGCTTTCTGTTTTTCCACAATTCATAGGGAGTCTTTTCAAGAATAGGTCTTATAGAGATTCTATTCTGAACGTAACACGCTGTATTCCCAGCTTCTGCCCAAAAGTGCTTAGCCATATTTGTTTCATTGATCATGGTTCTGGCCATCTCTTGTAATGTTCTATTCTTTCTTTCTACAACTCCATTTTGCTGGGGAGTTCTAGGACAAGAAAAATTATGAACAATACCATTTTCTTTAAAATATTTTTCAAAATAATGATTTTCAAATTCACCACCATGATCACTTCTAATTTTTGTGATTTTAAAATCTTTTTCATTTTGCACTTGAGTACAGAATTCAATGAATATAGAATGTGACTTATCCTTGTGTTTTAAAAACTTTACACATGCCCATCTACTGAAGTCATCAAAAATGACCAATCCATACTTCTTGCCTCTGATGGATGCAATTTTAACAGGTCCAAACAGATCAATATGAAGTACCTCTAATGGCTTAGAGGAAGAGACAACATTTTGATTTAAAGGAAGGTTTTGAAAATTTTCCTTTTTGACATGCTTCGCACAGAGCATCTGAGTTGTACTTCAGATTAGGAAGTCCTCTGACTAAATTTAATTTATTTAGTTGAGAGATTTTTCTAAGACCGATATGTCCCAATCTTCTGTGCCATACCCATTGCTCATTGCTAACAGACAAAAGGCATTTTACGTTTTGAGATTTAAGATCTGATAAATCAATTTTGTAAATGTTGTTCTTTCTCTTGCCAGAAAAGAGGATTGATCCATCCTTTTGACTTACAACTTTACAGGAGTTTTGATTGAAGATAATGTCATAGCCATTGTCACTTAATTGACTTATGGACAATAGATTATGAGTTAATCCTTCTACTAATAAAACATTAGAGATAGAAGGAAGGTTGCAGTTTCCTATGGTTCCAGAACCAATAATCTTCCCTTTCTGATTACCTCCAAACTTCACATCTCCTCCAGCTTTAAGTTCCAGGCTTTGGAACATAGACCTTTTTCCCGTCATGTGTCGTGAGCACCCAGAGTCCAGGTACCATGACTGGTGTTTCAATTGAGCTGTTAAGGACATCTGCAACAAATATTATTTAATCCTTAGGTACCCATATCTTTTTGGGTCCTTTTAGGTTAGCATAAGAGTTTCCAAAATGTGATGTATATTTTATATCATGTGAGTGTCCAAACTTGAATTGCTTTTCAGAGGTTTGTAAGTGAAGGTCATTTTAGCAACAGGTTTTGGAATGTATGTCTCCTTCCCTTTGGGAGGTTCAAATCCAATTCCTCTTCTGTTTTTCCCACTAACTCCATAGATCATTGAAGCCATTTTGCTTCTGTCTATGCTTTTAGCAAGAAAAGATTGAAAGCTATAGTCATATTCTTTCAGAATATCTTTTGAACCAGACACAGACTCTAAACTAAAATTCTTTTGAACAATTTCCTTTTCAAGTTTAAGATTATTTTCTAAAAGTTCAGATTTTTCTGTTTCAAGTTTCTTAAAATCAGATGCAAGACTCTTCTTGATTTTCTTGTATTTTATTTTGAGCTTACTATAGTTTTCCATAAGTTCTGATAAACTATCAGCAAGTTCTTCTCTAGAAAATTCAGAAAATACCTCTCTTTGTTCTGACTCACAGTCTGAGTCATTTTCTGTGATAGCCATTAAGGCTAGGTTGGCATTTTCATCTTCAGAACCAGATTCATCTTCAGAAGAATCTGAGTCATCCCAGGTTGCCATCATTCCTTTCTTCTTTCCAAATCTCTTCTTTGGTCTTTCTTTTTGAAGCTTTGGACAATCACTTTTGAAGTGACCAGGTTCTTTGCATTCATAACAGATGATCTCTCTTCTGTTTGAATTTTTGTGTCCAGAAGATTCTGGTTTATCTTCTGACTTCTTGAATTTCCTGAACTTCTTTTGTCTGTGCTTCCACAGATGATTGATCCTTTTGGAGAGCAAAGATAGTTCGTCTTCTTCTGAAGCTGATTCTTTAGAGTTTTCTTCTTCAGCCTAAAAAGCGTTAGTATCAAATTTCTTAATTGATTTAAGGGCTAGAGACTTACCTTTCTTCTGAGGCTCATGTTCATCCAGTTCAATTTCATGACTTCTGAGAGCGCTGATGAGTTCCTCCAGAGACACATTATTCATATCTTTTGACACCTTGAAGGTGGTGACCATTGGTGCCTATCTTCTGGGTAAGATTCTGATGATCTTTTTCACATGATCTGCTTTGGTATACCCTTTGTTCAAAACTCTCAGACCAGCGATCAAAGTTTGAAATCTAGAGAACATTGCTTCTATAGACTCACTCTCTTCAACTTTGAAGGCTTCATACTTCTGAACTAAAGCCAGAGCTTTAGACTCCTTAACTTGAGCGTTTCCTTCATGAGTCATTTTGAGAGATTCAAACATATCATGTGTTGTATCTGTATTAGTGATTTTTTCATATTCTACTTTAGAGATAGCATTTAAAAAAAATATTTCTAGCTCTGTGATGATTTTTAAAATCAGCTTTTTGTTGTCTATCCATATTTTTTCTATCCACTTTGTTTCCTTCAGAATCTGTAGGATGTTTGTAACCATCCAAGACAATATCCCAAAGATCACTATCATGACCTAGAAAGAAACTTTCTAGTCTATCTTTCCAGTACTTAAAATCTTCTCCATCAAACACTGGAAGTTTGTTGTAACTATTATTGTTTTGTTCAGCGGCCATTGTGTTTTCTTCTGGATCTTTTCCTGACACGGTTAAGTGTTGAGCTCAGAGTCAAGCTCTGATACCAATTGAAGGGGTAAGAAAACACTTATAAGGGGGGGTTGAATAAGTGACTCTTTTCGTTCTCAAAACAAAGCTCAAACAATAATGGAATAACACAGTTATTTTTATCCTGGTTCGTTTAAACTCAAACTACTCCAGTCCACCCGCCAAGGTGATTTTGCCTTTCTCAACAAGGACTTAATCCACTATAATCAACTGATTACAATCACACAACAACTGTTGTGACTAACAATGCACAAGTAATCTTACAAGTGACTAACAACACTAAGACTTAAATCTAGTCCTAGTCTTCTTGAGAAATCTGACCAAACTTGGTCTCTCAAGGAACAAATACAGAAGTATAATCTTTACAGATAATTGAAATAGAGTTTGCTTCTAATCAAGCTATATCACAACTGTGATTTTTCACTTAGAATATTATACACAAAATGTATGAACTATAAGTTTGTAAGCTTTTTTTTCTTTCACGTAGTTTCTTGTTTGAACGTTGTTATAGGCTTGCAATAAATGTCCTTCTACTTATAGTAGGAATAATAAGACCGTTGCTGCCTTCAGAGGAAATGGAGAGCATTAAATGCTTTGCGTGTATCCTTGCAAAATTCCATTCTTCAAGAAACTAGTTGTAGGCACTTGAGTGCTTTCAGCCGTCTTTGCATTAATTAGCAAACGTCAGAATGTAAGAACGTGTTTCCATTGCTTTGACAAGACACGTTGATTTAGACGTTGTTTCAGTATTTGCTTTAAGTTAGAACATGCTTCATTTAACTTCTGGTCAGAGCGTTGCTTGCTAAGAACTTTGAACAGCGCTTGCTTTTAAGTTATCTTCAGAATCAAGAAGCCTGCTAGAAGTTAGAAGATCCATTTAAAAAGTAAAGGTTCTCACCAGAGTCAGCATATGCGTTTGAATAAAAGGTTCTTTTATCAAATAACTTCTTCATAATCTTTGCTTAGTACTTTAGAATGTTTCTTGTCAGAACATTAACTAAGACATTCAAAACACATTCATTAGAGCATAAATTATCTTAAATATAATTTAGTTATTATCAAAACACTTGAGATAGGTCAGAACTAATCTTGTTCTTTCAGAATGTTGGGGAAACTTATCAGCACATCATGGTCTCTTTATTCCACAATATGATTCACCATGAGATAGAGGTTTATGTTGATGACATGATAGCCAGGTCTCAGACTGAGGAAGAGCACCTTGATCATCTCCAAAAGTTGTTCGACAGGTTGAAGATATATAAGCTGATGTTGAATCCGAACAAGTGTACCTTCGGGATAAGGTCTGGTAAGCTTCTGGGTTTCATTGTCAACGACAAAGGCATCCAAGTAGATCCTGCAAAGGTTAAAGCCATACAAGAAATGCCAGCTCCCCGTACAGAGAAGGAAGTTAGAGGCTTCTTGGGACGCCTGAATTATATCGCCAGGTTCATTTCACATCTGACTGCTACTTGTTAGCCAATCTTCAAGCTTCTGAAGAAAGATCAAGTGGTAAAGTGGAATGATGAATTCCATACCACTTTCGAAAGAATCAAAGAATACCTTTAAGACATTTGATATTATACTTGACAGTGTTAGACAATTCAATGGGGTGTGTGCTGGGCCAGCATGACGAGTCTTGTCGAAAAGAGCACGCAATATACTACCTTAGAAAAAAGTTTACCGACTGTGAGACACGATAGTCATTGCTCGAGAAAACTTGATGCGCTTTGGCATGGGCTGCTCGCTGACTGAGACAATATATACTGACTCACACTACCTTATTGATATCAAAGATGGATCCAATCAAGTATATTTTCGAGAAGCCCACTCTCTCCGGAAGGATAGTGTTGTACCCCAAAATTTGCCCTCCTCTTTCTCCACAAGAAATCGCAGTTTCGGGCTTTTCCTGATTTTTCAGACTGGCTCAAGAATCGGTCAAACAGACTTTTCTCGTCAGTCAGACAAAATTTAGGGTTTTCATTGATTTTAAGACAGCTCAAACAGGTTGCTTAGGATTGGTTTAATTGGCTCAAAGTTTGATCAGGCGGGCGTTTCTCCAGTGCTAAGTCAAAAATCAGGGTTTTATGCGCATATTTCTCAAGAAGAGTTAGTTCTATCAATGCTTTTCAAATTACTCTGAAATAAGAACTGAGGCTCTTGGTTGTTAATTTGCAGTTGTTTGGATTTAATCAGTGAAAGGAGGCATGTGGACGTTTTGTTTGATTAACTGTCGTATGGTTTGATTAACTGTGCATTGCTTTGGATAATTGGAGCGCCGAGTTTGTTATTGATTGATGATAAGACCACAGTGTTTATCAATTGATTATTTATTTTAAGTTAGAATAATTGGAATTTATTTCCATTTTATTATAATTTAAGAATTATAAACAATTAGATAAATATCTGAAGAAGAATTAAAAATGAATGTCAATAAAAGGACTTTTTTATTTATCTTTAAATTATTTGTATAATTGTTATTGTTTACAAAGTATTTACAATAATAATGTTAAAATAATTTAAATTGAAATAAAACTATGTTCTAAAATTTCTAAGTCTTCATCTTCTATCCAATGCTCCCTTGTTGCTCATTTATTTTTCATCTGCAAAACAAGAAACAAAAGAAAAGTCAAAGCAGATAAAATAATTAAAGATAGACAGTTAAAAAGATTCATCATTAAAAACAAATGGCCGGAATCAGTTTTGCCCTCTCTGCAAATCACGAGATTTCTCCCGGTTCACAAAGAGGGATGAAATGCTTGCAATGAAACATGAAATGCACAAAGTTATGATTTTGCACAAATTCAAATTTTTTAAGCATACTACATAAATCAAAAGAATTGTCAACCAAGTTTCCAAACAGCATGTACAAGTAAAGGCAAACTGAACTACATTCTCAAACTAAGCCAAAAGCTGTCCAAGGATATCAAAGTATCAACAACTCCAAAAGTTGTCAAAGGAAAGTACAAAAGTATGCAAGAAACATGGAAATATGCAGTGGAAAAGGGACAAGTGCAAGCAATATTCAGAATGCATCATCTTCCTAGGCCATTTGTTTTTTCAGAAAAGACGAAATTAAAGCAATAAAAATGCTTTCTTTAATCCGGAGAGAGAAAGAGAGAGGAAAGCAGATTACAGTACAGCAGGCTAAAGGCTAAAAAGAGCATGTATCAGAGCTATTCAAAAGGAGGCAGAACATATGCAGCAGAAGTGATCACAAAGAGTGAAAGCCTCAAGCCTTGCAAACCTGTCCACAAATTTGACCAAGAAAATATAGCGCCTCCTGCCCTTAAAAAACAAGAGGGCAAAGACCTTGAGGAGATACCAAAAAGTCCATCAAACCTTGAGCATTCAAACATACACGCCTAAGGCCTCCAAACCTGTAACCTCAACTAAAACACCAAAAGCCAAATAGCATAAACCAAAAACCTGTAAACTGTCAAGCTGCCTAAAAACCTCAAATGGCCTGAGACAAACAAAACACCCAACCTGTCAAGTATAAGCCTTAAACACCCAACCTGTCAAGCCATACAATCCAAACACAAACAGAAGCCTAAAAAACCAGAAGCCTTAGCCTTCATCAAGCCAAAGCCTTACCTGCATTCAAAGCGATAGCCTTAAACCAGGAGCCTAAAAGCCCCGTGCTTGTCTAAGCCAAAAAAGCCTTCCCCTGTCAAAACAAGCCATACCAAACCACTTGTCCAAGTCTTCCAAACTGCACAGCCTTAACCATCAGTAAACATCAAAACCACAAGCCCCTAAGCTTTTCAAAGCCCAAGGCTCCAAATAAACTCAAACCTGTAATCTCACCAAAAGCCATAGCCACAAATTGGAGCCTAAGCATTCAAGGCAACACAAGCCCTCAGAGCATTCTCATCATTGGGCTAATAATAACAGATCTTTACTCAACAAGCAAACATATGAAGCAACAGGCAACTCAACAATTCAGAAGGCAACAGAAACGAGGCAGAGAGAAGAGAGGGAAAGCTAGTCAAAACCAACGTTTCAACCATAGCATATCAGAGGCAAATACTCAAAATCATCATCAAATAATACAAACATTCTAAGCATCTCAGCAAGTTCATAGTGGAAGAGGAAAAAGAAGCATACAAGTTTGCAAACATACAAGGCAATTCAGTATAGCAATTATTCAAGGGTCAAGCACACGAGGCAACTGAAGCAACAGAAAGAGAAGAAGATAAAGAAGCTAGGTTTTCAAGTATCATCATCAAACCCTAAAGAAGGTAAAGACACAAACCAGGGAAACTTCCAAAGCTCACGCATCATCAAGCCTCTGTCCAGCCATCCTGAGCGCCTCCCAAATCCGCCTCCTTCTCCTCCGTCCCCAAGGGTCAAGGTAGCATTTCTCTTCTTTTCTTTCCTTTCCACAACCTCAATAACAAACCAATATCAACACATGAAATCAGAACATGAAAGTACACATAAAAATTTGAAAACCTAAAAGACTGTCAAAAAACGAACAAAAGCCATTACCTATGTATGAACGTCGTTGAGTGACCAATGGAGGGAAGAGGACGAACGGCGGCGCTCGGTGGCCTTGGACGGACGATTATTCAGAAGCTGGGCATGAGAAGATGAAAAGGAAGCAAAGAGGACGAACGACGCCTCTGTGCTGTTGACAAACCCTAATCTGATTCCCAAATGAACAGAACCTTGCAACCCTAAACGAAATTTGTGTCAAAACGCATGGGCCTCGCCCATTTGGAACACCTAAGCCCATTAACGTTGGTGCACCCCCCTCCTGGTGCCTCACCTCCCTTTTATTTGCTCTATTTGCTTTGTTTGGGCCCTAAACCTCTTTAGCCCATTCATTTCCTTCTTTTAACTTTTTTTTCTTATTTACCTTTTCATTTTTTGTTTATAACTTACTTAATACATTAATTTTGTTTTCTTTACATTAATTTATAATTAACAATACCTTTTTATATATAACATAATTATAATTTTGTATATAATACATTAACTAAAATATAAATAATATTTTTCTTTAAACTTAAAACATTTTCATTTTTTAGTTAAACTTTTGTACATAATTAATTAAAATACATTATTTTAATACCTAAAAAAATAGACCTTAAAACATTTTCTTTTCTTTTAATTAAATTTTCCTATTTGTACATATTAGCAAAAATATAAAACATGATAACAATACATAAGTAAAATACAAGAATACAAAATTAAATCAAATACTTAATTTTCTCATTAAGTTAACATTTCTCAAACTTGTAAATAAACCTCATACATTTACACATACACTTACACATTTACAATATACAAGTACGTCGATACATTTACTTTGCTTTACACATATACATTTGCTATTCTTATACATTGCTATACGTTATATTTTATATTTGCGCAATTCGATTTGGTTGTAATTATTTGGATACTATTCTTCTATAAGTCTCATCCCTCATTTGTAAATTTGTACCCCCACTCCCGAATACTATTTGTAATAGTTTAGGACTTTAAATTCCCGCAATTTATCGCTTTTGAATTATACCATGGTTAGACCTAGGGTTGTATGTAAATAAAATCAAACGCTAGATAACCTAATACAAGACAAATACATGAAATCAATCCACAATCACACTTGCACCCCTAGGGTAATCCCACATGTTGCCTTCCAAAATGGGCCATGCTTGCACGTCAAGTTTCTTTGGCAAAACAATTCAAATAATCATAAGTCCCTCGATGACGCTTTCGAAAGTTGCCTAAACGGAATGATCATAGTCCCTTCAAGCAAAATTTCCAAAGACACTTGGCACCGTTGCATTCATGGTCCATACGATGACCCGCGCCCGTCCCGTTAAACATCCTAACGCAAGATTGTCCACCAAATACAATGGTGGAACAAAATTGTTAAAAAAGGGTTAAAACATGAGAAAAAAACCTTTGAGTATAATAGGGGTAGACAAAACTCTTAGTTACTTGATCAACTTGCAAAACACACTTGCCTACTTTTCAAACCACACTCCACAAACACTTTCAAAACAAACTTTCAAAAACATTTGAAACATCTTTTCGAAAAGATACACACCTTCGTATATACTCAAACACGAGTCATTACAACGGTTGCCGAAACAAAGGCGTCTATTTTAAAACATTTTCAAAACACAAATACACACACCATTTCAAGCAATCAAAAATCAAGGCAAGTGATCTAAAACCAAGTAACTAAGAGCCCATGGATAACCATGGATGAAAAGGGTGCTAATACCTTCCCTTTTCATAATCTACCCCCCGAACCCACGAAACATCTCAAAAGGTTTTTCCTGTGCTTTTTTAACCTTTCCTTTAGGATAAAATAAAAAGTCGGTGGCGACTCTTGCTAAACCGAACAAGTGAGAATACAAACGCAAAATTCAAGTCAGTTCTCCCACCGTATCACAGAACTGGCGACTCTGCTGGGGAAAAACTTAAAAGTGGGGTTACCTTAGTGTTTTAGATCACCCTCTTGCATGATTAATTGTTTGCTTTGATTGCTTTACCTTTGTGGATCTCTTGTTTGGGCTTGAAATCCTACACCCGGATTTGGGAAACATTCATAGATAGCAATACATTGTGGAAACTGTGCGGGGTATACCGACACGGTTGAAGCAATAGCTATATTAGTGCGACATATTTGTGAGTACTGGTAACCCTTGAGTTCAATCAAGGAGAGTACGGGGCCGCTGAGTGATGTCACTAAGCACTAATGACCTAGAACCTTACTTGACCATCTTGGCCTTTTATTAGGAGTAGTGAGATGACCGGCTTTGGTGCAGTCCGAAGTTGGTAGATACTCGATACTACACTCATTGAGGGTTGTCTTCTTGGAATATTTTGGTCGCTAGTTAAGTGGCTAAACCAAAACAATGAACATGGAAGACAATCCAATGATATTGAGCTCCTTAGAACCCGGTTACTATTTATAGGACAGGTTTTTAAGCCAACTACACTCAAGAGGGTACTTACCTATGAAACCCCATGCAAGCCTGAAACTAGGGTTTTGTGTGATTTGCTTGTACATGTGTTTTTGCATGCATCATAAAACATCATAAAGCATCATATGCATCCGCTAACCATTTCAAGGGTTTGGATCTTCACCTTTGTTCTTGTTTTGTAGGTCATGGAAATTCCTCGCAGGAAAACTATCCGAGTCAACCTTGTGAGAATCCCTCCTCAACTCAAGGAGCTCACATCCAGAATTCCCGAAAGCTCTCCCTTCAGTGAAAGACATGGTAGACTGCTCAGCCTAGTCAACACCAGCATTGAAGAAGACATGATGAAGGTTTTGTTCCAGCTCTTTGACCCCCTTCACCACTGTTTCACATTCCCCGATTACCAATTGGTGCCCACTTTGGAGGAATTTTCTCAACTCCTGAGAATTCCTATCCTTAATCAACTACCTTTCAACGGTACGGAAAAGGAGCCAAAGCCTGAAGATGTTGCTAAAGCACTACACTTACAACCATCCGACATCAAGGGGCATTGGGAAACCAGAAGCGGTGTCAAAGGCTTCTTGGCAAAATTCTTGTTTGAGAAGGCACAAGAGTGTTGGAACTCCTTGGATCTACAAGCCTTTGAAGAAATTGTGGCACTCCTCATTTATGGGTTGGTCTTGTTCCCAAATCCTGACCAGCTTATAGATGTCAACGCCGTCAAGATCTTCTTATCCAGGAATCCAATACCAACGTTGCTTGGGGACACCCTCCACTCATTTTACACACGAACAATGAGAAAGAGAGGTGTTCTCATGTGCTGTACTCCTCTCCTCGCAAGGTGGTTTATTTCGCACCTTCCACAATCTGTTTTGAAGAATGACCAAGGCCTTAGGTGGTCACAACGGTTGATGACCCTCACTCACTCTGATGTATATTGGTGTTCTCGGTCCAGAGAAAGTGTCATCATCGTCGATCATTGTGGAGAGTTCCCTAATGTTCCATTGCTTGGCATTAGAGGGGGCATTACCTACAACCCTTGTCTGGCTTTGAGACAGTTTGGATATGCACGGAGGGAGGGCCCTCACGACATGCTGATTCCTGACTTAGTTTTTGACTTCTACAACGATGCACAAGGACTTCGTCAAAGATTCATCAGAGCTTGGAGGATGCCTAACAAGGTAGACAGCCAGACACTGGGGCACAAGAATTCCATCCCTCTTGAGCCTTATCTCAAGTGGGTCCGAACTCGAGCCCAGAGTCTAATGATGCCTTACCCTCATGTTCTCCCTGTGATTAAGGAGCCCGTTAAGGAAGGAGAGGTTCCCTACACCATCTTATATCCTGACATGCCAACGACATGGGAGGAGATGCAGAAGAGTTGGATCCAACTCAGGGAAGAAAGGGATACTTTTGAAGCCAACTTCTATGCCAGCGAGAAGAAGGTTTTGGAGCTTACCCGCTGACTCCACGATGAAGAGACCCTTAACACCTACATCGCGCCAAAGAGGATGCGCAACGTCTTTTTACCATGAGAAGTTTGTGTAATATTTGGCCCATGGAGCATTTATGTGCTAACAAAATTTCTTCTTATGACGTGTGTTCTTTTTGTCTGCAACAATTGTGAATTTCTAAATCCTTGAATGCATTGCATAAATAAACATATCATTCATCATGTGCATAAGCAGGTCTCCACACCAGGTTTCCTTATCTTTCTGCTGTTTATTTCAGTAAGATGGATCTCGAACAGACGGTCAAAGATCTACAGTCTCAGAACTCACAATTTCAACATCTCCTAATGACCTTGGCAAAGGGTCAGGAGGATCTAAAAGCCCTGCTCGGGAATAAAGAGCAAGTGAAAAAGAAGAAGAAGAGAGTCGGGGTGGCTACCCTGGGAAGAAGGTTTGAGGGTGAAGCCAGAAGGGTTCTTGAATTTCCCCCTACATCTGAAGAGGGAACCAGTAAAGGAAAAGGGGCCGTGGTACCATCTGAATCCGAAGTTGAAGAGGAAGAGACTGAAGAAGACGAAGACTACTCAGAACAACAATACCCGCCGGCCGATGACAAGTAAAAGAGTTTGGAGGACATGTTGGCAGCTATGGAGCTGCAGAGAGTTCCAGGCTTAGATTTCGAAGATTTGGGATTAATTGCCGGAATTGTGATCCCCCCGAAGTTTAAAGTGCCAGTTTTCGCAAGATATGATGGGCTGTCTTTCCCGAAGATGCATCTAAGGTCATATGTCCGAAGAATCCAACCTCACACATTTGACAGAAACCTTTGGGTACATTTCTTTCAGGATAGCCTGTCTGGCACACAGCTGGATTGGTTCTACAATCTTGAGAGATCAGAGGTACATAGTTGGGAGGATCTTGTAGCTACTTTTTATCGCCAATATCAGTATAACTCTGACCTGGAACCAACCCGTACTCAACTACAGAGTATGGGGATGGCCTCGGGTGAAGGATTCAAGGAATATGCCCAGAAGTGGCGCGATCTGGCCGGGAGAGTGCAGCCACCTCTTTCTGATAGAGAGCTTGTTGATATGTTTATGGGGACCCTGTCTGGTCCATTCTTTAATCATCTGATCGGTAGCTCTTCCGCAGGGTTTACCGAATTAATTCTGACTGGCGAGCGGGTAGAAGTCAGTATCAAGAATGGGAAGATTCAGAAGGATGCCTCTGCATCTACAACTGTTAAGAAATCATTTCCGGCGAAGAAGGAAATGAATGTTGTGTATTCTCAGAGAGGAGCAGGAAGAAATGAGCGTCGGTCGACTGTGGGGGCCGTGATGATCCAAAATCCATCAAACGATCAACCTCGCAATAACCAGTCCAGACCTAAACAGCAATGGGGAGAACGGCCACCACGGCAGTTCACCCGCATCAATATGACACCTGCGCAGGTTCTTCCACATCTGTTGAATTTGAATCTCACCAAGATTAGGGAAGCACCAAAGACTGTGAATACTGCTTCACCGCACTATCATCCCAATGCTAAATGCGCCTACCATTCCGATAGCGTCGGACATGACACAAATGATTGTTGGGCGCTAAAAAATAAAATCCAAGACTTGATAGATGTAAAAGAGGTGGAGTTCGATGCTCCAGAGAAGCCAAACGTGATATCTGCTCCGATGCCGAAGCACGGTCGAAATGTCCATGCTATCGAGGAAGATTTGTATGTTTCTGATGTCAGTGACCTGAGGACTCCGCTATTAACCATCAAGTTAAATCTGCTAAGAGCCGGGATTTTCCCGGGATGCAAAGAAGACTGCTACTGTTGTTACTCTCTGCCGTTTGACTGCCCATCACTGAAGAAAGGCATCCAAGGCCTGATGGACAGTCAACAAATTATGTTTGAGAAGATTCCTGCTATTCCAACCCCTACTGAAGATGTCTCGATTATCACCATTCACGACAATCTTTCCAAGGCCGTCAGAAAGCCTGTTAAGATTACATCAGCTACAAAGATTGTTCCTTTGAAAATAACTATGCCTGGGCCGGTCCCCTATAGTTCTGACAAGTCAATACCATGGAATTACGGTGGAGACATCTACTACCATGGTGTTAAACAAGTCGAAGTAACCGAAGAAAGCTCTGATGAAGAAGAGGCCAGCATTGGAAACATTGCTGGTACAAGCAAGATCACCCGAAGCGGGAGAATATTTTCTCCAGAGATTGCCCCCCCAAAGGCAACCTTTGGACCCTCATCTGCTGCCAGAGTTAATCCTGCACCAATAAGACTTTCCGCCGAAACTCCGTTGATTGAAGAAACTGTTATTCCCGTTGTTGTCCCTCCTACTTCTGCCGATAAAGGTAAAGGAACCCAAGATGAGCTCGTCCGGACGAGGGCTCAACCTTTGGCCATCCCGGAGACCTCTAAGAAAGAGATGGAGGAGATCCTGAAGATAATTAAAAAGAGTGATTATGACGTGGTAGAGCAACTGGGGCAAACCCCCTCGAAGATCTTCATGTTAGCATTGCTGCTTTGTTCTGAGGCGCACGCCAAAGCATTGATTAAATTCCTGAAGACAGCCCATGTACCACAGGAAACCTTTGCCGACCAATTCCAAGACTGTGTAGCCAGTCTTACAGCAGACAACGGTTTAGGTTTCTCAGATGCTGACCTGACCTCAAAAGGAAGAAAACACAACGACGCATTACATGTGTCAGTAGAATGCCAAGGAACTACTCTGGCCCATGTTCTGGTTGACACTGGTTCTTCTCTGAACGTGCTGCCCAAGAAGGCTCTCGACCGTTTAGATTGTGAAGGCTTGGAGTTGATGCCAAGTAATATCATTGTAAGGGCATTTGACGGGTCGAAGAGAATGGTACACGAAGAGGTAGACATTCCCATTAAGGTTGGCATAGAAGTGTTCCCCTCGACTTTCTATGTGATGGACATCCGTCCGTCATACTCTTGCTTACTAGGAAGGCCATGGATACATAATGCTGGGGCAGTTACCTCCTCCTTACATCAAATGTTGAAATACCCTGTCAAAGGAAAGATCATAACCGTGCACGGTGAAGAGGAATACATGATCAGCCATTTGAACTCCTTTCGGTATGTAGAGGTGGAAGGAGAATTCATTGAGACACCATTCCAGCACTTCGAGGAAGTCTCTTCTGAAGTGGTAGTAGCAAAAGTGGTAGCTGAGGTACCAAAGCAGATGGCCAGGATGGCATCTCTAAAAGACGCGAAAGTTGAAATGAAGGAAGGGAAGAGCTCAACATGGGGTCAGTTGCCTGATATTCCTCACAAAACAGACAAGTTTGGATTAGGTTTCACTGCTGCAGGACAGAAAGCTATGCGCAGCTCAAAGGTTGAAAGGGCGCCCATCAAGATTTCTCCTTATGGAATCAATGCTCTGGAAGGTGAAGACGAAGAGGCCAACATTGAAGATTGGATCTACCCAACTGTCGAGGGAGGACTACGCAACTGGGAGGCAAAGGACTTTGTCCCTATTACTTTTATTAATCAGTAATTATCTGTCAAACATTTCCTGTTGGTTTGTAATATTTGCTCTTGAACAATCCGTACACTACTTTTTCACCTCATGCCTTGCCCGGGGCATGTAGGTCCATTTGTAAGGGTTTTGATTATCTTCATATCCATATGCCATGTTTAATGATTCATTGGACGTTTTTCATTGATAAACTGTTGTGTTCATTTTCTTTCCTTTTTGCATTTTGTTTGTTTAAGGATGGTTATCCCTTACACACACCCACACTCACAAATGCAGGTACCCGTCCACTCTGGATTCTATGGGTGACTATTCTGCTATGTCCTTCAATAACTCTGAAGATCTGGTCAATCAGGCTGAGTATGAAGATGACGAAGATGACGAAGATTGTGAAGTACCGGGAGAGCTAGCCAGACTTCTACAACAAGAAGAAAGGGCCATCTTGCCTCACGAAGAGTTGTTGGAAACTGTCAACTTAGGAACAGAGGAAGACCGGAAGGAAGTACAAGTGGGTGCCAATCTGGAGCCAAGTGTCAAGGAACGCTTGATACAGCTGTTAAATGAGTACGTTGAAATCTTTGCCTGGTCTTATGAAGACATGCCTGGTTTAGACACAGACATCGTGGTTCACCGTCTCCCTACAAGAGAAGATTGTCCACCGATCAAACAAAAAGTCCGCCGAATGAGGCCCGACATGCCTGAGAAGATCAAAGCAGAAGTGATGAAGCAATTCAACGCTGGTTTTCTGGCTGTTACATCCTATCCACAATGGGTTGCTAACATCGTGCCAGTACCTAAAAAAGACGGCAAGGTCAGAATGTGTGTGGACTACCGGGATTTGAATAGGGTCAGCCCTAAAGATGATTTTCCGCTACCCCATATCGACATTTTGATTGACAACACAGCTCAGCACAAAGTGTTTTCCTTCATGGATGGCTTCTCGGGCTACAACCAAATTAAAATGGCCCCCGAGGACATGGAGAAAACAACCTTTGTTACACAATGGGGTACCTTCTGCTACAAGGAGATGTCGTTCGGATTGAAGAACGCAGGGGCAACTTATCAACGTGCCATGGTAGCTTTATTTCATGATATGATACATCATGAGATCGAAGTTTACGTAGACGACATGATAGCTCAATCACAAACAGAGGAGGAACACCTTGAGCATTTACAGAAGCTGTTTGCCAGGTTGAAAGAATACAAACTCAGGCTGAATCCAAGTAAGTGTACTTTTGGAGTTAGGTCTGGTAAACTTCTAGGGTTTATTGTCAGCAACAAAGGCATTGAGGTCGATCCAGCAAAAGTGAAAGCAATACAAGAGATGCCTGCTCCCCGTACTGAAAAGGAGGTTAGAGGATTCTTGGGACGCTTGAACTATATTGCCAGATTCATCTCTCATCTGACTTCTACCTGTGAGCCAATTTTCAAGCTACTAAAGAAAGATCAGGTAGTCGAATGGAACGACGATTACCAAGCTGCTTTTGATAAGATCAAGGAGTATTTGCTAGAACCTCCTATTCTGATGCCACCCGTCGAGGGAAGACCATTGATCATGTATCTGACCGTCTTGGATAACTCGATGGGGTGTGTTTTGGGCCAGCATGACGAGTCTGGTCGAAAAGAGCATGCTATTTATTACCTTAGCAAAAAGTTTACCGACTGTGAGACTCGCTACTCACTGCTCGAGAAAACTTGCTGCGCTTTGGTATGGGCTGCTTGCCGACTAAGACAGTATATGTTGACTCATACCACTCTGTTGATTTCCAAAATGGACCCTATCAAGTATATCTTCGAAAAGCCTGCTTTATCTGGAAGAATAGCTAGATGGCAAATGATTCTAACTGAGTATGACATCCAGTACACCACCCAAAAAGTTATAAAAGGGAGTGTACTAGCTGACCATCTAGCTCATCAAGCTATCGAAGATTATCAATCCATGAGATTTGACTTCCCAGATGAAGACATCATGAATTTGGACAACATTGAAGGTAACGGACCGTATGACGGACCTGAAAAGGGATCCCGATGGACCCTGTACTTTGATGGTGCTTCAAATGCACTTGGAAACCGTATCGGTGCGGTACTCATTTCCCCAGAAGGTTTCCACACACCTTTCACGACCCGACTCTGCTTCAGATGTACCAACAACATGGCTAAATATGAAGCTTGCATTTTTGGTCTCAAGGTTGCCATAGACTTGGGGATCAAATCTTTGATCGTATTTGGGGACTCGGCCTTGGTTATCAGTCAAATCAAAGGAGAGTGGGATACCAAACATCCCAATCTTATCCCATACAAAGAACATGTCTTGACATTGTTGCCTCATTTCGAGCAAATCACCTTCGAGCATTTCCCGCGAGAAGAGAATCAACTAGCAGATGATCTGGCTACAATGTCTTCCATGTTTAAACTCAATTGGGATAACGAGGCTCCCCAAATAACCATCGAGCGAATGGATGAACCTGCGCATTGTCACGAGATCAATACCGAAGAAGTAGTGGAACAACCCTGGTTTCATGAAATCAAAAGGTATCTCCAGACTAGAGAATATCCCGAAGGAGCTTCAGTAAATGACAAGAAGTTCCTAAGGAAGTTTGCTGCCAAGTTCTTCCTGAGCAATGGCATCCTCTATAAACGCAACCATGATTGTGTTTTACTCCGATGTGTGGACAAAGTTGAGGCAGAATGGATCATGACTGAGATACACAGCGGTACGTTCGGCACCCACTTGAGCGGACACACGATGGCTAAGAAGATTCTAAGGGCAGGCTATTACTGGTCTACCATGGAAGCTGATTGCCATCAACACTCCCGTACCTGCCATAAATGCCAAATCTACGCTGATAAGGTGCACATTCCTCCGGTTCCTCTCAACGTGCTGACGGCTCCGTGGCCATTCGCAATGTGGGGCATTGACATGATTGGAGAGATCAAGCCCACTGCATCCAATGGACATCGCTTCATCCTGGTCGCCATTGACTATTTCACCAAATGGGTCGAAGCAGCTTCCTTCGCCTCTGTTACAAAAAATGTGGTCGCCCGCTTCATCAAGCAAAACCTCATATGCCGGTACGGTGTCCCCAACAGGATCATCACAGACAACGGAACCAATATGAATAATACTATGATCACCGCTCTATGTGAACAGTTCAAGATTTATCATCACAATTCAACTCCCTATCGGCCGAAGATGAACGGTGCTGTTGAAGCTGCGAACAAAAACATTAAGAAGATCATTCAGAAAATGACAGTCACTTATAAGGACTGGCATGAGATGCTACCGTTTGCTCTGCACGGATACTGTACCACAGCACATACTTCAACCGGGGCAACCCCATTTTCTTTGGTGTACGGCATGGAAGTTGTCCTGCCCATGGAAGTTCAGATTCCTTCCTTAAGGATTATGAAAGATGCAGGTTTGAATGAAGATGATTGGATTCAGACCCGACTTGACCAACTCAATTTAATCGACGAGAAATGACTCGCTGCTGTTTGCCATGGTCATACGTACCAAAAACGGATGATCAAGGCTTTCAACAAGAAAGTCAGACGTCAAGTATATCAAGTCGGAGATCTCGTGATCAAGCGGATTATCTTACCATAAAGTGACCCCAGGGGCAAATGGACTCCTACTTACGAAGGACCATTTGTGATCAAGAGCATATTTTCTGGTGGTGCAATGATTCTGACCACCATGGACAGTGATGATTTGCCGCACCCCGCGAACACAGACATAGTCAAAAGATACTACGCATAAAACGACCCGACAAGTCGAAAACCCGAAAGGGCGGCTTGGGCAAAAATGGGCATCTCGGTGAGCCGAAAACCCGAAAGGGCGGTTCAGGCAAAAGTTAGGGACAAAACAAAAAAAAACCTGTACACCCGGCAAGTCGAAAACCCGAAAGGGCGACTTGGGCAAAAAGGGGTTTCCCGGTGGATCGAAAACCCGAAAGGGCGATTCAGGCAAAAGTTAGGGAATTAAAGCGTATGACTATGTCTCGTCGGATCACTTTAAGGACAATCTCTTCATCAACCAGCTCCAAGCTTCTGGTTAATTCAGTCACCGGCAGACGAAGCATTGAATGAGCAAATATTCAAAGTTGTGAAGGCTATAGCAGAATGGAATCCCATGGAGTTATTTCACATAGCCATCTTTCTTTTGTATAAAATTGTCAATTTTTATGGCGACATCCTGTCACAAGGATGCTTGTCTCCTTTGTACAAAGATGCTCATAGAAAGTTAATACAAATACTTTTCCAAATACACAAATTTGCTTTGTTTTCCCTTTTTCCCTTTTGCACATATGTTTACTCGAGAAATGTCCAATGTTTTGTTAAGTAGGCATATGCATTCGAACATAATCATTTCCTTACAAATCAGGAAAAGATGATTACTGATAGGTTGAAGGTACAGATAGATATCTCGATGCCCTTTCAGAAGGACTCCCCAAACAGAGTTAAACTCCAGGATCCTCGGCAGAACAAGAGCTTTCTCAAAACTGATCTCCCCAGCCAGAGAGCCTTCCAGAACTTAGTCCCCCCAGAGATAAGTTTCGGCAGCCCCAGTGGAGCCCTAAAAGCTGAAAATCCTATCCCCAGTGGAGCTAAAACTTCCAATTATCAATCCCCATTGGAACCAGACCAGTGAACATCCTCCCCACAGAGATATTTCCCACCGGACTGAAGGTTCTCAGTCATACCTCTCCAGCATAAGGCTACCGGGTTCTGAACTCCCCAGCAGAGATCATCAGAATTCTCTCACCCTGCAAGTCACCAAGGAGTTCCAATCCCCAGCAGCGGTCCTAAGATCCCTCAACCAGTGAAAATCTTGTTCCCCAAGCAGTTAGCAGACAACAAGGATTTCTTATCCTCAGTAACCCCAGGGTTCTTCTATCCCCAACTTTGGTTATGGGTTTATTTCCCCAACATTTGTCCAGGATTTATTCTCCAGAACAAATTACATTTCATATTGATCGGTCATTCAAAAACTCCTTCATCATCTGTTGGAAGCTACAGTCGTCAAAGATCAAATTCTCACAAAATTCAAATTATGAAGCCCGGATTTGACCGGATAGTATCTTGATCTCTACAGCATATTGTGAAGACCGGACTACGACCGGATAACAGTGTCAGATTACCGCAAAGCCTGGATTACGACCAGATAGTGGGATCTCCTGAATTCAAGTTATGAAGCCCGGATTTGACCGGATAGTACCTTGATCTCTACAACACATTGTGAAGACCGGATTACGACCGGATAACCGTGTCAGACAATCGCCAAGCCTGGATTACGACTAGACAACAGTCAAGAATACTACGAAGCCTGGAGTCGACCAGATAGTGGTATATCTTTAACACAAGCCTAAAGCCCGGATTTGACCGGATAGCAGCTTACCAAGTTATTGTGAAGCCTGGATTACGACCAGTTGACAATACAAATTTCTGTGAAGCCTGGATTACGACCAGACAACAGTCAAGAATACTACGAAGCCTGGAATCGACCAGATAGTGGTATACCTTTAACACAAGCCGTGAAGCCCGGATTTGACCGGATAGCAGCTTAGTAAGCTATTGTGAAGCCTGGATTACGACCAGATGACAGTACAAGCTTCTGTGAAAGCCTGGAGATCGACCAGATAACAGTTAAGCATTAGCAGAATGAAGACCCATTCTTAGTTCCTCACAGAATATTCGAATATTCTCTAGTGAAGATCTCCTCAAGACAGGAATCCCCAGTAGATTGACATACAATCCAAACTCCTGATCCCCAAACAGTGGTCCCAGGACTTCTCATCTCCAACGATCAAAAAATTCTTGCCCTACCCAACAGCAGTCAAGGAATTATTTTCCCCGGCAGCAGTCAAGATTCTTTTATCTTTAGCCGTCCAGGATTCATCTATCCTCAGCAGGACAGCTCATCAGCTTACATACGCATTCATCACATTCATATCATAAACATTGATCTACATTGCATCATACATTTCATGCAACATGACTTCGTGTTTCAGCTAATATCTTACCCTTTTTCAGGATAAGAATTAGTAAGCTTCAAATTCAAGACTTCTGAAAACAGTTTACGGGTTCTCCAGTAACGGATGTTAACTTATCGCTTGTTCAGATTCTTCTCAACTTTTGAAAACAGTTTACGGACGCTTCCCCATCGACGGATGCTGCTCTATTTCTTATTCAACTTCAAGACTTCTGAAAACAGTTTACGGATTCTCCAAACACGGATGTCAATCTATTGCTTGTTCAGACCCCCAGTTCAAAGATGTTCCAAAACATGGTTACCTTTCTGATACTCGTCCACTCACCAATGACATACAGTTCAACATTTCCAGATGGCATCGTTAAGCCCATCCCCCGAAAGGATTCTGTCACGCTCCAGATGGCATCTTTAAGCCCGTCACCAAATGGCATCTTCAAGCCCATTCCCTCTACCATCACATCACCGAGTGCAAATTTTTTGGGCACTCTAGTGTCCAATCTCCTTTTACCTTCGAGTCACAAAAGGCAAACTTGCCAATCTACCTCTTCAGGTTCAAGAAGATTGAACAGGGGAAACTGTTGTACCCCAAAACTTGCCCTCCTCTTTCTCCATAAGAAATCGCAGTTTCGGGCTTTTCCTGATTTTTCAGACTGGCTCAAGAATCGGTCAAATAGACTTTTCTCGTCAGTCAGACAAAATTTAGGGTTTTCATTGATTTTAAGACAGCTCAAACAGGTTGCTTAGGATTGGTTGAATTGGCTCAAAGTTTGATCAGGCAGGCGTTTCTCCAGTGCTAAGTCAAAAATCAGGGTTTTATGCGCATATTTCTCAAGAAGAGTTAGTTCTATCAATGCTTTTCAAATTACTCTGAAATAAGAACTGAGGCTCTTGGTTGTTAATTTGCAGTTGTTTGGATTTAATCAGTGAAAGGAGGCATGTGGACGTTTTGTTTGATTAACTGTCGTCTGGTTTGATTAACTGTGCATTGCTTTGGATAATTGGAGCGCCGAGTTTGTTATTGATTGATGATAAGACCACAGTGTTTATCAATTGATTATTTATTTTAAGTTAGAATAATTGGAATTTATTTCCATTTTATTATAATTTAAGAATTATAAACAATTAGATAAATATCTGAAGAAGAATTAAAAATGAATGTCAATAAAAGGACTTTTTATTTATCTTTAAATTATTTGTATAATTGTTATTGTTTACAAAGTATTTACAATAATAATGTTACAATAATTTAAATTGAAATAAAACTATGTTCTAAAATTTCTAAGTCTTCATCTTCTATCCAATGCTCCCTTGTTGCTCATTTATTTTTCATCTGCAAAACAAGAAACAAAAGAAAAGTCAAAGCAGATAAAATAATTAAAGATAGACAGTTAAAAAGATTCATCATTAAAAACAAATGGCCGGAATCAGTTTTGCCCTCTCTGCAAATCACGAGATTTCTCCCGGTTCACAAAGAGGGATGAAATGCTTGCAATGAAACATGAAATGCACAAAGTTATGATTTTGCACAAATTCAAATTTTTTAAGCATACTGCATAAATCAAAAGAATTGTCAACCAAGTTTCCAAACAGCATGTACAAGTAAAGGCAAACTGAACTACATTCTCAAACTAAGCCAAAAGCTGTCCAAGGATATCAAAGTATCAACAACTCCAAAAGCTGTCAAAGGAAAGTACAAAAGTATGCAAGAAACATGGAAATATGCAGTGGAAAAGGGAAAAGTGCAAGCAATATTCAGAATGCATCATCTTCCTAGGCCATTTGTTTTTTCAGAAAAGACGAAATTAAAGCAATAAAAATGCTTTCTTTAATCCGGAGAGAGAAAGAGAGAGGAAAGCAGATTACAGTACAGTAGGCTAAATGCTAAAAAGAGCATGTATCATAGCTATTCAAAAGGAGGCAGAACATATGCAGCTGAAGTGATCACAAAGAGTGAAAGCCTCAAGCCTTGCAAACCTGTCCACAAATTTGACCAAGAAAATATAGCGCCTCCTGCCCTTAAAAAACAAGAGGGCAAAGACCCTGAGGAGATACCAAAAAGTCCATCAAACCTTGAGCATTCAAACATACATGCCTAAGGCCTCCAAACCTGTAACCTCAACTAAAACACCAAAAGCCAAACAGCATAAACCAAAAACCTGTAAACTGTCAAGCTGCCTAAAAACCTCAAATGGCCTGAGACAAACAAAACACCCAACCTGTCAAGTATAAGCCTTAAACACCCAACCTGTCAAGCCTTACAATCCAAACACAAACAGAAGCCTAAAAAACCAGAAGCCTTAGCCTTCATCAAGCCAAAGCCTTACCTGCATTCAAAGCCATAGCCTTAAACCAGGAGCCTAAAAGCCTCGTGCTTGTCTAAGCCAAAAAAGCCTTCCCCTGTCAAAACAAGTCATACCAAACCACTTGTCCAAGTCTTCCAAACTGCACAGCCTTAACCATCAGTAAACATCAAAACCACAAGCCCCTAAGCTTTTCAAAGCCCAAGGCTCCAAATAAACTCAAACCTGTAAGCTCACCAAAAGCCATAGCCACAAATTGGAGCCTAAGCATTCAAGGCAACACAAGCCCTCAGAGCATTCTCATCATTGGGCTAATAATAACAGATCTTTACTCAACAAGCAAACATATGAAGCAACAGGCAACTCAACAATTCAGAAGGCAGCAGAAACGAGGCAGAGAGAAGAGAGGGAAAGCTAGTCAAAACCAACGTTTCAACCATAGCATATCAGAGGCAAATACTCAAAATCATCATCAAATAATACAAACATTCTAAGCATCTCAGCAAGTTCATAGTGGAAGAGGAAAAAGAAGCATACAAGTTTGCAAACATACAAGGCAATTCAGTATAGCAATCATTCAAGGGTCAAGCACACGAGGCAACTGAAGCAACAGGAAGAGAAGAAGATAAAGAAGCTAGGTTTTCAAGTATCATCATCAAACCCTAAAGAAGGTAAAGACACAAACCAGGGAAACTTCCAAAGCTCGCGCATCATCAAGCCTCCGTCCAGCCATCCTGAGCGCCTCCCAAATCTGCTTCCTTCTCCTCCGTCCCCAAGGGTCAAGGTAGCATTTCTCTTCTTTTCTTTCCTGTCCACAACCTCAATAACAAACCAATATCAACACATGAAATCAGAACATGAAAGTACACATAAAAATTTGAAAACCTAAAAGACTGTCAAAAAACGAACAAAAGCCATTACCTGTGTATGAACGTCGCTGAGTGACCAATGGAGGGAAGAGGACGAACGGCGGCGCTCGGCGGCCTTGGACGGACGATTATTCAGAAGCTGGGCATGAGAAGATGAAAAGGAAGCAAAGAGGACGAACGGCGCCTCTGTGTTATTGACAAACCCTAATCTGATTCCCAAATGAACAGAACCTTGCAACCCTAAACGAAATTTGTGTCAAAACGCATGGGCCTCGCCCATTTGGAACACCTAAGCCCATTAACGTTGGTGCACCCCCCTCCTGGCGCCTCACCTCCCTTTTATTTGCTCTATTTGCTTTGTTTGGGCCCTAAACCTCTTTAGCCCATTCATTTCCTTCTTTTAACTTTTTTTTCTTATTTACCTTTTCATTTTTTGTTTATAACTTACTTAATACATTAATTTTGTTTTCTTTACATTAATTTCTAATTAACAATACCTTTTTATATATAACATAATTATAATTTTGTATATAATACATTAACTAAAATATAAATAATATTTTTCTTTAAACTTAAAACATTTTCATTTTTTAGTTAAACTTTTGTACATAATTAATTAAAATACATTATTTTTAATACCTAAAAAAATAGACCTTAAAACATTTTCTTTTCTTTTAATTAAATTTTCCTATTTGTACATATTAGCAAAAATATAAAACATGATAACAATACATAAGTAAAATACAAGAATACAAAATTAAATCAAAGACTTAATTTTCTCATTAAGTTAACATTTCTCAAACTTGTAAATAAACCTCATACATTTACACATACACTTACACATTTACAATATACAAGTACGTCGATACATTTACTTTGCTTTACACATATACATTTGCTATTCTTATACATTGCTATACGTTATATTTTATATTTGCGCAATTCGATTTGGTTGTAATTATTTGGATACTATTCTCCTATAAGTCTCATCCCTCATTTGTAAATTTGTACCCCCACTCCCGGATACTATTTGTAATAGTTTAGGACTTTAAATTCCCGCAATTTATCGCTTTTGAATTATACCATGGTTAGACCTAGGGTTGTATGTAAATAAAATCAAACGCTAGATAACCTAATACAAGACAAATACATGAAATCAATCCACAATCACACTTGCACCCCTAGGATAATCCCACATGTTGCCTTCCAAAATGGGCCATGCTTGCACGTCGAGTTTCTTTGGCAAAACAATTCAAATGATCATAAGTCCCTCGATGACGCTTTCGAAAGTTGCGTAAACGGAATGATCATAGTCCCTTCAAGCAAAATTGCCAAAGACACTTGGCACCGTTACATTCATGGTCCATACGATGACCCGCGCCCGTCCCGTTAAACATCCTAACGCAAGATTGTCCACCAAATACAATGGTGGAACAAAATTGTTAAAAAAAGGGTTAAAACATGAGAAAAAAACCTTTGAGTACAATAGGGGTAGACAAAACTCTTAGTTACTTGATCAACTTGCAAAACACACTTGCCTACTTTTCAAACCACACTCCACAAACACTTTCAAAACAAACTTTCAAAAACATTTGAAACATCTTTTCGAAAAGATACACACCTTCGTATATACTCAAACACGAGTCATTACAACGGTTGCCGAAACAAAGGCGTCTATTTCAAAACATTTTCAAAACACAAATACACACACCATTTCAAGCAATCAAAAATCAAGGCAGGTGATCTAAAACCAAGTAACTAAGAGCCCATGGATAACCATGGATGAAAAGGGTGCTAATACCTTCCCTTTTCATAATCTACCCCCCGAACCCACGAAACATCTCAGAAGGTTTTTCCTGTGCTTTTTTAACCTTTCCTTTAGGATAAAATAAAAAGTCGGTGGCGACTCTTGCTAAACCGAACAAGTGCGAATACAAACGCAAAACTCAAGTCAGTTCTCCCACCGTATCACAGATAGCAAGGTGGCCGATGATCTTAACCGAATATGACATATAATATACAACCCAAAAAGCAATAAAAGGGAGTGTATTGGCTGATCATTTGGCTCATCAGGCCGTGGACGACTACCAGTCTATGAATTTTGAGTTCCCGTATGAGAATATTATGTTGGTGACTGACTACGAAGAACCTGGACTGGATGAAGGGCCTGAAGAAGGATCTCGATGGTATATGTATTTTGATGGAGCCTCAAACGAACTGGGCAACGGAATTGGCGTTGTAATCATATCTCTTGAGGGCTGTAAAACTCCATACACTGCCCGGTTGTGTTTCAATTGCACCAACAACATGGCGGAGTATGAAGCATGCATTATGGATCTTCGAGAAGCTACTGACCTAAGGATCAAGTTCTTGAGTGTATTCGGGGATTCCGCTTTGGTGATAAGTTAGATCAAAGGCGAGTGGGATACGAACCACCTGAATCTCATTCCTTACAAAGAGTATGTACTGACGTTGCTCCCACACTTCGAGGAGGTAACCTTCGAACATTTCCCACGAGAGGAGAACCAGTTAGTGGACGCGCTAGCTACCATGTCTTCTATGTTCAAGGTTAGGTGGGACAATGAAGCTCCCTAGATTACCATTGAGAGGTTGGATGAACCAGCACACTGCTGTGAGATCGATACCGAAGAAGTGGCAGACAAACCCTGGTTTCACGAAGTCAAAAGGTATCTCGAGGCTCAGGAATATCCCGAAGGGGCATCTGTCAATGATAAGAAGTTTCTGAGAAGGTTCGCTGCAAAGTTCTTCCTCAGTAATGGAATCCTATATAAACATAAACATGACTCCACACTATTACGGTGTGTAGACAAGAGCGAAGCAGAGAGGATCATGACAGATCTACATGAAGGCACCTTCGGAACCCATTCTAGTGGACATACCATGGCTAAGAAGATCCTACGGGCAGGATATTATTGGTCCACTATGGAGGCAGATTGTTATCAGCACTCTCGAACCTGTCATAAGTGCCAAGTCTATGCTGATAAGTTGCATGTACCTTCGGTTCCTCTGAATGTCTTGACGGCTCCTTGGCCCTTTGCGATGTGGGGCATCGACATGATCAGCGAGATCAGACCTACTGCGTCTAACAGGCATCGCTTCATCTTAGTAGCCATTGATTACTTTACGAAATGGGTTGAGGCGGCCTCTTTTGCTACAGTAACCAAGAATGTGGTGGCACAGTTTATCCGATACAATCTGATATTTCGATATGGTGTGCCAGAGAGAACTATTACTGACAATGGTATGAATCTCAACAACACAATGATCACTGAGCTCTGCAAACAGTTCAAGATACAGCACCATAATTCTTCTCCCTACCAGCCGAAGATGAATGGCACTGTTGAAGCAGCTAACAAGAATATCAAAAAGATTGTACAGAAGATGACGGTGACATATAAATACTGGCATGAGATGTTAACATTCGCTCTTCATGGGTACCATACCTCAGCACGGACGTCGACAGGGGAAACACCCTACTCTCTGGTATATGGCATGGAGGCAGTCCTACCCATCGAAGTCCATATACCTTCTCTCAGGATTATGAAGGATGCGGATTTGAACGAAGACGACTGGATCCAAACCCGACTTGATCAGTTAAATCTAATTAATGAAAAGAGACTTACTACTATCTGCCATGGTCAAACGTATCAAAAGCGAATGATCAAGGCTTTTAACAAGAAAGTCATACGCCAAGAATATCAAGTCGGGGATCTAGTAATCAAGCGCATCATATTGCCACAAGGTGATCCCAGGGGGAAATGGACCCCCACGTACAAAAGGCCATTTGTGGTTAAGCACATTTTCTCGGGAGGAGCTATGATTCTAACCACCATGGATGGTGATGACCTTCCTCACCCTGTCAATGCAGACATAGTGAAAAGATACTACGCATAATCAAAGACCTGCTAGGTTGACTGGCCTAGGCAAAAATAAGGGCTTCCCTGCGAACCAAAAGGGTTCGGGCAAAAGTAAGGGATGAAAATGAAAAAAAAATTTGTACACCCGGCAAGTCGAATACCCGAAATGGAGGCTTGGGCAAAAAAGGGTATCCCGGTGGATTGAAAACCCGAAAGGGAAATCCAGGCAAAAGTTAAGGATTGAAGCTTATCACTATGTCTCATTGGATCATCTTGCAACCAGACTTTGGTATCGACTATCAAGCTCGGACGGCACCAACCAATCCGATCAACCTTCGGCCAAGTAGCAAAGTGATGAGACGCTTGAGATATAAAGGCAATAGCAGAGTTGGAACCCAAAGGGGTTGTTTCACATAGCTATTTTTTCTTTCTTTTACACAAATTATATAATTTCTATCTTTCAGCAGCGTTCTCTTACTAGAACGTCAGCCTCTTTGTACAAAACGCCTATTACAGGCCGACTTCAAAATCAATACAAGTCATTTTCACAAGAAACTTCAATCTGTTTTTTCTTTTTTTGTTTTGTTTTGCAAGAACGTCCAATGATTTATTTTTGGTATATGCATTTGAAAATGACTGTTGCTCATAAATATTTACATAAGAAACAAAAAGCAATTACTCGTAATTCCAAAAATAGGGAAAAAACAAGAAGTGCCAAACCCGACGGTTACTCTGCCCAGCATGTATCGAGGTAGAGTCAGCCTTGGAACGTGATTATCAGCACATACACTCCCCATAGAGTAAAAGTATCCAAAGGCATTGATGTCAGTTTCCCTGAAACGCGACGTAATCACCCCCATACGAGGTTCATAATCGTGGGCTAGTCAGTAAACTTCATCCCCCAAGCGGAGTTTATTTCTACAGATACAGAAGCTCAATCTCCAACAGAACTCATCATCTCCAGCAACGGGATTTCATCCCCAGCTAAGTTTATTCCTCCAGATCAGCAGGTCTACCAACAGAGTATCTCTTCCCCTAAGTTTGGTCCATGCAGAGTTATTCTCCAACATCTCGTCCCGACAGAATATTTACAAATCTCCAGCAACTGTTAGGGATTTATTTTCCCAGACGCGAGCATACCCCGATAGCATTTCATGAACATACATCATGACATACACATGCATATCATATACATCATAACCTTATTTATTTTGAGAACATCATCTCACCCTGCATTTCATGCATCGCATAGAACTAACCCCGTTATCTTTTCAGGAAAGATGATTAGCTTCAACAAATCCAGCAGTTATACAGATCACGTCTGCTGACGACTAATGGAAACTCAATTCCCGAAACCAAACGGGTCAACTACTCTACACTATCATATCGAAGTAACCCTACTATCCAGGTTCCTTCTCACAGCCCTACTATCCAGACTTCCATATCGAAGTAACCCTACTATCCAGGTTCCTTCTCACAGCCCTACTATTCGGGCTTTCATATCGAAGTAACCCTACTATCTAGGTTCCTTCTCACAGCCCTACTATCCAGGCTTTCAAATCGAAGTAACCCTACTATCCAGGTGCCTTCTCACAGCCCTACTATCCAGGCTTTCATATTGAAGTAACCCTACTATCCAGGTTCCTTCTCACAGCCCTACTATCCAGGCTTTCATATCGAAGTAACCCTACTATCCAGGTTCCTTCTCATAGCCCTACTATCCATGCTTTCATATCGAAGTAACCCTACTATCCAGGTTCCTTCTCATAGCCCTACTATCCAGGCTTTCATATCGAAGTAACCCTACTATCCAGGTTCCTTCTCACAGCCCTACTATTCAGGCTTTCATATCGAAGTAACCCTACTATCCAGGTTCCTTCTCACAGCCCTACTATCCAGGATTTCATATCGAAGTAACCCTACTATCCAGGTTCCTTCTTTAAGCCCTACTATCCAGGCTTTCATATCGAAGTAACCCTACTATCCAGGTTCCTTCTCACAGCCCTACTATTCAGGCTTTCATATCGAAGTAACCCTACTATCCAGGTTCCTTATCACAACCCTACTATCCAGGCTTTCATATCGAAGTAACCCTACTATCCAGGTTCCTTCTCACAGCCCTACTATCCAGGCTTTCATATCGAAGTAGCCCTACTATCCAGGTTCTTTCTCACAGCCCTACTATCCAAGCTTTCATTTCGAATCAACCCTACTATCCAGGTTCCTTCTCATAACATTATTATACAGGTTCCTTCTCTCTTATCTCCAGACAACAGTCCACAACACTGTAAGACCGGGACCCGATCAAACACGATTGCTCTCGCATTTCCCCAGTAAGTCGCAGTGCAGCTTGTACATTAACCAAATATGTAGTTCACTTCCGCTTCCTCAAGCAGGAGTTGTTCCCCCAGTAGAGTAACGGACAACTGAAGCTCCTAAAATTCTATTTCTCCCAAGATAGACACCAACATCCCTCAGCAGATTCCTCCTCGACAACAGGAACAGGAATTCTCATCAAAGGAATATCTCAGGAAATTAACATCCTATAGATGGCATCTTTAAGCCCGTCTCCGATGATACTCTGTCATATATTAGATGGCATCTTTAAGCCCATCTCCGACAATTCTCTAGAAACTTCCAAATGGCATATATAAGCCCATTCCCGATATCACAAATCAAGTATCACTTCATGCGAGTGCAAATTTATGGGCACTCTAGTGTTCAATCATCTTCCACCTTCATATCACGAAAGGCAGACAAGCCAATCTACATCCTCAGGTTTAAGAAGATTGAACAGGGGCAGTTGTTGTACCCCAAAGTTTTCCCTCCCATTTTACTCAATACATACTCCTAGAGGTCCTTAATTTTCTCAAGTTTTCCCAAGAGTTGACCAGACAAACTCTCTCCTAAGGCAGGGTGTCTCAAATTAGGGTTTCCATTTTCCTCAAGATAGGTGGACTCCAAAGGTCTCATATGATCTCCATGGTCTTAATATTTATCAAGACCCTATATGTCAATTTTCATGCCCTGCACAAGAAGTTTTCTCAGTCAACTGCTCAGATGCTTGAGAATCGACTGTATCAGGTCAAAAGTCAACTGTGACCCACATACAGTCAAACTTCAAGATTTTTGGTCAACATTAACATTTTTAAGTGACTTTCATCATTTTATCAAGGGTTGATCATGATTCCTCAAAGAATTCTCCAAATTCATCAAAACCCAAAAGTTGCTAAATTAGGGTTTCTTAGTAAAAGTCAACCAAACTTTGACCAAGCATAACTTCCACATGCTTTATCAGAAATTTTCCATCCAAAGCTCATTTTGAATAGGATGCAATTCCCTATAACTCATATTCATCCCACAAGTTCAAAATATGCACCCACAAAAAGATATGAATTTCTACATTATGGGTCCTTTTGAAAAGTCAACAAAAACACATTTTGGGTAAAAGCTTCTTACATGAACATGGACGACTCAATTAAGATGAGACCAAAAAGGTTGCTTAGGGGACATCCTAAGATTTCTAAAAAGTCCAAGAACACCTCTCTAGGCTTAAAATTGGAGGAGATATGCCTTGTCAAAGTTGACCTTTTTTGCAAAATTGTCAAAAGTCAAATGTACTCAAAAAGGCATTTTTGCTAAATGGGCCTAACTTTTTATGCTTGAACCTCACTTATAATGTGGTCCACGACTCAAATATCCACCCACACATTATTTGCTTCATCTTTCAATTTATTTTGATTTTTTATTAATTAAAATTTAAATTAAATCAAATAATTGATGAATAATAGAAAAGATATGATTTGATTTGGTTTTTGGACAGGTTGGCAATCAAAATATGCTGAGTTATCAAGGCCAAAACGAATCAAGCATAATTGGTACAAGAAAGGGATGATTCGGCTCAAAATAGCAATTTTACATGTAGCTTGAAAATCAAATCAAATATCTCATAATTGCAAATATTCAATCCAATTTCACAACCCTAATTCATTCCTAGATATATATTGGACAAGAACAAAGCATGGGACAAGGTTTTGCAGTCGTAAAAGTGAGAGAACAAAAAACTCAAAATTGGACAAAAGTGGTGAATCAGTTTCAATCATACAGGCCATCTCAAGCCATCCCTGCATTGCTAATCGATTGTTGGACGTATCAGGAAGCTTTTCCAATCAATCACAAGCCCTTTCACACCCATAAATAGCTCGTATGAATATTACGGTTTGCCTTATTTTTTGAAAACGATTACATCAATTCCTGCATTGTTAACACATTTGATTGGCATATTTGTGATCTTTATCATGTTTGCAAGCTAACTGAATGGTTTAATTGCATTTTTGAAGCCTATATATGTACTTGCCATTATTAGAGTTTGAAGCCACATTTTGGGGCTTCTTGACACAGGAAAAATTAGGCCACAAATAAGGTACCATGATGCTCGTGAGGCCAAGACGAGTTGATTGGTACAGTCACAATTAATTTATCATGCATGTGCTGGATTTTTGAGTTTTACAAGTTTGTAGCTACAGACTTTTGTCTGTAGGTAAAGGTATAAGAACCTAAGGCGACAGAGAAAGGTAGAAGAAGGTTATGTGTCAGCCAGCCATTCGCCCATTTGAAAATTCGCGCGCGTGGGAATCAGGGACTTGTTTTCTTTATATTATATTTGGTTTTCATTATACTAACAGTTAAAACACCTAGTGCAGCTGGCAACGAGGCATTGGTATTAAGCATAAGGACCTGAGTTCGATCCCAGGTCCTAGCATTCCCTTTATTTTATTTTATTTTCTTTCAACAGATCCAGCGTATCACTCATCCTGGTGTCCACCATACATCCTTGTGTACATCCGCTTAATCAAGCATACTATCAGATCCAATGCTCCAGTAGTGAGGGACTATAATACGCCCTCAAGTCAACGCTACAATGAATCAAATGATGACCGGGCTTGAAGCGTTTTGGGCCTGAAAAATTCAGATTGGCACCCCCCATTTGCTAGCATACAGGCCCAGTTTGCATTTTCTTTCTATTTCTTTTCTTAATTTTTTGAATTAATTTTTTTCATATTTGTTTTAATTAATTAACACAAAAATTATTATTTTTTTATAAAAACTAAAAAAATCACAAAAATACAGAATTAAATATTATTTATTCAAATTAATATTTTTTTAAAAAAATAAATTAGGTTAATTAGTTTATTTGATTCTTTTTTCATAATTAAAATTAAATAGAAATTAGGTTTCAAATTTTGTAATTAAATTGTTTTTTTTTCTCAAATAAAAAACCACAAAAATACACAAAATCTTTTTTTTATATAAAATACTTTATTTCCTTGAAATTATTTAATTTAGTTTAAATTAGGCTAATTTCAATTTCTCTTATAATTAAAAATAATTAGAATTAGGGTTTTAGTCGTACATAACCTAATTAAATCTTTTTTTCGAAAATAGTTTAAATATTTTTTTCAAGTTGATTTTTAGGGTTTTCAATTTCTCCTCGCATTTAATTTCCCACGCGCATTTTTATTTGTTTTATTATTGTAACTGTTTCGAGTTTGTAATAGTTTTAATTAGGGTTTTTATTTCCAGTCAAGACCATTATGTAACTGTTAAAGCCTTGTAATAGCTAGGTTTATTTTCTCGCACTTTAAATTCCTGCAAATATTTAACTATCTAGATGTATGCTAATAGGATTGTATGGGAAGATTACTTGAAATTAAAACGGTAGATCACCTAATGTGCAAAGATTAAATAATTCAAACAATTCATATGCACATATTCACTCCTAGGGTTTACCTCACTTTGGTTGCCTTCGGTAAGCAATCATTAAGCATAGGAAATTTTAGTGGTTGCCCTCCAGTCTAAAAGATCAAAGTTCCCCATTCGAATGTTGCCTCGGAAATGTTGCCTCGGAAATATTGCCTCGGAAATGTTGCCTCGGAGATGTTGCCTCGGAAAGATCTTAAGACTCTAGGGTTACTACTAAAATTTTCTAATTATTGCTTTAGTGATTGTACTTGTCCCTTTTGAATGTCCCTTATAACTCCAACGACGGTGCTACCTACTCCTTAATAGTGGGATAACGTTGTCTAAAGGAAACGAGAACAAATAATCTTTTTTCGAGTAGGTAGAATCTTAAGTACTTGCTCAAAATAAAAACTTTCTACACTTACACTTTTCAAAACAAACTTCGTCACATCCTTGAGGAATGATACAAGGGTTATCACGAAGTAAAACATTTTCAAAACAAGCACGCACAAGAAATTTGAAAAAATGAGCAAGTACCTAAGAGCCCATGGAAAACCATGGATGGAAAGGGTGCTAATACCTTCCCTTTCTATAATTTACCCCCCGTACTCAGAATATCTCGAAAAAAGAGGTTTTTTCTGTTCTTTTTCCTTTTCCATGATTGGATGAAATAAAAGTCGATGGCGACTCTTGCTTACCGCGACATTTTGCAAACAAAAAGCACAAAATGCAAACCAGTAAAAACAGTTGGTTCTTCCACCGTATCACAGGATGCTATTGAGATGTTTCAGTCTAGGAAAATAAATCTCGGACTACTGCTGGAGAGTATTGGGAAGCTGGATCCTTCATTTTCGCTGGGGATGATGAATGTATATGATTTGTCGGGGATTGACTCTGCTTGAGAATAACTCTGTGGAGGGAGGATATTTTATTGGAAGATTTTTCCGTTGTTGAGAAATAAACTCTTTTAGGGAATGAACTTCCATAGTTAGAGATATAAACCCTACCTGGAAGGAGGTTTTATAACTGTTTGAAATTATAAAACTCGGCTGGGGGATACAGATTTCAGCTCTTTGAAGGAACTTCGCTGGAGGAGGTACTTCCTGCTTGGGGAAGGAGAGATCAAAACTCTGGTAGTTTCTAATCTGTTGGGAACATAGATGTCATGGGATCGTATACTGCGCACGTAGTGGTGACTTCGCATCAGGAAGTTTCTGCCATGTACCTGTTGGAGAAAGTACCTGCGGAGGCTTTGTGGATGGTTTGAGTGTCGTCCCAACTCATGGGGCGCTGGGTAAATGCTGATTAGGATGATAAGTCTTATACTGATAGGAAAGTGACAAAATGACATGACATAGTCGTACACTTTAATCTCTAACTTTTGCCTGGACACCCCTTTCGAGTTTTCAGTCCATCGGGATACCCTTTTTTGCCCAAGCTGCCTTTTCAGGTTTTTGACTTGCCGGGTGTATAGTTTTTTTCATATGCATATCCCTAACTTTTACCCGAACCTTTTTAGTTCATCACGATGCCCTTATTTTTTCCTAGGTCGGTCAACCTAGCGGGTCTTTTTCATGCGTAGTCTTTTCTGACTATGTCCATGTTCACCGGGTGCGGAGAATTGTCACTATCCTTAGTAGTAAGTGTTGTCACACTGCCAGAAGGTGTTTGTTTGATCGTACAGGATTTGTTGCTGGAATTCATGTTCAATGCCCCAAGTGATTCAGATGGAGTTCTGACCCTGGCTATTTGGCATTTTTGAGAGATTCCTTGAACCTTGACTTGACTGCCCCAGATCAGCTGGACACCATGCTATGCCCCTTGGTTATGAATGGCCTATCACTGGAATGTCTTTCCATCTGAGGTGATTCTATCCACTGAGAGGATTTCTATTCATCGAATATCCGTCATGCTAATTTCTCTATTGTTGAACAAATAGTCATATGCAAATAATGGTATTTTAATAATGCAAAGCTTATGTCTATCTTGAAGTTTTAAAATTCATTTTTTAGTAAAACAAACAAATTTTTTTAAAGTGTGATGTTAGCTCAGGATTTATAGCAAACCCTACAGGAGTCAGGATACCTTTTGTAACAATAGGCTTTCGAACTAACCCATGCTTCAGCTAGGACTTTTAAGGGATATAACGTGGCCTAGTTCACGGTTCAAGAAACAAAGGATAAAGGCTCAAAATTTATTTGTACCCAACCCGCTCTTCGTTATGCTCTTCAGTCCTATGCTCAGTTAATTGTGCATTTGGATCCCAATTGAGTCTGGAATCTTTGCTCTGATACTTGGTGATGGTTCAGAAATTGAACGTTTGTTTGAGAAGGCAGTCATTTTTGTAACCTTTTCTTTTGTTGAGGATTTGTAGAACATCCTTTTTTTATTTTGTTATCCCTATTTTTGCCTGAACTGTTTCTTTTGTAATTACAGTCAACGGGATGGCCCGATTTTTTTTCTTAAGTCTCCTTCATAGGTTTTGACTTAGCGGGATTTTATTTTGAAAAATAATGACTGCCTGCTTTGATGATTACGCGGGACCATCACCATCTTTTGGACATTATCTTCTACACTATTTTTCGTGTATGAAGGATGAGCTTGCAACTGAATGCGCCTCTGAATTAACTGAGAAAACTACCCTGCCCCAGGTTATGATTAAAGGGTTTTAATTTGTGTGAAAATAAAAACTCCTACTTCTTTGGCTCAAAGGGGTTGACTAGGGATTATCTTCCTTATAACTCCACTGTTTAAGATTTGAAACAATACATGTACATCGTTAGTGGGGTCTGTTCGAAATCATACTGTAGAGATTGTGGTATCATTTTCGTCATCCTCTCTCTAAAGGCTCAGAGATTTTGATCAAGAGTTGAATATCACAAAAGGAAAGCAGTTTAAATATGGTGAATACGAATGAATTGATTCAAAACAGACATATGTAATGCATTGATAAAGTAACAAAGTTTGACATGAATAAATGTTTGAACAATCAAAAGAAAGTTACACATTGAAAATTCTAATGAACAAAAGCTTCTTCGTCTGATCTTGTCACTTCAGATGGCGTGTCTTTGGGGGACGGCAGAAGAATTCAGTTTAGCCATCTTGTGTGAACTCCACCGCTCCTTCATCAATCAGGTCTTGAATTTCGTTCTTCAACGCCCAACAACTAATAGTGTCATGTCCAAGGTTGTTGGATTGGTACGCACACCTTGCGTTTGGATTGTACCTTGGGGAAGAAATGTTGGGATTCTGAGGAGGATCCTTTACGTAACCAGATTGGCCTGCAATACCTGATGCAATGCTTGAGTCAAGGACATGTTGATTTTGGTGAATTGCCTCTCGGGCTTGTCTTGCTTTTGCTAATTACCTATTGTGGTTGGCGAGGTCGTTGTTGAACCCTTGGTGTAACAGCCGTATGGAAAGGCCTACTCTCCAAGCTAACTTTTTGTCCCATCAAGGGTTGATGAATGACTTGATCCCCCGCCTCGACTGTTTGCCTCATACGGTTGCATCCGTCTTGATGAAGCTTGTTGACAATGCCTTTTAGCTCTTCTTATCCTTGGGCTAGGCCTTGGATAAGAGCCATTTTCCCCAGCATTTGGATTCTCATTGCTTCTACCTCAGCTTGCAGTTGTTCCAATTGTTCATCCTTGTCATTGTCGGGATGTTTCTTGGTCAGATTCCCGACGAGGAATTTTTTCAATTTTTCTTGCCCCTTGTCTAGACTCATGAACATTTCTTTGAATTGAGCATCTTGAGTTTGGAGATCCTTTACTGTCTGTTCAAGATCCATTTCTTCTTACTGAAATAAGTAGCGAAAAGGATAAGAAACTTGTCGTTAAACCTGTTTATGCAATGACATGCATGATATGTAAATGTTTTCAAGAATCTCGCGGGTTTAAACAAGAAAATGTCAGAAGTTGAATTTTGCATCTTTGATTGAAGAACTTTGTATCATTGAGTGTCCTTCTACGAGATTCAAGCTCACCATATCAAGCGGGTCATAGCCCCTGACTCAAGTTGTTGAGTTTTGATCTTTTGACGGCATTTGCTGGAGGAAAATAAATCCCCTTGCCCCTTGCTAGACATCTGATTTATCATAACCTGCATCACAAACCCTTGAGATCCTTGAAATGTTTAAGGAAATGTTGTGGCATGATGTTATGATGTGTATGGTATGCGATAAGCAAAAGTGTAAGGTGATGAAGACAAGTGAGTCTAAGAAGTCCAGGTTACTAATGACTGTAAACAAATCCTGCAAGGAGATCATGTTGTTAGATAAAACCCCAGCAAGTAGCTCAAGTTGAAAGAAAACAAATCACACAAGCAGCCTTAGGTTTAGGCTTGCATGGGGTTTGTAGGTAAGTACCCTCTTGAAATTTAGTTAGCTCAACTTGTCCTATAAATAGTAATCGGGTTCTAAGGGATCTCAATATCACTGATTATTCCCACAAGTTTCATTCGATAAGAAACTAACTCGCAACCAAACAAAACTCAAGAGTCAAATCTCAATGAGTGTAGCATCGAGTATCTTCTGACTTTGGGAATACACCAAAGACGGCTATCTCGCTACGTCCTAATGGCCAATTTGTTCATTTAAAGGTTCTAAGGTCGGTTGACGCTTCATGACACCACACAGCGACCCTGTATTCTCCTTTACTAACTCAAGGGCTATCGGTACCAACCAAAGTGTCGCATCAACATAGCCATCGCTTCCACCGTGTCGGTATACCCCGCACAGTTTCCATGATCTATTTCTACTTACCTAAAAGGTTTCCCCAGATCCAGGTGTAGGATCTATAGTAACCCTAAACTGTACCCTTAAAAATAAAGCAAACAAACATTCAAAGAAGCAAAATGATCTACACCCTAACGTAAACCCCACTTTTATTCTTTTCCCCAGCAGATTCGCCAGTTCTGTGATACGGTGGCAGAACTAACTATTAATAACTGTTTTTGCGTTTGTGCTCGCAAATGTCGCGATAAGCAAGAGTCGCCACCGACTTTTCTTTTATCCAACAAAGGAAAGGGTGAAAAGAAACAGAAAAATACCCTTTTTCGATAATTTCTGAGTAAGGGGGTAGTGTGATCGGTGGAAATAGAACTGACTGTTTTGGAATGCTGGTTCGCGAAATGTCGCGGTAAGCAAGAGTCACTACCATCTTTTATTTTCTCCAACAAGGAAAGGACAAAAGCACAGCAAAATTCCTTTTCGAGATGTTTCTCGGTTCGGGAGGTAGATTATAGAAAGGGAAGGTGTTAGCACCCTTTCTATCTGTGGTTATCCACGGGCTCTTAGGTACTTGCTCACTATGTTTTCAAAAAGTTTTGCTTTGTGTTTGTGGGTTTTGAAAAAAGTTTGTTTGAAAACTTAGATTCAACTCTTGTATCTGTCCTCAAGAGTGTATGAAGTGTTGTTTGAAAACTTTTGTCAGAAAAGTGTAAGTGCAAAAAGTATTTTTGTTTTGAAAGAGCAAGTACCTGAGAACCTCTACCTACTCAAAATAAATTAAGTTGTGTAAATGTCCTTTAGACAGTACTATCCCACTATTGAGAAGTAGGTAGCACCGTCGTTGGAGTTTTCGGGTCAATTCGATTATAGGGACATGTGGTCACCAAAGCAATAGTAGGAAGCCTTAGCGGTAACCCTAACGTCTTAGATTGTTTTATCCGAGGCAACCATTTCGAGGCAACTTATGATCTTTGGACAAGAGGGCGATCTCTAAAACTTCCTATACTTAATGACCACGTTCGAGGCAACCAAGTGAGGTGTACCCTAAGAGTGGCATGTGCGAGTGTATTGTTTTTCAGTTAATTTTATATTTGTACATGTCATGGGTGAGCTATGTTGATTTTAATTTCAGAGATAAGTCTTGTCATGCATAGCCTAGTTAACATACATCTAACAGTTAATAGTTGTGGAAAGTAAATCTACGCTATTACAAGGCGTCGGGTATTTACATCGCCAAAAACAACCCTTGAAAAGTAAATGCGAGAAAATAAAGAAAGCGATAAAAGTCCTAATTATCTATTACATTCTCGGAGCAGTTACATAAATATAATCAAAATAAATATGCGCGAAAGGAAATTGAATCCGGAAAAGTCTTTAGGGTTTTGACCCTTTTTGAGAAAAGAAAGAAGTTTGGTCCCTTTTGCAATTAATTAAATATTAAACCTAATTTACTAATTAATTAATTAATTACAAGAAAAAAGTATTTTTAGTTTTTTAGGTCTTTAATGAAGATAAAATAAAAAAAGTCACAAGTTAGTAAAAACCCTAATTTCTATATTAATTTTATTTATTGTGAAAAAAAAGTTAAATTTAACCTAATTAACTAATTAATTTGTTAGAATTTATTTACAAAATAAAGTGGAATTAATAAATAATAATATTAATAAAAATATTTGCATTTTTTAATTGCCTGAATTTATTATGAAAATAATTATTTGTTAGTTAAATAATAATAATAGTAATTAATAATAATAATTAGTAAAAGAAAATAATTAAAAAGAAAATATAAAAGAAAAAAAAAGGAAAAGAAAAGAAGAACCCAGGGGGGTGTGTTGGCCCAAATATGGAGGTGGATTAGCAATTCTTAAGCCCACTAAGTTGCCAGTCCGTTTGACTTTCTGGATCAGGTGCACGTTCATTGACTGGGAGTACCATGAACACTCACGCTTGGCCTTCAGATCTACTTTGCCAGCCACTTGGCGTTTGGATGAGTGGAGTATATGGTGGACACCCTCAAGCAACCTGCATGTGAACATATTGAAAAAAATAGGAACAATTATTCTGGGGGACCTGGGAATCGAACCCAGGTCCCAACGCTTACTGAACACCTGGCCAACCACTCCACCAACTTGCACGCTTTGTTATATGAATAAGAAGAAAATATAATATATAAAAATTAATGAATATGCTGAAACACAAAACAAGCGCGCGTTTTATTTGAATCAACCAACCAGGAATCAGCACGTCATCGTCTTCTTCGCTAAACCTGCAAAATAACAAATAGATAGTGGGGGTTTTTAACCCCCACAAAGCAGAACGACCAATAATAGTGAATAGCACCACGCTAAATATAAATATGGCACGATGGTCTCATTGGGTTCGTCTCGTTCCAGCGGTCTCAACCATATGCATTAGGGGTCCCAATTTTTCCTATATAGCAAAGCCCTAATTCAAGAACTCAAGAACCCTAAAATTCGTTAATGGAAATTCATGATTCTGTGCATTCTAATCCAATTAATTAATACCATTAGCTTTCTATGGATGAAAGCAATACAAAACAAACCATAAATCACATCAAATGCTTATGAATCATGAGTTTCGTTTATGGACAAAGTATGCAAACCGTGTGACTGTTTGGAGTGATTTCTTAAGCTTTAGCGTGTGATTTTGATTGCAAAAGGTCCCTGGGAGTTCCTGCAAGGTGTTAGAAACAAGAAAAAGCTTTGAATCACGTTAGAATGTGGAAATCAGTTTTCACTTTTCTTTGATTTTTCTCAATATGCTTATGGCTTTTCTGCAGCAATTTTCACGTGTGCATTAGGTTTAGGTTGTGTACTTATAGTAGAATGGAATTAGGTTAAATCTTGGCCAAGAAATCCATTGAATGATGGTTTCAATATTTGATTTTCAATCATATCTTTTTGCATCTTTTTGATTGAAAAATCTTGCCAAACTTGGAGATTCTTGTCCCCTTGATGTGCACACGAATTTGCCAGCTTGTTTTGAGCTTGTTTGCTTCACAAAAGATTGAAAAAAAACATATCTTTGAATTTCCTACATTTTAAATGAATTAAAATCAATTAAAAATTCAATTAATTAATAAAAATAAGAAAATAAATCAATTTAAGCTTGATGGGTCGTGCATAGGCCTTGGATAAAGTTTCAAGAATAAATTTGAGGCCCATTAGCAAAAACAAAGTGTTTTGAGCAAAGTTGACTTTTGCAAATTCATAAACATTTCCCAACTTCTCAAATGCATATCTTGCTCCATTTTGATCATATGAACATGTTCTTGGACATTTTGTAAAGTTCTTGAAGTCCTCTAACCAATGCCTTTGGTCCCATGTCATTTGGATTAACCAATCTCAAGTTATGGTCTTTGACTTAAAGTGCATTTTTGTTGACTTTTGAAATTGACCTATAATGTAGAAATTGATAACTTTTTGTGAGAGCATTTCTTGGACTTGGAATGTGAAGATGGATTGTAGGAAATGTCATCCCCTTCAAAATGAGAATTGGATGGGATTTTTCTGATGAACCATGAAAAAGTTATGCCCTGGTCAAGATACAGTTGACTTTTCTACTGTCCAAAAATAGTAACTTTTGCATCCTGATGATTTTTGAGCCATTCTTGAGGAATCATGATCAAGACTTGATCAAATGATGATTGTGAGCTCAAAATAAGATGTTGATCAAAAATTCTGACTTTTGACTGTAAAATGACCATTTTGCCCCTGTAGTTGACTGTGAATCAAATAGGGCTTTTGACTATGCAAATTGGCATTGTGAGTCTTGAAACTTGACATGTAGATGCTTGACAATATATATAGGCCTATGGGACTTGATTGGACCATTGAAAAGCTCAAATTCCTTGAGAGAACCAAAACCCTAATTTTGACTGGCTTAGGAGGTGGTTGACTGTCTAATCCTTGAGCAGATCTTGAACCATTTGAAGATGATTCTTGACAAATCTTGAGGAATATGGGAGGGAAAATTTTGGGGTACAACAGGTAGATTATGGAGAGGGAAGGTGTTAGCACCCTTTCCATCTGTGGTTTTCCACAGGCTCTTAGAGGTTTGCTCATTTTTCAAGATGCTTTTGTGCTTTGTGTTTGAAAATGTTTTAAAGACGCCTTAGTACGGCGAACTTTGTAATGTTTCTCGGAATAGTGGCGAAAGTATACAAAGTGTTTAAAAATGTCTTTTGAAAAGAATAGTATTTATGTGTAAGTGCAAAAATAGTTTGAGCAAACTTCTAACATCTATCTACTTTTGTACTCTAAAAGGTGGTTCTTTTCCTCTTTTCCTTTAAACAACACTATCCTACTATTAGTGAGTAGGTAGCTTTATCGTTGGATGTTGAAGGACAATCGAAGGGACGTTTTACAGTCATAAAGGCAACATATGGAGACGCTTTAGCAATTTTGTTTAAGGGACGAGATCATTTACCAAAAAGGCAATTGTTGGGTCATCGAGGAACTATGATCTTTTGATTTTACGGGTCTTTGCTAAAGTGTTCATGCCTCATGATTGTTTTATTGAAGGCAACCAAAGTGGACGTACCTTAGATGTGTATATGTGCAAGTGTGTTATGTTCAATTTTATTTTGTCTTTTTGTTAAGTTTGCTAACGTTTGATTATTAGTCTTTTCATACATGCCTAGTTACTAGCAGTTAATATGAAAAGCAGTAAAAAAATGCAGAAAATAGAGGTCCTACGCTATTACAGCCAAATCGAAAGACAAGTAAAAAGTAAAAATAAATGAGAGAAAAGACTTCTTTGATCCATGCCATGGACTCCTTCGATTCACCCTTCTTTGGCCTTATTTCAATTGAGCTAGGGAATGGGTGTGAGTAGCTTTCGATTGGGCTTGAGAATTGATGGGGCAAGCTTCGATTTGCACCCTTTCCTGCCTCCTTCGATTGGGTTTGGGGAGGATATGGGTAAACTTTGACTGTAGGGAGAAAGGGGGGCTTTGATTCAGAGGAAGAAGGTTGCATTTTGATTCTATGAAGGGTGTTGCTGGAAAGGCCTGAAAGATCACTTGTGGAGGCACTGCATCTGCAAAAATATGTTAGCGAAATAAAATGCAGGACCTGGGTATCGAAACCCAAGTCCTTCAATCCTGCGCGCGCTGGGTCTTTTCAGGCTATACCTGCAGCAAGTGTTAGCAACAAAATAAATGTAGACCTGGGTGTTGAACCCAGGTCGTTCGATTCCCTCTCTAATTCGGATCTAAAGTTATGTTGTCCTGCAATACCAAGAATCCTGAGATTCGAAAGAAGATACAGATCATGCCCTAGCAATGGAACGATCTTCTCCTTGCACTTAAACTTGTATATAACACATTGAAACAATCACAAACATCAACAATAACATGCATGTAATTATTAATATGGATTTAAAAGAAACTGCATATTTAGCTAATTTGAGATCGAACAGATTACCAAATGGAGGGAGCGTGTGTTGTATCTTCCTAGTGCTTGGAAACGTCTCCTGGAACCTGGTGAAGATTTTGAGATTTTTGGGAGCTTTTATGGGCAATATGTATGTGTGTGATACAATACGTGTGATCTCTCCTCTTTTTCGTCCCCCCTGGCACTGTGTCCTTGGCCTTGTATTTATAGGAGTGTGATGGTGCATAGTAACGACAAGAGACAACCATTTAACTAGGCTTTTAAATCCATGAGACAAGAATCAGACATATTAAAAGATTTCCTTTTTGAAATATACATGCCTCTTTTGAAATTTTGGATGAACCTGGACACCTTTTGACTTTTGAATGCCCTCTTGATGGCCTCCTTCTAATGGCCTCAAAGGAGTTCTTCGAATGGCCCTTGGCCTTGATTGATCTTTTGAATTTTTGTACTGGAATCCCATTTGAAAGACCATTTGTCCAAATGCCAATCGAAGGACACAATTAACATGCCTGTCGAAGCTGCCCTGGTTTGAGATGCTAAATTGAAGAATCCCTTGCCATGCCAATCGAAAGGCTTGGCCCAGGGTGCCAAACAAAAGGTCTTTCAGAATGTCAATCGAAGGCCTTGATACAATGCTAATAAAAAGTCTTGTCATGAGGCCAATCGAAAGGCCTTGTATCCATGCCAATCGAAAGTCTTGGCTATAATGCCAATCGAAGAATTTTTTTGGAATGTCAATTGAAAGGCTTAGCCATAATGCCAATCGAAGGGATCCTTCAGAATACCAATCGAAGGGTCTTTTAGAATGCCAATCAAAAGGTACTTAAAACACCACTCAAAAAATTTCGTTTTCCTTAGGCAAGGGTTCATGGCCAACCATGTAGGGGAAGACCTTGGAAAACATGAGAGGGAAAATTTTGGGGTACAACAGAGTCGCCAGTTTTGTGATACGGTGGCAGAACTGGCTGTTTAATACTGGTTTGCATTTTTTGTTCGCAAATGTCGCGGTAAGCAAGAGTCACCACCGAATTTTCTTTTATCCAACAGAGGAAAGGGTGAAAAGAACAGAAAAATACCTTTTTCGATATTTTCTGAGTAAGGGGGTAGATTATGGAAAGGGAAGGTGTTATCACCCTTTCCATCTGTGGTTTTCCACGGGCTCTTAGGTACTTGCTCATTTTTGAAAATTATTTGTGTTTGTGTGTTTTGAAAGTTTTTGTTTGCTTTATGGTAACTCTTGTATCAGTCCTCAAGAGTGTGATAAAGCGTTTTTGAAAAGTATTTTGAAAAGTGTGTAAGTGTGAAAATTTGTTTTTTGAGCAAGTACTTAAAAACAGTCTACCTACTCGAAAAAGGGTGTTCTTTTCCTTTTATCCTTTAGATAGTTATATCCTACTATTAGTGAGTAGGTAGCCCTATCATCGGATATTGAGGGACTATCAAAAGGGACGTTATGGTCATCGAAGGCAACATGTATGGATATCTTAGCGTTCAAAGAGACTGTCATCATATAGGAAACATCGAGGGGCATCAAGGGTTCCTAAAGATTCTCCCTTCACCAAAAGATATGGCTGACTTCTCATTTTGGCTACCTCAAGCTTTCAAGAAGAAATGGTGTGTGTGCTCTTTCAGTTCTTTGATCCTATCCATCATTGCTTCACCTTTCTCGATTACTAATTGGTGCCTACATTGGAAGAATCCTCTCAACTATTAGGAGTGTTTGTGCTTGATCGAATACCATTCACCGGTCTGGAGGAAGCTCAAAAGTTTGAAGTTATTTCCAAGGCTTTCCATTTGAGGAGATCCGACATTGTAGCTAATTTGGAAACAAGGAGTAGAGTCAAGGGTTTTCTAGCCAAGTTTCTGTTAGAGGAGGCTCGACTGTTCTGGGAAGATATGGATTTTCAAGCTTTTGAAGATGTATTGGCCCTTCTAATATATGGTTTGGTTTTATTCCCTAATCCGAACCAACTCATAGACGTGAATACTGTCAAGGTTTTTCTTTCTCGTAACCTCATGCCTACTCTACTTGGAGACATACTACATTATTTTCACACTCACACCATGAAGAAGAGAGGGACTCTTTTGTGTTGCATTTTGTTGCTGTCTAGGTGGTTTATTTCGCACCTACCTCGATCAATATTGAATAATAAACAAGGCTTAACATGGTCTTAAAGGGGGATGTCGCTCTCTTATTCAGATATATATTGGTGCCCCTGATCCCTAGAGGATGTTACCATCATTGACCATTGTAGAGAGTTCCCTAATGTTCCACGCTTGGGCATTATAAGAGGTATTACTTATAACCCCTCTCTTGCATTACGACAGTTTGGGTATGCTCGAAGAGATGGTCCCCATTATGCGCTTATCCAGGGTTTTGTATTCGACTACGAAAGAGATGTCCAAGGTTATTGTCAAAGGTTTGTATGAGCTTTGGGCCAGGTAAACAAGGTTAATAGCAAGACTTTGGGGCATAAAAATTCCATCCCTCTTGAGCCTTACCTCAAATGGGTACGAATTCTTTCTCAAAGTCTCATGATATTGTATCTAGCCATCCTACCTGTGATTATAGAACCAGTTGTCGTAGGGGATGTTCCTTATACCATTATCCATCCTGACATGCCTACCGACTTCGAGGAATTGCAGAGATCATGGATTTAACTCAAGGGGGAACGAGACACCTTTGAAGCTCGATTTTATGAAAGCGAGACGAAAGTGTTGGAGCTCACAAGGCAACTTCACGAGGAGCGAAGCCTGAATGCCTATATTGCACCAAAGAGGATGCGTTCGTGGGAGACTTGAGTCTTTTTGTCTTAGGAGTTTATTTTGTCAGCTTTTTAAGACCTTTTTTATTTTTTTCCATTGTAATCCCAAGAGGCATTTGTAATTCTGGAACTTATTATTGCAATTGATGTTTTTTGTCTTCTTTTTGTCTAGAAAATTTTAATTCCTTAAAGTCCTTAAAAACATGGCATCTGCATAACATGCATCATACCAATAGCAGGTTTTCCGACATAGGTTTCCTCATCTTTCTACTATTTATTTCAATATAAGATGGATCTCGAGCAAACCGTTAAGGACTTGCAGACTGAACACACTCAGTTCTAAGAAACTTTTCTCAACTTGGCAAAATGCCAACAAGAAATGATGACGTTTCTCGTCACGAAGAAGAAGACCAAGAAGGAAGTTGTGATCAACATGGGGAAGAGGTTCAAAGGCCCCGCCCGACAAGTTCAAATTGAAGAGGACTCCTCCAAGGAAGAAGATAATCAAGATGCTAGAAGCACCTGTGCTAGGGGTTGGAATAACCAAATTTCTGAGGACGAGGATTATTTCGATGAGTAATACCCGCCCGCCGATAAAAAATATAAGCAGCTAGAAGACAGATTAAAAGTTATAGAGATCCAAGCGGTTCCTGGATTGGACTTTAGAGACTTGGGTTTGGTTCCTGGGGTGGTCATTCCCCACAAATTTAAGATCCCTATTTTTGCCAAGTATGACGGTATCTCATGTCCGAAGCTTCATCTCAGATCATACGTCTGCAAGATCCAACCGCATACCACCGATAGGAAACTATGGGTGCACTTTTTGCAAGAGAGTCTATCTGGGACGCATTTGGAGTGGTTTTACCGATTGGAAGGGACAAACATCCATACATGGGAGGATTTGGCTGCTGCCTTTTACTGTCAATACCAATATAATATTGATTTGGCACCAACTTGAGTGCAATTGCAAGGCATGACCATGGGTTCAAATGAGGGCTTCAAAGAGTACGCCCAAAAGTGGAGAGACCTGGCTGGAAGGGTGCAACCACCTTTAACTGATAGAGAAATGGTAGACATGTTTATGGAAACATTGACTGGTCCATTTTTCAACTTGCTGATTGGGAGTTCATCACCGGATTTACTGAATTGATCTTAACTGGCGAGAGGATGGAAAGTGGAATTATAAGCGGAAAGATACCCATGGCCTCCACCTCTAATGCTATGAAAAAACCATTTATTGTTAAAAAAAGGGAATAATGTTGTGTATGGATTAAGAAGTTGTACTAAGAATGACCATCATCATTCAGTGGGGGCAGTATTGATTTCCAATCCAACTCCAACTCAACGGTCGCGTGAACAAAATAATCAAAAAAGGCCAGACATCTCGAGGAGGCAGCTTACCAGAATCAACATACCATTGTCTCAAGCTCTGCAACATCTGTTGAAGGAAATTTTGGTAACATTGTGGGATCCCCCTCCAAATCCCAATATTTCATCTCCAAAATATAATCTGAATGCAAAATGTGCCTACCACTCCAATAGTCCTAGACATGACACTGATCATTGTTGGGCATTAAAAAGCAAGATCCAAGACTTGATCGACAACAAAACAATTGAATTTGACCCTCCACCGAATCCTAATGTGATCACCGCACCCATGCCCAGTCATGGTAAGGGTGTCAATGTCGTTGAAGATGCTTCTTTTGTTTCCTCCATCAATGATTTAACCACTCCTTTAAAGACTGTTAAAAAGAATTTGTTGAAAGCTGGAGTATTTCCAGGCTGCCTTGAAGATTGTTACCATTGTGCTGCAGAAATTAATGGTTGTATATGGCTGAAAAAAGGTGTCCAACGCCTGATTGATAGCCATGAAATCCTATTTGAGAAAACTCCATCTGTGAAAAGTTTGACCAAAAGTGTATCTCAAGAGTTTGAATACGTGTCTATAATTACAATTTCAAATACTCCTGTTAGGATCACCTCCAAAGGCCCTATAAGGATACCTGCTGAACCAAGAATAGCTCCCCTGATTATCACCACACTGGGGCCAGTCCCCTACTCTTCTGACAAGACTGTCCCTTGGAACTATGGGGCAGAAGTGTATTATCATGGTATCAAACAAGAGCCATGGATATTTGAAAACGAAGATGTCGACATTGCAAATATTGCTGGATCAAGTAAAGTCACTAGGAAGGGAAGGATATTCTCTCCGAAGATCTCTCCTCTGACAACCACTACTACATTACCCATTCGCATTTCTGCTGCTAAACATGTTGCTGATATTCGAGGAAAGGAAAAAATGACTATCCTTCCCGGACGGAGGCGTCCACAAAAAATATTGAAGACCCATCTAGCCAAGAGATGGAGGAGATTCTAAAAACTATCCGAAAAAGTGACTACAAGATAGTGGAACAACTGGGGAAGACACCCTCGAAGATATCCATGTTGTCTTTGTTGCTATGCTCTGAAGCACATGCCCAAGCCTTGATAAAATTCCTGAAAAATGCACATGTCCCACAAGAAACTACTACTGACCAATTTGAGAACTGTGTAGCAAGCCTGACTGTTGACAATGGTTTGGTATTTTCAAATGCAGATTTAACTCTGGCGGGGAAGAATCACAACAAAGCTCTACATGTTTCCATTGAGTGTAAAGGTACCACTTTAGCACATGTGTTAGTGGATATTGGGTCATCCCTCAATGTTTTACCAAAGGGTGCTTTAGAAAAATTGGACTGTGAAGGGTTGGTACTGAAACCAAGTGATATTGTGGTGAGAGCCTTTGATGGGTCGAAAAGGATGGTCCATGGAGAGGTTGATCTTCCAATCAAGGTTGGATCTCAAGTTTTCAACTCAACATTCTATGTAATGAATATCCACCCGGCCTATTATTTTTTGCTCGGGAGTCCATAGATTCATGGGGCAAGTGCGGTTACCTCCACATTACATTAAAAGGTGAAGTACCTGGTAAAAGGAAAAATTGTCACTGTCTGTAGAGAGGAAGAGTTCATGATCAGTCATTTGAATTCTTTCAAATATGTTGAAATGGATGGCGAATTAATTGAAACCCCATGTCAAGCATTTGAAGTGGTCTCTCCAATGATTGTTGTTGCCAAAGCCACTCCCACCACTCCTAAAGCTGCTAAAGATACACCAAGAATGGCCTCTCTCAAGGATGCTCGTGTTGTTGTTGAAGATGGAGGTTGCACCATCTGGGGATAACTTCCTGATATCCCCTACAAGTCGGACAAATTTGGTTTAGGCTTCACTACAAAGGCTCAGAAAGAGGTTCGACGTGCTCGTGCTGGGAAACCACCTGTCCGTATTAGCGACAATGAAGTAAATGCTCTGGGAGACTTTGATAGTGACGATGACTGGGACGACTGGATCTACCCAACTGCTGACGGGGGACTCAACAACTGGAAGACCAAAGACTTCATCTCAATCTCCTTCAGCCAGGAGTAATTTCCATTTCCTTTTTTTTATTACTTTGAGAAATTTTTCTGTAACTTTCTCTAAAAATAATGACTTTAAACCATATGACTTTCTCGGGGCACAATGGTCCATTTGTTAAGGGATTGTCATTTTCATATGTCATTTGCTCATTTTAATGAAAACGTTGGACTATTTTGCATTAAAATTTTGCGCTCCTTGTCTTTATTTTACTTTACTTTATTTTCAAATAGCCATGTGACCTTACATGCACACACACACATTTGCAGATCCACACCCACTCCGGATCTCATTGACAACAATTATGCTATTGCCATCTATGACTTTGAAAATCCAATCTAACAAGCCGAAGACGAAGGTGAAGAAGATTGTGAAATACCTGGGGAACTCACCAGACTCCTGATACAAGAGGAAAAGGCCATTCAAGTGCACGAAGAACCAATTGAAGTGATAAACTTGGGTACTGAGGCAGATAAGAAAGAAGTCAAGATTGGCGCTAACTTAGAAGACAGTGTCAAGAGAAAATTGGTCCAGAAGTTGCATGACTATGTTGAGGTGTTCTCTTGTTCATACAAAGATATGCCACGGCTTGATACTGATATCGTGGTTCATCGTCTTCCGGTGAAGGAAGGTTGCTCTCTGATCAAGTAAAAGGTTCATCGCATTCGGCCAGATATGTCTGAGAAAATCAAGGTTGAGGTAATGAAACAGTTCAATGTAGGTTTCTTGGTAGTGACGCCGTATCCCTAATTATTTGCAAATGTTGTTCTAGTGCCGAAGAAAGAGGGTAAGGTCCATATGTGTATAGACTACAGGGACTTAAATAGGGCGAGCCCAAAAGATGATTTCCCACTACCATACATTGATGTCTTGGTTGATAACACTGCTCAAGATAAAGTATTCTCCTTCATAGACGGTTTCTCCGGATACAACCAAATCAAAATGGCTCCTAAAGACATGGAGAAAACCACTTTTGTCACACAGTGGGACACCTTCTGTTATAAGGTCATGCCTTTTGGTTTGAAGAATGCAGGCCCAACTTACCAACGGGCTATGGTAGCTTTATTTCATGATATGATTCATCATGAGATAGAAGTCTATGTTGATGCATGATTGCAAGGTCAAAAATTGAGTAAGAACACTTTGATCATTTGCATAAGCTATTTGAAAGGTTGAAGAAATACAAGTTGAGGTTGAATCCCAACAAATTCACCTTCGGGGTAAGATCTGGGAAACTCCTAGGATTCGTTGTCAGTGGAAAAGGTATTGAAGTCGATCCTACAAAAGTCAAAGCAATACAAGAAATGCCATCTCCTTGTACTGAGAAGGAGGTCATGGGTTTCTTAGGATAACTCAACTACATTTCCCGATTTATCTCTCACTTAACTGCTACTTGTGAACCAATCTTCAAACTATTGAAGAAAGATCAAGTAGTCAGATGGAATGACGACTACCAAAAAACTTTTGACAAGATCAAGGAGTACTTACAAGAACCTCAAATCCTAATGCCTCCGGTTGAAGGAAGACCTCTGATCAAGTACTTGATTGTGTTAGAGAATTTAATAGGGTGTGTGTTGGGCCAACATGACGAGTCTGGTCGAAAAGAGCATGTGATATACTATCTTAGCAAAAAGTTTACCGACTGTGAAATAATATATTCACTACTCAAGAAAACTTGATACGCTTTGGCATGGGCTGCTCGCCCACTAAGACAGTATATGTTGACTCATATTACTCTATTGATCTCTAAGATGGATCCTATCAAGTATATCTTCGAGAAACCAACTCTCTCTGGACGAATAGCCAGATGGCAAATGATCTTGACTGAATATGACATCTAGTATACTACACAAAAAGTAATCAAAGGAAGTGTACTGGAAGATCATTTGGCCCATCAAGCTGTTGATGACTATCAACCCATGAACTTTGAATTCTCGAACGAGAATATCATGCTGATAACTGATTGTGCAAAGCCTGGACTGTATGAAGGACCTGAACAAGGATCCTGATGGACTATGGTTTTTGATGGAGCTTTCAATGCATTGGGTGACGGAATTGGTGTTGTGATCATTTCTCCCGAAGGTTGCCATACACCTTTCACTGCCAGACTCTGATTTGATTGTACAAATAACATGGCTGGGTATGAAGCATGCATCTTGGATCTAAAGGCTGATATTGACTTAAGAATCAAATTTTTAAGTGTATATCGAGATTCGGCCCTGGTAATCAGTCAAGTTAAAGGAGAGTGGGATACCAAACATCCAAATTTGATCCCTTACAAAGAACTTGTGCTAACCTTGACCCCGTACTTTGAAGAGGTCACCTTTGAACACATCCCGAGGGAAGAAAATCAGTTGGCATATGCCTTAGCGACTATGTCATCTATGTTCAAGGTCAATTGGGACAACGAAGCTCCCAGAATTAATATCGAAAGATTCGACGAACCGGCACACTGTTGTGAGATTGACACTGATGAGGAGAAGCCTTGGCTCCATGAAGTGAAAAGGTACCTTGAAGCACAAGAACATCCTGAGGGAGCTTCAATCAACGACAAGATATTTCTGTGGAGGTTCTCAACCAAGTTCTTCCTAAGCAATGGGATTTTATATAAGCGCAACCATGATTCTACTCTGTTGTGGACAAAAAAGAAGCAAAGAAGATCATGTAGGATATGCATGAAGGTATCATTGGAACTCACTCTAGTGGACATACTATGGCCAAGAAGATTCTGAGGGCTGGTTACTATTGGTCGACAATGGAAACTGATTGTCACCACCACTCAAGGACTTGCCATAAGTTCCAGATTTATGCTGACAATGTTCACGTGCCTCCAATACCTTTAAATGTCATGACTACTCCATGGCCATTCGCAATATGGGGCATTGACATGATCGGAGAAATCAAGCCCACTGCATCTAATTGACATCGTTTCATCCTTGTCACCATTGACTACTTCACTAAATGGGTCGAAGCGGCTTCATTTTCCTTAGTTACCAAGAATGTTGTAGCCCGGTTTATCAAGCATAACCTCATTTGTCGATATGGCATCCCTGAAAGGATCATCATTGACAATGGAACCAACCTCAACAACGCTATGATTATTGAACTCTACATGCAATTCAAGATCAAGCATCACAATTCTTCTCCATACAGACCTATGATGAATGGTGCAATGGAAGCTGCCAACAAGAACATAAAGAAGATTGTGCAAAATATGGTTTTGACCTATAAAGACTGGCATGAGATGCTACCATTTGCTCTTCATGGCTATCATACCTTGGCGCGAACATCAACTAGGTCAACCCCATTCTATTTAGTCTATGGCATGGGATTTTTCCTGCCTGTCGAAGTTCAGATTCCTTCTTTAAGGATTATGAAAGAAACAGACTTAGGCGAAGACGAATGGGTTCAGACTAGATTGTATCAGTTGGATTTAATTGATGAAAAGAGAATGGTTGTTATCTGTCATGGTCAAATGTACCAAAAGCGTATGATGAAGGCATTCAACAAGAAGATCAAACATCGGGTATATCTGGTTGGTGACTCGATAATAAAGTGCATCATTCTACCACAAGACGATCCCAGGGGAAAATGGACTCCCACATACGAAGGTCCATTTATGGTCAAGAAAGTATTCTCTGGAGGTGCCATGATGTTAACCACTATGGACGGCGAAGATTTCCCGCACCCTGTGAACGCGGATATAGTCAAAAAATACTATGCATAAGAACGACCCGCTAGGTTGACATACCTAGCCAAAAATAAGGGCATCCCGACGAACCAAAAGGGTTCGGGCAAAAATTAGGGATATATATAAAATATGGTACACCCAGCAATTTGAAAACATGCAAGGGCGACTTGGGCAAAAAAAGGGTATTCTGGTGGACTGAAAACCTGAAAGGGCGGTCCAGAAAAAAGTTAAGGATTAAAAGCGTACGACTATGTCCTCTTGGATCACTACAATTAGTTTTATTACCAAGGTCAAAAGTTCAAATGGTACATGATCAATTCAATCAACTTCTTCCGACGGCAAGGGATGATGTTCAAAGATATAAGGGAAATAGCAGAGTTGGAACCCAATGAGATCACTTTCACATGGCTATATATATTTGTTTTCACTTTGTATTCTTTTCATTTCACGACGACTTCCTCTTGCTAGGATTTCTGTCTCTTTGTACAAAAATGCTTGTTTATAGGAAAATTATCAATACAAATATACTTTGAAGTGTAAACTTTTTGTTTTGATTGTACAAACGTCCAATAACTAAAATTGAATGAACATATGCATATGAACATGATTAACTGTTAACAAATATACGCATAAGAACAGAAGTAAATACTTACTCTAAGAGCCAGGATAACACTCATTCTACCCATAAAATCCACACAGAATAATAAAGATACATTCCCCTACCATGTCCTCGGCTGATTGCTTTAGCAGATCAAAGAAACAATCAGTACATCTCCTGGAAATACTCTTTTCCAGCTAAGTTTGGTCCTCCATAACTGAAAAGAAACCTTGCAGAATTATTTAACAAATTCAATTTCTAAAAGGGTCTATTTCCCACAACAAGGTTTATTTCCCCAACAAACCTACAAATTCTCCAGCTCAAGTTTACCCCTCAGACTACAACAAATCACTGACAAAATTCTTCTCTCCAGTACAATTGCCACTATCCCCAGAAAGTTGTTGCAAAGCCTGAAACTCGACCAGATACCAATCAACTATCCTTCCCAGACAAGACAAAAGTTTAATCATCTCTACAGAGTATATTCCCCAGTATAGCAACAAACGACTAATGTTCCTAAAATTCTACTTCCCAAGCGGAAATCAACATCCCCTGCCAAGTTTCCTTAAACAAGTGAGCAGAAATCCCCAGCGGAAGCATTCTAGACAAGGTCGAAGATATACATACTCTTCATCCTCAGTAACAATCAAGGATTTATTTTTCCTAGACAAACATTTCACATTAAAACATCATAGGATATGCATACAAAACGCATATAGCACAATCTCATTTATTTTGAGAACATCGTTACACAATGCATTTCATACATCATGATATCGCATACGGTTAACCCTTTTCCTTTTCAGGAAAAATCAATCAACGAACGAAGGACCTCTTCTGGTTTATATTTACTTCTTCCAGTTAAAAACAGACGAGTGAAGGACCTCTTATGGTTTATATTTACTTCTTCCAGTTAAAAACAGTCAAACGAAGGACCTCTTCTGGTTTAGATTTATTTCTTCCAGTTTAAAAACAGGCAAATGAAGGACCTCTTCTGGTTTAGATTTATTTCTTCTAGTTAAAAATAGGCGAATGAAAGATCTTTTCTGGTTTAGATTTACTTCTTCCAGTTAAAAATAAACGAATGAAGGACCTCTTCTGGTTTAGATTTACTTCTTCCAGTTAAAAACAGGCGAACAAAAGACCTCTTCTGGTTTAGATTTACTTCTTCCAGTTAAAGACAGAAAAATGAAGGACCTCTTCTGGTTTAGATTTATTTCTTCCAGTTAAAGACAGGCGAACGAAGGACCTCTTCTGGTTTAGATTTACTTCTTCCAGTTAAAGACAGGCAAATGAAGGACCTCTTCTGGTTTAGATTTACTTCTACCAGTTAAAGATAGGCGAACAAAAGACCTCTTCTAGTTTAGATTTACTTCTTCTAGTTAAATACAGACAAATGAATGACCTCTTCTGGTTTAGATTTACTTCTTCCAGTTAAAGACAGGTGAACAAAGGACCTCTTCTGGTTTGGATTTACTTCTTCCAGTTAAAGACAGACGAACGAAATACCTCTTCTAGTTTAGATTTACTTCTTCCACTTAAAGACAGGAAAACGAAGGACATCTTCGGGTGTTAGATTTACTTCTTCCAGTTAAAGACAAGTAAACTAAAGACCTCTTCTATTTTAGATTTATTTCTTCCAGTTAAAAACAGGCAAAGGACATCTATTGTTTCAGTTTAAATCACCACCAGGTTTACTCTGATTATTTTTCCAATAGAAGACAAATTTTGATTTAGTCTAAAATGTATCAAGAGTTACTTTAAATGGCATCTTTAAGCCTATTCCCAATAATCAACTAACAACACTACTTCATGCACAAACGAGTGCAAATTTTTGGGCACTTTAGTGTTCAACCATCTTACCTTCAAGTCACGAATGACGGACACGCCAATCTAACTCTTAAGGTTTAAGAAGATTGAACAGGGGCAGTTGTTGTACCCTAAAATTTGCCCTTTCTTTCCTTAAGACATTTATCAGAAAGGATTCTCAATGCTCAAGGATTCTCAAGAATTGATCAGACAAACTCATCTCCTAAGCACTGAGGCCACAAATTAGGGTTTTGGTTTTCACAAGGGAAATTGGATTTATAATGCCTCAAAAGACTTTCATGGTTCATTATGGGTCTCTAAGAATACTCATGCCAAGTTTCAAGTCTTAGATCATAATTTTGCTCAGTCAATTGATCAGATGATTGAAAATAAATTGTATTGGGTAAAAAGTCAACTATGGTCAAACTTCAAGATTTTTGGCCAAAATGAAAATTTTGAAATCCTATTCATCAATTGATCGAGGGATGATCACAATTCCTCAAGAGAAGCATTCAAATCATCAAAAGGGTAAAATGGTCAAAATTAGGGTTTTAACGAAGAATGACTGATTTTTTACTTTTGACCTACCACATGACTTGACTGTTTAAAACATGATCTCAAGGATTCAGGCACATTATATTGACCTAATTTCATGATTCAAATCATTTCTCAAGATCAAACAATTGATAGTTGAAATTTGATCAACTGATTGAAAAGTCAACTATTACACCAAAAGTCAAACTTTGACTTTTTGGTCAACATTGAGTTTAAAAGATCAAGATTCATCAAGACATTCCAAAAAATATGAAGTTTGATCATCAAGAATCAAGAAAGTCAAAAAGTCCATTAAAAAGTCTAACTTTTCAAGACTTAGAAAAATTCTAAGTGTTTTGACTTTGATAATTTCACTATTTCATGACAATTTTTCACTATGATGTAAGATGATTCAAGGAAAACTTCCAACATGAAAGTTGTAGATATTTTGGAATTCTACAACTTTGTATTCAAGGTCTCATGTCCAAAAAATGCTTATATTTTGAGTTATAGGCCCGTGAAGTTATGACCTTTTGATAAAACACTTAGTGAAAAATTTGACCAATTTAGTCAGGATTTTGTCCCAACTTCTTGGCCAATTTTCACATAGTTCCAATTTGAGTTAGCCAAAATGGAAAACATGAAAGTTTTATACAATTTTTCAAGCTTTCCAAAATTTCCAATAACTTGAAGAGATCATTTTTTAGCTAAGAGAATCAAAGGCAAGAAGTTAGGCATTCATTCTTGAATTACAAGTCATGTTTGTGATGAACACATAACCAAAACCCTAATCTATGCTGCATAATCTTGCTTTGTAGGCCTTCTAACTTGAAATTGACTCCATAATTAATGGTTTACACAATTTCTAGAGCTATGATCCAAGCATTAGAGCCATTGTCCAAGAGATTCATCTATTTTTGGCACAAAGTAACATTGCTATTCTTGTAAAGTTGCTTTAATCACAGAGTCAACTTGTATTGAGCTGCTAACTTTCTCCCTCTTCCAAAACTCAACATACAAAGTCAGATAAACATGTTTAAAGCTTCTAACCACTCTAGATATCCTTGTACCATGCCTTGTAAAGATGTTTGTCAAGCTTGCTTCAAAAACAAGTCAAAAATCCATAACTTGTGATCTTGTGATTCTGATCACTCCAAGCTTCCAAAATTTGCCTATAAGTAGAAGTACTATTTTGCAAGATAGAACAAGAATTCATAAGCCTAGAAACTCTCACAAACTCCCTAAAACTCATAATTGCTCACAAATCTCATTTTTGTGCCATTTCTGACCCTACACCTCAAACTCTCATTTCACTTGTGCATTCTTCCTCAAAATCAATCACAAAGAATCTATATGACATTTAGAACCTAACCAAACACCTATTACACAATTGTAACACCTCCATCACCATCCTCCATTTTCAAAAATAGCACCTTGTACATTGACTTATCCAGCACGATTCAAACACTCTCGGCTCAGAGTAACCTTTGCATTAGCTTCCTAGAGGTCCATTGGAGCTAACCAAATCATCACAACACCTTGAAAAGTGCTCAAACTCAAAACACGATCTCCATTTTCAAGGTGAGTTTGCTAAACTTCCATCTCCTTATACAAGCATCATTTGGCTTTGATTTTAAAAGATAAAATGTAGACATCATGGCCCTGAAACTAACCATGTCCTTAGAATTCATTTATACTACCTGAGCATGGAGAATTTTAAATTTGAACTTTCTGAAAAAACTAGGTCAGATTTAGTACCAGATAAAATCCGTGCTTATCTTTGATCCATTGTTTAATTTATTTACATATTTGAAATCATGGTGAAATTTCTAACAAGTTTGATGTTTACAATTTCTGAAATGGTTGAGAAATGAGCAAGATACGGATTTCAAATTTGTTGTTATGGTTATGGCGCGGGGAAGAAGATGAAGTTGTCACTAGAACTTGGTTTATTTTATATTTATTAGTTTTTATTCTTATACCGGATGAAACAGCCACCCCAGTGGCAGAGAGCGTGCGGTAAAGGCATTGGTATGAAGGGTCCTGGGTTCGATCTCCAGCGTCCCCTTTTGTTTCTTTTTTTCATATTTTCCTTGTTTCTTTTTCACTCTCAAGCGCGCCTGGGCCTTCCAGTGTTGGGCCTATTTCTTTTTACTCACTATCACCCCCTGTTTGCTCAACAACACTGGCCCAACATTTTATTTATTTTATTTTTCTGATACAAACAAAAAAGAAACCTTGGGCGTAAACCAAAAAATGTTTCTTCTCTCAAACCTCCTTGTTTTCTTTTCAAACTCCCTGACCCAATTTTTATATTTTTATTTTATTGTCTTTATTTTCTTTTATTATTTATTTTTAATCAAAATCCCAAAAATATATTAAATAATTATATTTTCCCCTTTTATTTTATTTTTATAGGCAAAAATAGTAAAAATATTCCCTTAGACTATTTTATTTCTTTTTCTTATTTAAACTAATTTAGACTTAGGTCTTCATATTAATTTTCTCTTTTAATTAAAACCTTTTCCATTAAAATCCATAAAAACAATTTCTCTTCTCTTTACATTTCTTTGTATATTTTATTATTTCGCACTACAATTTATGTAATTGTCAAAGCCTTGTAATAGTAATTAGGGTTTATTTTACTTGTCATCCTCATTTGTAAATTTGTATCCCCCGTCCCCTAAAGTATTGTAATAATGTAGGACTTTTTAAATTCTGTAATTTATCGCTTTCCTTATTATTGCTAGTAATTAGGGTTTGTATGAAAAGACTTAAAATCCAAACAATAGACAACCCTAATTCAAGATAAATACATGAAATCAAACACACTTCGCACACTTGCACCTCTAGGGTAACCCACACTTGTTGCCTCGGATAAAAATAGTCATGTCCCTCGAACGTGGGACACTTTAGCAAAGACCATCGATTATAAGATCATAGTCCCTCGATGACCCTTCGACATTGCCTTCAGTAAACAATCTTAGTCCCTTACGACAATTGCTAAGGTATCCTACAATGTTTCCTTCTATGACTGTACGATGACCCACGCATGTACCTTCACATCCAATGATATGGTTTCTTACTAATTAATGGTAAGATAACATTATCTAAAGGAGGAGGAAAAGAACAAAGACTTTTTGAGTAGGTAGAACTCTCGTAGTTTCTTGCTCACAAACACTTCAAAACAAAACATCTTTCAAACACACCAACACTTTCATGAAATATTTTTAAAAGTCAACACTTTGTATACATTATTATAGATACGAGAATCATTACAAAGTTCGCATAAACGAAGGCACTTTTCAAAAATACTTTCAAACAAACACAAACACATTTACAAAGCATTTTCAAAAGTGAGCTAGCAACTAAGAGCCCGTAGATAACTACGGATGAAAAGGATGCTAACACTTTCCCTTTTCATAACCTACCCCCTGAACTCAATAAAAATTCATAAAAGGTCTTTCCTATTCTTTTCACCCTTTCCTTTATTGGATAAAAGAAAAGTCGGTGGTAACTCTTGCTATCCGCAACAATTGCGATAAAACGTAAAACACCAAGTCAGTTCTCACATCGTATTACAAATACAATCCATAAAATTTGCAAGACAATCATCCTCCATCTAATCTGGTTTACCAATCCAACTAGCAATTTTCCTCCAAATGATTTTCACCATATAACACTTTAAAAAAGTATGATCCCTATTTTCATTATCTATACCACAAAAAGCACACTTTATAGAATCTAAAGGAAAAATAATACCTCTATACACCAAAAGATTCTTCGTTGGTAGTCTATCAACAAAAATCTCCAACCTAAAGCTTTTATCTTGAAAGGAACTTCCATCTTCCAGACCAAACCCAAAGCATCATTGAATCTATAACAAGGGCCAAAAGGAGTATGGAAACTAGCATAATGATTATATCAAGAAGACACCGAGAAAACTCCATCTGATTCTATCATCCACTTCACTCTACCTTTGTCGGCCACTAGTAAAACATGACCGTTCAACTTATTTCCAAAACTCAGTCAAATATGCCGCAAATTCGGTTGTAAAGCCTCCCAATCTAAACCATAATCACTCCAAACCCACACTCCATTAGTCCACCCCCCCCCCATACCGGCCACTAAAACCTCTCTCAACTTAGAAGCTAAATATAAATCTGGAAAACAATCTTTTAAACGTGTTTCCTCCACCCATCTTGCTTCCCAAAAAGGAGTAACAAAGCCTTTACCAATCTTAAAACTACAATTCTCCATTGTAGGATCATTTTGAGAATATTTCGAAATAGAAATAATATCCTTCAACCAAGAAGATTGAGATCCAGTAACAATACTACCATTACCACCACAAAACACTTTCATAGATATATTATCGTATCTAGACTTCAATAAATTGAACCAAATTGATTCTTGACTTTGTAAGATCCTCCATCTCCACTTGTTAAGAAGATCCAAATTAAAGTCCCCGATATTTTTTATACATAGACCTCCCAATTTGAAATGTAGACACACTTTCTTCCAACTAACCCAGTGAATCTTTTTCTTCTCCTTCATCCCTCCCCACAAGAATCTACCTTGCAAACTAGTAAATTCTTTGGCAACCTTTCTTGGCATCTTGTAAAATGACATAGTGAAAATAGTTAAAGAACAAAGACTAGATTTCAAAAGAGTGATCCTACCTCCAAGATTAAGAAATCGATTCTTCCATCCCGTTAAGCGTTTCTTCATCTTATTAATAAGCGGAACCCACATAGAGTACTTCCTCGGGTTGAAGCCAATTAAAATACCAAGAGAAAGAAAAGTTACTTTCTTCCACCTTACATGCAAGAACATAGGAGGTGGCTTCCAAAAAATTCAAAGTTACATTAATACCAATCAATTTACTTTTGTGGTAATTAATGCCTCAATCAGAGACAAGTTCAAAAGCCCTCAACGTGGATTTAATATACCAAACTTGCTTCCAAGAACCCTCTTCAAAAATCAATGTATCATCTGTAAATTGAAGAATGTCCACCGTACATTTCCCATTAATCACAAACTCACCATAGTCACCAATATCTTGAGATTTCCTAATCAATCCCGCTAATCCTTCCGTCACCAAAACAAAAATAAATGCGAGAGAGAATCTCCTTTTCTTAAACCTTTTTGCACCACGAATTCCTTCGTCGGACTACCATTAACTAAGACCGACATCCTACTTTGAAATACCAACATCTTCATCCATCTCCTCCAAACCGTCCCAAACCCCATCTTCTCCATCACAAATCTTAGAAAATTCCAATTAACCTTGTCATGTGCCTTTTCGAAATCCACTTTAAAAAGGAGACAATCTCTTCCCTCTTTCCTAGCATAATCGACCACTTCGTTTGCCTCCAAGACACCATCAAGTAATTGTCTTCTCGGAATAAAAGAACTGTAACAAGAGGATACAATAGAACTCACCACTTTTTTCAATCTTCCTTCTAGAATCTTAGAAATCACCTTATACATGCAATCGATGAGACATATTGGTCTATAATCATCCAAAGTCACCAGATTTTGAGATTTAGGAACCAAAGTCGAGAAAGATGATGAGACCGCTTTAGAAAGAATGATACCAGAATGAAAACAATTAACGAAGCCTATGAAATCCTCTTTAAGAAATACCAACACTTTTTTATGAATAAAAAAGTATAACCATCCGGCCCCGGGCTTTTGGAACTCCCACAACCCCACATTGTTTCCTTAATCTCTTCCTCTTGAAAAGGGCTATAAAGAAACAAGATATCCTCCAAGCTCAACCTTTTGAAGGTAATCCCTTCTAATCTCAAACCCTATGACTCTGACTCAATAAATTTTCTCGAAAAATGATTCCAAACCCCCTCCTTAACATCCGCCACCGACTCTAAGATACCATTATTAGAAACAATGGGACCAATATCGTTGTGTCTTCTTCTTGAAGAATTTAATAACACAAGAAGGGGGGTTGAATTGGAATCTTAAAATTCACTATAAAGAACACAATGATTTTTATCCTTGTCCGTTTGAACTCAAACTACTCCATTCCATCCGTCAAGGTGATTTTGCCTCTCTCCAACGAGGTCTTAATCCACTAATCAATCTTGATTACAAATCTACTTTGACTACTGCCAAAGTCTTCTTGAGTATAACCATAACCTGGTTTTTCTCAAGGAATTGCACTAAATAATATAATTATAAGACGGTGTACAGTAATGTTTTCTTACAAAACAGTATCACAGTATGTGATGTTTTACATAGTTGAGAGAATTGTATGTATGAGGATTAGAAAAGATTGCAGCTTTTTTGAGTGTTGTGAAATTGTAAACAATTTATCCTCACGTCTTGTTTAAATAGGCGCAGTATGAATGATCTTTTGGAAATATGATTAATGACAGTTAAGGTGCTTTCCAAAAATAAAGATCCTTGTTCCCTTCCAGTCGTTACTCTTGAAATGGAAATATTTGATTTGTAACGCTTCAGAACATTGAGGTATGCGTTGCTGCTTGCTTCAGAGCTTTTGAAGATCAAAGCCATAAGATCCTATTTGCAGATTTAGACTTACTTTCCCAGAGTTGTGTAATCGGAGTTAAAACATCTTTCTTTTAGCGCAACTTCTGATCTTCTATCACCAGAGATTTTTGAGAATTGTCTATGTTCACAGCAGGAACAGCCTTGTAGCTTATCTTCTGATCTTGTTCCATTAGAACTTCTCTGCAAAACAAAATATAATTTTAGAGTGCATATTTGTTCTTTGTGTTTGTTATCATTAAAACTCTTACTAGGGTTGTAGAATCCAACTATGTTCTAACAATCTCCCCCTTTTTGATGATGACAAAACTAGGATATTTCAATCAGAATAAACAGAACATAAATCATTATAGGGTCTCCCCCTGAGCTGAGTACCCAGATAGAGATGAATTACTTCCCTGAAGTTCATTCTGATCAGAGCTTTGGATGCATCTACTTCTGTCTTCATCAGAGTTTTGTTCCTGTTTTGCTTTCAGAAAAAGAAATGAGAAGTTATGATATTCAAAATGTTTGAGACTGTGTCTCGATATACTGTTATTAGAAATATCTTACGTTCTCCCCTTTCTTGTCAAGAATAAAAAAGCAATATAAGTATTAATATTCAGAGTCAAAAGATGAGTTATATTAAAATTGATTGCAATAACATGCTCAGAGGAAAACAAAACAAGAAAAATGAATACAGTAAAGAAAAAAAGTTTTAAAAACTAAGATTAAGGTGGGGGAAGTCGTGTGAACAACGCTTCCAGCAAGCTCTTAATATGAGTGTTCGATTACTCTTGTTTTCCCAGCATTCCTTTGATTTCTTTACATGTGTCATCTTGCTTGTCTAATCTCTCCTTGATCGCTGCATTTTCTTTCTTCAACTCTTCCAGAGTTTGCATAACCAGAGATGAAGAAGGTATATCCAAGGAAGGCGCAAGCTTCTCAGAATAATTTGTAGCAGTTTCTGACGCAGTGTCTTCTTCAGTCTCTTTTCCATTGTCTTGAATAATAACCAGAGGAACCTTATTAGAGCATGGTTCATCAACTTCTGAGGGTTGGTACTCTTTCCAGGGAGCATTATCCAGCTGAAGAATAGGTTTCTTTTCCCAGTGACTCAAAACTTGATCCTTTAAAACATTCAACTGATCACAAAAGTTATGTTGGGCCATTTCATAGCTTAACTCCTTGAGTTTCTGGGATTCACAATTGAACCATTTTCTGAACTGGTTCTGGTAAGAACCGGAAGCAGCAGGATTCAGATTTTCTAATCATGCTTGCTTCAAAGAGTTAACCCATTCAATTATCTCTGTTTCAAAAATCAATAAATTTCTACCAACATCTGCCTTGGTGATGGTTGGTTTTGGTTTAGGAATAGAAATTTTGTGAGAGTTAGAGGCAAGGTGATCCATCGCTTCTAAGTCTATTACAGTTCTTAGGTGATCTTTTGGAGGATTAATAGGTGAGGGAGAGGGAGAATCAGAAATTATAATTGGTGATGGAGCTGTGCTTGGTGGAGTGGAATGGTAAGGAGATGGAATTTCTGGAATGTCGTGGATTGAGAGAGGCTGGCGAACCATGAGAGGTTTTGTTATTCCAGGAATTGGTGTGGTGGTATCAGAGTCAGTGTTTGGATTTTCTGGTTGGGAAGCGTTGGCGTTTGGATTTTCAGAGTGGGGAGCTTGAAATTCTGGATCAAATTGCTCCATATCAGAAAGAACTTGAGCGAGTTCTGGCTGATTTTGTTCAAGATGTAGGTTAGGGGAGTGTGGTTCGTTCATAATGTTTTCTAGTGTGAATGAAGGGTCAAATTCTATATCAAAATAATTAAAGGTTTGTGGTGAGGGGTTTTCTATTGGTTTTGGAGAGGAGGGTGTTTCAAATGTTGGAAAAATCACTGATTCTACAACAGAAATAAAAGAAGGATTACCTTTCTTCTTAGCATCTTTTGGTGTCTTCTGAGAAGATCCTTCTCCTGCAGCTTTCCTTTTTTTGGACTTCTTGAGGATAACTTCTGGGTCCTGTTGATGAAAATCACGAATTTTTAACTCTGGATTAGTCCCATCCAACTTGCATGCTTCCAGATATCTGACAACAATTTCTGGTGAAGCATCAATTTGAGAGAACAGAGGGAAGTCTTTCAAAGGTACTCTTCTTGAGGTGATGACTTCTTGTGTTACAATAGTTGGATCCTTCTTAATGTTGTCAATGATCTTCATCTTCTTCATATTCTTAGCATTGAGAGGTTTTCCAGCACATGCCTCCAGAGTGTTGATCTGCTGAGCTTCAGTCAGATATTCAACTAACTTGTTTTTAGTCAGAATATCTGAAATTATCCTACCCAGAGGTATCCAATCCCTCATGGTTCTTTCATCTTCTCAGGTTTCCTTCACACTCGTTCTCATATGGTTGAATAGCAGGTGAGGAAGGTTTATTTTCGCCTTTATTGCAATGAAGTATAACAGGAATTGTTGATCAATGTTTATGTAATCAGGGGAGCTTGTTGGCTTCCTGTGGTTGATACATCCCAGAATGATTTTTTCCCATATTATGAAGTAGTCCTTCAGGTCTTTTATCTTGTTAGAAGGCTTCCCATAGGTGAAAATCTATCTCGAGATTGTTGTTAGGTCAGAACATTTCTCAGCCATATCGTTGCACCGGATTCCTCCTCCGTTATGACCAATCAGCTTTGCAATCAGTTCTTCAGTGATATCAATATTCTTCCCCATTACATATGAAGTTACTTGATAATTTGAAGAGGATGCGTGAATCCAGAATTCCTTAACCAATTTTGGGAAAACTGGACCCAGAAGACGATCAAAGTATCTGTTCCAACCTTGAATTCCACATCTGCTGTAAGATTAAATCCGTTTCTTTCATGCTTTCAAAATCAATGATAAGTTCGCAGAGAACCTCTAGAGAATCAATGGGGGTAAGGAAGGTTCTTGACGGTTCTTCGTATCTCTCTGCAGTTGACGAAGATGAACCAGGAGCATATTGAGGATTCTTAGCACTTGAAGATGAAGCCATTGTTCACATTGACTGTTGAGGATTTTTGAAAGATGGTTTTGGAAATGAAAAGCTTAGAGAGAAAACAATATCGAGAAGAAGTGAGAGTGAAATTGAATTGTGTATTTATAAACAATTTGAAATCTTAATCGGTAAGAAAGAGAAAAAAATAATGATTACACAGCATTTATGAATCCTGAAAATAGGGAGATGGTGTGGAGATATGAAACAGTTACCAATGACACGCGTCTCAATGCATCCAATCAAAGCTTTTAATCCCTCCAGAGTTTGAACGTGTGTTCAGCCTTAGAAGGACGCTTGTGAGAGGATGGCAGATGTTAATAATGTGAACTGCACACTTCTATCTTTAAAATGAACCGTTCAGATCTTCTTAAATAGATCCTGATGCAACAGTCCTTCTAACTTCTAAAGAATTGTTGATCAGATGTTCATAAAAAAACATAAAATTATGAGGGTTAATTAATATATAAATAAAACTCCTATTCTGGACATAATTTCATGCTGAGATGTTTCATAATGAAATTAAACCTATCTTCAGAAAGTGTTTTAGTGAAGACATCAGCCTATTGATGCTCTGTGTCAATAAATTTTAAGGAAAGAATTCCTTTTAGAATATAGTCCCTAATAAAGTGATGTTTTATTTCTATATGCTTATCCCTAGAATGTAAAATGGGATTCCTAGATAAACAAATTGCAGAAGTGTTATCACAGAATATAGGAATGTTACTCTCAAATATATTGAAGTCTTCAAGCTGACTCTTCATCCAGAGCATTTGTGTGCTGCATCTAGCAGCTGTTAGGTATTCAGCTTTAGTTGTTGACAATGCAATTGTGGATTTCCTCTTGCTGGTCCATGAGATCAGATTTTCTCCCAGAAACTGGCAGATTCCAGAAGTGCCTTTTCTTTCTACTCTGTCTCCAGTGGAGTCAGCATCACATAAACTTCTTCATCAATGTACCCATTTAAGAATGCACTTTTAACATCCATCTGATAGAGAGTGGTGCCATTATTCACAACGAAGGAAATTAAAAGTCTGATTGATTCTAACTTGGCGATTGGAGCAAAGGTTTCTGTATAGTCTATCCCCTCTTGCTGACTATAACCTTGTGCAACCAGCCGTGATTTGTTTCTGATGACTTCTCCTTGTTCATTCAACTTGTTTCTGAATACCCATTTTGTTCCAATGACATTGAACCCTTTTGGTTTGGGAACCAGATCCCACACATCATTTCTGGTGAATTGATTTAATTCCTCCTGCATAGCCAATATCCAATCATTGTCTAGAAGAGCTTCATTAATGGAAGTTGGCTCAATCAGAGATACTAATCCCATAAGAGATTCTTCAGAGTTTCTGAATGTGGATCTTATTCTGATTGGGTCTTCCTTCTTTCCCAGAATTTTGTCTTCAGGATGAGCTAGGATGCTTCTGGATAGTCTTTTTTGGAGAGGTTCTTCAGATGTTTTTTGTGATTCTTTGTTGGAAACTTCATATGTAGTGTCTTCAGTACCTGTAAATTAGACTTCTATATCTGCAAGAGATTCATTTTGCTTTGACTTTTGAGAGCCAAGCTTGTCATCAAATCTAACACTGATTGACTCTTCTACAATCTGTGTTTCTGTGTTGTATACTCTGTAGCCTCTTGAGCGTTCAGAGTATCCTAACATAATACACTTTTGTGCTTTAGAGTCAAAATTATCCAGATGTTCTTTGGTGTTAAGAATAAAACAAATACATCCAAATGGATGGAAATACGAGATGTTGGGCTTTCTGTTCTTCCATAATTCATATGGAGTCTTATCCAGAATTGGTCTTATGGAGATTCTATTCTTAATGTAACATGTTATGTTAATTGCTTCTGCCCTGAAGTTCTTAGCAATGTTAGTCTCGTTGATCATGGTTCTGGCCATTTCTTGTAAAGTTCTGTTCTTTTGTTCTATAATTCAATTTTTTTGAGGAGTTCTAGGACAAGAGAAATCATGAGAGATGTCATTCTCATTAAAAAATATTTCTAATTTTTTGTTTTCAAATTCTCCACCATGATCCCTTCTGACTTTAACAATTCTAAGATATTTCTCATTTTGAACTTGGTTACAGAAGGCGAAGAACCCAGAGTGTGACTCGTCCCTGTGTCTTAAGAAATTTACCCATGTCCATCTACTATAGTCATCTACGGTCACTAATCCATACTTCTTGCCACTAATGGATGCAGTTTTCACTGGTCCAAATAGATCTATATGCAGAAGTTCTAATGGTCTAGAGGTAGAAACAAAATTTTTTCTTTAAAAGGGGGTTTTGCAAACTTGCCTTTTTGACATGCTTCACACAGAGCATCTGAGCTGAACTTCAGGTTAGGAAGTCCTCTGACTAGATTGAGTTTGTTAAACTGAGATATTCTTCTCATACTAACATGCCCCAATCTTCTGTGCCAGACCCATTTCTCATCGTTAACAGACAATAGACATTTTACATTTTGACTTTTCAGTTCAGAAAGTTTTATTTTGTAAATTTTGTTCTTTCTCTTCCCATTAAAGAGGATAGATCCATCTTTCTGACTAACAGCTTTACAAGACTTTTGAATGAAGATTATATCATAACCATTATCACTTAATTTACTTATGGATAACAAGTTATGCATTAATCCATCTACTAATAGAACATTAGTAATAGATGGAAGATTATTGTTACCTACTGTTCCAGAGCCAATGATCTTCCCCTTCTGATTCCCTTGGAAACCTACGTAGCCTCCAGCTTTAAGTTCCAGGATTTGGAACATATGCCTTCTTCTCGTCATGTGTCGAGAGCATCCAGAGTCCAGGTACCAGGATTGGTGTTTCAGTCTTGCTGTCAAAGATATCTGTTACATATACAATTTTATCCTTAGGTACCCATATCTTTTTGGGTCCTTGTTTGTTAGTGTTACCAAAATTCTGTTTAAATTTTGGTTTAGCAGAGAAATCATTATTGGTATATTTTAAATCATGTGTGTGCCCATAGGTAAAGTGACATTTCAAAGGAGTGCGTTTAATGATCAGATCCTTGACTTTCTTAGGTTGGGATACTTTACCTTTGTAACCTATACCTTTTCTGTCATTTCTGCTAACTCCATAGATCATTGAAGCCATCTTGCTTCTATCTAAGTTTTTAACGAGGAATTTTTGAAAGATATGATCATATTCCTTTATGATCTATCAGAATTACTAGGAATTTCTGAGATAGTTTCCTTCTGAGTGTTTTGTAAGTCATTTTCAAGTTTTGAAATTTTTTCTTTCAACTCAGAATTTTCCAATCTCAGATTCTTAGTTTCTTTAGAGTTAGAAACTAGATCCTTTTTCAGGTTCTTGAATTTGACTCAAAGTTGCTGATATCTTTCAAGAATTTCACTTAGACTTTCTCCTAATTCAGATTTAGTAAAATTTATAGTAAAGTCAGGAAATACCTCTTCAGTGTCTGATTTTGATTCTGATTCAGATGATTCAGTATCTTCTGACACGTTGGTCATAAGAGCAATGTTGGCTCTTTCATATTCTGATTTTGTGTCAGCTTCTGAAGAATCTGAGTCATCCCATGTTGCCATGAGACTTTTCTTCTTCTCCTTAGAGAACTTCTTTTTTGGTTTCTCCTTTTGAAGCCTTGGACAGTCGCTTTTATAGTGCCCTTGTTCATTGCACTCGTAGAAGACAATGTCCCTGTTGCTTGACTTTATGTGTCTAGAGGATGATTCAGACTTTCTGTACCCCAATTTTTGCCCCTAAGATCTCTTCATCATCCCACATTGTTTCAATCACCACAAAATCACATTAGGGATTTTGGTTCTTCTCCCTATCTTTAGCTTTGCTCTTTGAGAAGTTACCAAGCACCTTGATTTGTTTGTTTTTGTGATCATAGATATTGTACTTTGATTTTTCTCTCTAATTAATAAAATTCAATATTGGTTTGTCTTACTTGTTGATAATGTAGGTAAAAGCAATTAGGTTTAGCAAGTTGCTTCATGGGTTCATGAGTTTATTTCCATGCCCTAGTCAAAAGCTTGAGAGATTCAAACCTCACCATTGAAGTCGTTTTGAAGTTGATATGAAATTGTTTTTGGTGGCCATAGGTCCTCATCATCATCCTCAACAATTTCTATTCACAAAGGAAGAATATTGGCACAAAAAGTTTGTTCAAACTTGGCAAAGTTCCACCAAGCATTATCTTGATCTAGAGGCTAGGGTTTTGGACTTCAAAGAGGCATATCTTGCTCATCTTTTGTCATTTTTGAGTGATTCCAAAAACATTCTTCTCTTAAAAGATTTAACAACAAATCACTTCAAAAGTTCCAAAGAGTTTTCATTTAGAAGGAACTTGGTGAAGAAGAAAGATCACAAGTCATCCAATTGAATCCCTAATTTTCCATATGTGACTTCAAATTGTCATAACTTGGTAAATTTTTATCACCTTGAGCCCATTATTTTTCCATGATGATCTTAAGGATGTGTACCTCATGCCTTCTTTTATGTGAAAAGTAAGAAAATGGATGGAAGTTGCCTTAAGAATGCAAAAGATTATAGGTCATTTCATGATTTTTGGCCAACTTCAACAAGTCATAACTTGCTCAATTTTTGGATATTTTGAGTGGTTTAAATTGCAAAATTTCATTCAAGAGATCTACTTAATTCCATCTTTTTGGGTCAAGAGCAAATTCTAAGTGGAAAGCCATGTTTGGATGCAAGAGATTATAGGTCATTTTTAAAGAAGAATTTGAAATATTTCTAAGTATGGAAAGTCAACTCTTTTTCTCCAACTATGACTCCATCTAATTTTCAGATCAAGCCTCCAATTGATTCCATTCTTTTTACATTGCAAATTTTGTTACCTCATCTTTCCAAAGCATCAAGAATCATGCCTTAAGACTCCCTGAGATGGAAATGCCATTGTTTCAAAAGTGGTAACTTGGAAGTGAAGTTTCCCTGCAAGTCAAAATTTGAATTTCATGTTACAACCTATAAACCTCAAATTAGCATGCGTTTTGGGTCTAAACATGATTAGTCAACTTTCCCAAGTGGATTAGTGCATCAAAACGCAAGAATTGGATGAGTTTTGGTGAAGTTTGGATCACACTTCACTCGTGCATCAGGTTTGCACAAATTCCCTCCAAAATGCATCATTCACTCTTCCTTTTGATCCCATTTGCTTCTCCTATAAATACATGTACTATCCCATTCATTTTCTCAAGCTTAGATAGCCAGAATCACCTTGCCAAACTTGCTTCACAACTCAGAATTTAGCTACTTCGAATCCTACTCTTAAGCCTTTTTCAATCCATTTCTCCATCAATTCACCTTCCTTGATCTTCCCTGAAGCTAACCATACCATTACATTAAAGAATCGTGCCCTATGTTGCTCCATAAAAGTCCAGTTTCAGAGCTCTGCAACTCAACTTCAATAGGTAGATTCCTTCATCAATTCTTCAAAAATTTGGTACCATTGTGTTACTCTCATTTCCCTGGTTCTAGTCGCAACAATTACTTTTATCTGGAAACACGTTTTGACCATGAACTTTCAAATCCCCTTTCAAAACTTTCTTTCCAAATTGCTTGAGTTACAGTTTATATAAAAATGGCGCGAGGGTATGGTTATCTTCATCTTGAAGAGACGAAACGAATGGCATAGGTCTGAGCTTCTGATTTACAGTTTGAGAGACCTGCAATTCGTGAGGCTGGAGGTTGAAGATGACCAATGTGTCACCTTCTAACTAATGAAAGTGTGCCATTTGTATTTTTTGAATTTCTGATTTTACATTTGATTCAGTGCTTTATTCAGTAAAGACCATGATATGCACAGCGCGCCAGATCCCTTGGATTTGATTACTAATGCGTTTTGACTCTCATCCAATGGTCCACATCTTTTTCTTTTATTTTCTTTTTCTGATTTTTATATTTTAATTGTTTTAAATTTCAAAAAAATCATAGAAAATTCATTTTTAGTCCAAAAAATCCAAAATATTTATGAAAAATATTTTTGATTATTCTCTTTCTGATTTTTATTTTTTCACAATTTAATTTTGTGTTTTGGTATTTTTTATTAATTTTGCACTTATTTGATTTATTTAAAATGTTTAAAAATACTTCTACACATTTTTAAATTCTGAAAAAATTATGGAATGATCCAATGACATTGTGACAAATATTGGTGACTTTATTTTATTCTTGTTTCTGACTTTACTATTTATTACTATTTTTGTTTATTTTACCCATTTATTTTAATTTTTAAAAATAGTTTCTGACCTTTAAAAATTCCCAAAAAAATTGTATAATTACTTGACCTATTTTCTGATTTTTATATGGTCTTATCTTTTATTTCTTGATTAATTTGAATATAATTGACGTTTTCCCCATTACTTTCCATTTTTAAAACATTTTTTAAACCCTTTAATGCATATATTAAATATATTATTATTTTGTGAATATTTTTTGGCTGTCTTGGGTTGATTTTTTGATCATGGCTTTATTAACATCATTGGATCCATGGTGTTGAGTCTAACTCCATAAAAAATGGATGAATGATTTTAATAATAGTTTGATTAAATATTAATTCAAATGTGGTTTTCTTTTTTACCCTAATTCCCTTTCATCTCATCCCCTTCTTATTGCACTAAGTGTTGTTGAAGCATGATCTCTATATCATGTCTCAAAACAAATGGTGCATAGATTGCTATTGACCAGCCTCAAAATAGGTGCGACTTCTATATAAGTCCACTTACGATTGCTTAACATAACGCTAAATTTTGTCCCGATTCGAATAAATGATCATTCGTGGCCCAAAATTATGATTGCAAGCCCAGGTATGTTAATTTGATCTCTTTGATCCAATAACCTTGAGATTCATTGTGTGGAGGCTTTGGTTCTACCAATCCTCTAATGGATCTACAACACCTTTGGTCAACGCGGATCACTTAAACATTGTTGATCATTAAATAGTACTTGTGAGAATTCCAAATGGATGATATACTTGACAAAAAACAAATGCAACTTATTGTGTGGAGGCTTTGGTTCTACCAATCCTCTAATGAGTTCCAAATGCAAGTTTCAAGATGGTCATCCAACTAACCACTAATTATTGACTTGTTTATTTTATGCTTTATTCTTTTTATGCTTTATGTACTATTTATTTTTTAGCATTTTACATTTCATGCCATTTTTTATCTTTGCTCATTTGAGCATTTATTTATTCTTGTCATTTTTACTTTGCTCACTTGAGCTTTTCTTTTCTTTTCTTTTCCTAAGATACTTAATAATCAACATAAACCCTAAAAAACTCTTAATGGTACTTGGACTATTTGGTTACTATCCTTGGCATTATGGAGCAGTGGACTTTTCTGGACTTAGGATTAGAAACCTTGGCCTATCTTGGAGACCTTCTGATCTTATCTGATTATTTTTTCTGGAGCTCTTGAGGTTTACCTCAAGACATTGGGTTGCTTGTTTGTTTTTATGTGCAGGTTTTTGTGATTGCATCCTTGATTTGTAATCTGGAATTCACCCGTATACAGCCGTTACTCTGCCCAATTTTTATGAAGACTTAATACATTTGAAGAGGTCTAGTATCTTTGCTTGCTTGGTTTCAATCCAAAGAATGGGAATTCTATCTTGACTCATAATGTCAAGTTTTTGGCTTCTTTTTGGTTATATGGTCCTTATCCTTAGCTTTTACCTTATGCTTTAGGATAGTCTCTTCTTCTCCTCCCATCTTCTTTAATTTCAAAAATCTTCTCCCTCCTTTTGAAAACTCTTCTTGTTTTTAAACTTAAACACTTTCATAATAAACTTGGACTTAGGTCCATGCATTTTCAAAACATTTTCATAAATAAACCTCAATCAATTTAATAATACTTTGACATTTTTTTTTATGAGAAGACTAAAAGTCAACCAATCTCATTTCAAACCATTTTTGCCACTTTGGCTTTTACCCTTAAACTTTTTCTTAAAAGGTTAGACTCTTGTCAATCCTTGTAGTGATGCAAACAACTATACTTCTACAATATGTAGTGAAGAGAGACATTTTCCACTTGGGTGTTGAGTGAGGCATTGTTGATTTTAAAATCCAAGTCATATCCTCCACTTTGAGATGATGCAAATCCTCCTTTCTCATGATTGTGGGTAATAAGTATGTTTTCCACACGGACAGTGACGATGATGCCTTATCTCTTAAAATTAACCAACACACTTATGTTTCAAATCTTTTAAAAGAGGAACTACGTGTACCCTGATCCCCTATTGCTCGAAAGGTGGTACGTAGGCACTAAAGGTTTGTAACCGCGGCGGGTGCAAAAATCATAAAAATATATCTCTTTTCTCACCTCCACCATCCATTTTATATACAACACATTTTTATAGCCAAAATATATAGATTTTACAAAGAGGTTCCTGCGGAGTACCATAGATGTTTAGGGTGCTAATACCTTCCCTTTGCATAACCAACCCCTTTACCTTGAATCTTTCCCCCTTTTTTGGTTTATTCGCTCTTTTCACATTCCTTTGGAAACAATAAAGTGTGGTGGCGATTTTTATTTTGATTTGTATAAAGTCTAGTTAATCTAATGGCTTAGTCTTGAACATTTCTACCGCTACAGAAAAATGGCGACTTCACTGGGAAGAGATTGACCTCTTGCTGGTCCATCCCTAAGTGGGTTAAGTATATCTTTGTTTATATCTGTATATGTGCTATTGTTGTTTATGTGTTATAATTTGTATATATGTTTGTCTGGATTTTTCCTGGTTTTTAGGGTACTTGGTGATTACTCATAAGTCCTATACCCAGACTTGGGCAAACTTTAAGATAGGACGGGCGGTATAGTCATGTTAACTTTGAGGGAGTAATCCCAAAAAAGGAGGCATGAGATCCCCCACTCAGTGGAGGCCCCTTTGATTGTAGTGTCGTTTACCGAGTAATCAGGAAGACGTACTGCTTTCGACCTGGGAGCCTGCTGAAACTGAGGACCGTAGAATACCAAACCCATCTTTGCCTTTTAGGTGTAGTGTAGAAGCTATGACGGAGTAATCTGGAAATAGTTGTCACACGATACTATGCTCGGATGAGTCTTTCTTGATAATATTACTAATTACCGAGTTAATTGGGAAGTTGGTAATATCCAAAGGAAGGATGTAGACTCTAGGAACCTCTAGAACCTTGTTCGGCAGGTGATAACTCTTAGACCAACACCTTATGGGTAGTACCTTTGACCTCATGCCCGTGACGTTGGACCTATGAACCCTATATGTGTGATCTTGTGTGTGATTGTTGCATCATGCATCCATGCACTCATAAGCATCTTTTGAAGAAAACAATATTTCAAGGGATTTACAGGTTGACTATTTGTGAATATCTCAGGTACTTTTAACCATGGATTCTGGAAAGAGAAAGACCGGGAAATACAGTTTCAAGGATCCCAAGATAGATGAGCTGATCAGTCTGATTCCAGGGATTGAGTGTCCTGCAGACTTTCGGAAGAAGTATGGATCCATTATTCCTCTCTTGAAGTTGAAGATGAAGGAGGGTATTCTCTCGACCTTGGTCCAATTCTATGATTCGATGTATCATTGCTTTACTTTTCCAGATTATCAGCTGATGCCTACACTAGAGGAGTATTCTTATCTATTCGATTTACCCGTTATCAATCGTGTTCCTTTTACTGGTTTGGAGGGTGAGCCAAAACCACATGAGATTGTTGCTTTGATTCATCTAGGGAAGTCTGAGGTGGAAGCCCATATGACTACTAAAGGAGGGATTAGAGGATTACCAGCTCAGTTCTTATTGGAGAAAGCTCATTACTTTTCCAGAATGAAGAGTATGGTTGCTTTTGAGGCCATCTTTGCTTTACTTGCTTATGGCTTGTTCTTATTTCTTAATGTAGACAAGTTTGTTGACATTAACGCTATCAGGATTTTCATGATTGGAAACCCGGTTCCTACACTGTTGGGTGATGCTTATTACTCTGTTCATATTTGAAGTTCTTATCATGGAGGAATGATTATATGTTGCACGCCTTTGTTGTACCGGTGGTTCATCTCTCATATGCCTCAGTCTGATGCCTTTTGGGATGTCAAGAAGGAACCCCGTTGGGCTCCTAAGATCATGGCACTTACTCACTCGGATATTGATTGGTATCATCGAGCTTATCAGGATATAGAGATTGTTGACAGTTGTGGTAGTTTCCCCAATGTACCTCTTCTTGGTACAAAGGGAGGAATTAACTATAACCCTGTTCTTGCACAGCGACAGCTTGGATATCCGATGAGAGATAAACCGAACAGTATTCATTTGAGTAGTTTCTTTCTGAAGGAAGGAGAATACCACAAGGAAGCTAGGGAGCAGATTGCGAAGGCCTGGCGTCACATTCATAAGAAGAGTAGGAAGGATTTGGGGCCTAGGGGTGCTGTTTCTTTAGAGTCATATCTTCAGTGGGTCTGATCGAGAGCCATTCAGTTGAAAATGTCGTATACTCGGGAGACACCCATGCCTGATTTATTTGTGAAGACTGCTCCTCCTTTATTAGATGATCTAGAAGAACTGCAGCTCGCTTTGTTTAGGATGCAGCAATAAAGGGATGCTTGGAAGAACAAGTTCCAGACTTTAGAGAGTTCCTATAGAGCAGACTTGAAGGAGAAAGATAATTTGATCGAGATCCTTGAGAGTCGAGCGGTGGAATCTATGGAGAGGCAAGGGGATTTATTTTACCCTAAGCCTCAAACAGGTGCTGATTACTCGCTTCCTGCTTCAGATGATTGGAAGGAGGTTGCCAACAAACATGTGGAAGAAAACCAGAGGTTGAGGGCTCAGATTGCCAGACTCACGGGGAAGTGTCAGCGTATAGATTGATTTCTATCAGTTTCTTTCTCTCAGGATTTTTAGATTGTATTTTCATCTTGTACTTGGGATCATTAAAACTTGTAATCCATTTTGAAATTATTATAATAAAGAATTTTCAGTATTTCAAATGTGTTATTGTTTTGATGTTTGCAATATGTCTATAGATCTTAAATCCCTTGAAATATTAAAATGATGGAATAAAAATAATCATGTGCATTTCATGACACGCATCATATTGCACATATTTCTTGCATTTATTATGCATACCCAGGTGCCTTACCCAGCTTCTTTGCTTCGTTCAGCAAACTGAATCATCACTACAACACTCGGGCTAACTTCAAAAAGAAGATGGACAATTTGGAACAGGAGAATCGCGAGCTGCGCGAAGAAGTTTCTACTATGAAGGCTGGCTTGGCCAATTTGACTACTTTGTTGGAAGCTCTGATGGCTGCTCAGAATCAGCCACCGAGTGTTCAACCTCAACCAACAAGGGCAAATGCTGAAGTTCCTGTTGTTCCCGTATCTGCTACTCCGACTGTTGTTCAGAACTGTATGCCTCAGGGTTATCCATGGGGAATACCGGAGAATTTTGCACTTGAAGGTTTCAATTTGGTCCCCCAAGATACTCCAGTGGTTCCAAATGTTGTTACTCCAGCACCTCCTGTGGTGCATATTGTTCCTATTGCACCTCCTTCGGTGAATTTGGTTCCGTTTGAAGACGTGTGTCGTCCTTTCCCTCTGCCGAGTGAAGATTTGGGTCTTTATGATAGAATGGATGATTTCCAAGAGCAGTTTGATAGAATGCAAAGAGAGATAAAGGCTCTTAGGGGAAAAGAGTTATTTGGGCAGAACGTGAATGAGCTATGTTTGGTCCCAAATGTTAAAGTGCCTGCTAAGTTCAAGGTCCCTGAGTGTGAGAAGTACAAGGGCAACACTTGCCCTCGTGCTCATTTGGTGATGTATGTAAGGAGAATGTCAACCCACACTGATGATCAGCGTCTGCTAATTCACTTTTTCCAGGATAGTCTAACAGGTGCAGCATTGAAATGGTACATGAGTTTAGATAGCACCAACATCCATACCTTTAATGATTTGGGAGAAGCATTCATAAAACAATACAAGTACAATGTGGACATGGCACCCGATCGTGACTAGATTAGGGCCATGGTTCAGAAAGACGGAGAATCGTTTAAAGAGTATGCATAGAGATGGCGCGAAGTGGCTGCACAAGTGATTCCTCTCATGGAGGAAAAAGAAATGGCTAAAATTTTTCTGAAGACGTTGAGTGCCTTCTACTACGAAAGAATGGTAGCAAGTGCCCCGAGTGATTTTACAGAGATGGTAGGAATGGGTGTCCGCCTAGAAGAGGAAGTAAGAGAAGGCCATTTAACAAAGGGTGAAGGATCTGGATGTATGAAGAAGCCAGCTTATGGGTTTACAAAGAAGAAAGAGGGGGATACCAATGTTGTCATACAAGAGAGGAGAGTGAAAGCTCCTAGAAGGAATTTTCAGCGTCACCAGCAAGTTGCTTCAGTGACTCCTGTTATGAATGCAGCTCCAACTACCGTTGCTTATCAAAGACAATCCCAGCAGGGGAACCAAGGGAATAATCAGAGAAGGGAGAACTATGACCCTATTCCCATGAGTTATGCAGAGCTACTACCAGCATTGATTTAGAAGAAGTTGGTCCAGACACGACCACCTCCAGCAGTACCATCACCTTTTCCTTGGTATTACAAAGCAGACCAAACATGCGCCTTTCATCAGGGAGCACCAGGGCATAGTGTTGAGAATTGTTATCCTTTGAGGACCGAAGTGCAAAGGTTGGTGAAGTTTTGAATTTTATCTTTTAAAGACATGGGACCTAATGTTAAAGACAATCCTCTACCCAAGCATGGGGGAGTGAATGCTGTGAATATGATGGCCGGTTGTCCCGGTGATTTCCGGATTTTTAACATTAATCTGGTTAGAGGGGATTTGGTAAAGATGCACTCAGATCTATGTGAATTCAGTTATTATACGCATGACCATTCCGGTTGTGTTGTTTGCAGTACAAACATACAGGGTTGCGAGAAGATAAAGGCTAATTTGCAGGAGATGATGGATGAAGGTTTAATCCATATAATCAGGCCTAGGGCAGAATATGAGGAAGAAGTGAATATGGTTTCTGGATGTCCGGGTGAATTCAGAATTTTTGAAGTAGAGCATTTGAATGAAGATCTCGTACAGTTGCATGCTACCTTTTGACGTACTGTTGGTCAGGTGGAACACCAATATGGGTCTTGCATAGTTTGTTGTCGAGACCCCCGAGGATGTTCTATTGTGAGAGAGGGTGTTCAGCTGCTGTTAGACAATGGGACTATTAAGATCACAGGACAGAGAGATGTTTATCAAGAGATTGATATGGTTGAAGTTTGTTTGATGGAAGAAGAGTCAGAGGAAGAATATGCCTCCGCGAATGAGTATTTTTCTTAAGACGAAGATTTGTTTGCCGAAAATGACCTTTTGAGGGTTGATCATGTTGAGGAAGGTGTAAACGTCATTGTACCTTGTTTTGGTGCACCCGCTCATCTTAAGGTGGAGTACCATAGCAAACCATCTGTTACCCCATTGGTAATTAGTCTGCCAGGTCCTGTTCCCTATAAATCGGATAAGGTTGTGCCTTACAAATACAATGCTACAATCTTAGAAGATAGGGAGAAGGCGTTATTGATATCCCATCTATCCTCTTTCAGTATTGTAGAAGAGGATGAGGCTGCTGTTGGAACCCAGTTCCAAGCCCTATCCATTGAAAACATAAGGAAGAATGAGAATTATGTGGTTTCTTTGAAGGATGTGCAGCAGGTTGTGCACAATGGTCATAATGCAGTTTGGGGACGACTTGTGGGTCCACCCGTGAACAAAAACAGATCTGGTTTAGGTTTCTCTTCGAGGAATGGTAAAGGCAAAAATTGGAAATCAAAGTCTTCTGTGAACAGTTATCATGATGTTTTCCGCAGTGGAGGCTACCTCCATCCAATTGGTTTTGGAATTAATGTTGTTGAAGAGGATGAAGCAGAGCAGGAAGCACCTAATTATGTGACGCATGGAGTCCGAGTTCAGAACTGGGTCACCATTGATGTTCTTTCTTGCATACATGTTTCAAAGTAATTTGTTTTGTTAATCTGTTTCTTTCTTTTGAAAAGCTTTCACTCTGCCCGAGGTGGAAGTATTAATGTTGTAGGGCTTATCTATTTGCTATAATTGATAAGATCATTAATAAAAGTTACCTTTGCTTCCAAATTATGTCTTTTATTTTCTGCCTTTTTCTTGAGAAATGGTAATAAATAAATAAAAACCCTTTCAAAATAAATAATAACTGAAAATTAATCTGCATGATCATTTGTTATATGTGTCAGTTTCTAAAAGCAATCATAAATCACATGTGCGTATTAATTAAAAAACCCGTTGAATACAATGACCCTGCACCCTCTCCCAACTTTGATTGTCCTGTGTTTGGGGCCGAAGAAGAATATCATGATGAGATTCCAGAAGAGGTCTCACGGTTGCTTGAGCACGAGGAGAATACCATTCAGCCATATAAGGAGCCTTTGGAAGTGGTTAATTTAGGTTCAGAAGAAGATCCGAAGGAGGTTAAGATTGGAGCATCGTTGCATCCTGATGTGAAGAGTGGGTTGATTGAGTTGTTGAAAGAGTATGTGGATATTTTTGCTTGGTCTTATCAAGATATGCATGGTCTAGATACAGACATTGTCGAGCATCGCTTTCTGTTGAAGCCAGAGTGTCCGCTAGTTAAACAAAAGTTGAGAAGAACCCATCCAGATATGGCAGTAAAGATCAAGAAGGAGGTCCTAAAGCAGATTAATGCTGGTTTTCTTGTGACATCAGTGTATCCTCAATGGATTGCCAATATTGTCCCTGTACCGAAAAAAGATGGAAAAGTCCACATGTGCATAGATTACAAAGATCTAAATAAAGCTAGTCCAAAAGATGATTTTCCATTGCCTCACGTTGACATGTTAGTGGATAGCACAGCAAAATTCAAGGTATTCTCGTTCATGGATGGATTTTCCGGATATAATCAAATAAGAATGGCTCCAGAGGACATGGAAAAAACAACGTTTATCACACCCTGGGGAACATTCTGTTACAGAGTGATGCCCTTCGGGTTGAAGAACACTGGTGCAACGTACCAGAGGGCTATGACAACCTTATTCCATGATCTGATGCACAAGGAAATTGAAGTGTATGTTGATGATATGATTACTAAATCCCAAACTGAAGAAGGACATATAGAAGATTTGTTGAAGTTGTTTCGGCGTTTGAGGAAGTATCGTTTCCTCCTGAATCCAAATAAATGCACCTTCGGAGTTAGATCGGGGAAATTGTTGGGTTTTATTGTTAGCCAGAAAGGAATTGAAGTTGACCCTGACAAAGTCAAGGCAATTCAAAAAATGCCAGCGCCAAGAACTGAAAAGCAAGTCAGGGGTTTCCTCGGGCGTTTGAATTATATCTCCAGATTTATTTCCCACATGACTGCAACATGTGAACCGATCTTAAGTTGTTAAAGAAAGATCAAGGTCGTGTGTGGATAGATGACTGCCAAAGGGCATTTGAAAGTATTAAAGAGTATCTGCTTGAACCTCCTATCTTGCTCCCTCCTGTAGAAGGAAGACCGTTGATTATGTATCTGTCAGTGTTAGATAAATCCATGGGTTGTATTCTGGGACAACAGGATGAAACAGGAAAGAAAGAGTTTGCCATTTATTATCTCAGCAAAAAGTTCACTGATTGTGAGTCGCGGTATTCTATGCTAGAAAAAACATGTTGTGCTTTGGCCTGGGCGGCAAAGCGTTTGTGGCAGTATATGTTAAATCATACTACTTGGTTGATCTCCAAAATAGATCCAATCAAGAATATTTTTGAAAAGCCTACTCTTACTGGGAGAATTTCCCGCTGGCAGATGTTGTTATCCGAATATGATATTGAATACCGCATTCAAAAGGCTATCAAAAGTAGTGCGTTGGCAGATTATCTTGCTCATCAGCCGGTGGAAGATCATCAGTCTGTAGGATATGAATTCCCCAATGAGGATGTGATGTTCTTAAAAGTGAAAGATTGTGATGAACCATTTCCTGAGGAGGGCCCCGACCCTGAATCTCGTTGGAGTATGGTATTTGATGGAGCTGTGAATGCTTATGGTAAAGGAATTGGTGTTGTGATTGTCACTCCTCATGGATCGCATATTCCTTTTACCGCGAGGTTAACATTTGATTGCACTAATAATATGGAATAATATGAGGCTTGCATCATGGGTCTTGAGGAAGCTATTGATCTCAGAATCAAGATTTTAGATGTGTATGGTGATTCAGCTTTGGTAATAAATCAGATTAAAGGAGAATGGGACACTCGTCACCCTGGCTTGATCCCTTACAAAGGTTATGCTAGAAGATTACTACCCTTCTTCAATAAAGTTGAATTCCATCACATTCCTAGAGATGAAAACCAAATGGCATATGCTCTGGCAACTCTGGCTTCCATGTACCAAGTAAATGCTTGGAATGATATACCCCGAATTATAGTTCGACGGCTAGATAGGCCCGCTCATGTGTTTGCGACAGAGGAGGTAGCAGATGAAAAACCCTGGTATTATGATATCAAACATTTTCTTCAGACTCAGGAATACCCATTTGGTGCGTCAGAGAAAGATAGAAAGACACTGAGAAGATTGGCAGGAAGTTTCTTCCTCAGTGAAAATGTGCTATACAAGAGAAATTTTGACATGGTCTTGCTCAGATACGTGGATAGACACGAAGCACACATGTTGATGCATGAGATTCATGAAGGTTCATTTGGCACTCATGCTAATGGACATTCAATGGCTAAAAAGATGCTAAGGGTAGGATATTATTGGTTGACAATGGAATCCGATTGTTACAAATTTGCAAAGAAGTGCCATAAATGCCAGATTTATGCAGATAAGATCCATGTGCCTATGACACTTCTCAATGTGATTTCCTCCCCATGGCCTTTCCCTATGTGGGGTATTGACATGATCAGGATGATAGAACCCAAGGCTTCGAATGGACACCGTTTCATCTTGGCAGCAATTGACTACTTTACCAAATGGGTAGAGGCTGCTTCATATGCCAATGTTACTAAACAGGTGATGGTACGTTTCATCAAAACAATCTTATATGCCGATACGGTGTGCCAAGAAGAATCACCACTGACAATGGCTCAAATTTGAACAACAAGATGATGACGAAACTGTGTGAAGAATTCAAGATTGTCCATCATAATTCATCTCCATACAGGCCAAAGATGAATGGGGCTGTTGAAGCTGCTAATAAGAATATCAAGAGAATTATCCAGAAAATGGTTGTCACTTATAAGGATTGGCATGAAATGCTCCCTTTTGCTCTGCATGGATATCGAACATCTGCTCGCACTTCAACAGGAGCGACCCCGTTTTCCCTAGTGTATGGAATGGAAGCTGTACTCCCTGTCGAGGTAGAGATTCCCTCGCTACGTGTGATAATGGAAGCCAAATTCACAGAGGCTGAATAAGTTCAGAACAGGTTTGACCAATTGAATTTGATTAAAGAGAAGAGAATGACAACTTTGTGTCATGGGCAGTTATATTAGAAAAGAATGAAGAAAGCATTTAATAAAAAGGTCAAACCTCGTGAATTCAGAGAAGGCGACCTCGTGCTCAGAAAGATCATGTCTTTCAACACTGATTCTAGGGGCAAGTGGACTCCCAATTTTGAAGGCCCGTATGTTGTCAAGAAAGCTTTCTCTGGTGGTGCATTAATTCTTGAAACTATGGATGGCGAGGAGTTCCCACGTCCCATGAATGTTGACGCAGTCAAGAAATACTTCGCCTAAAGAAATAAAAGAACAGCTCGCTAAGTTGAAAACCCGAAAGGGCAGTGTTGTACCCCAAAATTTTCCCTCTCATTTTATCAAAATTTCTCATCACAAGGCTCTTTGAACTCTAGATCAAGCTAGGGTTTGCTCTGCTCAAGACATCTCCATGCACTGTTGACCTAAATTAGGGTTTGAGTTTGCACGGAGGTTTTTGGACTTTCAATGCTCAAAGTGACTTTCATACTTCATGTTGGACTCATAAGATTGTCCATACCAAGTTTCAAGCCTTGAATCAAATTTTTTCACAGTCAATTGGACGGTTGACCTAGAAATCAGCTATATTGGGAAAAAAGTCAACTGTGACCAATTTACAGTCAAACCTCATAAATTTTGACCCGCATCAACTTTATAAACTCATATGAACCATTTGATCAAGTTTGGACCACAACTCCTCAAGAAATTTGATCAGATCACCAAAAGGGCAAAATGGTCATTTTTAGGGTTTTGAATGCACAAGGGAAATTTCTGATTTTTGACCTAGCCAAAGGCAAATTTAGCTCAAGTATGGATTCAAGAACTCAATGGCATCATCTTGACCTATTCACAAAGTTCAAAAGATCTCAATTGCATTGGATTGACAGATGAATTTTTCAGTCAAATGATCAAAATTTGACTGTACACTAAGAAGTCAAACTTTGACTTTGACTTCAAACATTAAAGTTGTAGTCCTCCACAAAGTTTACAACTTTGATTCACAAAGTTTTCTCAAAAGAAGCTTGGATCTCAAGTTATGATTTTTGGAACAAGGGTCCATGAAACTTTTAACTGAGTGAAATTTTGCCCTAGTTTAGGCAGGATTTTGACCCATCTTCATTACCATTTTTCACATAGTTCCACTTGGAATCTAAAATTTCATTTCAAAGATGGATTGTATAGCATGTTGAAGGCTTTCCAAAATGTCCAAGAAATCTCCAAACTCATTTGTGGTTAGGGATAATCGAAGGCTTGAAGTTGGAAAAAACTCATTTTTTATCCATGGCATGTTCATAGTGATACAAGTTGTAAACTCTAATCAGCTTGCTTTGTACTTGATTACAGGCCTCAAAACCATTCCACACTCAATAATTAAATGTAAATCCATTGGTCTAAGGCTTTGTTTTGGTCATTAGAGCATTGCACACAAGATTAATCCCTAAATGGTAAAAGGTACATTACCATTTTTGCCAAAGTATGATTTATGTCAAAACCACATCTTTTGAGCCTTGAACAGGATCTTGTGCAGCAAATCATATCCACCAAGTTGAGGGGCCAAGGGTATAGTGTGCAAGCTGATAGATAGCCTGTACAGGCTTGTCTTCCATCACTTCTCATGTTTTGCTTCACAACCAAGAAATATGTCCAATATCACATAACTTGAACATCTTTGAAAACCAAACTTGGAAAACATTTGGAACAATTTTCTCACATCCCCTTGAGCCAGAAACACGAGCCTTGGAGCCTTCAAACCTCCCATAGCACAAAATCATCTTCATTTGGCAAAACAGGGCACTCCCTGCAGTTTGATTTTCACAGCTCAAATCCCTCGTGCGTTTTGTCTCAAACTGGTTCAAACACCTTCCATACAACATATCCAAGCTATCCCAACCCTTAAACACTAACTGTAACTCCATTTACAAGGTTTGCCATTTTTTATTTCAGCTTATGCAGGTTGAGTTATGTAGGCTTGTTCAAGCATATTCAAAGCAAGCTATGCATTGGAGAAGGTCAAGGGAAGGTCAAGCAAGCTTCCAAACATCTCAGGCCTCATTGAAAAGCTCCACATTGTCAGACATGAAGTCAACTGAAACAGGTTTTTGTTAACTTCCTATCTCTCTATTTAGGAACAATTAGGCTTAAGTTTGTGAATAAGAAATGTAGTATTCATAGCCATGAAGTTGTACATATGCTCAGTTTTCATTTTAGTTAAGCATGCTAAGAGAATTTGGTCCATGAACATCCTGGAAAAAATAGGTTAAGATTTAGGGCCAGAGAAATTCTCTCTGGTCTTTGAGAGTTAGGACAAGTTTTTTATATGGTTGGATTCATCTTGAAAAATGCTACAACTTTGATGTTATGTGTTTTTGCATTAGAGCACGTATGCAGGTTGTTCATGTTTGGTACAGGGCGCGCGCATATTGAATCAAGGTTGAAGACGAAGTCTGGCTTGGGCTGGGCTTTGGTTCTTTTGTTATTGGCACCCCCCCCCCCCCCTTTGCTGAATGCACCCCCCTGGCCCAATTTCTTTATATTTTATATTTTTGTATTTATTTTCATTTTTTGATTTTATTTTATATTTTCTAAACATAAAAAATACCCAAAAATATTTTCATAAATTTTCACATTTATTTTTATTATTTTTTTTTTTTCGACATGAAAATAATTATTAAGTAGAATACACTTTTATTTTATTTAATCAAAAAAACTTTTAAACCTTATAAAAATATAATATATTTTTACTTTTTATCATTTATACCTAAAATAATATTTTTCTCATATACTATTATTTATCTAAATATTTGTGTATATTTATATTTTATTTTTGTATATAAAATAATCAATATGATATATATATTCTTAAAACAAAAAAAACTAGGGTTCCCAATAATAATCTTTTTTATTTATTTCTTTCTTTTTTGCATTAAATATTTTTTTACATACATAAAAAATAAACATAAACATTTTTGCATATTCATAATATGTTGTATATTTATTTAATTTATTTATTTAAATATTATTCATTTATTATTTATGCCATTGATTCAATTTGGATGTAATAGTAAAATTAGGGTTTTAATTTCTTGCCAAATAATCCTCATTCAAAAATTGTATCCCCGTCCCCATAATCATGTTGTAATAGTGGTAGATTTATTTTACGCATTTATGCTTTCAATTATGCCATGATTAGAGATTAGGGTTTGTATGCAAAAATCCAAAATCAACAAATAGCTTGACTAATACAAGACCTAAATGCATGAAAATGACAAACACAATGCACACTTGCATCCCTAGGGTTTTCATCCACTTGTTGCCTTAAAATGGGCCATGTTATGCATGTTGAGTATCTTTGGCAAAACAAAAACAAAACAAAAGATCATAGTCCCTCGATGACGCTATCTTGGTTGCCTAAACAAAATGATCTAGTCCCTCGGAAAATTGCTAAAGATACTTGGCAATATTGCTATCATGGTCAATACGATGACCCGCGCATGTCCCGTTTAACATCCTAATACAAGGTTGTTTACCAAATGCAATGGTAAAACAACACTGTCAAAAGGGTTAAAAATGTGTAGGAAATACCTTTGAGTAAAATAGGGTAGATAACTCTTAGTTACTTGATCAAAACTTGCAAAACATCCTTGCTATTTTCAAACACACTTCACAACACAATTTCAAAACATTTCCCAAAAAATAAACTTTTAAACATTGAAAAATCTTTTCAAAAGACAATACACCTTTGTATATATTCAAACAAGAATCATTACAAAGGTTTCCACAATGATGGCCTCTTTTCAAAATATTTTCAAAACCACACAGACAAAGCACCATTTCAAACAATTGAAAAGCAAAAGCAAGTGATCTAAACAAGTAACTAAGAGCCCGTGGATAACCATGGATGAAAAGGGTGCTTGCACCTTCCCTTTTCATAATCTACTCCCCGAACCCAAGAAAACATCTCAAAGGTCTTTCTTGTGCTTTTTGACCTTTCCTTAGGATAAAATAAAAAGTTGGTGGCGACTCTTGCTAAACCGAAACATTTGCAAACACAAACGCAAAACCTCAAGTCAGTTCTCCCACCGTATCACAGAACTGGCGACTCTGCTGGGGAAATTTTAAAAGTGGAGTAACCTTAGGGTTTAGATCACCTTTACATGCTTATCTTGTTTGTTTTGATTTCTTTACATTTGGCTCTCATGTTTGGGTTTGAATCCTCCACCCGGATTTGGGAAACATTCATAGGTAAATAGCAATATGTTGTGGAAACTGTGCGGAGTATACCGACATGGTTGAAGAAATAGCTATATTAGTGTGACATATTTGTGGGTACCGGTAGCCTTTGAGTCAATCAAAGAGAATACGGGGCCGCTGAGTGATGTCATGAAGCACTAATGAACTCTTAGAACCTTACTTGACCATCTTGGCCTTTTTAGGGGTAGTGAGATGACCGGCTTTGGTGCAGTCTGAAGTTGGTAGATACTCGATACTACACTCATTGAGGGTTATTTTCTTAGAATATTTCGGTCGCCAGTTAAGTGGCTAAACTGAAACAATGAACACAGAAAGTAATCCAGTGATATTGAGCTCCTTAGAACCCGGTTACTATTTATAGGACAGGTTAAGCCAACTAACTTCAAGAGGGTACTTACCTATGAAACCCCATGCAAGCCTGAAACTAGGAATCTTGTGTGACTTGCTTGTACATATACTTGTACATACATCATGAACATCATAAAGCATCATATACATCCACTAACCATTTCAAGGGTTTGGATCTTCATCTTTGTTCTTGTTTTGTAGGTCATGGAATCACTTCGCAGGAAAACTATTCAGGTCAACCTTGTGAGGATCCCTCATCAACTCAAGGAGCTTACTTCCAATATTCCAGATAATTCTCTCTTTAGTGAAAGACATGGTAGACTTATTAACTTGGTCAACTCCAACATTAAAGAAGACATGGTGAAAGTCCTCTTCCAGTTCTTTGACCCCCTACACCATTGCTTTACATTTCCTGATTACCAACTAGTACCTACTTTGGAGGAATTTTCTCAACTCCCGAGGATTCATATTCCCCATCGACTACCCTACAACGGTACGGAAAGAGAACCAAAGCCTGAAGATGTTGCTCAAGCCTTACACTTGCAACCATCTGATATCAAAGGCCATTGGGAAACCAGGAGTGGTGTCAAGGGTTTCTTGGCAAAATTTATGTTTGAGAAGGCACAAGGCTGCTGGAATTCTCTAGATCTGCAAGCTTTCTAGGAGATTGTAGCACTTCTCATCTATGGGTTGGTCTTGTTCCCAAACCCCGATCAGCTTATAGATGAGAATGCTGTCAAGATTTTCATATCTCGGAATCATGTGCCTACATTGCTTGGGGACATCTTACACTCATTCCACATACGAACAATAAGGAAAAGAGGTGTTCTCATGTGTTGTACTCCTCTTCTAGCAAGGTGGTTTATTTCTCACCTTCCCCAACCAGTTTTGAAGAATGAGCAGGGTTTAAGGTGGTCACAACGGTTGATGACTCTTACACATTCTGATGTTCATTGGTGTTCTCAGTCCAGAGAAAATGTCATCATCATTGATCGTTATGGAGAATTCCCTAATGTCCCACTACTTGGCATTAGGGGAGGCATTACCTACAACCCCTGTTTAGCTCTGAGACAATTTGGGTATGCCCGAAGGGATAGCCCTCACGACATGCTGATTCCTAACTTAGTTTTTGACTTTGACAACGATGCTCAAGGACTTCGACAAAGTTTTATTCAAGCTTGGGGGATGCCCAACAAAGTGGATAGTAAGACACTGGGGCTCAAGAATTCCATCCCCCTTGAGCCTTATCTCAAGTGGGTACGAACCCACGCCCAGAGTCTTATGATGCCTTACCCCCACATCTGCCTATGATCAAAGAGCCTGTTATGGAAGGAGAGGTTCCATACACCCTCCTACATCCTGACATGCCAACATCATTGGAAGATTTGCAAAAGAGTTGGATACAGCTCAAGGAAGAACGAAATACCTTTGAAGCCAGCTTCTACGCCAGTGAGAAAAAGGTTTTGGAACTTACCTGCCAACTCCATGAAGAGCAGAATCTCAACACTTACATCGCACCAAAGAGGATGCGCAACGTCTTTTTACATTAAGAATTTTGTAATATTTTGCCCATGGGGCATTTATGTACTAACAAATTTCTTCTTATTAATATGACGTGTGTTCTTTTATGTCTGCAACAACTTTGAATTTCTGAATCCTTGAATGCATTACATGAATACACATCATTCATCATATGCATAAACAGGTCTTCACACCAGGTTTCCTTATCTTTCTGCTGTTTATTTCAGCAAGATGGATATAGAGAAGACGGTCAAAGATCTGCAAGCACAGAATTCGCAATTCCAGCAACTCCTCATGACCTTGGCAAAGGGTCAAGAGGACCTTAAAGCACTGTTAGAGAAAGAGAAGGAAAAAGAAAAGAAGAAAAAGAAAAGAATTAGTGTGGCCACTATGGGAAGAAGGTTTGAGAACCAGGCTAGAAGAGTCCTGGATTTCCCCTCGACGTCTGATGAAGGGGTTGGCAAAGGGAAAGGAGCTGCGGTACCTTCCGAGTCTGAGGCTGAGGAGGAAGAAGAAGAAGAGGTTGAAGATTACTCTGAGCAGCAGTACCCTCCGGCGAATGATAAGTATAAAAATTTGGAAGATCGGTTGGCAGCCATGGAGGTACAAAGGGTACCTGGGCTGGATTTCGAAGAACTAGGGTTGGTTACTGGGATCTTCATTCCTCCCAAGTTCAAAGTGCCTACATTTTCTAAATACGACGGTTTGTCATGTCCGAAGATGCATCTGCGGTCCTACGTCAGAAAGATCCAACCTCACTCTTCTGATAAGGATCTGTGGGTCCACTTTTTTCAAGAAAGTTTGTCGGGTACACAATTGGACTGGTTCTATCAACTTGAGAGATCTGATGTTCATAACTGGGAGGATCTGGCTGCTGCTTTCTATCGACAATACCAATATAACGCAGATTTAGCGCCTACTCGTACTCCATTCCAGAGTATGGGTATGGTTTCTAATGAAGGCTTTAAGGAATATGCCCAAAAGTGGCGGGATTTGGATGGAAGGGTGCAGCCACCATTGTCGGATAGAGAGCTGGTTGATATGTTTTTGGGGACCCTGTCAGGTCCATTCTTTAATCACTTGATCGGGAGCTCATCTACAGGGTTCACCGAATTAATTCTGACGGGTGAAAGAGTCGAGGCTGGCATTAAGAGTGGTAAAATTCAGAAGGATACCTCTGCTTCCACTACTATCAAGAAGACCTTCCCAACCAAGAAGGAAGTTTCTGTTGTTCACACCCAGAGAAATCAAGGGAGAATGGAGCGCCGACCAGCGGTGGGGGCTGTGATGATCCAGAACTCCTCAGTCGATCAACCTCGAAGCAGTCAACCCAGAGCTAACCAACAAAGAGGAGAAAGGCCTGCTAGGCAGTTCACCAAAATAAACATGACGCCTGCCCAGGTCCTCCCCCATCTCTTAAAGCTGAACCTTACAACCTTGAGAGATCTGCCATAAGATCTGAATACCTCTTCTCCCTTTTATCATTCCAATGCAAAATGCGCATATCATTCGGACAGTGTGGGCCACGACACCAACAACTATTGGGCCCTTAAAAACAAGATCCAAGATTTAATAGAGTCCAAGGAGGTAGAGTTTGATGCCCCCGAAAAACCTAATGTGATATCCGCTCCTATGCCAAAACATGGTCATAATGTCCATGCTATTGTAGAAGATCTTCATGTTACTGTTGTTGATGACTTAATGACTATGTTGCCAATGATCAAGATGAATCTGTTAAAAGCCGGGATTTTCCCGGGCTGTGAAAAAGATTGTTACTTTTGTTCAACCTTGCAATCCGACTGTCCGCTGTTGAAGTCAGGCATCCAACGCCTGATGGATACTCAAGAAATCTTCTTTCAGAAAACTCTTGTTGCTCTTGTTACTCCTATTACTCCTGTTACGCCTGTTACTCCAATCAATGATGTTGCTATAATCACCATTTCCGACAATCTTTCCAAGACCTACAAAAGGCCTGTTAAGATTACACCCGATCCAAAGTTTATACCGCTGAAGATTACCATGCCGAGGCCTATCCCATATAAGTCCAACAAGACAATACCATGGAATTATGGAGGAGAGATCTTCTACCACGGTGTTAAGAAGATCGAATCAGTTGAAGAAAGTTCCGATGAAGAAACTCCTGACATATGAAATATTGTAGGGGCAAGTAAGATCACTCGTAGCGGAAGAATCTTCTCTCCGGAGATTGCTCCTCCACGGGTAGTCTTCGGACCCTCAAGTGCTCTTGTGTCTGTCAAGATATTTGTGCAAAGTCCGGTTATTGAAGAAATTGATGCTCCCGAAGCTATACCCTCTCCTGTTACTGCTGATAAAGGTAAGGGGATCCAAGAAGTGCCCGTCAGGACGAGGGCTCAAACTTTGATTATCTCCGAGACCACCCAAAAGGAAATGGAGGAGATTTTAAAGATAATTAAGAAGAGCGACTATGATGTCATAGAACAGCTGGGGCAAACCCCTTCAAAAATCTCTATGCTGGTTCTATTGCTCTGCTCTGAGGCTCATGCCAAAGCCTTGATCAAATTCCTAAAGACGGCACACGTGCCTCAAGAAACTTCTGTGGATCAGTTTCAAGAGTGTGTGGCCAGCCTTACAATCGACAATGGTCTTGGCTTCTCTAATGCTGATCTGAGGTCTAAGGGAAGAAAGCATAATGATGCGTTGCATGTCTCGGTAGAGTGCAGAGGAACTACACTTGCTCACATTCTGGTTGATACTAATTCATCTTTAAATGTCCTACCAAAGAAAGCATTGGACCGATTGGACTATGAAGGTTTGGCCCTAAAGCCCAGTAATATCATTGTTAGAGCCTTCGACGGTTTTAAGCGGATGGTTCACGGAGAAGTAGACATCCCAATTAAGGTGGGGACGGAAGTTTTCAACTCTAATTTTTATGTGATAGACATCCGTCCTTCATATTCATGCTTGTTAGGAAGGCCATGGATCCACAACGCTGGGGCAGTCACTTCTTCTCTACAACAGATGCTCAAATACCCAGTCCAGGGTAAGATCATAACAGTTTATGGTGAGGAGGAGTATATGATAAGCCACCTTAACTCTTTCCGCTACGTGGAGTTAGATGGTGAATTCATAGAAACACCTTTCCAACACTTTGAAGAAATTTCTCCTGAAGTTGCGGTAGCTATGATAATGACTGATGTGCCCATCATTACCAAGCATGTATCCCGGATGTCATCCCTTAAGGACGCAGAGGCTATAGTCAAGGAAGGAGGAAGCACAATATGGGGTCAACTGCCAAATTTTCCTTACAAGATAGATAAGTTCGGATTGGGTTTCACTGCTGCTAGCCAGAAAGTTGTGCGTCGCTCCCGGGATGGAGGACCACCACTGAAAATCACTCATCATGGAGTTCATGCTTTAGAAGATGATGAAGACGAAGGCAATTTTGAAGACTGGATCTTTCCAACCATTGAAGGAGGACTGAACAACTGGGAGGCGAAAGACTTCATTCCCATTACTTTCATCAATCAGTAATTTATCTTTTGAACATTTCCTGTTTGGTCTGTAATAACTTTTAAACAATTTGTACACTTTTTGCCTTATGCCTTACCCGGGGCATATAGGTCCATTTGTAAGGGTTTTGATTCTTCATTTTCATATGCCATTTTTAATGAATCATGGACATTTTCATATATAAACTTTTGTGTTCATTTTCTTTCTTTTTACATTTTATTTTGTTTAAAGGTGGTTGTCCCTTACACACACCCACACTCACAAAATGCAGGTACCCATCCACTCTGGATTCCATGGGTAACAATTCTGCTATGGCCTTCAGTGACTCTGAAGATCTGGTCAATCATGCTGAATACGAAGGTGATGAAGACTGTGAAGTGCCTGGAGAGTTGGCTAGACTTTTGCAACAAGAAGAAAGGGCTATTTTTCCCCATGAAGAGTTGTTAGAGACTATCAATTTGGGTACTGCCGAAGACAGAAAAGAGGTTAAAGTGGGTGCCAACCTGGAGCCAAGTGTCAAAGAGCGCTTAGTTCAGCTGTTGAATGAATATGTTGAGATCTTCGCCTGGTCCTATGAAGACATGCCGGGATTGGATACAGATATTGTGGTTCATCGTCTCTCTACAAGAGAAGACTGTCCACCAATCAAACAAAAAGTCCTCTGAATGAGACCCGACATGTCCGAAAAGATCAAAGCTGAAGTGATGAAGCAGTTCAATGTTGGCTTTCTGGATGTTACTTCCTATCCACAATGGGTTGCTAACATTGTGCCCGTGCCTAAGAAGGACGGCAAAGTTAGAATGTGTGTGGACTACAGAGACCTAAACAGGGCTAGCCCTAAAGATGATTTTCCTCTACCACACATTGACATCTTGGTTGACAGGACAGCTCAGCACAAGGTATTCTCTTTCATGGACGGATTTTCAGGGTACAACCAGATCAAAATGGCCCCCAAAGACATGGAAAAGACTACTTTTGTTACGCAGTGGGGTACCTTCTACTATAAAGTGATGTCATTCGGACTGAAGAATATCGGGGCAACCTATCAGCGGGCCATGGTAGCTTTATTTCATGACATGATACATCATGAGATTGAAGTCTACGTAGACGACATGATAGCCCGTTCACAGACAAAAGAAGAACACCTCAACCATCTGCAAAAGCTGTTTGTCAGGTTAAAATAATACAAGCTCAGACTGAACCCTAGCAAGTGCACTTTCGGAGTCAGGTTCGGTAAACTTTTGGGATTCATCGTCAGTAACAAAGGCATCGAGGTTGATCCTGCTAAAGTCAAAGCTATGCGAGAAATGCCTGCCCCCTGCACTGAGAAGGAGGTCAGAGGTTTCTTGGGACGCCTAAACTACATCGCAAGGTTCATCTCTCACCTAACATCTACCTGTGAACCAATCTTCAAGCTGTTGAAGAAAGATCAGGTGATTGAATGGAATGATGACTGTCAAGTTACTTTCGATAAGATCAAGGAGTATTTGCTGGAACCTCCTATCTTGATGCCACCCGTCGAAGGAAGGTCGTTAATCATGTATATGACCGTCCTAGAGAATTCAATGGGGTGCGTACTGGGCCAACATGACGAGTCTGGCCGAAAAGAGCATGCCATTTATTACCTTAGCAAAAACTTTACCGACTGTGATACTCGCTACTCACTGCTTGAGAAAACTTGTTGCGCTTTGGTATGGAATGCTCTCCAGCTAAGGCAGTATATGTTGACACATACCACTCTGTTGATTTCTAAAATGGATCCGATCAAGTACATCTTCGAGAAACCTGCTCTATCGGGAAGAATCGCTAGATGGCAGATGATCCTCACCGAATATGATATACAGTACACAACCCAAAAAGCTATAAAGGGGAGTGTGCTAGCTGACCATCTAGCTCATCAAGCTGTCAAAGATTACCAATCCATGAAGTTTGACTTCCCCGACGAGGATATCATGACTTTGAGCAACATTGAAGACCGTATGACGGACCTGAACAAGGATCCCGATGGACTCTGTACTTTGATGGTGCCTCCAACGCACTTAGAAATGGCATCGGAGCGGTACTTATCTCTCCGGAAGGTTTCCATACACCTTTCACTACTAGACTCTGCTTCAGTTGCACCAATAACATGGCCGAGTATGAAGCTTGTATCTTTGGTCTCAAGGCCGCTATTGACTTGGGAATCAAATCTTTGGTTGTATTTGGGGACTCAGCTTTGGTTAGCAGTCAAATCAAAGGAGAGTGGGATACTAAGCACCCTAACCTCATCCCTTACAAAGAACACGTCTTGACATTGTTACCACATTTCGAGCAGATTACCTTCAAGCACTTCCCGCGAGAAGAGAATCAGCTAGCAGATGCGCTAGCTACAATGTCATCCATGTTTAAACTTAACTGGGACAATGAGGCACCTCAAATCATCATTGAACGAATGGACGAACCTGCACATTATCACGAGATTAATATCGAAGAAGTGGTGGACCAACCTTGGTTTCATGACGTCAGAAGGTATCTCGAAGCACAAGAATACCCTAAAGGAGCTTCAGTCAACGAAAAAAAGTTCTTAAAGAGGTTCACGGCCAAGTTCTTTCTGAGCAATGGTATCCTATACAAGCACAATCTTGATTGTGTCCTACTCTATTGTGTGGACAAGGTTGAAGCTGAGAAGATCATGGTTGAACTACATAATGGCACCTTCGGCACCCACTCGAGCGGTCATACGATGGCTAAGAAGATTCTACGGGCAGGCTACTACTGGTCTACCATGGAAGCTGATTGTCATCAACATTCTCGTACTTGTCACAAATGCCAAATATATGCTGACAAGGTACATATTCCCCCAGTTCCTCTCAATGTCTTAACAGCTTCTTGGCCATTCGCGATGTGGGGAATCGACATGATTGGAGAGATCAAGCCTACAGCATCCAATGGACACCGTTTCATCCTGGTGGCCATTGATTACTTTACCAAGTGGATCGAAGCAACTTCCTTCTCCTCCATTACAAAGAATGTGGTTACCCGCTTCATCAAGCAGAACCTCATTTGCCGGTACGGTATCCCTGACCGTATCATCACGGACAACGGTATAAACCTGAACAACACTATGATCACCGCTCTATGCGAGCAGTTCAAGATTCAACATCATAATTCATCTCCCTATCGGCCTAAGATGAACGGTGATGTCGAAGCTGCGAACAAAAATATCAAGAGGAACATTCAAAAGATGATAGTCACCTACAAGGACTGGCATGAGATGTTACCGTTTGCTTTGCACGGGTACTGTACCACGGCACGCACTTCAACTGGGGCAACCCCCTTTTCTTTGGTATATGGCATGGAAGCTGTTTTACCTATGGAAGTTCATATTTCTTCCTTGAGAATCATGAAGGATGTTGGTTTGAGTGAAGACTATTGGATTCAGACCCGGCTTGATCAACTTAACTTGATTGACGAGAAGCGACTTATTGTTGTTTTCCATGGTCATGCGTATCAGAAACGTATGATCAAGGCCTTCAACAAGAAAGTTAAAAAACGGGTATATCAAGTCGGGGACCTTGTAATCAAGCGAATCATCTTGCCACAAAGTGATCCCAGGGGAAAATGGACTCCTACTTACGAAGGACCATTTGTGATCAAAAACATCTTTTCTGGTGGGGCAATGATCTTAACCACCATGAACGGCGACGACCTGCCGCACCCTGCGAACGCAGACATAGTCAAAAGATACTACACATAAATGACCCGACAAGTTGAAAACCCGAAAGGGCAACTTGGGCAAAAATAGGCATCCCGGTGAATCGAAAACCCGAAAGGGCAACTTGGGCAAAAATAGGCATCCCGGTGAATCGAAAACCCGAAAGGGCGGTTCAGGAAAAAATTAGGGATAAACGAAAAAAATCTGTACACCCGGCAAGTTGAAAACCCGAAAGGGCGACTTGGGCAAAAAAGGGTTTCCCGGTGGACTGAAAACCCAAAAGGGCGGTCCAGGCGAAAGTTAGGGAATTAAAGCGTATGACTATGTCTCGTCGGATCACTTTAAGGACAATCTCTTCACGGACAAGCTCCAAGCTTCTGATCAATCTAATCATCTGCAGACAAAGCAACAAATGGACAAGATACTCAGAGTTGTGAAGGCTATAGCAGAATGGGAACCCCATGGAATTGTTACACATAGCCATCTTTCTTTGTATAAATTTTTCTCATTTTCATGACAACGTTCTCTTACTAAGATGACTGTCTCCTTTGTACAAAATACTTACACAAAGTTAATACAAAGACACTTCAAAGTGCAGAAAAATTGTTTGCCTTTTCTTTCTTTTTTACACTTATGTTTTATTTGAAAACGTCCAATGATTTATTAAATGAGCATATGCATTTGAATATAATCACTGCTTACAAATAAAACAAAATGAGAAAGGATAATTACTGATAGGTTGAAAGTATAGGAAAACGTCTTTATGATATTCCGGAGGAAATCCCCTGCAGTACATCATCCAGATCTTTGACAGAGATAAAGCCTTGAAATACATACCCCCAGTGGAGTTAAGTTTCAAAATCCCCATCAGATTGGAGTTTCCAAACTCTCAATCCCCAGCGGAGCCAGAAAACTTTGAACCCTCAGTGAAGATGAAGCTTTCTTCCCCAATGGAATCCAAAACTTCAAATCTTTAAACCTCAGTGGAGATCATCTAGTTTCCTCCATTATCCCTGAAGAGTCACTTTAAAACCAGGTAATTCCCCAGAGAGTTATTCTTCCCCAGTGAAGTCACCACGATCAAATCAGCGCGTCATGAAGATCCCCAGCGGAGATGAAACTTTGATCTACTAATCCCCATCAGAAACCATTTAGCTTTCCTCTGATATCCCCAACAGAACGGAGATCCTCATTCTTGAACTCCCCAGTAGATTGGCATACAACCCAAACTTCTGATCTCCCTAGCAGTATAGCTTTTCCCCACAGAGGTTGTCAAAGATCTTGAATCTCCAACAGTGGTCTTAGATTTATTTTCCCCGACAGCGGTCAAAGATTTCATTATCTCCAGCTATCCAGGATTTATTTTCCTCAGCAAAACAGCTAATCGGCTTTCATGCACATACATTACATTCATAAATCATAAACATTGATAAAACACATCTCATTGCATCATACATTTCATGCAACATAACTTTGTGTTTTCAGCTAACATTCTACCCTTTTCAGGATAAAATCAATAGCTATCTAAAACAGGTGTTCAGAACTCAGAAAACGGCTTAGAGATGCTCCAGAAACGGACGCTCTCTTATTTGCTTATTCAAATCAAAGGGCAGATTCCTGTTCCAGTTATGAAGCCTGGGTTCGACCAGATAATACTTTGATTATTTTGAAACCCGGAGATCGACCGGAAAATAGTTGGACCCCCTGTAAATCCTTCTGAAGACTGGACGCCAACCAGATAGAAAGCAAAGTATTGTGAAGCCTGGATGTAGACCAGATAGCAATACAAGACTGTGAAGCCTGGATGTTGACTAGATAACAGTAAGGTACACTGTGAAGCTTGAATGTTGACCAAATAACGGTTTACTTGGCCAATTACTTTGAAGCCCGGATTTGACCGGATATTAGTAGGCCCCAAATCAAAAGGGAAAACTGGATGCGACCAGATAACCATTTGATTTCCTTCTGAAGACTGGATGCCGACCAGATAGGAAGGAAAGTATTGCGAAGCCTGGATGTTGACCAGATAGCAATATAAGACTGTGAAGCCTGGATGTTGACCAGATAACAGTATGGTACACTGTGAAGCTTGGATGTTGACCAAATAACAGTTTACTTGGCCAATTACTTTGAAGCCCGGATTCAACCGGATATTAGTAGGCCCTAAATCAAAAAGGGAAAACTGGAGGTGACCGGATAACCACTTGATTTCCTTCTGAAGCCTGGACGTTGACCAGATAGGAAGTACAAGACTGTAAAGCCTGGATGTTGACTAGATAACAGTTCACTGTCACCTCTCCAACCGAAAGAGGACTCCCCAGTAGAATAATAGATGACTGAAGTTCTATTTCCACCACAACAGAGACTAGCGTTCCCCGGTATAGTACACCTCAACAATAGGTGTATGTGCCCTCATAAAGGAATCTCTTATACGATCAACTTTTCTTGGATGGCATCTTTAAGCCCATCTCCGACAAGATTCTGTCACATCTCCAAATGGCATCTTTAAGCCCATTCCCTCAGCTATACTCTGACGAGTGCAAATTTACGGGCACTCTAGTGTCCAATCCTCTTTTACCTTCGAGTCACGAAAGGCAAACTCGACAATTTAACTCTTCAGGTTCAAGAAGATTGAACAAGGGCAGCTGTTGTACCCCAAAATTTTCCCTCTCATTTTATCAAAATTTCTTATCACAAGGCTCTTTGAACTCAAGATCAAGCTAGGGTTTGCTCTGCTCAAGACATCTCCTTGCACTATTGACCTAAATTAGGGTTTGAGTTTGCACGGAGGTTTTTGGACTTTCAATGCTCAAAGTGACTTTCATACTTCATGTTGGACTCATAAGATTGTCCATGCCAAGTTTCAAGCCTTGAATCAAATTTTTGCCCAGTCAAATGGACGGTTGACCTAGAAATCAACTGTATTGGGAAAAAAGTCAACTGTGGCCAATTTACAGTCAAACCTCATAAATTTTGACCCACATCAACCTTATAAACTCATATGAACCATTTGATAAAGTTTGGACCACAACTCCTCAAGAAATTTGATCAGATCACCAAAAGGGCAAAATGGTCATTTTTAGGGTTTTGACTGCACAATGGCAATTTCTGATTTTTGACCTAGTCAAAGGCAAATTGAGCTCAATTATGGATTCAAGAACTCAATGGAATCATCTTGACCTATTCACAAAGTTCAAAAGATCTCAATTGCATTGGATTGACAGATGAATTTTTCAGTCAACTGATCAAAATTTGACTGTACACTGAAAAGTCAAACTTTGACTTTTTGGTCAAAATCAAGTGCCAAGTGTTATTTTTCATCAAGATGTTTCAAAACATGACACTTGTTCATCAAGAAACCCAATTTTGCAAATTAGGGTTTAAGATTGAAAATTTTCATAACTTAGAATTTTTCCAAGTTATGAAATTTTCTTAATTTTTCCCAACTTTGCCCAACATTTTCACCATGATGCATTTGGATTCAAACAAAACTTATAACATGAAAATTGTAGTCTTCCACAAATTCTACAACTTTTATTCACAAAGTTTTCTCAAAAGAAGCTTTGATCTCAAGTTATGATTTTTGGAACAAGGGTCCATGAAACTTTTAACTTGGTGAAATTTTGCCCTAGTTTAGGCAGGATTTTGACCCATCTTCATGACCATTTTTCACATAGTTCCACTTGGAATATCAAATTGCATTTCAAATATGGATTTTAGAGCATGTTTCAAGCTTTCCAAAATGTCCAAGAACTCTCCAAACTCATTTGTGGTTATGGAGAATCGAAGGCTTGAAGTTGGCAAAAACTCACTTTTTATCCATGGCATGTTCATAGTGATACAAGTTGTAAACTCTAATCAGCTTGCTTTGTACTTGATTACAGGCCTCAAAACCATTCCACACTCAATAATTAAATGTAAATCCATTGGTCTAAGGCTTTGTTTTGGTCATTAGAGCATTGCACACAAGATTAATCCCTAAATGGTAAAAGGTACATTACCATTTTTGCCAAAGTATGCTTTATGTCAAAACCACATCTTTTGAGACTTGAACGGGATCTTGTGCAGCAAATCATATCCACCAAGTTGAGGGGCCAAGGGCATAGTGTGCAAGCTGATAGATAGCCTGTACAGGCTTGTCTTCCATCACTTCTCATGTTTTGCTTCATAACCAAGAAATCTGTCCAATATCACATAACTTGAACATCTGTGAAAACCAACCTTGGCAAACATTTGGAACAATTTTATCACATCCCCTTGAGCCAGAAACACGAGCCTTGGAGCCTTCAAACCTCCTATAGCACAAAATCATCTTCATTTGGCAAAATAGGGCACTCCCTGCAGTTTGATTTTCACATCTCAAAACCCTCGTGCGTTTTGTCTCAAACTGCTTCAAACACCTTCCATACAACATATCCAAGCTATCCCAACCCGTAAACACTACCTGTAACTCCATTTACAAGGTTTTCCATTTTTTATTTCAGCTTGTGCAGGTTGAGTTCTGTAGGCTTGTTCAAGCACATTCAAGGCAAGCTAGGCATTGGAGAAGGTCAGGGGAAGGTCAAGCAAGCTTCCAAACATCTCAGGCCTCATTGAAAAGCTCCACATTGTCAGACACGAAGTCAACTGAAACAGGTTTTTGTTAACTTCCTATCTCTCTATTTAGGAACAATTAGGCTTAAGTTTGTGAATAAGAAATGTAGTATTCATAGCCATGAAGTTGTACATATGCTCAGTTTTCATTTTAGTTAAGCATGCTAAGAGAATTTGGTCCATGAACATCCTGGAAAAAATAGGTTAAGATTTAGGGCCAGAGAAATTCTCTCTGGTCTTTGAGAGTTAGGACAAGTTTTTTATATGGTTGGATTCATCTTGAAAAATGCTACAACTTTGATGTTATGTGTTTTTGCATTAGAGCACGTATGCAGGTTGTTCATGTTTGGTACAGGGCGCGCGCATATTGAATCAAGGTTGAAGACGAAGTCTGGCTTGGGCTGGGCTTTGGTTCTTTTGTTATTGGCACCCCCCCCCCCCCCCCCTTTGCTGAATGCACCCCCCTGGCCCAATTTCTTTATATTTTATATTTTTGTATTTATTTTCATTTTTTGATTTTATTTTATATTTTCTAAACATAAAAAATACCCAAAAATATTTTCAGAAATTTTCACATTTATTTTTATTATTTTTTTTTTAGACATGAAAATAATTATTAAGTAGAATACACTTTTATTTTATTTAATCAAAAAAACTTTTAAACCTTATAAAAATATAATATATTTTTACTTTTTATCATTTATACCTAAAATAATATTTTTCTCATATACTATTGTTTATCTAAATATTTGTGTATATTTATATTTTATTTTTGTATATAAAATAATCAATATGATATATATATTCTTAAAACAAAAAAACTAGGGTTCCCACCCTTATTAAAAAAAATAATAATCTTTTTTATTTATTTCTTTCTTTTTTGCATTAAATATTTTTTTACATACATAAAAAATAAACATAAACATTTTTGCATATTCATAATATGTTGTATATTTATTTAATTTGTTTATTTAAATATTATTCATTTATTATTCATGCCATTGATTCAATTTGGATGTAATAGTAAAATTAGGGTTTTAATTTCTTGCCAAATAATCCCCATTCAAAAATTATATCCCCATAATCATGTTGTAATAGTGGTAGATTTATTTTACGCATTTACGCTTTCAATTATGCCATGGTTAGAGATTAGGGTTTGTATGCAAAAATCCAAAATCAACAAATAGCTTGACTAATACAAGACCTAAATGCATGAAAATGACAAACACAATGCACACTTGCACCCCTAGGGTTTTCATCCACTTGTTGCCTTAAAATGGGCCATGTTATGCACGTTGAGTGTCTTTGGCAAAACAAAAACAAAACAAAAGATCATAGTCCCTCGATGACGCTATCTTGGTTGCCTAAACAAAATGATCTAGTCCCTCGGAAAATTGCTAAAGATACTTGGAAATATTGCTATCATGGTCAATACGATGACCCGCGCATGTCCCGTTTAACATCCTAATACAAGGTTGTTTACCAAATGCAATGGTAAAATAACACTGTCAAAAGGGTTAAAAATGTGTAGGAAATACCTTTGAGTAAAATAGGGTAGATAGCTCTTAGTTACTTGATCAAAACTTGCAAAACATCCTTGCTATTTTCAAACAGACTTCATAACACAATTTCAAAACATTTCCCAAAAAACAAACTTTCAAACATTGAAAAATCTTTTCAAAAGAAAATACACCTTTGTATATATTCAAACAAGAATCATTACAAAGGTTGCCACAACGATGGCCTCTTTTCAAAATATTTTCAAAACCACACACACAAAGCACCATTTCAAAAAACTGAAAAGCAAAAGCAAGTGATCTAAACAAGTAACTAAGAGCCCATGGATAACCATGGATGAAAAGGGTGCTTGCACCTTCCCTTTTCATAATCTACTCCCCGAACCCAAGAAAACATCTCAAAGGTCTTTCATGTGCTTTTTGACCTTTCCTTAGGATAAAACAAAAAGTCGGTGGCGACTCTTGTTAAACCGAATTGCGAACACAAACGCAAAACCTCAAGTCAGTTCTCCCACCGTATCACAGGCGGCTTAGGCAAAAAGGAGCATCTCGGTAGGCCGAAAACCCGAAAGGGCGGTCTAGGCAAAAATTAGAGATATAAACAGAATAAATTTCCCGCTAAGTTGAAAACCCGCAAGGGCAGCTTAGGCAAAAGTTAGGGATTTTCTTGGTAAGTAACTACGTCAGACGAAACTTGATCACCAAAGCAACAATATTCTCAGATCAACACCATACTTCAACGGAGGCTCCTGCTCAGGATTTCAAAAGTTGTTAGGGGGGATAGTGTTCATTGTATCTCAATGTATATTTTCCATTATGTATTACCATTTCCCAAATTTTGTAATCATCCATGGAGTCTCGCCATTCGCAGACTACCATTCTATTAACGAAATTCGAGCTTTTTCCCAATTCTTTGTATTCTTAATTTTATTTAGCTTGCAAAGACTTCATTTATTACTGATAATAACTTTTAAAGCAAAGAGATTAAAAAGCAAAATTGACTTTTCAAAAAAAAAGAGATCTTTACAATTCAATTTACTTTGGGATTTGTGATGAAACAATGACAACAAAAATGGTGATCCCAGGGATGAACAAATTTTGGTTGCTTTAAGAAGATTTACTTCCTTCATAAAGGTTTTCTCAGGTCATTTTGCTGGTATGTGCGCAATCTTTGTGTGTTTCCCAGATAGTTAAAGACGATATCAGTGGGTACAAAGTACAGTATTTGGGTTGGTGATCCCATTGTCCCCAGTCGAGTCTTGATTCACTTTTGATTTTTGGTTTGCATGGTCAGAAGCCTTCGTCCCAGCTTCCCCAGCAAAGGCTTCCCTCATATGATGAAAGGTTTTATTCCCTTGGTATGCTGAGGTGTCGCTCCTTTTACAGTATCGGCACTAGTGTTGACTTCTTGATATCCCGGGAGGGTTATCCCATGGCATCTCTTGTTGGAATGAGGGTTCATGGTGAAAATTTTCAACCCGCAGTTTCTTTTCTCTTGGGAGGTAGGCTTGAATTCCCCAGTGAGGTTTGGTTGTTTCGACGTCAGTTTGCCTTATTTAAGATTGATCTTGCAATCTCCAATAGGCATGTTACTCTTGGAAAATTGTTTCTCCGATGAACCCGGAAGCATGGTGCTTTATCCCGGTGTCTGTTTGATTTAAGCTACAATCGGATTATGTTCTCCTCAATGAAGTTAATGCAATAGGTTTGGTTTCTGCAGTCGCTTTCACCTTTCCCGAGTTTATCTTTATGATTGAAGCTTAGCCCAATGTTGTTATTAATTGAGGCGGTTTCATTTGTCTGCACTGATTATGTATCCTTTTATCAGCATATGCACAATAGCACTCGTACATTCATACATGCATCATACATTGCTAAAATCATCATTCATGGACATTGTGTTTCTGACCTTTACTGCAGCGCTCTTTGTTTGGTTGAATTTGGTCTTCCCTCTTGAGTTTATTTCTCAAAGGATGAATCTGCTTTGGCCGTCTTATTCCGGTATTTTTCTGAATTGGATTTGTGGTTGCATGACGATGTCGTGTATTATGGATTTCTGAAAACTTTGAATTTTTTGCTTGTGCCTTTATTTTGCACAAGGAGACTTTATCTCCTCAGCAGGAATATCATGGCATTTCTCCGAGAAGTCATATTTCTATCCTTGGAAAGCCATTTTTCTTTGCAACTCCCTCTTGGTAATAAGTGGTAGTCTCTTTATTTGAGATAGGTTACATAGTACCCTTTCCAGGCAGATCTCCTTGGTTAAAGAAGAAGTTGAGACCCGTTCTTGGCAGAACACCGGAGTTCTGGAAAACTTGATATCTTCTCTTTCTACCTTCAGTGAACGTTGGTAGTACATCGACAGTGAACGTCGGTGTTTGTTATCTTTTTGCTATCTTCAGTGAACGTTGATAGTTCATCGTCAGTGAACGACGGTGGTATGATATCTTCTCTTTCTACCTTCAGTGAACGTTGGTAGTACATTGGTAGTGAACGTCGGTGTTAGTTATCTTTTTTCTATCTTCAGTGAACGTTGATAGTTCATCGTCAGTGAACGGTGGTGGTATGATATCTTCTCTTTCTACCTTCAGTGAACGTTGGTAGTACATCGGCAGTGAACATCGGTGTTTGTTATCTTTTTGATATCTTCAGTGAACGTTGATAGTTCATCGTCAGTGAACGGCGGTGGTATGATATCTTCTCTTCAGTGAATGTTGGTAGTACATCGGAAGTGAACGTCGGTGTTTGTTATCTTTTTGCTATCTTCAGTGAATGTTGATAGTTCATCATCAGTGAACGGCGGTGGTATGATATATTCAGAGAACGACGATAGTACATTGGCAGTGAATGCCGATGCTTTTTATCCTCCTCTCTGATTCTATTCTCGTGGTTTACCAGTGATTTATTTTCCTGGTGGGATTGCTCTTTTGCTTCTGCATTTTGTGTTGCCTCCCCAATGCTACTTTGTGTCTCTTCTGTTCATATGCATTCATATGCATAAAAATTTGCATGGCATCTTATGGCCAAAAACAGGGTTTGTTTTATATTTAAGTGTCTTCGATCACGTCGACACGAAGATTTTTAACATTCGTATCTCCATATAGAAGAAACTTAAATAAGGGCAGCTGTTGTACCCCAATTTTTGCCCCTAAGATCCCTTCATCATACCACATTGTTTCAATCACCACAAAATCACATTAGGGATTTTGGTTCTTCTCCCTATCTTTAGCTTTGCTCTTTGAGAAGTTACCAAGCACCTTGATTTGTTTGTTTTTGTGATCATAGATATTGTACTTTGATTTTTCTCTCTAATTAATAAAATGAAATATTGGTTTGTCTTACTTGTTGATAATGTAGGTAAAAGCAATGAGGTTTAGCAAGTTGCTTCATGGGTTCATGAGTTTATTTTCATGCCCTAGTTAAAAGCTTGAGAGATTCAAACCTCACCATTGAAGTTGTTTTGAAGTTGATATGAAATTGGTTTTGGTGGCCATAGGTCCTCATCATCATCCTCAAAAATTTCTATTCACAAAGGAAGAATATTGGCACAAAAAGTTTGTTCAAACTTGGCAAAGTTCCACCAAGCATTATCTTGATCTAGAGGCTAGGGTTTTGGACTTCAAAGAGGCATATCTTGCTCATCTTTTGTAATTTTTGAGTGATTCCAAAAACATTATTCTTTTCAAATATTTACCAACAAATCACTTCAAAAGTTCCAAAGAGTTTTCATGTAGAAGGAACTTGGTGAAGAAGAAAGATCACAAGTCATCCAATTGAATCCCTAATTTTCCATATGTGACTTCAAATTGTCATAACTTGGTCAATTTTTATCACCTTGAGCCCATTATATTTCCATTATGATCTTAAGGATGTGTACCTCATGCCTTCTTTTATGTGCAAAGTAAGAAAATGGATGGAAGTTGCCTTAAGAATGCAAAAGATTATAGGTCATTTCATGATTTTTAGCCAACTTCAACAAGTCATAACTTGCTCAATTTTTGGAGATTTTGAGTGATTCAAATTGCAAAATGTCATTCAATAGATCTACTTAATTCCATCTTTTTGGGTCAAGAGCAAATTCTAAGTGGAAAGCCATGTTTGCATGCAAGAGATTATAGGTCATTTTTAAAGAAGAATTTGAAATATTTCTAAGTATGGAAAGTCAACTCTTTTTCTCCAACTTTGACTCCATGTAATTTTCAGCTCAAGCCTCCAATTGATTCCATTCCTTTTCATTGCAAAGTTTATTACCTCATATTTCCAAAGCATCAAGAATCATGCCTTAAGACTCCCTGAGATGGAAATGTCATTGTTTCAAAAGTGGTAACTTGGAATTGAAGTTTCCCTGCAAGTCAGAATTTGAATTTCATGTTACAACCTCTAAACCTCAAATTAGCATGCGTTTTGGGTCTAAACATGATTAGCCAACTTTCCCAAGTGGATTAGTGCATCAAAACGCAAGAATTGGATGAGTTTTGGTGAAGTTTGGATCACACTTCACTCGTGCATCAGGTTTGCACGAATTCCCTCCAAAACGCATCATTCACTCTTCCTTTTGATCCCATTTGCTTCTCCTATAAATACATGTACTATCCCATTCATTTTCTCAAGCTTAGATAGCTAGAATCACCCTGCCAAACTTGCTTCACAACTCAGAATTCAGCTACTTCGAATCCTATTCTCAAGCCTTTTTTAATCCATTTTCTCCATCAATTCACCTTCCTTGATCTTCCCTGAAGCTAACCATACCATTACATTAAAGAATCGTGCCCTATATTGCTCCATAGAAGTCCAGTTTCAGAGCTCTGCAACTCAACTTCAATAGGTAGATTCCTTCATCAATTCTTCAAAACTTTGGTACCATTGTATTGCTCTCATTGTCCTGGTTCTAGTCGCAACACTTACTTTTATCTAGAAACACATTTTGACCATGAATTTTCAAATCCCCTTTCAAAATTTTCTTTCCAAATTGCTTGAGTTACAGTTTATATAAAAATGGCGCGAGGGTATGGTTATCTTCGTCTTGAAGAGACGAAACGAATGGCATAGGTCTGAGCTTCTGATTTTACAGTTTGAGAGACCTGCAATTCGTGAGGCTGGAGGTTAAAGATGACCAACGTGTCACCTTCTAACCAATGAAAGCGTGCCATTTGTATTTTTTGAATTTCTGATTTTACATTTGATTCAGTGATTTATTCAGTAAAGACCATGATATGCACAGCGCACCAGATCCCTTGGATTTGATTACTAACACGTTTTGACTCTCATCCAATGGTCCACATCTTTTTCTTTTATTTTCTTTTTCTGATTTTTATATTTTAATTGTTTTAAATTTCAAAAAATCATAGAAAATTCATTTTTAGTCCAAAAAATCCAAAAAAATTATGAAAAATATTTTTGATTATTCTCTTTCTGATTTTTATTTTTTCACAATTTAATTTTGTGTATTGGTATTTTTTATGAATTTTGCACTTATTTGATTTATTTAAAATGTTTAAAAATACTTCTACACATTTTTAAATTCTAAAAAAATTATGGAATGATCCAATGACATTGTGACAAATATTGGTGACTTTATTTTATTTTTGTTTCTGACTTTACTATTTTTTAATATTTTTGTTTATTTTACCCATTTATTTTAATTTTTAAAAATAGTTTCTGACTTTTAAAAATTCCCAAAAAAATTGCATAATTACTTGACCTATTTTCTGATTTTTCTATGATCTTATCTTTCATTTCTTGATTAATTTGAATATAATTGACTTTTTCCCCATTATTTTCCATTTTTTTAAACATTTTTTAAACCCTTTAATGCATATATTAAATATATTATAATTTTGTGAATATTTTCTGGCTGTCTTGGGTTGATTTTTTTATCATGGCTTTATTAACATCATTGGATCCATGGTGTTGAGTCTAACTCTATAAAAAATGGATGAATGATTTTAATAATAGTTTGATTAAATATTAATTCAAATGTGGTTTTCTTTTTTACCCTAATTCCCCTTCATCTCATCCCCTTCTTATTGCACTAAGTGTTGTTGGAGCATGATCTCTATATCATGTCTCAAAACAAATGGTGTATAGATTGCTATTGATCGGCCTCAAAATAGGTGTGACTTCTATATAAGTCCATTTACGATTGCTTAACATAACGCTAAATTTTTTCCCGATTCGAATAAATGATCATTCGTGGCCCAAACTTATGATTGCAAGCCCAAGTATGTTAATTTGATCTCTTTGATCCAATAACCTTGAGATTCATTGTGTGGAGGCTTTGGTTCTACCAATCCTCTAATGGATCTACAACACCTTTGGTCAACGCGGATCACTTAAACATTGTTGATCATTAAATAGTACTTGTGAGAATTCCAAATGGATGATATACTTGACAAAAAGCAAATGCAACTTGTTGTGTGGAGGCTTTGGTTCTACCAATCCTCTAATGAGTTCCAAATGCAAGTTTCAAGATGGTCATCCAACTAACCACTAATTATTGACTTGTTTATTTTATGCTTTATTCTTTTTATGCTTTATGTACTATTTATTTTTTAGGATTTTACATTTCATGTCATTTTTTATCTTTGCTCATTTGAGCATTTATTTATTCTTGTCATTTTTACTTTGCTCACTTGAGCTTTTCTTTTCTTTTCCTAAGATACTTAATAATCAACATAAACCCTAAAAAACTCTTAATGGTACTTGGACTATTTGGTTACTATCCTTGGCATTATGGAGTAGTGGACTTTTCTGGACTTAGGATTAGAAATCTTGGCCTATCTTGGAGACCTTGTGATATTATATGATAATTTTATCTGGATCTCTTGAGGTTTACCTCAAGACATTGGGTTGCTTGTTTGTTTTTATGTGCAGGTTTTTGTGATTGCATCCTTGATTTGTAATCTGGAATTCACCCGTATACAGTCGTTACTCTGTCCAATTTTTGTGAAGACTTAATATATTTGAAGAGGTCTAGTATCTTTGCTTGCTTGGTTTCAATCCAAAGAATGGGAATTCTATCTTGACTCATAATGTCAAGTTTTTGGCTTCTTGTTGGTTAGATGGTCCTTATCCTTAGCTTTTACCTTGTGCTTTAGGATAGTCTCTTCTTCTCCTCCCATCTTCTTTAATTTCAAAAATCTTCTCCCTCCTTTTAAAAACTCTTCTTGTTTTGAAACGTAAACACTTTCATAATAAACTTGGACTTAGGTCCATGCATTTTCAAAATATTTTCATAAATAAAACTCAATCAATTTAATAATACTTTGACTTTTTTTTTCATGAGAAGACTAAAAGTCAACCAATCTCATTTCAAACCATTTTTGCCACTTTGGCTTTTACCCTTAAACTTTTTCTTAAAAGATTAGACTCTTGTCAATCTTTGTAGTGATGCAAACAACTATACTTCTACAATATGTAGTGAAGAGAGACATTTTCCACTTGGGTGTTGAGTGAGGCATTGTTGATTTTAAAATCCAAGCCATATCCTCCACTTTGAGATGATGCAAATCCTCCTTTCTCATGATTGTGGGTAGTAAGTATGTTTTCCACACGGACAATGACGATGATGCCTTATCTCTTAAAATTAATCAGCACACTTATGTTTCAAATCTTTTAAAAGAGGAACTACGTGTACCCTGATCCCCTATTGCACGAAAGGTGGTACGTAGGCACTAAAGGTTAGCAACCGCGGCGGGTGCAAAAATCATAAAAATATATCTTTTTTCTCACCTCCACAATCCATTTTATATACAACACATTTTTATAGCCAAAATATACAAATTTTACAAAGAGGTTCCTGCGGAGTATCGTAGATGTTTAGGGTGCTAATACCTTCCCTTTGCATAACCAACCCCCTTACCTTGAATCTTTCCCCCTTTTTGGGTTATTCGCTCTTTTCCTATTCCTTTGGAAACAATAAAGCGTGGTGGCGATTTTTATTTTGATTTGTATAAAGTCTAGTCGATCCAATGGCTTAGTCTTGAACATTTATACCGCTACACCTGTTCTTCTGGAATTTCTGAACTTCCTTTGCCTTTGCTTCCACAGCTGATTGACTCTTCTGGAGAGAAGAGACAATTCGTCTTCTTCTGATGAGGATCCACCAAATATTTCTTCTATTGCCCGTAAAACTTTAGAATCATATTTTTTGTTAGATTTAAGGGCTAAAGGCTTACCTTGTTTCTGGGGCTCATCATCTTCTAACTCTATCTCATGACTTCTGAGATAGCTGACAAGTTCTTCTAGAGATATTTTGTTCAGATCTTTTGCCAGTTTGAGAGCAGTGACCATGGGTCTCCATTGCTTTGGTAAACTTCTGATGATCTTCTTTACATGATCAACAGTTGAGTACCTTTTGTCCAGAACTTTCAGCCCAGCAACCAGAATTTGAAATCTTGAGAATATTGCTTCAATAGTTTCACTTTCTTCCATTTTGAAGGCTTCATACTTCTGAATAAGCGTAAGGGCTTTGGTTTCTTTTACTTGAGTGTTGCCTTCATGCGTCATTCTCATAGAATCAAACATGTGTTTTGTTGTCTCTTTGTTTGTAATCTTCTCATACTCTGAATATGAGATGGCACTCAGGAGAATAGTTCTGGCCTTGTGATGATTTCTGAAGTCTCGCTTTTGATGATCTGACATTCTTTTTCTGTCAATTTTATGACCATTTTTATCAACCAGATGTATGTATCCATCAATCACCATATCCCAGAGATCAGCATCATGAGCCAGAAAGAAGCTTTCAAATCTGTCTTTCCAGTAATCAAAGTTCTCTCCATCAAAGATTGGAGGTTTGCCGTTGATTCTGTCTTTCTCATCATGGTAGTCATTGTTGATGTTCTGACTTGGCCCCACCATAGTGTTTTTCTTAGCTTGGATCTTTTACTGACATGGTTAAGTGCTTGAAATTAGAACCGGGCGCTCTGGTGCCAATTGAAGAATGGAAAAACACAAGAAAGGGGGGTTTGAATTGGAATTTTTAAAACTGAAATTAAAGAACAAGTTGGTTATCCTAGTTCGTTTGAACTCAAACTACTCCAGTCCACTCGTCAAGGTGATTTCGACTCTCTCTGACGAGGTCTTAATCCACTAATCAATCTTGATTACAAATCTACTTTGACTACTGGCAAAGTCTTCTTGAGTATAACCACAATCCAGTTTTTTCTCAAGGAATTGCACTAACTAATATAATTATAAGACGATGTACAGTAATGTTTTCTTACAAAACAGTATCACGGTATGTGATGTTTTACACAGTTGAGAGAATTGTATGTATGAAAATTAGAAAAGATTGCAGCTTTTTTTAGTGTTGTGAAATTGTAAACGATTTATCCTCGCGTCTTATTTAAATAGGCGCAACATGAATGATCTTTTGGAAACATGATTAATGACAGTCAAGGTGCTTTCCAAAAATAAAGATTCTTGTTCCCTTCCAGCCGTTACTCTTGAAATGGAAATATTTAATTTGTAATGCTTCAAAATATTGAGGTATGTGTTGCTGCTTGCTTCCGAGCTTTTGAAGATCAGAGTCATAAGATCTTGTTTGCAGCGTTATACTTACTTTCCCAGAGTTGTGTAATCAGAGTTAAAACATCTTTCTTTTAGCGCAACTTCTGATCTTCTATCATCAGAGCTTTTTGAGAATTGTCTACGTTCACAGCAGGAACAGCCTTGTAGCTTATCTTCTTATCTTGTTCCATAAGAACTTATCTACAAAACAGAATATAATTTTATAGTGCATATTTATTTTTTGTGTTTGTTATCATCAAAATTCTTACTAGGGTTGTAGAATCAAATTATGTTCTAACACTTCTTTCTCTCATAACTCTATGAAAGAAACTATTATTTGAATCACCATCCTTAAGCCATTTGACTCTAGATTTTTGAACTAGCATATTTTCTTTAATCCGCAAATTCAACCAAAATCTACTAGTCGCCTCTTTCCTTTTTGTCAAAATAACTGGATGCATCTCTTTCATCTCTATCTCCAGCCTTTTATCACATAAATTCATATCCTTAGCCCCTTCCTCCATCTCCAAATTTATCCTACCAAACTCTGCTTTGTTCTGCCACTTTAGTCTCTCTTTAAGAAGCTGAAGTTTTTCCTTTAAATCATAATCACCTCTTCCTTCCACTTTGAACTCCTTTTCCACAAATGGTAAGAAAGAATTGAAAGTAAACCACTCATTATTGAATCTAAATAGTTTAGGGCCCCAATTAGTATTATCCACCACCAACCAAACGGGACAATGATCTGATATATCTCTATATCCTATAATTTGACCAATCACACTCCATCTATTCACAATTAATTCCGACATAAGAAACCTATCAATCCTACTCATGGATTTCCCATCGCCATTATACCAAGAGAATTTCTTACCTTTACAAGGTAAGTCCACCAACTCACTTTTCTCAATAAATTCCGAAAAGTACATCTCACTATTAGACTCCTCAACGATCTCCCTTTTCTTTCCCTATAATTTTGGTAGAGTTGAAATCACCTCCAATTAACCATTCCCCATCATTATTCTTCTCCTTAAGCTCTAACAACTTCTCTCATAACATCTTCTTTTTACTAAGCTCACATGATGAATAAACATTTACCACATAATAGAAAAAATCCATACACAACACTTTGATGCCCAAGAACCCCCCTCCTTTGAAACTATGCAAAACCTCCATCTTCCCTTACTTCCATAATGTTATAATACCTCCCGATGCACCCCTTGAATTAGAATACGAATAACCTATCTTCAAATTATTCCACAAACTTTTCGCACAAAAGTCTTGCATACAAGTAAATTTAATTTCTTGAATCATGAAAATATCGGTTCCGCCCTTTTTAATCAACGTGCTAATTCTCTTCCTTTTAAACACATTGCCAGTTCCTATAATCATTTTAAGCATTTATTATTCTCCTTTCCAACTAATTTCATTTTTTTTATCCATTCTCTCCAACTCCTCAATCTTTTTAACAAAATTGGTCTTTCCATCAAAATCCCTTACTCCCAACGCCCCAATAACCGTCCATAATTTAATACCAACGGTATCCTCCATGAACTCTCATTGTTTGCCATTATTCCTACCGATATCCGAGTTCTCATTTTGATCCCCATAAGCCACTGAACTACTCCATTTTGAAAGTCCCACCGGAGCCGAGAAGCGATGCAGAATAGGTGAAGAGTTCGAAGCTTGATTAACATTATCTTATTTCATAATGTTAATATATTTCATATATTTTTCTAATTTGGAATGTTGTAGTAACTATAGACTTTAGATCCAATAACAATAAGAATATACAGAAAACCAAAAAGTTTTCAAATCAATGAAATTGTCCGAAAGTGATTACTCTTACTATCATTAAATTATTCTAAATCAAAATATTACAAATAAGTAAATCTAATTTGAGTAAAATATTTCAATTTATTAGTATTGTGCAAGGGATTCCGAGTAGAGTATGGGAGTTTATGTAAAATCTAGAAACTATTAGCCATCAAACTACCCCAATAAAAAGAATATACAGCATAAATAACAGAAAACTAAGAGAATAAAATGAAAACTACACCAATGAATTCATAAAGGGGACACAACCATTAAATAAATAAAACTGTCAAATTTCATAAAATATCTCAAACAATACTTGTACTTGCCAAAAGAAAAATACAGTTCTAAGAAACAATGTTCTTCCTCTCCCTCATTCTCCGAAATGTTAAAGTACTTCAGCTCATAGATATATCTATCTTTCTTTGAGGCAGTATATATAAGCCGATCTCTCAGAGTGTGTTTCTTCAAATATTTCTTGATAAAATACTTCAAATAACTGCCACCAATGATATGTTAAACAAACTTTAGTTTATGGATTCAAAATCAACACACACTATGTAATTTGTTTTTATACATTCATTATAGAAAAATAAATTCAGTACTAAAAAATGAATTACCGCTTAGAAAAGTTGCTGTGAGAGGTAACAGTAATCTTGAATTTCTCCCTGGTAACGGTGTCAGAATCACCAAGAGCATCAACTTTGCCACCCACCTTGATTATTTCTTGAAGAAACTTCTCAAAGGAAGCAATATCCATGATCTTGTCTTCCACTGGCTTAGTACAGTCAATAGTGAATGTTAGTACTAAATAGGATATATTGCATAACAATACCAATTTGTTCAGCTTCTACTATTATATAGTTATCGCTGCATATTTGATCAACACCAAAACCAAAAAACAAAAACATTGCCATAGTACGGCGGTGGTTTTACCTGGAAAAACACAGCTTCACTGTAGTTACACTGAACGCAACAAACAGCCTTGGTACGAGAAAGAGTTGGATCTGCAGCTACATCCTGCAAGACTTGAGTGCGCTCTCCAAGAGAGTGATGAATCTCATTTCTATACACACAGAAGTTATCAGCATTCTCCTGAACAACATCATCTCAACAATAAGCTAATAATGCTAACAGGAAGTTACAATAGGTTACCATCTATGAAGAAAACGACTCGATGAAGGCAGGTGTGATGTCTTCTCTCAAATGTATGCACTTTTTTCTTCAAGAAAATCTGATGATTATGTTCCTTACAGCAGTTCCATCAAAAGCTCCTTCAGATGAACCACGGGTGGAAATTTCTGAACCATTACGAAGTGCAGAAACGACATCCTCACAACTTTTTTCCTGTAATTAGATATACAATGTAATCCACTTAGACAGGAACCCACTTAGACAAGACATATATGTTTGAGTTTCAAAACATAAGAATTGAAGCAGCAAGAAGCAGTAAACGATCTTCGAAACGCAATTATTCTAAAATACCTGAACTTTCTCCATATCATATTTAGAGAAGGAAAAGGTATTTGCAACATGTGGCTTCGAATTCCTGAACAAATCATACATCAGTTTATTATTACGAATTCTTAAACATACCATTCAAGTCTGATAAAACAACCTCTCTGCAAAAAGTCTGAAATTTTTTTTATTATAATGTGTATCATCATTATTTTAGTTCTATGGTTTCCAATGGTGCTTTTGACAAGAGGAAAAACAAATTAGAAAAGAGAACATCCAATTAAGTTTCCTGCACCGATTATCTCTAAATGCTATATAACAGCCCATGATGTGGCAAGTTAATTAAACAGCAACGCAAAAAACATTCCAAATTATTATCAACATTACTTACAAAGTTCTCTGTACAGAATCAACATCTTTATTATAATGTGGACAGTAACTGTCAAACAGTTTTGTACGTAATGGGTTGTTTATGTGTAAAGTATGAACAAAACCTGAATTCAAACACATATATTATTAGAATATGAACATCAACTTCATAATGTATTCCAATATTATGAACATCACCACCAGGAAATCCCATAGCTATTTTATTGTCAGTGATGTATGTCATATCCAAATCAAACTCACCCTCATGTGACAGAGTTGAAATTTTAAAAGTAAGAGAAAACTGAAATTAATATGGAAGATAAGTTAATACTTCACAAAACTTCATTGGAAAACGTTGTAAACAGCTCGCGGCATGCGATACACTACTAACTGCTCGCGGCATATGTCATAAAGCCACTCACTGAAAAGAAAGAAATTTCCACTATTTTCAGAAATTTCTCTTTAGATACAAACATTTCAGAAAACAACATCAACGAATATAAAGCAATTATGTAAAAATTCCACACAACCTTGCTATCATTCACTTCCCCTGCAAGAAGAATCACAGATGAATTTACGATCCAGCTTCTTTTGATTTTCCATCAACCTGCAAAAACAACAAAAACAGCAGTCAAGAAACACATAAAAACAATAAAAACAAAACCAAGGCAAACTATACTCACCATTTTGCTAAAGTCTTTCTTAGTTTCACTACATCTCTATTTGACTGTCCTCCATTCCATATGATTATGATTTACCCTCTAGTGTGGATATTCTCCACACATTCCCAGCATGCTTAAAATGAAATTCTAACATATAATTCAGAATTGATGCTACCCTAAAGTCCTCTTTAATGCTTAAATTTTCTGTCATATCAGGTCTTGATATCCCCCTGTACCAAAGTAAATTCAGAATTGATAAATGCAAGGAAGCCTCTTTGATAAATTTCAAAAATAGTCCCATAAAGATTTATAAATCCCAGGCAACAGACGTTGATGCTGTGAACACGAGGTGGTTGCACCGCGGGTTTTGCAGGGGAAGCCCTCAAATGGAAAGGTGCAGAATCATCTCTAATATCAAAGAGATCACAAACATGAGAAACTCAGTTTCAACAAACGGTTACCACTGCAGGACAGATTTATCACAAGTGTTAGAAACAATCTCCGCCGAGAATGATGGTCATTTTGTGTTAGAGAAACTCCTTGTAGGCGACCTCTTTAATAAATGTTTGGTTACACATTGAATTTGATTAATCTAGGGTGACATCTTGATTTTTTTGAAATGTCAAAAATGTGGCTTTTGACAAAAATATCAAACTCACTGTCAATCCAAAGTATCTCACTACCAAAAGAAAATCTACTGTGATACTTTAACAAACATGTAGAGTGCACAATTGATATGGAATATAACAACACCAAAATTATCTCACTTATTCACCTCTTAGATAAAAAAATAAAAAACGAAATGCACACAGAATCAATCTCATAACAGCAATATTATATGGATCAATTATAATTCATAGTCAAAAGATGTTCTTAAGAAACAAACATGGTAAATATATTATGAGTTTGACAAATATGCACCTGCAATCGATGTTTGAACACAGAGTCATTTGATATTCGACACAATTCAAGCGATTGGAAACAACAGGAGCAACACGCAACGGATTGAACACGTCTGTAGCAGAGCAACAAACAACTTCCATAAGCTCGTAGCGAACTCACGGATTTCAGAGTAGCAGGTTGCAATTTTAAACTTAAGTTAGCACTTACTAGATAGCTTCCTGGGTTTTATATAATTCATTCATTAGAACCTTAGGCTTTTCCTGCTTATGTTATTATAAAAGTGGCAGGACATTTCGGAGGAAAACATGGCTAAACAATTGAATTATTTCCTTGATAAGTATCCGAGTTAAAGGTTCAGGCTAATAAAATTAGACTTACTTTTTTTCTGTATCAATTCCTCCGGTTCCCTCTTTAAAGTTGAGTAAGTCTTGGCTAATTCTGGTTTCATGAAAATTTCCAGTTACCCTCCCAACATTTTTAGACCCCAAACAGTGGATGCCGGTTCCCAAATGCGACGATAGCAACCCGATAAATGAAAATGTTTTTGCTTAATGATCTTAAGAAACCTCAGAAGTAAATCAAGCTTTACCAAATTCAAAGAAAATCTCAACCCAATGTTTAACAATATTACTAATTGAAAACTATAATGGAAATAGGGATCCAAATAAAATAGAATCAATTTATATCATATTTGCATAATTAAATGAACCTGCAAAACGCATCTGTTTAGAACGCTTATAAATCAAACCAAAAAGGAATTGAGAAAATCAACTTGTGCCAAAAATCACTATGTGGGGATAATAGTATTTATATTATTAGGTATTAGTATAGTTATTGGGCTTCTAATAATTATTGGGATTTTACGTTTATTAGTCATTAACTTATCCATTAAAAGTATTATATAACGTAGTCTCATATAGACATTTAGAATCAATCAATCAAATGAAAAAGTTATTTTATCTTCCTTTATTTTAGTTAATCAATTTAATGTTCTTCCCTTTTAATGTAGAAAACCATAATTCTTAGATTTGATAGGAAAACTTCCTATCAATTAGTGCTTTCTTCGATGAGCTCTCTCTCTCTGGTTAATTGAAAATGGTGATTCCGGTGTTCAATGGTGAAATCGATGCCTATTAGTGGGTGCTTTTTACCAAGAAATACTGCAAGCAATGGCTTACACCAAAGACGTTGAAGATGACGGTGGCTGGACTTGCCATGAAAGGTTCGGCTCTCACATGGTGGCTCCGTTGGTACCCTCGCCATTCAAAGGTGAATTGGGATGCATTTACAATAATATTTCTATGGCAATTTAAGCTTGAGTGGCGGGTAATTCTGTCTTTACCTGATGATGAAGAGGACGTGGAATTTGAACCACAACAGTTGGTTTGATGTAGCAGCATTGATGAACAACCAATAATGATGGACGAAAGAATCAATAATTCCAACCAATTTTCTTCTTCACCTGTTGTTTCACATCTGAATTTGTCACTATCGATTAAAGGTTCCATTGTTCAATCTCTCATTTCTATCGAAAACCCATTCAACAATGACCATATACCTTTCTTCATCCAGCCAGAAAATCAAGATGGCAACAACGTAGTCCAAACATATGAGCTCATAACAATAGGTCACGACATTGTTCTGATGGTCATCGGCGAACAAAAAGACCTTATCACTGCAATTTGCAAGGATAAAGATCTACGGTTCGACTTCAATTTTAGTTTCTTTGTTTCTGTTTCTGGTCGTTCCTCTTGCTTTACACTGCAATTTGCAAGGATAAAGATCTATGGTTTAGGTATCGAGCATTGAGTTTTAGCGAGTATGCGGGATTGTTGGATTTGGGCTAGTGAGTTATAGTCGCAAGTCGTCAGTATACGTCCTAGGATGAGTGGTGTGTCGCAGTTCAGTTATGTTTGGGTAACTTGGTATTGTTCAAGGGTGGTACGTTGGTAATCTACAAGGACGAGGTGACCTTGTGATTTTCTGGAAGGAGAGCGGTAACTGCAAGTGTAATTCTTGAGTTCGTACTTATGCGTGAATGATGGCATCTTTTCGTGTTTGCGTAGCACGCGTGGTTTTATCCTTTCTGATTATTTCAGTTTTGGTTTGTATAACCATTTTGTTGTTTTTGTTTTAGCGATGGTGTCGGTGTTGTGTCGTAGGACTTTATGTTCCTACCTTTGATGACTCGTTTCCGAGGTGTCGGTTCGAGTGTATGACTAAGTCTATGGTTGAGGCGTTAGGATGGTATCGATCTTGTTTGTTTAGTTCTCGAGCGAACCGGTGTGTCTGCGACTTGTTTAGTTGTTGGGTGTTAGTTGATTGTCGAGTGCATTGTATGGGCTTCGCATCTCGGCATGGTTGTTCTTGTCTAAACGTTATGGCTAGGGAGATGCCCTTGTGTTAGGTGTATTTTGTATGTTGTTTAATTAGCGCAAGGATTGAGTGGACGAATGCGTAGGCATGTCCCGATTTGTTCGTTTTGGTCAAAATTTTCGAGGCCGAAAATCTTTCAAGTGGGGGAGAGTTGTAACACCCCATTTTTGATTAAATGTTAATTCGGTTATTTGAAGTAAAAATATTCATAATGATAAAATACTATTTTGAGTAATATTAATTTGGTGTGTAGTAATATTTGGCTTTGTTTGATTAATTGGCATGATTAGGTTTATATAGAATAAATATTATTTAATGTAATATTGTTTAATAGGGTTATATATTATAATTTGAATTAAATAATTGTTGGGGCCAAATTAAAATTTTAGAAAGATAGAGGGAGGAAAGTTAGTAGTAGAAAGAGAGTTTTATAAAATAGAAAAAGGAGAAGTTAGTAAGAGTAGAGGAAGAAGAAAAGAAGAGAGGAGAAAGAAGAAAGAAAAGAGGAGAAGAGAAGAAAGGAAGCTAGGGTGGAGTTACAACATCTTCATCAACTTGTTTCAAGAAAACCCACACCAAGGTAAGAGGTTTGATTCTCCATCTCATATTGTTAGGTTTTTGTATGATATATTTTGGATTTAGGGGTAAAAATTGATAGTTGATTTTTTAGGGTTTTGTTGGTTGATTGTTAGAATGGTTTAGAAAAGTTGGATTAGGAGTATGGTTTGTGGGTGTATTAAGTGCTAGCTTTTGGAAATTAAGAGTATGGAAATGGGAAAGAAAACCATGGTAGTTGAATGAGAAAAACTCAAAAGAGTGGAGTTTTCACGCAGGCCTCACAACACGGGTCGTGTTGCAGCACACGGGTGCCCGTGTTGCTGCTCTGACTTGGCATTTCTTGGCTCGTTCTGGTGGCCTCTCAACACGGGCCGTGTTGCAGCACACGGGTGCCCGTGTTGATGCGTCTGTAGCCTCCAAAATTCTAATTTTCGCACTTCCTTTAGAACCCGTTTGTGTTTCGATTTCGGTAGATTCGTCGACGGAGCAAGTTGCTCCGAATCCAAAGAAAATTGATGTGCTAGTGTAATCCGACGTGTAGCTTGACGTAGTGAAGTTCGTCTTGCGAAATTTCGACTTTTAAGAATCGACCCGATTTTAGTGCGAATGAAATAAGTTGAGTTTAATCCCGAATCTAACCGTTCGAGTTACATTTCGGTGACTCGATCGCGATGAGAAACATTGAGAATAATGCCGGTTCATTGATAATGACTTTATGTTGAAATATACTTTCCGATTTGGAATTGTTGATAGTTGATGGTTTATGTTTTGGTTGAGTAAGTAATCTTGTTTGTATACATTTTACTTGACGTTGAGATTGATAAATTATATGTATGCATGCATGTACAATAGTTGATGTTCCATTGGTTGGATTTGATGGCATGTGTATGTTAAGATCATTGTGAGTCTTAATTGCATGCATTGGTTATATTGTACATTGCATGGCATGGTGGTCTTGAAACAGAGACGGTGGAACTTTGGGTCCACAATATCTAGACGGTGACCCTATTGTGGGAAAAGACGTAGTGACCTTGATCCGGAAGGGAAACATAGGTGGTGGAACTTTGGGTCCACAATATCTAGACGGTGACCCTATTGTGGGAAAAGACGTAGTGACCTTGATCCGGAAGGGAAACATAGGTGGTGGAACTTTGGGTCCACGAGTCAGTACCGCATTTACATACGTTGAGTCGTGTTGTGAGTCACATGTATAATTGTGCATGATATGTATGTGTGTTGATGTGTTTGATTATGTGCCAATATTGTTGTTGTTTGAATTATGGTTATGTGCCAAGGATGTGAGTATTCGGATAATCGGTTTATATGGTTAATGTGTTGGAAATGGATTCCTTGAGTAAGGAGGCTACAGGTGATAAAATGAACATGATCATTATGTATTGCTTTAATTATTGCCATTTCATTTACTTAAAATTATATGTTATATGATTATTGGAATTCTTACCTTTTTGTTGGCCAATGCTTTTGATGGCATTGTGCAGGTACCGAGGACGGTAGCGCGAGGCGCTAGCTAACGGATGCATTGGATTGCAATCTGTTTTATTTGATTAGAGTCGAGTCGATGCTCTGGTAGTAACACATGGGGGGGGGGGGGAATTTATTAGTGTCGAACTCGATTATTTTGTATTTGGATTATGATGTATATAATCCTTATTCGTGTATATGATGTTTTGTATATGTGAGACTTGATAACATATGCTTATGTGAATTATGATGGCTTGATGCCTTGAATTATGTTTTGACTCCTCCATAAACGGAGATGATGTGAAATTATGAAACTCCATTGCGTTTGCACGAGAGAATGAAGTAAATATTTATAGTATGTTTGTTTTGTGTTGGAATGCTTATACTTTCAAACATACCCTGTCTGTTTTTCCTTAAAAACTTTGGAATGTGATGTGTGTTGTGGCATCCCTTCCGTGCAATTTTATTTCTCTGATTTTAATCTTTACCTTTAATTTGGGTATTTAGAAGGGGTGTTACAATAGTGGTATCAGAGCAGGTCGGTCTATCGGCCAGGTTGTTTATGTGTTTAATCCCTTTTGGTACGCGACATGTGTGTGAAACACTGTCGGTACTTGTTTGTTTCCTTTTCGTTGTCTGCAGAGGTACGTGTGAAATAAGTGGGGGAGAAGTTTCTTCTCTTAAGTTTTGTGCAAGAGGTTGGTTCAGTATACCGCCGATTGTAAGATGTAAGTAGTGCCGAACAGTTGATGCTTCAAGCATGGTTATGTTTAAGTAGCTTGAGGGGTAAGATTGAAGATGATGTGTGGTTTGGTAACGATGGTTAATGCCACCTCATGATTGTCGACTGTCCATTGACAAATTGAGGGACTGATCATCCTTAATCTCTTGTTGATAGTAGTCAGGAATTGTGTTATTTGGGATAGACTTGTCTTGCCAACTTATTAGAGTGTGAAGCAGATGAGTTGACACAAGGCAATGCATGGTTACTTGAGTTGTGGGCGAATTTGGATTTTGGTGAGAAATAAGATTTTTGGCAAGCGAACTTCTTGTTGTGATTCCTCCGAAACCTTTTGTGGAAATGTGAGTGAATTACCGCTGTAGTGCGAGGTGAAGTTTTGATGGATTTAGTTTCTGGAACTAGTTGGGATTCGAAGTATCCTTAAGGGATGTTTGTTTCTGAATTAGAGTTGAAGAGTCAACTTGAATATTGGTTTTAGTAGAGTTTGTTTGTTCGAGTGGTTCGCCGTGGAGTGCGCCGATTGTGTTGTTCGAGAATAGCAAAGGTTACCTAAGTTGGTGTGTCGTTTGTAGTCAAGGAATGAAGCGGATGTTGAGGACGAGTGTCTGCTTCAGAGGATTGATATTTAAGTGAAGCAGTTATTTGGAGTTTATGTGTTTAGTGAGATCGTTTTGAAGTCTGGCTGCCTATGGGTTAGTGTGAGGGTTGAAGATGTTCAGGTAATGCTTTTCAAGATAGTGTATGGTCCGGGCGAGTATAAGCTGATGTCATTAGTGTGACTAATGCGTCAGGTAAGATTTTGAAATGTTCCAACAGTACTCTCATGAGTAGCTGAAGAGTTGTTTCGTGTTCATGGATATTATTTGGTTTACATCAAGTTAAGGGATTGTGGCAAGCATCCGAGTGTTGCGTTATCAGTAGTGGAGTTAGATTGGAGCATGTTGAGCCCTCTAAAGAAGGAGTTTTGGAACTGTTGGACGTGAGTGTCTTAAGTAAGCAACTTAGACGGCAATATTTTGGACAGTTCCGCGGAGATTTATTTTGTGTCTTGTCGAAGACTTTAAGGGGCTAATTCATAGTTTAGAAGTTCTTTTGTTTTGGATGGTTAACTTTGTGAGTTCGATGGAAGATGTTTTTATGAGTTGGTATTAATCGTGAGTATTTTGACCCGGAATGGTTGAGTCACTAATTGGACTTCGCAATGGGAAGCGAATTTGTTTTAGCCGGTGGAAAGTTTAGAGAATGCCTTGATTTTGGTTTTGTTTTGTACTGAAGAACCTGGTGCGACGTGTTATGATATTTTGTTTTGGACGTAAGATGTATTTCGACATAGAGTTGGAAAAGTGTATTACTACCTTAGAACGATTTGATTTTTCTTATGGAAAATTATCGGATGCGGGAGTTAGAGTTTGATGCAGTTATGCTCATTGGAACCTTATAGGTACAGATGTTAACGACAAGGAGATTAGAATTGTTGAAGACAATTCAAGTTGAGAATGAATCTATAAGAGACTTCGTCTGTTGTTGAGTTTATTAAGTTGATATTGAGGATAACCCAAGAATATCTTATTTGAGATTTATTATTTTGAAAGAATGTTGCATGTTTGTTTTGAGACGCTTGTTGAGATTAAACTCAGAAGGTTATTAAGGATTCGTTCACTACTACCATATGGATTTCGCCGGATACTAATGGTCGCGGTGGATTATTAGATTACGACTAAAATAAGTCTTGGCGGTAAGGAATTTGATGATGGTTTGGTAACCACAGGTACTTAAAGATGATTGATGTTTTATAGAGGAAGATGTTCTATTTGTGACTGAAGTCGGTCGCGACGGTGTTTATGTTGGATTCCATAGAAATTGATGTTATGGTTCTAAGTCCAAACTATGTTGTAATTTCGGGAGTATGAGACGAAATTGATGAGTAGAGTTCTTGAGAGAGTGTTTGGTTTGGATTACCACTTTAGAAGATTGAAAGATATGAGAGATGTTTCGAATAAGAAATCAGTGTATTAATCGTTGCGGCGATGCGAGGATGGTGATTACTTAATTAAACTCTGGGAATTGAATTGTTATAAGGGAAGACTTCGTGGAAGTCAAGTGTATACATCGAAGTTTCACAAGTGAAATATTTGGACAGTATTTGAAGAGGTCAAACTATGTCGTGTATTTCAGAGGATCAACGGACGTTGATCAATCGAGAATGAAAGAGTGATTCTTCGAGTTGATGAAGCTAATGTTGCGAGGTGTCTTGATGGGTGTACGCTTTGAACGTATCCATTTTGGGTGATTGGGAAGTTGAGGATTAACCAAGTTGTTTTACGGTTGGCATCTTATGCATAAAGTGACACAGCATGGTTTAGGTATCGAGCATTGAGTTTTAGCGAGTATGCGGGATTGTTGGATTTGGGCTAGTGAGTTATAGTCGCAAGTCGTCAGTATACGTCCTAGGATGAGTGGTGTGTCGCAGTTCAGTTATGTTTGGGTAACTTGGTATTGTTCAAGGGTGGTACGTTGGTAATCTACAAGGACGAGGTGACCTTGTGATTTTCTGGAAGGAGAGCGGTAACTGCAAGTGTAATTCTTGAGTTCGTACTTATGCGTGAATGATGGCATCTTTTCGTGTTTGCGTAGCACGCGTGGTTTTATCCTTTCTGATTATTTCAGTTTTGGTTTGTATAACCATTTTGTTGTTTTTGTTTTAGCGATGGTGTCGGTGTTGTGTCGTAGGACTTTATGTTCCTACCTTTGATGACTCGTTTCCGAGGTGTCGGTTCGAGTGTATGACTAAGTCTATGGTTGAGGCGTTAGGATGGTATCGATCTTGTTTGTTTAGTTCTCGAGCGAACCGGTGTGTCTGCGACTTGTTTAGTTGTTGGGTGTTAGTTGATTGTCGAGTGCATTGTATGGGCTTCGCATCTCGGCATGGTTGTTCTTGTCTAAACGTTATGGCTAGGGAGATGCCCTTGTGTTAGGTGTATTTTGTATGTTGTTTAATTAGCGCAAGGATTGAGTGGACGAATGCGTAGGCATGTCCCGATTTGTTCGTTTTGGTCAAAATTTTCGAGGCCGAAAATCTTTCAAGTGGGGGAGAGTTGTAACACCCCTTTTTTGATTAAATGTTAATTCAGTTATTTGAAGTAAAAATATTCATAATGATAAAATACTATTTTGAGTAATATTAATTTGGTGTGTAGTAATATTTGGCTTTGTTTGATTAATTGGCATGATTAGGTTTATATAGAATAAATATTATTTAATGTAATATTGTTTAATAGGGTTATATATTATAATTTGAATTAAATAATTGTTGGGGCCAAATTACAATTTTAGAAAGATAGAGGGAGGAAAGTTAGTAGTAGAAAGAGAGTTTTATAAAATAGAAAAAGGAGAAGTTAGTAAGAGTAGAGGAAGAAGAAAAGAAGAGAGGAGAAAGAAGAAAGAAAAGAGGAGAAGAGAAGAAAGGAAGCTAGGGTGGAGTTACAACATCTTCATCATCTTGTTTCAAGAAAACCCACACCAAGGTAAGGGGTTTGATTCTCCATCTCATATTGTTAGGTTTTTGTATGATATATTTTGGATTTAGGGGTAAAAATTGATAGTTGATTTTTTAGGGTTTTGTTGGTTGATTGTTAGAATGGTTTAGAAAAGTTGGATTAGGAGTATGGTTTGTGGGTGTATTAAGTGCTAGCTTTTGGAAATTAAGAGTATGGAAATGGGAAAGAAAACCATGGTAGTTGAATGAGAAAAACTCAAAAGAGTGGAGTTTTCACGCAGGCCTCACAACACGGGCCGTGTTGCAGCACGCGGGTGCCCGTGTTGCTGCTCTGACTTGGCATTTCTTGGCTCGTTCTGGTGGCCTCTCAACACGGGCCGTGTTGCAGCACACGGGTGCCCGTGTTGATGCGTCTGTAGCCTCCAAAATTCTAATTTTCGCACTTCCTTTAGAACCCGTTTGTGTTCCGATTTCGGTAGATTCGTCGACGGAGCAAGTTGCTCCGAATCCAAAGAAAATTGACGTGCTAGTGTAATCCGACGTGTAGCTTGACGTAGTGAAGTTCGTCTTGCAAAATTTCGACTTTTAAGAATCGACCCGATTTTAGTGCGAATGAAATAAGTTGAGTTTAATCCCGAATCTAACCGTTCGAGTTACATTTCGGTGACTCGATCGCGATGAGAAACATTGAGAATAATGCCGGTTCATTGATAATGACTTTATGTTGAAATATACTTTCCGATTTGGAATTGTTGATAGTTGATGGTTTATGTTTTGGTTGAGTAAGTAATCTTGTTTGTATACATTTTACTTGACGTTGAGATTGATAAATTATATGTATGCATGCATGTACAATAGTTGATGTTCCATTGGTTGGATTTGATGGCATGTGTATGTTAAGATCATTGTGAGTCTTAATTGCATGCATTGGTTATATTGTACATTGCATGGCATGGTGGTCTTGAAACAGAGACGGTGGAACTTTGGGTCCACAATATCTAGACGGTGACCCTATTGTGGGAAAAGACGTAGTGACCTTGATCCGAAAGGGAAACATAGGTGGTGGAACTTTGGGTCCACAATATCTAGACGGTGACCCTATTGTGGGAAAAGACGTAGTGACCTTGATCCGGAAGGGAAACATAGGTGGTGGAACTTTGGGTCCACGAGTCGGTACCGCATTTGCATACGTTGAGTCGTGTTGTGAGTCACATGTATAATTGTGCATGATATGTATGTGTGTTGATGTGTTTGATTATGTGTCAATATTGTTGTTGTTTGAATTATGGTTATGTGCCAAGGATGTGAGTATTCGGATAATCGGTTTATATGGTTAATGTGTTGGAAATGGATTCCTTGAGTAAGGAGGCTACAGGTGATAAAATGAACATGATCATTATGTATTGCTTTAATTATTGCCATTTCATTTACTTAAAATTATATGTTATATGATTATTGGAATTCTTACCATTTTGTTGGCCAATGCTTTTGATGGCATTGTGCAGGTACCGAGGACGGTAGCGCGAGGCGCTAGCTAACGGATGCATTGGATTGCAATCTGTTTTATTTGATTAGAGTCGAGTCGATGCTCTGGTAGTAACACATGGGGGGGGATTTATTAGTGTCGAACTCGATTATTTTGTATTTGGATTATGATGTATATAATCCTTATTCGTGTATATGATGTTTTGTATATGTGAGACTTGATAACATATGCTTATGTGAATTATGATGGCTTGATGCCTTGAATTATGTTTTGATTCCTCCATAAACGAAGATGATGTGAAATTATGAAACTCCGTTGCGTTTGCACGAGAGAATGAAGTAAATATTTATAGTATGTTTGTTTTGTGTTGGAATGCTTATACTTTCAAACATACCCTGTCTGTTTTTCCTTAAAAACTTTGGAATGTGATGTGTGTTGTGGCATCCCTTCCGTGCAATTTTATTTCTCTGATTTTAATCTTTACCTTTAATTTGGGTATTTAGAAGGGGTGTTACAAACCCTAAAATCATAATCCTAACATCTAAACAACAACAAAGTAATCGAAAGAGTGAGCAGAAGAACATATCATCTTCGTCGCCGTTGGAGTTTGCGACAGATGTTTCTCCTAGTTACAGTTGTGCTTGATTTGTTGGTTTAAACCCATATGATATTTGTTTAGTTCGCGCGCGCGGGGATTTTGTTAAGAGTTTTCTGTTTAGGAGTAATGGTCATCGGAGAAACCTGATGATATGTTAGGATTTTCTTTAAAGAGAAAGCGACTGTTATGAACTGGATGACATTTATATATTAAAAAATATCACTTTTCATCACGATTGACAAGACGAACCGTGATGATATATTATTTACATAATGAACTTTCATAAAGACAAAATATATCACAACGGTTGAACAAATAATCGTAGTGATATCCCTTTTATTTTTTAGTTAAAAATAAATTTAAAATAAAGCACGCCTTAACGTTAAAGAAATAAAAATTTTGAAGGCGCTGAGATTCAAACTCATGAAAGAGTCGAAGATAAAAACTAAAATTATAAAAAGAGTGACACTAAACAATAATGAAGGACAATACAATAGAAACCATGCACAAAGGATGGCTGACATCATTGAGTTGAATGCCAACAACGCAATCTTGTCTCAAAACAAGTTGCTAACCCAATTTGTGAATGAAATTACCAAGCAATTGTCAAGAAGATGTATGAAATTCCAAATCATAAGTAGATTATTGTGAGTTATGCAATGGAGACCATCCAACATGATTTTCCCACAATCAGATGAAGAAGTCGACTTTGTAGTCAATCAACAAAGGTTATGATAGTATCAGAACAATAACTTTCTAAGGGAAAACAACTATAACCAATGGTGGAGACTAGAGGCAAGACCGTCCAATAAACAACAACCATATAAAAATTACAACCAAATTCCTCGACAACAAGACAAAACTTCAACTATACTCGACTCAGGACACTCAACTCACATCTCAAAAAAAAATGTAAAACCAAAACTTTGATACCAAATTTCATGAAAAATGCTTACGTTGACAACAAACAAATTTCAATGAGATTGTGCATGAATTTCTTCATAAATCAAAGAGGTTGGTTCTCTTATTTCCAATCTTACATAACATATGCTTCTCTATAAATATTTTTTACATAAGAAAAGTCACACATATTTATTAATGCATATATCTACATCACTAGAAAAGATGAATACCACGTGTATTTCCAACCTAACAAAACTGAATTCAACTGGTGCCAACCATCATTGACCATTGAATTTCCATACTAAAATCACTACCTCAACTTGCTGCTGCATTAATTAATTTCTCATCCTAATATCATATGTACTGTAACTGTCACTAACATAACATAGAACTTAGCATACATTGTCATAATATATCTTATAATGCATACTAAAATTAGTGCAAGAACATGCATTATAATAGAAACAGATGTTATGGCATGGTTCCACTAAAAATATACTTTCTCATTACCTTAAAATCATTAGATTCTTGCTTGTTAGTCACTACAATACAATTGAGATCTCATTTCATTTCCACTATAGATATGATCAAAGTACTAGTTTTTATAAGGCTTGAACATTCTTTAACATTGAGATATGACAAACACACATATTCTAAGAAATAAACATATCACCAACATCCAACCTGGTGTCACTTCCATGAATTATCCAAATCTTGCTTTCTTTTCTTGAAAACATTGATAATCAAGAAAGAAGCACTAAAAGCCAATAAGATTGCTACTATGACTAGGATTACAATCAAACCAATAGACCATGATGATACTTTGCGTTCACTTCGAAAACCAGAATTGCACAAAGTTATGTTGAGTATTGATGTATCAGCACAAAGACCAGAATTGGCCAAAAAGCTTCTAGCAAAACCCGAATTTTGAAATTCACTTGGAATCCTTCCTGTTAAATGATTAGATGACAGGTTGAGATTGGTGAGTCTAGGAAGTTGAGAAGGAACTTTGCCAGAAAACTCATTTTCTGACAAATCAAGTTGACTAAGGACAGGTAATTTTCCAATTGTATCTGGAATTTGTCCCGAGAGTTGGTTTCGGCTCAAATTTAAGGTTACTAAGGACTTCCATGATATTATATCTGATGGAATTGGACCATTGAACTGATTCTGATCAAGCAAAAGAGTTGTTAATTTCGGAAGAGATGTTATCTCTTGTGGAATAGTTCCATTTAACAAGTTGTTACTTGCATCAAAAACTATCACATTAGTCCATGAAGATACTCCGGTTGGAATTCTACCAGAAAACTGATTGTTACCTATCTCGAACCGCGAAACATTCGACGATAATCTTTCTGGTATCACACCAGTGAACTTATTGTTGCTTACCATGAAATTCGAAAGATTGAAAGATGTCCAAAGACCACTAGGAATAGCACCAGAAAACTCATTATTATGAATTTTCAAATCCAGCAAGCTATGACAATTTCCTAGTGACTTCGGTAACTCGCCGCTGAGATTATTTTGATAAACTGTCAAGTTGAGTAACTCGCCATAGTAACATAAATTCTCAGGCAACTTTCCAATAAGACTATTAGAAGAAACCAGAAAGGTTTTGAGCTTTGAATATCGACCGAGTTCAGGAGGAATAGTACCTGATAACTTGTTTGAAAAAACACGAAAATCGACCAGAGAAGGAAGAAGACCTACAGTTTCTGGTATTTCCCCTGATAAGTTATTGAGAGACAGACTCAACCATGTTAACTTTTGAAGCTTTCCAAAATCTTCAGGTATCTTCCCAACAAGGTTATTCTCTGCAAGATCAAGGCTAGTCAAGTTCAATGCTTCAAGAAAACTAGGTATTTCACCAGAGAGTTTGTTTTTGTAAAGATAAAGTATGCTCAGATTCTTCAACATGAACACACCACTAGGAATGTCTCCGGTTAAGCCATTATTAGACATATCCAATTTCTCCAAAGAAACCATATCTCCGATTCTTTCAGGTATTTGACCAAACAAGTTAGAGCCATAAACATAAAAAACCTTCAAGTTTTTCAACTTGGTCAAACTCAAAGGCAATCTCCATGGAGGAAACACAGCATTGGATGACAAATCGAAATACTCAAGATTCAACAATTCACCAATCTCATCACTGACAGTACCATTCAATAAACAATATTGAATTCTAAGTTCTCTCAGTTCCTTTAACTTTCCAATCCCATCAGGAACACCACCATGAAAGTTTGTTGAACCAAGACTAAGATATTGCAAGTTAGAACTCAAATTTCCAATATCATTAGGAATGATACCATCAAAGTTGTTCATGGAAAGGTCTAAGTAAACAAGGTTTGAACAATTATAAAATAGTGTTGGAAAATCACCGGGGATAAAGTTGAAGCTGAAATCAACATGTGTAAGGTTTTTTAGTTGGTTACAAATAAAGGGTGGTATAGTTTTCGTGATGTTGATTTGGGATAGAGTTATTCCAGTGACAAAACCATTTGTGCAAATGATTTCTTTCCAAGAACAATGATCGGAATTTGATGATGGTGTCCAGTGGTTAAGGAAAGAAGTGTTTTGAAGATATTGTTTTATGTTTAATAGTACTTTTTGTTCATGATCATGTACTAGAGAGTCAGACTGAGAATTTGTTTGCTTTAGTAATAAGAGGAAGAAAGAAAGAAGAAACTGAAATGTATGTTTCATGAATGATGATGAGGTTCGTCTTGCCATATCTATGTCTGTTGGTTTTTCTGGTTTTCAATGTCTGCATGTTCAAGAGTTTATGTATGTGTTTAAATATTGGAAAGGTCAAAGATAAAGTATATAGTATAGTGAAATGATTTGTTAGTCTTAGGCATGCCAAACTCTCTCTTCTACAAAATAATGTGGGCCAAATGATTCGTAAGTTTAATATTTTAATTCGTGCTAAAAATTGCAAAAATTTATATTAATATTTATGCCAGCAAAGAACCGAAGTGGAACAGAGCGGCATATAAGATGGTGCGGGTCTAAAATTTCGGTTTATCCTAAAAAAATATAGATAAAACAGACATGTCTAACGAGTCGAATTCTTCTTATCAACTCTACTTGATCTTTAATGGAGTATAATATTTCTTTTGTGTAATAATTGGTATAGTCAAAGATACACTAAGGTTGTATCTCTTGGTGGGTGGGGGAGTTATATAAGAACCATGAATTGTGGTGCATAAAAAGCCAATCAAAATCGACATTTGACTATTTATTTTGTGGACTAACAACCAAAAAAGACTAACAAATAAAGAAACAACATAAAAACAAATATTAAATTTGAAGGTAGAAGGATAGAGGCATCAAACTTAATCGTGAAATCAACACATTAACTGTTTTTTTTTTTCCAGAGTGATTTTGAAACTATTTTATACAAGTAATTTGTTCTTGATGTCTTGTATTAAAACCATCATATTTTTGCTACACGTTGATGGGAGTCTCGATAAAATTATATGATTTATTTTGTAAAAACATTGTTTTATCACGTTCTTATAATGTTAATTATATAAAATATACTTTGTTTTTTAATTTTAGTTTTGTTTCCAATTGGCATTTAGATTCTTTGATGAGATGTAAAGATTCTAGAATGGAATTAGATGAAAAGCTTCAACTAAATAAAGTTTCTGGTGTACAAGATTAATCTTCTAGATAGCATCAAATCAACGGTTGAAATCAAGCATGCTACTGTCACAGTGTGGCCATAAGAATTTGCTGCATCCAAATCTCAACTACAATAAAGGTTGTGGTAGTTGTCGAGCCATTTTTCTTTATGCAGCAAATTTTGACAATTTCATCCATATATTAATAGTATCTAGACTTAAAGTTGCAAAACGGACCCAGTTGTCTGTATTTTTCTTGATACTAGATTGAAATTTTTTCAAACTTTTGGAGGGACGGACGAAGATTTTAAACTCGCACCTTCATCCAGTACGCTTGTCCAATTGTTTTGAGAGCTTTTGCGAGTAAAACTACACAGAACATGCATACTCGTTTGCCGCCCCCTATCTATTGATAATACTATGTCAAAGAGCTTTACGAGGTAGAACTAAACGGAACACGCATACCTGTTTGCCGCCCCTATCTATTGATAATAATACCTGTTTGCCACCCCTATCTATTGATAATAGTTGCCGCCCCTATCTATTGATAATACTTTGTCAAAAAGACTAGATACACTTTTCACACCTATACAATAAGTAAATTGGACTCACATATGTTAGAACATAGTTTGATTCTACAACCCTTAATTAGAGTTTTGATGATAACAAAATACAAAAAATAAATAAATTCAAAGATATATATATATATAGAACAAATATGCTTCTTAAAATTATGTTTTATATATATAGAAGTTCTGATGGAATCAGCATCAGAAGATCAGTAATATGTCAGCATCAGAAGATCAGTAATATGTGCTACACGTTGAAGCTACCAGATTATACGCTGAAGCTTGATGACCAGAATCTGCGCATAAATAACACACTCTGACTCTGATCAAAGATCTTTTCCAAGTCATCAGCACTCAGAAGCGTCATCATAAGTTAAAGCAAAGAAGACTTTGAAGCGTTATTAAGTATTCAAGACAGAAGTTAATGCTAACGGCTCTCTTCAGACAAGATCTTCTCAAAAAGGAAAGTGCATTATTATCATTAAAATGGCTTTATGGACAACGTATCTCTGCCTTGCCTATTTAAACAAGTTTGTGTGAGAAAAGACGCACGCATGCACTCACATAATTTACCAAGCCTTCAAAACCACGCTTACTCAAACGCTTTAGCAAATTCAATTTATTCCAAGCTTAAATTGTGTAATTATCACAGTTGTGATATATTGTTTTATTAGAAAACGTTAACACATCATTGTTCAAATTATTTGTAAAAGATTTCCTTGAGATAAACCGATTTGTGGTTATACTCAAGAAGGCTTTAACAGTTGTTAAAGTAGCTGTTGTAATCCTTTGAATATGGTGGATTAAGACCTCGTTGGAGAGAGGTGAAATCACCTTGACGGGTGGACTGAAGTAGTTTGAGATCAAACAAACCAGGATAAAAATACTGTGTTGTCTAAGCATTTGTTTTAAGTTTTACAATTCAACCCCCCTTCTTGTGTTTTTCACATCTTCAATTGGCATCAAAGCGCCTGGTTCTGAGCTTATAACACTTAACCGTGTCAGTACAAGATCCAGCGTCAGAAAAACACAATGGCAGGACCAAATCAAACCATCAGCAATGACAACAATGAAGAAAGAGACAGATTCAGTGGCAAACCTCCAGTCTTTGATGGAGAAAACTTTGACTACTAGAAAGACAGAATTGAGAGTTTCTTTCTGGCCCATGATGCTGATCTTTGGGACATAGTGACTGATCGATACACGTACCCAGTGGATGGAAGTGGTCAGAAGATTGACAGGAAAATGATGTCTGATCAGCAAAAGCGTGAGTTCAGAAATCATCACAAGGCCAGAACAATTCTTCTCAGCGCCATCTCTTATTCAGAATATGAGAAGATATCAAACAGAGACACTGCAAAGAATATGTTTGACTCTCTGAGAGTGACGCATGAAGGCAACATTCAAGTCAAAGAAACCAAAGCCCTTACACTCATTCAGAAGTATGAGGCATTCAAGATGGAAGAGAGTGAATCAATAGAAACTATATTTTCAAGATTTCAAATTCTTGTTGCTGGTCTAAAAGTTCTTGACAAAGGATATTCTACTGCTGATCACGTTAAGAAGATCATCATAAGCTTGCCATAACAATGGAGGCTAATGGTCACAGCGCTTAAGCTAGCCAAGGATCTCAACAAAATCTCTCTGGAGGAACTTGTCAGCTCCCTCAGAAGTCACGAGATAGAGGTAGAAGCAGATGAACCTCAAAAGCAAGGTAAGCTATTAGCTTTAAAATCTAACAGAAAATCTGACTCCAAAGTTTTGCAGGCTGTGGAAGAAACCTTTGATGGATCCTCATCAGAAGAAGATGAACTATCTCTCCTCTCCAGAAGGGTGAACCAATTGTGGAAGCAGAGGTAAAGGAAGTTCAGGAATCCCAGAAGATCAGAAAATCAGAATGAATCTTTTTCCAGATACAGAAGGTCAGAATCCTCCTCTGGACACAGAAGATCTGAAGGTTCTTCAGGAAACAGAAAGCCAAACAACAAAGACATCATCTGCTATGAATGTAACGAGCAAGGGCACTACAAAAGTGATTTCCCAAAGCTTCAGAAGGAAAAGCCCAAAAAGAAGTTTGGCAAGGAAAAGAAGAAAAGTCTCATGACTATATGGTATGATTCTGACACATCTGAAGCTGACTCAGAATCAGATGATGAAAGAGAAAACATAGCTCTCATGGCAAATATAACAGAAGACAGTGAAGCTTCTGAGTCAGAATCTGAATCAGATACAGAAGAGGTATTCCCTGACTTTACTATAAACTTTACTAAGGCTGAATTAGCTGAAAGCCTTAATGAAATTCTGGAAAGATATCAGCAGATCAGAGTCAAATTCAGAAACCGGAAAAGGAATCTTGCTTCTGACTCTGATAAGACTGAGAGTCTCAAATTGGAGAATTCTGAGTTAAAAGATAAAATTTCAAAATTAGAAAACCAATTGCAAAACTCTTAGAAGGAAACAATCCCTGAAACTCCCAGCAATGCTGATGAGATCATCAAGGAGTGTGATCACAGCTTTCAGAAGTTTCTAGCTAAAAACATAGACAGAAGCAAAATGGCTTCAATGATCTATGGAGTTAGCAGAAATGGCAGAAAAGGGATAGGATATCAAGGTAAGGTTCCTACACCAAAAAATGCCATGGATTTAGTTATAAAACGTACTCCACTTGATTCACACTTTATATATGGGCACACACATGACATAAAATATACAAGTAGTGATTACTCTGTCAAACCAAAATTCAACCAGAGTTTTGGTAAAACTAACAAATCAGGACCCAAGAAAATGTGGGTACCTAAGGATAAAATAATACATGTGGCAGATATCTTTAGCAGCAAAGCAAAAACACCAATCATGGTACCTGGACTCTAGCTGCTCACAACACATGACGGGAAGAAGGCATATGTTCCAATGCCTGGAACTTAAGCCTGGAGGCCACGTAGGTTTTGGAGGCAATCAGAGAGGAAAGATCATTGGCTCTGGAACAGTAGGTAATGGAAATCTTCCCTCTATAAGTAATGTTTTACTAGTTGATGGATTAATGCATAATCTGTTATCCATAAGTCAATTAAGTGATAACGGTTATGATATAATCTTCAATCAAAATTCATGCAAAGCTGTTAGTCAGAAAGATGGGACTATCCTATTTAATGGAAAGAGGAAAAACAACATTTATAAAATAAAACTTTCTGAACTAAAAAGTCAGAATGTAAAATGTCTATTGTCTGTTAACAACGAGCAATGGATCTGGCACAGAAGATTGGGACATGTTAGTATGAGAAGAATATCTCAGATTAACAAACTCAATCTGGTCAGAGGACTTCCTAACCTGAAGTTCAATTCAGATGCTCTGTGTGAAGCATGTCAGAAAGGCAAGTTTGCAAAACCAGCTTTCAAATCCAAAAACGTTGTTTCCACCTCCAAGCCATTAGAACTTATGCACATTGACTTATTTGGACCAGTTAAAACTGCTTCAGTCAGTGGAAAGAAGTATGGGTTAGTAATCGTAGATGACTATAGCAGATGGACATGGGTAAAGTTCTTAAGACACAAGGACGAGTCACACTCTGTGTTTGTCACCTTCTGCAACCAAGTTCAGAATGAAAAGGATCTTAGAATCGTCAAAGTCAGAAGTGATCATGGTGGAGAGTTTGAAAACAAAGATTTTGAGTTATTCTTTAATGATAAAGGCATTCTGCATGATTTCTCTTGTCCTAGAACTCCCCAGCAAAATGGAGTTGTAGAACGAAAGAACAGAACATTGCAAGAAATGGCCAGAACCATGATCAACGAGACTAACGTTGCTAAGATCTTCTGGGCAGAGGCAATAAACACAGCGTGTTACATTCAGAATAGAATCTCCATAAGACCTATTCTGGAAAAGATTCCATATGAATTGTGGAAGAACAGAAAGCCCAACATTTCCTATTTTCACCCATTTGGATGTACATGTTTTATCCTGAATACAAAAAATTATTTGAACAAGTTTGACTCTAAAGCACAAAAGTGTATTATGTTAGGATATTCTGAACGCTCAAGAGGATACAGAGTATACAATACAGAAACACAGATTATGGAAGAGTCAATTAGTGTTCGTTTTGATGATAAGTTTGACTCTCAAAAGTAAAAGCATAATGAATTCCTTGCAGGTATGGAAGTTGAACTCACAGGTACTGAAGACAAATTATCAAAAGCTCTCAACAGATACACTCGCTCAACATCAGAAAGAGGCACTGCAAGCAATCCAGCACCTTCTGTTGATCAACTCCAGAAAAGACCATCCAGAAGCAGCATGGATCACCCAGAAGAAACAATCTTAGGAAGAAAGGAAGATCCAATCAGAACAAGATCTAGCTTCAGAAATTCTGAAGAATCCCTCATGGGACTGGTTTCTCTAATTGAACCAACAACAATTGATGAAGCACTTATGGACAATGACTGGATTCTAGCAATGCAAGAGGAGCTAAATCAATTCACAAGAAATGACGTATGGGATCTAGTTCCCAAACCAAAAGGATTCAACGTCATTGGAACAAAATGGGTGTTCAGAAACAAACTGAACGAACAAGGTGAAGTCATCAGAAACAAAGCACGACTGGTAGCACAAGGTTATAGCCAGCAAGAGGGGATGGACTATACAGAAACCTTTGCTCCAGTCGCCAGGTTAGAATCTATCAGACTCTTAACCTCATTTTCTGTTAATAAAGGCATCACTCTGTATCAGATGGATGTTAAGAGTGCATTCTTAAATGGCTATATAGAAGAAGAGGTATATGTGCACCAACCCCCTGGTTTTGAAAGTTCCAAAAATCCAGAATATGTTTTCAAACTAAAGAAGTCACTATATGGTCTGAAACAAGCTCCCAGAGCTTGGTATGAAAGACTAAGTAACTTCCTGCTAGAAAAGGAATTCACCAGAGAGAAAGTGGACACGATCTTGTTCTGTAAGACAGTTAAGAATGACATTTTAGTATGTCAGATTTATGTTGATGACATCATATTTGGATCCACTAAAAAACCCTCTATGGGAAGAAAGTTTGCTAAATGTATGCAGGCAGAATTTGAGATGAGCCTAATGGGGGAACTAAAATTCTTTCTGGGCATTCAGATTAATCAAACCCCAGAAGGAACTTACATTCATCAGAGCAAATATGTTAGATAACTTCTGAAGAAATTTGATCTCTCAGAATGTAAGTCATCAAATATTCCAATGCATTCCACGTGCATTCTGGAAAGAGAAGAGGTAAGTAAAAAGGTAGAACAGAAGGTCTACAGAGGTATGATTGGTTCTCTTCTCTATCTGACGGCCTCAAGGCCTGACATTCTATTCAGTGTTTTCATTTGTGCTAGATTCCAATCAGATCCTAGAGAATCTCACTTAACAGCAGTTAAGCGAATTTTCAAGTATTTGAAAGGTACTACTAATCTGGGTTTGTTTTATAGAAAATCAAGTGATTACAGTTTGATAGGATACTGTGATGCTGATTTCGCTGGAGACAGAGTAGAACGTAAAAGCACTTCTGGAAGCTGCCAGTTTCTGGGAGAAAATCTGATCTCATGGTCCAGCAAAAGACAATCCACAATATCTCTATCAACAGCAGAAGTTGAATACATAGCAGCATCTGGATGCAACACACAAATGCTCTGGATGAAAAGTCAACTTGAGGACTTCAAGATATTTGAGAGTAACATCTCTATCCTCTGTGACAATACTTCTGCTATTTGTCTCAGTAAAAATCCTATTTTGCATTCTAGGACTAAGCATATAGAAATAAAACATCATTTTATTAGGGACTATATTCAGAAAGGGATTCTAAATTTAAAATTTATTAACACAGACCATCAATGGACTGATATCTTTACAAAACCTCTTTCTGAAGATAGGTTCAACTTCATTCTGAAACATCTCAACATGAAGCTCTGTCCAGAATAAAACTGTTTTGATTCCATATCTTAACCCTCAGAACTTTATCTATTTTTTCATGAACTACTGATCAATCTTTCTTCAGATCTTTAGAAGTACAGATTGTATCAGAATCTATCACAATCAAGGATAGAAATATGCAGTTCACTCAAGCAAACAAGTGTCATCCAGTCATCAGCTACTTTCTGAGGCTGAACACGCGTTCACGTTTCTGAAAGGTCAAAAGCGCTGATTGGATGCATTGGGACACATGTCATGGGTAACCGTTCCAATATCTTTCTGAATTCCCCAAAATCAGCTATCATTAAATGCTCATAATCATTATATTTAATTTCTCTCTCTTGCTGTTTATGTTTTCAAATTTTTTAGAAATCTATTTAAACACATTTCTCACCATTTACAATCTTTTACTTTCACTTTCATTTTCTCTACAAACTTATTGTTTTCAGTTTGCATCCTTTCTCAAAACCCTTTCATTTTCTTCTCAAAACCTTCGTGTGAACATGGCTTCCTCAAGCATCCCCACCTCTAGTTCTCAGAAAACAGATTCCTCCGAACAATACGAAGAACCCTACAGAATTCTTCTCACACCCATCAAAAATCTAGAAGTTCTTTCAGAATTGATTGTGGATTTCAACAGCCTTCAAGAGAACGGGTTTAATCTCTCTGAAGAGGTTAAGGCTCAAGGCTGGGAAAGATACTTTGACCGTCTGGTGGGTCCAACATTCCCAATTCTGGTAAAGGAATTTTGGATTCATGCTTGATCTTCCAACCATCAAGTTATTTCATACATTATGGGGAAGAAGATAGTTATTACTGAGGACCTCATTGCAAGATTAATAGGCTACAATGGTGGTGGTGTACGTTGCATTGACATGGCTGAAAGATGCGCTGATGTTACCCTAATTGCTAGAGAAATCTTCACTCTGGGGCTTCCCTCCAGCAAGATAAGGGATCTAAAAGACCATCACAGAATATGGGCCAAGATCATTCTGGGATGCATAAACCACAGGAAGCCTACCAGCTCTCCTGACTATATCAATATTGATCAGCAATTTCTAATCTACTTCATCTCTCAGAAGATTAAGGTAAATCTGGCTCATCTTCTATTTAACCATCTAAGGACCAGTGTTAAGGAAACCAGAGAAGAGGAGCGCACAAAAAGGGACTGGATACCCTTAGGAAGACTTATATCAGATATTCTAACAGAGAATAAGCTGATTGATCATCTTACAGAGGCTCAGGAAATCAGCTCTTTGGAAGCTACTGTTAGCAAACAGCTGAATGCAAAGAATTTGAAGAAAATGAAGTTGATTGAGAACATCAAGAAGGAACTCAGCGTCACTCCTTTTGCAGCAATCTCCAGGAGAATAGTCCCTCTGGATAACTTTCCTCTGTTCTCAGAGATTGATTTTAAACCTGATATAATAGTCAGATATCTGGATGCTTGCAAGGCGGATGGTACATCACCAAATTTGAACATTCAGGATCTGCAGCAGAAGGCTCCAGAAGTTGTGCTGAAGAAAACCAAGAAAAGGAAAGCTGTAGCAGAAGGATCATCCCAGCAGACTCCTAAAAAGAAAGGTAATCCTTCTTCTGTAACTGTTTTAAATTCAATTTCTGTATCAACATCTATCCCAATTCCCACTCAATCAGAAAACCCCACACCACAAACATTTGATGACTTTGACATTGAATTTGACCCCTCTAAATCCTTAACTCTTAGAAGATCTCGCTCTCAACCTCCAAATCCAAATATTGATGCAACCTAACAAGAACTTGCAAAAGTTCTATCTGATATAGATACCTTTGACCAACATACTTCTGCTCCCATGCCATAAAATCCAAACCCTGAAACCACCACAGAAGCACAACCAGAAATTCCCCTCTCACCTCAACCAGAAATTCCCCTCTCTCCACAACCATAAATCCCACTACCTCCATCTCCTCAACCAGAAATTCATCCACCTTCTCCATAACCTGAACTATTTAAACCAGAAGTTCAAACTTCTGAGGCTCAACCTTCTGAATCCTATGAACCAGAACCTCATAACGATCAATCAAACCAAACTGTTGATTCTGATACCATTCCCATTTCTGGAATCACTGAACCTCTGGCCATCCGTATGCCCTTAACCATCCTGGATATTTGCCAAATTCCCTCCTCACTAGAATCAACTCCACCAAACTCCCCAGCAAGTCCAATCATAATTCCTGACTCTCCCACTCCCTCACCAAAGAACAATCCAGATGACCACAGCAAGACTGTCATTGATTTAACGGTTTTTGAACATCTTGCTGCCATAACCCACAAAACAGCTATCCCAAAACCAAAACCATCTGAACCCTCTCCAGATGTTGGTACCAGCTTATTGATGTTTGAAACAGAATTACAGAAGTGGATCACTTCTCTGAAACAAGCTAGTCTTGAGATGATTGATCCTGATGCATCAGACTACCTTTGGTCAAAGTTCAGAAGATGGGTATGTTCTGAAACTCATAAGTTGCAAGAACAGAGCTACGGACAAGCTCAACAGAACTTCAGCAATCTACTAAAAGAAATTGAAGATCCAGTTCTAAGCAAGCTGCTTAAGGAAGAAGTTCTCCCTCTGGACATTGCTCCCTGGTCTGAACATCGTCCAGCATCCAAAGTTCAACTAGAGTCAGAAGATCTCAATCTGACTGATACTCCAGAGCAGATGATTCCTGCTGAAGCACTGGGTCACAAGAAGGATATTGCAGAATGCTCTGAGAAGCATCCAGTTTCTGAAGATCCCCAAGCTTCCTCCTATGATAGGCAGACTCTAGAAGACCTGAAAAGATCTGATATGTTGATGAATGAAAGAATGGATAAACAGGACGACAAAATTGAGGAAATCAAGAGCATGTTAACCCAGCAACAGGAAACCAACATCCAGATCAAGAGCTTGTTGGAAACCTTGTTCACGCGTCTACCTCCTCCCTCTTAGAATTTCCTTGTCTTTAAAACTTATTTATCTGTAATTTTCTTACATTGTTATGAACTTATCATTGCTTCTGGTTTTTAATATAAACACATTTTTAGCTCTGATCTTATGTTCTTTTTGATAACTGAGAAAAAGAGGGAGAAAGAATGATATTTTTCAATAACGGATTACTGAGACATAAGTCTCAAACATTCTGATCTATTTAAAATTTTCTCTTCTGAAAAGCTTGAACAGGTACAAAACTCTGAGGAAAGATACAGTAAGGTTCTGATGCTCAAAGACTCATGGAATTAAAGGGAAGTAATCAACTCAAGGGGAGTTTCTCTTCTTAATTCTATACTTTTTATTCTTTATTTTTAATTGAAAAATCTGGTTTTTGTCATCATCAAAAAGGGGGAGATTGTTAGAACATAGTTTGATTCTACAACCCTTAATTAGAGTTTTGATAATAACAAAATACAAAGAATAAATAAATTCAAAGATATATATATATATATATATATATATATATATATATATATATATATATATATATATATATATATATATATATATATATATATATATATATATATATATATATATATATATATATATATATATATATATATATATATAGAACAAATATGCTTCTTAAAATTATGTTTTATATATACAGAAGTTCTGATGGAATCAACATCAGAAGATCAGTAATATGTCAACATCAGAAGATCAGTAATATGTGCTACACGCTGAAGCTACCAGATTATACGCTGAAGCTTGATGACCAGAATTTGCGCATAAATAACACACTCTGACTTTGATCAAAGATCTTTTCCAAGTCATCAGCACTCAGAAGCGTCATCATAAGTTAAAGTAAAGAAGACTCTGAAGCGTTATTAAGTATTCAAGACAGAAGTTAATGCTAACGACTCTCTTCAGACAAGATCTTCTCAAAAAGGAAAGTGTGTTATTATCATTAAAATGGCTTTATGGACAACGTATCTCTGCCTTGCCTATTTAAACAAGTCTGTGTGAGAAAAGACGCACGCACGCACTCACATAATTTGCCAAGCCTTCAAAACCACGCTTACTTAAACCATGTTTTATATATACAGAAGTTCTGATGGAATCAGCATCAGAAGATCAGTAATATGTCAGCATCAGAAGATCAATAATATGTGTTACACGCTAAAGCTACCAGATTATACGTTGAAGCTTGATGACCAGAATTTACGCATAAATAACACACTCTGACTCTGATCAAAGATCTTTTTCAAGTCATCAGCACTCAGAAGCGTCATCATAAGTTAAAGTAAAGAAGACTCTGAAGCGTTATTAAATATTCAAGACAGAAGTTAATGCTAACGGCTCTCTTCAGACAAGATCTTCTCAAAAAGGAAAGTGCGTTATTATCATTAAAATGACTTTATGGACAACATATCTTTGCCTTGTCTATTTAAACAAGTTTGTGTGAGAAAAGACGCACGCATGCACTCACATAATTTGTCAAGCCTTCAAAACCACGCTTACTCAAACGTTTTAGCAAATTCAGTTTATTCCAAGCTTAAATTGTGTAATTATCACAGTTGTGATATATTGTTTTATTAGAAAATGTTAACAGATCATTGTTCAAATTATTTGTAAAAGATTTCCTTGAGATAAACCGGTTTGTGGTTATACTCAAGAAGGCTTTAACAGTTGTTAAAGTAACTGTTGTAATCCTTTGAATATAGTGGATTAAGACCTCGTTGGAGAGAGGCGAAATCACCTTGACGGGTGGACTGGAGTAATTAGAGATCAAACGAACCAGGATAAAAATACTGTGTTGGCTAAGCATTTGTTTTAAGTTTTACAATTCAACCCCCCTTCTTGTGTTTTTCACATCTTCAAAACATATCAAGAGAAATTCAGATTTAATCCATCAAACATCTTACAAAAAAATTTCAGTTAAGCATAGTTTAAAATTTGTTAAACCAAAGAACTAACTAGTTTAATTTCTAACATGGCAAGAAAAACAAAATTGGCACATTAAGATTTAATGAAACGTACAGAATTGTATCTTACATCTACTTGTATAGTAATGTTCTAATTTCATTTTCTTCTTTTACAACCTTCCTAAATGTTTCATGCATTGGAAAACTTCATTTAGACATCTTGACTACAATTCATTACTTTTTCTTAATAAGCCAAGCATTTTGTACTAAACTACAAAGACAGTGACTGAAAAAAGTGATCTGTGTTGTCAAATGTATTATCAATCATTCATCATCATCATCGTCTGAGCTAGCATACGCCAGGCCTAGTAATCCCCCACCAGAGTTATCAACCTTAGGCTTTGTCTCACCTTCATGCATCCCCACCGAGGCGTGTTCCTCAAATTTCTTTGGTCCTGATAAAGACTGATCATTTTCTTTCAAATTATCATGATCACGCCCATGATTTGTAATAGAAGCATCACTAGGAGCTTGTGTTGGCTTATTGCTTTCAGACCTTGGTCGCTTAGGTTTAATCTCAACAACTTTTTTCAGCAGATCTTGTTGCCTGTATTAAAAAAAATATAGATACCATGAATAACATTGAAGCCAAAAATCAAGCATAAAGGTAAGTTGGAGTGGAAGAAGATCAACCTAATCCCGCTCTTTGGCTTTGGCTCTACACGTAACGGTAACGGTAATGATGCAGGTGAAGAATCTGCTAAACTTGCTGCTCTGTATCCATCGGTAAAGGAAACAAAATAATACAACTTCCAGAAGAAATTATTATGGACAAAAACAACTTAAACAGTACTTAAATAAAAGAAAAATTAAGAACTATACTTGCAGTAGAAAAAACAAATAGATTCTGGGAACATAAACATTAAACATTTGTCTGACTCCAAGATGAAGGAGAAGGAAACATAGGCATGTTATCTGTAGGAATGAGCACAAAAGGATATCTTAAAAGCAGCAAAGGCTCGTTTTTCAGTACGACGCAAGAGGCGCTCAGCATCCTCCTCAGCTTCCATTTGCTCCTTGAGATATAGTAGATCATCACTGTCCAAAGCTGCAAATTTAAACTTTAAAAGAGAACGACAAGTCTAACATATAATATAAGAACAGCGGATAAAAGCAAGAGGTGAGGAAGCACAGACAAGACAGAAATTCACAAAATCTAGAGACTAAGTGTGGTACCCGCCTCGCCCATGAAGATAACCTCCACGCTCCCCAGCTACCTCTTGCATCTGCTTGCATCAGCCAGCCAATACAGGAAGCCAGGATCCCTGTCAGGGCACGTTATCAGAATAATCCGTCGTATTGCTAGAAAAATTATTTGAAAACTTTAAATATAGACAACGGGAGCATTTAGGTAAACAACATAATATAACAGTTATTCAATAAACACTTATCATATGAGAAGTTATGTCCCCGAGTGGTATGAGTTGAGATGCTGAAAGCATATTAAGGGAGGTCCAGAGTTTAATCCTTGCGGCTACCAATTCCCCCTCCCCCTAACAAACTAACTATTAACACTTTAATACAATGACGACGACAACAACAACCAAGCTTTATCCCACTGAGTGGGGTCGGCTACATGGATCAACTCTCGCCATTATCTAGGACCATGCTTATGTCCAAGTGTTTATCTCGAGATCTTCCTTAATAACTTGTCTTATAGATATTTTAGGTCTTCCTCTACCTCTAATTGTTTGACTTATCTCCATCGGATCTACTCTCCTTACCATAGAATCTATAGGTCTTCTCTCTACATGCTCAAACCACCAAGTCTATTTTGCACAATCTTTTCTAATTACACTTTACTATTAAAAGAAAAGAAGAAATGAGCTACTTAAGTTCAAATATATTCATGTTGAAACGTTAATTGAGTTATAACCATTTGTTCAGCTGTAAAATTTGAGCTTTAGATGGGTGATGATCACATTCCAGACAAGTTGATGGGTATACTCTGCATAAGTGGTTTTGATGAACTATTTGGAGAGCACATTAAAGTAAACTCGAAAGGACTTATATGCATATCTCATCATAACTAGTTTTTTGTTCCTCTAGACATGTACACAAGTACTTGTGTCACAAGATAACCCGAAATAAACAACTCTTCCAAGCGCCCATAGATACACAACCAAAAGAGAAAATCAACAAGGATAAACAAAGGTCCAGTTTGCTACATTTTTAAAAGAGGAATTCAAAGGATCTACTTACAAACTACAAAGCTAATTCTAAAGTCCACCTATTTCATTTTCCACGCAACAATTAAACTATATCATCTCAATGGACAATCAAAGAATGGTCTCCTAGTATCACAATAACTATATTTTTTTTCATTTCCCATAGCATCTCCGAGTGTTGTCAAATAGTATATAATAGCGGAATTTCAACAAATAGTTATTGTTCTGGGATATACTATTTAGCACAGTATTGTCGGATAGCGGCTATTTCAGAACTATAGCATAGCAGAATTTGAACAAATTGTTAATTTCCACTAACAATTAACAGCACTGATATCTCCTCACTTATTAGAATGAGCCCTTAGCATTAGGTACCAATGATATCTTCTATCACTCAACTATACATAAAATATATTCCACACTATTAGCTAACACCAAACATACAAGAATCAAAACATGAAACAATAACAACATAACTATAAAAACTCTTTCCACTATAGAAAAAGCAATTACAATAGCAAATAGGTACCAAAATCATTATGCTAAACAATAGAAAATAACAGAAGGCGAATCAATGCGCTAACCTTTGCAACCATACGTTGGAAAGTAACGTCTTCATCATCAATCTTATCTTTTCCTTTACCCAATTTCTTATCTGTCAAAATAACACATACCCAATAACTCAAAATCATGAAAAATCAAAACTTTAGACAACAAGGATCTTATAAACATTAAAATAAAACAAAAACGAAGAAGAATTGTACCTTTGGGATCGGTGAGATTGGTGTATTCTCGAACCTCTCTTCCTGCCATACTCAACTGCAATTTCTGCAGAATTTTATCGTTCTTTTCTTAGATAAGAAGATAAAGAGAGATTGAATTTTTCGATTTGTGAAAAGATGATTCCTTCTTCTCCGTGAAAGACACTGAAAGGGGAAAAATTGGAAGAAGCTTCTAGAACAGTTTGTTTATTCGATTTCTTTTTTAATATCTTAGTTAGGGTTACAAGTTAGAAAAGCTCATATCCTTGTCGCCCAATAATTATTTGTGGCGTCCTTATATTTGGAATATATTAAATTTTAAAGTCCCTTTGATATATAGGATATCATAGAATTGATAAAAATAAATATTTTTTTATAATTTAAAAAAAATTATTAACACTACTGAATATATAATTTAAGTTTTTCTTTAAAAATATTATGAATTTTATGTTAGATAAACAAAATAAAGATATATATATAAATATTGTAAGAAAATATATTTAATTTGTTAAAAAATAAAATTAGTATTCATATTTTTAATATTTTAATAATTATTTTATTTAAAACATTCCAATTTATTAGATTTTCATTTTTTATATTATATAAAGGTAAAAAATTATCCTTATGATAATCATACATATTTTTTAAAAATTAATTTAATATTAAATTAACTTTTATTTATCTTTTATTTAATTTTTTATTTTAAATTATATTTTATAGGAGTAAATTTGTAAATCATTTTTTATCATATTTTATCGGATTCTAACTCAGTTCATATTCAGGATAATAATTTGAACTACTGAGACAGGATAGAATAAGTTTCAAGATTAACTTATCATATTATATTGTGTCATCAAACACTAAATTGAGATAGAATGTGATACAGATATTCTATCATGTCTCTTATCCTACGCGTCAAACGGAACTTTAGGAATTAAAATAAAAATGTTGAAATTTAAGAGGAAATAAAAATTTATTTAACCATTATTCACCAATTTTTTTAATCTTATCAAATTTTGAATTATTAATCCTTTCAATTAGGATTAGAAATAGGTCAGGCCAACTAACAAGGACCTACAACTAGTCTATACATGCCCAGGTCAGGTCCGGTCAGACTTTTGTTTTAAATAGAAAATGTCTAGGTTTTTTTATAAGTCTATTTAATTAAAAAGACTAAGTCCTAGGCCATAAAAAAAAAATTTAAACCTATCGGACCGACATATTTAAATAAATATGAATAACTTCAATATTACTATTATATTTTATTATTTGTACTTTAAATTAAAATACAAGAATAAAATTTAGTTATCTTAAAGAATTTGTGAAAAAATTAAAATAACCTTATGAGCAATGTCATAAATTATTTTCATAAATTCTCCTAAACAAATACTATCGTCATAAGTTATTTTCATAAGTTTTACTAAACAAATAGTATCATATAACTTATGTTAACAAATAAACTTAAATAAGTCAATAAAATAAGTATTTTCTTTCACTAGTCTTTTTAATTTGTTAGTTTATTTAAATATTAGTTAAGTTTCTTATTCATAAATGTTCAAATAAAATAGACTTTTATGTAGATTAATAGATCAAACAAACTTTCGAAAAGATTAAACTGTCTAAAAATAAGTCTATGATAAGTGATAAGTCAAAGTTAGACTTTAAAATTTTTAGCAAGACAGACTCAAGTTTGGTAAAGTTTAACTCGGCCAATAATAATCACCCATGTTTTTAGTATCTTAAGTTAAAAAATAATTAAAACTAAAATTTCATTTTTTTTAATTGAATTAAAAATAAATAATTATAATTAGTAAAGATTTATTGAGTTGAAATCAAATGGTTAAAAGATTCAAAGATATTATAGACCAAATTTTTTTTTAGTAAACATGATGTAAAATAAGAACATTTAAAAATGAAAACAGTTAAAAAATTCTTCATTTTTTCAAAAATAAGAATAAAAATTTACAGTGTCAAATAATATAAAGAAATTGAGAAGAGAATATTACAAATTAAAAACATAAAAAGAAGATGGACATCATCGATCTGATATGATTCATTACTCTTTTTATAGAAATATATAGGAATGTAAAAGTTATAATATCAAAAAAAAAAATTGAATTTTTTTAGTTAACAGCAAAAAGAAATCATGAATTAAGTTTATTTTAGATATATATTAACTTAATATTTGAATTGTTAACAACGTTTAAAATTGTAATTTATACTGAAATAAAGTTGTCAGGCCTAAAAAAGTATCGAGGAAATAACGTTAATCAACTACGGATAGACGTGTACTATGGTGACATTGTTGGAAGAGTACCACTCTCATACCTAAGTTGCTTGTGACTTATTATAAGTTGTTTAGATTGAGTTTGGACTATCTAATGTAATTTTCGAGATCTACTCCAAGAAACATGGTATGACATGGCCATCTACACTAACGTAATATATGAGTCAATCAAGAAGGAGAACCATGTCTCTCATAATTATAGGAGAAAAAGGTTCTCATTTATCCCACGTTCTTAAAAGGAGGTGGGAGAATAACTGTTTCTGAATCCAAGGATCCAAATTCAAGGGTCTTTATAAATACTTCAACTCTAGGATTGAGAAAATGAAATCAATTATTCACCTAGAAACCACAGTTATAGAGCTTCTCATCACTCTGCGTGAGCAAGCTCTAAGCATCTTCAATGACCCTAAACATCACATACAACCCCTCACATACAAGGTTTCACTTATTGTATATTTTAGCAAGTAAAAAATGACACCCACTATAAGGCCGTTAAAACTAACCGGGACTACACTCCTTGTTATTCACCAATCACCTTTGTCACCTTCTCCATAAGGATGATGAAACAAATCCCATATATCGTTGTCAATATTAGTTTTCGGCGGTGGAGAATCCAGCTCTTCCCGCCGAAAGTATGTTAGACAAGTTTTGACGGCAAACATTATACATGTCGATTTTGAAACAGTCTTGAAGAATGAGCCAAAGCCTAAAATCATCTTTTCTAGCGAATGTGTCATTGTCATCCTCTCTCATAACAATTATCTCATGGTCAACACGGTGCAATATAACAATTAGGACGTGAAGTGAATGTTGATTGACCTCGCAAAAAAGAGCAAAAAAGTGAATATCATGCATTATTATAATTGAACAGTCAACTTATATATAATATATGTATATATTTTATGACAAATATACCTTATCCCATGAATCAACAATGCCGACAAGGATAATATTTAACATGTGTTTTATGACATAATACCCACACTCGTAACCCCCTGGTTGTTTTCTTGTCTACAAATTTAAGCAATAATTACATGAATATAACCACATATAAATATAAGTGAAAGAAACAGGTAATCGGGTCATTTACCTTAGGCAAGAGCCATGAGGACTTTCTTCTAACATTGTGCATAATATTCACTTGTCGCACAACATTGTACATTGAAAATGAATTAAACATATTATGTGATAAACTAATTACAATGTCAAAGAAATTATTAATTTAAAGTCAAAGTATAAAGATACACTTACCAATTAATAATATATTTCATTTTCCTTTCGAATTTATAATGTAAGGAGCACAGCATAGTTATCGTATTCGTCCTAAATGATATGATGATCAATTAGCAATGACCACTAAATAAACACTGTTAAAATAAAACTAAATATATACAAGAGATAAACATCAATTACAATATTACTTACTCATTGAGAAATGGTGTTAAGTAACATTTTTTTCCTCCCTCATTTAACCGCCTTTTCATGTACTCTTCAATGGCTTTTAGATCATTATATGCCCATCGAATCCAAAATGGATCCAAGATTCCATAAGTAATCGATTTATTTAACTCTATACAAATATGGTAAATGTACTTAAATGGTTAAAGATAATTAAAAAATTAATGGAGGAAATACAAAAAATAACAATGTTCTATAATGATATGTATATTAATTATATACTTACGTGCACCAAACTTGTAATATCCCTACAACCACTTATATCTAACAAGAAAATCCCTTGCATTGTCAGGATTATAATAGAAGAACTCTATCAATGGATAATGTTCTAGCTACAGAGGTTGTGTTTCATTCATCTCTACAACGATCAAGTACAACATGGTGATCTTATTTGTGGTAGGATCCATTAAGTCATTGCGGTTTTCTGGAGGGGGAGAGGCTGAACAATTACTTACTTTGGTGCTAGCACGTATAATACTTCTACTTGGAAAATTATCATCATGACCATCAACATTATTTTGATCTTCATTATTTGTACGTTGTTTGATGTTTACACTTATTCTCTACATCATAATATTCAATTAGAACATAAGATAAAATAAGCACAACGTATATCATACATTTTTGATAAAGCACTAGCATCTCAAATAAAGCACATATTATATATAACTCTTCTAACTTTTCTAAAATTTTCATATCTTTCTTCCATCTTTCCTTCTACTCTTCTAACACTCTCCTTTGCGCATCTAACTACTTCTCAAAATTCTCAATCTTTTCTCTTTGTGCTTGAAATTCCACACTTTTGGTGATTTTTCTTGCAGAACTAAAGTATAAACTCGGGTTGACACCCTCTCCAACACCACGAACACGCCCACCATGCTCATTTATTTTGATAGCTTCTACTAGTATATCATGTCGTAGTTCTGGAACAAATGTGCCTTCACGGGCTGCCTCAACCAACTTATCCTTCACAAAATGAGCAACTTACATATATTGTTACAAAATCATTTAAATAACAAATAATATAATAAAAAAAAACCATACTTACAATTTTCTCAACAACTACTCTTGACGCATCTGAGGTGTACTCTCCATTCGGTCTTAGTCGAGCCCTCTTCCACTTCTCATGTCTTAACGATGGAGATGGAATGCGATTATCTTCTGTTTCTTGGTTTTTTCAAGCATGGTTGTTTTCTCAAGTTTACTGTAACCTCTACGAGACAATCTATGAGGGAACATGTTTTTTGCCTTGTTTTGTATTCCTATTATGATTTTTTAGCCTGTTATTCACATAGTGAACAATATATATGATTAGCATCTATTAGTCATTATCATAAAATTATCAGAAAAATATGACTACTACTAACCTTGAATTTCTCAGAACGACGGTCATTCGCAAACGTTTTCCATTGCTTCTTCGATATAAAATTATATCTTTTCCATGGACAAGCAAGACCAGGCTTAGGCTTCCTAATGTAGTCTATCATGAGTCGTGACATAAAGCTCCTCCAAAAAGTATCATCATAAGTGATCCAATTTTTTTCAACTTTGAGTCATCGGTAAACTCAAAATTCAACTACATTTAAATTAATAAGCATGTATTATAAGCTAGCTAAAATTATTACCTTAACGTTTGCCCATATGTTATCTTTGATAGCACTTGGCGCTTGTTTCCAATCATCGGTCAATATATTGACTTTGCTACATGTAAGGAACGCAATATAACTCTTAAAAGTATAGTAGTATTCACAATCAACTACTCTGTAGAACGAATCAAACGAGATCAGCTTTTTGTCGCCTGAGTTATGGAGTTTTGTGAATTGGGGCATCATTGTGACACCTCTTTGTAATTTTTTTGGTTTGAGTATCATTTGTACAAATATTATTTATACAAGAATCATTTGTATGATTAGTCTCTTTGCTAGTAGATTAAGAATTCGACAATATCGACATCTATGTTCAAAAACAACAACAAAATAAACAACATAAACAACAAAAACAACAACAACATCAAGAACATAAACAACAACAACAACATCAAGAACATAAACAACAACCTTTTTTATCAACAACAACAACATTCACAACAATGGTAATGGAAGTTACTATAGATGCATGGGGAATTTTATGTACCGTAAATGTGATGACTAAGTAAAAGAGAATATTGTGTTGGTGTTGGTGTTGTCTTCCTTCCTGATGATGATGATGTTGGTGTTGTCTTCCTTCTCGAAAATAATGGCGGTGTTTGTGTTGTCTTCCTCCTTGACGATGACGACCATGTTCGTGTTGTCAACCTCCTCGACGAAAAGGACCAGTAAAAGAGTGATAGTATTAAAGTATCAAAGTATTGAATAAAAAATGATAAACAGTGAAAAATGGTGTTAGGGTTGAAATTGTGTATCGTTTTGCAGTACTAAAGGTTAGAGTTATTTCGTCTTGTTTCTTTTTTCAGTAGAAAAATGGAAACTGAAGAGACAAGTTAGCTAGAAGTGTATAATATTAAACTATTGTGCTATTCCTTTTTGTAATAACCGACAAAAAATAAGAAGAGTCGCCACCGTTAATTTTTATCCTAAGGGTAAGTGAATAACGAAATAACCCTAAATCGATTTAGAGATTCTAAATTCTTGACTTGCTTTAGACGAATGACATGTGTTAGGCCTCCTTCATCTACCTTGCTCACAAGGATACTAGGATTTATGTTAAAAATTTAATTTTAGTTTTTTAATTAGAGAACTCGCTACGATTTTTAAATCGTATGTCTATGTATTCTCTTATGATTAATTAGTTATGCACCAATTATGAGTTATTCTAAAACTAAAAATATATTCTTGTGTTTCATTTATCACTTAAGAGAAAACAAAGAGTGTATAACTTAATAATCTAAACATGGCCCAGAGCCCACTTAAGATTCTACAGTAAAAAAATGAAAATAAAAGAAAATGAAAATAAAAGAAAGTTGAGATGGTCCGCACTTGCTGTTACAACAAAACCAAGTTTTTCTATTACTATTGCTAACTTAAAACAATTATAACAATAAAAACAAAACAAAAAAATTAACTATATTTTTAGATCTTAAGACACGTTACTAAAATGTATATTTTTTCAAAAGTAAAATAATTTCCAATAAATATTGACACATGGCATATTTATAAAAAGTAAAAAACATTGCATTTACAAAGAGAGAGAGAAGGGACATTTCATATCTCAATTTTTCCTCTTTGTTTTGGCTTTATCAATATCTCTCTCTATGGTTATCTTTCTCTTATTTTTCTTCTCTTCACAATACAACACCAAAACCCAATATTTCAAGAACCAAACATGAAGGACGGTACCGACCTGTAGTTTCGACGCAGAGACGGTTGTGGGTGGCAGAGGGTTATCCGGTGCAGATCTATTTGCGGCGGGAGTTGGAAGAGTCGGTCGAAGGTGGCTACGCGGTTGATGAAGGTGTTGCTGACTGCAGTTGAAGGGATCGGTCGGGATCGAGGCATCGCCGATCAAAGCTTCAGCGGAGTCCTGTCACGCGTGGTCGCTGTTTCGCGACCGGAATGGCCGTTTTGGTTGGCTTGTTGAGTCGTTGATCAGAGTGATGAAGGCTTAGATCGGATTTGTGTTGATTCTGATGGTGTGTTATTCGTCGGCAATCTGGAGTCGCGTCGGGAGGTCGCCGGTGGTTCGCCTGAATCGCATAGAGTTCAACAACAACCTCGGGTTTTCTTTGCCAATGTTTTGATTGAAAGGTTCACCTTAGGGGTCATGATAACTACGAGGAAGCTAAGACACAAATTTCAAGGACACCGTGCCATGATGAAAACCAACTACCCCATTCGTCAGGTTCTGAAGAAGGCAAATCTTACAGAATGAATGGTATTCTTGTCAATTGATTTATTTGAGTGTGATATCCAATATATACTTAGAAGGAGTGTCAAGTCGCATTAGATAGTTGATTTTCTTTTAGAATTTAGTTCGCCGATAGGAAATGAGACTCCTTACGTATGAATCCTATTTACGAATAGTGCCTCAAACCCCGAAAGGAATTGGCGTCGAAATAGTACTAGATGGACCAAATGACCTCTTTATCTAGCGATCCTCGAAGTTTGGCCAATAGCAACCAAGTCGAGTATGAAGCCTTCTATCGGCATGATACTAACCCTTGAGATGGGCGCTTCAAGCCTTAAATCCATAAGCGACTCATAGTTGGTGGTGAATCAGGTCGCCAAGGAATATATGATAAAGAAGCCCCGTCTTATCAGATATCTGAAAAAGGTACGTGAATTATCTTAATATTTTAAATCTTTTGAGATAATATATGTGCCCCGGGAGCATAACACTAGGGATGACTATCTTTCCAAGTTCTCCACCATAAAAAGAGCAATCCATAACTGGATTGTAATTCAAAAAACTCGCATCGCCTCTAGTATTGAGGCGGAGGAAATCAATATTCTAGAAGTCTACCATGATGTTTGAGAAACTTTATGTTGTTTTCAGATTTTAAAATATTTGCCACCGAAAAAATTATCAGGTTGAGTCGCGGACTAGATCGCTCTCTTTAAGACGTCTCGCGACACTGCTCAAAATTATGCAAAGCAGCCGAACTACCGCGCCGCCTCCAAGATAAAACAACTCAGTTCTATACTGTACGATTACTACTTGCATGATAGATAATCGGTCTAAAAATACACCCTGATGGTACAAGACCATTCAAATATGGTATCAACATCACTCGTAGTAACTGGTACAAAGACCAGTCATAATAATTTCTTAAACAAAAAGAAACTCAAATAATTCTCCAAAGAGAAATTAATAATGGTCATTTGACCACTCATAATAATTTCTCCAACAAAGAGAAATTCAAATAATTCTCCAAAGAGAATTCAAAAGATTAAACTTGAAAATTCCTCAATTCAAATGAGGAGAAATTAACATAATTCTCTAAAGAGAATTCAAGAAAATACTCGGAAAATTCAACGAGTAGGAAGAAATGGGAAGAAGATGTCGTTTTGACAATTCGAGATACGCAAAATTATGAGAGTGAGGGAGGAAAAACTAATAGAATAGTTTTTGGTGTGATTTAGAATGAAACATGTGCACTCCTTATACAGTGAAGTAATATAGTTAATATTTCTCACATGAGCAATGTGGGACTAAATGGTTTTTTCAACCAAAAAGATATTCTAACAACGTGGGACTTGAGAAATTTTTAAATTCAATATATTGGAACATGGACATGTTCCAACACTTTATAAGGTGGAAAAGGTTGCCCATGTGTTGAGGTGTCTAAGGGAAAACGAAATTTCCTTAGTCTTACCAGAGATCTAGCAAGGAACATGCACTAATCACATTGGTAGACAAGCACTTGCACACAAATTTCTCAGGGGTTTTCCGCTTCTATTGGCAGTAGATTATGTGTATGTTTTCTTCAAGGGTTATTATCTCAGACAATGGTGTTCAATTTGTCAGCTCCATTATGGTCGATTTTTGTTAAGATCTATGAGTGTAAACGAAGTTCATTTTAATTGTCCACCCACATGCAAACGGGAAGGTCGAGTTGACAAATAAAGTAATATTGGGTGGAATAAAGAAAAAGTTGGATGAAGCCATAGTTTTTGGACCGAACAACTCCACAAAGTGCTATGGTCGTATCAAACCACCCACCATTTAACAATTAAAGAAACTCCATTCATAATGGTATACGGTGTTGATGTTATGTTGTCTGTAAAAATTGATATGCCAGTATGGAGACGCTCTCATTCCAATGAATAGGAAAATGAGGTAGCTTAAATGTGCAACGTGACTAATCGATGAAACCTGTGATTTCTCCCATATTAGAGAATCCTCCGCCAATCAAAGGGATGCATGAGTTACCACTACAAAGTGCTCCCAGGGAAATTTCAGAAGGCGACCATGTGCTCATGCAAGTTGGTGTAACAACTCGCCTGTGGAAACTACAACCTGAATGGGAAGGTCTATATCGCGCATGTCAAAAGTTATCTCATGAAGCTTACAAACTCAAAGAGCTGGATGAAAGACTCATCCCTATAACATGTAATTCAATTAACCTGTGATATTATTATAGTTAGTCATTTACATTTTTATTCAGTAAAGTAAGATACATTTTGTTTGTCGTCTATAAACTCTTTTGAAAATGTTTAATCATCATCTTTTTCAAGAAATAGTGAACCTTCAAAGTGGAGCCTCTCGTTGTAATTAATGCATGATATACATGTGGGATATTCTTTGAAGAATCCCTGTCTCCCAAGAGGCAATATAAATGTTGGATCTTTTATGAAGAATCTTTTCCATCCAAGAAGTAATATAAATGTTAGATCTTATATAAAGAATTCTTTTCTCCCAAAGAGGCAATATAAACATTGGATCTTCTCTAAACAATCCTTGTCTTCCAAGAGACAATATAAACACTGGATCATCTTTGAATAAACCTTGCTACCCATTAGGAAATATAGACATTGGGTCTTCTCTGAAGAATCCTTGCCACCTAAGAGGCAATGTATGTGATGGATCTACTATGAAAAATCTTTCTCGCTCAAGAGGTGATATAAATGTTGGATCTTCTCTAAATAATCCTCGCCACCCAAGAGGTAATACAAATGTTAGATCTTCTTTGAAGAATCTTTGTCGTTCAAGAAACAATATAAATGTTGGATCTTTTCTGAAGAATCTTTGTCGTCTAAGAGACAATATAAATTTTGTATCTTCTCTCAAGAATCCTTACAGCCCAAGAGGCAACATATATGTTAGATTAGTACTAACAAATTCTCGAGCTTTGACAAATCACTCATTATTGGCCTTCTTGACATATCCTAAAGTGCACTATGACATGAATCCTTTAATAGGAAGAGGAACCAATGGCACAAATTAAAGCCCCATCAGAGGGACTCAAATTAAAATCTCGCTTGAGGATTCAACTTAAAGTTTCGTCGGAAGGACACAAGTTACAATCTCGCATGAGCGACATAAATGAAAGTCTCTATTGAGAGACTCAACTTAAAGTATCGTATGAAGGACTCTGCTTAAAATCTCAGCTAAGGGACTCAACTGAAAGTCTCGCTTGAGGGACTCAACTTAAAGTCTCGCATGAGGGACTCAACTGGAAGTCTTGCCTAAAGAACTCAACGTAAACACTCAAACTAAATCACTTCACTGTTTGCAACACATCGTGCTTGAGAGACTGTGTACTAGGATAAAATTGTCAGGCCTAAAAGAAAAGGCCATAGGAAACAATGTTAAGCCCACTAATGATGGGTGAGTACCATGGTGACATTGCCTTAAGGAATGTCGGGCAAGCACTAGTGTCACACCTAAGTCGCTCGTGATTTATTATAAGTCATTCAAATCAATTTTGGACTATCCAACGGTTTTCACAGTCAACCTTTTCAAAGAACGTGGGGATGACGTGGGCATCTATACCAACTTAATATACGAGTCAGTCAAGAAGGAAAACCATGTCCCCGATAATTATAGGAGAAAATGATTCTCATTTATCCCACACTCTTAAAGAAGGTGGAAGAATAATTATTCTCGAGCCCAAGAATCCAGACCCAATAGGTCTCGATAAATACTCCAGCTCTAGAGTTGAGAAATGGAGATCAATTATTCAGCTAGAAACTACATTTACAAATTTTTTCATCATTCTGTGTGAGCAAGCTCTAAGCACCATTAACAATTTTAAACATCACATACACCCCTTTAAATACAACAATACCCTTATTATACATTTTAGAAAATACATAATTAACTAAACTAAATAAATATTAAATGAGTTATAACACTTTGTTTTATTCATTAATAGTTTATTGAATATTAACTAATAATATATTTAAATTATTTCAGTCAATTAATATGCAGCCGAAATTTGATATTCAATTTACGTATAAAATTAACATAATTTTAATTTTACTTTAGACTTTAGGTTATAGGGCCCTTCATTTTAGTTTAAAAAAGATTTTTTTTTGTATTTTAAAAATAATTTTTATATAATTTTTTAAATATTATAAGTTTTTTATTTCAACTTTTTATAAATTAAAAGATTAATTTTAACATCTAATAATATAAATATATATTATTAAAGTTTAAAACCAGATAAAAAATCACATAATTTTTAAAAATATTTATCTCAAAATGATTTTTATAAAAAAAATATTTAAATTAAATTATTTTTTAAAATTCTGATATCTAAAAAAGTTATACTAAAAAAATGAAATGTTTAAGATAAAATTTTAAAAAAAATATTTGAATTATTTTTCATTTGAAACTTTTTTAAATGGTAATTTGTAATTTTTTTTACAAAAATATATAAAATTATAAAAATCATTTTTGAAAAAATAAATTCTATTTTATGTAAGGATGGAAATTGTACCCATCTCCGGTGGGTACCCTAAAAATCACCTATAATGAGTAGGGTACAAACCCGCAAAACGGGTATGAGGTTTGGCATGAGTAATTACCCGCGAAAATAAGTGGGTATGAGCGCGGATACGAGTACCTTAGTATTCACCCCGCTCCATATCAGCACAATATATATTTATATATTTTTACTTGTTATAAAATTAGGAGAAAGAAGATAAAAAAGAAGAGAGAAAGATGAAAATAATTATGTATTATTTCAATGGTGTGTCTTTCTACAATGAGATTGCCCTTATTTATAAGACAACATACAGACAATGTAATAAATATAAAGTGTTATAAATAAGGAGTAAAATCATTAGGAGACAATCATCCAATTATTCATAACATTTCCCTCGAATGTTTGTTTTAGATATGCCTCGTCAAAATCTTACTAGAAAAAACTCAGTGGACAAAAATCTAGTGAAGAAAAAAGAGTATAATATCCTTTTAAAATAAATTCATTTCTCCCTCTCAGTTGAACGATCATTTCTTCGACGGTGAAGACTAAAATTTTGTACTAGTTGATTAAAAGTTCTACTTGGGAGTGACTTTGTGAAAAGATCTGCAAGATTATCACATGAACGGATTTGTTGGATGTTTATATCACCATTCTTCTGAAGATCACGAGTGAAAAAGAACTTTGGAGATATGTGTTTTGTCCGGACTCCTTTAATGTAAACATCTTTGAATTGAGTGATGCATGCAGTATTATCTTCATATATGGTCGTTGTATTTGTTTTCTAGAAGGCAAACCATAAGTATTTTGTATGTGTTGAATTAAGGATCTCAACCAAATGCATTCTCAACTTGTCTCATGTAGTGCTGAAAGTTTTACACGATTAGATGAAGTTGTTGGTATTGTTTGTTTCATCGATCTCTATGAAATAGTTGTACCACCACATGTAAGCAAATAACCAGTTTGTGATCTACCATTGTGAGGATCTGACAAGTAACTTGCATCTGCATAACCTGTTAATTTGAATTTGGATACTTTGGTATAAAACCAATGTCTATTAAACCTCCAACGTAACGAAGTATATGTTTGACTATGTTCCAATGTCTTCGTGTAGGTGAAGAATTGTATCGGGCTAATAGATTAATAGAAATTGATATATTGTGGTATGTATAATTATAAAGATAGATCAGTGCTTGAATGACACTGAGATATGGTAATTCAAGACCAATTAGTTTGTATCCTCTTCTCGAGGTCTAATAGAATCTTCTACACATCGAATAATTTAACATTATCGGAGTACACGACATACCAAAATTTATACATATACGAACATTTAAACACCTTTGTCTTTTCTATTGTCCAAATGCTTAATTTATAAATTTAGACATAACTTTGTCTTTTCTATGTACTTTATCTCAAATTATTTCTTTAAGAGATTTATAGCTTTTGGAATCTCTTCAGAAATTCCAATAATTTTATGTCATCCACGTAGACAACTATTATATAAAATTATTTTCTAGATCTTTACATAAAAATACAAGAACATATGGACTTGTTTGTATATCTGTCATTTAACAAATATTCATTGAGACAATTATACCACATGTGTCCATGTTGTTTTAACCCATAGAGATACTTGTTCAATTTGATGGACTAACTTTCTCGAGATTCAAAATTATATATATTTGATATATTAATCCCTTTAGGGAGTTTCTAAATGTCTCTATCAAGTGAGTCATGCTAACAAGTTGTTACCATATCCACCATGTTCAAATTAAGTCTTTCTTGTGCTACAAAGATAATTAAATATAAAAAATTAAATTGCATCCAGTATATGTGAATATGTTTCACCAAAATAAATCTGAGGTCTTTGTGAAAATCATTGAGCAGCAAATCAAGCTTTATATCATTCTTATTTTGTTTTTTCACAAAACTCATTTATATCTCATTAGTTTCACACTTTGAGGTGTTCGGACTACAGGTCCAAAACCGATTCATTTGTAAAGTAAGTTTAATTCTTTTTCATTGAATATATTCGTTTTGGCCAATTCTAACTTTGTCTACAATCTTTAATGGAATTTGACTCATGATCCCCGTTATCATTGATCACTTTTAGCGCTATATTATATACAAAGACATTGTCAATATTGACTTTATTTTGGTTATCTCAATTTCGGTTCCATCGCATATTATTCATGACATAATTTATCGAGATCTCTTTATTTTATATTTCAAGTACTTGATTAGTTCTTTTGGAATTGAAAAATAAATTATATCAATATTCTCTTAAAATTTTCATATTCATCTTTAACTTTAGTTTATTTTCTTGGTAGAGGACTTTTAACATTGAAACTGACTTTCCTACCACGCTTCAGGCGTAACTACAACTCATTTGAAATATTAGATTATTCAATAGGAAAATCCCCTTTGAGTGGAGTATTAATAGTTGATAATTGTTTAATAGAATTTGCAAATGAATTGTAATTTGAACTTCAAGGATCAAAATAATATAATAATATTTTATTTCAAATTGTTCATTTTAATTTATGGGGTTCACACTTTAAGCGGCTTATTCTGTCCCCTTAATATTGGGAAAATTAATTTATCAATTGATAATCAGCCCACTAGGCTTCAAGCACGTATCCAATTATCAGACCAAGATAAAATCTCAAATACGATATTGATATAAAATGCATTTTCTAAATATTCTTTCAAAACTCGTCTTAGCGTACTATATATTAGAGCAATTGAATTATACACAACACATCTAAAAGCTTGATTAGATGAGAAGTGTAGTTGTTTAGGTATTGGCATGCATTTTTGGTAAAACCAGGTGTATGAATGTCATGACTGATGTCATAACATTCTAGTTTATTAGGTATAGATTTATTAGGTACCTTTGCAGAAAAATATTGTCATACAGGTGCTGCTGTTTATAAGTGTGTATCTGAGCATTTTTGCAAAAAGATCACATTTTCCTAAATCAGTAGACAGGTTCTCAGATGTCATAACAAATGTTAAGACATCCTGTTCTGAACTAACAGTTTTGCAGTTTGGTTAATTCTGATTTTTTTCAGGAAAATGACTCAGTCTTTCCAGAACAGAATCCTGCGTTTTCTTTGGGTTAACCTAGCTCAACCCCATCCTGATTGATCTAGTCCTGTGACCTAGTCTTAAGGTCAAACAGAATTAACCCTAGCTTTTTGTGGAAACCCTAACTGAAGATGCAGCTGCTATATATTCAACAGGGCTGCTGCTTTGAATGTAATCCCTTTTTGATAGAAGATCATTTAGAAGCTGTATAGTTTTTACTATTGTAATCCAAGCAATTATCATTGTGATAAGTGACTTGGAATAGGTTTTAATTGTAAGGGTTGTGTAACACTCAAAGCTTTGAAGCAAGAGTGTTTGTATGTCTCTTGACTAAAGTTGTGAAGCAAAGTCAAGTTAGGTTTGTGTATCACTCAAAGCTGTGAAGCAAGAGTGTTTGTGTTGCTTGATTAAAAAGCTGTGAAGCATAATCAAGTGTATGTTTTGAAGAGTGTCTTCAACAATTCATTAGTCAAATTGTTTTATGTATCACTGCTGTGATTGAGGGGGAGTGAGTAGGAACTCAGGTTTAAGTTGTACTTAGATTGAAGTTGCATTGGGTAGGTCTTAAGTGAAGGAGATAAACTGGTTGGTTTATTCCTGAATTAATATCTCTTATAGTGGATTTCCTCCCTGGCTTGGTAGCCCCCAGAGTAGGTGTTGTTTCACACTGAACTGGGTAAACAATTGACTGTGTTCTTTACTGTTTTTGTATTTACTGTCTTATAGTAAGTCAGATACGGTGTCATAACATTGAACGTGACATTGAGTATCTGCAGCCAGAATTTCAATTGGTATCAGAGCAGGCACCCTGCCTGTATTACTGGGTGAGATCTAGGGATATCACTTTCTGGCACTATGGACAAAGAAGGAGTTTTTGGAAATAGACCACCCATTCTGGATGGAACAAATTATGACTACTGGAAACCTCGTATGATTGCCTTCTTAAAATCTCTGGACAAAAAGGCTTGGAGAGCTGCTGACAAAGGATGGAACCATCCCACTATAACTGAGAAAGATGGGACAATCAGTCTGAAGCCTGAGGAAGATTGGAGTAAAGAAGAAGATGAGTTAGCCCTGGGAAATTCCAAAGCTTTAAATGCCTTGTTCAATGGAATTGATAAAAAAAATTCCAGACTAGTACATCAATATGAACTGGCCAAGGAAGTTTGGGACACTCTCAAAACTACTCATGAGGGCACTTCCAAAGTAAAAATGTCAAGGCTTCAGATGTTGACTACCAAGTTTGAGAATCTAAAAATGATGGAAGATGAAGCCATTCATGAGTTTCACATGAACATCTTGGAGATTGCCAACACCTCAGGAGCACTGGGAGAAAAAATGGCAGAAGAAAAATTGGTGAGAAAGATTCTCAGATCCTTGCCTAAAAGATTTGCAATGAAGGTAACTGCCATAGAAGAAGCCCAGGACATCAGCAAGTTGAAAGTGGATGAACTTATTGGGTCTCTTCAGACTTTTGAGATGGGGATCACTGAAAATGGTGACAAGAAGAACAAGAGCATAACACTTGTTTCCAACACTGATGTTGAAGAAAATATTTCAGAAGCTATAGCCATGCTTGGAAGACAGTTCAACAAACTCATCAAAAGAATAGATCCAAAGTCAAGGTCTAATATTCATAACATTCCCTCTGACATTGACAATTCCAGCAGAAGACCAAGGTCAGAAGAGAAGGGAAACCAAGGCAGAGGAATTCAATGCCATGGTTGTGAAGGATATGGGCATATTCGAGCTGAATGTCCAACCTTTCTTAAGAAACAAAAGAAAGGAATGACTGTTACTTGGTCTGACTGTGATTCAGAAAGTAATTCTGAAGAAGAATCTGCCAAACTAGTTACTGCTCTAACTGGTGTTTGTACTTCTGAAAGTGACACTAGTGATGAAGAAGTGACATTTGAAGAACTGGCTGATACTTACAAGAAATTGTGTATCAGAAGTGCTGAAGTCTGTGTGCAGAATGAGAAACAATCAAAACTCATCATAAAGCTGGAGGCTGAAAAAAGGGCAAACCTTGAAATTATAAGTCATCTAGAAGGAGAAGTTCAATTGCTAAACTCACAACTAAATCAAATGACTAAATCTGTCAAGATGCTGACTAATGGAACAGACAAATTGGAAGAGATCCTTCAGGTTGGACAAAATGTGGGAAACAAATCTGGACTAGGATTTGTGGAAGCAAAGAACTCTGGTACAGATAAGAAGATCAGGCCTGATAAGCAAATGTCAAAACAGATGTCTCAACACAACTCTCAACATCAGGAACAGAGACATATGAAGAAAAGGTACCAAAGATGGAGATGTCATCATTGTGGGAGATATGGCCACATAAAGCCCTTCTGCTTCAGATTGCATGGATACCCTAATCAGAACTCAGGTGTCAAACCTAAGTCTAAAAAAGTACCACATGCTCCTAAATGGAAGAAAAAGGCTACTGCCCTGATAGCCCACACTTCCCTGAGGGTCTCTGCAAAGGAAGACTGGTACTTTGACAGTGGATGTTCCAGACACATGACTGGAATCAAGAACCTCCTCAATAATGTTAAGCCTCACACCACCAGTTTTGTGACCTTTGGAGATGGTGCTAAAGGTGAAATCAAAGGAGTTGGTGATTTGGACTGCCCTGGAGTTCCAAGTCTGAATGAAGTACTGCTGGTAAAAGGGCTGACTGCTAATCTCATTAGTATCAGTCAATTGTGTGATCTAGGATTCAAGGTCAATTTCTCAAAATCTGAATGTCTTGTAATTAATGAAAAGCAAGAAACTGTAATGAAAGGAGTCAGATCTAAAGACAACTGTTACTTGTGGGAGCCTGAGAACACTAATTTCTCCTCTGTGTGTTCCATTGCAAAAGAAGAAAAGGAGATGAAACTGTGGCACCATAAGCTTGGTCATCTTCATCTAAGAAGAATGAAAAGAGCTATCTCTATGGAAGCAGTCAGAAGGACTCCAAGATTACAGATTGATAAAAGAAGGGTTTGTGGTGAACTTAAAATTGAAAGGCTTGGTAAAAAGGAACATGTCTATGATGTGGTGAATAAACTTGAAGAAGGATGTGTTGTCAGAACCAGAAGTAATCATGACAAGGATTTTGGAAACAACAAGTCTAATAAATTATGTTTCCCAGAAGAAATGAGTCGTGAAGTCTCTTCTCCTATAACTCACCATCAAAATGGAGTTGACAAAAAGAAAAATAAGATCATTCAAGAATCAACCAGAACTATGATTCATGCCAAAAGAATGCCTTCCCAACTCTGTGCTGAAATGGTTGCAGCTAGTAGTAACTGTTCTCAAAATATCTGGACAAAACAGATGCTCACTGAGTATAATGTCTCACAAGATGTTGTGACATTGTATTATGACAATCTGAATACAATCAATATTTCCATGAACCCTATTAGCATAGCAGGACCAAGCACATTGACTTTGTAGAGAAGAAGTCAATTAAACTGGAACATGGTATCATTAAGCTTCAGCTGGCTGATTCTTCTACCAAGGCTCTTGTTGGAAATAAACTTGAAAACTTGAGGGGCAGGTTGGGTATTTGCCAACATGAGAAATTATAGCAATTAATTTTGCTTAAAACAAGGGTTGAAGGAGTTAATTTTGTTAAGTCTATTTTTAGTGGGTTAATCATATGTTTTCCCAATTCTTTCAAAATCTTTAAGAAGTTGAAAAGACTCTCTTTTGCCTCCTACCTCTCTCGACTTTGCAACTTGTTCCCTTCTCTCAATCAAAGTTTTTTCTCAAATTGCTACTGGTGCTCTAAGTCAATCAAAATGTCTCAAACATCATCTTCAACCAAGGCGACCTCTTCATCTTCATCATCTTCATCATCTGACCAAGACTCTCGAGCAATCACCACATGCATAGAATCTGAAGTTCTTGAGATCACTCCTCTCAGAGAGATGGCAACTGACCCCGCCAAAGTCAAAAAGCTGAGAACTAGACATGCAGGAAGAGCTCAAGCTGCAGCCTCTGGTAATCCTTCTCATCCTTCTTCTTCTGTACCAAATAGAGAAGGATCAGTTCAAGTTCATCAATCTATTTCTAGGCTTGTTACTAGTATACTAAGCGGAAACCAACCTGTACCGGGGATTTCTGTCACTTTAAATCAATCAGGAAGCCCAAATGTGGACGTCTCTGAGAATGTAGATGTCTCTGAGAATGTTGTGACACAAAATGACAACATTCAGAACCCTTCAGAAAAGACTGCTGATCCACCTATCATTGATGTGGATGAGGATTACTCAGATAATGATCTGATTGTCAATGTAAACCCTAGCATAGCTAGGAGATTGATGAAAAGAAAGGGTAATCAGAATGATGCAAAATGTGTGTCCAAAGATAAACCTGCTGTTAAGAAATCCAAGGCTGAAGGCAAGGCTGGGGTAGAATCTGTGAAAATTGGTCAGTCCAAAGGGAAGGTGAAAGCCCAGGTGTATACTGGTAGACAACCAATTACAAAGAAGAGAAAAGATCCTGAATCTTCTGATTCTGATGAGGAATCAGAGTTTGAGATTGATGCTGAAGAAATTCCTATCAGAAGGAAACTGCCCTCCAGCAAAATTGCTAGAGTTCCTGAAGTCCCAACAGACAACATCTCTTTCCACCATCCTGACAATGCAAACAGATGGAAGTATGTTTGCTTGAAGAGAATAGCTTTAGAAAGAGAACTCAACAATGATGTCATGGAGTGCAAAGACATCATGAACCTGATCAAGAATGCTGGACTGATGAAGACAGTGATAAAATTTACCAAGTGTTATGAAAATCTGGTCAAGGAGTTCATAGTTAACTTGTCTAATGATTGTGCTGATGGAAGGTCAGCTGACTTTGAAAGTGTTTTTGTTAGAGGAAGAAGGGTTAATTTCTCTCCATCAGAAATTAACAAATTTCTTAGAAGATCAAATGAGGATTGTCCTGATCTGGAAGTCACTGACAATGAAGTTTGTCAAACCATCACAGCAAGGCAAGTGAAGTGCTGGCCCTTGAAAGGCAAGCTGAATGCCAGCAAACTTAGCATGAAATTTGCCATCCTGCACAAGATTGGTGCAGCCAACTGGGTGCCTACAAACCATAAATCAACTATCTCCACAGGATTGGGGAGATTTATTTATGCTGTGGGAACCAAGACTGCTTTTGACTATGGCAGGTATATTTTTGAATAAACTTTAAAACATGATGGTAGTTATGCTGTCAAAGGACCAATTGCCTTTCCCTCCCTCCTTTGTGGAATTATCCTTGCACAATACCCTGATATCCTGGTGGCAAGAGATACTGCTTGCAAAAGAGCTCCTGCCCTTGGGTTGCACTATAAACTGTTTCAGGGATCTCATGCTCCTGATATTGTCATAACATCAGTTGAGACATCGTCTGTGAAGACCCAGTCCAAAACATCTGATGTCATAGCTGTATTAAAAGAGACCTGCAAAGAACTGGAAGCTAGGAAAAAGACCCTAGAAAACCTAATTGCCAGGTTAGAAAAGGAGGAAGCTGAAGGAAACAGAAGGGAAAAGGGTGTAGAAGCTGAAGGTCATCTCAATACTGAAGAAACTAGCTCCTCTGAGTCTGATGACAGTGCTTAAAGGTTGGTGGAGTTGCTGATTGGTGGAGTTGATGCTGGTTCCTGGTAGAGTTTGGAAGTGTGTTCAGTTTTTAGTTGATGTTCTCATTACTTTTTTTGGATGACTGTATAATTTTTTTTGAACATGTATCTTTGGCCCATTTGTGGCTAAAGAGGGGGAGATATATTTTGGTACTTTATTACACATTCTATCTTTCTGCAGTCATATTTATTCTGCTGCTGCTATCTATCTCTGATTGCTTAGGGGCTTTAGCCAAAAATTTGCCAAAGGGGGAGTTTGTAGTTGTTTAGGTATTGACATGCATTTTTGGTAAAACCAGGTGTATGAATATCATGACTGATGTCATAACATTCTAGTTTATTAGGTACAGATTTATTAGGTACCTTTACAGAAAAATATTGTCATACAGGTGCTGCTGTTTATAAGTGTGCATCTGAGCATTTTTGCAAAAAGATCACATTTTCCTAAATCAGTAGACAGGTTCTCAGATGTCATAACAAATGTTAAGACATCCTATTCTGAACTAACAGTTTTGCAGTTTGGTTAATTCTGAGTTTTTTCAGGAAAATGACTCAGTCTTTCCAGAACAGAATCCTGCGTTTTCTTTGGGTTAACCTAGCTCAACCCCATCCTGATTGATCTAGTCATGTGACCTAGTCTTAAGGTCAAACAGAATTAACCCTAGCTTTTTGTGGAAACCCTAACTGAAGATGCAGCTGCTATATATTCAACAGGGCTGCTGCTTTGAATGTAATCCCTTTTTGATAGAAGATCATTTAGAAGCTGTATAGTTTTTACTATTGTAATCCAAGCAATTATCATTGTGATAAGTGACTTGGAATAGGTTTTAATTGTAAGGGTTGTGTAACACTCAAAGCTTTGAAGCAAGAGTGTTTATATGTCTCTTGACTAAAGCTGTGAAGCAAAGTCAAGTTAGGTTTGTGTATCACTCAAAGCTGTGAAGCAAGAGTGTTTGTGTTGCTTGATTAAAAAGCTGTGAAGCATAATCAAGTGTATGTTTTGAAGAGTGTCTTCAACAATTCATTAGTCAAATTGTTTTATGTATCACTGCTGTGATTGAGGGGGAGTGAGTAGGAACTCAGGTTTAAGTTGTACTTAGATTGAAGTTGCATTGGGTAGGTCTTAAGTGAAGGAGATAAACTGGTTGATTTATTCCTGAATTAATATCTCTTATAGTGGATTTCCTCCCTGGCTTGGTAGCCCCCAGAGTAGGTGTTGTTGCACACTGAACTGGGTAAACAATTGACTGTGTTCTTTACTGTTTTTGTATTTACTGTCTTATAGTAAGTCAGATACGGTGTCATAACATTGAACGTGACATTGAGTATCTGCAGCCTGAATTTCAAGAAGTATTAGGTTATTAACCTAAAATAATTTGTAAATTAATGGGGAGAATTAACATATATTAACATGTTGGCTTAATGTGAATAAATATCTTAATATCATACTTTGTGTGTTTCAAATATCTAATTTAGAATTGATGATCTCGCAAGTATCAGTCATATAATTAACTTTAGACGTCTAAAGAATGAATCTTCAAGTTCGTTTTTATGAACACATGCTACATGGTGTTCAATATCAATTTTAATGATATATGTGATACCTATCAATAAATTTCTGAAAAATCTAGAAAATAAGATCTTAGTCTAATTAGTTGAGAAAACAATTTCACAAACTTCTAGTTGTGAGTAGACATATGTATGACCTTTTAGTCGATGCAACAATTAATGTCATAAAAACTCAATTTCTCAAATTTCTATTTAGGAACACACAAATTTTATTAGATTGAAGAAACTTTTGGTTCTTCAAAACTAGTTCTCGCATCATAATATACTTGAGATAACCCAACCAATTTTAACAATATCACACTTAAGTGTGATTTGTAAACTCCTGACTTACAATAATATATATGATTATATTCTTATAATTTGTTTCAATCCATAGTAAATAATAAAATAATTTGTATAAAATATGTTCATAAAAATTGATGACATACAATTTAATTACAATGTTCTCATCTAAATCAATTTTTTTATTTCTTTTACTAATAATCATAGTACATAATATACAATACTATATTTTCTTACGCTTTATTTATATAGAATATAGAGTATAAAAATTATTCAACAAATATAAATAACTCTATAGATTTTATATAAGAATTTGTAATTTAATAAATAAATTTGAAATAAAAGAAAATAAATATTTTTTTATTAGAAAATTAAAAAAAAAAAAAAAAAAAAAAATATATATATATATATATATATATATATATATATATATATATATATATATATATATATATATATATATATATATATATATATATATATATATATATATATATATATATATATATATATATATATATATATATATATATATATATATATATATATATATATATATATATATATATATATATATATATATATATATATTATAAAATGTATTTTTTTTAAATAATTTATTCAATTAAATCACCATTAAGACTTACCTTTACAATATAAAAATTTTAAAAATAAATATCTATCATAAAAAAAAAATTCACTTTATATTTTGACGATTCATTTTTATTTTTATTTTTTATAAAACACACTAATTACAACAACACAAATTAATAACAAATTGATAATATTTAATTATCAAATAAATACTTGTCAATTTTAATAAATTAATCACAAAACTATAACATTATGTTATAAAATATATTTTACAATCTTATAGAACTCAACTAGAATTTTCTATGATAAAAATTACAATCCTTCAAAAGATCTAGTGAAATATATAATTTTTAGTGAACGACATAATAAATGATAAAGAAAAAAATATATTTTTAAATACCATTGAATGGATTTTAGAGAATTTTTTGTGTGTATTTTTTCAAAAAAACTCAATCACAATTTTATTTTATAGTTTTTCAGGAACTTAATTATAACTTGTTTATTAATAAAAATAATTATTTATAATCTTTCAGGGATGCTGTTTGATAAGTTCTCCAAAAACTATATAAAAAATTCAATATTATCTTACAGAGATATTTGATAAGTTCTTTAGAAACTATATATCAAACTCAACATTATTCTTCAAAGATTATTAATAAGTTCTTCAAGAACTTATACAAATATTCTTTTGTTATTCTTTAAGGATGCTTAATAATCATCATTAATTTTTTTTAAATTAATATATTATAAATAATAGGTAGAAAATATATTATAAAAGGAAGAAAAAATAATGTTATTTTACAACACTAAAAGATCCTTTCAAATATTTGAGCTTCGTGCTGATAACGTGTTATAAAATAAGAAGAAAGAAGATAAAAGAGAAAGATGAAAATAATTTTGTATCTTTTGTGCAATGAAATTAATTATATTTATAGGACAACATTTGGAGAGTGTAATAAATACACATGGTTATAAATAAGAAATAAAATCATTAGAAGACCGTCATCCTATTATTCCTAATATTACTTTTATTATTATTTATTTATACATATTATTTATCAATTTTATTACACACATCATTATTAAACTTGTATGTGTTTTAATAAAAGTCTTTATTTATTTCTTAACTCAACAATAACATTCTTGAATTTTTGTTAATAACTTAAAATGATAAGATAAATTACGATTGATTAATAAATTTTTATTAGAAATATGAATAAATGGATACATATATAAATACTTAAGTACCACACGGGTACAAAAATTAATACTTACAAGAATATGGAATTTTTTCAAACAACAAGTAAGAAAACGGGTAGTATAGTACCGTACTAAAACCCCTGTCATCCCTAATTTTATGTGCATTATCTGGTTTCTAATTTTTCTAATTTCAATAATTATTTTATAGATGTCGCTAATAGAGAGCACATGTTATTAGAACAAAGTATATCAATATATTCTTGGAAATAACAATTCTTTTTTAGCTTTAAATAAATGAAATAAATCACTTCAAAAATAATATTTTTATTTTTTGATTCTTTAGCATGTATTTTAAGACGGTTGTTAGTATTTAATACCTGAATATTTATCCGTTGGTTGAACTAGTAAGCTACTTTTGTAACCATAATTAAATTATAGGTGGGATATGGTTTAACCAATTAACATTTAACTGAAACCACAATTAGTTCATGGTTTAACCCACAAGTCACGTTCACTTTTTCAACAATAGATAAAGAAAAGGTTCACAACATAAATTTTTATTCTTTCTCTTAAATATAAATAAAGTGAAAGTGTCACTGATTCGAATTCATACTCTTGGAGATGTGTATGCATAGTTATCAATTAAATTTGCTTAATCAATTTTAGCACTAATATAAAAACTCCAGAAAAATCAAATTATTTTTTGCACTATAATAAACATTGGATTACCAAGAAAAAAACTGAATAAAAAAATAAACACCTGAAGACTTAACTGGTGTATACTATCTTATATAAGTAATGAACATTTTATTATTGTTATAGTATAAGTATAAAGAAATATTCTATACATATAATTAGTTATACATGACAACATAGTATAAACTCTGAAACACATCATTCTTGGGACAACAACTGAGAAACTACTCAGCAAAAACATGTAACCAGAGAAAACAGTGAATGAAAAAATAGTTGAGATCAACTTAGGAGGATTTTGAGATGAAAATCAGTTTCTTTGATTATCATCATGTCTTCTAGTTAAACAAATTTCAAAGCCATTCACTAACCGAGCTGACGGAAAGAAGGACATTCGATCTTCCTTCATTTGTTTCCATCTGTTATATATCATTCAATTACATTAGTCTATATATAAACCAGATACATCAGTGGTTCAATAAATCAAAAAAGTCAATTTTACGTATTCATCAAAAGATGTGTATATGATGCACAGAGAGAGCGAGGAATTACCTATAATTTGTTACAAAGTAATGAAGAAAAAGAGCGATTTGAAGCCGAGCTAACTCGGCTCCCGGACAAAATCTAGCACCTCCTCCAAAGGGTGCAAAAAATGGACTAGTTCTCCAGTTTCTCTTTTCTTCATTTTCAGGTTCCGTCCATCTCCAAGGATTGAAGTTTGTAGCTCCCTCATATACCTTTTCGTCTAAATGAACCGCCGAAAGAAATGGAACCACAAAGCATCCTTTTGGAATAACAAAATCTGCTCAAAAACAGATAAGCTTGTATCAGTAGCTTATTACATAAAGCTTTTTATAATAAGCTTTTACTCTCAAAATTTGTGTACCTTGGTATTGAATGTCTTCTTTTGCTTCTCTCATTAACCAAATTGCAATGCCTCCAAGTCGAAGCGTTTCATCAATAACCTGTTAGAAAAAGTAATTATGAGATGAACCATATCAACATAATTTGTTACGAAAAGTAGTTGAATGTTAATCGCTTACACATTGAGTAAATGGCATTGCTTTATAGTCCTGCCATGTGAGAAATTCTTCACCAGAATCAGTTCTTAGAGAATCTTGCTCATCCTGTGCAAGAGAAAAGTTGCAGAAAATAATAAGTTGTTTATTCATACAGGCCTAAATAAGAAAAAACGATTTCGAGAATATCTCTATTATGCATACCAGAAGTTCCTTCATGGCATTAGGACATTGAGTAAGGAAATAAACTGCAAAAAGCATTGTTTTTGTGGTTGTTTCGTTGCCGGCAAAGAGAAGATTGATGATGAAGTCTGCAACAGCCTCATCTGGCAAGCTATCTTCCTCTAGTAATCTTCCAAGTACACCATTGTTAGTACCTTCTTTTGCAGCACCGTTTTTTCTGTATGTCTCTATGATCTTGTTTATCTTGCTTATGATCTTCTCCCTTGCCTTACAAAACAATTCATCAAGAATAGTCTTATAAAGTTATGTATCAGTCTGTTGCTCGTGTCAGTGTCCGTGCTTCATAGATATATATCAGTGTGCCGATGTTGTGTCTGTTGTTCGTGTGTGTGTCCGTGCTTCATAGATATATACCATTGATTGTAAAAGTTTATTCACGGTACCTTCATGGCAGTGTGGTATGAAGAGCCAGGAATGTTGATTGGAATGGATAAACAACCATCGACAAAATCAGAAAACAATTGAGCCATTTCATTGACTTGAGACTCACTTGAAACTCCTAATAGTTGATTAACCATTAAATTTATAGCTACCTGCACAAAAACATTGATCTTAAGATTAATCAGGCGCCCTCATGAGTTCGTCACGACTACAAATGAAAAAACGCGTTACGGGCCGTTACCTTTCTGCAAACATCTTGGAGAAGAATGACTTGATTGTTGCTAAAATGGCTCAAAGTTTGGATCATGACATTTTGTATATCATTCATGAAATGGAACTTAAGCTTATCTAGCCGCATCATATTTGACGCGATCCCATGTAGTTTCCTTTGTTGATCTCCTTGAACCGTAATCACACCATTTTTACCAACCAAATCTCTAAAAGATTTCGGATAACTTGACACGAATAATTTCCCTTCGTTTTGCATTACAAAACGGTTGAAACTTGGATCCAACGACACCACTGCCCATTTTCCAAATAGGCTGCAAGAAAATATCTTACCATACCTACACCAAACAAAAGGTTTCATCAGTTAATCCGTGTTTAAATTCCTCTATACATAACACATAAATGCTATAGCGCGACTATAACCACTATTTGACAATATTTTATACTAAATAACGTATCATCAGAGAACAAAGTTGTGACATACTATACCTTTGCGCCATTTCTTCGACGAACCGAGGAGGATGAGAACTTGCAACAGCATTGTACCAATTGATACTGTCACCAATCAAAGGCCAACCTCTCCTTCCGGGCGGTAATCTCCATATGCTTTTCTTGATTTGAATTAGTCTTGCAAATAATGCAGTCACCAACATCACAATGATCATAACCAAACATGTTTCTGATATGGTTTCTCTCATTTTCTGTTTGAAATAAAATAGAGAAAAAAAGATAATCACACCTCTACCATGATGAGAAATAAATATATTTATAGTTAGATAGACAACATGGTAATCACTTTTTCAATTCAAATGTGAACTTATTATTATAAAAATGAAACAAACAAATTGTAACTGGTGAACATGCTTAGTTGACCTTATATGAAGATCTAGTAGGGCCATGTTAACTTAGTATTCTACATGAATAAGTCATTTTCAGAATCTATTTTTTATAAATTAAGTTGAACACAAAAATACAACACTAAATAGCATATTTATTTAGTTAATATGAATCTAAAAATCATCACATATCTAAGATTTGCATAATCAAAAGATTTTCTGAATCTTTCATAATCTTAAAAACATAAGTCTCAAATCCTAACAACTAGTATGAATCTTTCTGATGTGTGAAACACTTTAAAAAAAGAAAATAGAGCAAAACTTTTCTAGTCACCTTATGATTCTGTTGATGAGTCTGTTTATTCCTTAGAGGCTTATAGCTAGACTTGAAGAGAGGTATACAAAGAGAAGAGATTAATTGAAGAAGCTGTTTTTTGTAGTCAATTTGTTGTAATATCAATATATAAGGAAAATGGTATTTTAAATTGGTCCAAAGTAGCACTTTTCTGGAGTTCATTTTAGTATTATATAAGTAAGTTTAATTTCTTGAGCATAAAATAAGTTGTAGAATCATCAAGTAGTAGAGGTTGTCATAAAGAAAAGTTAGCTAGAGTTTGACTTGTCCATTTTACGCTATACAGTTATGTGGCAATGGATTGAACCATTTGTCTTATTCAAGTGATGGACACGCATTTTCAGTAGACCTTGATACAATTTTAATTTGATTTTAAAGAGTACTGTATTTACAAATTTGATCAGTTGTGAGTTGGGTTGAGAATCATTGTACTAAAAATCGATCAGAACTAGTTGGATCGGAATTCCAAGTCTAGTCTGATTATTAGATCGGAGAAGTTATTGAACCGATATAAACTGACTAAAATCGGTAAAATTGTTGGAACAATTATGATGAGAGAGAGAGAGAGAGAGAATTTTATTAAAGTAAAAATTGTTTTTTTTTTATTTACATTGTCGCTTGTATATATAGGCAACCTAAACACAATTCATTAGTTGCAGTATTTAACTATGTCGAATACATGCTTACACACTTCGACACATATGTTGTATTTGACTTCCTCGAACACAATTTATCGCTACTTAGCTTACTTCGACTATGTTGTCTAACACCACTATGATGAATACAATTTTCCTACTAAAACACTAAATTACATCTTCTAACACACCTCTTAATTCATGTTTTTTAGGCTTCTTATCCCAATGCTTCTCTTAAACTCATCAAATCCAACTTTCTTCAGGGGTTTGGTAAGTATATTAGTTAGTTGCAATTCTGACTTGCAATGCTCAAGTTCAAGTTTTCTTTTATTTACTTGATCCCTAAAAAAATGACATTTCCTCTCTATGTGTTTACTTAAACCATGACACACAGGATGATTTGTCAGGTTGATAGTTGACTTGTTAACGGCAAACAACTTCATTTTCTTAGGTTCCATGATCTTGAGTTCTTCGAGCAACATCTTTATCTATGTTGCTTGACATGTTACATACGATGCAACCACGTATTCAACTTTACAAGATGACAAAGCCACATTACTTTGCTTTCTTGAGCTTCAAGTGGTTTGAGCATCTCCAATCATGAATATATAGCCTACATTACTCTTCTTCTCATCTTGATTTCCACTGAAATTTGAGTCTGTGTAGCCATGTACCTCTGCATCTATGTTGGTATTCTTCTGCCTTGACGTCAATGCACCATGATCGATTGTACCTTTTATGTATTTCAATGTTCTCTTGATTGTAGTGAAATGACCTTCTTGTGTCTTCCATGTGAATCTGCTCAACAACCCGACACTTTGACAAATATCTAGACTGGTGTTGCATAGATACCTTAAGGATTCAATGATTTTCTTGTATAATGTTGCACTTACAAACTCTTCATTTGTATTCTTTCTCACATTTTTTCTAGTCTCCAATGGTGTGACAACTACATTATAGTTGTTAATCTTGAAGCTTTTCAAGATGTCTTAGGCATACATCTTCTGGTTCAACAACACTTCTTCAATTGTGTCTTTAAACTCCATCCCTAAGAAATATGACAAGTTTCCCAAGTCATACATTTCAAACCCATGCATCAGTTTCGACTTGATCCCTTTTATTTATGCTTCGTCTACACCTTTAATTATCAATCCATCCACATACAAGCATATAATGACTCAATTGTGTTTACTTGCATTGTTGACATGCACCTCATGCTCTGAGATACATTTTGTGAAGCCTGCCTCAATCAGGAAGCGATCTATTCTCTTATTCCAAACTCTTAGGGCTTGCTTTAAACCATAGAGAGCCTTCCTCAATATGCACACCTTCTGCTTCTGCCCTTTGATTTCGAATCCTAGTGTTCGACTGACATTGACTTCCCCTTCCAATGATCCATTATAAAATGTTGGCTTTACATCTAATTGATGTATCTTCCATCCTTTATATGATGCAGTCGATACAATAATTTTGATGGTTTCCAACCTTGCAATATGTGCATAGACTTCATCGAAGTTGATATCAGGTTATTGCAAAAAAAAATTTGCCACCAGTCTGGCCTTATACTTGGAGGTTTCACCATTTGGCCTTGGTTTCAACTTGTAGACCCACTTCACATGAATTGGATTCTTGATTGATTTTTCTACAAGCTCTCAGGTCTTGTTCTTCTCGATTGGCTTGATTTCTTCTTGCATGGCTCCCAACCAATTTGAATCATTCATAGCTTGATCCAAATCAATTAATTATGATTCATACAACATCATTACTTATCCTATGGAGTCACCTTATGCAATGATTGCTTGATCTGGAAATATCTCTTATCCAGCTAGCCTTGTCGACTCAGATATCGTTCTAGTCGATCTTCTAACATTATACCCAAGTGGTTCCTCAATTTGATGTGGTGTGACTTAAATTTGTTGATTTCTTTAAGAACAATTATGATTGTATCTTGATCATGTCGAACTAACCCTTTAGTCCAATTCCACACTTTTTTTTCATCCACTAGATCATCCCTACTTATTACTAGCTTACCATCATTTGGCAAAATACAATTTATATGCACCACTCGAATGATAACCTATGAGCACCATGGTCTGATCTCGATCATCTAGTTTATTAAATAATTGTTCAAGTACATGTTTGAAACACATTAATCCAAAACCCCTAATATTAATAACATATGGCTTCAGTCTTGTCCAAGCCTCATAAGGTGTCTTATCAACTATCTTCTTGGTTGAACATCTGTTTAGAATGTATACTATTGCCGAAGCTGCTTCACCCTAAAATCTCTTTGACATTTCTTTTGATTTCAACATACTCCTGATCATGTTCAGTATACTTCTATTTCTCCTCTCAGTTATATCATTGTGCTGAGGTGTATAGGGTGCAACAACCTCATGCTCTATGCCTTCCTCATTACAAAATATTACAAATTCTCTAGAGGTGTATTCACCTCTACCATCAATTGTCACTTTCTTTAATTTTCATCCACTTTGTTTCTCGACATGAAACTTAAACTTCTTGAATTGTGTGAATACCTCACTCTTTCTATCAATAAGGTAAATCCACATCTTCTTCTGGTTGAGCATGCCTAAACCTCTGAAGTTTAGGTGTCCATACTTGTGATTTCATAGTCAGTTCTTGTCTTCAACTGAAGTCGAAGCAAGGCATTGATGATCAACTATTTTGATCTCTACTTTGAAGGTTTTGTTGTTTGCCAATGATGCTTTCAGGATCATCATTCCTTCACCATTATACACCTTCATTCGATTCTCTTCCACCTTCATGTTGTACCCTTTTACAAGTAATTGACATATGATAATCAAATTACTTGTCATCAAAGGTACATACGATACATCACTAATGTTCTCCTTCTGACCATCTCTTCAAATCAAAGATATGTTTCCTCTTCTAGTTGATGTGACTTGTCTACCATCTGCAAACCTGATCACTTTCTTTATTGATTCATCTAACTTGGTGAAAAAAATTGTATTCTCAGTCATGTGGTTCCTGCATCCTGAATCCAGATACCATATATTAGTTTTTTCATTATTCAAATGAGTAATTTCCATGAGTAGAATATCATCAGAGTCACTTTCTCCAGCATGTGCATATTGCACATCTTCATTATCTTTTTCTCTTGATTCTTTCTTTCTCCGACAAACCTAGGCATAAAGACTAAATCCTTGATAGTTGTAACACTGCACCTCCTTCATATCTATTTTCTTCCCTGAACACTTGTTGTACATGCCTTTCTTGGTTTAATCAAAGTGGTTCTTTTAATTCTTGCATGCATTCTCATCATTTGCAAGATCATTTTGTTGTTTCTCCTTTTTTTCAAACTTCTTGATGTATCTTGCTTGCAGTGCCTGTTCTACCACCTTTTCACTTTTTGAGTTCCTTTGCTTTAGTATAATCTCATGAGACTCCAATGAAGCCTAGATTTCTTCCACCTTTGTCTCAGCTAGATTCTTGAACTCTTAAATAGACACTACAATGTTATCAAAATTTACAATCAGATATCTCAGTACTTTCTCATACTTATGCAAATCATTGATTGATTCTCCACATGCCTTCATCTGGTTTGTGAGTAACACTAATCTTGAGAAGAAATCATCAACTGATTCATCTTCTTTCATGTGTGTCATCTCAAACTGCTTTCTCAGCGTCTGTAACTTCATCTCAGACGGACAGACAGACAGACGAATAGACAGACAGATAGATAGATAGATAGATAGATAGATAGATAGATAGAGAGAGAGTGAAGAGAGAGAAACTATAATGAGAAAAGGGAACTTTATTAAAGTAAAAATTATTCTTTTGATTTACATCGTCACCTATATATATATATATATATATATATATATATATATATATATATATATATATATATATATATATATATATATATATATATATATATATATATATATATATATATATATATATATATATATATATATATATATATATATATATATATATATATATATATATATATATATATATATATATATATATATATATATATATATGCAACCTAAGCACAATTCATTAGTTATGGTATTAAACTTTGTCGAATACATGTTGTATTCGACTCCATCGAACCCAATTTACCTCTACTTAGCTTAGTTAGACTATGTTGTCTAACACCACTATGTCGGATACAACTTTCCCACTAAAACACTGAATTGCATCTTCTAACAAAAATTGAAGAATCGTCTGTTTTGGAGAACCGGCAAGTTAAATGCTTGTTTTTTCTCAAACAAAACGATGACATTTTGATAATTTTTTTTAAAATATAAAATTAAAATATAATTAAGGTTTGTTCAAAACTTATTTGAAACAACTTTCTCTCCTTAGAATTAAATTTATCAGACAAGTTATTTTGTTATTCAGTTTATGTTGCAATTAGACTTTGTTCAAAATTTATTTGAATATATATTTTGTACTATTTTATTGTGTGTGATGACTATATTTAGAACTTGAATTTAAAAAAATGAACTAATGAAATTATGATGTTTTGAAATTTTGTAGGTGCATGATATTTTTTTTGGAAACTGAGTCATCTGGTTCGACCGGTGTAATAACTATATAATTTTGTTATAGAGACTGATTTATCCAACCGAGTTATTTGGTTTCATCCATTTTAGTCATGTGGTTCGACTAGTGAACCAGTAACCTAATACTCTCACAAGTTTGATGATCGGTCTAGTTTTTAAAATAAGTGAGAATATATCAGACCAATTAATAGAGACTTATGGCCTAACCTACCCAGACTCAGGTTAGGTCAGACATTTTTTTAAATAGAAAAAACCTAGGATTTTTTATAATCCTATTTAGTTAAAAAGGTTAGGCCACGAGCCACAGAAAAGTCCTTTAATCCTATTAGACCGACCTATTTAAATAAACATGAATTAATTTATTACTATTATATTAAATTTTGTACTTTGAATTAAAATACGAAAATGTTGCTTAGCTATCTCGAAGAATTTATGAAAATAAGTTGAAAAAACCTTATGAACAATGTTATAAGTCGTTGTCATAAGTTATTTTTATAAGTTCTCTCAAACAAATAGTATCACAAAACTTATACTATTAAGTAAACTAGAGTGAGTCATTGAAAACAAGTATTTAGTCTCATTGATCTTTTAATTTGTCAATCTATCTAATATTAGTTGAACTGCTTATTTATAAATGTTTAAATGAAATAGGCTTTTAAGTAGGCTAATAGATCAATCAGACATTCGAAAAGGCTAGACTCAAGCATAAAAATAAGCTTATGATAGGCAACAAGTCAGACTTAGGTTAAAAATTTTCTAGCAGGTCAGACTCAGCCTTAGCAAATCTTACTTGAGGCCATGTGTAGCAGGTCTCATTGTACAACTATTAAGTTTAACTTCAAATAATATGAAAAAATTGAGCGTTAAATGTGTGTGTGTGTGTGTGTGTGTGTGTGATACTATTTCAGTACTAAAAGCAAATGCTTATGTTTACATTTGATCATATAAAAAATAAATATACAGGAAAAACAAGAATCATTGACAAGCTTATAGCAATTGGTTTTGTTTCTTGGTGAAATTATTTATTTATTTGATTATTTTTGCCAAAATAACCAGAAACTTTCTCGCTTTTTAATTTGCTTCACATTTATTTCTTAGCTTAATGATGTTTATAATTTTGTTTTAATGATTTTGTCATCATCAAAATCAAGCATACACATACAACACTTAGAATTACGCGGATTCTTGTAATGACACTCGTTCTTGTAATGTCAATTTTTGACAATTGAGTTAGGATTTACTAACAAAAAACTATCTATTAGAACCAAATGTGAGGTCTCACATTTGTTAATGGATAAAAATACATAATTCATTTCAATAAAAACAAAGAGGATTTCTTTTTCCACCCTATGGTTTTCTAGCGCACCATGCAAAATTCTCTAAATATCCCTGAAAACCGAAAATATATTTTCGGTGCGCACCATGCTAGTTTAAAAGTTAGGTGTAAACTGGAAATGTATTTCCGGTTTCACCCCAACCACAATTGTGGCCTACGAATCCAAGTTACGAGCAATATATACACCGAAAATGCACTTTTGGTATTAATCGCAAATATATTTCCTGTTTCAGTAGCGACTTAAATGCGCCACAACTCTTCCCCTCCCTCATTACATAATAGTTTTCAAAACAACAAAAACAAAACACACTCAATACACATTTCTCTCAAACACCATTATTACAATATCAAACCAAATTCGCAAAAAAACCCGTCACAAATTGTCAAGTATCAGTTAACTCAAGTGTCAAACCATACTCAATCAAGGAAAATCAAAAATTGTAAGTTGTTTTTGAGTTATTTATAGTTTATGTAATTTCTACTCAAATTATTGTTTTAGGTTAGAAATTAGGAATTTGTTGTTTGTTTTTAATATTAGGCATCATTAGTTAACTGTTGGAAGGCTCATTTAGATGATCAATGGCATTTTGCTTGAGCTTGTATATGCCTCTGCTTTGCCATTGACGGAGCTTGAAATTACAGGTCGAACCGGGAATATATTTCCAGTTTTCATTTTGAACAAAATCGAAAATGCATTTCTGGTTTTAGTCTGTTTCTATTTTCCCCATCATTTTAAAAAGTGGTCTTTGTGTTAACGGTTTTTCGTACTTCTATAGGAGTAATGACAGAGAGACCATCTAGATTGAGGCATGGTCGGCTTGCACAACATGATTTTATGCAGAGAGAAAGGAGTCAGGCATCTCAGGCTCCTCCTACCTCTAAACAGACTATGTCGGATGCGCGTACTACTGCTTCTGCCTCCGGTGTTCCTGTTTCCACTTCGACTTCATCGTCCTCCCACAACAGGCGAGATTCTCCAGTTCATCCATCCCCGCCTTTGTCATCCCGTAGACGCATTTCCTCACCGATGGTATTTGAGATGGGAGAGGCATCTGGTTCCCAGCCGACACCAGAGGTCACACAACTGATACTTCGGGCCCAACTACAACCTTCATCTCAAGCACATAAGGCGGCACCTGAGCAGGCACCCCCATACATCTCAAGCACCTAAGCAGGCACCTGAGTAGGCATCCCAGACATCTCAGGCACCTGAGGCGGCACTGAGGTGGCATCTGCGACGCCTTAGGGTTTTGGAGGAGGACCGTCTGATTTATCTCTACTTCCTCTGTACTAGGACCATGTTGCTAGATATATATGGGACTGAGAGGTATGAATTTTGACTTGTTCCTTCTATTACATTTTTGTTATGGATTTTTGTTGAATAAATTTTGTCAATCATGAATGCAGAAACGTGATCTGTTGAAGGTCATTACTCATGGGCAAAAGATCAGTAAACTAGTACCCCTTATTGAGTTATGGTTTGGTGAGTTGTCGATGCTTACAGAGTTGAAAGATTTGACCGAGTATGGTTATAGCGTCGTTAATCATGGCGTGATTAACGTTTTTGTTGAGAGGTGGCACCATGAGACGTCGTCATTCCATCTACCACATGGTAAGATGACGATCATATTGGACGATGTCGCGTCTCTGTTGCATCTCCCGATTAGAGGGAAACTCTTAGACCATTAAAGGATTGACAAAGAAGAGGCGTTGGATATGTTGGTAGAGAAATTGGGAGTGACCCCTGAGAGTGCCATGGTTGAGTTGGACTTTACATGTGGTGTCCATGTTAGATATAGTTATTTGAAGATGGTGTTCATGGATGAGATAAGGCGTGCACGATTGGCTGATGGTGATCCCGAGCATGTTACCCTACACCCAAGTCGGGCTATGAGAGCATAACTTTTGTTTTTGGTTGGCACACATATTTTTATAGACACTAGTGCCACTTACACTGATGTGATGTACCTGGTAATTTGATTATTTTGAGCAGATCCACCAGTGGAACTGGGGGCTGCTTGTTTGGTGTACTTGTATACAAAGTTGTCTGACGGAAGTAAGTGGAAGACAAAGCAGATGACTGGCAACATCACACTCTTGACGGTAAAATGTCTTGGTCTATGTGACATTTTGTTAATTATTGTGATTAAGTTACTAATTAATAATTATTGTTACTAGCTACTGATTATACTGAAGCTAAGTCGCGTGCCACTGCATATGACCCCCTCCGAGGGAACCAAGCGACAGAGTCGTTTCAGGTGTATATTGAACGGACGCTGTTTTAGGACATACACTTCCATTCATACCATGACCACCGTGTCACGATATCATTTGATGATGTTGCGTTGTTTACGGGATGGTTGGCTTGCGGGTCGCACAAGACGACAACTTATATGCCTGAGCGCATCATGCGCCAGTTCGGATACACTCAGACCATTCCTCGGGATCCTGTTGTATCTGTTACTCCCCTGGTGAAACGCATGGATATAGATGCTTTGTTTGATGATTATGATAATCATCTTGTTCCAGATGAGGTCTGGAGTACCATTGCTCCAGATGACTGAAGCTACGTGGACGATTATATCATATGGTTCTTCAGGTATCTCATTCATACCTGGTAAATGATGTTCAAAGAAACCCTTTGAGGTCAGCTCATTAAGAGATTCTAGAGGAGGAGCAAGCACAAGTCGATCATGTCATTGATGTGTTGCCTAGGTGTCGTCGTATCATGGAGATTACGCGGACGGATATTCATGGTGGTTTATTTTCCGATGGCTCGGATGTTAGAGGTGTTTTGGATGCCATCATGGAGGAGGCTCGGAGAACTCTGCAATAAAGGAGGCAGCGGAGGAACACGAGGAGGGTGACGGGCCGATCCAGAGTCCGCCATACCCAATAGTACTTTATGTTGTATATGTATTTCGACTATTGTCTTTTTTTATTGTATTTGGATAATATTTTGGGTTACCCCCTATATTGACTACGGACACCTTTTGTACTGTTTACTAATATATATTTATATATGTCTTTGTTCTATATGTCTTTGTAGTATGTTTTGGTGTATACGTCTTTGCACTCAATGCAAAACAACGCGTAAAAAAGACCTACTACCAATATAATTCTTTCTGGTTCTGTCAACATAGTAACCTGAAATACATTTCTTGTTCTCTTCGAAAATATATTTCTGATTTGTAAACAACATTGATCAGAAAAAATACTTACTAGAAACATATTTCTAATTTCCAAGACAGTTTAGAAAATGCATAAAATATTTCTTTGCACTATAGGGTGGAATGAGAAATTACCAAAACAATTTTTTTTTTTTTGGTTAGATTACACACAATAATGGGTCTAATGGAAAGTAGGAGTTCGGTTATCATGGAGCCACTAAATGGACAAGTCAAAAGCAAACAAGGCATTGAATCCCAATTTTAGGCCCTCTTTTCGGGAATGCAGTAAATTATTTGAAGCACACAATTATTTTAAATGACACCAACAATCAGCCAAGCAAACAATGTCTGACAAATACACCTATATATTTAGCTCAGTTTAAATTATGATTATAATTCAGGTGTTATAGAGTCACCGAGATCCACTATTAACTAATCACCAATGTAATTGCAATTATTCCTTAAGACATGCTGCTAAGATGTTTTAAGAATTGGAATATCCTAAAAGCATTTTAGTTCCTACCGATTAGATATGGAATATAAAAAGCTGATCAGTTATAAAATACTGATAAAAAAATTACTAAAGTTGATAGGTGATATCAAAAGCTGCTGTCAAATAAACTGAGATACGAGAATCAGATATAATAAAATTGACATTGCTTTACTTAAAAAAAAAAATAGTTGAGGAATAAATTTTATCAAACATACGCGAGTTCTAAGTTAACTTGCAAAATCAACCAAGATCTGTCATTTATCAATATTATACTACCATGCTGTGCAAATGATTCAGCAACTTGATGTAATCAGTGATGCAAAATCAACCATACATCTTTGTTTGCTACAAAATATAAATATTTGTGAGTGCATCCTAAGAGATTTAAGCAAATGTATTATTCAATTCAACAAACAATTCGGCAGAATAATAGAGCCTCTCATTCCCACACATTCAGGCATGATCACGTTTACATTTTCTTGTTCAGAACCCTAGTTGCCACAAAGCTATAAACTCTGGTTAACGTTTCTTTAGAAAATAAGAATGCACTTGCCTTCAATAAATAAAAACGACTTTTATTTGAAATTAAATCAAGTAATAACTATACATCATTGCTTGCATCATTTCACATTAGAGACTGCTTTTTCACAATCTCAGTCAACTAAACTATCATTTCACATTAGAAACATTGTATATTATTCTAGTTAAGAACTCAATACTATTATTGCATCAAGAAAAAAATAATCCCAATTGCTATTGATGACATTGGGATGGTAGACCTGCAAACTCAACAATACCCCGCTTTACACATCATTTATAACCTGAATTGTTGTTCCCTTTGCCAAATACCAGTAACAAAATATACATATTAATTATTATAAAAGGATAATCCAAGGTTAACCAAGTCATACACCACACACAGTCAGCAACATGTGAGTCGAACACATGGTAGGCAGTCCAAACATAAATGTTGGACATCACATTCTAATCTGGCAATGTTTGAAAATAATTGAGTTTCTAATGTGAATGTACAAAGTGACCAATATAAGCAGTATACCACATCATCATCTATGTTGACTTGTGATTTAGCCGCAAAAATAACAGTAGTTTCTAACAACACAAAATAGTGCTCATGCTTTCCATGTTTGCACAGAATATAAGTATATAGTTAGGAAGATAAGCAATCATTATACTTAATGTGGAAGTTAAAAAGTATATAGTATTTCAAAAAACCATCTTTGGTTACTCTCTGAGTCTTCATTTCCATGAGACAAAAATTGCATTCCTTGAAAATCGGTCATATTCTCGAGTTGAATATTTTCTTTGAATGCTCTCCAAAATACAAAATCGTAAATGTAAGGACAAACCTTGGCTACTTTGCAATCTCACATCTTCCTTCTCATCTGCTCAGACTCGTATCCATCAACACAATTTGAGTAGAAAATTTAAATCTTAATTGCAATATCATGCATTTCCTTTTCTATTGTTCACAAATTATTTACAATGGGAGGCAAATTCCTTGGGAATCAAAGTGCTTTTGGTTTTACCCTAAATGGGGGTAATGGAATAGTAGAACTATAAACTCTTGCAAATGTGCTCCATTTGAAACAGAGAAGTGAAGCCAGGTGGAGCACAGAAGAAACATGGCTAGATGTTGAAGGATGCCAGGGTGAAAAAAGTTGTGCATCTTTTGAACCATACACATACAGTCAAAGTTGTGCAAAAATACTGAACTGCCTGCAAGCTAAGCTGGCACCACATAAGTTCGCGCAGATTCATAACTTTCTCCAAATATTTAAGATGCCATCTGCAAATGACTTCAGATTTCCCCACAAACTGAATTTGTTTGAAGCAACTGCACCGCTGCTCTCCCTCTTGTTAGAGCTATCACTGGATGTTAGGAGAATGAAAGCAATCTCAATATCCTATAGCAACATTACTAGAAATAATAATACGACATTACCATAAATCAAGTGATCTTTAAATTAATGCAAAACATAGCTGTATGTTCTTTGCATAAAAAATATCCATTAATTAATGCATACTCCAGGTAGAAAACATATATAAGTTCTAATAAACTCAAGAAATGCTCTAATCTAAATAAATAAATGTTGAAGGTAAATTTACTACATGGTACTTATTTTGGTGCTTAGAAATTGTATATCAATATTTTAAGCAGACACATAGGAGAACAAATGGAATATTTAAATGCTTAACTACCGTCGAGATATTATCTTCCTTATTTTCTTCTATGTCATTATTCTTTATTTCCTTTTGTAATTCAGCACCAAAATCTTATTCTCAACGACATGTGAGGGTAACATCACTAAACCAAATTTATATTGTTCAAATGGCATACACTAGTGCAGGTATTTTTCAAAAGATAATGAAAATAATAACACCACAATAGTCATAATAATGAAGCTGTAAATAAATAAATATATTAGAAGACTTACATTTTCGAATCATCCAATTCCAAAGACCCTTGAGATAGCTCCTTTTTATGCTTTGGACTATCCCTACCAGATTTGTCTTGTGCGCCATCTTGCACTTTTCTCTCATGTCCTGCTTTCTCAAGCTTAGAATCATGGATCTGATCTTTGTTGCTACTACTGCCAGATTTTTCAATTATCGGAGCAGAAACCTGTTCTATTTCTTCTTTCGGCTGGTGTCTTGCAGGTGCAACATTATCAGAAGGGCAACTAGATACAGCTTCATCACTCCTGACATCATTTGAAACCTGAGGACTAGAATGGGAAGCTTCACCATGCATGTCTTCCAAAGCAGGTTGCTCCCTTCTGTCATAACTTGCTTTCTTAATGGATTGTTCCTCTATTTTTTTATGATTTTCCATGCCAACAAATTCAGATCCATGGCCTCTACTGAAATGTTCTGCTTCCAATTGAATCAACTGACTTTCTGGTGCAACAGAGTCAGAAAAACTAGAGACAGCTTCCTCAGTCTTGACATCGTTTGGCAACTGGGGACTTGAGAAGTCCTTAAAATGTTTTTCCAAAATATTACTGTCAGATGTGGTGCAACGATCATCCTGTTAATAAAATAGGAAGCAAATTATAAGTACTACAAGAAACCCATAGGTACTACTAAAATAGCTCTTGTTTCATAGACCAATAAAAGAAAATTAAACTAATAAGACATAAAAATGACTCAATCAGTAAGAACAGCGGTAAATATTATAGAAATCCAGAGCTGTAATAGGAAGCCGGAACAGACAAAAGGTGTAACTAAGAACATAGAAACAAATGCTGAGCAACTAAGTGGAGTAGACCAATCAGATCTGTTTATGTGTGAGTTCCTAATAGGATACATCTATTATTAATAGGATAATATCTATTACAGTGACAATGCAGTGGATTTTGTTCTAAAGCTTTGAAAAACTAGACACCAAAAGCAGCAGTAATCTCTTCTTGTATCAGTAATATATTTAAACGAAGCAGTGCAACTATTAAGTATGAAGTATGATTATTAACCGTTTTCCTTTTGGTTTTTGGAACTGTCACCATGACTCGGGTCATCCTACACCTAAGCAAGAATGTTAATATCCTTTGAAGCATAAAAAATATACTCATCTGGAGCATAACAACTGTATTATATCCATTAGTAAAATCAGTGTTTATTGTCGATGCTTACTGGTGTAGAAATGACTTCGGCTTCAGACAACCTTTCCTTCCAAGAGGAAGTCTGTGGCCCTTCCTTTTCTTCATTCTTTTTGCCATCTAAAAGTTCCGACTGAAAATCATCTTGGATAGGACCATCTTTGACTTTTTTAATTTTACCGGATGAAACATCAACAGATTCAGCAGTTTTGAGTTTACTTTCATCAAATAGCTTTGCCACTGATATCTCATCAATGTTGTTTACAGGTTTCATTTTGGATTTGTATTCTAGTTCCAGAATGATTTCCCGAATAACATAATAACTGCCACCAACTTCTTTCTGGGTATGTTTTATTGCTGGGAGCTTTCCAGCATTCTCTGATCGATACCTGCATAGAGAAAGGAAACTCATTATTTCTACAATAAAAGGAGTACACATAAATCATTTACTTGGTAACCAAATTCCATAAATAATGAGATCATTCAATATGTTGACATTAATTCAAGAAAAATAGTAAGGAGTGTTTAAGAATGTCAAACTTTTTCTTTACGTCAGTTAGATAATTAGGGAGATTTAGCTCATCATCACTGAACAGTAGAAAATAAAAAATGAAAAACGCCTTCTTGCAACCCAAGGACTAAAGTCATCACAAGAATGTGAAAATAAGTACAGAGATTGGTTATTTCAGCATGAAATAGACCATTAAATGAAGAGAAACCGTAAGGTAGGACAACTTAAAAAGAATTTACATAAACATACTATTCTATTATTGACCATAGACAAAGGTTTAGCTTTAAGCAGGACATTTCATACAAACAAGTGTTTTGGTCATGCATGGCCATAAAAACAGTTCAATTTATTGTTTTGGTCATGCATGGCCATAAAAACAGTTCAATTTATTGTGTTATTCAAGCATGTCTATAACAGTTGCAGACCTTGGTTAGTTTTTTTGAGGGGGTTGAATATGTATATACACATTACGTCATTTAAATGTCCAAATAGCATTGTAGCTCAGCAGCAAAATATTTTATGAAAGCAAAGAGAACAGAGATCACTCCAGGAAGACACAATTGTTATTTTTTGAGGAAACTATGAAAGCAGAAATGCAAACAAGTATCATACATGAATCAATAACAAGATCTTTCATTTTCGGTCAGTTCGGTTCAACAGAGGTGACAAGAGGGGAGATAAGAAAGGGGGAGGAGGTAAGATTTTAAATATGTGTTTGTGTTGTTTGACTCAACAAGGGGAGTAAAGGGATTTTAATTCTTAATAGACTTTTTGTAATAATGTAATATTTGATGCCACATTAAATTCAATGATATTTAAGTCCAATTTTAAACAAACATTATTTCTCCTATAAATTCGCTCACTTTTGGAGGGGAGCAAAATCCCTTCGGAGTAAATTCTAGTTCCACTGCATTCTCCTTTCCTCCCTTCCAATGAATTGGACCAAACAGCTAACTCTCCTCCCCTTCCCTCCCCTTTAATCAAACAGACCCTTATAAAACTAGACCCTTACAAAACTGAGAACAGGATACAGAGTGAAATTTGTGACATTAACTGAAAACAAAAACAGAAAATATTTTCTGAAACCAAACAAACACTCAACTTAAAATTCCAAATCCATGTTACTTAGTCCATTCTAATTTTACAAGAAAACTGCACAGGTATGAGACAATGCATGTAACTATCTCTATTACACTAAAACATTAGATATGCAACCAAAAAAAAAAAAAAACACGATGTCAGATTACGCATGAAAGTTCATAAAACACTAAACAAAAGCTTCAACAACTTCAAAAGAAACATAGAAAAATACTTATTCACAAAAGACTCCACCATAGCTCTCCGTACATGTTTGGGAACCCTAAGTCCTCTTTTGGGGCGGGTATCTGAAGTTTCAGAAGGAACACAAGCAGCAGCATGTGACCATCCACGGCAGTGCAACTTTGATGATCCAACAGAATCACATACCACAATGGACACTGCCAAACAACAACACGATCACATAATTGCTCATACAATAAATTTCCTTTTTCATATCCAATTTCAACGATGATTCCAAAGATCGGCAATGTAAAACAGTAACTGGAACTAACAAATAGAACCTAAAAATAAAGTTAGAAATATTTTGTATAAGAGAAAAAGGAAGAAAGTTACAGTGATTGGATTTGGGAGTGAGGTTGGAAATTGAGCGGAGGGAGGAGCATGAGATGAGAAGCTTCTTTCTCATATTGACGATTACGCTGTTCTTCGATGAGATTTTCTGAAACTCCAGCTTTCATGTAAGGCTTCGTTCTGTGAAGAGAGAGAGGTTTAGGGTTTTGCGGCTTCGTTCTTTGGTTCAAATCTCAACGGCGAAGAAACGGTAATGGTTTTTCGTTATTTCATAGTAATATATTAAAAATAATTCAAAATAACTTATTAAAATTAAGGATTTTAAATATATTTTTGTCCTAATAGAATTATCAAACTTAATAAATGTTTAGACGTCGTATGACATTTTTTATTTTTTTATCTTATTTTTTACATAGTACTCCTAAAAAATGCCATACCAAATCTTAAGTTTGATAATTTATTTAATAATTTTATTAGGACAGATTTATAATTTATTTATTAATTTATAAATTATTTTTTAGAAGATATTTTAAATAATATTTTTTTTAATAAGTAATTTATATGTATGAATTTGACACCTTGAGTGAAGCACATCATTTTAAATAGTATTTTAATTTATAGTTTTTATTTATTTTTTTATTATTTTAACTAAAATTTATTATTCTGTTTATAATTTATTTTAATTTAAAATAAAATAATTATATATTAAATATTTTTTATGTTATTTTAATTTATCAATTAATTGAACTCTTAATTTTATCAAACACTATAATTAACTTATCAACTATAAGTCGTTATAAATTATAGATTCTGTTTGGCAAGACATATTTTGAGCTTATAGTTTATAGTTTATAAGCTCATATGACAAGAGAAGATATGTTTGGTAATAGTCTTTTCATCACGAATTTATAGCTTATTTTACTGACTTATAACTTATTTTTCAAACACTATTTCAAATAGTATTTTAGCTTATAACTTATCTTTTTTTCTATTTTTACTCTTATTATTTTATCTAAAATCCACTAATACCTTTTGTTAATTTAAAATAAAATAATTATATATATTAAATGTCTTTTATGTCATTTTAATTTATCAACTAATTGAACCGCTAATCTTATCAAACACTTCAATTAGCTTATCAGTTATAAGTCGTTAGCCATCAATCATCAGTTATAAGCTATCAGTCATCAGCCATCAATCATAAGTTATGAGCTATAAGCTAGCTTATCATCCAACTATTTTTTTCTTCCAAACAGAGCCATAAGCTATTAGTCAACAGTCATCCGTCATAAGCTATCAGTTAGCTTATCAGTCAACTGCTATTTTTACCAAATAGAGCATTAATATCTTTTTTTCTCCCGTACCTTTAGGTCAAGGTTCATATCCCTTAATTTTAAAAACGATCAAGTTGACCCATCAACTTTACTAATTGTTCAAATTTATCCTTCTGAGTCATTTTTCTTATACATTATTAATTTTTTAAAACGTTTTGTCCTAGTCAACAAGATGTGGTTGTCACGTAAGATCACACGTTAAAAACATTGGAAGCTCATAGTGGAGTCCTCGAAACATTTTGAAATTCAGACGTTCTTCTTCTTTAACCTGCAAATTATGGTGCATTCATCTTCTTCTTCAACCTCATCATATACACCTTATACAACTGAAGTTCTTCTTCTTCAACCTTACGTTTAAGGTTCTTTGTTTTTTTCTTCAACCCCATCAAGTACGTCTTCTGCAACCTTACGAGTTAGGGCATCTCCATTTTCAGAACGAAGTAAAAGAATGGTATCTTCAAATTTGTATATGTTTTCAAAAGATTCTGATAATTATGGAGAAGACAATAACATTTATGAATCCAGTGGTTATTCATCTCTTCAAAGAAGCAATGGAGTGCTAATTATTTATGTGGAAATTTGATTGTGCTTAGAATGGAAACAACAATCAAAATATTTGGGAAGCAATTTTGGGGATGTCTACACTATAAAGTATGATTTTTATAATCTTTCAATTTTAATTTGGCACAGTATTTCTGATGTCCACACTTATCTATTTCTGTGTAATATTTTCGTAAATTCTCGCAGAAGTCTACTAAAAATGGATGTGATTAAAGTGGATAAAGCTTCAAATCTTTGTGTAAATGCACCATAATTTTATGTAAATCTTTGATTATGTGAAGATTTAGAAACAAAATGGGCTGAAAAGTGAGATTGAATGATAAGGTTATGAGATTTGCTCTTGAGTTCTTCACAAAATGACTTGAAATTCAAGAATGGATGTCCAACTTCATATCTTCGAATCTCCTAGCTCAAATATGATAAATACGTGTTCTTGGAAATTTTGGAAAGCTTGAATCAAGATCTACAACTTTCATGTTGTGAGTTTTTGCGAAATCAATTTGGATCTTAGTGAAAAATGGCCATAAAGTAGTGACTTTGTTAAGAACAAAACACTTAGAAATTTTTTCTAAGTGTTGGTAAAAATAATCAGAACTTCATGGGCTCATATCTCTTAAGTTAAACAATTTTTGAGGATCACCCCACATTATTAAAGTTGTAGAATTCATCAATCCCTACAACTTTCATGTTGAAAGTTTTCCTTAAATCAACTTGTATCTTGAGGAAACTTGCTTGTGAAGTTAGGTTTTTTTAGGTACAAAACACTTGAATTTTTTTCTAAGTGTTTGAAAATCTTGACTTTTGAATTTTGTTGAATTTTTTATTTTTGATGATCAAGTTTGATAATTTTGAATGTCTTGATGATTCTTGACTTTTGAATTCCAATGTTTGACCACAAAGTCAAAGTTTGACTTTTGAGTGAGTGTTGACTTTTCATCAATTGATTCAAATTTTCAACTATCAATTACTTGCATCTTTAAAAATGTCTTGAGCCATGTAATTAGGTCAATATGTTTTATTTGAGTCTTTAAGATCATGCTTTAAGCTATTAGGTCATACACTAGGTCAACACTCAATAATCAGTCATCTTTAGTCAAAACCCTAATTTTGGTAATTTTTGACTTTTGATGACTTGAGGGCTTTCCTTGAGGAATCATGGTCAATCCTTGATAAAATGGTGAATATCACCTCAAAATGTTTATGTTGACAAAAATCTTGAAGTTTGACAGTATGTTGACCACAGTTGACTTTTTACCCAATATAATTGATTTTTAATCATCTGAGTCATTGACTGAGCAAACATGTGATGCAAGACTTGAAACTTGACATAAGTATTATTGAGGATCTATGATGAACCATGAAAGTTATTTGAGACCCTTGCAACCCATTCTTCCTTGTACAAGATGAAACCCTAGCGTTGGACCCATTGCTTAGGAGGTGAGTTTATCTGATCAACTCTTAAGAATCCTTGAGTATTTGAGAATCTTAGAAGAATGATTTGAAGAAAATGGGAGGGAAAATTTTGGGGTACAACAGTTGCCCCTATTCAATCTTCTTAAACCTAGAGAGTTAGATCGGCATGTCTGCCACTCGTTACTTGAAGGTAGAAGATGATTGAACACTTAAGTGCCCAGAAATTTGCACTCCCATGTGCCCAAAGTAATGTTGTTGGTTGATTATACTGAAAATAGGCTTAAAGATGTCATTTGGAGAGGTGATGGAGAGTTTTAGGATATGGTCTTATAGATGCCATCCAAAGCAACTATTGATAGAACTTAGACTAAGTCTACGCTCGGCTTTGACTGGAAGAAGTATCAGAATAAATCTACACTTCATTTAATCTGAGCCAAAAAATGTCTACTGGAAGAAGTATAAGAATAAATTTATGGTCGATTTAATCTGAGCCAGAAGATGTATGCATCCGTCTTTAACTGGGAGAAGTATCATAGTAAATCTATGGTCGATTTAATTTGAGCCAGAAAAGTCTATTAGAATAAGTATTAGAATAAATCTATGGCCGATTTAATCTGAGCCAGAAGATGTCTGCGTCCGTCTTTAACTGGGAGAAGTATCAAAACAAACACATGGTTAATTTAATATGAGACAAAAAGTCTTTGAAGGAAGTGTTCGTCATGTAGATAGTCCCCCCCTCCTGTTTTAGGAATTGATCTACAATCTGTTTTTGTTGGTAAACTCGTCCTGTTTCGGGAGTTCATACCACTTGGTGATAAATATAGTCGCATCGTCTTGTTTCGGGAATTGATCTTCAACTGACCATAAAGAAAGAAAGAAAGTTTCCCCGTCCTGTTTCGAGAGTTAATCTTTGCTCGATTGTATAGATAGTTTCCCCATCTTGTTTTGGGAATTAATTTGGAACCTACTTTTTGTTGGTTGTAGAGATAGTTGCCCCGTCTTGTTTCGGGAATTAATCTTGGACCTATTTGAGAATTGTTGATGATATTCTTCTGTTGATTGATCTTTCCTGAAAAGGTAAATAGTTAGTTGTATGCAATGTCATGATGTATGAAATGCATTGTGTAATGATGTTCTCAAAATAAATGAGCATGTGTTATATGCGTTTCATATGCGTATGCTATGATATTGGTAAATGATGTATGGATGTGAAATGTTGTTGGAAATGTATCAACAGTTCCGTATGGCATCTTGTTGGGCAAAGTGAATCCCTGACTGGTGCTAGGGATGAAGGACATGTGTAATCTTCAACCTTGTCCAGAATGCTTCCATTGTGGATTCATGTTTACTGTTTGAGGAAACTCCGCTGGGGAATGTTGACTTCTGTTTGGGGAGAAGAGTTTAGGAACATCAGTCGTCCATCGCTCTACTGGAGAGTTTAATTTTTATATACCCTGACTGGGAATAAAAGAGATGGATGGCCTTCTGACTCGTATGAAGAGTTTAATTCCCATATACCCTGACTGGGGATAAAAGAGATGGATAACCTTCTGACTCGTCTGAGGAGGATAAAGTTGTCTGATATCTGGTCCGATTTTTGTAGAAACTCTCTGGGGATAGTGGTGACTTCACTGGGGAGAGGAATTTTGCTGGTGATTTATATCCATCTGAGGAATAGACTCAAACTGGGGAGACTGTAATCTGTTGAGGAAATAAAACCAGTTGGGAAAATAAACCATGTTCATGGAGAAATACTCTGGTGAGGAAACAAGCTTTGCCAAAGAGGAGAAATCTGCATGGATTTTTCAGTTTTGGAGTAATAAACTCAGTCGAGGAAGAGAATTTCCATGAATTTTACTGATTGGAACTCTGTAGGTTAGGGAAATTGCAAGGAATGTATCCTTATTGAAGATGAATTTATGAAGATTACTCTGGGGGATAATCTCATAGAATTGACTCTGGGGATTTGTGGATTACTTGAACGTCACCCCAACTCCCAGAGTTTTTAGTAAATTCTTATTCTTGTTTTTATGCATATATTTGTTAACAGTTAATCATGTCCATATGCATATGTTCATTTAATTTTAGTCGTTGGACTTTTTTGCAAACAAAATAGAAAAAACAAAAAGTTTGAACTTAAGGTGTATTTGTATTGATAGTTTGCCTACAAACAAGCGATTTTGTACAATAGAAACATAAATCCTAGTAAGAGGAAATTGTCATGAAATGAAAAGAGTACAATGTGAAAACAAAACATATAGCTATGTGAAAATGATCTTGTCGGGTTCCAACTCTTCTATTTCCCATGTGTCTTCGAACATATCATCCTTTGCTATTAGAATAAGTTGATTGAACTGATCGGCGCCATTTGAACTTTTGACTTTGGTAATAAAGCTTGCAGTAAGTGATTCAACGGGACATAGTCGTACGCTTTAATCCCTAATTTTTGCCTGGACCGCCCTTTTAGGTTTTCAGTCCACCAGGATACCCTTTTTTGCCCAAGCCGCCTTTTCAGATTTACGACTTTCCGGTGTACAATCTTTTGTATATATCCCTAATTTTTGCCCGAACTCTTTTGGTTCTCCGGGATGCCCTTATTTTTGCCTAGGCCAGTTAACCTAGTGGGTTGTTTTCATGCGTAGTATCTTTTGACTATATTCGCGTTCACAGGGTGTGTAAAGTCTTCACCGTCCATGGTGGTTAGTATCATAGCACCGTCCGAAAATACTTTCTTGACCATAAATGGCCCTTCGTAGGTGGGAGTTCATTTGCCTCTGGGATCACCTTGCGGTAGAATGATGCACTTTATTACCAAGTCACCATTTTGATATACTCGATGCTTGATTTTCTTGTTGAATGCCTTGATCATACACTTTCGATACATCTGATCATGACAGACAGCCGCAAGCCTTTTCTCATCAATCAAATTCAATTGGTCTAGTCTGGTCTGAATCCACTCGTCTTTGCCCAAGTCTGCATCATTCATAATCCTCAGAGAAGGAATTTGAATCTCGATAGGTAAGACAACTTTCGTACTATAGACTATAGAGAATGGGGTTGCCCTAGTTGATGTTCACGCTGAAGTGCGATAGCCATAGAGAGTAAATGGTAACATCTTGTGCCAGTCTTTGCAAGTCACGGCCATCTTTTTTATGATCGTCTTAATATTATTGTTGGCAGCTTCCACTGTGCCATTCGTCTTTGGTCGATACAGAGAAGAGTTAGGGTGCTTGATCTTGAACTGTATGCAGAGTTCAGTGATCATAGTGTTGTTGAAGTTGGTGCCATTGTTTGTGATGATTCTCTCAGGGATGCAATACCGACAGACAATATGCTTGATGAACCAGGCGACTACATTCTTAGTAACAGAGGCGAGCGAGGCTGCTTCAACCTATTTTGTGAAGTAGTCAATAACGACAAGAATAAAGTGATGTCTGTTAGAAGCAATAAGCTTGATTTCTCCGATCATATCAATTCCCCATATTGCGAATGGCCAAGGAGCAGTCATGACATTCAAAGGTACTGGAGGCACGTGAACTTTATCAGCATATATCTGACACTTATGACAAATTTTCGAGTGGTGATGGCAATCAGTTTCCATGGTCGATCAATAGTAACCCGCTCTCAAGATTTTCTTAGCCATAGTATGCCCACTGGAGTGAGTACTGAAGATATCTTCGTGCATATCTTCCATAATTTTCTCTGCTTCCTTCTTGTCCATACAACTAAGCAGAATTGAATCATGATTACGCTTGTATAAAATTCCATTGCTCAAGAAGAAATTAGCCGAGAACCTCCATAGGAATTTCTTGTCATTGACCGATGCCCCTTCAGGGTACTCTTGAGCTTCAAGGTACCTTTTTACTTCATGAAACCAAGGTTTTTCTTCTACTCCATCAGTATCAATTTCATAGCAGTGTGTTGGTTCGTCGAATCTTTCAATGGTAATTTTTGGAGCCTCATTGTACCATCTGATCTTGAACATAGATGACATGGTATCTAAGGCGTCCGCCAACTGATTCTCTTCTCTTGAGATATGCTCAAAAGCAATCTCTTTGAAGTACAGAATCAAGGTTAGCATATTTTCTTAGTACGGGATAAGATTCGGATGCTTCATATTCCATTCTCCTTTAAATTGACTGATTACCAAGGTAGAGTCCCCATATACTCTCAAGAACTTGATTCTCAGGTCAATAACAACTTTAATACCCAAGATGCACGCTTCATATTCAACCATGTTATTGGTGTAGTCCAAGTGCGTTATAAGCTCCATCGAAAACCATAGTCCATCGGGATCCTAGCTCAAGTCATTCATACGGTCCAGGTTCTTCATAATCTGTAATTAGCATGATGTTCTCATCCGGGAATTCGAAGTTCATAGATTAGTATTCGTCTACGACTTGATGTGCCAAATAATCTTCCAATACACTTCCTTTGATTTCCTTTTGATTGGTGTACTGAATGTCGTATTCTATTAAGACCATTTGCCATCAGGCCATTATTCTGGAGAGAGATGGCTTCTCAAATATGTACTTGATGAGATCCATTTTAGATATTAATATAGTAGTATAAGTCAACATGTATTGTCTTAGTCGACGAGCAGCCTATGCCAAAGCGTAACAAGTTTTCTCGAGCAGTGAATATCATGTTTCACAGTCAGTAAACTTTTTGCTAAAGTAGTATATTGCATGCTCTTTTCGACCAGACTCGTCATGTTGCCCCAGCACACACCCCATTGAATTCTCTAACACAGTTAGGTACATGATTAAAGTTCTTCCTTTAACTGGTGGAATCGGTATTAGAGGTTCTTGTAGGTACTCCTTGATTTTATCAAAGGCTATTTGATATTCGTCATTCCAATTTACTACTTGATCTTTCTTCAGCAGCTTGAAGATTGGCTCACAGGTAGCAGTCAAATGAGAAATGAATCGTGAAATGTAATTCAGTCGTCCTGTTCGAATGATAGGTACATCTTGCATTTGGATTGTACTTTGGAGAAGATGTGTCTGGATTAGGAGGAGGATCTCGGAGTGTTATGAGGACAACCTTTATCAAATGTTGTAACACTTGAGCCAATGGCATATTAATCCTGGTAAATTGCTTCCTCGGAGCGTCTGACCTACGTTGGTTTCCTTGTTGTTGTTGCTGAACAGGCGTCGGATTAGAGATCAACACCGCTCCCACAGATTGATGGAGATCATTCTTACTACGGCTTTTCTGGCCATAGACAACATTGGTTTCTTTCTTACCAATGAAGGGTTTTTTCATAGCATTAAAAGTTGTAGCCATCGGAATCTTCCCACTCTTAATACCACTTTCAACTCTTTCTCCAGTTAGAATTAGCTCAGTAAACCCTAGTAAAGAACTCCCAATTAATAGATTAAAGAATGGACCCGTCAGAGTCCCCGTGAACATATCTACCATTTCCCGATCATTCAAAGGAGGTTACACCCTTCCCGCTAAAGCCATCCATTTTTATGCATACTCCTTGAACCCTTCATTCGAGCCCATGGACATGTTTTGCAATTGTACACGAGCCAACGCCGGGTCAGCATTATATTGATACTGCTTGTAGAAAGCAGCATCCAAGGCTTCCCATGTGTGGATGTTGGTTCCCTCCAGCTGATATAACCATTCATGTTGAGTACCAGACAAACTTTCTTGAAAGAAATGGACCCATAACTTCCGGTCAGCAGTATGCTGTTGGATTTTTCGAACATACAACCTCAAATGAAGTTTGGGATAAGAGACCCCATCATATTTAGCAAAAATATGGACCTTGAATTTGTGAGGGATGGCCACCCCCAGGATCATACCTAGCTCTCCAAAATCTAATCCATGCACTTTCTGGATTTCCACAGTTTTGAGTCGGTCTTCCAACTGCTTGTACTTGTCATCTGCAGGAGGGTATTGTTCGTCGGAGTAGTCTTCATCTTCGGAACCCTAGTTGTTTTTACCTTCACCTCTGACACTTCTATCATCCCCTCTTGGTTGTCATCTTCCTCTGAGGAAACATCTTGAACTGGTTGAGAATGACCTTTGAATCTTCTAACCATGTTGAGAATAACAACCCGCTTCTTAGTCTTATTCTTTATGGTGAGGAGCACCATCATCTCTTGTTGCCATTTGGCCAGATTCAGGAGAGTCTCTTGAAATTGTGCATGTTGAGTTTGGAGATCCTTGACAATTTGTTCGAGAGCCATCTTATATTGAAATAAACAGTAAATAGATGAGGAAACCTGTATCGGAAAACTTGCTTATGAAATGATGCATGATATGTGGATGCAATGTTTTCAAGGACCTTATGAGATTTACATTTGCTAGCCAAAAGGGAAATATAAACAAAGATTTCATTAATAAGTTCATCATTACAAACTGCATTATAGGCTTACAATGAAAAGCAAAAAGGGTCTTAAGGAGACAATAATATAAACTTCTAAGACCTAAGACTCAAGTCTCCAACGGACGCTTCCTCTTCGTGTTGATGTATGCATTAAGGCTTTGCTCCTTGTAAAGTAGCTTTGTGAGCTCCAACACTTTCCTTTCACTTTCATATAATTGAGCTTCAAATGTGTCTTATTCTTCCTTAAGTTGAATCCAGAACTTCTGCAATTATTCGAGGTCAGTGGGCATGTCAGGATGGAGAATGGTATAAGGAAGATCCCCCCTCAGCAACAGGCTCCATAACTATTGGTAAGACAACGAGATATGGCATCATAAGGTTTTAAGCAGGAGATCGTACCCACTTGAGATATGGCTCCAAAGGGATAGAATTATTATTTCCTAAAGTCTTGCTATCAATCTTGTTTACCATGCTCTAAGCTCATATAAACCTTTGATGATAACCTTGAAAATCATTCTCGTAGTTGAACATGATACCCTGGATAAGTGCGTCATAAGGACCATCTCTTCGAGCATAACCAAATTGTCGTAGAGCCAGAGAAGGGTTGTAAGTAATACCTCCCCTAATTCCAAGGAGTGGAACATTAGGGAATTCCCCACATTGGTCAATGATAGTAACATCTTCCAGAGATTGGGAACACCAATAGATATTCGAATGAGAAAGTGATATCATCCTTTGAGACCACCACAGACCCTATTCATTCTTTAATACTGAGAGGGAAAGGTGCAAAATAAACCACCTAGATAGCAGAGGTATGGAACACATAAGAGTCCCTCGCTTCCTCATAGTATGAGTGTGAAAAGAATGCAAAATGTCTTCGAGCAAAGTAGGCACAGGGTTACGAGAAAGAAATATTTTGATGGTGTTGACATCTACGAGTTGGTCTGGATTAGGGAATATAACCAACCCATAGATTAGAAAAGCCAAGATTTCTTCGAAAGCTTGAAAAATCATAGCATCCAAAAACAGTCTGTGATACGATGAGAGAACTGACTTGGGATTTGCGTTTGTGTTCGCAAATGTTTGGTTTAGCAAGAGTCGCCACCGACTTTTTATTTTATCCTAAGGAAAGGTCAAAAAGCACAGGAAAGACCTTTGAGATGTTTTCGTGGGTTCGGGGGGTAGATTATGAAAAGGGAAGGTGCTAGCACCCTTTTCATCCATGGTTATCCATGGGCTCTTAGTTACTTGTTTTAGATCACTTGCCTTTGCTTTTTCAATTGTTTGAAATGGTGTTTTGTGTGTGTGGTTTTGAAAATGTTTTGAAAAAGATACCTTGTCTAGGCAACCTTTGTAACAATTCTTGTTTGAATGTTTTACAAAGGTATTTGACTTTTTGAAAAGATGTTTCAATGTTTTTGAAAGTTTGTTTTGAAATTGTTTTTGAAGTTGTGTTGTGGAGTGTGTTTTGAAAAATGGCAAGGATGTTTTGCAAGTTTGATCAAGTAACTAAGATCTATCTACCCTATTTTACTCAAAAGATCTTTCTTATGTTTTTAACCCTTTTAACAGTGTTGTTTCACCATTGTATTTGGTGAACAACCTTGTGTTAGGATGTTAACCGGACGGGCGTTGGGACGTTTATATAGTCATAGAAGGCAACATATGGGATGTTTTAGCAATGTCGTTTTAGGGACTAGATCGTTTACCGAAGGCAACATCGAGGGTCATCGAGGGACTACGATCTTTTATCGAGGGTCTTTGCTAAAACTCCCATGCTCGAGGGACATGACTATTTTCCGAGGCAACAAGTGATATTACCCTAAGGGTGCATTTGTGCAAAGTGTGTTTTATTGCATGCATTTGTCTTTGATTTTTAGGTTGTCTACTTGTTGGTTTTATCTTGCCATACACACCTAGTTACTAGCATTTGTACAAAAGCAATAAAAATGCAAGAAATAAATCCTACACTATTACAACCATATTGAAGTGCATAGAAAGTATGAAGGAAAAAATAAGATAAAAGTAAGAAAAATGAGTGTCTTTCGATTGGGGGGAAGCAGCCTTCGATTTGCATTCTGTTGGCCTCCTTCGATTGGGGCTGGCAACAGCAAAGTCACGTCTTTCGATTGGGCCTTGGCAGGGGTGAGGTCATGTCCTTCGATTGGGCAAAGGCAGCAGCAAGTTGTATCATTCGACTGGGGCCTGGAAGTCAGTGTATGACGAAGCCTTCTGGTTCTGCCTTGTTGCCTTCTTCGACTGGAGGTTGAAAGCAGTGAGGGAATGCCTTTCGACTGAGCCTGGAAGTCAGTGTATGGTTTTCCTCCTGTTTGTATCTTTCGTTCGACCTGGAGAAAGAGGATAGAAGCCAGAAGCTTCGTTTCCTATTTCCTGTTTCCTGTTTCTTTCATTTCAAGCATTAAATGGCAACATGGCCTGAGGCCATGCTAATATTTGTCTTGTAAACAGTTTAATAGTTAAAGCAAGTTTAGGTAAACAGAAAGCAAAACGAAAGGGATAGCTATGAAAAATATGTTAAAAGGGTGGAATTGAAAGGAACAGTGGTATGTACATGTTTCAAACGAACGTAAAGATTATTTACATGTTATGCCATGAAACGAAAAGTTCAAAGGTAAGAATAACTTACCTTGCTTCAGGACTTGAATAGATGTGGGATTCGAACTTAAACTGCTACCTGGACGTTTCTGGAATTCGAAGAGTAGTCACATGGGGTTTGCTTTTGGTTCAAAGAGTTGTCACACAAGGTTGTCTTTGAGTTTGAACAAACTTCTATATGTGGGATGTTCTTCAGAATCGAAAGAGGTGAGTGTTTGGGATTCTGGGTTTTTTTTTATTTCTCAAGTGTTGATGAACTTGAGAGTTTTTGTTGTGTTTGAGAAAATTTGGGGGATTCGTTCCTCTAGTCCAAAGATCCTCCCTTAGGTTTGCATAAATTCCTCTATTTATAGAGAAAAAGAATGGACATGTTTTCAACAGCCAGCCTTGCAAAATAATAAAATAATAGGTAACATGAAAGTACATGTGGGGGGCCTCTTGGCAGTTGGGGTGCAAAAGATGTGACTTTGGCCTCTGACGTTGCTTGTGCTCAGACCAAATCAGGTTGAAAGCTGATTTTGTGACTAAAGTACTCTCTGTGAAAGGAAAGAGCATGTAGCCTTTAACCAAGAATAGTAGTATCTAAAAGACAAAGTTTAAAACCCTTGTACAAGCTTCTGACTATGTAAAGATTTGGATGCAACATAGCCTAGCAAACGAGATTTGGTCTTGTGTCGAATGCAAGAGTGAGATCTAAGCACACCTGTTCAAAGGAAGCATTTTCCTCAGTCGAAGCTTGTGGATCGAAACAAACATAAAGGGAGTCATTTCCTTTTAGCGTGAGGGAGGTTCCTGGCTTCTGAGTCGAAGGGTATTCCCAAGTTGCATTCGAAGGAGGCTCCTGCTCAAAACGAATGATGTACCTAAACTTGCATTCGAAGGAGGCTTAGAGTTCAACATGAAGGACATATCCAAGTTGCATTCTAAGGATGTTTCCAATCCAAACGAAGGATGTACCTAAACTTGCATTCGAAGGAGGTTTCAAATCCAAACGAAGGATGTACCTAAACTTGCATTCGAAGGAGGTTTCAAATCCAAACGAAGGATGTACCTAAACTTGCATTCGAAGGAGGCTTAGAGTCAGTCGAAGGGTGCTAAATCGAAAGAGACATGTTTTCCTCCAAATTTGTCAAAATGTTATTTTTATTTATTTTCTCCCTTTTTGACAGTTTCCTTTTAATTTTGGTATTGGAAAATCCCAAAGTACTTGTTCAAGCTTGAAACTTGAAATCCTTGTAAGAAAAGCCTTGAGAATTGAGAGGGCAAATTTTGGGGTACAACAGATGCCCCTGTTCAAACTTCTTACACCTGAAGAGTTAGATTGGTAATTCTACCATTCGTGACTTGAAGGTGGAAGATGATTGAACACTAGATTGCCCAGAAAATTTGCACTCGAAGATGTGTTAGTTGATTATGTAGGGAATGGGCTTAAAGATGCCATTTGGAGAGATGATGGATAGTTGTTGGAGATGGGCTTAAAGATGTCATCTGGAGATGTGACAAACTCTTGTCGGAGATGGGCTTAAAGATGCCATCCAAGAATGTTTGTTGTAAGTGCAATGTTGTAGGTCAGAAGAATGAGCATCAAAATGGTATCCATGTCTGGAATGCATTTGAACTGTATCTGGGGACTGAGTCTATATAAGCCAAAGAATGGCGTCCGTGTCTGGAGCGTATCTGAAATGTACTTGAATGAGTGACAGAATGACATCTGAATCTGGAGCGTATCTGGACTGTATTTTGAATGAGTGACAGAATGACATCCGAATCTGGATCGTATCTGGACTGTATTTTGAATGAGTGACAGAATGACATCTGAATCTGGATCGTATCTGGATTGTATTTTGAATGAGTGACAGAATGACATCCGAATCTGGATCGTATATGGACTGTATTTTGAATGAGTGACAGAATGACATCCGAATCTGGATCGTATCTGGACTGTATTTTGAATGAGTAACATAATGACATCCGAATCTGGATCGTATCTGGACTGTATTTTGAATGAGTGACAGAATGACATCCGAATCTGGATCGTATCTGGACTGTATTTTGAATGAGTGACAGAATGACATCCGAATCTGGATCGTATATGGACTATATTTTGAATGAGTGACAGAATGACATCCGAATCTGGATCGTATCTGGACTGTATTTTGAATGAGTGACAGAATGACATCCGAATCTGGATCGTATCTGGACTGTAATTTGAATGAGTGACAGAATGACATCCGAATCTGGATCGTATCTGGACTGTATCTAGAAGGGATCTGGGATAAGTATCAGAATGTCAGCCATATCTGGATCGCATTTGAACTGTCTCTAGAAGGAATTTAGAATAAGTATCAGAATGGTAGCCATATCTGGATCGCATCTGAACTGTCTCTAGAAGGAAATTAGAATAAGTATCAGAATGTCAGCCATATTTGGATCGCATCTGAACTGTCTCTAGAAGGAATTTGGAATAAGTATCAGAATGTCAGCCATATCTGGATCGCATCTGAACTGTCTCTAGAAGGAATTTAGAATAAGTATCCGAATGTCAGCCATATCTGGATCGCATCTAAACTGTCTCTAGAAGGAATCTGGAATAAGTATCAGAATGTCAGCCATATCTGGATAGCATCTGAACTGTCTCTAGAAGGAATTTAGAATAAGTATCAGAATGTCAGCCATATCTGGATCGCATCTGAACTGTCTCTAGAAGGAATTTAGAATAAGTATCACAATGTCAGCCATATATGGATCGCATCTGAACTGTCTCTAGAAGGAATTTAAAATAAGTATCAGAATGTTAGCCATATCTGGATCGCATCTGAACTGTCTCTAGAAGGAATCTGGAATAAGTATCAGAATGTCAGCCATATCTGGATCGCATCTGAACTGTCTCTAGAAGGAATTTAGAATAAGTATCAGAATGTCAGCCATATCTGGATCGCATCTGAACTGTCTCTAGAAGGAATCTGGAATAAGTATCACAATGTCAGCCATATCTGGATCGCATCTGAACTGTCTCTAGAAGGGATTTAGAATATGATGATCTTTGTCTGTTGATTGATCTTTCCTGAAAAGGTAAAGAGTTAGTTGTATGCAATGTCATGATGTATGCATTGTGTAATGATGTTCTCAAAATAAAATGAGATTTGTGTCATATGTATTTTGTATGCATATGTTATGAATGTTGTTGAAGTGTAATTTTGTCTTGGACTTTGCTCAAAATGTTTCCACCGGGGATCCCTGCTTTGTTGTTTGAGGAGAACTTCGCTGGGGGATATTGAAAACTCTGTGGGGAGTATGTTTATTTCTGCTTGGGAAAAGAGTTTAGGATTCTTGGTTGTCCGTTGCTCTACTGGGGAGTCGAAGTTGAACTGATATCTGGTCGGGTCCAGGTTTCGCAGTAACTTGCTGGGGATTGTAGTGTAGTCTACTGGGGAAGAGGAGTTGTGGTCCTTTGATTTGTAGTAGTCGGAGAGGCAAACTCAAGCTGGGGAATCCTGGTGTTGTTGGGGAAATAAACCTGTCGTCAGTCTGCTAGAGAGGTGACATCTTCGTTGGGGGAAGTCCTCGAGGATTCTTGAGGTTGATTCAGTTGGGGAAAGGGGGTCATAGATTATACTCTTGCTGGGGAATCATCCTATGAGAAGGATTTTGGGGAGATTTGTCACTGCCCCTAGTAGTGAATGTTTGTGGCATTGCCAAAAAGTTTGATTGTATGTAACCCTTTGTCGGGCTTGACGTTCAATGCCCCAAGTGACGGAGATTGAGACTTGCCCCTGGTTACTCTGCACTTCTTCAGAGATTTCTGGAAATCTTGATTGGACTGCCCCAGGTGTGCTGGATAGTGACATGTTAAGTCCCCCTGTTGATAGGAGATTCGTCAATGGAAGTGTCATCCTTCTTGAATTGATTTTGTTCACTGAGAGAGCTTTTGTTCACTGGATATTCATTGTGTGAATTTCTCCGCTGTCAAACAAATAGCCAAAAGCAAACAGTGATATTCAAATAATGCAAAGTTTATGCTTGTCTCGAAGTTTTTTTTTGAAAATGCGTTTTAGCGAGTAAAGAAATTTTGCTAAGAAAATTCAAACTCAGGATTTAGAGCAGAGCCTTACAGGAGTCAGGATACCTTTTGTAATAGTATGTGTTGTACCCCAAAATTTGCCCTCCCATATTCTTCAAGATTTGCCAAGATCAAGGTTCAAAATCTCCCAAGGGTTGCACAGTCCAATTGCCTCCTAACACAGTCAAAATTAGGGTTTTGGTTCTTGCAAAGAAATTGAGATTTTCAAGGGTCCAATCAAGTCCCACATGCCTACAAACATTGTCAAGCATCCACATGCCAAGTTTCAAGACTCACAGCATCAAATTGCACAGTCAAAAACCCTAAATGCTTCACAGTCAACTGCAGGGGCAAAATGGTCATTTGACAGTCAAAAGTCAAAATTTTTGGTCAACATCTTATTTTGAAGCCACAAACATCATTTGATCAATTCTTGATCATGATTCTCAAAGTATGGCTCAAAAAGTCTCAAGATGCAAAAGTTGTTATTTTTGGACAGCTGGAAAAGTCAACTGCAAATTGACCAGGGCATAACTTCTTCATGGTTTATCATAAAAATCCCATCCAAAGCTCATTTTGAAGAGGATGACATTTCCTACAACTCATCTTCACACTTCAAGTCCAAGAAATGCTCTCACAAAAAGTTATCAATTTCAACATTATAGGTCATTTTCAAAAGTCAACAAAAAGGCACTTTAAGTCAAAGACCATAACTTGATATTGGTAAATCAAAATGACATGGGACCAAAGACATTGGTTAGAGGACTTCAAGACCTTTCCAAAATGTCCAAGAACATGATCATAGCTTCAAAATTGAGCAAGATATGCCTTGTAGAAGTTGGGAAGTTTTTGGGAATTTTGAAAAGTCAACTTTGCTTCAAAAGCTTCAAAAATGCTAATGGGCCTCAATTTCTTTCATGAATCATTACCCAAAGGCTATGCACGACCCATTGACCTCAAAGGGATTTATTTTCTTATTTTTAATTAATTAATTGAATTTTTATTCATAATAATTCATTTAATTAGATTTAAATGTGAAAAAATATCAAATAACACTTATCAAATCTTTTTGTGCAGAAAATTCACTCATTATGAGCTAAATATTTCGTGCATCAATCAACAAGGACAAAATCATCCATATTTGGCAAGTTTCCATGGCAAAAAGATTGAAAAAAGATGTGGAAAAATCAAATATTCAAAACTTTAATTCATGGACTATGGGCTTGGCTTTTTGACCTAATTTCACTCAAATACTTATACACAAGCTAACCATATTCCATTAGACACGAAAAGCTGCTCAGAAAAGGCATACCAATTTGCAATTTTTCATTAAAAAAACTTGAACACTGAAATCCTAGACACAAGGCGATTCAAGGTCTAAAAGCTTGTCCATTACGTTCCTGACATTGCTAGGAACGTGTTACAATCAAGAACCAGTCTCCAGACCTCAAGAATTGGTAGAACAACGTCGCACTTTTCTTGAACATGTCCATAATCGTTTTTTAATTTACATGCATTATTCATGAGTTTTAATTGTTGATTCTTACTAACAATGATATTCTGAAGCTGTTGGTACCATTCAATTGAACTATGGCTGCCTAAATAAGAATCCACCATTGTTGAAACCTAGGGTTTCAGAAGCTTCGAATTAGGGATTTCTGTATATGGAAAAATTGGATCTCAAGACTTATGCCATTAAACTCAGGAGCTCCATACGAACACAACCATGACCTCGCGCCCTTTTTATATTTATCCATGTGCTAATTGCTATTTTCTGGCCTTTGTTTTTGTGGGGGTTTAAAACCCCCGCTATTTGGTTATATTACAGGTACAACGATGAAGAAGAAGCCTATGTGTCCAAGCATGAGTGGAGGATTCAAATACTGGCGCGCAATTTTTTGTTTACACCACTAACCAACATTGTTTGTATATTATATTTTCCATGTGTTATGTTAACAAAGAAACTCAATGGCTCGGTTGGTAGATGAGTTGTCCTGCAGGCATTGGGACATGGGTTCGATTCCCAGGTCCCCCCAAACGCTTAATAATTTTTGTCCTAATGGGTTCATATGCAGCGCCTCCTTCAGGGTTCATCATACAACCTCACATCCAAACCTGCCACGCGCCCATGAGCTTCAATCCAAAGGCTACAAGAGGATGTCTACCGTGTACACTCAGTCAACCACACGCATTCAAACACAGAAAGTCAAACGAGGCCTTGTTCTGGTGGGCCAAAAATGCTTCAAAAACCTCCTAAATGGGCCAGACACCCCCCAATGTTTGCATCTTATTTTTTTAATTTCCTTTCCTTTTCTTTTTTCTAATTCTTTTAATAATTTTTATTTAATTCCATAAAACAATTTTCTTTTCATAATATAAAATACAGAAAAAATCCAAAATACAATATATTTTTATTAATATTAATTTCACCATTATTATTTTTGTAAAAAAACTTTAATAATTAATTTAGATTAATTTAGGTTTCAATTTTAATACTTTTTTTTTCTTAATAAATTAAAATAAGTGGAATTAGGTTTTTTAACATTCTCATCTTTTTCTTTAATAAATAATTTTTTCTCATTATTATTATTATTAATTACTAAATATTTTGTAAATAAACATGTACATTAATTATTTAGTAAATTAGGTTAAACTTTAATATTTTTCATTAATAATTAAAAACAACTTAGAATTAGGGTTTCTCTCGATTTTTAATTTCTTTATCTCATAAAACAAAAACCTAAAAAACATTTCTTTCCTTTGATTTAATAATTAATTAACTTTTAATTCAATTTCAAAGGGGTCCAACGCCCTCGAACGTTCTATTTTTATTCTTTCGCGTTATTCTTATTTTTCTTCCGAATATTATGTAACTGCTCAAGCCATGTAATAGTAACTAGGTTTTACTTTCCGCATTTTTATTAAAAACGGGTCTTTGTAATTTGGCGATGTATAGACCCGCGCCTTGTAATAGCGTAGGATTTTACTTTCCGCATTTAAATTGCCGCACTTTTAAATTCTAAACTTTGCATGAAAGAATGTATGGCCTAAATTAAAAACAAAGCGTAGATCACCATGATACATGTACAAGATAAAACATAACATGAAAATAACACACAAATTCACACACCACTCTTAGGGTACGCCTCACTGTTGCCTTGCCTTCGAAACGTGGTCGTCGAGTATAGGACGTTTTAGTAAGTCCTTATATCCATGACATGATCCAGTTGCCTCGAAACGGTTGCCTCAGATTAAAAAAGGATCAATGGCATAAGGGTAGCTTCTAAGGTGTCCTACTGTTGCTCTGGTGACCACACTGTCCCTAACAAACGAATTGACCCGAACACCTCCAATGGTGGTGCTACCTACCTCTCAATGGTGGGATGGCACTATCTTAAGGACATTTACACAGCCTAATTCCTTAGGGTAGGTAGATGACTCATAGATACTTGCTCTATTCCAAAAACAAATCAAAACCTTTTAACACCGACACTTTCAAAAAGCTTCCAAACAATTTTTCAAACACTCTTGAGGACTGATACAAGAGTCATTCTGAAATCTTTAAACAAAACTTTTTCAAACCCACTCACACTTTGAAAAGCAAACACTTTTGAAAACACAATGAGCAAGTATCTAAGAGCCCATGGATAACCATGGATAGAAAGGGTGCTAACACCTTCCCTTTCTATAAATCTACCTCCCGAACCGAGAGATATCTCATAAGGAATTTTACTGTGCTTTTGTCCTGTCCATGTTTGGAGAAAATAAAAGACGGTGGCGACTCTTGCTTCCGCGACATTTCGCAATCCAGCGTTAAACAGTCAGTTCCAGATCCACCGATCACAGAACTGGCGACTCTGCTGGGGATTTCTTATAAAGTGAGGTGTACCTTAGGACTAAGATCACTTGTGTTTTCAATTGTTGTGCTTGTTTACTTTATTATTGTGGGTTGCATCGGAGTTACATAGATCCTAACCCGGATCTGGGGATACCCTGTTAGGTAGCATAAGCTGTGAGGGACCTGTCCGGCGTAGATCGACATGGGTGAAGCAGTGGCTACGTTGGTGTGGCGCCTTGGTCTGTACCGATATCCCTTGTGTCGCAACGAGGAGAATATGGGTCTTCTGAGGAGTCATTAAGCACCAACCGACCTTAGAACCTTAAATGACCTAACTTGGCCAATAGAACAGTAGCAGTATGCTACGCCCATTGAGGCTAAACTCCCGTGATGGTTCTAGCCGCAAGAAAAGATTGCGATGCTGGAGTTATGACCGATTGAGGGTAGTCAGTGATATTGGGATCCTCTAGAACCCGGTTACTTCTGATAGGACAGGTCTTAACCAACAAATTGAAAGAGGGTAATACCTAGACCCATGCTGGCCTAAACTCTAAGGGCTTGTCTTGTGTGACTTGTGTGCCTTATCATGTTTTCCTTGGTGAATATTTGTGGTGTGCTTTATCATAACATCATGCCATCATAAACATTGGATGCATCCTACATAAGGACTGACCATTTCAAAGACAAGAGGGTTTCACCTTTGCTCTGTTTTGTAGGACATCATGATGCCTATGCGAAGGAACACTATCCAGTTCAATTTTGTTCACCCACCTGAGTTGCTTGAAGAGTTGGTTAGCAGAATTCCAAATACTACTTCCTTCATCCAGAGGCATGGTTCTCTTCTCGGTTTAGTCACGGCAAAGTGGGACCAACAACTGATGAGTGTCCTGACACAGTTTTATGATCCCTTGTACAACTGTTTCACCTTTCAAGACTTACAGCTGGTCCCTACCCTGGAAGAGTTCTCTGATTTGCTTGGTATCCCTATCTTGGATCAGACTCCCTACACTGGTTGGGAAAAGACTCTTAGGCTTGAGGAGATTGCTGCAGCTCTTCCTTTGACACACAAGGAGGTAATGGACAACTGGGTGACTAGAAGCAAAGTTAAGGATTTCTTGGCCAAGTTTCTGATTGGTAAGGCTAACAGTTTCTGGAATGACTTGGACTTTAGGGCGTATGAAGACATTCTGGCTCTCTTAATCTATGGTCTAATCTTGTTTCCTAATCCTGATAACTTCATTAACGTCACTGCCATAAGGATCTTCATGTCTCGGAACCCTGTGCCCACTCTCTTGGGTGATATCCTGCAACAACTTTATGCTCGTACTGCCCGAAGACGAGGAACTCTGTGGTGTTGTATGCCTTTGTTAGTGAGGTGGTTTATTTCGCACCTCCCTAAGTTCGTGCTGAAGAACAAAGAAGGAAGAGGCTGGGCTCATAGGTTAATGTCTCTCACTGATAAGGACATCATTTGGACTCTCAGAGGTTTGGATGAGGTAGCTGTTATTGATCGTTGCGGAGAATATCCTAATGTTCCTTTGATTGGTACCCAAGGAGGGATCTCTTATAATCCATGTCTAGCTCTCCGACAGTTTGGAAGAGCCAGAAGAGCAGGGCCTCATGATATGTTGGTACCTCACATTAGTTGAGTTTCAGGTAGATAGTGACGAGCTGCGTCGTAGGTTCATCAAGGCTTGGGACAAAATTCACAAAGCTGACCCACAAGAGTTGGGACCAAAGACTTCTCTACCTATGGAACCCTACTACAAATGGGTCCGCATCCGTGCTCAGAAGTTAGGTATGCCATATGAAGCTGTCAGACCCATCATTCTTGAATATCCTGATAGAGATGGGGCTCTTCCAACTGTTCTCCCTCCTCAGATACCTACTGATATTGATACACTAAAGAGGTCTTGGGCGCAACTAAGGGAAGAACAGGATTCTTATCGGGAAAAGTTCAACGAGCAGGAATTGAAGATCCAGAAGCTGACAAAGCAGTTGGAGAATGAGCGAGCTCTGAATGACTACATTCGTACTGAGAAGAGGAGACCCTGGGATCAATAATGAGCTTTGGATTTCTTTTACAGCTTTTATTTCCCTTTTCAATATTTTCACTTTTATGCAACGCCTAAGGGCAACCTGTTGAACAATTTAAATTTCAAAGTTGAATCTAATGAAGTGTGTTCTTTTTTGTTTACAAAGTTGATTCCCGATTGTCTTTGAAAACATAAATCATACGCATCCCATTCATCATGTGCATAGCAGGAACTCTTCTTTTCAGGTTTCTTAATGTTCTTCGCTGTTTATTTCAGCATCATGAACCCTGAATCACCTACCGAGCAGTCCATCAAGGCCCTTCAGGCTCAGAACGCCCAATTCCAAGAGCTAATCATGAGTTTGGCCCAAGGTCAAGAGGAGTTGAAGGCTCTGCTGGTCAAGAAGAAGAAGAAGAAGAGAAATGTTCTATTCAACACGGGCCGGAGGTTTGGTAACACACTGCAGAATGAGGTTGATCAAGCTGGTTCTTCTGTAGGCAAAGGCAGTCCCCAGGGGGGAAGGGTTCCAAGTCCGGTGGTCTCTGACAATGAGACTGATTTTAATGAGGAGCAGTATCCTCCAGCTGAAGACAAGTACAAGCAGTTGGAAGACCGTCTGAATGCCATGGAAATTCAACAAGTGCCTGGTTTGGATTTCAGAGACTTGGGTCTATCTTCTGGTGTGGTCATCCCACACAAGTTCAAAGCACCATCTTTCACAAAGTACGACGGGGCGTCCTGCCCTAAGCTACATCTCAGATCTTATGTGCGGAAGATTCAGCCGTATACTATAGACAAGAACTTATGGATCCACTTCTTCCAGGAGAGTCTTTCAGGGACTCATCTCGAATGGTTCTATCAGCTGGATGGAACCAAGGTTCGTAACTGGGAGGAGTTGGCTACTGCTTTTTACAACCAGTATCAGTATAATGCCGACCTCGCTCCTACACGTACCCAACTCCAGGGTATGTCGCTAGGATCGGGAGAAGGTTTTAAAGAGTATGCGCAGAAGTGGAGGGACCTGGCTGGTAGGGTGCAGCCACCATTAACCGACCGTGAACTAGTGGATATGTTCTTGGGGACCCTATCCGGGCCATTCTTCAATCATCTCATTGGCAATTCATCTGCAGGGTTCACAGACCTCATTCTGACTGGGGAAAGGATAGAAGCTGGCATGAAATCAGGTAAAATTCAGAAAGGTGCGTCCTCAAGTTCTGAGAAGAAGCCTTTCAAAAAGGAAGCCAGTGCTGTGTATGGGCCTAGGAGGCAGGACAAACCAGAACGCCACCAAGCTGTCAACGCGGTGGTAATTGCAAAGCCTGCTGCCGCTCCTCGGCAACCTAACCAACCAAGGGCTGAGAGACCCAGAAGGGAATTCACTCGGCTGAGTATGACCTTGTCACAGATTTTACCGTAACTGCTATCAACCAACTTGGTGACCGTCAGAGAGGCTCCGAAGGTGGTGAACACGACCTCTCCGAAGTATAATCCAAATGCCCGCTGTGCTTATCACTCCGATAGCCCGGGGCGTTCTACGGATGACTGCTGGGCCCTAAGGAATAAGGTTCAGGACCTTATTGATGCGAAGGAGATACAGTTTGAGGCACCTGAAAGGCCCAACGTTGTGATTGCTCCTATGCCCCAGCATGGAGCAAATGCTATTGAGGAAGACTCGTATGCCGTTTTTATGGATGATGTTGCTACCCCTTTGTTGACTGTTAAGAGGAACCTATTGCTAGCCGGTTAATTTCCGGGTTGTAGCAAGGGTTGCCTTTTGTGTGCTGTTTCCCCTATTGGTTGTCCGTTGCTGAAGTCAGGCGTCCAAAGCCTGATGGATAGCAAAGAAATTTTGTTCAAGAAGACCGCTGTTCATTTTGTTCCTGTTGAAGAAGTATCTGTCGTCACAATTTTCAACAATCCTATCAAGGCTCCCCCGAGGAAGCCAGTCAAGATCATGTCTGTTGCACCCATCATTATTACTGTTCCGGGGCCCCTCCCCTATGAATCTGACAAGGCTGTCCCATGGCACTATGGGGCAGATGTATATGTACTTGGAGTGAAGCAGGAGTTCAACACCGGTACCGGCATCAGCAATATCACCGGTCCAGCTAAAGTTACTCGCAGTGGCAGGCTCTTCTCGCCTGACATTGCGCCACCAGTTATCCGAAGACCTCTTATAATAACGCCTGCAAGTGCGCCTGTTTCCACTTCTGATCCAGTTTTTACCCCTGCTGCCGATTCATCTAATACTCGGGGCAAAGGGATTGATGATGTGCCTGCCCGGATGGAGGCACCGAAGACTGTGAATGTTGAAGCCTCCCAGCAAGAGATGGAGGAAATTCTTAAGATAATCAAGAAGAGTGACTTCAACGCCGTTGAACAGCTGGGGCATACCCCCTCCAAGATCTCTATGCTATCATTGCTGCTGTGCTCAGAGGCCCATGCCAAGGCCCTGATTTCATTTCTGAAGACGGCCCATGTGCCACAAGAGACATCTGCAGATCAATTCACTGACTGTGTGGCCAACTTGACCGCCGACAATGGTTTGGGTTTCTCGGATGCTGATCTTACCGCCAAGGGAAAGAACCACAATGATGCCCTGCATGTCTCCATAGAATGCAGGGGCACTACTCTCGCACACGTGTTGGTGGACACCGGTTCTTCCCTGAATGTATTGCCCAAGAAGGCCTTAGGCCGGTTGGATTGTGAGGGCCTGGAGTTGAAGCCTAGTAACATCATTGTTCGAGCCTTTGACGGGTCGAAGAGGATGGTACATGGTGAGGTAGACGTTCCTATTCGTGTGGGTTCTCAAGTATTTGACTCAACGTTCTATGTGATGGACATTCGTCCATCTTATTCCTGTTTGCTGGGTCAACCTTGGATTCACAAAGTTGGGGCAGTGACCTCCACTCTACACCAGAAGCTCAAGTACCCTGTCCGAGGGAAGATTGTTACTGTGCAGGGGGAGGAAGAATACATGGTTAGTCATTTGAACTCGTTCTGGTACATTAAGATGGACGAGGAGTTTATTGAAACCCCCTTTCAACATTTTGAAGAGGTACCTCCAACATTGGCAGCAACAGAAGCAATGACTGAAGAGGGTTCTCCTTTGAAGATGGCCTCCTTAAAGGACGCCCGGGCTGTAATTGAGAAAGGTGAATGTGCTAACTGGGGCAGGCTCTCTGATTTTACTCATAAGACTGACAAGTTTGGGCTGGGTTTTACTGCAGAGGCTCAGAGGGCTGTACGCAAGGCAAAGACCGGAAGACCTCCCGTGATCATCACCAATCCGGGAGTGAATGCTATTGAGAGTGATACGGAGGAATCAGAGTTTGATAGCTGGATCTACCCGACGACTGACGGTGGACTGACCAATTGGACCGCAAAAGATCACATACCTGTTACTTTTGTTACGCAGTAATGAATTCCTTTGTTTCTTTAGTTTGTAATAAACAATAAATTGAAACTTTATGGCCCGATGTCTTACCCGGGGCACCGTGGCTTCATTTGTGAGGGCTTATTACTTGTCATTTCCATATATCATGAATAAAGACATTGGACGTTTTTCGTATTTCAAATCTTGTGCTCCCTTTCTTTCTTTCTTTCTTTATATATTGCAAAACAGCTATATTTACACACACTCACCTATACAGGTTTCAATCCACTCTGGATCTCACTGGTAACGACTCTGCTACTGCCAGTTATGACTTTGAAAATCCGATCAACTTAGCCGAAGACGAAGGTGAAGATGATTGCGAAGTGCCTGGTGAGCTTGCAAGACTGTTACTCCAGGAAGAGAGGGCCATTCAGCCACATGAAGATCCAGTGGAAGCGATAAATCTGGGTACTGAGACAGATAGAAAGGAAGTTAAGATTGGTGCCAATCTGGAGCTCAGCGTAAAACAACGGTTGATTCAGATGCTGCATGATTATGTGGAGATCTTCGCCTGGTCCTACGAAGACATGCCTGGGTTGGATACCGACATTGTGGTCCATCACTTGCCTACCAAGGAAGAATGCCCTCCGGTTAAACAAAAGGTCCACCGTATGCGACCAGAGATGTCCGAGAAGATCAAAGCTGAGGTTATGAAGCAATTTGACGCCGGTTTTCTTGCAGTGACTTCTTACCCTCAGTGGGTTGCCAATGTGGTTCCGGTACCGAAGAAAGATGGTAAGGTCAGAATGTGTGTTGACTACAGGGATTTGAACAGGGCCAGCCCCAAGGATGACTTCCCCCTACCTCACATTGACGTTCTAGTTGACAATACTGCTCAGCACAAGGTATTCTCTTTCATGGATGGCTTTTCAGGTTATAATCAAATTAAGATGGCTCCTGAATACATGGAAAAGACTACTTTTGTTACTCAGTGGGGCACCTTCTGCTACAAGGTCATGCCTTTTGGACTAAAAAATGTTGGGGCAACCTACCTACGTGCCATGGTTGCTTTATTTCATGACATGATCCATCATGAGATTGAAGTGTATGTCGATGATATGATTGCAAGGTCCCAAACTGAGGAGGAACACCTTGACCATCTGCAAAAGCTGTTTGACCATCTGAAGTTATACAAGCTGAGGTTGAACCCGAACAAGTGCACGTTTGGGGTAAGATCTGGAAAGTTGCTAGGCTTCGTCGTGAGCGACAAAGGTATTCAAGTGGACCCTGCCAAGGTTAAAGCCATACAAGAGATGCCAGTCCCCAAGACAGAGAAAGAAGTCAGAGGCTTTCTAGGACGTCTGAATTACATTGCTCGATTCATCTCACATCTAATTGCCACCTGTGAACCAATCTTCAAGCTGCTGAAGAAAGATCAGGTAGTACGTTGGAATGATGAATGTCAGGCCGCTTTTGACAGAATCAAAGAGTACCTCCAAGAACCACCCATTCTTATGCCACCGGTTGAAGGGAGACCTCTAATACTATACCTGACAGTACTTGACAGCTCAATGGGGTATGTGCTGGGGCAGCATGACGAGTCTGGCTGAAAAGAGCACGCCATTTATTACCTTAGCAAAAAGTTTATCGACTGTGAGACCCGATACTCACTGCTCGAGAAAACTTGTTGCGCTTTGGTATGGGCTGCTCGCCGGCTGAGACAGTATATGCTGACTCACACTACTCTGTTGATTTCAAAAATGGATCCAATAAAGTACATATTTGAAAAGCCTGCTCTGTCTGGGAGAATAGCAAGATGGCAAATGATCTTGACAGAATATGACATCCAGTACACGACTCAGAAAGCCATCAAAGGAAGTGTATTGGCAGACCACTTGGCACACTAGGCAGTAGATGACTACCAGTCAATGAACTTCGAGTTTCCAGACGAGAGCATCATGATAATGACTGATTGTGAAGTACCTGGACCGGATGAAGGACCTGAGGAAGGATCCCGATGGTCTATACACTTTGACGGAGCCTCCAACGCTTTGGGTAACAGTATTGGCGCTATGATCATATCCCCTCAAGGCACTCATACTCCACTTACTGCCCGGCTATGTTTCAACTGCACCAACAACATGGCGGAGTATGAGGCGTGCATCATGGGTCTTCAAGCTGCAATTGACTTAAGGATCAAGTTTCTGGTTGTCTTCGGAGATTCCGCTCTCGTGATCAATCAGATCAAAGGCGAGTGGGATACGAAACATCCGAATCTTATTCCTTACAGAGAATGTGTGTTGACATTGATCCCCCATTTCACAGAGATAACTTTTGAACACTTCCCAAGAGAGGAGAATCAGTTGGCGGACGCGTTGGCTACGATGTCTTACATGTTCAAAGTCAAATGGGACAATGAGGCTCCCCGGATCATCATCTGGAAACTGGACGAACCGGCATACTGTTGTGATCTTGATGCTGAGGTGGTAACTGAAAAACCCTGGTATCATGAGGTAAAGAGGTACTTGGAAGCTCAGGAATACCCTGAAGGTGCATCCGTCAACGACAAGAAGTTTCTGAGAAGGTTCGCTGCAAAGTTCTTCCTCAGCAACGACATTCTGTACAAGCGAAACCATGATTCGACCTTACTGCGTTGTGTGGATAAGACTGAAGCAGAAAGGATCATGGCAGAGCTACATGAAGGTACCTTCGGAACACATTCCAGTGGACATACCATGGCAAAGAAGATCCTTCGGGCAGGATATTTCTGGTCCACAATGGAAGCTGACTGTTACCAACATTCTCGGACATGTCATAAGTGTCAGATATACGCAGACAAGGTGCACGTTCCTCCAGTTCCTCTGAACGTCCTGACTTCACCTTGGCCTTTTGCAATGTGGGGCATTGATATGATCGGCGAGATTAAACCTACGGCATCCAACGGGCATCGCTTCATCCTGGTGGCGATTGATTACTTTACAAAGTGGGTTGAAGCAGCTTCCTATGCCACTGTAACCAAGAACGTCGTGGCACGGTTCATTCGGCATAACCTGATCTGTCGATACGGCGTCCCAGAAAGGATCATTACGGACAACGGTACCAATCTTAATAACAAGATGATCACTAAGCTCTGCGAGCAATTCAAGATACAACACCATAACTCTTCTCCTTACCGGCCGAAGATGAATGGGGCTGTCGAAGCAGCTAATAAGAATATCAAAAAGATTGTGCAGAAGATGACAGTGACCTATAAAGATTGGCACGAGATGTTACCGTTCGCTCTTCATGGGTACCGTACCTCAGCAAGAACGTCAACCGGGGCAACTCCCTTTTCTTTGGTCTACGGCATGGAGGCAGTCTTACCAATTGAAGTGCAGATACCCTCTCTCCGGATAATGAAGGATGCAGATCTGAGCGAAGATGACTGGATCCAGACTCGACTTGATCAGTTAAATCTAATCGATGAAAAGAGACTCACTGCTATTTGTCATGGTCAGACGTACCAAAAACAGATGATCAGGGCATTTAACAAGAAAGTCAGACCACAAGAGTATCAAGTTGGGGACCTGGTAATCAAGCGCATCATTCTTCCTCAAAGTGATCCCAGGGGCAAATGGACCCCCACGTACGAAGGGCCATTTGTGGTTAAACATGTGTTCTCAGGAGGAGCCATGATTCTAACTACCATGGATGGTGACGACCTTCCTCACCCCGCCAATGCAGACATAGTAAAAAGATACTACGCATGATAAAAGACCCGCTAGGTTGACATACCTAGGCAAAAATTAGGGCTTCCCGGCGAACCAAAAGGGTTCGGCCAAAATGAGGGATGAAATGAAAAAAAATCTGTACACCCGGCAAGTCGAAAACCTGAAAAGGCGGCTTGGGCAAAAATGGGTATCCCGGTGGACTGAAAACCCGAAAGGGCGGTCCAGGCAAAAGTTAGGGATTAAAGCGTAATACTATGTCTCATTGGATCACCTTGCATCCAGAATCCGGTATTAACCTCAAGTTCAAACGGCATCGATCAACTAGCTTCATCTTCAACCGAGCAGCCAAGTGATGAGACGCTCGAAGATATAAAGGCGATAGCAGAGTTGGAACCCAGTGGGATTGTTCTTTTCACATAGCTGTTTTGTTTTCTTTTCACAAAATTGTATAAACTCTTTTGTTCGGCGGCGTTCTCTTACTAGGACGTTAGCCTCTTGTACATAAACGCCTATTCACAGGCAAATTCAAAATCAATACAAATTCACTTTTCAGACCAATTGCCAATTGTTTTTCCTTTTTCTGTTTTGCGAAGAACGTCCAAGGTTCAATTTGTGATATATGCATTTGACGATAATTGCTAACTCATAAATATTTGCATACGAAACAAAAGGATTAATTACAGGTAACATTAGAAACAGGGGAAATAATGAGTTGTCTAAGCGATCTGATTGCTTTGTCCACCAAGGTACCAAGGTAAATTCAGCTGAGAATGTAACCAAGATATCATTAAATCCCCAGAGAGTGAGCCAGCAAGTCAATACACTCTCCCTAAGCAGAGTTATCCTGTCAGCCTTAAGGAAGTTGGGTATCCTCCAGCAGATCTCAACATTCCTCAGCGGAGTACACAGACATTCTTAGCAAGCATCCCTGGCAGTCTTGATCTAAGATTGTTCCCCGGCGGTATACCAGACATTCAGTGGAGCCACTTCCCCAGTATATCTCAAAAATTTCCCCAGGAAAGTCCAGTCCAATCTGAAAAGTTTCCCCAGGTAAGTGGAATCCATCTCCCCAGCAGGAAGCTTATCCCCAGTAGATTCTGGAAGCTTGTCACCCGCAGAACACGAACGCCCCTCCCGGCTTTATTTAGAAGGTTATTTCCCCACCAGAGCTTATAACTGGGTTATCCTCAGCCAATTGCCACGGAAAGATCGTCCCCGAAGGAATCTTCCTATTCCCCAGCGGAGTTTATCAATTCCTTCAATATAACATATCAAGGGTATCCCCAGCGGAGTTATCATCAGCACCGCAGCAAAGTATCTCTCTCTCTCCCCACAGAGCATTCCCCGCAGAGTAATTTATTCGCCAAGTTTATTCCCCAACGGAGTCATCTTCTCCTACCGGTATTCTTGCAACCATCATCCCTAGCAGAAACAACGAAGCACTATCCTTCAACACAAGCCCAGGATTTGACTTCCCGGCACCCGTCAAGGATTTACTTTCCTAGACGAAAACACATTTCATAAACATCACATCTTCATACATTATAGCATGCACATACGCATCATGGACATACAATCTCATTTATTCTGAGAACATCACGTATGTCATACATCATGGCATCGCATACAACTAACGTTTGTTCTTTTCAGGACAAAGGTCAATACAAAGATGATTACTATCAACTGTCGCAATTCCAGATCCGATTCCTGTATCTAGCCAGGGCATGTCTGTGAGCGACTATTTTCCAGACTCGACTCTTGTATCCTGCCAGGGCATGTCTGAAGAGTTCGAAGATCCGATTCCTGTATCTTGCCAGGGTGTATCTGTTGACGACTAATTCCAGACTCGATTCCTGTATCTTGCCAGGGCACGTTTGAAGAGTTTGAAGATCCGATTCCTGTATCTTGCCAGGGTGTATCTGTTGACGATTATATTCCAGACTCGATTCCTGTATCTTGCCAGGGCACGTCTGAAGAGTTTGAAGATCCGATTCCTGTATCTTGCCAGGGAACGTCTGAAGAGTTTGAAGATCCGATTCCTGTATCTTGCCAGGGTGTATCTGTTGACGACTATATTCTCCGGACTCGATTCCTGTATCTTGCCAGGGCACGTCTGAAGAGTTCGAAGATCCGATTCCTGTATCTTGCCAGGGTATATCTGTTGACGACTAATTCCAGACTCGATTCCTGTATCTTGCCAGGGCACGTCTGAAGAGTTCGAAGATCCAATTCCTGTATCCTGCCAGGGTGTATGTGTTGACGACTACATTACCAGACTCGATTCCTGTATCTTTCCAGGGCACGTCTGAAGAGTTCGAAGATCCGATTCCTGTATCTTGCCAGGGTGTATCTGTTGACGACTACATTACCAGACTCGATTCCTGTATCTTGCCAGGGCACGTCTAAAGAGTTCGAAGATCTGATTCCTGTATCTTGCCAGGGTGTATCTGTTGACGACTAATTCCAGACTCGATTCCTGTATCCTGCCAGGGCACGTCTGAAGAGTTCGAAGATCCGATTCCTGTATCTTGCCAGGGTGTATCTGTTGACGACTAATTCCAGACTCGATTCCTGTATCTTGCCAGGGCACGTCTGAAGAGTTCGAAGCTCCGATTCTTGTATCCTGCCAGGGTGTATCTGTTGACGACTACATTACCAGACTCGATTCCTGTATCTTGCTAGGGCACGTTTGAAGAGTTTGAAGATCTGATTCTTGTATCTTGCCAGGGTGTATCTGTTGACGACTATATTCTAGACTCGATTCCTGTATCTTGCCAGGGCACGTCTGAAGAGTTTGAAGATCCGATTCCTGTATCTTGCCAGGGTGTATCTGTTGACGACTATATTCTCCGGACTCCATTCCTGTATCCGACCAGGGCACGTCTGAAGAGTTCGAAGATCCGATTCCTGTATCTTGCCAGGGTGTATCTGTTGACGACTATATTCCAGACTCGATTCCTGTATCTTGCCAGGGCATGTCTGAAGAGTTCGAAGATCCGGTTCCTGTATCTTGCCAGGGTGTATCTGTGGACGACTATATTTCAGACTCGATTCCTGTATCTTGCCAGGGCATGTCTGAAGAGTTCGAAGATCTGATTCCTGTATCTTGCCAGGGTGTATCTGTTGACGACTAACATTACCAGACTCGATTCCTGTGTCTTGCCAGGGCATGTCTGAAGAGTTCAAAGATCCGATTCCTGTATCTTGCCGGGGTGTATCTGTTGATGACTAACATTACCAGACTCGATTCCTCTATCCGGCCAGGGCACGTCTGAAGAGTTCAAAGATCCGATTCCTGTATCTCGCCAGGGTGTATCTGTTGACGACTAACATTACCAGACTCGATACCTGTATCTTGCCAGGGCACGTCTGAAGAGTTCGAAGATCCAATTCCTATATCTCGCCAGGGTGTATCTGTTGATGACTAACATTACCAGACTCGATTCCTGTATCCGGCCAGGGCACGTCTAAAGAGTTCGAAGATCCGATTCCTGTATCTTGCCAGGGTGTATCTGTTGACGACTATATTCTCCGGACTTGATTCATGTATCTTGCCAGGGCACGTCTGAAGAGTTTAAAGATTCGATACCTGTATCCAGCCAGGGCACATCTACATAAAGAGTTTGAAGGTCAACTCCTGTAACAGGCCAGGTAATTATTTTCTTTCTCAGGTACGCAAGTTCTCGCTAAGGAATCTCTTATGCGATCAACGCCTAGATGGCATCTATAAACCCATCCACATACCAATAGTCTCCAAATGGCATCTGTAAGCCCATTCCCACCATCACGCTGCTTATACTCAACTATGTGAGTGCAAATTTCTGGGCACTCTAGTGTTCAATCATCTTCCACCTTTGGATTACGAAAGGCACGCCAGCCAACCTACATCCTCAGGTTTAAGAAGATTGAACAGGGGCAACTGTTGTACCCCAAAATTTTCCCTCCCATATTCTTCAAGATTTGCCAAGATTAAGGTTCAAAATCTCCCAAGGGTTGCACAATCCAATTGCCTCCTAACACAGTCAAAATTAGGGTTTTGGTTCTTGCAAAGAAATTGAGATTTTCAAGGGTCCAATCAAGTCCTACATTCCTACAAACATTGTCAAGCATCCACATGCCAAGTTTCAAGACTCACAGCATCAAATTGCACAGTCAGAAACCCTAAATGCTTCACAGTCAACTGCAGGGGCAAAATGGTCATTTGACAGTCAAAAGTCAAATTTTTTGGTCAACATCTTATTTTTAAGCCACAAACATCATTTGATCAATTCTTGATCATGATTCTCAAAGTATGGCTCAAAAAGTCTCAAGATGCAAAAGTTGCTATTTTTGGACAGCTAGAAAAGTCAACTGCAAATTGACCAGGGCATAACTTCTTCATGGTTTATCAGAAAAATCCCATCCAAAGCTCATTTTGAAGAGGATGACATTTACTACAACTCATCTTCACACTTCAAGTCCAAGAAATGCTCTCACAAAAAGTTATCAATTTCAACATTATAGGTCATTTTCAAAAGTCAACAAAAAGGCACTTTAAGTCAAAGACCATAACTTGAGATTGGTAAATCAAAATGACATGGGACCAAAGACATTGGTTAGAGGACTTCAAGACCTTTCCAAAATGTCCAAGAACATGATCATAGCTTCAAAATTGAGCAAGATATGCCTTGTAGAAGTTGGGAAGTTTTTGGGAATTTTGAAAAGTCAACTTTGCTTCAAAAGCTTCAAAAATGCTAATGGGCCTCAATTTCTTTCATGAATCATTACCCAAAGGCTATGCACGACCCATTGACCTCAAAGGGATTTATTTTCTTATTTTTAATTAATTAATTGAATTTTTATTCATAATAATTCATTTAATTAGATTTAAATGTGAAAAAATATCAAATAACACTTATCAAATCTTTTTGTGCAGAAAATTCACTCATTATGAGCTAAATATTTCGTGCATCAATCAACAAGGACAAAATCATCCATATTTGGCAAGTTCCCATGGCAAAAAGATTGAAAAAAGATGTGGAAAAATCAAATATTCAAAACTTTAATTCATGGACTATGGGCTTGGCTTTTTGACCTAATTTCACTCAAATACTTATACACAAGCTAACACTATTCCATTAGACACGAAAAGCTGCTCAGAAAAGGCATACCAATTTGCAATTTTTCATTAAAAAAACTTGAACACTGAAATCCTAGACACAAGGCGATTCAAGGTCTAAAAGCTTGTCCATTACGTTCCTGACATTGCTAGGAACGTGTTACAATCAAGAACCAGTCTCCAGACCTCAAGAATTGGTAGAACAACGTCGCACTTTTCTTGAACATGTCCATAATCGTTTTTTAATTTACATGCATTATTCATGAGTTTTAATTGTTGATTCTTACTAACAATGATATTCTGAAGCTGTTGGTACCATTCAATTGAACTATGGCTGCCTAAATAAGAATCCACCATTGTTGAAACCTAGGGTTTCAGAAGCTTCGAATTAGGGATTTCTGTATATGGAAAAATTGGATCTCAAGACTTATGCCATTGAACTCAGGAGCTCCATACGAACACAACCATGACCTCGCGCCCTTTTTATATTTATCCATGTGCTAATCGCTATTTTCTGGCCTTTGTTTTTGTGGGGGTTTAAAACCCCCGCTATTTGGTTATATTACAGGTACAACGATGAAGAAGAAGCCTATGTGTCCAAGCGTGAGTGGAGGATTCAAATACTGGCGCGCAATTTTTTGTTTACACCAATAACCAACATTGTTTGTATATTATATTTTCCATGCGTTATGTTAACAAAGAAACTCAATGGCTCGGTTGGTGGATGAGTTGTCCTGCAGGCATTGGGACCTGGGTTCAATTCCCAGGTCCCCCCAAACGCTTAATAATTTTTGTCCTAATGGGTTCATATGCAGCGCCTCCTTCAGGGTTCATCATACAACCTCACATCCAAACCTGCCACGCGCCCATGAGCTTCAATCCAAAGGCTACAAGAGGATGTCTACCGTGTACACTCAGTCAACCACACGCATTCAAACACAGAAAGTCAAACGAGGCCTTGTTCTGGTGGGCCAAAAATGCTTCAAAAACCTCCTAAATGGGCCAGACACCCCCCAATGTTTGCATCTTATTTTTTTAATTTCCTTTCCTTTTCTTTTTTCTAATTCTTTTAATAATTTTTATTTAATTCCATAAAACAATTTTCTTTTCATAATATAAAATACAGAAAAAATCCAAAATACAATATATTTTTATTAATATTAATTTCACCATTATTATTTTTGTAAAAAAACTTTAATAATTAATTTAGATTAATTTAGGTTTCAATTTTAATACTTTTTTTTCTTAATAAATTAAAATAAGTGGAATTAGGTTTTTTAACATTCTCATCTTTTTCTTTAATAAATAATTTTTTCTCATTATTATTATTAATTACTAAATATTTTGTAAATAAACATGTACATTAATTATTTAGTAAATTAGGTTAAACTTTAATATTTTTCATTAATAATTAAAAACAACTTAGAATTAGGGTTTCTCTCGATTTTTAATTTCTTTATCTCATAAAACAAAAACCTAAAAAACATTTCTTTCCTTTGATTTAATAATTAATTAACTTTTAATTCAATTTCAAAGGGGTCCAACGCCCTCGAACGTTCTATTTTTATTCTTTCGCGTTATTCTTATTTTTCTTCCGAATATTATGTAACTGCTCAAGCCATGTAATAGTAACTAGGTTTTACTTTCCGCATTTTTATTAAAAACGGGTCTTTGTAATTTGGCGATGTATAGACCCGCGCCTTGTAATAGCGTAGGATTTTACTTTCCGCATTTAAATTGCCGCACTTTTAAATTCTAAACTTTGCATGAAAGAATGTATGGCCTAAATTAAAAACAAAGCGTAGATCACCATGATACATGTACAAGATAAAACATAACATGAAAATAACACACAAATTCACACACCACTCTTAGGGTACGCCTCACTGTTGCCTTGCCTTCGAAACGTGGTCGTCGAGTATAGGACGTTTTAGTAAGTCCTTATGTCCATGACATGATCCAGTTGCCTCGAAACGGTTGCCTCGGATTAAAAAAGGATCAATGGCATAAGGGTAGCTTCTAAGGTGTCCTACTGTTGCTCTGGTGACCACACTGTCCCTAACAAACAAATTGACCCGAACACCTCCAACGGTGGTGCTACCTACCTCTCAATGGTGGGATGGAACTACCTTAAGGACATTTACACAGCCTAATTCCTTAGGGTAGGTGGATGACTCATAGATACTTGCTCTATTCCAAAAACAAATCAAAACCTTTTCACACCGACACTTTCAAAAAGCTTCCAAACAATTTTTCAAACACTCTTGAGGACTGATACAAGAGTCATTCTAAAATCTTTAAACGAAACTTTTTCAAACCCACTCACACTTTGAAAAGCAAACACTTTTGAAAACACAATGAGCAAGTATCTAAGAGCCCATGGATAACCATGGATAGAAAGGGTGCTAACACCTTCCCTTTCTATAAATCTACCTCCCGAACCGAGAGATATCTCATAAGGAATTTTGCTGTGCTTTTATCCTGTCCATGTTTGGAGAAAATAAAAGACGGTGGCGACTCTTGCTTCCGCGACATTTCGCGATCCAGCGTTAAACAGTCAGTTCCAGATCCACCGATCACAGTATGCTTTTGAACTAACCCATGCTTCAATTAGGACTTTTGAAGGGTTGTAATGTGGCTTGGTTCACAGTTTAAGAAACAAAGGATAAAGGCTCAAATGTATTTGTACCCACTCGTTCTTCGTGATGTTCTTCAATCCTAAACTCAATTAATTGTGCGTCGAACTCTATTCGAATTTGGAATGACATTTTGGTGATGGTTCACACAAGTTGGATTTTGGAAGGCAGACATTTTTGCAACATTTTTCATGTTGTTGAGGATTTGTAGCGACCTCGTTCTTTTGATTTATTATCCCTAACTTTTGCCTGATTGTTCCTGTTTTCGAGATTACAGTCAGTGGGATGCCCCAGCTTTCTTAAGCCTCATTTGTAGGTTTTGGATTAGTGGGCTTTTTTTTTATTTTGAGAGGTAATGACTGCCAATGAGATAAGGAACCATCACTGTCTTTTGATTCCCAGGGAATGTTTTTGATGTCATTCGTTATATTACAAACTGAGAGTTTGCAACTTCAATGCGCATCTTTTTTTTGAATTAACTGAGAGACTACCCTGCCCCAGGTTTAAATCAAAGGTTTCATTTTGTTTTAAAAACAGAAAACTCCCACTTCTTTGGCTCGAAGGAGTTGACTAGGGATTATCTTCCTTATAACTCCAATGTTTAGGATTTGAAAGAAATGCCTGTACATCGTCAGCAAGGTTTGTTCAAAAGCATATTGTATGAGATTATGGCATTGTTTCGTCATCCTCCCTCTAAAGGCTTGTAACTTTTAGAAAGAGTTGAAAGTCATAAAGAGAGCAAAAAAAAACATAGTTTAAATGTAATGAAAATGAGTGGATCAAATCAAGACAAACATATGCAATGCATTAATGAAACAAAGTTTGACATTAATAGATAATTGTTTGAATAACAAAGAGATTACAACTTGAAAATTCAAATGAACAAAAGCTTTTAATGATTCATCATAGGAGCAGTGATTATGTTTGGAGTCTCCGGAGGGTCAAACTTGATCTCCTTGGCATCAATCATGTCTTGGACCTTGTTCTTCAGAGTCCAACAGTTGTTTGTGTCATGTCCCGGACTGTCAGAGTGGTATGCACACCTTTCATTGGGATGATAGGTAGGAGCGGAAGTATTTGGGTTCCGGAGAGGAGCCTTTAATGTAATCAGCTCTGCCTTCAACATGCGTTGTAGCGCTTGAGTCAGTGACATGTTGATCTTAGTGAAATGTCTTTTAGTCGCGACCTCCTTACACTGATGCCCCTGTCTTTGTTGAGCAGGCGTAGGATTAGAGATCAAGATTTCTCCTACGTGTTGGTCATGACGACTCTTTTGACCATACACATCATTGGACTCTTTCTTCCCATTGTAGGGCTTTTTCTGAGCATCAGAAGGTGTAGCTTCTTGAATCTTCCCACTTTTGATGCCAGCTTCGACCCTCTCGTCGGTCAGTATTAGCTCGGTGAACCCGGTTGAAGAGCTTCCGATCAATTGTTTGAAGAAAGGCCCTGTCAAAGTTCCCATGAAGATGTCAATCAACTCCCTGTCAGTTAAAGGGGGTTGCACCCTACCAGCCAGATCTCTCCACTTTTGGGCGTATCCTTTGAAGCTCTCATTGGAACCCATGGTCATGTTCTGCAATTGCACACGAGTTGGTGCAAGATCAGCATTGTACTGATACTGCTTATAGAAAGCAGCAGCTAAATCCTCCCAGATGCGGATGCGGGAACTCTCCAATTGATAAAACCACTCGAGTTGAGTCCCTACCAGGCTTTCTTGGAAGAAATGGATTTGGATCAGTTATGCATGGTTGAATCTTGCGGACATAAGACTTTAGGTGCATCTTAGGGCAAGAGACTCCATCGTATAGGGCAAAGGTAGGGACTTTGAACTTTGGAGGGATGACTAATCCAGAAACTAAACCCATGTCTCCTAAATCCAAGCCAGGTATCTGTTGAATCTCCATAGCACTGAGGCGATCCTCCAACTGTTTGTACTTGTCATCAGCGGGAGGATATTGTTCCTCAGAGTGGTCAGCTTCAACTTCATCAATCTCCAAATTATGGTCTTCTTCAAGACTATCCCCTATGTTGGATGGAGTTGAAATATCTAGGGTTTTAGGTCTTCTTCTCAAGTTCAGGATGCCCGCTGCCTTCTTGGACTTCTTCTTCTTGTCTTTGAGAAGGAGAGATTTCAGATCCTCTTGCCCTTTACCCATATCCAGAAGCATTTGTTGGAATTGAGCGTTTTGAGCTTGGAGATCTTTCATCGTTTGTTCCATATCCATCTTACTGAAATAAACAACAAGAAGATAAGGAGACTTGTATGGGAGAAACCTGTCATGATATGATGCATGATATGTGGATGCATGTTTTCAAGGATCTCGCGGGGTAAACACAAGAAAATGTTAGAGGTTAAACTTCGATCAACATCTTTGATTGGATAACTTTGTATCAGTGGATGTCTTTCCACGAGAATCAAGCTCACCATGTCAAGTGGGTCATAGCCCCTGATTTAAGTTGTTGCACTTGATCTTTGACGGCGTTTGTTTAGAGGGGAACCCTCTTGCCCTTTGGTAGATGTCTGTTTCAACGTGACCCTGCATCAAAATACCCTGGAGATCCTTGAAATGGTTATTGAGAATGCTATGGTATGATGTTGTGATGTTATGTACATGTATGCAAAAGTAGGCAAGTGTATATACAGGTAATCATATTCACACAAAGAAAACAAGTCCTTAGGTTTAGGCTTTCATGGGGTTTGTAGGTAAGTACCCTCTTGAAGTTAGTTGGCTCAACCTATCCTAAAATAGAAACCGGGTTCTAAGGAGCTCAATATCACTGGATTATTTTCTATGTTCATTGTTTTGGTTTAGCCACTTAACTGGCGACCAAAATATCCTAAGAAAACAATCCTCAATGAGTGTAGTAACGAGTATCTACCAACTTCAGACTGCACCAAAGTCGGTCATCTCACTACCCCTAAAAAGGCCAAGATGGTCAAGTAAGGTTCTAGTTCATTAGTGCTTAGTGACATCACTCAGCGGCCCCGTATTCTCTTTGATTGACTCAAAGGCTACCGGTACTCACAAATATGTCGCACTAATATAGTTATTGCTTCAACCGTGTCGGTATACCCTGCACAGTTTCCACAATGTATTGCTATTTACCTATGAATGTTTCCCCAAATCTGGGTAGAGGATTTCAAGCCCAAACAAGAGAACCAAAATGTAAAGCAATCAAAGCAAACAATATAAGCATGTAAAGGTGATCTAGAAACCCTAAGGTAACCCCACTTTTAGAGAAATCCCCAGCAGAGTCGCCAGTTCTGTGATACGGTGGGAAAACTGACTTGGGATTTGCGTTTGTGTTTGCAAATGTTTGGTTTAGCAAGAGTCGCCACCGACTTTTTATTTTATCCTAAGGAAAGGTCAAAAAGCACAGGAAAGACCTTTGAGATGTTTTCGTGGGTTCGGGGGGTAGATTATGAAAAGGGAAGGTGCTAGCACCCTTTTCATCCATGGTTATCCATGGGCTCTTAGTTACTTGTTTTAGATCACTTGCCTTTGCTTTTTCAATTGTTTGAAATGGTGTTTTGTGTATGTGGTTTTGAAAATGTTTTGAAAAAGATACCTTGTCTAGGCAACCTTTGTAACAATTCTTGTTTGAATGTTTTACAAAGGTGTTTGTCTTTTTGAAAAGATGTTTCAATGTTTTTGAAAGTTTGTTTTGAAATTGTTTTTGAAGTTGTGTTGTGGAGTGTGTTTTGAAAAATGGCATGGATGTTTTGCAAGTTTGATCAAGTAACTAAGAGCTATCTACCCTATTTTACTCAAAAGATCTTTCTTATGTTTTTAACCCTTTTAACAGTGTTGTTTCACCATTGTATTTGGTGAACAACCTTGTGTTAGGATGTTAACGGGACGGGCGTTGGGACGTTTATATAGTCATAGAAGGCAACATATGAGATATTTTAGCAATGTAGTTTTAGGGACTAGATCGTTTACCGAAGGCAACATCGAGGGTCATCGAGGGACTACGATCTTTTATCGAGGGTCTTTGCTAAAACTCCCATGCTCGAGGGACATGACTATTTTCCGAGGCAACAAGTGAGATTACCCTAAAGGTGCATGTGTGCAAAGTGTGTTTTATTGCATGCATTTGTCTTTGATTTTTAGGTTGTCTACTTGTTGGTTTTATCTTTCCATACACACCTAGTTACTAGCATTTGTATAAAAGCAATAAAAATGCAAGAAATAAATCCTACACTATTACAACCATATTGAAGTGCATAGAAAGTATGAAGGAAAAAATAAGATAAAAGTAAGAAAAATGAGTGTCTTTCGATTGGGGGGAAGCAGCCTTCGATTTGCATTCTGTTGGCCTCCTTCGATTGGGGTTGGCAATAGCAAAGTCACGTCTTTCGATTGGGCCTTGGCAGGGGCGAGGTCCTGTCCTTCGATTGGGTAAAGGCAGCAGCAAGTTGTATCCTTTGACTGGGGCCTGGAAGTCAGTGTATGGCGAAGCCTTCTGGTTCTGCCTTGTTGCCTTCTTCGACTGGAGGTTGGAAGCAGTGAGGGAATGCCTTTTGACTGAGCTTGGAAGTCAGTGTATGGTTTTCCTCCTATTTGTATCTTTCGTTTGACCTGGAGAAAGAGGATAGAAGCCAGAAGCTTCGTTTCCTATTTCTTGTTTCCTATTTCTTTCATTTCAAGCATTAAATGGCAACATGGCCTGAGGCCATGCTAATATTTGTCTTGTAAACAGTTTAATAGTTAAAGCAAGTTTAGGTAAACAGAAAGCAAATCGAAAGGGATAACTATGAAAAATATGTTAAAAGGGTGGAATCGAAAGGAACAGTGGTATGTACATGTTTCAAACAAACATAAAGATTATTTACATGTTATGCCATGAAACGAAAAGTTCAAAGGTAAGAATAACTTACCTTGCTTCAGGACTTGAATGGATGTGGGATTCAAACTTGAACTGCTACCTGGACGTTTCTGGAATTCGAAGAGTAGTCACAGGGGGGTTGCTTTTGGTTCAAAGAGTTGTCACACAAGGTTGTCTTTGAGTTTGAACAAACTTCTATGTGTGGGATGTTCTTCAGAATCGAAAGAGGTGAGTGTTTGGGATTCTGGGTTTTTTTTTTATTTCTCAAGTGTTGATGAACTTGAGAGTTTTTGTTGTGTTTGAGAAATTTTGGGGGATTCGTTCCTCTAGTCCAAAGATCCTCCCTTAGCTTTGCATAAATTCCTCTATTTATAGAGAAAAAGAATGGACATGTTTTCAACAGCCAGCCTTGCAAAATAATAAAATAATAGGTAACGTGAAAGTACATGTGGGGGGCCTCTTGGCAGTTGGGGTGCAGAAGATGTGAATTTGGCCTCTGACGTTGCTTGTGCTCAGATCAAATCAGGTTGAAAGCTGATTTTGTGACTAAAGTACTCTCTGTGAAAGGAAAGAGCATGTAGCCTTTAACCAAGAATAGTAGTATCTAAAAGACAAAGTTTAAAACCCTTGTACAAGCTTCTGACTATGTAAAGATTTGGATGCAACATAGCCTGGAAAACGAGATTTAGTCTTGTGTCGAATGCAAGAGTGAGATCGAAGCACACCTGTTCGAAGGAAGCCTTTGCCTCAGTCGAAGCTTGTAGATCGAAACAAACATAAAAGGAGTCATTGCCTTTTAGCATGAGGGAGGTTCCTGGCTTCTGAGTCGAAGGGTATTCCCAAGTTGCATTCGAAGGAGGCTCCTGCTCAAAATGAAGGATGTACCTAAACTTGCATTCGAAGGAGGCTTATAGTTCAACATGAAGGACATATCCAAGTTGCATTCGAAGGATGTTTCCAATCCAAACGAAGGATGTACCTAAACTTGCATTCGAAGGAGGTTTCAAATCCAAACTAAGGATGTACCTAAACTTGCATTCGAAGGAGGTTTCAAATCCAAACGAAGGATGTACCCAAAATTGCATTCGAAGGAGGCTTAGAGTCAGTCGAAGGGTGCTAAATCGAAAGAGACATGTTTTCCTCCAAATTTGTCAAAATGTTATTTTTATCTGTTTTCTCCCTTTTTGACAGTTTCCTTTTAATTTTGGTACTGGAAAATCCCAAAGTACTTGTTCAAGCTTGAACCTTGAAATCCTTGTAAGAAAAGCCTTGAGAATTGAGAGGGCAAATTTTGGGGTACAACACAGTCGATCCTTCTCTAACAAAAATTTAGCTAGAAAACCCTTGACTCCACTCCTTGTTTCCCAATTTGATACAATGTAGAACTGCTTCAAATGTAAGGCTGCTGCAATTTCTTCAGGTTGTGGATCTTTCTCTAAATCGGTGAAAGGTATTTGATTGAGAACAAACACTCTCAGTAATTGAGAAAACTCCTCCATTGCGGGTACCAACTGATAATCGAGAAAAGTGAAGCAGTGATGTACAAGGTCAAAGAACTAGAATTAAACACTCATCATATCCTCTTTAAAACCCGAGGTAACCAAATTGAGTAGTCGACCATGCCTTTTGATGAATGGATAACTTTAAGGAACCCTTAAGACTAACTCCTTAAGTTGAGAAGGTATCCTCACAAAACTGATCTGGATAGTGTTCCTGTGAGTGAAGGCCATAACCTACAAAACAAGAACAAAGATAAATCCTTAGGTCCTTGAAATGGTTAGTGAAAATGGTATGTGCAATGATGTTATGATGTCATGTTCGAACAATTAATCATACACAAACAAAACACACAAGGCCTTAGGCTTAGGTTTGCATGGAGTTTATAGGTAAGTACCCTTTTGAAGTTTTAGTTGGCTTAACCTGTCTTAAAAGAAGTAATCGGGTTCTAGGAGCCTCAATATTACTGATCTTTATCTCAAGCATTGTTTTAGCACAAGCATCTAAATTGCGACAGAAATATCCCAAAAGTCCAATCTCAATGAGTGTAGCATCGAGTATCAACCAACTTTATTCTGCACCAAAGCCAACCATCTCACTACTTTCTAATGGCTAAGTTGTGCCAACTAAGGTTCTACGGTCAGTTAGTGCTTATGACACCACGCGGCAACCCAGCATTCTCCTTGACTTACTCAATGGACACCAACACAAACCAATGTGTCGCACTAACATAGCCATCATTTCAACCATATCGTTCTATGTCATACAGTTTCCACGATCTATTGCTACTTACCTAAAAATGCCCCCAGATCTGGGTATAGGATCTATACAAGAAATAAACCCAAGCATATCCCGAAATATAAAGCATACAAAGCAAGAAAGTAAAACAACAAAGGTGATCTAGCTCTTAAGATAACCCCACTTTTAGTTTTATTCCCCAGCTGAGTCACCAGTTCTGTAATACGGTGGCAGAACTGACTTTTGGGTTTTGTGTTTTATCACAAATGTTGCAGATAGCAAGAGTCGCCATCGACTTTTCTTTTATCCAATAAAGGAAAGGGTGAACAGAACACGAAAGACCTTTGAGAATTTTCTTGAGTTTGGGGGGAAGGTTATGAAAAGGGAAGGTTTTAGCACCCTTTTCATCTGTAGTTATCTATGGGCTTTTAATCACTAGCCCTCTTTGAAATGCTTTATGTTTGTGTATGTTTGAAAATATTTTGAAAACGCCTAAGTGTGGCAATTTTGTAATGATTCTCGTATCATTGAGAATGTATACAAAAACGTTTGTTTTGAAAATATTTTTTGGAAATAAGTGTTGGTTTTGGAAAGTGTTTTGAAAATGCCAATGTGATGCGGTTTTCTTTATAATAACCCTTGCATCAGTCCTCAAGAGTGTTTATAAAGTGTTTTGAAAGTAGTTGTTTTGAAAGTGTGAAGTGTGGAAATTATTTTAGTTTGTGAGCAAGCAATTACGAGCGATCTACCTACTCAAAAAGTCTTTGTTCTTTTCCTCCTCCTTTAGATTGTGCTAACCTTCCGTTAGTTAGTAGAGAGCCCTATCGTTGGATGTGAGGGACAGACGTGGGTCATTGTACAGTCATAGAAGACAACTTATAAGGCGCTTTAAAAATTGTCGTAAGGGACTAAGATCGTTTATCGAAGGCAACAACAAAGGGTCATCGAGGGAATACGATATTTTAATCGAGGGTCTTTGTTAAAGCATCTCACGTCTGAGGGACATGACTATTTTAATCTGAGGCAACAAGTGAGGTTACCCTATAGGTGCGTGTGTACAAAGTGTTTTGATTTCAAGTATTTGTCTTGTGATTAGGTTTTTTAATGATTGATTTTAATCTTGCCATACAAACTCTAATTACTAACAGTAATAAGGAAAGCGTTAAATTGCGGAAATCAAATGTTCTACGCTATTACAACGCTTCGGGAGTGGGGGTACGCGTTTTATGAATAGGGAGGAAAGTAATAAACCCTAATTATCTATTACAAACATTTGACAGTGTGATACAGTGGGAGAACTGACTTGGTTGTTTTTCGTTTGATTGCAAATGTTGCGGATAGCAAGAGTTGCCACCGACTTTTCTTTTATCCAATAAGGAAAGGCTGAAAAGAACATGAAAGACCTTTAGAGATGTTTTCTTGAGTTCGGAGGGTAGATTATGAAAAGGGAAGGTATTAGCACCCTTTTCATCTGTATTTATCTACGGGCTCTTAGTTGCTTGCTATATCACTTGCTTTTGTTTGAATGTGTGCTTGTGGTGTGGTTTTTTTAAAGTATTTTGAAAATGTCTTTGTAATGGTTCTCGTTTCTATAAGAACGCGTACAAAGTGTTGTTTCGAAAATAGTTCAAAGAGGTGTTTGTGGAATGTGTTTTTGAAAGTGATTTTGAAAAAATATTTCTTTGTAATGGCTCTCTGTTGTACCCCAAAATTTGCCCTCCCATATTCTTCAAGAAATTGCCAAGTCAAAGCTTCAAAGTTCCCCAAGGGTTGCACAGTGCAAGAGCCTCCTAAGCAGTCAAAATTAGGGTTTGTGTTCTGATCAAGAAAATGAAGTTTCCAAAGGTCCAATCAAGTCTCATATGCCTACAAATATGGTCAAGCATCCTCATATCAAGTTTCAAGGCTTTCAACACAAAATTGCACAGTCAAAACCCTAAATTGCACTACAGTCAACTGTAGGGGCAAAATGGTCATTTGACAGTCAAAAGTTCAAATTTTTGATCAACATATCATTTTGAAGCCACAAACATCATTTGATCAATGCTTGATCATGATTCTCAAAATTTGGCTCAGAAATCATCAAGATGCAAAAGTTTCCTTATTTGGACAGTTGAAAAAGTAAACTGTAAATTGACCAGGGCATAACTTCCACATGGATTATCAGAAAAATTCCATCCAAAGCTCATTTTGAAGAGAAAGACATTTCCTACAACTCATCTTCATACTTCAAGTCCAAGAAATGCTCTCACAAAAAGTTATCAATTTCAACATTATAGGTCATTTTCAAAAGTCAACAAAAAGGGACTTTAAGTCAAAGGCCATAACTTGAGATTGGTAAATCAAAATGACATGGGACCAACGGCATTGGTTAGAGGACTCAAATACCTTTCCAAAATGTCCAAGAACATGAGAAAAGCTTAAAAATTGAGCAAGTTATGCCTTGTAGAAGTTGGGAAATTTTTGGATATTTTGAAAAGTCAACATTGGTTCAAATGACCTAAAATTGCTAATGGGCCCATTTTTCTTCCACAATTCATCATCCATGGCATGTGCACGACCACTTGGCCCAAAGGGAAGTTTTATTCATTTTTTATTTATTTATTTGGATTTTTATTAATAATAATTCATTTAAATTAAAATAAATATATGAAAAATGCTTAACCTAATTTTTTCAATCTTTTTGTGCACATTATATCATCAAGATTTCGTGCCTAGCTCAATATAGAAAGATTTGGATTGAATTGATCTTAATTGGTACAAAAGCACATGGAAAATATTTGGTTAAAGATCTTGAAAATTAAGTTTTCAAAACTATGAATGCAAGAGATTTGGATGATTCTTTTTAACCTAATTCATTACTACATATGCAAGGATCACAACCCTAGTGACATTACACACGCAGCTGCTCAGAAACCTAACAATCAAACTTGAAATTTTTGTGAAGAAACTCAAAACTGAAAACCCTTTTGCAGGCTGATTCAAGGCACGATTTTTGTTTCACTAGCTTGCTGAAGGTTCATTGAACGTTTTCCAATCACAAACACTCATCAAAACGCCCGGAATTGGTACAATGGAGTAAAACTGTTTCAAATAAAATTCACAATCGTGCATCTTCATTCATGCGTTTATTGCAAGTTTTGATATGTGGTTTACATTCCTTATGCTATTCTGAAGCTAACCCATGCATTTGATTGTATTTTTGTGCATTATACGCGATTATGCCATTGTTGATATTTAGGGTTTTGCAAGCTTCAAATTAGGGGTTTTGTAACAAGGAAAAATTAGAGCCCCTGACCACCACCATTCAAATCAGCACGTTCAGACGATTACAAAGCTATGCTCGCGCTCAATTTATGAGCGTTCCTAGGCTATTCGCTATTTTTCCATAGATGGCCTAGGAGAACGCTTAAAAAACCGTTGCTCATAATGTTTGTATTTCAGGAAAATAAAACTACGCGAAGAAGATGAATTCGTGGCAAGATGTGATAGGCTGGTTTGAAATTCACGCGCAGAATCCACTAACGCCTTTGTTTTCTTTTATATTATTTGTTCGTTATTATATATTAACATGTGCAAATTAGTTCAGCTGGCAAGCGTTGTTGTTGTTAATCCTCATGACCTGGGTTCGAGCCCCAGGTCTTCACTATTCCTATATTATTTTGCAATTCATACTCCCATGCAGTTTCAAGACTGGAACGCACCATACACCTCCAAATCAGGCTTGCCACGTCCATCCTGGAGATCCAATCAAAGGCCAAGGATCAAGGCACATGGTAGGATGCAGTCAACGCTGCTACACGCCAGTGGAGAAGTCCAACAAGGCCAGCAATTTAATTGGGCTTTCACCTCCTATTTGGGGTCTGAACCCCCAGGTTTGCATATTTTTTTATTTTTCTTTACTTTTTTTTTGTATTATTATTTTTACTTCCTTTTAATTATTATTTATTAATTAGCTTTATTATTTTCATAAAATACCAAAACAATTAAAAAAATCAGAAAAGAAGGAAAAATACAATAAATATTTTTGTTTTAATATTTTCCATAAATAAATTGTGTATAATTATTTAGTTTTAAATTAGGTGGTAATTTTAATTCTTTTCATAATAAAATCTAAAAAAAACATAGAATTAGGTTCAATTAATGTTTTTATTCCTTTTTATTTTTCTTTCATAATAATATTATTTATTTTATTTTATTTTTTATAATTAAATTGGTATATAAAAAATTAGGGTTAATTTAGGTTTAAATTTAATATTTTCTTAAATAAATTAAAAGCCATTAGAATTAGGGTTAGTATTTATTTTTATTAATTCTTTTTCGTATTAAATACTAAAATACCAAAAACAAGTTCTTTCTCCTTTTAAATTTAATTAATTCCTCATTAGTTTAATTTTGTAAAAAGGGTCCAACGCCCTCGTTTCGGTTTAATTCTTAATTCGCATATTTCTTTTATTTCGTTTAAATATTCATGTATCTCTCCCAAGGCCTTGTAACATTTTAATTACTTCTCGCACTTTTACTTCTTTATTTTCTGTCAAATCGGGTCCTGGTTTAATTTTGGCGATGTGGACCCGCGCCTTTTGTAATAGCTTAGAATCTTTTACTTTCTCGCAATATTTTAACTGTTAATAAATGCATGCAAGAATGAATGATAAAATAAAAACAAACGCATAGATCACCTTGACATGAATAAGACAAAATAACTGAACATGACACACAAATCACACACCACCCCTAGGGTACGCCTCACTGTTGCCTTGCCTCGAAAGGTGATCGTCGAGTAGAGGATGTCTTAGTAAGTCCTCATGATCCGGGAACCTGGCATGAGGGTAGCTTCTAAGGTGTCTTCCTATTGCTCTGGTGATCACCATGTCCCGAACTTCGAATTGACCCGAACACCTCCAACGGTGGTGCTACCTACCTCTCAATGGTGGGATGACACTACTTTAAAGGACATTTACACAGACGAATTCCTTAGGGTAGGTAGGTTCTCGTAGATACTTGCTCTAAATTTCAAAATAAATTCAAAACTACTTTTCACACCAACACATTTTCAAAAAGCTTTCAAAAGCAACTTTTCAAATACTCTTGAGGACCGATACAAGAGTCGAACTGAAATTTTCAAAGAAACTTTTTAAAACCCACATTGAAAAGCAAACAAACCATTTTTGAAAACACAAATGAGCAAGTATCTAAGAGCCCATGGATAACCATGGATAGAAAGGGTGCTAACACCTTCCCTTTCTATAACCTACCTCCCGAACCGAGAGCAATCTCTTTAAGGAATTTTTCTGTGCTTTTGTCCTTTCCATTTGGAGAAAATAAAAGACGGTGGCGACTCTTGCTTCCGCGACATTTCGCGAACCAGCGTTAAACAGTCAGTTCCAGATCCACCGATCACAGAACTGGCGACTCTGCTGGGGAATCTTATAAAGTGAGGTGTACCTTAGGGCTTAGTTCATAACTGTGTTTTCAATTGTATTGACTTGCTTGCTTTACTATTGTGGGTTGCATGGGAGTTACATAGATCCTAACCCGGATCTGGGGATACCCTGTTTAGGTAGCATAAGCTGTGAGGGACCTGTCCGGTGTATACCGACATGGGTGAAGCAGTGGCTACGTTGGTGTGGCACCTTGGTCTGTACCGATATCCCTCGTGTTGAAACGGGGAGAATATGGGTCTTCTAAGGAGTCATTAAGCACCAACAGACCTTAGAACCTTAAATGACACAACTTGGCCATTAGAACAGTAGCAGTATGCTACGCCCATTGAGGCTAAACTCTCGTGATGGTTCTGGCCGCAAGAAAAGATTGCGATGCTGGAGTTATGACCGATTGAGGGTAGTCAATGATATTGGGATCCTCTAAGAACCCGGTTACTTTGATAGGACAGGTATGAACCAACCAACTGAAAGAGGGTAATACCCAGACCTCATGCTGGCCTTAAACTCTAAGGGCTTCTCTTGTGTGACTTCCGTGTCTTCGTACTTGACTACTTGCATGCTTGTTATCTATCTGACACATGAACTACTTGCAGGTTTTGTTTATAGTCCTTAATTGGGACTCGTAACAGGGTTTACTAAGTCTCTTGCAGGTTTTGTTTATAGTCCTTAATTGTGACTCGTAACAGGGTGTACTAACTACTTGCAGGTTCTGTTTATAGTCCTTAATTGGGACTCATGACAGGTTTTACTTGAGTTTCTTGCAGGTTTTGGTTTGCAGTCCTTAATTGGGACTCATAACAGGGTTACTTACATTACCCCCATGCATAGCATAACATCATACCATTGCATACATCCTGCATAAGGACTAACCCATTTCAAGGATCTCAAGGGTCTGTGATGCAGGTCATGATGAATCAAACATCTAGCAAGGGGCAAAGAGGATTTATTTTCCTCTAGCCAAAGTTGTCAGAGGCTATGACCCACTTGATATGGTGAGCTTTGACTCCTGAAGAAGGTTCCCCCAGCCAAGGTTGTTTGGAAAGCAAAATAAGGTTGATGACTTGAGTCAGGGGCTATGACCCACTTGATATGGTGAGCCTTTGAGCCTTGGAAGAGAGACTCTCAACAAATATGAAGTTTCTTTCAATCAAGCTACCAGATCCAAACGCTAACAAATTTTCTTGTTTACCCCGCGAGGTCCTCGAAAACATTGCATACATGCATATCATACATATCATTGCATTACAGGTACCCTTTGGACAGGTCACTTACCATCTCCGCTGTTTATTTCAGTCAATGGCTTCCCAACAAGATAACCAGGACCGTTTTGCTCAAGAGACTCGGTTTGGGGAAACCCTCCTGAATCTATCCAAGGGACAGGAGGAGCTAAGGACAATTCTCATGGAGACTTTTGTCAGGAAGAGTGCTGAGGGTGAAAGGCTGAAACACCTACAAGCTAAGGTGGATGCATTGAAGGTCCAGATGCTGGGGCAGGTGACTGCCATTCAAGGGTTAGCTCAAAGACAAGAAGAGCTTGGGGTTCTCGTCAACCAACTGCTTCGGGGTAACCAGCTGGGGCGAACATCTAGGGTTGAAGAGCCAGTCATCATTCAACCACCCTTGAGACAAGCAGACAAGGGAAAAGCTCCTCAGATGGCTTCAGTGTCACCAATTCAGCATCAACCTCACCAGCTTCAGCCAGATAAGCCTAAAAGGCAGTTCACCAAACTCAACGTGTCACCGTCTCAAGCTTTACAACAATTGTTGAGGTTGAATCTGGTGACGGTAAGGGGCCCTCCTAGGCGTCTCAATACAACCTCCCTAAAGTACAATCCTGAGGAAAGATGTGCGTACCATTCTAACAGTCCAGGACATGACACCGACGACTGCTGGGCTTTGAAGAATAAGATTCAAGATCTGATCAATGAAAGAGCTGTGGATTTTACCCAAATGAGCCAGGCTGAATGCTCCTGCCATCCCTACAAGATGCACCAGTTGAAATAACAAGCCCTGAGACTGAAAAGACTTTTGTTCATTCGAATGTTCAAGTTGCAATTTTCTTTTGTTCAAGCATTTACTCATGTTAAAACGTTGTTATTTCATTAATGCATCGCATATGTCTGTTTTGAAGCAGTATATTCGTATTCACTATACGCAAATTATTTTCATATTTTTTCTGATGTCAACTCTCAATCAATAATTCTAAGCCTCTTGAGGGAGGATGACGAAAATGATACCACAATATACATATGCTTTTGAACAGACCCCGCTGATGAGGTACAGGCATTGTTTCAATTCCTAAACACTGGAGTAATAAGGAAGATAATCCCTCGTTAACCCCTCTGAGCCAAAGAAATAGGAGTTTTTCTTTTCGAAATTTAAAACCCTTAATCATAACCTGGGGAAGGGTAGTCTCGCAGTTGATCCAAGTGCATAACGAATGGCACCAAAGAGATCCTTACGAAAAAAGAAAGACAGTGATGGTTCAGAACAATCAAAAGGACAGGCAATCATTATAAAAAAAAAATCATAAACGAAAAGCCCAAGAAGTCAAAACCTATAAAAAGGGACTTATGAAACTGGGGCATCCCGCTGACTGTAATTCCAAAAAGGAAACAGTTCAGGAAAAAAAATAGGGATAACGAAATCAAAAAGAAAGAGGTCCTACAAACCCTCAACAAAAAAGGAAATGACTGCCTAATCAAAATATACTGTCAACATCTGAATTATCATTGGAACATCAGGACAAAAACTCAAATAAGGTCTAACGCACGATCAACTGAGTTTAGGTTTGGAGAACATCACGAAGAGCGGGGGGGTACAAATAATTTGAGCCTTTATCCTTTGTTTCTTAAACCGTGAACCAGGCCACGTTACAACCCTTAAAAGTCCTAGCTGAAGCATGGGTTAGTTCGAAAGCATACTGTTACGAAGGTATCCTGACTCCTTAAGGCTACGGTAAATACAGAGTTGACATCATGTTTTACAAACATTCACATGTTTTATGAAAAAATGCATTTTCAAAATCCTCAAGACAGACATAAGCTTTGCATTTTTAACATAACTTTGTTTGCATATGACTTTTTGTTTGAACAGCAGAGAATTTCGCACGATGAATACCTAGTGAACAAAAGCGCTTCCAATCAAGGGGCATGACATGACTATTGTCCATTATCTGGGGCAATCCAATCAAGATTCAAGGAATCTCTCAAGATGCCAACCAGCCTGGGGCAAATTTCCGCCTAAGTCACTTGGGGCATTGGACAGGAATTCTAGCAACGAATCTTGCCTGATCAAACACCTTCTGGTGGTATGACAAAATACTTCCAACAGGGGCAACTCTCTACATTCTGAGAGCGTGGACATAGTCGAAAAATACTACGCGTAATCAAAGACCCGCTAGGTTGACACACCTAGGCAAAAATAAGGGCTTCCCGGCGAACCAAAAGGGTTCGGGCAAAAATAAGGGATGAAAATGGAAAAACATGTACACCCGGCAAGTCGAAAACCTGAAAAGGCGGCTTGGGCAAAAATGGGTATCCCGGTGGACTGAAAAACCGAAAGGGCGGTCCAGGCAAAAGTTAGGGATCAAAGCGTACGGCTGTGTTCCGGTATCTCATCACTTGTCTACCCGAAGATTTGGCAATCACCCACACAGGGGCAATAATGAGTTATCCAGGCGATCCAATTGCTCTGTCAACCAAAGTACAAAGGAAAGATCAACATAAGGATGATTACCATCTACCTTTACAAATTCCAGATCGTGGGTTAACATCCGAAACCAAACAGGACAACCATCCACTTAATCAAAATCATGCAACCCTACATATGTTCCCTCTTTCAACTTACAAAATTACAGTTCAAAATCTCCCCAGGAGAGTCCAACCTAGTTCCCCAGGAAAGTTGGAATTCATCTCCCCAAGCAGTAAGCTTATCCCCAGTAAATTCTGGAAGCTTATCCCTCGAAGAACACGAACGCGTCGTCCGACTTTATTCAAAGAGTTATTTCCTTAACAGGATATAACTGGGTTATCCTCAGCCAAAAGCCACGGAAAGGTCGTCGTCAATACAGTCCCTCTTATCCCCAGCGAAGTCTATCAACGCTTCCAACACAGCAAAGGTATCCAGCAAATTGCTATCAACACTCAACAAAGCATCCCTCTCCCCACAGAGTATCACTCCCCAGCATGGTCGCTAGAGTATTTTTCTCCCCGCAGAATCTTCCATTTGCCAAGTTTATTCCTCAACGGAGTTATCTTCTCCTACCAGTATTCTTGCAACTATCATCCCCAGCAAAATCTTATTCCCCAACATCAGCCCAGGAGTGACTTCCCGGCACCCGTCAAGGATTTACTTTCCTAGACGAAAACATACATAAACATCACATACACCATTATAGCATGCATGTACGCATCATATCATACAAATCTCATTTATGTTGAGAACATCATTGCTTGATCCATATCATGCATTACATATGACTGACCTCTACCTTTCAGGAAAGATTCAGTTAAATTCTCAGCTATTTCAAGACTTAGACCGGTTCAGTTAATCGACTCCAAAGATTTCTTATCCAGTCCAAGGCCTTCTCTAGTCCAGCTAAATCGACTCCCAACAGATTTTTCTGATGAAGACTCAGTAGAAGTTATCAGGTTATAATTTCCTATTGGTTCTCTCTCCGACGGTGCATGAGATTTCCATTTTAGGGTTTTCTTTGAGATTATAATTTCCTATTGGTTCTCTCTCCGACGGTGCATGAGATTTCCATTTTAGGGTTTTCTTTGAGATTATAATTTCCTATTGGTTCTCTCTCCGACGGTGCATGAGATTTCCATTTTAGGTTTTTCTTTGAGATTATAATTTCCTATTGGTTCTCTCTCCGACGATGCATGAGATTTCCATTTTAGGGTTTTCTTTGAGATTATAATTTCCTATTGGTTCTCTCTCCGACGGTGCATGAGATTTCCATTTTAGGGTTTTCTTTGAGATTATAATTTCCTATTGGTTCTCTCTCCGACGGTGCATGAGATTTCCATTTTAGGGTTTTCTTTGAGATTATAATTTCCTATTGACGGTGCGTGAGATGTAATTCCCTTTCAGATTATAATTTCCTATTGGTTCTCTTCCCGATACTGCGAAGATGGTAATTCCCACCAAGATTTTCTCAACGAGCGTTGTTGAAGTTAAAGTCACCCAAGGTTCTCTTACTGTTCATGCTAAGGTAGTAACCATCCCTGGTTCATTCATCATCTTGTAAAGCTCCAGACTCAGCTCCTGTAACCAGTCGGGACACATCTATACCAAGCATCTGAAAACCAACTCCTGCAACGTGTCAGGTAATCATTTTCTGTTTTGCAAGTATGCAGGTTCTCGCTAAGGAATCTCTTACGCGATCAACATCCAGATGGAATCTATAAGCCCATCACCCTATTCATCAACTTCTAAATGGCATCTGTAAGCCCATTCCACCATCACACTGCTACTATGTGAGCGCAAATTTCTGGGCACTCTAGTGTTCAATCATCTTCTACCCTCGGATTACGAAAGGCACGTCAGCCAATCTGCATCCTCAGGTCTAAGAAGATTGAACAGGGGCAACTGTTGTACCCCAAAATTTGCCCTCCCATATTCTTCAAGAAATTGCCAAGTCAAAGCTTCAAAGTTCCCCAAGGGTTGCACAGTGCAAGAGCCTCCTAAGCAGTCAAAATTAGGGTTTGTGTTCTGATCAAGAAAATGAAGTTTCCAAAGGTCCAATCAAGTCTCATATGCCTACAAATATGGTCAAGCATCCTCATATCAAGTTTCAAGGCTTTCAGCACAAAATTGCACAGTCAAAACCCTAAATTGCACTACAGTCAACTGTAGGGGCAAAATGGTCATTTGACAGTCAAAAGTTCAAATTTTTGATCAACATATCATTTTGAAGCCACAAACATCATTTGATCAATGCTTGATCATGATTCTCAAAATTTGGCTCAGAAATCATCAAGATGCAAAAGTTTCCTTATTTGGACAATTGAAAAAGTCAACTGTAAATTGACCAGGGCATAACTTCCACATGGATTATCAGAAAAATTCCATCCAAAGCTCATTTTGAAGATAAAGACATTTACTACAACTCATCTTCATACTTCAAGTCCAAGAAATGCTCTCACAAAAAGTTATCAATTTCAACATTATAGGTCATTTTCAAAAGTCAACAAAAAGGGACTTTAAGTCAAAGGCCATAACTTGAGATTGGTAAATCAAAATGACATGGGACCAAAGGCATTGGTTAGAGGACTCAAATACCTTTCCAAAATGTCCAAGAACATGAGAAAAGCTTAAAAATCGAGCAAGTTATGCCTTGTAGAAGTTGGGAAATTTTTGGATATTTTGAAAAGTCAACATTGGTTCAAATGACCTAAAATTGCTAATGGGCCCATTTTTCTTCCACAATTCATCATCCATGGCATGTGCACGACCACTTGGCCCAAAGGGAAGTTTTATTCATTTTTTATTTATTTATTTGGATTTTTATTAATAATAATTCATTTAAATTAAAATAAATATATGAAAAATGCTTAACCTAATTTTTTCAATCTTTTTGTGCACATTATATCATCAAGATTTCGTGCCTAGCTCAATATAGAAAGATTTGGATTGAATTGATCTTAATTGGTACAAAAGCACATGGAAAATATTTGGTTAAAGATCTTGAAAATCAAGTTTTCAAAACTATGAATGCAAGAGATTTGGATGATTCTTTTTAACCTAATTCATTACTACATATGCAAGGATCACAACCCTAGTGACATTACACACGCAGCTGCTCAGAAACCTAACAATCAAACTTGAAATTTTTGTGAATAAACTCAAAACTGAAAACCCTTTTGCAGGCTGATTCAAGGCACGATTTTTGTTTCACTAGCTTGCTGAAGGTTCATTGAACGTTTTCCAATCACAAACACTCATCAAAACGCCCGGAATTGGTACAATGGAGTAAAACTGTTTCAAATAAAATTCACAATCGTGCATCTTCATTCATGCGTTTATTGCAAGTTTTGATATGTGGTTTACATTCCTTATGCTATTCTGAAGCTAACCCATGCATTTGATTGTATTTTTGTGCATTATACGCGATTATGCCATTGTTGATATTTAGGGTTTTGCAAGCTTCAAATTAGGGGTTTTGTAACAAGGAAAAATTAGAGCCCCTGACCACCACCATTCAAATCAGCACGTTCAGACGATTACAAAGCTATGCTCGCGCTCAATTTATGAGCGTTCCTAGGCTATTCTCTATTTTTCCATAGATGGCCTAGGAGAACGCTTAAAAAACCGTTGCTCATAATGTTTGTATTTCAGGAAAATAAAACTACGCGAAGAAGATGAATTCGTGGCAAGATGTGATAGGCTGGTTTGAAATTCACGCGCAGAATCCACTAACGCCTTTGTTTTCTTTTATATTATTTGTTCGTTATTATATATTAACATGTGCAAATTAGTTCAGCTGGCAAGCGTTGTTGTTGTTAATCCTCATGACCTGGGTTCGAGCCCCAGGTCTTCACTATTCCTATATTATTTTGCAATTCATACTCCCATGCAGTTTCAAGACTGGAACGCACCATACACCTCCAAATCAGGCTTGCCACGTCCATCCTGGAGATCCAATCAAAGGCCAAGGATCAAGGCACATGGTAGGATGCAGTCAACGCTGCTACACGCCAGTGGAGAAGTCCAACAAGGCCAGCAATTTAATTGGGCTTTCACCTCCTATTTGGGGTCTGAACCCCCAGGTTTGCATATTTTTTTATTTTTCTTTACTTTTTTTTTGTATTATTATTTTTACTTCCTTTTAATTATTATTTATTAATTAGCTTTATTATTTTCATAAAATACCAAAACAATTAAAAAAATCAGAAAAGAAGGAAAAATACAATAAATATTTTTGTTTTAATATTTTCCATAAATAAATTGTGTATAATTATTTAGTTTTAAATTAGGTGGTAATTTTAATTCTTTTCATAATAAAATCTAAAAAAAACATAGAATTAGGTTCAATTAATGTTTTTATTCCTTTTTATTTTTCTTTCATAATAATATTATTTATTTTATTTTATTTTTTATAATTAAATTGGTATATAAAAAATTAGGGTTAATTTAGGTTTAAATTTAATATTTTCTTAAATAAATTAAAAGCCATTAGAATTAGGGTTAGTATTTATTTTTATTAATTCTTTTTCGTATTAAATACTAAAATACCAAAAACAAGTTCTTTCTCCTTTTAAATTTAATTAATTCCTCATTAGTTTAATTTTGTAAAAAGGGTCCAACGCCCTCGTTTCGGTTTAATTCTTAATTCGCATATTTCTTTTATTTCGTTTAAATATTCATGTATCTCTCCCAAGGCCTTGTAACATTTTAATTACTTCTCGCACTTTTACTTCTTTATTTTCTGTCAAATCGGGTCCTGGTTTAATTTTGGCGATGTGGACCCGCGCCTTTTGTAATAGCTTAGAATCTTTTACTTTCTCGCAATATTTTAACTGTTAATAAATGCATGCAAGAATGAATGATAAAATAAAAACAAACGCATAGATCACCTTGACATGAATAAGACAAAATAACTGAACATGACACACAAATCACACACCACCCTAGGGTACGCCTCACTGTTGCCTTGCCTCGAAAGATGATCGTCGAGTAGAGGATGTCTTAGTAAGTCCTCATGATCCGGGAACCTGGCATGAGGGTAGCTTCTAAGGTGTCTTCCTATTGCTCTGGTGATCACCATGTCCCGAACTTCGAATTGACCCGAACACCTCCAACGGTGGTGCTACCTACCTCTCAATGGTGGGATGACACTACTTTAAAGGACATTTACACAGACGAATTCCTTAGGGTAGGTAGGTTCTCGTAGATACTTGCTCTAAATTTCAAAATAAATTCAAAACTACTTTTCACACCAACACATTTTCAAAAAGCTTTCAAAAGCAACTTTTCAAATACTCTTGAGGACCGATACAAGAGTCGAACTGAAATTTTCAAAGAAACTTTTTAAAACCCACATTGAAAAGCAAACAAACCATTTTTGAAAACACAAATGAGCAAGTATCTAAGAGCCCATGGATAACCATGGATAGAAAGGGTGCTAACACCTTCCCTTTCTATAACCTACCTCCCGAACCGAGAGCAATCTCTTTAAGGAATTTTTCTGTGCTTTTGTCCTTTCCATTTGGAGAAAATAAAAGACGGTGGCGACTCTTGCTTCCGCGACATTTCGCGAACCAGCGTTAAACAGTCAGTTCCAGATCCACCGATCACACTCTCGTTTCTATAAGAACGCGTACAAAGTGTTTATCTTTTGAAAATGTTTCAAATGAGTGTGTTGGTGTATAAGATGTTTTTGTTATGAGCAAGCGAGCAACTAGGAGCGAATCTACCTACTCAAAAGGTCTTAAATGTTCTTTTCTTCCTCCTTTAGATGTTTCTATCTTACCATTGATTGATAAGAATCCCCATCGTTGGATGTGTGTGGGACGGGCACGGGACGTTTGTATAGTCATAGAAGGCAACCTATGGTTCGTTTTAGCAATGTCGTTTAGGGACTAGATCGTTTATCAAAGACAACATTGAGGGTCATCGAGGGACTACGACCTTTTATCCAGGGTCTTTCCTAAAATGCCTATATTCGAGGGACATGACTATTTTCTGAAAGGCAACAAAGCGGGATTACCCTAAGGGTTCTAGTGTGTTTGATTTACATGCATTTTGTCTTGATTAGGATTATCTATTTGTTGATTTTTATCTTTCCATATAAATCCTAATTACTAGCATTTATATGAAAGCGATAAATTGCGGAAAGTAAATACTCTACGCTATTACAACCATTAGGGGGATGGGGTGTACAAATTTATAAATGGGGATTGCAAGAAATTAAAGTACTAATTATCTATTACAACCATATTGAAATAATGTACAAGAAATATAAAATGGACTTGTTTTGTTTAAGTAAAGAAATAAGTTTACTTAAGAAAATATTTTGATCTTTTTCGTTCTAAAAGAAATAAAATAAAACATGTGAATATGAAATATTTTTGGTGTTTTTGATCATTTAAAAGCTAAAATAAGATAAATGAGAGAAAAAGGAGTCAGAATCAGCATATTGCTGAAACGAGAAGGAACAAAAGTTTTGACTCTGATACGCTGCAAGAGAGAAAATGTTAGTATGAAAGTAAAAGGTCAGAAGTTCTAGGCCTGGGTACACCAAGTTCTGAGGTTTCTGGGAATACAGGAAAACCTAGAAGCTCTGGTTGTTGAGGGGGTTCAGAAGCTATAGTGTAATTGAGAACCTAGAAGTTTTAATGTCACTGGCAAGTCAGAAGTTCTGGCTGTTTGAGAGAGTGAGGTGATAATGCTATTGGGTAAGGTTGTCTAGAAGTTCTAATTTAGGAATATTATTTGACAGATAAATGGGTGAATATGTCACTAAATAAACCTAAAAAGATGTTTCTGGGGCTAGAACCCAGGACCCTTAGCACTAATGTCTTATGCGCACGCTTTCTACCACTAGGGTGACTGTACATTCGATATTAGAAGCAAAAAGCATAAACATGTATCACAAAGTAAACTCTGATGACGAATTACCTCTCCTTCTCCATGCTAGTCAGAGCATCTGCAACTTAGCCATTTCTCAACAAAACAGAAAATGCACACATAACAGTTATGGCAGGTTTTCAACATGGTTTCAGAAACATAAAAAAGGGAGTCAAGACTGTAAATCATAAACAAGCATGTATCTGCTAATCCTAGTTTCCTTAAGAAGTTCTGAACTGATATTCTCCCTACTTCGGTAGAAAATACATGAACCCTAATGCATATGTACAACATCAGAATCATGATGTCTACATTGTATTTTGAACATGCAAGTCTAACAATGCTTAAGTGATATTATGAGAGTCAAAAGAAACTTACCTTGCAGCTGGAAAATGTTCTAACTGCTTGTAATGTTTTGATCAGTCTCCTTACGCGCTCAGCAAGTTGGAAAAACCTTTAACTTGGGCTATGAGTGGCTGGAAAATTCAGAAACTGTATGGATGGTTTGGTCAAGAAACACTTGGAGGAAATTGGCGTTTGAAAGCAAGAATAAAAAACTAGCAGGTTTTGTATTTGTGTTTGCAGTTTCGAATTCCTGGAATTTTAATCAAGGTTTTAAAGCTTTTTCTTTTCAATCCCCCCCCCCCCCCCCCCCCGACCCCTTTCATAGTTGCCAATGAAGTTCAATTTATAGGCAAGAATTTTGTAGCTTGGAGAAGTCAAAAGTACCACCATCATGCTAGCGTGTTGGCTTGTTCTTGAAGCAAGATAAACAAGTATGGTGGTTAAAAGATTTTAGCCATGCCTAAGATGGATTTGTAAGCATGAATTAAGGAAAAGCACCCTTAGGAGCAAAAGCAAAGCATGGGCCCAACATACTCTTGTACAAAAGTTTGCTTTTTCAAGGACGACATTGTACATCTATGTCGCACATGGGGAAGTCCTTTGGATAAAAACTCAAAAGTGGTTGTGAGCATTAAATGATGATGAGAATTATCAAACTAGAAATCCTGCTCTATGAGATTATGCATCATAGCTTAATTCTGGGTCAGAAATTCAGCATCAGCGCAACTTAGAACAAACATCCAACTTCTGATCCTTGAATCTCTTTGCTCCAGTATGTTCTGAGCGAGTTCTCAGACTTTCCAGATAACTTATGACATGCTTTGTAAGCCCTCTTTGAATTACTCTTGCAACTTCTGACTGAACCTACATGAAAACTGGCCCAGAAGTTGTAGACAACTTCTGACTTGAAAATGCTCAGAATTTACTAAGTGCCTAAGTTTCAGAGACGTGTCTTTGAAGACGTACAACTTGAAATCCTAACGCTTCTAGAAGAAGTTATGTTCTGCAATGTGTGATACGGTGGGAGAACTGACTTGAGTTTTGTGTTTGTATTCGCACTTGTTCGGTTGAGCAAGAGTCGCCACCGACTTTTTATTTTATCCTAAAGGAAAGGTTGAAAAGCACAGCAAAAACCTTTTGAGATGTTTCGTGGGTTCGGGGGGTAGATTATGAAAAGGGAAGGTATTAGCACCCTTTTCATCCATGGTTATCCATGGGCTCTTAGTTACTTGGTTTTTAGATCACTTGCCTTGATTTTTTCGATTGCTTGAAATTGTGGTGTGTATGTGTGTTTGGAAATGTTTTTTGAAGAAGATGCCTTGTTTTAGGCAACCAATGTAATGACTCGTGTTTGAGTATATACGAAGGTGTGTATCTTTTTGAAAAGATGTTTCAAATGTTTTTGAGGGTTTGTTTTGAAAGTGTTTGTGGAGTGTGGTTTTTGAAAAGAAGGCAAGTGTTTTTGCAAGTTGATCTCAAGTAACTAAGAGTTTTGTCTACCCCTATTGTACTCAAAGGTTTTCTCTATGTTTTCAACCCTTTTTAACAATTTTGTTCCACCATTGAATTTGGTGGACAATCTTGCGTTTAGGATGTCTAACGGGACGGGCGCGGGTCATCGTATGGACCATGAATGCAATGGTGCCAAGTATCTTTGGCAATTTGCTTTGAAGGGACTATGATCATTCCATTTAGGCAACTTTCGAAAGCGTCATCGAGGGACTTATGATCATTTGAATTTGTTTTGCCAAAGAGACTCGACGTGCAAGCATGGCCCATTTTGGAAGGCAACATGTGGGATTACCCTAGAGGGTGCAAGTGTGATTGTGTATTGATTTCATGTATTTGTCTTGTATTAGGTTATCTAGCGTTTGATTTTATGTACATGCAAACCCTAGGTCTAACCATAGTATATTTGAAAGCGGTAAATTGCAAAAATTTAAAGTCTACGCTATTACAAATAGTATCCGGGAGTGGGGGTACAAATTTACAAATGGGGATGAGACTTTAGGAATGTAGTGTCCAATAATTTACAACCAAATTGAATCGCGATCAAATGTAAACAATGTAATGTAAAGTATAAGAATAGCAAATGTACATTGTCAAATGTAAAATGCATTGTGTAGGTGTACGTGTACATGTATTTTATTTACAAGTTGAGAAAATGTGAATTTTAATGTGAAGATTAAGTATTGTATTTGCTTTTGTATTATGTACGCATTTGATTTAAATTTGTATCTTTATATTTTTTTTGTTTAATATGTACAAAAGAAAGGGTATTAAAAAGAAAGAAAAATATTTTAAATTTTAACTATATGCATTTTTTAGTATTAATGTACAAGGATAATATCTTGAAAAAAGAAAAGTATTTATCTTAAAAGAAAAATTATATAACTATGTATTTATGTACAAAGTATTTTTAAGAAAAGAAAAATGTATTAAATTAAAGAATATTTATGTATGTAAAAAAAAAGTATTTTAATTGATTATGTACAAATGTTTTAGTTAAAAAAAAAGAATGAAAATTGTTTTAAACTTAAGAACAATTATTTAACTAAAAAATCCTATCCCTCTATATATTTTAATTATACTAGAAAGATAATAAAAATAATTAGTGGATTATCCTACTTTACAAAATTTATGAAAAAAAGAAAAAAATGAAAGAGTTTGATCAAAATTGAGGTAAGGGTTAGCATGTTAGCTTAAGTGTAAAACAAGAGAAAATGGGCCAAGGGAGATTCAATGGCCCAAGTAAAACATGCTGATTGGAATGAGAAAAAGGGGGTACGAGTTCTGAAACGGGCTTAGGCATAGAAACGGGTTAGGCCCAGAGTTTTGGGACGAAATGCTTTTAGGGTTTGCCAAAAATTTGTTCATTTGGGACATGGCTTAGGGTTACAGAAACGGCGCGCCGTTCGCTTCACTTCATTCGCCTTCTTCATCTCATCTCTGAACCATGCTTCTGAATCTCCTTCGCTCAAGCCACCAACGCCATCATCACCTCCTCTCCAAGGTTAAGCGCGCGATGGTTCGTTAAAGGTCAAATTTCGTTTTTAATCTCTTTAGGGTTTTTATGATTTGCATGTTTAGTTTTATGTCATTGATTCTGATCACGCGTTCTTTTTTTGTTTGAGGTGCGAAGAGAAGGATAAAAACTGTTACCTTCGTTAGAGGAGGTGGTTAGGAGGCGTTTGGAGGGCTTTGACGGCGAGGTGACGGTGCTTGATGAACTTGGAATCCTGGTATTTGTATTCTTTGGCCCTTTAGGTTTTGATGATGATAACGAACTGAGAACCTTTGTCGATTTCACTTTTCTTCTTCTAATTATCTTGATGCCTCGCCTTGTATGCTTGTGTTTGGTTGCCTTGATGCTGTATGATTTGATTATTTAGCCCTATGATGAATATCTCTGAGGGCTTCTTTGTATTGCTTCTACATACTTGCTTGCTGAGTTTGGTTGCCTTGCCTTTTCCACCCTACGCCTTCTGCTGCTATGCTTGGTGAATGCTAACCCAATGATGAACCCTAGGTTCTGAGGGTTTTGAATGCTTGAATTTGAGTCTTCTTTAGATTGCTTCTGAATATTGATGTGCTGAGATTTTGTTGGTTAGTGGTGTTTGCCCAATGATGGTGTTTCCTGAGGGCTTTTAGTTTCTTTTATCAACTGGTTTGGAGGCTTTGGCTTATGACAGGTTTGAGGGCTTAGACTTGGAGGCTGTAAGTTGTTTGGAGTTTTGGTGTTTTTGTTTGGATTATTTTGTTTTGATTGAAGCTTGTGGCTTCAGCAGGTTATACTGGTTAAGGCTGCAGGTTTTAGTTGACAGGGTTTGGCCTTGAATGGTTAGGCTGGTATGCTTCAGGTTATATCTTTTCTGATAGGCAGGTATGCTTGGTAATGAGCTTTGACTGGTGTTTAGTGTGAGGTTTGAACAGGTTATACTGGATCAAGGCTTATGCTGGTTTCAGGCTTGGTTTTATAGTTGGATGCTTGCTTCAGGTTTTGATTTAGGCTTATGTTTCAGCTTGGCATGGTTTTTATGGTTTATGCTGTTGGGTTTGGCAGGTTGATGGTGTTTACTGGTTTATGGCCTTACTGGTTTTTTGGCTCCCTCTCCAGTTTGCACAGTTTTATGGTTACCTCTGTTTGATATCTCCTTCTTTGTTTATGTTGTCTCCTCATTGTTTTATTGACAGATTCCTTTTTTCTATATTTTCTTGCCTAAAGCCAAACCTGTAAGCCTAACCACTTTTTCTCTCTTCTCTCTCTCCAGTACAATTCAAAACATTAAAATAATGTTTATGTGTACTTTTCTGAAAGGGTGACTGATGGAAAATGATGCTTTTGAATCTTTGCTTACTTGCATACTAATCTTTTTCTGCATATCTTGTACTTCCTCCAGCTTTTATGCTTCTTGTTATCTTTCTATATCTCCTTTTGACAGCTTTGAGTAGCCTTGTACTTGTTTGATTTCTTTGACAGTTTGTGGACAGTTTGGAATTTGTGATTCAGTTTGGACTTTGTGGTTAGGCCTAGTTCAGTTTGCCTTTCTGATTATGCAGTATGTTGACAAACTTTGAATTTGTGCATTTTTCAATTTTGTGCATTCCAAGTTTAGCAAGCAAATATTCATCCCTCTTTGTGAACCGGGAGAAATCCCGTGATTTGCAGAGAGGGCTAACTGATTCCAGTCAGTTGCCCTTAATGATGACCTTTATTTTTATTTGTCTCTTTAATTGTTTATCCGCTTCAACTGACTTTTTCCTTCTTTTCTTTGCAGATAAATAATTAAATGGAGAGGAATAGAAAAAGATGAAGAATTGAAGATTTAGAAAAATATAGGATAGTCTTTTTTAGGTTTAAATTACTGTAAAATCATTGTTGTAAACAATTTGTAAACAAAACAATTGTACAAATAATTTAAAAATAAATAAAAAGTTTTTTTATCCAATTAATTCTTTTCCTCTTTTTACTTGTTTACTTTACTATCTATAATTCTTTAAATTAAATAATTGAAAATAAATTCCAACTATTTAATCTTAGAATATAAATAATTAAATAAACAATGCTTCAGCATTTGATCAATTAAACTTGGCGCTTCCGACATCCAAAGCAAAACAACAGTCAATCACAGCAATTGCCCAGACGCTTTTTTCCTTTACTGACTTTAATCAAACATTGCAAATTCAAACCCAATGTGTCCTTTCACTGATTTAGTCAAACAGTGCGAATTCAATCCAAATCTCGGAATAACTTGAAAAGCACCGTAGAATTAAGTCTCTCTGAGGAACCGCGCATAAAAAACCCTAATTCCTGATTAAATGCCACAGAAGCATTCGCCTGATCAAAGTTGAGCCAAAATCAGCCAAACCCCTAAGCAAATTGTATGAACTGTTCTAGAGCCATGAAAATTAATGAAAACCCTACTTTTGTCTGACTGACGAGAAAAGTCTGTTTGACCGATTCTTGAGCCAATCTGAAAAAATCAGGAAAAGCCTGAAGTTGTGATTTCTTGTGGAAAAATTTGAGGGCAAATTTTGGGGTACAACAGTTGCCCCTGTTCAATCTTCTTGAGCCTGAAGAGTTAGATTGGCAAGTTTGCCTTTCGCGACTCGAAGGTAAAAGAAGATTGGACACTAGAGTGTCCTAAAATTTGCACTCGGTGATATGATGGTAGAGGGAATGGGCTTACAGATGCCATATGAGAATGGGCTTAAAGATGCCATTTGGTGATGGGCTTAAAGATGCCATCTAGTGATTGCTGGTAGGAGGATGGGCTTATAGATGCCATCTAGAAATGGGCTTAAAGATGCCATTTAGCAATGTTTGTAGGAGGATGGGCTTATAGATGCCATTTGGAAGTGTAATGGATAGTTGTGGAGATGGGCTTACAGATGCCATCGAGAGGTGTGACGGAACTTTGTCGGGAATGGGCTTATAGATGCCATTTGGAGTTATGTGTCGATCGCATAAGAGATTCTTTAGTGAGAACTTGCGTACTTGAGAAAGAAAGATACTTTCCTGGCCTGTTACAGGGGTTGATCTTCAGTCTCTTCATGCAGACATGCCCTGGCTGGATACAGGTATCGAATCTACAATCAAACATTCACAGATATGCCCTGGCTGGATACAGGTATCGAATCTGGAATTTGTCGTTAACAGATATGCCCTGGCTGGATACAGGAATCGAATCTGGAAATAGTCGTCAACAGATATGCCCTGGCTGGATACAGGAATCGAATCTTCAAACTCTTCAGATGTGCCTTGGCTAGATACAGGAATCGAATCTGGAATTCGTCGTTAACAGATATGCCCTGGCTGGATACGGGAATTGAATCTGGAAATAGTCGTCAACAGATATGCCCTGGCTGGATACAGGAATCAAATCTTCAAACTCTTCAGATGTGCCCTGGCTAGATATAGGAATCGAATCTGGAATTCGTCGTTAACAGATATGCCCTGGCTGGATACAGGAATCGAATCTAGAAATAGTCGTCAACAGATATGCCCTGGCTGGATACAGGAATCGAATCTGGAAACTGATCACTCACATATGTGCCCTGGCTGGATACAGGAATCGAATCTGGAAACTGATCACTCACAGATGTGCCCTGGCTAGATACAGGAATTGAATCTGGAATTGTGACAGTTGAAGGTAGTCGTCTTTTGGATTGTCTTTTTCCCTGAAAAAGGCAAAACATCAGTTGCATGCAATGTCATGATGTATGAAATGCATGATGTCATGATGTTCAAAATGAGATAGTGTTGTATGCACTTTATCATGTATGTAAGCAAGATGTATGAAATGTGAAATGTTTATGAATGTATTTTCGTCTAGGAAAATAAATTCTTGACGACCGGCCGGGGAATTAAATCCCGGGCTGATGTTGAAGAGTAGAGTTCTTCGTTTCCGCTAGGGATGATGGTTGCAAGAATACACCGGTAAGAGAAGATGACTCCGTTGGGGTTTGATGAGAACTCCGCTGGGGATTCCACTGATATGTTATGTTGGGGAATTTGATGAACTCCGCTGGGGATAGGAGGAACCTGACTGTTGTTGGGGGAAGGCAAGAATCTTTTGATTGTGAGAAGGAACTGGTGTAGGGTTGCTTCATGATAAGTCCGTGTAAAACTGCATCTTCCAACAGGTGATGAAGGAATTGTTGAACACTTTTGACATTCGAATGCCCCAAGTGGTGACGTAGATAATTTCCTGGCTTGTTACAGGTGTTAATCCATAATCGGTCGTTCACAGATATTTTCCTGGCTTGTTACAGGTGTTGATCTGGAACTTAAGAAAGGTAACAGAATGGCAACCGTGTCTGGAGAAAATCTGGACCGCATCTTCCCACATGTGATGAAGGAATTATTGAACACTTTTGACATTCGAATGCCCCAAGTGGTGATGTAGATAATTTCCTGGCTTGTTACAGGTGTTAATCCATAATCGGTTGTTCACAGATACTTTCCTGGCTTGTTACAGGTGTTGATCTGGAACTTAAGAAAAATTGGTCAAGGAGATATTGTCCTGGCTTGTTACAGGTGTTGATCTCTGACCTGAGAAAGAAATATGGTTCCCTGGCTTGTTACAGGTGTTGATCTTCAATCTCTTCATGTAGATGATTTCCTAGCTTGTTACAGGTGTTAATCCATAATCAGTCGTCCACAGATGTTTTCCTGGCTTGTTACAGGTGTTGATCTGGAACTTAAGAAAGGTGACAGAAAGGCAACCGTGTCTGGAGCCAATCTGGACCGTATCTTCCAACATGTGATGAAGGAATGATTGAACACTTTTGACATTCGAATGCCCCAAGTGATGATGAAGGAGTCTTGAATCAGATTACTCTGCGAATTGAGAGATTTCTTGAAATCTTGACTGGACTGCCCCAAGTTATCTGAACTTTGAAAGATCTGTTGAAACCTTGACTGGACTGCCCCAGGTTGACTGAACTTTGAAAGATCTGTTGAAACCTTGACTGGACTGCCCCAGGTTATCTGAACTTTGAAAGATCTGTTGAAACCTTGACTGGACTGCCCCAGGTTATCTGAACTTTGAAAGATCTGTTGAAACCTTGACTGGATTGCCCCAGGTTAACTGGATGGTGCCATGTCATGCCCCTTGTTGATAGGAGATTTGTCGTTGGAAGTGTCATCCTTTTGAAGTGATTTTGTTCACTGAGAGAGTTTTTGTTCCTCCGAACGTTCGCTGTATGAATTTCTTCGCTGTCAAACAAAAAGGCCAAATGCAAACAGTGATATTCAAACAATGCAAAGTCTATGTTTGTCTCGAAGTTTTGCAAAATGCGTTTTTTAGCAGAAAACTTTTTATAAGACAAGTCAACACAAGATTTAGAGCAAAGCCTTACAGGAGTCAGGATACCTTTTGTAACAGTATGCTTTCGAACTAACCCATGCTTCAATTAGGACTTTTAAAGGGTTGTAACGTGGCCTGGTTCACGGTCTAAGAAACAAAGGATAAAGGCTCAAAGTATATTTGTACCCACCCGCTCTTCGTGATATTCTTCATACCTAAGCTCAGTTAATTGTGCGTCGCACTCTGTTTTGAGTTTGGAACGACTTTTGGGCGATGGTTCACCAGTTGAATTTGGGAGACAATCATCATCTCCTTTTTCTTTTTTTCAACATTTTTCATGTTGTTGAGGATTTGTAATGACCCCACTATTTTGATTTTGATTTGTTATCCCTAACTTTTGCCTGACTGTTCCCATTTTTTGAGATTGCAATCAGCGGGATGCCCCAGCTTTCTTAAGCCTCCTTTACAGGTTTTGGCTTGGTGGGATTTTCTTTTGAGAGATTGACTGCCTATGTGATAGGGAACCACCCTGTCTTTTGATTCCAAGGGAATGCTTTTCTTTTTCTTTGACGTCGTTCGTTGTGTTACGATTTGAGAGTTTGCGACTTCAATGTGCATTTTCTTTGAATTAACTGAGATACTACCCTGCCCCAGGTTTATATCAAAGGTTTTGATTGTTTTAGATAAGAAAACTCCTACTTCTTTGGCTCGAAGGAGTTGACTAGGGATTAACTTCCTTATAACTCCAGTGTTTGGGATTTGAAAGAAATGCCTGTACATCATCAGCAAGGTCTGTTCAAAAGCATAATGTATGAGATTATGGTATTGTTTCGTCATCCTCCCTCTAAAGGCTTATAGCCTTTTATCAAGAGTCAAATATCATAAAGAAAAGCATAAGAGTAGTGAAACGAATGGATGCATTCAAGACAAACATATGCAATGCATTAATGAAAACAGAGTTTAACATCAACAGATAATTGTTTGAATAACAAAAGAAAATTACAACTTTGAAAATTCAAATGAAGCAAAAGTCTCTCAGTTTGAGCTTCGTCACTTCAGGTGGAGAATCCCTTAACAGAAGATTTTCATCTCACCGTCTGGCATGAATTCCAGCACTCCAATGTCGATCAGATCTTGAATCTTGTTCTTCAAGGCCCAACAGTCGTTGGTGTCGTATCCCGGGCTGTAGGAGTGGTAAACACAAAATGCGTCGGGATGATAGTTAGGAGAGGAGGTATTGAGCTTCCGAGGAGGATCCCTTAAAGTAAGCAGGTTGACCTCCAACAGGCGCTTCAGTATGAAGAATGATGGTATCTCAGTCTCCGTGAACTGTCTTCCCGGCGTTTCTTGCTTACGCCGATTACCCCGTTGACGCTGGCGAGGTTGTTGCTGGGCTTGTGACCCTGAAGCAAGCGAAGGAGCCTTCCCCTTGTCTTCTTGAGTGGATGGAGGCTGAGCGGTGACTTGCTCTTTAACCTCAGATGTTTTCCCCAATTGGTTGTTTTGAAGCAGTTGGCGGACGAGAACTCTGAGTTCCTCTTGTCTTTGAGACAGGTCTTGGATGAGAGCCATCTGGCCCACCAACTGTCCCATCACTTGGATCCTCAATGTTGCCAGATCAAACTGCAGCTCCGCAAGCTGATCACTCCTGGCATTGTTTGAATTCTCCAAGCCCTTTGTGAGGAGAGCTTTCATTTCTTCTTGCCCCAGAGACAAGTTCAGGAACATTTCCTACAACTGAGCAGTCTGGTCTTGGATGTCTTTGACAGACCTTTCTAGAGCCATCTCTTACTGAAATAAACAGCAGGAGAGTAAGGAAACCTGAAAAAGGAAAGACCGTCAAGATGCAATGCATGATATGTGGATGCATGCTTTTAAGGATCTCTTGGGGTAAACACAAGAAAATGTTAGAGGTTGAACTTTGCTCTTGGATTGGAGAACTTTGCACCGGTGGATGTCTTTCCACTAGAATCAAGTTCACCATGTCAAGTGGGTCATCGCCACTAATTCAAGTTGTTGTACTTGATCTTTGATTGGAGAACTTTGCATCGGTGGATGTCTTTCCACGAGAATCAAGCTCACCATGTCAAGTGGGTCATAGCCACTGATTCAAGTTGTTGTACTTGATCTTTGATGGCGTTTGTTTAGAGGAGAAACCTCTTGCCCATTAGTAGACGTCTGGTTCAACGTAACCCTGCATCAAAAGAACCCTCGAGATCCTTGAAATGGTTATTGAAAATGCTATGGTATGATGTTATGATGTTATATACATGTATGCAAAAACAAGTGAGTGTATATACAGGTGATTATATTCACACAGAGCAAACAAGTCCTTAGGTTTAGGCTTGCATGGGGTTGTAGGTAAGTACCCTCTTGAAGTTAGTTGGCTCATCCTGTCCGAAAATAGAAACCAGGTTCTAAGGAGCTCAATATCATTGGATTGTTTTCTGTTGTTCATCGTTTCGGTTTAGCCACTTACTGGCGACCAAAATATTCCAAGAAAACAACCCTCAATGAGTGTAGTATCGAGTATCTACCAACTTCAGACTGCACCAAAGTCGGTCATCTCACTACCCCTAAAAAGGCTAAGATGGTCAATTAAGGTTCTAAGAGTTCGTTAGTGCTTCACGATATCACTCAGCGGCCCCGTACTCTCCTTGATTGAACTCAAGGGTTACCGGTACTCACAAATATGTCACACTAACATAGCTTACTGCTTCAACCATGTCGGTATACCCCGCACAGTTCCCTCACAGTTTTTTTTGCTATTTACCTAAAAAGGTGCCCCAAATCCGGGTGTAGGATTTACAACAAACCCAAACAAGGACCCAAAAGATAAATCAATCAAGGCAAACAAAGCAAGAATGTAAAGGTGATCTAAACCCTAAGGTAACCCCACTTTGAGTAGTATATCCCCAGCAGAGTCGCCAGTTCTGTGATACGGTGGGAGAACTGACTTGAGTTTTGCGTTTGTATTCACACTTGTTCAGTTGAGCAAGAGTCGCCACCGACTTTTTATTTTATCCTAAAGGAAAGGTTGAAAAGCACAGCAAAAACCTTTTGAGATGTTTCGTGGGTTCGGGGGGTAGATTATGAAAAGGGAAGGTATTAGCACCCTTTTCATCCATGGTTATCCATGGGCTCTTAGTTACTTGGTTTTTAGATCACTTGCCTTGATTTTTTCGATTGCTTGAAATTGTGGTGTGTATGTGTGTTTGAAAATGTTTTTTGACGAAGATGCCTTGTTTTAGGCAACCAATGTAATGACTCGTGTTTGAGTATATACGAAGGTGTGTATCTTTTCGAAAAGATGTTTCAAATGTTTTTGAGGGTTTGTTTTGAAAGTGTTTGTGGAGTGTGGTTTTTGAAAAGAAGGCAAGTGTTTTTGCAAGTTGATCTCAAGTAACTAAGAGTTTTGTCTACCCCTATTGTACTCAAAGGTTTTCTCTATGTTTTCAACCCTTTTTAACAATTTTGTTCCACCATTGAATTTGGTGGACAATCATGCATTTAGGATGTCTAACGGGACGGGCGCGGGTCATCGTATGGACCATGAATGCAATGGTGCCAAGTATCTTTGGCAATTTGCTTTGAAGGGACTATGATCATTCCATTTAGGCAACTTTCGAAAGCGTCATCGAGGGACTTATGATCATTTGAATTTGTTTTGCCAAAGAGACTCGACGTGCAAGCATGGCCCATTTTGGAAGGCAACATGTGGGATTACCCTAGAGGGTGCAAGTGTGATTGTGTATTGATTTCATGTATTTGTCTTGTATTAGGTTATCTAGCGTTTGATTTTATGTACATGCAAACCCTAGGTCTAACCATAGTATATTTGAAAGCGGTAAATTGCAAAAATTTAAAGTCTACGCTATTACAAATAGTATCCGGGAGTGGGGGTACAAATTTACAAATGGGGATGAGACTTTAGGAATGTAGTGTCCAATAATTTACAACCAAATTGAATCGCGATCAAATGTAAACAATGTAATGTAAAGTATAAGAATAGCAAATGTACATTGTCAAATGTAAAATGCATTGTGTAGGTGTACGTGTACATGTATTTTATTTACAAGTTGAGAAAATGTGAATTTTAATGTGAAGATTAAGTATTGTATTTGCTTTTGTATTATGTACGCATTTGATTTAAATTTGTATCTTTATATTATTTTTGTTTAATATGTACAAAAGAAAGGGTATTAAAAAGAAAGAAAAATGTTTTAAATTTTAACTATATGCATTTTTTAGTATTAATGTACAAGGATAATATCTTGAAAAAAGAAAAGTATTTATCTTAAAAGAAAAATTATATAACTATGTATTTATGTACAAAGTATTTTTAAGAAAAGAAAAATGTATTAAATTAAAGAATATTTATGTATGTAAAAAAAAAGTATTTTAATTGATTATGTACAAATGTTTTAGTTAAAAAAAAAGAATGAAAATTGTTTTAAACTTAAGAACAATTATTTAACTCAAAAATTCTATCCCTCTATATATTTTAATTATACTAGAAAGATAATAAAAATAATTAGTGGATTATCCTACTTTACAAAATTTATGAAAAAAAGAAAAAAATGAAAGAGTTTGATCAAAATTGAGGTAAGGGTTAGCATGTTAGCTTAAGTGTAAAACAAGAGAAAATGGGCCAAGGGAGATTCAATGGCCCAAGTAAAACATGCTGATTGGAATGAGAAAAAGGGGGTACGAGTTCTGAAACGGGCTTAGGCATAGAAACGGGTTAGGCCCAGAGTTTTGGGACGAAATGCTTTTAGGGTTTGCCAAAACTTTGTTCATTTGGGACATGGCTTAGGGTTACAGAAACGGCGTGCCGTTCGCTTCACTTCGTTCGCCTTCTTCATCTCATCTCTGAACTATGCTTCTGAATCTCCTTCGCTCAAGCCACCAACGCCATCATCACCTCCTCTCCAAGGTTAAGCGCGTGATGGTTCGTTCAAGGTCAAATTTCGTTTTTAATCTCTTTATGGTTTTTATGATTTGCATGTTTAGTTTTATGTCATTGATTCTGATCACGCGTTCTTTTTTTGTTTGAGGTGCGAAGAGAAGGATAAAAACTGTTACCTTCGTTGGAGGAGGTGGTTAGGAGGCGTTTGGAGGGCTTTGACGGCGAGGTGATGATGCTTGATGAACTTGGAATCCTGGTATTTGTATTCTTTGGCCCTTTAGGTTTTGATGATGATAACGAACTGAGAACCTTTGTCGATTTCACTTTTCTTCTTCTGATTATCTTGATGCCTCGCCTTGTATGCTTGTGTTTGGTTGCCTTGATGTTGTATGATTTGATTATTTAGCCCTATGATGAATATCTCTGAGGGCTTCTTTGTATTGCTTCTACATACTTGCTTGCTGAGTTTGGTTGCCTTGCCTTTTCCACCCTATGCCTTCTGCTGCTATGCTTGGTGAATGCTAACCCAATGATGAACCCTAGGTTCTGAGGGTTTTGAATGCTTGAATTTGAGTCTTCTTTAGATTGCTTCTGAATATTGATGTGCTGAGATTTTGTTGGTTAGTGGTGTTTGCCCAATGATGGTGTTTCCTGAGGGCTTTTAGTTTCTTTTATCAACTGGTTTGGAGGCTTTGGCTTATGACAAGTTTGAGGGCTTGGAGTTGGAGGCTGTAAGTTGTTTGGAGTTTTGGTGTTTTTGTTTGGATTATTTTGTTTTGATTGAAGCTTGTGGCTTCAGCAGGTTATATTGGTTAAGGCTGCACGTTTTAGTTGACAGGGTTTGGCCTTGAATGGTTAGGCTGGTATGCTTCAGGTTATATCTTTTCTGATAGGCAGGTATGCTTGGTAATGAGCTTTGACTGGTGTTTAGTGTGAGGTTTGAACATGTTATACTGGATCAAGGCTTATGCTGGTTTCAAGCTTGGTTTTATAGTTGGATGCTTGCTTCAGGTTTTGATTTAGGCTTATGTTTCAGCTTGGCATGGTTTTTATGGTTTATGATGTTGGGTTTGGCAGGTTGATGGTGTTTACTGGTTTATGGCCTTACTGGTTTTTTGGCTCCCTCTCCAGTTTGCACAGTTTTATGGTTACCTCTGTTTGATATCTCCTTCTTTATTTATGTTGTCTCCTCACTGTTTTATTGACAGATTCCTTTTTTCTATATTTTCTTGCCTAAAGCCAAACCTGTAAGCCTAACCACTTTTTCTCTCTTCTCTCTCTCCAGTACAATTCAAAACATTAAAATAACTTTTATGTGTACTTTTCTGAAAGGGTGACTGATGGAAAATGATGCTTTTGAATCTTTGCTTGCTTGCATACTAAACTTTTTCTGCATATCTTGTACTTCCTCCAGCTTTTATGCTTCTTGTTATCTTTCCATATCTCCTTTTGACAGCTTTGAGTAGCCTTGTACTTGTTTGATTTCTTTGACAATTTGTGGACAGTTTGGAATTTGTGATTCAGTTTGGACTTTGTGGTTAGGCCTAGTTCAGTTTGCCTTTCTGATTATGCAGTATGTTGACAAACTTTGAATTTGTGCATTTTTCAATTTTGTGCATTCCAAGTTTAGCAAGCAAATATTCATCCCTCTTTGTGAACCGGGAGAAATCCCGTGATTTGCAGAGAGGGCTAACTGATTCCAGTCAGTTGCCCTTAATGATGACCTTTATTTTTATCTGTCTCTTTAATTGTTTATCCGCTTCAACTGACTTTTTCCTTCTTTTCTTTGCAGATAAATAATTAAATGGAGAGGAATAGCAAAAGATGAAGAATTGAAGATTTAGAAAAATATAGGATAGTCTTTTTTAGGTTTAAATTACTGTAAAATCATTGTTGTAAACAATTTGTAAACAAAACAATTGTACAAATAATTTAAAAATAAATAAAAAGTTTTTTTATCCAATTAATTCTTTTCCTCTTTTTACTTGTTTACTTTACTATCTATAATTATTTAAATTAAATAATTGAAAATAAATTCCAACTATTTAATCTTAGAATATAAATAATTAAATAAACAATGCTTCAGCATTTGATCAATTAAACTTGGCGCTTCCGACATCCAAAGCAAAACAACAGTCAATCACAGCAATTGCCCAGATGCTTTTTTCCTTTACTGACTTTAATCAAACATTGCAAATTCAAACCCAATGCGTCCTTTCACTGATTTAGTCAAACAGTGCGAATTCAATCCAAATCTCGGAATAACTTGAAAAGCACCGTAGAATTAAGTCTCTCTGAGGAACCGCGCATAAAAAACCCTAATTCCTGATTAAATGCCACAGAAGCATTCGCCTGATCAAAGTTGAGCCAAAATCAGCCAAACCCCTAAGCAAACTGTATGAACTGTTCTAGAGCCATGAAAATTAATGAAAACCCTACTTTTGTCTGACTGACGAGAAAAGTCTGTTTGACCGATTCTTGAGCCAATCTGAAAAAATCAGGAAAAGCCTAAAGTTGTGATTTCTTGTGGAAAAATACGAGGGCAAATTTTGGGGTACAACAGACAGTTACATAATTGTATTAATGCGAAAAATAAACAAATGCGCGGAGATAGAAAGGGGAAAGATGAAAAAAACCTAAAAAATTTGAAGTATTTTAAGAAAATATTTTGTTGTTTCTTTGTTTAGAAAAAATTTGAAATGTGAAATAAAAAGTTAGACCTAATTCTAATTTAATTTACAATTTAATTATTTTAAAATAAAATAAGGTGTGATTAATTTAATTAATCTTTATTATCAAAAATTAAATTAACTAATTAAAGTCTAAAGAATTCTAAGTATTTAGAAAATATTTTTTGGTGTTTTATTTAGAAAAGATATTTGAAATATAAAACCTAATTCTAATTAAATAAAATCAAAGTGATTAAATAAATTAATTTTATTTGTCAAAAATTAAAATAATTAATTAAAAACATAAATCTATTTTTTAAAAATCATTTTTATGATTTTTTTCTGATTAAATAAAAATGATTTAGAAAAAGAAAAAGTTAATTAAAACAAAAAAAGGAAATAAAATGGGCCTAGGTTTGAACAAGTAAAACGGGGGTGTTAGAAAGAAAAAAGAAAGGCACAAGACAAGGAATTCGTGGATCCTGTATAAGCAACTCAAGGGGTCCATTGTAGGGATGCAATTCTAGGCGTTGGATGGTGATGAACATGATCTGATGATGATCTGATGGTTGAGATGTGAGGATGTACCACGCACGTGCTTGCCTTGCTTATACTGGATCTGTAGAGAAAATATGGAAAAATAACATGTCAGGGGCAAGGATCAAACCCATGCCCTAGCACACTAATACCTTAACACACACACGCTTACTGTTGGGGCGGATGTTACATCCGGTGATAAAACAACAATCATTAAATATAATATGAACTCAATGTTGAAAATTTAAAAATGTAATTTCCTTCTTCTTCTTCCTTTGCACGCTCTTACAGTAACAGTAACAACATAACTTCTATTCTCAAAAATTCTAACTTCCTCATTTCTCAACCATTTTTAAATATATAAAAACCAAACTTGCTTAGAATTTTGAAAGGAATCTAATGGTATTATTTTCTGAAGTTATAACTCAAAGATTTTCACGAATTTTCTATTGGTACCAAACGAAAACCTAAGTGTTCAAAAAATTCAGTTTCAAAATTCTCATCCCACAGTCAGTTAAAATGAAAACTAAAGATATGGTTAGCTTCATAGACATGATATCTACACTTTTCATTTAAAAAATAAATGCAAATGATGCTTGTACAGAGATTTCAAAGTTTGAAAAAACTTACTTCTTGATGCAAAAATTCAATGTCCTTTACACGACTTCCAGAAGTAATGTGATGTTTACTTTAGCTTCCTTGGACCTTGGTGAGTATGTTGCAACTCTTACTTTGCCTTGAGAGGGTCTGGATCAGTCTACTCAAGTCAAGTTGCAAATTTGGATTTTGAAAATGATGGATGTTGAAGATGATGTTACAATGATGAAATAGGTGTTTGGATCAACTATACATGATGTATATGAAGTGTTTGGATTATTGGTTTGGACAAAAGTTGCAAGGTTTGAGAGATTCGAAGATTTGGACTTCAAAGCTCAAAAATGGAGTTTTTGTAGCCAATTCTGATTTGGGAGAGTTTGAGAGGGTTAGACGGCTTGTCTAAACATGCTATGGATTACAAATGCTCTATAATTTATAGGAAAAGGTTAGAGATAATGAGATGGTCAGGTTTGCAAGTGATAAAGTTTTGGTTTGGTTGAGGTGAAACAACCAAGTTTATGTGAAAATTGTTGTTCCAATGCATCAATAGGGTAGTTGGTAGGCTTAGAGATGTTGCTTCTGAGCATTCATGTTGAGTGTCATCAGAAGAAATAAGTTAGAGGCTCAAAGAGTAGACTTTGTGATTAAAGTGATCTTTATGCAAATGGATATGGATCTTTTTGCAATTTCATCCAAAAATGGTATGATCAAGTGGATAAAGCTTCAAATCTTTGTGTAATGCACCATAATTTTGTGTAAATCTCTGATTATATGGAGATTTAGAAGCAACATGGCCTGAAAAGTGAGATTGAATGATAGGGTTATGAGATTTGCTCTTGAGTTCTTCACAAAGTGACTCAAAATTCAAGAATGGATGCCCAACTTCATATCTTCGAATATCCTAGCTCAATTATGATAAAAATGTGTTCTTGGACATTTTGGAAAGCTTGAATCAAGATCTACAACTTTCATGTTGTGAGTTTTTGCTAAATCAATTTGGATCTTAGTGAAAATGGCCATAAAGTAGTGACTTTGTTAAGAACAAAACACTTAGAAATTTTTTCTAAGTGTTGGGTAAAAATAAGCAGAACTTCATGGGCTCACATCTCTTAAATTAAGCACTTTTTGAGGATCACCCACGTTATCAAAGTTGTAGAATTCATCAATCCCTACAAATTTTATGTTGAAAGTTTTCCTTGAATCAACTTGTATCTTGAGGAAACTTGCTTGTGAAGTTAGGTTTTTTAGGTACAAAACACTTGAATTTTTTCTAAGTGTTTGAAAATCTTGACTTTTGACTTTTGTTGACTTTTTGATTCTTGATGATCAAGTTTTATAATTTTGAATGTCTTAATGATTCTTGATTTTTGAATTCCAATGTTTGACTAAAAAGTCAAAGTTTGACTTTTGAGTGACTGTTGACTTTTCATCAATTGATTCAAATTTTCAACTATCAATTACTTGCATCTTTGAAAATGTCTTGAGCCATGTAATTATGTCAAGATGTTTTATTTGAGTCTTTAAGATCATGCTTCAAGCTATTACGTAATGCACTAGGTCAACAGTCAATGATCGATACTCTTAAGTCAAAACCCTAATTTTGGCAATTTTTGACCTTCGATGATTTGAGGGATTTCCTTGAGGAATCATGGTCAACCCTTGATCAAATGGTGAATATCACCTCAAAATGCTTATGTTGACAAAAAAATCTTGAAGTTTGGTTGTATGTTGACCACAATTGACTTTTTACCCAATATAGTTTATTTTCAATTATCTAAGTCATTGACTGAGCAAACATGTGATGCAAGACTTGAAACTTGACATAAGCATTATTGAGGATCTATGACGATCCATGAAAGTCATTTGAGACCCTTGAAACCCATTATTCCTTGTACAAGATGAAACCCTAGTTGTGGACCCATTGCTTAGGAGGTGAGTTTATCTGATTAACTCTTAAGAATCCTTGAGTATTTGAGAATCTTAGAAGAATGATTTGAAGAAAATGGGAGAGAAAATTTTGAGGGTACAACACTATGTTCAAAAAGGGATCATATCTTTGAAACTTATAGATACAGACCATCAATGGGCTGATATTTTTACAAAACCCTTAGCTGAAGATATATTTCTGTTTATTCTAAAGAATCTTAAAATGGGCCTATGTCCAGAGTAAGATGTCATTAGAATTAAACTTTGTTTAGTCATAGTCTGAAGGGATAAAATTCTGACATAAATAAAAGACTTCTAATTTGTTTTATCTCAATCTTAAAAAGATGTTTCGGTCAGAAATATTCCTGATCAGATGGAAATCTTTGTGGTTTTCCATATGCTTAGAATATTAAACACATTACCTAAATAGACTTATTTTCTATCACACTCTCCCTAGGTCATGCACGAGTAGTTATTTTTCTTGAAATTGATTAATCATGATTACATTTATTTAACTACTCCTTTTCACTATGTCTTGGTGTGATCGGTGGAAATAGAACTGACTGTTTTTTAGCTGGTTTCGTGAAATGTCGCGGTAAGCAAGAGTCGCCACCATCTTTTATGTTCTCCAACATGGAAAGGACAAAAGCACAGAAAAATTCCTTCTTTGAGAATGTTTCTCAGTTCGGGAGGTAGATTTATAGAAAGGGAAGGTGTTAGCACCATTTCTATCCATGGTTATCCACATGCTCTTAGGTACTTGCTCTTATGTTTTGGATTTTGCCATAACCTCCATTGAAGAAACTTGCCTTTCTTGTCAAAATTTGAATTTTTATGCTTGAAATAGGTCTTGCACGAATTTGGTATATGTTTCATGATGCATCAAGGCTATTCAAACTCAAAGATATCCCTTAATTAATTTCTTTGATTTTTATTTGAATTTTAAAGATTTAAAATGAATTAAATCAAATAAAATTAAATAAAAATGGAAAAATTAATCTTTAATCTTGAAATAAAACATGGGACACGTGGGAGGTATGGCAAAGATGAATCAAGTGGTAAAAGTAGGCCCCTTTTGTCAAAAATGAAGTTTCAAGGATAGTTGACTTTGGCCATTTCACAAAATTTTCCCAACTTCTCCAATGCATATCTTGCTCAATTTTGAAGCTATGACCATGTTCTTGGACATTTTGGAAAGGTCTTGAAGTTCACTAACCAATGCCTTTGGTCCCATGTCATTTTGATTTACCAATCTCAAGTTATGGTCTTTGACTTAAAGTGCCTTTTTGTTAACTTTTGAAAATGACCTATAATGTTGAAATTGATAACTTTTTGTGAGAGCATTTCTTGGACTTGGAGTGTGAATATGAATTGTAGGATATGTCATCCCCTTCAAAATGAGCATTGGGTGGGATTTTTCTGATGAACCATGAAAAAGTTATGCCTTGGTCAAGTTAGAGTTGACTTTTCAGCTGTCCAAAAATAGAAACTTTTGACACCTTGATGATTTTTGAGCCATTCTTATGAAATCATGGTCAAGATTTGACCAAATGATGATTGTGGCTTCAAAATAAGATGTTGACCAAAATTTTTGACTTTTGACTGCCAAATGACCATTTTGCCCCTGCAGTTGATTGTGGAGCAATTAGGTTTTTTGACTGTGCAACTTGACCTTGTGAGCCTTGAAACTTGACATGTAGATGCTTGACAATGTATATGAGCATATGGGACTTGATTGATCCCTTGAAAACCTCAACTTCCTTGCAAGAACCAAAACCCTAATGTTGACTGGCTTAGGAGGATGGTTGACTGTGTAGCCCTTGAGTAGACTTTGAACCATCTGAGGTGATGTTTGTCAAAGCTTTGAAGAATATGGGAGGGAAAATTTTGGGGTACAACAGTTGCCCCTGTTCAATCTTCTTAGACCTGAGGATGTAGATTGGCTAGCGTGCCTTTCGTGATCCGAAGGTGGAAGATGATTGAACACTAGAGTGCCCAGAAATTTGCACTCACATGGTAGAATATCAGCAGCGTGATGTCGGGAATGGGCTTACATATGCCATTTGGAGAGATGGTGGATAGGAGGATGGGCTTATAGATGCCATCTGGAAATGTGACAGAACCTTGTCGGGAATGGGCTTATAGATGCCATTTGGAACTGTAATGGGAGGATGGGCTTATAGATGCCATCTAGGTGTTGATCGCGCAAGAGATTCCTTAGCGAGAACTTGCGTACCTGAGAAAGAAAGATAATTACCTGGCTTGTTACAGGGGTGGATCTTCAAACTCTTCAGACGTGCCCTGGCTGGATACAGGAATCGAATCTGGAATTTCAGAAGGTTGATGAGTTATCTCTACTGACAGGTTATCTCAGAAAAATCTTTGGGATTTAGCTGAACCAGAGGAGGTTTTGTCTTTCTTGACGAGTTGTCTCTTTGGACGGGTTGTCTTCAACGAAGAGTTGTCTTTAATGACGGGTGTCTATACTGACGGGTTGTCTTCAATGACGGGTGTCTATACTGACGGGTTGTCTTCAATGACGGGTGTCTATACTGACGGGTTGTCTTCAATGACGGGTGTCTATACTGACGGGTTGTCTTCAATGACGAGTTGTCTTCAATGACGGGTGTCTATACTGACGGGTTGTCTTCAATGACGAGTTGTATTCAATGACGAGTTGTCTTCAATGACGAGATTTCTTCAATGACGGGTGTCTATACTGACGGGTTGTCATCAATGACGGGTGTCTATACTAACGGGTTGTCTTCAATGACGGGATATCTTCAATGACGAGTTGTCTATAATGACGGGTTGTCTTCAATGACGAGTGTCTATAACGACGGGTTGTCTTCAATGACGAGTTGTCTTCAATGACGAGTTGTCTTAAATGACGAGTTGTCTTCAATGACGAGTTGTCTTCAATGACGAGATGTCTTCAATGATAGGTGTCTATACTGACGGGTTGTCTTCAGTGACGGGTGTCTATACTGACGGGTTGTCTTCAATGACGGGATGTCTTCAATGACGAGTTGTCTATAATGACGGGTGTCTATAACGACAGGTTGTCTATAATGACGGGTGTCTATACTGACGGGTTGTCTTCAATGACGGGATGTCTTCAATGACGAGTTGTCTATAATGACGGGTGTCTATAACGACGGGTTGTCTATAATGACGGGTGTCTATACTGACGGGTTGTCTTCAATGACGGGATGTCTTCAATGACGAGTTATCTATAATGACGGGTTGTCTTTAATGACGAGTGTCTATAACGACGGGTTGTCTTCAATGACGAGTTGTCTATAATGATGGGTTATCTTCAATGACGAGTGTCTATAACGATGGGTTGTCTTCAATGACGAGTTGTCTTCAATGACGAGTTGTCTTAAATGACGAGTTATCTTCAATGACGAGTTGTCTTCAATGACGAGATGTCTTCAATGACGGGTGTCTATACTGACGGGTTGTCTTCAATGACGGGTGTCTATACTGACGGGTTGTCTTCAATGACGGGATGTCTTCAATGACGAGTTGTCTATAATGACGGGTGTCTATAACGACGGGTTGTCTATAATGACGGGTGTCTATAACGACGGGATTGTCTTCTTTGACTTTAGGAAGTAATTTAACTGGACCTGTCTTCTTTGACTGGATGAGCATCAGAAAAACCTTTGGGATTTAACTGGATTTGTCTTCTTTGACTGGATTTGTCTTCTTTGACTGGATTTGTATTCTTTGACTGGATTTGTCTTTTTTGACTAGATTGGTCTCTTTTGATTGTATTTGTCTACTTTGACATAGTGGATTATTTAACCGTATCCTTCCTGAAAGGTAAAGGTCAGTCGTATGCAATGCATGATATGGATCAAGCAATGATGTTCTTGACATAAATGAGAATGTATGACCTAATGCGTATATGCATGTATCATGATGTGATGTTTATAAATGTATTTTCGTCTAGGAAAATAAATCCTTGACGGATGCCGGGAGCTTATTGAATCCTGGGCTTGATGTTTGAAGAGTAGAGTTCTTCGTTTCCGCTGGGGATGATGGTTGCAAGAATAAACCGGTAGGAGAAGATGACTCCGTTGGGGAATAAACTTGTTGGAGAGATTACTCTGCGGGGAATTACTCTGTGGGAAGAGATACTTCGCTGAGGTTTTGATGAGAACTCCACTGGGGATTCCGTTGATAAGTTATGTTGAGAAACTTTGATGAACTCCACTGGGGATAGGAAGAACTTCGCCGAGGAAGATCTTTCCGTGGTAATTAGCTGAGGATAACCCAGTTATAAGCTCTGGTGGAGAATAACCTTTGAATAAAGCCGGGGAGACGCATTCGACTCTGCAGGTGATAAGCTTCCAGAATCTACTGGGGATAAGCTTCAAGAATCTACCGGGGAGATTGATTCAACTTTCCTGGGGAGACTTTTGGACTGTACTGGGGAGATTAATTCCACTGGGGTGTCTGGTATTCCGCCGGGGAACAATCTTATACTAAGACTGCCGGGGATGCTTGCTTAGGAATGTCTGTATACTCCGCTGGGGAATATTGAGATCTTCTGGGGATACCCAACTTCCTTAAGGCTGACAGTAGGCTAACTCTGCTTGGGGATAGCGTTGCTGACTTGCTGGAGATATTGCGCCTTGTCAGGGCTGACGGGAGGCCAACTCTGCTCGGGGGAGAGTATTGTTGAACCTTGTCTTACTCCTGGGGAGTGGAGGCCTCTTGGTTACGTTCTTCAGCCGAACCTACCTTGGCACCTTGGTTGACAGAGCAACTAGATCGCTTGGACAACTCATTATTGCCCCTGTTTCTGATGTGGGAGAAGAAGATACCTTGTGGAGGTGCTTGATAACTGCCAATCGACAAATCTTCTTCTGGTAGGCAAGTGACGAGATGCCGGGACATAGTCGTACGCTTTTGATCCCTAACTTTTGCCTGGACCGTCCTTTCGGGTTTTCAGTCCACCGGGATACCCATTTTTGCCCAAGCCGCCTTTTCAGGTTTTCGACTTGCTGGGTGTACAGATTTTTTTATATTTTCATCCCTTATTTTTGCCCGAACCCTTTTGGTTCGCCGGGAAGCCCTTATTTTTGCCTAGGTGTGTCAACCTAGCGGGTCTTTGATTATGCATAGTATTTTTTCCGACTATGTCCGTGCTCAGAATGTAGGGAGTTGTCACTGTCAGTAGTGTTGCGTTGCCCTACTACAAGAAGATCTTCGTTTGATCGTCCAATGCTCCAAGTGATCCAGATGGAGATTTGCCCCAAGTTGGTTGGCCTTTTGAGAGATTCTCCGAATCTTGACTTAACTGCCCCAGATGATGGACAATGATCATGCCATGCCCCTTGATTGGAGGTGTTTTTGTTCATTAGACATTCGTCGTGCGAATTCCTATGCTGTTCAAATAGTCATATGCAAACAATGTTATTTAAAAATGCAAAGCTTATGTCTGTCTTGAAGTTTTTTGAAAATGTATTTTTTAGTAAAACAAGCAAGTTTTGTAAAATGTGATGTCAACTCGTTATTTTAACGCAAGCCTTAAGGAGTCAGGATACCTTTCATATCAATATGCTTTCGAACTAACCCATGCTTCAGCTAGGACTTTTAAGGGTTGTAGCGTGGCCTGGTTCACGGTTTAAGAAACAAAGGAAAAGGCCCAAACTTTATTTGTACCCACCCGCTCTTCGTGATATTCTTCAAACCTAAACTCAGTTGATCGTGCGTTAGACCTTGTTCGAGTGTTTGTCCTAATATTCCCATGATGGTTCGGATGTTGACATTTTATTTTGAATAGGCAGTCATTTCCTTGTTGAGGGTTTGCAGGTCCTCTTTTCTTTTTGATTTCGTTATCCCTGTTTTTTGCCTGAACTGTTTCTTTTGTGATTACAGTCAGCGGGATGCCCCAGTTTTGTAAGTCTCCTTCATAGGTTTTGACTTAACGGGCGTTTATTTTGAGAAATGATGACTGCCTGTCTTTATGATCATTCGGAACCATCATTGTCTTTTGTTTTGTAAGGACTTCTTCGTTGCGCACTTGGATCAACTGAGAGAACTACCCTGCCCCAGGTTATGATTAAGGGTTTTAATTTTCGAAAAGAAAAACTCCGACTTCTTTGGCTCAAAGGGGTTGACGAGGGATTATCTTCCTTATAACTCCAGTGTTTAGGAATTGAAACAATGCATGTACCTCATCAGCGGGGTCTGTTCAAAAGCATACTGTAGATCATGGTATTGTTTTCGTCATCCTCCCTCAAGAGGCTTAGAATTATTAATCGAGCATTGAACATCACAAAAAATGAAAGCAATTTTAAATATAGCGAATGCGAATATATTGATTCAAAACAGACATATGCGATGCATTGATAAAGTAATAAAGTTTGCTATGGCAATAATTGTTTGTATAAGCAAAGAAAATACAACTTGAACATTCGAATGAACAAAAAGTCTTCTAGTCTCAGGACTTGTCACTTCAAATGGTGAATCTCGCAGGGATAGTAGAAGAACTCGACCTGACCATCTGGGGTAAATTCCACAGCTCCTTCATCAATCAGGCTTTGGATTTTGTACCTCAACTTCCAACAGTCGTCAGTATCATGCCCCGGGCTGTTGGAATGGTATGCGCACCTGGCCCCAAGATTATAGTTGTGTGAAGAAGTCTTAGGATTAGGGTGAGGTCCTATCAATGTCACCAGATTCAACTTCAACAGGTGTTGCAAAGCTTGGGACAGCGACGTGTTGAGCTGGGTGAATTGCCTCATGGGCTTGTCTGACTTGCTCTGATCAACCCGTTGTTCTTAGCGAGGTTGTGGTTGGACCTGTGAAGTGGTAGTAATTCGGAGAGGTCTATTCTTCACTATACCAGGCTCTTGTCCTCTTGGAAGCTGATCAATGACCTGGTCCCTGACTTGGACTGGTTGCTTCATGTTGTATCTGTCTTGATGAAGCTGACTGATCATGGTCCTCAACTCTTCTTGCTCCCGAGCTAAGCCTTGGATGAGAGCCATTTGCCCTAGCATCTGGGTTCTCATTGTATCTACCTCAGCTTGCAGACGTTCCAGCCGTTCGTCCTTATCATCTTCGGGACTTTTCTTGGCCAAATTCCCCATGAGGAGTGTCCTCAACTCTTCCTGCCCCTTGGATAGGCTTAGGAAGATCTCCCTGAACTGAGTCTCTTAAGCATGAAGACCCTGGTTATCTTGTTGGGAAGCCATTGCTGAAATAAACAACGGAGAAGGTAAGTGACCTGTACAAAGGGTACCTGTAATGCAATGATATGTATGATATGCATGCAATGTTTTCAAGGACCTTGCGGGGTAAATAAGAAAAAATGTTAGAACTTGAATTTTGTAGCTTGATTGAAGGAACTTCATGTTGTTGAGAGTCCTTCTTCAAGAGTCAAAGCTCACCATATCGAGTGGGTCATAGCCCCTGACTCAAGTTATCAACCTTGGCTAGGGGAAAATAAATCCCCTTTGCCCCTTGCTAGACATTTGGTTCATCATGACCTGCATCACAGACCCTTGAGATCCTTGAAATGGGTTAGTCCTTATGCAGGGTGTATACAATGGCATGGTGTTATGCTATGCATGGAGTGATGTAAGTAGGCCCTGTAATGAGTCCCAATTAAGGATTGTGAACAAAACCTGCAAGGAACTCGTGTTGTTAGATAACAAGTGTGCAAGTAATTCAAGTTTGAAGGCACACAAGTCATACAGAGCCCTTAGAGTTTAGGCCAGCATGGGGTTTGGGTACTACCCTCTTGAAGTTGGTGGGCTCAAAACCTGTCCTATCAAAAGTAACTGGGTTCTAAGGAGCTCAATATCATTGGGTTGTTTTCTGTGTTCATTGTTTTGACTTAGCCATTGAACCGGCGATCAAAATATTCCAAGAAAACAACCCTCAATGAGTGTAGTATCGAGTATCTACCAACTTCGGACTGCACCAAAGTCAGTCATCTCACTACTCCTAAAGAGGCCAGGATGGTCAAGTAAGGTTCCTAAGGTCAGTTGATGCTTCACGACACCACGCGGTGGCCCCGTACTCTCCTTGACTTGACTCAAGGGTTACCGGTACTCACCAAAGTGCCACATCAATGTAGCAAACTGCTTCAACCGTGTCGGTATACCCCACACAATTCCCTCACAGTTTTGTTGCTACCTAAAAGGTATCCCCCAGATCCGGGTTAGGATCTATGAAGCTCCAAGGCAAACCCACAATATTAAATCAAGCAAAGCAAGCAATTGAAAACATAAGAGTGGTCTAATTCCTAAGGTACACCTCACTTTTATACTATCCCCAGCAGAGTCGCCAGTTCTGTGATCGGTGGAAATAGAACTGACTGTTTTTTAGCTGGTTTCGCGAAATGTCGCGGTAAGCAAGAGTCGCCACCGTCTTTTATGTTCTCCAACATGGAAAGGACAAAAGCACAGCAAAATTCCTTCTTTGAGAATGTTTCTCGGTTCGGGAGGTAGATTTATAGAAAGGGAAGGTGTTAGCACCCTTTCTATCCGTGGTTATCCACGGGCTCTTAGGTACTTGCTCTTATGTTTTGGATTTTTCCATAACCTCCATTGAAGAAACTTGCCTTTCTTGTCAAAATTTGAATTTTTATGCTTGAAATAGGTCTTGCACGAATTTGGTATATGTTTCATGATGCATCAAGGCTATTCAAACTCAAAGATATCCCTTAATTAATTTCTTTGATTTTTATTTGAATTTTAAAGATTTAAAATGAATTAAATCAAATAAAATTAAATAAAAATGGAAAAATTAATCTTTAATCTTGAAATAAAACATGGGACACGTGGGAGGTATGGCAAAGCTGAATCAAGTGGAAAAAGTGGGCCCCTTTTGTCAAAAATGAAGTTTCAAGGATAGTTGACTTTGGCCATTTCACAAAAATTTCCCAACTTCTCCAATGCATATCTTGCTCAATTTTGAAGCTATGACCATGTTCTTGGACATTTTGGAAAGGTCTTGAAGTCCCCTAACCAATGCCTTTGGTCCCATGTCATTTTGATTTACCAATCTCAAGTTATGGTCTTTGACTTAAAGTGCCTTTTTGTTGACTTTTGAAAATGACCTATAATGTTGAAATTGATAACTTTTTGTGAGAGCATTTCTTGGACTTGGAGTGTGAAGATGAATTGTAGGAAATGTCATCCCCTTCAAAATGAGCATTGGGTGGGATTTTTCTGATGAACCATGAAAAAGTTATGCCTTGGTCAAGTTACAGTTGACTTTTCAACTGTCCAAAAATAGAAACTTTTGACACCTTGATGATTTTTGAGCCATTCTTATGAAATCATGGTCAAGATTTGACCAAATGATGATTGTGGCTTAAAAATAAGATGTTGACCAAAATTTTTGACTTTTGACTGCCAAATGACCATTTTGCCCCTGCAGTTGATTGTGGAGCAATTAGGTTTTTTGACTGTGCAACTTGACCTTGTGAGCCTTGAAACTTGACATGTAGATGCTTGACAATGTATATGAGCATATGGGACTTGATTGAGCCCTTGAAAACCTCAACTTCCTTGCAAGAACCAAAACCCTAATGTTGACTGGCTTAGGAGGATGGTTGACTGTGTAGCCCTTGAGTAGACTTTGAACCATCTGAGGTGATGCTTGTCAAAGCTTTGAAGAATATGGGAGGGCAAATTTTGGGGTACAACACTTGGGAACAGTCGTTTCATGTCATACCCCTATGCCTTTGTCTTATATTCCCTATCATGTTCTAATTAAATGTTTTCGTGTTCTCTCATCTTAACGTTTGATTTACTTATCTTTTTCTTTCCTTCTTTTAGCAGTCCATGACATCATTTGAGTGTTTCAATCGTCTTACCTCGTGAAATACTTAACTAACTTTTTATATCTCCTATCATTTATAGTCATTCATCAAGTACTAATCCTTGTATCATCTTCTACCATCTCTTCTCTTCAAGCTTGTCTGCACATCATGGTTATTATAACCTTTCAAGGAGATGAAAGTCTTCTCGAGGTAATCAAAGAGAAAAGACCCAACTATGTGTCCAATGATGGATTCATCAATGGGTTTATTGAAAATAAAGGATGGTCTGTGTATGCACCAATGTTGAGAGGTCTTATTTATCCTAAACGCTTAAAGAACTTATAGCTTCATGTTTATGTCTGTCCTGATGAAAACGCCATTCATTCTTACATCTTTAGCATTCTGATTACAATCACTCACTTCCATTGATGAAGCCATCCAGAGTCCACCTTTAACCAACTCTTGCATGAATGTTGACATGTTTCCAAATGTTCCTAACTCTTTATTTAGATATGAGCCCCTTAATTCAGATCATTTGAAACCACTTGCAAAAATCTAGTTTCAGTTCTTGTTGAAAAAAAATCTTCATCCAAGAGGAGAAGATCTTGATAAAGTTTTTCCTAGGGATATGTGTATTCTTTATTGCCTTCGCAAGAATATTCTAATTCATCTTTCGGAAATAATATTCAATCATCTGAAGCTATCAATCATAGCATTCATGAACTCTCAAAAATCATTCATTCTGTATGGACGTGTATTGCCTGAAATGTTTGAGTTATTGAGTATAATTGAAACTATTCAAAGAAATTCGTTCATCAGAGGCAATGCTCTATTTGATGAGGGTTGTGATGTGTTTGAAGTTTAGATAGCTTTCCCTGTCTATGTTTCTCCTTTTGTTGTAATCTCTTTCGAATATCAATGAAACTTCTTATCTTTTCTTGTTATTTCTTCTAGTTTTTATGTTTTTCACACATAATTACCTTTTTGATTATGACAAAAAGGGGGAGTAATTAAATGAACGTAATTTTGATTTCATTAATCAAGTTCTGGAAAATGTTCTCTGAAAAGAGCTGCTTACATTCTAACCTAGCTAAACTTTTGTTTCTGTTAGAATTGTTTTTCTTTTTCAGGAAATGAGAACTCTAATTAAAGAAGATCAGAAAATACTATGCAAGACTTGTGTCTAACTCTGAAGATATGTTTTGAAAATAAGGAATTTATCTTAGTTACATTAAAGTTTCAAAGATTTCAATTTGATTTCATTCTCATTGGAATCTAAAGTTAAGATTCAATAAGAAGAAGTTCTAAGAAATCAAGATCTCAACTATTGTATTGGCATCAAGATCTCAATTTTCCCATTGGCATCTAGAGTCAAGACTCTCAAGATGTCGATATCTGATCTATTGGAACCAGGGGGAGTTTTACTCAAATGGTTCAGAGTCAGGATATTCTATCTTCATCAAGTTATTGACTCAGGGGGAGTATCATAAAAAGGATAAGTATTCCTTACCTTTCTATTTTCACTTTCTCTGATTATATGAACAAAATTGTATCATCAAAATACATAGTTTTGCCACCATTAAAAAGGGGGAGATTGTAAGAATAAGATTTGATTCTGCAATATTATCTATAAGTCTTGATGATAACAAATGAGTATGTTTGTATGAACAATTTTGATACTCTAATCTTTGTTATTGTTGAGTACTTAACAAACAGGTTATGCTTCTGATGGATGGCGTGGCCAAGACATTAGAAGAGAATTAGTTTTGCTTCTACACTACACAAGTTCTATAGAACAATAGCAAGACACTCCAGAAGGATCTGAAGTGTAAGCTCTAATGTTTGTCTAAAGAAACCAGTCAGAAGATATGAAGACAAAAGTTACTACTTAGTTCCAGATGTTAAAGACTCGTGTTTCTGAAGAGAACAGGTTCTAAAGAAACAGTCAGAAGATCTGAAGACAGAAGTTTCTACTGATGTCCAAATGCTAAAGACTTAAGTTTCTAAAGACCCAAGGTTATAAATATAAGGCTTCTAAAGACCAAGTGCTGAAGACTCTAAAGACAGAAGTTCTAAAGATTCTAAAGACTTAAAGTTCTAAATACCCAAGGCTCCAAGAAAACGTTCTCACAACCAAGTGCTGAAGACTTTAAAGACGCAATTCTGAAGACTCTAAAGACTTGAAGTTATGATGACCTTGTGTTATGTTCTAGCTTTTAAAGTCATGCTTGCAGAAGCCTCTGAAGTGCATAAGATAATGTTAACATGGTATAAATAGTACATGGTACAATTAACGTTTTATTCCACTACTATAAAAGGATGGACGCGTCGCACGATCTTGTCCCCCACGTTACTGTTCAAGCTGCCAATGTTTCAAGAAATCCCAAGAGTACCCCTCAATGGATATATTATTTTATTGGATATATAAAGGCTTGAAGACTAAGAGAGAAGGCTGCCAATCAAGAAAATATCCACGTAAAAAGCGATGTTCATAGCTTTCATATTTTTTAGTCATTGTTCTTAAAATAGTTTACATATTCAGCTTGTGTAAAAGCAATATTCTTGTAAACAAAACTTGTATTAAAATAGTTTTTTGATTTTCCTTAAGGGACCGGGTAGGTCTGTATCCTTAAGAAGTCTAGGACTTGCGAGTTTTAGAGGTTGTTAGTCACTTGCAGATAGCTTGTGCATTGTAATAATCAGGTTGATTATTGTTTGATATTCCTTAAGAGACCGAGTAGGCCTGTATCCTTAAGAAGTCTAGGACTTATGAGTCTTAGAGGTTATTAGTCACTTGCGAGCAGCTTGTGCAAATTGTAATCAGTTTGGTTATAATGAATTAAGTCCTCGATTGAATGAAGCGAAATCACCTTGGCGGGTGGACTAGACTAGCTTAATAATTTTCAAGGGAAATAGTACAAACATACATTGTTCTTTACTTCCTGTTCTTACTTATTGTTATTATCAAGAGTGAAGTAAAAAGGATTTTAACTCAAAGGGGGATATTTTTAAGGAAAATTTTTTATTTTAAAAACCCAATTTAAACCTCCCCTTTCTTGTATTTTTACACCTTCATATACTAAAAGTAATTGTTGTTAATGAGTGTAATACGGTGGGAGAACTGACTTGATTATTTTGTGTTTGGTCGCAATTGTTGCGGATAGTAAGATTCGCCACCAACTTTTCTTTTATCCAATAAGGAAAGGTTGAAAAGAACATGAAAGATATTTCGAGATTATTTCTTGAGTTCGGGGGGTAGGTTATGAAAAGGGAAGGTATTAGCACCCTTTTCATCCGTAGTTATCTACGGGCTCTTAGTTGCTTGCTAGATCACTTGCTTTTGTTTGAAAATGTGCTCGTGGTGTGGTTTTTGAAAGTATTTTGAAAAACGCCTTTGTAATGGTTCTCGTTTCTATAAGAACGCGTACAAAGTGTTGTTTGGAAAATAGTTCAAAGAGGTATTTGTGGAATGTGTTTTTGAAAGTGATTTTGAAAAGGTGCCTTTGTAATGGCTCTCGTTTCTATAAGAACGTGTATAAAGTGTTTGTCTTTTTAAAATGTTTCAATATGAAAGTGTTGGTGTAAAATGTTTGGTTGTGAGCAAGCGAGCAACTAGGAGCGAATCTACCTACTCAAAGGGTCTTTAATGTTCTTTTCCTTATCCTTTAGATGTTGTTATCTTACCATTGATTTGGTAAGAAGCTCCATCATTGGATGTGAAAGGACAAGCGCGGGTCAATCATACAGTCATAGAAGGCAACTTATGAGACGCTTTAGCAATTTTTCATAAGGGACTAGATCGTTTTACCGAAGGCAACATCGAGGGACATCGAGGGACTACGATCTTTTTTATCGAAGGGTCTTTGCTAAAGCATCCCATATTCGAGGGACATGACTGTGTTTCCGAGGCAACGAGCGAGGTTACCCTAGAGGTGCACGTGTGAAAAAGTGCGTTTGATTCAAGTTATTTTGTCTTTAAAATTAGGTTATCTAACGATTGATTTTAAATCTTGCCATGCATGCCTAATTACTATACAGTATATGGAAAACAGTAAATTATGGAAATTAAATTTTTACGCTATTACAGAGCTTTCAGGAATGGGGGTACAAAAATGGGGATGGATCAATGCAATTAAATGTCCAAATAGACAAACAATACAACCAAATCGAATCCAGCAATTAATCGAAATTACAACAAGTTTATGAAGTAAAAATTAATTAACAAAGTATAAAATTCTAAGTATTTTGTTTGAAAAATTGGAAATAAAAAATAAAATTCTATTCTATTAAAGAAAATAATTGATTAAAGAAATTAAATCATTTATATATACATTTTTGTTTGGATTTATATTATGTAGAAACTAAATAATTTAAAAGAAAGTTTTCTAAACTAAAATGTTAACAAAATTATTCACAAAGTCCTAAATTAATTAACTTTTTTTTTAAATTATATATTTTGAAGCTAACTTAAAATTCCAAGTTATTAAATTATACCTAAACTATGCTAATTCTAAGATTATTAAATAAAATCTAAACTAATTTAAATATAAATTGAATTAATGAAAACTAAAAATTAGCCAAATAAACTAAATTAATTTATCAAGGTGTGTAAACAACATAATGGGGGTGAGCATGATGAATTTTGGATGGGCTTGGGGTAATTGTAAGGCCCAATCATATATTTTTTTTACTTAATTTTCTGTCCAACAAAAATGAAGAAAGAAATAGGAAAAAGTGAAAAAAAAAACAAACTGTCCTAGGGGGTCTCGAACCCGGGACCTCTATATCACACAAATGCATGCTGACCACTACACCAACCGACCCTTCGTTTATTCGAATACCTCCATTAATATAAAAAGCAAAATTTAAGAAATGGGCTAGGCCAAACTAAACAGGCCCAAACCAGGTTTTATGAAGGAATATGAGAGGGTTTGGGAAACCCTAATTGTTTGTAAACGATGTGCCACGGCCAGCATAGGGAAGAGAAAAAAACTAACATTAATCTCTTGTTATTCCAAGACAAATAGCTTCCAGAACAAAAAGTATCGTTCATCAAAAACCAAATCCTTCTCTCCTCTAATCGCTCAGTTTTTCTTCCTGTTCATCTTCTCTATGTCCCTCTTGATGCCTCTCTATTCTAATGGAGAATCAATCTCCCTCTCTATTATCTCTCTTGTCTCCAGCTACCCTCATCCCTAATGAAAACCCTAAAGTTCCAAATTGAATGCTACATTGATTGCAAAAAGGGTAGGGAAAGGCAAGAGCAAACCATGAGTTACCTCTTTTTCAGCTTCCAAGGTATGGTCCAAATCTCAGCTTTGCCCCTTCCTCTGATTTGCGTATGACCTTTTGTGTGTTTTTGGATTTTTTATAAGATGATTAGGGTTTTGTTTATGAGACAGAGGGAGTATGTATGAGAATGGATTTGTGAATGAAGAAATATTGATTGGATTGTCTATTTTCTGGTTTTTATGCTTTTTGGGATTTTTTGTATGTTTGAAAAGAGGTATGGTTTTGATGGAATCAGGTTGCTGGTTTGGCTCTTTTGGTTCATGCTAATGCTTCCATCTAGAACAGAAGGAATTTGTTTGTGTTATGTTGAACAGGAATTGGAAATTTTTAGTTTTTCTGGTTTGGTTATATCTTTGCTGGTTTTTTTTGGGTATGCTGGCTTGGTTTTGCTCTTGGTTTGAAATCTCTTGTCTTTGTTGGTTTGGCTCTTGGTTTGTTTTGTATATTGTTTTTTGCCTCCTTCGCTTGTGAAACAACAATGGTTACTATATTGAAAACATGGTGAAAAAAGTGGGGGAAAATATTTTCTGATATGTTGACTTTGGCCTTTTGAGGTGCAGGCCTTGAGTTGCCTCTTTTGTGCAACACTTGGGTTGAGTTTGGGCAGGGCTTACTTTGACATTTTGTAGGATTTTGGACTGTTGTTTGCTAGGTGATATCTCTTTCATATTTCCTCTTTCATCTTTCAAGGATGCAAATAACTTCTGAAGGGTTTGTATATTTAGGAAAGTGATGATAATGTGGTGTGTTGGGCAAGCTAGCTATGCTTTGCCTTTGCTTGCTTGCCCTGCTGTCTGACCTTGATGCATTGCAGCCTATTTTGTTTGTTTGCATATTTGTTGCCGGTTTTGTTGGCTTGTGCACTTGGGTAGCTTGCTTGCTGCATTGCAGCCTGTTCTTGATGCTATGTTTATAGCAGTTGCTGCATGCTTCTCGCAGCCTACCTTTGCTTTGTTTACCTTGCTGCATGTTTGACCTTGCTGGGATATTTTGTTGCTTGTTTTGACAGCCTTGGGCTTGCATATTTTCTTGTTATTTTGACAGCCTTGGGCTTGCTTGTTTTCTTGCTGTTTTGACAGCCTTGGGCTTGGTTGTAAATTTTTTTTTCCTTTTTGTGAACCAAGGCCCAACCTTGTGATTTGCAAAAATGGGAGAAGAGGGATTATGATAAAACAAATCATCTTTAAATCTGATTCCTACATACAAACCCTAGTGATGAATCTTTTTCCTTTCTTTACACATCACTTTTGCTTGAATTGCTAACTTTCTTTTCTTTGTTTCATGAACACGAGGTGTGGATGGCAAGCGAGGATTGGATGGATTGCTTGAAGATGAAGCAAAGAATACTTGAAGAAATAGAACAAAATTTCTTTCTTTGTAAACAAAAATTTGTAATTCTTTGTAAACAAGACAAAAATTTGTAATTCATTTCATTTGTAATGTAATAAACATAAAGTCTTGAATAAATCTGTAATTGATGAGATTTATTGTACAAAACTTGAATTTTAATTTAAACTTTGCAATTCTCAATTGAATGCTTTGAATAAAACACCTTGGTTTGGTAACTTAAACTTCAAGCAATCACAAAATGATCAAATAAACCATGCACCTTGCACTCCAATAAAATTCCTAAACAAAATAAATGTTTAAGAATTTAATTCCAACTTGGTCAACTCAAACCCAAAACCATGGTCATCTAAATGACAGTCTTAATCTTCAACTCTTGTCCAAATCAAATTTGCATTCAAAATGAACTCGCCCGCCGCGCTCGATTAAAATGGGACTTCATTTCCAAACAAACATGCTTTAAGAATATTCGTCAATCTTGTAGAATTAACAAACTTCAACAAATTGTGTTTAAGAACATTCGAAATCAAACAAATGACTCACGGCGATTTGATAACTTTCAAAGTCTTCCAAACATAATTTTCTTTCGATATTTGAAGATAAACTCGTAAGCGACATCACTTATGACCATATGCAAAAATAATCTTCTCAAGATCTTGTAATTTGAGTAAATCACAATTCTTAGAAATTAGACGACAGTTATTTAAGATTAGGTCAAAGTCCCTGATGCGACTTCTAACGTATTCGAATTTTGGTGATCTTCTACACGTAATCAGCTCTTGATTTGTGAAGAGAAATTAGAGATGACATCAAGGAGAATCATACGCAATAAAAACTGCTCAAAAATATCAAATAATGAAGAAGTTACAATCGTTTGAACTTGTTCTTGCAAAAGGTCGATTTTTGGGTCAATGTAGTCGTTTTCAGTTATCTGAGCCATCGATTGAGCAAAATTGCAATGCAAAGTTTGAAAATTGGCATAAACATCCTTGAGGAGACAGGAAGACCTATGAAGACCATTTGAAACCTTGAAAACTCAATTTTCTCTGAGAAATACCAAACCCTAACTGTTGATTTGTTGCCTAGGGAGAATTTGTCTGACCAACTTCTGAGCCAAATTAAGTATTCGAGAAACCCTATAATATGAAAAACGGAAGGGCAAATTTTAGGGTACGATAGTGAGTGTGCAACTTTATTTCCTTATAATATAGTGTCTTCAAGGGGTTGCTCTTAGCCCATACTACATGCCATGGGTTGGGATGTTAAGCCCATCGAATCCCTAAGGGTGACACTGGATTAATAAATTCAACAATCCCCCCCAGTGTTAGTCGGGGGAATTAAAACTCATGACCGTACTCTGATACCACTTATTGAATAAGTGACCTCAAGCACAAGAGGGGGGGGGGTGAACAGTGGTGTTCAAAATATGTAATTAATTTTAACCTTTATTGATTAAGATCGTATTAGTAAATTTTAAGTGAGTAATCACAATGGAAATAGAATATAGAAAAGTAAATTGCAAAAAATAAAGAGATAAAGTTAGAGAGATTACACCATAGATTTATACATGTTTGGTAGAATGTTGGCCTAGTCTTGTCCGTAAGAGGTTTTCTGATATTTTCACTATAGACTTTGAACTTTTAATACGTTATTCCCATGAACCTTATTACAATATAATCTTGAGATTTTAAAAGGCTTATCCCCAAACAAAAAACAATTTTCACCCCAGGCTATACTTATCGAACCAAACAGAGATTTATGGCTGATCTCTTTAACCAAACCAAAACTTTTTCAACAAAACATAATAAACCAATAACAGAGATTTATGGTTGATCTCAAGAACCCAAACTCAATATCTTAAAGGTATCGTAACCTTTAAAATAAAACGATCAGCACAAACACTTACAAAAAAATCTTCCTCGCAAATAAAGCTTCACTCAAAAGCACTTAGGCAATCACGAGTGAAATAAGAAAATTCTCAGAAAGAGGAATAAAGATATATTTAAAATAAATATGAAATCTATGGAATATGGTGCGATTTTACGTGAGGGAGACCTCTCTTTAAATAGTAGTTGGAATCACCAAGAAAGGAAACAATTTATAGGCTGAATTGATTATCTAATCGGTTGATCTAGTTGATTGGATGCTTCAAATATAATCAGTTATGATGCCCAAATAGGAAGGTTTTGATATATAGTCATATCAAGACATAATGTGTTATATTTGGTGATTTCACAATTGTTTATCAGCCTTATAATCGATTATGTAAGTGTCACAATCAATTAGATTTATGAAAGCCTTGCTAATCAATTGGTACATTTATTTAATTGATTAGGCAAGTTAAAAAGGTTTTGGATAGTTTTTAACCACTTGTTCTTGGCGTAGAAAAGTCATTTTAAGATGAAAATGTATTTTTAAGTGTTTGTGTGTGTGATTTGCTTTAGTACTCTTAGGCTACTACCTTATCTTTACAGTACTCAATTCACTCAGACTGATAAACAGACATGACTTGGCGAGCTTTCACACTTTTCATCAAGGAAGCTTCTAGACTTTGCTGGATAACATCTGGTTGTAAATGAACTTGGTCTTAAGTCCTCTTATAAGATGATACTTTGTTTACCATTAATGTTGCAACAGACTTTTGTCATGCGTTGTTGTCATCAAAACTCCAGATGATGATATTTACTACATCCAAGCACATAGATCCATATTCTCTCCCCTTTTAATGATGACAATATATCTCTCAAGAGAGGTGGAAGTAAAATCACATATATACATATTTGGAGTAGTTAACTCCCTCCGAGTTAGATATAGAGTATACCATACTCTCCATGAGAGTATATTTCTCCCCTTTGTCGAAATAAAAAAGGTAAATAAGTAGTTAGATACGGGCATACACACATAGACTCACATGTATTAACTCATGCATGCTTGGCTTAAAATTCCTAGTCCTGTTCTTATGAAAACGAATTTTTCTTTAGGAAGTAATTTGGTAAATATGTATGCGAGTTTATTATATGAATCTATAAAATCAAGTATACATTCCCCTTTTCCATATGATCCATAATAAAGTGGTGCCTAATGTCAATGTGTTTAGCATGAGAGTGAAGTATTTGATTTTTGGTGAGGTTTATGGCACTGGTGTTGTCGCATTTAATTGGTAAAACTATGAGTTTAACATCATAGTTATTGAGTTGTAATTTCATCCAAATGATTTGAGCATAACAGCTTCCCACAACAAGGTATTCCGCCTCAGATGTGGATAGTGTTACACTTGCTTGTTTCTTGTTATGCCATTAGACTAGTGAGTTTTCAAGCAAGTGACATGTGCCGATGGTACTTTTCCTATCCAATTTGCACCCAAAAAAGTTAGAATTGGAGTACCCAACTAAGTCACAATCTGCTCCTTTGGGTTACCATAGACCTATTTGTTGTGTGCTGATGAGATATCTCATTATGCGCTTGACGGTGTAACACTACAAAAATCTAGATTTATGTTGTGATTTATCATGATTATTATGTGAATTATGTTGATATGTTGTTTGGATAGTGGTGGAGTATAGGTGCCAACTAGAATTAGTTAGATTAAATAATTATAGCTTATGTTATTTAGAATAATAATAATTAAATAGAATATTAAGAGGAAAAGGATAATAAGGGCATAAGAGTAAGTGCGTGTGTATAAATGAGGGTATAATGGGGAAATCATAAAAAGCGTCTAAGGTTAACAAATAAAATAAGGAAAATAGAAATCTGTCTGTAGCATTCGTGAAACTTTGGGAGAACATGAAAAGAGGCTAGAGCTCAAAGAGAGACCTAGAAGAGATTCTTCCATAGAGCTTGAAGGGATCAAAGTTGCTAGGAATTCTAGTTGAGGGGGTAATTATGGTTTATTATGATTTGTATATGGTAAGGATATATGATGGTTTTGCTATATGTTATGATTTGATAATGAATCGCATGATGTATTTTGTTGATGATGATGTTGATATATCATGATTCAATTTTATTATGTGTATAATGAAGTGTTGTTGTTAACATATGTAATATGATAATTACAATGTATTTTTGGTTGAGATTGGTATCTAAAATTATACCTAAAATTGGAATGAACAAAGGTCTAGAGCTGTAATGAATCACAACTGCAAATTGCACAAATGCGCAGATTCGCTGGGCGAGCCTTAAGCGAGGTAGAGGCGAGGAATTCGCCAGGGCTTTGTTGGGCGAGCGAAATGGAGAGGTACTTAATCACTCATTTCGTCAGGCGAGAGAAGTAGCGAGGGACTTGATCACTAATTTTGCCGGGCAAGCAAAGTAGCAAGGGACTTGATCACTTATTTTGTTGGGTGAGTTCCAAGTGAGCTTCGGGAAAGGACTGCACCACCATGTTCACTAGGTGAAGGTTGAGAGAGCAGTCTGGCATGAAACTTAAATATGTCGTAACTGGATTTTGGTGACTTTGATTGATGCGCTGTTCGAAGTGTTGGTAAGTTGACATGCATAATCGTGATAGAGTTTGTTGAATTATTTGAAGCATTTCTTATGTGTCTATGTTAGTTGTAATTGGATTATTATATGTTTTGTATGCTATGATAACTTGTTGCAATTTATGAAACTTGATCGTCATTGTGATATGTTGCTATGATGTTGATATTAATGATGGTACTATAATGATGGCTTAATGATGTACAAGTTCAAATACATACATGTTATGTGATGATGATTATGTTGTTGATGATGCATTTGACTAGCTGTGATCAAACATATGTGATGTTGTTGTTGTTGTTGTATATTGTGAATCTTGTATCCATGTGTTGGAACTTATGTTCTAAATTATGTTGTGGCCTTAATTCCTATGAGGATTTAGTGAAGTGTTACCCATGGCGATGGTAGCGATTTTTGGTGTGCTCTGGTTCCAAGAGGGAATCGATCCTATGATGGGGATCATGGAGGGACATGAACTAGGTATTCATAAATGGTACCACATGCATTGAGTTAGCGTAGTGCATAACATTTATGTGACATTTCATAAATTGTTTGATGACGTGAGATGTGTTGATTGGTTGGGATGATTAGTTGATTATATGTTGATTTCTATGATGAAGATTGTATGTGTGAAATCATGAATTGTTGATGACGATATTATGTTGTTGTAATAATGATGTTGATTGCACTAATAATATTTTCCTTATAGCTTTTATAATGAATTATAAGTACTCACCCTTTCTATTTGAATGTTGCCTCCACATGGGTAACACGCAAATACTCAAGAGTACCTTGTTAAAATATTGAAGATAAAGATTTTTGGAGTATTTATTAGTTTTATGTTATTTAGAGGTGTCTTGCTCTGATATATAACATCAGGTCGGGAATGCTTGATTGGATTTTATGTTGCGTATCTTGACGTATTTCACAAATATTTTTGAGATGTTGAACTAATTTTAATTTTAGTTTTCTTATGAGACTACATACTCTGAGTTTTGAAAGTTAAGAATTTTATTTTGATGATGATTCCGCTGCATTGTTTTTAAAGATGTGTTAATGTTGCATGAACACCATAAAGGTGTATATTAAGAGCAACTGATATTTATATTGATGTAACCCGTGTTACGGAGCAGAATTGTATTTATGATGTTTTATTATGAAGTATGACACTCTTGTGTGGTGGTTTTTAATTAAATTATTCGTGAATAATATATGGGGTTTAGAAGGGTGTTACAGGCGGCGCGAAGATGTGATTATTTTGGAGATGCTTGGAAACGTGCACACATACAGACAAAGAAAATTATGTTAGAACGAGATGCAGTTATATATAACATGGATATGACCATACCTTGATATTTTATTTCATCGACTGGTTTTCCATTTTCGTCTTTGTCTAGGGAGCATGATGTTGGCATTGGGGTTGCTAGTATATTGGTAGAAATATTGAGACTAAGCCATTGGATTGACTTAACTCGTACAAATCAAATAAAATTGTCACCGCGCTTTATTGTTTCCAAAGGAAATGGGAAAAGAGAGAATAAACCCAAAAAATAGGGGAGAGAATCTAGGTACAGGGGTTGGTTATGAGAAGGGAAGGTATTAGCATCCTAAACATCTATGGTACTCCGCATGAACCTCTTCGAAAATCTGTGTATTTTGGCTATAAAAGGTGTATACAAAATAAGATGGTGGAAATGAGAAAAAAAGTGTTTTTTTTACAATTTTTGCACCCGCCGCGGTTGTGTATCTTTAGTGCCTACTGTCATACCCCAAATTTGCCCGCCTTAGTGCTACCGTCAAACTTATTTTTGAATTTGGGTGTTACAGATATAAAGTTCCTTTGATTTAATTATATCAACATTCAAAGTTTTTAATAAAAAAATTTACTTTCAAGTCTGTTTGAAAATATAATAATTATTTATATTTTTGTAAAAAAATAGAAAATAATTGTTCGCTGTTATATACTTTCAATTGACTTTTTACTTTCGAATAAGCAATTTAATTTGGGCCTTTTATTCACTTTGGGCTAACTTTCTCTCCATGTTTTAACCTAATTTTACTCTATAAATATGACTCATTGTTTTCCTAATTGATCATCAAGAATTCAGCCAGAAATATTCACAATTTCCACAATATCAACAATTCATCCAGAAATATCAATAATCGTTCAAAAACACACAAAATTCTAGGGTTGTTGACTATATCGGACAACAGCCTAAGAACAATATTTTTTCCTCTTTCAGAATTTTTTACGCATTTACAAGTAACCATTTTTTTGGCCGATGATTAACAAATTAATTGTTAGACAACATGTGTCTAAATTAATTTAACATGAGACCCCCTCCCTATTTTATAGTCTCACTCCTTTTTTTTTTCGTGGTGAATTATGATAGCCGTCCTTTTAAATTATATTTACAATTTTCTAAATCACCTGCAGTGTAAATATTTATTCACCTATTTCACAAACTGCTTTTAGTATTAACTTATTTTCCGCATAGAGCCAAACCCCCTTTTTTACACAAACATCTTTCATTACATATTGCAATAAGTATTTGGCACAAAAAAACTACACACTTTTCTCAGTAAAGTTTATTTTCCATTTGTTTTTACAAGTGACCAATTTTTTTACACAAAGTAGAATTTATCACCATGTTTTCCATAAGAAAAAGAACCTTATTCTTTATGACTAAACCATTCACAAAACCAAAATATTAAAACATGTTGGTGCAGTTTTACAGTGGAAATAATTTTCATGAATCCATCTCACTTGTGTTTTCCATCAATTTCTTTTTTCTGCTACTATATCTATTTTGCTTCACAGGAAAGAAAGAACAAAAAGGGGTAAACATGACAAGCCCATTCGATGAACTGCGACTTCCTCCATGCATCGTGTTAGTATTTTCTCATTAGTAGTTTATTCCAATAAATTCCTATAAAATAGGACATGATAGAATTAGTTTTACATTTGACTCATTCTTGTTTTCAGTTCACGTTTTCTAAGTTTATGGGAGAAGTGACTTTAGTTTAGATTTTCAGTTTCTTTGTAAAGCTATTTAATAGCTCTAGTTGGTTACTTTCAAAACAACAAATATAATTGCATTTGTGCAATTTTCTATTGTGTTCATTATTAACAATTGGCATCAGAGCTTGTTAGACAGGCCTGATTGAGAGAGAAAGTAGAGGTGTTCCTTTGAGTGAAACACGTGAGAAGAGGGAGAAAGAATGGCAGAGAGCAGAAACACCAACAATACGTTTGTGCAGCCAGCCATCCCTAAATTTGATGGCTATTATGAGCATTGGGCCAAATTGATGGAGAACTTCCTTCGAGCAAAGGAATTCTGGAGTCTTATAGAAGATGGAATTACTGTGATTCCAAAGGGGAAAGAGCCATCAGAAGCAGAGGCGAAACTCATAGGAGAATAGGAATTGAAGGATAAGAAAGTGAAGAACTATCTCTATCAAGCTATAGATAGAGAAATCTTGGAGACCATTCTTAACGATGACACATCCAAGCAAATATGGGATTCAATGAAGCAAAAATTCAAGGGATCAACTAGAGTCAAGAGAGCACAACTTCAAGCTCTTAAGACTGGGTTCGAAACCTTAAGAATGAAGGAAGGGGAGACCGTCAATGCTTACTTCGGAAGAACACTCTCCATTGCCAAGAAGATGAAGGCATGTGGAGAAAATATGAAAGAAGCAGACATCACAGGAAAGATCCTACGTTCTTTAGTTTCCAAATTTAATTATGTTGTGTGTTCTATTGAAGAATCAAATAATGTTGATACACTAACTGTGGATGAACTCCAAAGTAGTCTCTTAATCCATGAGCAGAGAATGAGAGGCCCAGTTGAAGAAGAACAAGCCTTAAAAGTGACATATGAAGCTCGAGGTGGAAGAGGCAGAGGCGTAACTAGAGGAAGAGGAAAAGGAAGACAGTTTTTTGATAAGTCTACTGTGGAATGCTATAGGTGCCACAATTTGGGGCATTATCAATATGAATGTACAAATTGGGAGAAGAGAGCTCACTATGCTGAAATCAATGATGAAGATGAAATGCTTCTAATGGCACATATAGATCTCAAGCAGAACAAAAAGGAAGGAATATGGTTTCTTGACTCCGGATGCTCAAATCACATGTCCGGAAACAAGGAGTGGTTCATGCATCTTGATGAAGGGTTCAAGCATTCGGTAAAACTGGGGAATGACTCAAAATTGATGGTGATGGGGAAAGGAAGCATAAAGCTAGAGTTTGGAGGTCAAGTTCAAATTGTAAGTAATGTGTATTTCATACCTGAGTTGCGTAACAATTTGCTCAGTGTAGGTCAATTGCAAGACAAAGGCATTACTATACTGATAAAGAATGGAGCATGCAAGCTGTACCATCCAACTCGGGGACTTATAATGGAAAGCATAATGACAGAAAATAGAATGTTTGTAGTCATCACAAACATTCTCATTGCAAATTCAGCATGCTTTAATACATATGATGAAGAGGCAAGTGAAATTTGGCACAAACGATATGGGCACTTGAGCTATAAAAGTCTTGCCTTGCTGCATAATAAGAAGATGGTTAAGGGGCTTCCAAACATCAAATCACTAACAAAGAAGTGCACAAGATGTATGCAAGGGAAACAACACAGAAAAGTTATACCAAATAAGAGCAAGTGGAGAGCCACAAAGCAACTACAACTCATTCACTCCGATATTTGCGGTCCTATCTCACCTGCATCTTACAGCAAAAAAAGGTATTTGCTAACATTCATTGATGATTTTAGTCGGAAATTATGGGTGTATTTTCTGAATGAGAAGAGTGAAACATTTTTTACTTTCAAAATGTTCAAAATAATGGTGGAAAAGGAGTCTGGCTTATCCTTATGTAGTTTGAGAACAGATAGAGGAGGAGAATTCAACTCAAAAGAATTCACAAATTTTTGCAAATCACAAGGGATCAAGAGACAGTTGACTACGGTATATACGCCTCAGCAAAACGGAGTTGCCGAGCGTAAAAACCGAACAATTCTCAACATGGTGAGATGTTTACTCGAAGAGAAGAAGATGCCTAAAAATCTTTGGCCAGATGTTGTGAAATGGACCTGCCATATTTTAAATAGAAGTCCCACTGCCTCTTTGAAAAACAAAACTCCAGAAGAATGCTGGACTGGTTTTATACCTAATGTTGAATATTTCAGGGTCTTTGGATGCATTGGCAATGTCCATATACCTGATGCTAGGAGACAAAAATTGGATGCAAGAAGCAAAAAGCAAGTGTTGATCGGTTACAGTGAAGAATCAAAAGGGTACAAGATGATTGATCCTTGCACAATGAAAGTAACAATCAGCAGGGATATAGTGTTTGAAGAAGGTGAAAAATGGGATTGGAAAAGCACAGTAGAAGAGACAAAACATGACATTTTGGACTGGGGATAAGCCTATGAACAAACATACAATCAAGGGGAGGAAAGTGAAGATGAAGCTGCCCTAAATGAAGATGAAGGAAATCACGAAAATGATGAAACCATCTCAAATGATGCAGCAGCCTCACAAGATCAGACAGATGACGACACTAATTCCAGTGATGATGTTATTAGTGATGTCGCGGCCTTACCAACTCGAAGAAGAAGAACTCTGACTTACTTAGAAGATTATACCAGCGGAGAAGGGCTCTCGGATAATGAGGTACAAAACTTTGCTCTCTTCATTTCTGAATCTGATCCGTTGTCTTATGAACAAGCAGTGAAATCAAAGAAATGGATGGAGGCAATGAATCTTGAGATCAAAGCGATAGAGAAGAACAATACATGGAAGCTGGTAAAAGCTCCTCCCAGAGTAAAGGTGATAGGAGTCAAATGGGTTTATCAAACCAAATTAAACGAGAACGGAGAAGTTGACAAATGCAAAGCAAGACTGGTGGCAAAAGGTTATGCTCAAGAAAAGGGGATAGACTACAATGAAGTCTTCGCTCCAGTAGCAAGATGGGACACCATTCGAACTGTGTTGGCTGTAGCAGCAAGAAATCATTGGAAAGTTTTCCAGCTTGACGTCAAAAGCGCCTTTTTACACGGAAAACTCAGTGAAGATGTGTATGTCGCTCAACCACAAGGCTATGAAGTAAAAGGGGATGAGAACAAGGTGTACAAGCTTGAGAAAGCCCTTTATGGCTTGAAGCAAGCTCTGAGGGCGTGGTTCAGTAGAATTGAGGGATACTTCATAAAAGAAGAATTTGAAAGGAGTTGTTGTGACCACACTCTATTTGTCAAGAAGCTTGAGGACAACAAAATTTTGATTGTAAGTCTCTATGTCGATGACCTTATTTTTACTAGTAATGATTTGTCGATGGTGCAATGTTTCAAGACCTCAATGAAAAATGAGTTTGAAATGTCGGATCTTGGCGAAATGAGGTATTTTTTGGGTGTAGAAGTTAACCAGGGCAGCAATGGCATTTACATCAGTCAAAAGAAATATGTAAATGAAGTACTTGAGAGATTTGGAATGGGAGGCTGCAATGGAGTCAGAAATCCAATAGTGCCAGGATGCAAATTGACAAAGGAAGGAGGAGGAGCAAAAGCTGATGCAACAATGTTCAAACAAATTATTGGAAGTCTCATGTATGTGACAGTGACGAGACCTGATTTAATGTACATTGTTTGTCTCCTAAGCAGATTCATGTCAAGTCCAAAGGAAACACACATGTTAGCAGCCAAAAGAGTATTGAGATACATTCAGTCCACTGTAGATTTTGGTATTTTTTATAAAAGGGATTGTACAACTAAAATGATGGCGTATACAGATAGTGATTATGCCGGCGACTTGGATGACTGAAAGAGCACGTCCGGATATGTATTTATGTTGAGTGGTGGAGCTGTAGCTTGGGCATCTAAGAAGCAACCTGTGGTAACTTTGTCAACAACAGAAGTAGAATATGTCGCTGCTGCCTCTTGCGCCTGCCAAAGTATTTGGATGAAGCGGATTTTAAAACAGATCAAAGGAACTCAAAATGACTGTGTTAAAATTTTCTGTGATAACTCTTCTACTATTAAACTTGCGAAAAATCCAGTCTTCCATGGAAGGAGTAAGCACATTGACGTACGATTTCATTTTCTAAGAAATCTTACAAATGATGGATCAATCAATATGGAATACATTGGTAGCAATGAGCAAGTAGCTGACATCATGACCAAACCTTTGGAGATTGATCAGTTTGAAAAACTCAGAGAAGTAATGGGCGTTAGAAGCAGTCTTGGCATAAACTAACATGTAGCTGACATGTTTAGTTTAGGGGAGAGTTTTTGTTAGTATTTTCTCATTAATAGTTTATTCCAATAAGTTACTATAAAATAGGACATGATAGAATTAGTTTTACATTTGACTCATTCTTGTTTTCGGTTCACGTTTTCTAAGTTTATGGGAGAAGTGACTTTAGTTTAAATTTTTAGTTTCTTTGTAAAGCTATTTAATAGCTTCAGTTGGTTACTTTCAAAACAACAAATATAATTACATTTGTGCAATTTTCTATTGGGTTCATTATTAACACATCGCACCAGCTACCATCGGCGACTAACATCACCTGCCTAACTTTGTGACAATAAACATAAAGCATTCATCTTCATGAACCTGTTTTTTACAATGCCTATCACCAACAATAATCTTGACTATGCCTGTCCAAGTTTATTTTTTACAGAAGAAGAAGAATAATAAACAGAGATGTCGACCTCTCCACCAGATCCGCGTAGCCACCACTCTCAGTCTCTCACAATGAAACTCCATCCCACTTCAAACCTGCTATCGACACCACACGAAGCACCATCAACCACCAGAACACCCTTCAGTTTCCGCAATACTCCTTCCTTCCGAAGTCAAACACCAAGTCCCCTGCTACCTCCTTCACACAACAACACCAAACACAATCAGAAGCAACACAATACAATCTAAAAAATTGAAGGAAAATAATAAAATTGAAGAACCCTCGAAATCCGGAACCGCGACCAACACCACCCAGATCTTCCGTACTCGCCTCCGGCCTCCATCTCCGACAACCACCGTGCCGCTGCAACCAACACTCTTCCATCGCTGCTGTTTCATTTTTGTTCTCTTGTTTGTAACATTGTTTGATTTTAATCTTGGCCTTGCAGATTAAGGAAGAAATTGAAACAGAAATAGGATTGATATGAAGAAGAACCGTGGGTTAGAGAGAAAGTGGTTTTCCCTTTCTTCAAAATTCTTGATACAGTATTTTATAATTACTTTATATCCATTTTTTATTATGCCAACTCACAAGTTGTTATTTGCTATATTATTTGGTTGGAAAAGTCAAATGTAACGCAAAGTGTAGAATGCTACTACTAATAAGTCACGCCGCCTAGGTATTGGTAAGTCTCTTTATTTTCACTTTTTCCCTCTTTGCTATAATTATCAATATCATGTTGGGAATTAGGTCTTAGATAAATTGGGCTCGAGCCTTTTCTTAATTTCTACTTGTTTGCTAAATGAGTTCTTTACTTAACCTTACCCCTCTTTGATAATATTTATTTTATTATAATAAATATAGTTAATAATTAATTTAATTAATTTAGGTTTTGAGCTATTATTCTTAAAAAGAAAATCCAACAAACTTGTACATAATTCAAAATTATAGAATATAATTAATTCAAAGCATTCTAAATAATGAGATTTCCTTGTTTGAGTAATTAGATCGGTCGACATATCGTCTACCAATTTATTATTCAAAATCAAACGATTTAAAGTCCACGCAATTTCAAATATTCCGCTCGCAAGCGACACATGGCCAATATCTGGCGACGTGGTGAGGAAGACTATATCAGAATTCCTCCGCATCCTTCATAACGAGCAGCACGAAGTCAATATCTGACCACGTGGCGAGGAGACTATTTCTGACTCCCCGCCCTACGTCTCAAAATAGCTAACCAACGATCAAACATTTTTTTAACTAACAAAATCAAAATCCAAGATCATTTTTCAAAAAAGGGTTAAGTAGCATTATCTTCGAATCAAACTACGAACTGCGTCTACAATCACTCAACTTACAACCCAGACAAAGTTCAAGGTTAATTCAAAAGCAATTCTACGTGATCTTTTAAAAAACACCAATCAAACTAAGAACTACGAATTGGGACTCTGATTCCTCTTAAGAGGATACGTATGCATACTTTGATACGGTGAGAGAACTGACTTGAGGGTTTTGCGTTTTATCGCAAATGTTGCAGTTAGCAAGAGTCGCCACTGACTTTTCTTTTACCCAAAAGGAAAGGTGAAAAAGCATAGGAAAGACCTTTGAGATATTTTCTTGAGTTCGGGGGTAGATTATGAAAAGGGAAGGTATTAGCACCCTTTTCATTCATGGTTTTCCATGGACTCTTAGTTACTTGGTAGATCACTTGCTTTTTGTTTGAAAATTGTGCTTGGTGTGGTTTTTGAAAGTATTTTGTAAAGAGGCCATTGTTTAGGCAATCTTTGTAATGATTCTTGTTTGTAAGAATGTATACAAAGATGTTTGATCTTTTGAAAATGTTTTCAATTTTGTAAGATATTTGAAAGTGTAGGTGATTATTTTGAAAATAGCAAGGATGTTTGTTTGAAATTGAGCAAGTAATTAGGAGCATTCTACCTACTCAAAAGTCTTTCTTGTTCATTTTCCTTTCCCTTTGACATTGTTACCTTACCATTGATTTGGTAAGTAACCCTATCTTTGGATGTAAACGGGACGGGCGTGGGTCATTGTATAACCATGATTAGCAATGTTGCAAGGTATCTTAGCATTCTCTTTTAGGGACTAAGATCATTTGAAAGGCAACTTAGATAGCGTCATCGAGGGACTATGATCTTGTATTTGCTTATTTTTGCTAAGATACCTTACATGCGTAATATGACCATTTTGTATAAGACAACAAATTGGAATAACTCTAGGGGTGCTTGTGTGCAAATGTATTGTTTTCATGCTTGTTTTTGTCTTGAATTAAGGTTTTCTAAGTATTGGTTTTAGTCTTTCCATACAAACTCTAATTACTAGCATGTTATATATAAAAGCGATAAATTGCGGAATTTAAAGTTACTACGCTATTACAACATTATTGGGGAGGGGTGTACAAATTGAATGGGGATTGCAAGAATTTTAAACCCAATTAGTCTATTATAACCATATTGAATTGGTATTGATGTATAAGGAAATAAATAAATACAAAGTACAAAATGGATAAATGTACAAAAAATGCAAAATGTAAAGAAAATGGGTCTTTGTTTGATTTTCATGAGAAAAAGGGAAATTGTCTTAACCTAATTAATTAAAGAAAATAATTAATTAAACTTAAGTTTTTTAAGAAAAGATTTTAAATAAAACCCTAGTTCTATTAATTGATTAAAAGAAAATAAGTTTAAGAAAAGTATTTTTTAGTATTTTTATCTTGAAAATATTTATAACATTATAAAATATTTTTGGCCCTTTTTTATATATAAATGAATATATTTTAATAGGTGTAAAAATAAAAATAAATATTAACCTAGTTTTAATTTAATTTACAAGATGATTTGTAAAAAAATAAATAAAGTATAGTTAATAAAAGTATTTTTTGTGAGAAAACTAAAATAAACTAAGTTAAAATAAAAGTCTACTTTTTTTATGAATTTTTATGATTTCTAATATTAGTAAAAAATAATAAAGAAAACAAATGAAATAAAAATAGGAAAATAAAAACAAATTTGGCCAGGGGTGCAATTAGCTTGCAGGGGGGTTAATAAGCAAAAAAACAAAATAAAACAGGCCCAAGAAGGCCTAACGCGTGCAAAAAGAAAAATCAGAAAACAAAGAAAATATGAAAAAACCAAAAGGGTACCACTGGGGCTCGAACCCAGGTCCCAAAGGTTACAGGCGCACGCTTCTACCAATAGGGTGGCTATACATCTGTTAAGATAAGCAAAATAATAAATATATGAGGCAAAACGTGCCCTGATGACTTCATCTTCAATCTCCAGCCAAACCAACTGTAACTTGCTTATTTCTCATAAAAAATGAAAATTGTAAACATGAAACTTGTAGCAAATTTCCTCACGGTTTTAGAAATGTAAAGCATTAAAACTATAGATTAAAGATAAGCATGAATTTTAATGGTCCTAATCTGAATTCTAAAAATCTCAGAAATTTCAGTTTCAAAATTCTCTAAGATCAAGCAAAATTAATGGAAACTATGGACATGGTTAGCTTCAGGGCAATGATATCTACATGTTTTGTTCATAAATAAACTATTGATGATACCTGTATGAAGAGTTCAAAGTTGAGAAAACTTACCTCAAAACTGGAAATCGTGTTTTGAGTTTGAGCTTGTTTCAAATGATGGTGATGATCAGGTTAGCTTCCTTGAGGTCCCAAGAAGCTAATGTAATGATTAGCTTGAGCAATGAATGACTGAAATGGTCTAGAGAAGTCAATGTGCAGAGCTCTGTTTTTGGAAATGGAGGATGGTGTTAATGGTGTTACAGTTCTATAACAGGGTGTGGGATCAACTCTATATGATGTTTAGAAACTTTAGAAACCAAAAGGCCAAGAAACGCACGAGTAGATTATGAGTTTCAAGTTTTTGGCCAGTTTGTGTGAAAATGAAAGTGTGAAGTGTGATTCTGAGTTCTAGGTCTTTTCAGTGGTCAAGAATTCGTGTGTTTGTGTCAAATGGTTTGTGTATGTATAAACCAAAGTGTTTGAGTGCATTGGCAAGTCAGAAGTACAAGTTCTTATCTTTTGGCTAGGTTACTTGATTTTAAAGAAAAGAGGGAAATAAGTTTCAAGAAGAGGTACAAGCATGGGATGGGTGATTGTAAGTGTTTGAAACATTTCTCATGATTTATAGGACCTTTTTGATCAGAAGAGAACAAGTGCAAGGCTCAAGAATAAGTTTTTTTACAAAAAGTCACTTTATCAAAATGACAATGTAACCTTTCTTCCAAAAATGGATATAAATCATGTCCATGCATTGAATGCTTGAAGTGAGGCCTCTAACAGCTGTGTAAATCATTAATTATGGAGTGCCTAACAAGTTTGGGGCCTGCAAAGTAGTGTTTATGCAGCATAGTTTGAATTTGAATTTTGTTCATCAATAAAATGACTTGTAATTAAAGTGATAAAACCCTAACTTCATCTCTTCGATTCTCCCTACTCAAGAATGATCTCAAGGAGTTCTTGGACATTTTGGAAAGCTTGAAATGTTCTATACAACCCATCTTTGAATTGCTTTTGAATATTACCCTTGTAACTATATGAAAAAGTGCCATGAAGTTGGGTCAAAATCCTGACCAAATTAGGGCAAAATTTCACTAAGTGTTTTGTTTCATGACCCTATGTTCATAAAATTATAACTTGAGATACAAGCACTTTTGGAAGGAGTTGTGTAAAGAAAAGTTGTAGATTTAATGGAGATCTACAACTTTCATGTTGGAATTTCTCTTGAATCATCTTGCATCATGGTGAAAAATTTGTTCAAAGTTGTGAAAAAATATGAAATTTCCAACACAGAAAAATTTCTAAGTTTAGAAATTTTGACTTTTCAAAATGAAATCTTGACTTTTTGATTTCTTGATGAAAAAGTTTCATATTTTGACATGTTTTGATGAATTATGATCTTTGGTACTTGAATTTGACCAAAAAGTCAAAGTTTGACTTTTCAGTATACGGTTGACTTTTGATCAGTTGACTGTAAAATTCATCTGTCAATCCAATGGACTTGCAATGTTTTGAACCATGTCATTAGGTAAAAATGATGCAATTGGACTCTTGAGATCATGCCTTAAACCAATTGACCATTTTCTAGGTCAAAAATCAGAAATTGCCCTTTCCTAGTCAAAACCCTAATTTTGACCATTTTGCCCTTTTAGAGATTTGATCAAATTTCTTGAGGAGTTATGATCCAAACTTGATAAATTGATACATATGAGTTTAAAATGTTGATGTGGATAAAAAATTATGAATTTTGATTGTAAATTGGCCATAGTTGACTTTTTCCCCAATACAATTGATTTTTAGGTCAACTGTTCAATTGGCTGATCAAAAATGTGATCCAAGGCTTGAAACGTGACATGAGTAAACTTGGGGTCCATAATGATCCATGAAAATCATATGGGGCATGGAAAGTTCAAAAATCCTTGTGCAAACTTAAACCTTAATTTTGGTCATCAGTGCATAAGGAGGTGTCTTGTGCTGATCAAACCCTGGTGCAGTCTTGAGTCAAGGAGATCTTGTGAGAAAATTCTTGATAAGTGAGAGGAAATTTTTTGGGGTACAACAGTTTCACCTGTTCAATCTTCTTAAACTTGAAGAGTTAGACTGGCGAGTTTTTCAATTTGTAACTCGAAGGTGGAAGATGATTGGACACTAGAGTGCCCGGAAATTTGCACTCGGTGATGTGAGGGTTGAGGGAATGGGCTTAAAGATGTCATTTGGAGAGGTGATAGAAAGTTGTTGGATATGGGCTTGTAGATGCCATCCAAAAGTGATTGTTGAATTGTAATTTGTAAGCTAAAAGAATGAGCATCAAAATGGCGTCCGTGTCTGGAGCGTATCTGAACCGCATTTGGAGGCTGATTTTGAATGAGTATTAGAATGGCATCCGTGTATGGAGCGTATCTGTACTATATCTGGAAGCTGATTTTGAATGAGTATTAGAATGACGTCCGTGTCTGGAGCGTATCTATACTGTATCTGGAAGTTGAAAATTGAATGAGTATTAGAATGGCATCCGTGTCTGGAGCATATCTGAACTGTATCTGAAAGTTGAATCTGAATGAGTATCAGAATGGCATCCGTGTCTGGAGCGTATCTGAACTGTATCTGGAAGTTGAATCTGAATGAGTATCAGAATGGCATCTGTGTCTGGAGCGTATCTGAACTGTATCTGAAAACTTAAATCTGATTGAGTATCATAATGGCATCTGTGTCTGGAGCATATCTAAACTGTATCTGAAAAATTTGAACATTTGTTAATGGTAGCTGTTAACCTTATCCTGAAAAGGGTAAAATGTTAGCTAAAATGCAAAGTTATGTTGTATGAAATGCATGGTATAATGCATTCGTGTTATAAATGTTTATGATATATGGATGTTGTGATACGTTGGGAGAACTGACTTGAGGTTTTGCGTTTCGTTCGCACTTGTGCGGTTAGCAAGAGTCACCACCGACTTTTCTTTTATCCAAAAGGAAAGGTAAAAAAGCATAGGAAAGACCTTTCGAGAATTTTCTCGGGTTTGAGGGGTAGATTATGAAAAGGGAAGGTGCTAGCACCCATTTCATCCATGGTTTTCCATGGGCTCTTAGTTACTCGTTTAGATCACTTGCTTTTGTTTGATTGTGTGCTTGTGGTGTGGTTTTTGAAAGTATTTTGGAAAGTTTCTTTGTAATGGTTCTCGTCTCTATAAGAACATATACAAAGTTTTGTTTCGAAAAATAGTTCAAAAAGGTGTTTGTGAATCGTGTTTCGAAAAGTGTTTTGAAAATAGGTTTTGCCATGGTTCTCGTATGTAAAATGTTTTTTCTTTTGAAAGTGTTTTGAAATGGAGGTGTAAGTGTGAAAGTTTTTGTCATGAGCAAGCGAGTAACTAAGAGCGAATCTATCTACTCGAAAGGTCTTAAGTTGTTCTTTTCTTCTTACTTTAATGGTGCTATCTTACTATTTATTTGGTAATAAGCCCCATCATTGGATGTAAAGGGTTAGGCGCGGGTCAATTTTACAATCATTGAAAGCAACTTGTGGGACGCTCTAGCAATTTTGTAAGGGACAAGATCGTTTTATCGAAGGAAACATCGAGGGACTATGATCTTTGTTTATCGAAGGGTCATTTGCTAGAGTGTCTCATATTCGAGGGACATGATTGTATTTCCGAGGCAACAAGCGAGGTTACTCTAGAGGTGCGCGTGTGAGAAGTGTGTTGATTTCAAGTTATTTGTTCTTGGATTAGGTCATCTAGCGATTGATTTTTGAATCTTGCCATACATGCCTAGTTACTATACAGTATATGGAAAACAGTAAATTGCGGGAATTGAAATTCTAAGCTATTACAAAAGTATCCGGGAATGGGGATACAATTATTATAAATGGGGATGAATCACATAAAAATAGCAATGTACGAATATCAAATAATACAACCAAATCGAATTGCTGTGCGATTTACTACAAGGCTATGAAAATTTACGAAAATAAAATCAACAAAGTATTAAATGTATGTATTTACTCGAAAAGAGAGAAATAAAATTTATTCTACAAAAGAAAGGTTAAAATTTTATTATTATTCTTTTTTGTACTTTTATTAAATAATTAAAAAAGTTTAAAGAAAGCAAACTAATTAAATTAATGCTTTTTGGTATTTTCATTAAATGCAACAAATTAATAAAAATAAGAGTTTTTTTCTTATAAAAAGGGAAAAAGATAAAAGAAAACTAATTACTAAAAAGATCAAATTAATTTTTACAAAATGAAGTTTTTTTAGAAATCATTAGCATATTATTAACACAAAGAAATAAAACAAGTTAAATTAAATTGAAAAAAGAACAAATGAAAATGGGCTTTAAAGGATTTGGATGAAAGGCCCAAAGGGAAAATAATATTGCCTTGGATGTTTAACAAAACGGAACAAAATAAGGGGTATGCTAGCAATCGTATGGGCTTCAGGTTTGAAACTTAAACAGGCCCAAAGCATTTGCCTAAATGTTGGATTAGGGTAAACAGATAAAATTAGGGTTTGTTGTTCTCTCTCACAGCGGTGCCGCTCTGTTCCGTTCTCTCTCACTTCTCTTTCTCTCGTTCATCCTTCTCACTTAATCGTCCCTATTCGTCCCTGATTCATGAATGAAATGCTTTTTTTTCTGGAAGACCTAGGTTATGAAGTGGAACGTATGTCTAAGGGTTTGACATTGACGCTCATTCTGATCTCCCACCACCCTCAAGTCGCCGGAGCGTTCTCACTCTCACATCCTCACGATTTTCAGTGGTTTCATTCTTGCAAGGTGAAATTCTGTTTTGTTAAGCCTTAAACGATTTTTTATTGTTTCTGTTTTGTTCACGCGTTTTATGTTAACCTATTGTACTACCCATCGCGATGTAGGAAATGTCATGGAGAGGGAAAAGTATCCATACCTGTTGGAAATTCCTGTGAAATGAGAAGGGGAGGTGAGGTGGAACATAGCGCTCCCTGGTGGCCGAAGGCGTAAGGTGGAAGAGATGAAGATGAATAAGTGAGCTCTTTCTGGTAACCTTTTCTTTTTCTATCTTCTTTGAATGATGATGATGATGCTTCTGAGTCTTGATTTATAAGTTTGCTGGATGTTGTTGGCTGATGATTTGATGACTTTTGATTATCTGGGATGATTTTGTGGTTTGTTATGCTTGTTACAGTTTTTTTTTGGAAGTTTGAAAATTGGTTTTGAACTGTTTTATGATTGAACTGAGTTACAGTTTGGTATATTTGGTTAACAGGCTTAGGATTTTTGTTGTTGGGAGGTTTTCTGAGTTGTTCTTGCAGGTTTGTCTGAAAATGTTTTTTTTGAGATTTGAAAAACTGTTTTTACATTCTGGGATGTTGATGGCAGTTCTGAGTGATGATTTTGACAGTTTGTAGGTTTTGTGGTTATGGTGATTTTGTATGTTTGGTCTTGTTAACAGGTTTTGATTGTTTGAACTTGGTTATGCAGTTTTGGCTGTTTGGTCTTGTTAATAGTTTTGGTTGTTTGGTCTTGTTAACAAGTTTTGGCTGTTTGAACTTGTTAACAGGTTTTGGTTGTTTGAATTTGTTAACAGGTTTTTGGTTGTTTGAACTTGTTAACAGGTTTTTGGTTGTTTGGTCTTGTTAACAGGTTTTGGTTGTTTGAACTTGTTAACAGGTTTTTGGTTATTTGAACTTGTTATGTTTTGGAGGTTGATGGTAGTTTGGTGTTTCTTTGACAGTTTTTTTGTGAGGAGCCCTTCTGTTGTTGAAATTTATGAGTTTTATAAAATGTTCTCCTCCCTTTTTTTCTTGCAGTTTTTCTACTGTTATACTTGCTTTTCTCTTTGACAGCCTGTGGGAAGGATGGCCAAGCTATACCTTTTGTGCAGTTCCAACAAAATAGGTGACCTCTTTCCTCTCTCTCCTCTCTCAGTGATAAAAGCAAAATGCTTTTTCACCTTTTTCTGAAAAGTTTGCCAAAATCTTGGAAAGTGATGAAAAGGCTTATTGAAACAAGCCCCTTGCTTGTTGTTTGGTTTACCATAATGCTGTACTTTCTTCTTGCCTTGCTACTGTCTAGTTTGCTGCATTGTACTTGTCTAGTTACTTGCCATGCTGCATTGTTTAGCCATTGGGCCTTGTTCTGGCTATTTAGACAGCTTGCTTAGACAGTTTGCTTAGACAGCTTGCTGCATGTTTGCTTGTACTTTGTCCAATTTTCTTGCTTGTATTGCTTGCACTGCTGCATCCAGTCTGTATTTTGGCTGCTGTTTAGTTTGTCTTTGGACAATTGCTTGCATTCTTTAATTGGACAACTTTGCTTGCATTTTTCTTTTTCTTTTTGTGAACCAAGAAGAGTAATCTTCTTGTGATTTGCAAAGAGAAAAATAAAAACGTGATGAATTAAAAATTGCCCTCTGATTGTAAATGGCAAACTTTAATGATGAACACATTTTTTCTTTTGAAGATTTTTATTCATGTCCAATTAACTGTGCTAATTATTTTTCTGTCTTTCTTTCATGTGAGCGCAAACTGGATGGTGGCACAACAGAGGAAGCAAGAGATTCTTTGACATGCATGGAAGAAATGGAAGCTTAGTCATCCTTAGGCTTAGACTTTTCCTTGTAATTTAGATAGAAATACTCAAATAATTGTACTAATTTATTTTTTCAAATACAATAAGTTGTAAAACTTAAAGCATTTAAATAATAAATTGTATTGTAACAATTTTTGAAGTAAATGAAAAAAAAGTCTTATGAGGTATCCTGATGTCCATTAAATCCTTTACTGTCAATAACTCACAATTTTCTCCTCGCATCTTCACTAGTTCTTTAAGATTCCTGATTAAGATAATTGAAACTGTATTCCAATAATTCCAACCAAGATAACTTAAATTCCAGTGATCATGTAATCTCGCCATTGCATTCCAAATGAACACGCACTGTGTATTTCTCAAACAAATGTTTATTCCATAAACAAACAAATACTTATTCCATTAACAAGCAAATGTCTTAACAGACACAAATTATCTGGTTAACCTGGATCAAACAAAACATGAATGTTCCAAATGACAGTCTTAGATCCCGTCTCTTGTCCCAAATGAACATGCCTTGAGAACAAACAGTAAGCCTTCAGTAAACTTGAAAAAGCATGAAAACATGTGAAAGCCAATTGGATCTTTGTGAATTCATTTCTTCTGAGAACTGCAAGTAAAAAACCCTAATTGCTGATTTACTGCCATAGGAGAAAATCTGTCTGATTGATTCCTGAGTCAATCTTAAATATTTGAGAAAACCTAGGGTTGTGCTTTCTATGAAAAATGGGAGGGCAAATTTTGGGGTACAACAGCTGCCCCTGTTCAATCTGCTTGAACCTGAAGAGTTAGATCGGCGAGTTTGTCGTTCGTGACTCGAAGGTATAAGATGATTGGACACTAGAGTGCCCGTAAATTTGCACTCGTCAAAGTATAGTTGAGGGAATGGGCTTAAAGATGCCATTTGGAGACGTGACAAAATCTTGTCAGAGATGGGCTTAAAGATGCCATCCAAGAATGTTTGTTGAATTGTATGTTATAAGTCGAAATAATGAGTATCAGAAAGGTATCCGTATCTAGAACGTATCTAAGCTGTAACTGTGTTTGAATCTGAATGAATAACAGGATGACTTCCGTGTCTGGAGTGTATCTGTATTGGATCTGAATCTGAAATCTGAATAGGCGACATAATAGCATCCGTGTCTGGATCATCTCTGAGCTGGGGAAAAAGTCAGAATAAGTGACATCAAGGCTACCGTGTCTGGAGCGTATCTGGACTGTATCTGAATCTTGTATTTGAATAAGCGACAAAATAACATCCGTGTCTGGAGTATCTCTGAGTTGTATCTGAATAAGCAATAGAATAACATCCGTGTCTAGAGCATCTCTAAGCTGTTTTATGAGCTTTGAATCTGAATAAGCAAATAGAATAGCGTCCGTGTCTGGAGCATCTCTAAGCTGTTTTCTGATTGTATATTGGTAGATTGTTAATCTTATCCTGAAAAGGGTAAAATATTAGCTGAATCACAAAGTTATGTTGCATGAAATGTATGATGCAATATATGTGTTTTATCAATGTTTATGATATATGATTGCAATGTATGCACATGTAAGCTGATTAGCTGTCTTGCTGAGGAAAATAAATCCTTGATAGCTGGAGATAATAAAATCCTTGACTACTGCCAGGGAAAATAAATCCATGACCGCCGCTGGAGATTTAAAATCTTTGACAACTTCTATGGGGATGTGAGAATCCTTTATGACCTTCCTGGGGATATAGGGATCCTTCAAGTCTTGAAGTTGGAGGATGACAAACATTCTGTTGTGAGAGTAATGTCAAACTGCTTGAGAAATTTGCTTGGGAAATCCAGAGAACTTTTGAAGACTTCTAATGGGGTTAAATAATGAGAATCCTTACTCGACTGGGAAATAGGGAAAACTCTGGCAATCTCTACCGGGGATCAATCAAAGGAGAACCTTGATCTGTTGGAGAATAAGGAAGGCTCTGATGGCTCCTGCGGGGAATTAAGAATGAGAATCTTCAATCTGCTGAGGAGTGGTGAATGAGAATCTTCGATCTGCAGAGGATTAAAAATTCTGACAAATTCATGCTGGGGAGTAATGAAGACTTTGGCAACTTCACTGGGGAATCAAGAATGAGAATCTTCATTCTATTGGGGAGTAAAAACTCTATGGGGAAGAAGGCTTCCTATTGGGGAGTAAGTGAAAACTCTGGGGGAAATTAGGAGTTTGGGTTATATGCCAATCTATTGGGAGTCAAGAATGAGAATCTTCATTCTGACGGGGACATCAGGAGTTTGGGTGTATACCAATCTACTGGGAGTCAATAATGAGAATCTTCATTCTGAAGGGGATATCAGGAGTTTGGGTGTATGACAATCTACTGGGAGTCAAGGATGAGAATCTTCATTCTGACGGGGATATCAGGAGTTCGGGTGTATGCCAATCTTCTGAGAGTCAAGAATGAGAATCTTCATTCTGACGGGGATATCAGAAGTTTGGGTGTATGCCAATCTACTGGGAGTCAAGAATGAAAATCTTCATTCTGACGGGGATATCAGGAAGTTTGGGTGTATGCCAATCTACTGGAAGTCAAGAATGAGAATCTTCGTTCTGACGGGGATATCAGAAGTTTGGGTGTATGCCAATCTACTGGGAGTCAAGAATGAGAATCTTCATTCTGATGGGGATATCAGGAGTTTGGGTGTATGCCAATCTTCTGGGGTTTCAAGAATGAGAATCTTCATTCTGTTAGGGATATCAGGAGTTTGGGTGTATGCCAATCTACTGAGGAGTCATCCTAGGTTGGGGATAAAAGTTAACTGTTATCTGGTTGATTTCCAGGCTTTAAGGTAACTTGCTTGGGAATTGGAGAAACCAGATGATTTCCGCTGTGGCTTGATAGTTTCAGCTCCGCTGGGGATTGGTAGTTGGTAGTCTCATCTCCGCTGGGGATCTTAATGACATGCTGATTTGATTGTGTATGGAAATGGGCTTAAAGATGCCATCCAAAGGTGATAGTTGACGGAAAGTTTGAACTGGATCTAAACAGAGAATGAATCAGAATAAACCGTTGAGAGATTTATCTGTTGAGAGATTTTATCTGAGACAGCAAAATTAGAGTAAACCGTTGAGAGATTTATCTGACACAGCAAAATCTGGAATATCTTCAACTGAAATAAGAATCAGGGAGATCTTAGTGTCGATCTGACTGAGCCAGAGAAGGTCTTGAATTAACTTTGACTGGATAAGAATCAGAAAAATCTTAGAACTGAATTAACTGAGCCAGACGAAAGTCTTGGAATATCTTCAACAGATGTCGGGGAAAATAAATCCTGGACTACTGTTGAAGGGGAAAGTTGAATGAACTACTATCTGGTCGTGGTCCAGGCTTCATAGCTTGAACTTTGTGAGAATTTGATTGCATCTTTCTTGAAAGGTAAAGGTTAGTTGCATGACATATATCAAACAAAGATTTTCTCAAAATAAATGAGATTGCATTGTATGATGTCCTGATGTACGGATGTGTAATGTTTTCAAGACGACCTCTCGCTGGGGAAAATAAATCCCGAATTGGTGATGGAGAAAAGAGTTGAATTCTTCATTTCTGATAGTGAAAAATCTGGCGAATTCAATGGGAAAAATTCTCAGGAATTCTTGAGGTCGACTTAGCTGGGAAGAGGTTATTGAAACTCTGACTGGGAGTCCTCTTATGAGAAGGATTTTGGAGAGATTTGTCACTGCCCCAAGTAGCGAGTGTTTATGGCTTTTCTAGGAAATGTTTGACTGTATGCAACCCTTTGTTGGGATTGACGTTCAATGCCCCAAGTGACGGGGACAAAGGCTTGCCCCTGGTTACTCTGCACTTTGAGAGATTTCTTGAAATCTTGAATGGACTGCCCCAGGTGTACTGGACAATGACATGTCATGTCCCTTTGTTGATAGGAGATTTTTGCAACGGAAGTGTCATCCCACTTGAAGTGATTTTCCTCACTGAGAGAGCTTTCGTTCATCGGATATTCACTGTGTGAATTTCTTCGCTGTCAAACAAAAATCCATATGCAAACAACAATATTCAAATAATGCAAAGTTTATGCTTGTCTTGAAATTTTGAAAAATGCGTTTTTTAGCAGAAAACTTTTATAAGAAAAATTCAACTCAAGATTTAGAGGAAAGCCTTACAGAAGTCAGGATACCTTTTGTAACAATATGCTTTCGAACTAACCCATGCTTCAATTAGGACTTTTGAAAGGTTGTAACGTGGCTTGGTTCACGGTTTAAGAAACAAAGGATAAAGGCTCAAAGTATATTTGTACCCACCCGCTCTTCGTGATGTTCTTCAGTCTTAAACTCAGTTAACTGCGCGTTAAACTCCAATTGATTCTGGAACGACATTTTGGTGATGATTCAAATAAGTTGAGCTTGTTGGAAGGCAGTCATTTTTGCAACATTATTTTTGTTGAGGATTTGTAGTGACCTCTTTCTTTTTTTATTTATTATCCCTAATTTTTGCCTGACTGTTCCTGTTTTCGAGATTACAGTCAGCAGGATGCCCCAGCTTTCTTAAGCCTCCTTTGTAGGTTTTGGCTTAGTGGGATTTTTTTTGAGAGATAATGACTGCCTAGGTGATAAGGAACCATCACTGTCTTTTGATTCCAAAGGAAAGTTTTTGATGTCATTCATTTTATTACAAGATGAGAGTTTTGCGACTTTAATGTGCGTTTGAATTAACTGAGAGACTACCCTGCCCCAGGTTTGATTGAAAGGTTTCAATTTATGTTTAAAATAGAAAACTTCTACTTCTTTGGCTTGAAGGGGTTGACTAGGGATTATCTTCCTTATAACTCTAGTGTTTACGATGTGAAAGAAACGCATGTACATCGTCAACAAGGTCTGTCCAAAAGAATACTGTATGAGATTATGGCATTGTTTTCGTCATCCTCCCTCTAAAGACTTGTAACTTTTAGCAAGAGTTAAATGTCATAGAGAAAGTAGGAAGCATAATTCAAGAATAGTGAAAACGAATGGATGAATTCAAGACAAACATATGCAATGCATTAATGAAACAGAGTTTGACATCAACAAATAATTGTTTGAATAACAAAAGAAATTACAACTTTGAAAATTCAAATGAAACAAAAGTCTCTTAGTTCGAACTTGTCATTTTAGGTGGATAACCCTCAGCGGAAGATTTTCATCTGGCCATCCGGCATGAATTTCACCACTCCTCTGTCAATCAAGTCTTGGATCTTGTTTTTTAAAGCCCAACAGTCGTCGGTGTCATGTCCAGGACTATAGGAGTGGTATACACAAAATGCGTTGGGGTGATAGCCAGGAGCAGAGGTATTGGGATTCCGAAGAGGATCCTTTAAAACCGTTAGATTGACCTCCAACAAGCGTTCCAGTACTAGAGATAATGGTATGTCAGTCTTAGTGAAATGTCTTCCAGATGTATTTTGCTTACGTCGATTACTCTGTTGACGCTGGTGAGGTTGTTGTTGGGCTTGTGACCCTGAAGCAAGCTGGGGAGCCTTCCCCTTGTCTTCTTGTCTCAAAGGAGGTTGAATGATGACTTGATATTCAACCCTAGTTGTTTGCCCCACTTGGTTATCTTGAAGCAGTTTGTTGATGAGGACCTTTAGCTCCTATTGTCCTTGAGCCAGGTTTTGAATGAGAGCCATCTGGCCCACCAGTTGTCCCATCATCTGGATCTTCATTGTTGCCAACTCAATCTATAGCCCTTCCAACTGATCATTTCTGATGCCGCTTGGATTCCCTAGGACCATGCCCCTTGTGAGGAGAGCTTTCATTTCTTCTTGCCCCTGGGACATGTTCAAGAACATTTCTTGAAGTTAAGCGTTTTGAGCCTGGATATCTTCGACAATCCTCTCTAGAGCCATCTCTACTAAAATAAACAGTAGGAGAATAAGGAGACCTGAAATGGAAAACCTGTCATGATACGATGCATGATATGTGGATGCATGTTTTCAAGGATCTCGCGAGTTAAACACAAGAAAATGTTTGAGGTTGAACTTCCATCAACATCTTTGATTGGAGAACTTTGCATTGGTGGATGTCTTTCCACGAGAATCAAGCTCACCATGTCAAGTGGGTCATAGCCCTTGATTCAAGTTGTTGTACTTGATCTTTGACGGTGTTTGTTTAGAGGAAGATGAATCCTCTTGCCCTTTGGTAGACGTCTGGTTCAACGTGACCCTGCATCAAAGACCCTCGAGATCCTTGAAATGGTTATTGAAAATTCTATGGTATGATGTTATGATGTTATGTACAAGTATGAAAAAGTAAGCAAGTGTATATACAGATAATCACATTCACACAAGGCAAACCAGTCCTTAGGTTTAGGATTGCATGGGGTTTGTAGATAAGTACCCTCTTGAAATTAGTTGGCTCAACCTGTCCTATAAATAATAACCGGGTTCTAAGGAGCTCAATATCACTGGATTATTTTCTGTGTTCATTGTTTCAGTTTAGCCACTTTACTGGCGACCGAAATATTCCAAGAAAACAACCCTCAATGAGTGTAGTATCGAGTATCTACCAACTTCGGACTACACCAAAGCCGGTCATTTCACTACCCCTAAAAAAGGCCAAGATGGTCAAGTAAGGTTCTAAGAGTTCATTGGTGCTTAATGATATCACTCAACGGCCCCGTATTCTCTTTGATTGACTCAAAGGCTACCGGTACCCACAAATATGTCACACTAACGTAGCCACTGCTTTAACCATGTCGGTATACCCCGCACAGTTCCCTTATAGTTTATTGCTACTTACCTAAAAGGTGTCCCCAAATCTGGGTGTAGGATTTAAAACAAACCCAAACAAGGAACCCAACATGTAAAGCAATCAAGGCAAACAAGATAAGCATGCAAAGGTGATCTAGAACCCTAAGGTAACCCCACTTTTAGAATTTCTATCCCCAGCAGAGTCGCCAGTTCTGTGATACACTGGGAGAACTGACTTGAGGTTTTGCATTTGTGTTCGCAATTATGCGGTTTAGCAAGAGTCGCCACCGACTTTTTATTTTATCCAAAGGAAAGGTCAAAAAGCACAGGAAAGACCTTTGAGATGTTTTCTTGGGTTCGGGGGGTAGATTATGAAAAGGGAAGGTGCAAGCACCCTTTTCATCCATGGTTTTCCATGGGCTCTTAGTTACTTGTTTTAAATCACTTGCTTTTGCTTTTCAATTGTTTGAAATGGTGCTTTGTGTGTGTGGTTTTGAAAATGCTTTGAAAAAGAGGCCTTGTCTAGGCAACCTTTGTAATGACTCTTGTTTAAATATATACAAAGGTGTTTGTCTTTTTGAAAATATATTTCAATGTTTTAAAAGTTTGTTTTGAAATTGTGTTGTGATGTGTGTTTGAAAGTAGCAAGGATGTTTTGCAAGCTTTTGATCAAGTAACTAAGAGTTGTCTACCCTATTTTACTCAAAGATCTTTCTTATGTTTTTAACCCTTTTGACAGTGTTATTTCACCATTGCATTTGGTGAACAACCTTGTGTTAGGATGTTAAACGGGACGGGCGCGGGTCATCCCGTACAATCATTGAAAGCAACTTGTGAGACGCTCTAGCAATTTTGTAAGGGACGAGATCATTTTATCAAAGACAACATCGAGGGTCATCGAGGGACTACGATCTTTGTTTATCAAAGGGGCATTTGCTAGAGTGTCTCATATTCGAGGGACATGATTGCATTTTCCGAAGCAACAAGCGAGGTTACCCTAGAGGTGCAAGTGTGCATTGTGTTTGTCATTTTCATGCATTTTGTCTTGTATTTAGGTCATCTAGCGATTGATTTTGAATCTTTCCATACACGCCTAATTACTATACAGTATATTTGAAAGCAATAAATTGCGGGAATTAAAAGTCTAAGTTATTACAAGAGTATCCGGGGATGGGGGTACAATTATTTACAAATGGGGATGAGTCTCATAAGAATAATAATGTCCAAATATTATGTGTTACAACCAAATCGAATTATCGTAATTCAACATAAATTATAACAAATTATAAAATAAGGAAAATCAATAAATTATGAGATGCATGTGTTTATTTACAAATAAACAAATAAAATTTAACCTAAGAACGATTAAGTATTATTATTATTGTGTTTTATTAATTGTGAAAAGAAAAGTTTCAAAGAAAGAAAAATTACTTAAATTAAAGTTTCTATTATTTTTGTATTTTTATTAAATGTAACAATTATTTAAAAAAAAGAAACTATATCAAAACAAAATTTTAATACATTATTTGTTTTTATCATTAACAAAAGAAAAGAAAACAATTTATTTAGAATGAAATTAATTAAAAGAGTATTGGTTTAAAATAAAATAAAAGAAATTAAATTTAAAAAAAGGGTGGGCTTAAGAATTTATTAGGGATTAAGCCCAAATAAAAAAGGAACAAAAAGCCTGAATGGATGAAAATGGGGGGTACGCTGGCCAAAAGTGTGGGCTTAAGGAAATTTTTTGGGGCGGCCCAAATGAAAGTTTGTACAACGTTTTGTTAGGGGTTTGACATTTTAGGGTTTGTTGTTGGCTTTGCAGCGACGCCCCCTTTTGCTCTCTTCTTTCTCTTCTTTCTCAGTCACGATGCCTCGATCCTCTCCCTAAACCAAGCTACCAGAGCGCCACCCTCTCCCACTCTCTCATCCTCTCACAGTGGTCCACGGTTTTGGTTCTTAAATGGTACGATTTGTTTTACTCGCGTTTTACAGTTTTGTTTGCTTTGTATGTTTTTTGCTTGCATGTTTTAATCCATGGCGTTTATGTGTTTGATATGCAGTAAAGTTTTGGAAAAAGAAATTGTACCTTGAGAGATTCGTTTCTGGAAAATGGAGGGAGAGGGATGTGAGACGGAGGCGCTCCTTGGAGGCTAGGGGGCGGAGGGAAAAGATGATGTTTTGCTTCGGGTATCTCTTTTCTTGACTTGTTAATGATGAACTTGATTCTGGAACTTATTGCTTGATTTTGTTGATGATGAACTTGATTTCTGAAACTTGTTTTGCTTGATTTTGTTGATGAACTTGATTATGAAACCCTGCTTTTTGCTTCAAAGACTCTGCCCTCTCTCTTGGCTTTTGATGGTTAATGATGAAATCTGCTTCTGAAACTGTTTGTTCTTCTTTTCTTGAAATGTTAATGATGATACATTTCTGAAACTTGTTGTTTTTTTTGATTTTGTTAATGATGAAAGAATTCTGAAAACTTGTTTTCTTTTGCTTCTGAAACTCTTCCTCTTTCTTATTGGCTTTGATGTTGATGGTTAATGGATTGGATTGTTTATGATGATATGAGAATCTGAAAGTTGTTTGACAAAAGTTCTGAAACTTTGTTGTTGAAGCTTTTGAAACTCTGTTTTTGAATATGATGTTTGATGATGAGAAACCTCTGAAAACTTGTTGGTTTGTTTGGAAAACTTGATGCTTTGTTGGCTTGTTTGACAAGCTTGATGATTTGTTGGTTAGTTTGACAAACAAGCTTGATGATTTTGATTCTGAAACTGTTTGTTCTTGGCTTGTTTGTAGTTTATGGTTTTGCAGTTTGGAACTGCAGGTTGGATTGTTGTTTGGCCAAGCAGTTTGGGCAAGTTTTCAAGTAGTGTAGGTTTTGGATTGCAGGTTTTGTTGTGTTTTTGAGCAAGTTGGGCTTGTTTTGTTTGTCTATTGTTTGTTGCAGGTTTGAGCAAGCTGGGCAGGCTTGCTTGGTTTGTCACAGTTTGTGTGACTTGCTGTAGGCTTGGTTGTTCTACAGGTTTTTGCTATATTTGCAGGTTGCTTGTGATTTTGCAGTTTGAACTGCAGATTTTGGCAAGCAGGTTGAGAAGCTTGGTTGGTTTGTGGTTTGAACTGCAGGCTTTTGCTTATTTTCAAGTTGTGCAGGTTTTTTTGGCCAAGTATTTTTCTTCTCCCTTAGACTGTTATGCAGCCCTTTTGTTTTATATCTCTTTGTTATTAGACTTGTGACAGCCTGCTTTAGCCAAACTGCAAACTTTTCACAAAAGGTCCTCTCTCTCTCTCCAATAAGCACTTTTGCTTTGTTTATTATATTTTTCTGAAAAGTTTTCCCCCTGGGAAATGATGATGGTTTTGACAAGTCTTTGACTTGTGAATTGGTTTTTCTCTGCCTTTGCCTGCTATTTTCTGCTGTACTTTCTGTACTTGTATGCTTTTCTGACTGCATACTTTCTGCATTGTACTTGGTAACTTCCAATTGCTTTGTAACTCAGTTTGCTTTAGTTGCTGACTTTGTATAGTTTTTATGCTTGAAATGTTACTTTGTATGCCATATTTAGCAATGCATATTGACTTGTTTTGCAACTCAGTTTGCTTTGCTTTAGTATGCTTTGGTTACTGCCTTTGCAATGTTGTGCAATGCTTAGACAGTTTGAAATTTGGCGCCTTGGTTTGCCTTTGCAATGCCTATGTTTTTGCATTTGAACCAATTGTATGCTTGTATCTTTTACTTTTCTCTTTGTGAACCAAGAAGAGCGATCTTCTTGTGATTTGCAAAGAGGAAAATAAAACATGATGAACAATAACTCACTGATTCCGGGCGGCAAACTTTAATGATGACTTTCTTTTCTTCCTTTTCTGCTTGAAAAAAACTAACTGTACTAATTTCTTTTTATTTTTCTTTTTCAGGTGAATGCAACTTGGACGGCGATAAAGCAGTGGGAACCAAAGACCTTGAGCATGGGAGCACTTGAAGCTTAGGAGATTTAGGCTTAGAAATAGATAGACTTTTCTCATTTGTTGTAAACATTTATTTCTTTTTTAAAAATACTATAAGTTGTAAAAACTTACAATATTCAGAAATAATAAATTATCTTTTTGTAACAATATTTGAAAATGAATAAAAAAGTCTTTATCCAAAAGAAATATTTCTACTGTCAAATATCTTTCAATTTTTCCTTTTGCCTCTTCACTTTTTTTATTTAGGATTCCTGATTAAAAATAACTGAAATTGCATTTCAGCATTTCCAATACAGATAACTTAAAATCCAAGTAATCCCTAAAAACTCTGCAATCCCATAACTTTGCATCAGCATTCCAAACACAATACGCTTTGTATAATAAACAAGCAAGCATTCCATTAACCAGCAAACCTTTCACTCCACTAACAAGAAGATGCCTTAATGTTCCAAACAAAAGTCTCAGCCCTTATCCCAGATAATCAGGCTTCAAGAACAATCAGTTGACCTTTCAACAAACTTTGAAAAAAAGTGAAAGCAATGTAACAGTAAACTGAATTTCTGTGGATTCAATTTCTTCTGAGAAATGCGAGAGAAAACTTGATTCTTGATTTACTACCAAAGAAAGGTCTGTTTGATCAATTCCTGAGCCAATCTTAAAAATCAGAGAAAAACCCTAGGGTTGTGATTTCTTGTGAAAAAGGGAGGGCAAATTTTGGGGTACAACACTTTGCCTTTCCCATCTTGATTGTCTTTCTCACCGGATGTCGTTGCAACGTCTAAGGCCCTCCTTGTTTGCCCTTGGAATCTTCTTCGTATTCTTTTTCTTCTCTTCAGCCAGCAAGGTCTTCAACTCCTCTTGTCTTTTGGCTAGAGTTTAAAACAACTGTTGAAATTATGCATTATGATCTTGGAGGTCCTTCACCGTTTGCTCGAGATCCATCTTACTGAAATAAACAGTAGAGAGATGAGGAGACTTGTTGCAAGAAACCTGCTTATGTTATGATGAATGGTAAATGCATATGCAATGATTTCAAGGATTTTAAGATTCAAATTTGTTTTAGACAAAAAGGAAACACACGTTATATTAATAAATTAAAGATTGAGTACATCAGTGCCTCCTTGGAAAAAACAAATACAAAAACTCTAAGATAGAAAGGTAGTACGCATCCTCTTTGGTGCGATGTAGGCATTCAGAGTCTGCTCCTCATGAAGTTGCTTAGTGAGTTCCAAAACCTTCTTCTCGCTAGCGTAGAATTGGGCTTCGAAAGCATCTCGCCCCCCCCTGAGTTGTATCCAATCTCTTTGTAGGTATTCAAGAGAGGTGGGCATGTCAAGATGTAGGATAGTGTGTGGAATATCTCCTTCCATAACAGGCTCAATGATTACCAGGAGAATAGAGGGATAAGGCATCATAAGACTTTGATCACGAGTTCATACCCATTTGAGGTAAGGCTCAAGAGAGATGTAATTCTTATGCCCTAATGTCTTGCTATCTACCTTGTTCAACATCCTCCAAGCTCGGATAAATTTCTGGCGAAGATCTTGATTGTCGTTCTCGTAGTCAAATACCAAACCTTGAATGAGCATCTCATGCGGGCCATCCCTTCAGGCGTAACCAAACTGTCTTAAGGCTAAGCAGGGGTTGTAGGTGATACCTCCCCTAATGTCAAGTAAAGGGACATTAGGGAACTCTCCACAACGGTCGACAATAGTAACATTCTCTATGGATCGGGAGCACCAATGAATGTCTGAATGTTTGAGTGTCATCGACCTTTGTGACCACCTTGAACCTTGCTCGTTCTTTAATATAGATTGGGGAAGATGCGAAATAAACAATCTTGCCAAGAGAGGAGTACAACACATAAGGACACCTCTTTTCCTCATAGTGCGAGTGTGAAAAGAATGTAGGATGTCCCCTAGAAAAGTAGGCACGAGTTGCGGGATATGAAGATTTTGACGGTGTTCACATCTATGAGTTGGTCAAGATTTGGAAACAAAACCATCCCATAGATTAGGAGAGCCACAATTTCATCAAAATATTGCAGATCCAAAGAGTTCCAAGAGTTCTGGGCTTTCTCAAACAAGAACTTTGCTAGGAAACCCTTGACACCACTCCTTGTTTCCCAATGAGTTGTGACATCAGATGATTGCAAGTGTAGAGCTTGAGCAATTTCTTATGGCTTTGGGTCTCTTTCCATACCATTGAAAGGTACTTGATTGAGAATGGGAATCCTCAAGAGTTGAGAGAATTCTTCCAAAGTAGGCACAAGTTGATAGTCGGGAAATGTGAAGCAATGGTGTAAAGGATCAAAGAACTGAAAGAGCACCTTCACCATGTCCTCATCTGTGTTGGAGGTGACCAAGTTGAGTAGGAGACCATGTATCTCGGTGAATGGAGAGTTTTCTGGAATCCTTGAAGCTAGTTCCTTAAGTTGTGGAGGGATCCTTACAAGGTTGACTTGAATAATTTTCCTGCGAAGAGAATCCATATCCTACAAAACAGAACAAAGATAAATCCTAAGATCCTTGAAATGGTTAGTGAATGTGTATGACGTTATGATGTTCATGATGTTATGTATAAGTATGTATATGCAAACAAAGCAAACAAGTCCTTAGGTTTAGGCTTGCATGGAGTCTCATAGGTAAGTACCCTCTTGAAGTCTAGTTGGCTCAAACCTGTCCTAGTAATAGTAACCGAGTTCTAAGGAGCTCAATATCACTGGTTTTTTTTCTTGGTCATTGTTTCAGCACAAGCCTCTTTAATGGCGACCGAAATATCCCAAAAAACCAAACCTCAATGAGTGTAGTATCGAGTATCTACCAACTTCGGACTGCACCAAAGCCGCTCATCTCACTACATCCTAAAGGCCAAGTTGGTCAAGTAAAGGTTCTAAAAGTTCATTAGTGCTTCATGACATCACTCAGCGGCCCCGTATTCTCCTTGATTAACTTAAGGGCTACCGGTACCCACAAATATGTCGCACTAATGTAGCTATTGCTTAGACCATGTCGGTATACCTCGCACAGTTTCCACAATGTATTGCTACTTACCTATAATATTTCCCAAATCCGGGTAGAGGATTCAAACCCAAACAAAGAACCATAATGTAAAGTATACAAGTCAAACAATGAAAGCAAGTAAATGTGATCTAACCCTAAGGTAACCCCACTTTTAAAATACTCCCCAACAGAGTCGCCAGTTCTGTGATACGGTGGGAGTACTGACTTGAGGGTTTTGCGTTTTATCGCAAATGTTGCGGTTAGCAAGAGTTACCACCGACTTTTCTTTTATCCAAAAGGAAAGATGAACAAGCATAGGAAAGACCTTTGAGATGTTTTCTTGAGTTCGGGGGGTAGATTATGAAAAGGGAAGGTATTATCACCCTTTTCATCCATGGTTTTCCATGCGCTCTTAGTTACTTGCTAGATCACTTTCTTTTTGTTTGAAAATTGTGCTTGGTGTGGTTTTTGAAAGTATTTTGTAAAGAGGCCATTGTTTAGGCAATCTTTGTAATGATTCTTGTTTGTAAGAATGTATACAAATATCTTTGATCTTTTGAAAATGTTTTCAATTTTGTAAGATGTTTGAAAGTGTAGGTGATTGTTTTGAAAATAGCAAGGATGTTTATTTGAAATTGAGCAAGTAATTAGGAGCATTCTACCTACTCAAAAGTCTTTCTTGTTCATTTTCCTTTTCCTTTGACATTGTTACCTTACCATTGATTTGGTAAGTAACCCTATCTTTGGATGTAAACGGGACGGGTGTGGGTCATCGTATAACCATGATTAGCAATGTTGCAAGGTAGCTTAGATAGCGTCATCGAGGAACTATGATCTTGTATTTACTTGTTTTTGCTAAGATACCTTATATGCGTAATATGGCCATTTTGTATAAGGCAACCAAGTGGAATAACCCTAGGGGTGCTTGTGTGCAAATGTATTATTTTCATGCTTGTTTTTGTCTTGAATTAGGATTTTCTAAGTATTGGTTTTAGTCTTTCCATACAAACCCTAATTACTAACATGTTATATATAAAAGCGATAAATTGCGGAATTTAAAGTTACTACGCTATTACAACATTGTTGGGGAGGGGGTGTACAAATTGAATGGGGATTGCAAGAATTTTAAACCTAATTAGTCTATTATAACCATATTGAATTGGTATTGATGTATAAGGAAATAAATACATAAAAAGTACAAAATGGATAAATGTACAAAAAATGCAAAATGTAAAGAAAATGGGTCTTTGTTTGATTTTCATGAGAAAAAGGAAAATTGTCTTAACCTAATTAATTAAAGAAAATAATTAATTAAACTTAAATTTATTAAGAAAAGATTTTAAATAAAACCCTAGTTCTATTAATTGATTAAAAGAAAATAAGTTTAAGAAAAATATTTTTTTTGTATTTTTATCTTGAAAATATTTATAACATTATAAAATAATTTTGGCCCTTTTTTACATATAAATGAATATATTTTAATAGGTGTAAAAAGAAAAATAAATATTAACCTAGTTTTAATTTAATTTACAAGATGATTTGTAAAAAAATAAATAAAGTATAGTTAATAAAAATATTTTTTGTGAGAAAAATAAAATAAACTAAGTTAAAATAAAAATCTAATTTTTTTATGATTTCTAATATTAGTAAAACATAATTAAGAAAACAAATGAAATAAAAATAGGAAAATAAAAATAAACTGGGCCAGGGGTGCAATTAGGCTACAGGGGGGTTAGTAAGCAAAAAAACAAAATAAAACAGGCCCAAGAAGGCCCAACGCGTGCAAAAAGAAAAATAAAAAAACAAAGAAAATGCGAAAAAACCAAAAGGTTACCACTGGGGCTCAAACCCAGGTCCCAAAGGTTACAGACGCACGCTTCTACCACTGGGGTGGCTATACATCCGTTAATATAAGCAAAATAATAAATATATGAGGCAAAATGCGCCCTGATGACTTCATCTTCAACCTTCAGCCAGACCAACTGTAACTTGCTTATTTCTCATCAAAAATGAAAACTGTAAACATGAAACTTGTAGCAAATTTCCTCACGGATTCAGAAATGTAAAGCATTAAAACTATAGATCAAAGATAAGCATGAATTTTAATGGTCCTAATCTGAACCCTAAAAATCTCAGAAATTTCAGTTTCAAAATTCTCTAAGCTCAAGCAAAATTAATGGAAACTATGGACATGGTTAGCTTCAGGGAAATGATATCTACATGTTTTGTTCACAAATAAAATATTGATGATGCCTGTATGAAGAGTTCAAAGTTTAGAAAACTTACCTCAAAATTGGAAATCATGTTTTGAGTTTGAGCTTGTTTCAAGTGATGGTGATGATCAGGTTAGCTTCCTTGAGGTCCCAGGAAGCTAATGCAATGATTAGCTTGAGCAACGGGTGGATGAAATGGTCTGGAGAAGTCAATATACAGAGCTCTGTTTTTGGAAATGGAGGATGGTGTTAATGGTGTTACAGTTCTATAACAGGGTGTGTGATCAACTCTATATGATGTTTAGAAACTTTAGAAACCAAAAGGCCAAGAAACGCACGAGTAGATTATGAGTTTCAAGTTTTTGGTCAGTTTATGTGAAAATGGAAGTGTGAAGTGTGATTTTAAGTTCTAGGTCTTTTCAGTGGTCAAGCATTCGTGTGTTTGTGTCAAATGGTTTGTGTATGTTTAAACAAAAGTGTTTGAGTGCATTGGCAAGTCAGAAGTACAAGTTCTTAGCTTTTGGCTAGGTTACTTGATTTTGAAGAGAAGAGGGAAACACGTTTCAAGAAGAGGTACAAGCATGGGATAGGTGATTGTAAGTGTTTGAAACATTTCTCATGAGTTATAGGACCTATTTGATCAGAAGAGAATAAGTGCAAGGCTCAAGAACAAGTTTTATACAAAAAGTCACTTTATCAAAATGGCAATGTAACCTTTCTTCCAAAAATGGATATAAAGCATGTCCATGCATTGAATGCTTGAAGTGAGGCCTCTAACAGCTGTGTAAACCATTAATTATGGAGTGCCCTAAAAATTTTGGAGCCTACAAAGTAGTGTTTATGCAGCATAGTTTAAATTTGAATTTTGTTCATCACTAAAATGACTTGTAATTAAAGTGATAAAACCCTAACTTCATCTCTTCGATTCTCCCTACTCAAGAATGATCTCAAGGAGTTCTTGGACATTTTTGAAAGTTTGAAATGTACTCTACAACCCATATTTGAATTGCTTTTGAAGATTCCCCTTGGAACTATATAAAAAAAGTGCCATGAAGTTGGGTCAAAATCCTGACCAAATTAGGGCAAAATTTCACTAAGTGTTTTGTTTCATGACCCTATGTTCATAAAATTATAACTCGATATCCAAGCACTTTTGGAAGGAGTTGTGTAAAGCAAAGTTTATATTTCATAGAGATATGCAACTTTCATGTTGGAATTTTCTCTTGAATCATCTTGCATCATGGTGAAAAATTTGTTCAAAGTTGTGAAAAAATATGAAATTTCCAACACTTAGAAAAATTTCTAAGTTTAGAAATTTTGACTTTTCAAAATGAAATATTGAATTTTTGATTTCTTGATGAATAATTTTGATATTTTGACATGTTTTGATGAATTACGATCTTTTGTACTTGAATTTGACCAAAAAGTCAAAGTTTGACTTTTCAGTATACAGTTGACTTTGACCAGTTGATTGCAAAATTCATCCGTCAATCCAATGGACTTGCAATGTTTTGAACCATGTCATTAGGTAAAAATTATGCAATTGGACTCTTGAGATCATGCCTTAAACCAATTGACCATTTTCTAGGTCAAGAATCAGAAATTGCCCTTTCCCAGTCAAAACCCTAATTTTGACCATTTTGCCCTTTTGGAGATTTGATCAAATTTCTTGAGGAGTTGTGATCCAAAATTGATCAAATGATACATATGAGTTTAAAATGTTGATATGGATAAAAATTATGAAGTTTGACTGTAAATTGGCCGTAGTTGACTTTTTCCCAAATACAACTAATTTTTAGGTCAATTGTTCAATTGACTGATCAAAAATGTGATCCAAGGCTTGAAACTTGACATGAGTAAACTTGGGGGTCCATAATGATCCATGCAAATCATATGGGGCATGGAAAGTTCAAAAATCCTTGTGCAAACTTAAACCCTAATTTTGGTCATCAGTGCATAAGGAGGTGTCTTGAGCTGATCAAACCCTGGTGCAGTCTTGAGTCAAGGAGATCTTGTGAGCAAATTCTTGATAAGTGAGAGGGAAAATTTTGGGGTACAACACATACGATCAAAAAGTGTAGCGAGTTCTCCTATTAAAAATTAAAACTCTTTCCCCTATAAAAAATTTAAACCCTTCCCCTATAAAAAATGTAAACCCTTTCTTTCTAATTAAAACTTAAAATCCAGTTTACCCCAAACCTAAACCTAGAGCCTAGTATCCTTGTGAGCAAGGTAGATGAAAGGTGCCTAACACCTTCCTTTCGTCTAATTGAGTATGAAACCTAGAATCTCTGTCTGCGAATTAGGGTTTTCTGTTAGATTCCCTTCCCAAGGATAAAAAGTAATAGTGGCGACTCTTGATTTAAAAACCAGTCGCGACACCTACGTACCATCTTCCGTGCAATAGAAGATTAGGGTACTCGTAGTTCACCTCAAAAATTTTAAAATACATGTGTGTTGGTTGATTTTAAGAGAAGAGACATTATCATCATATCCGACTAGAAAACATACTTACTACCGACAATTATGAGAAAAGAGCATTTGTATCATCTAAAAGTGGAGGATATAACTTGGATTTAAAATCCATCACTCAACACCCAAGTGGAAAATGGATGACTTCACTATATTCATATAAGTATAGTAGCTTGTGTCACTACAAGAATCGACAAGAGTCTAATCTTTTGAGAAAAGTTTTAAAGTAAAAAGCCAAAGTGGCAAAATGGTTTGAATGAGGTTAATGACTTTTAGTCTTGAGAAAGATGTCAAAGTGTGATTAAATTTATTAAAGTTTGATTAAGAAAAGGTTTTTGAAAATGTATGGACCTATGTCCAAGTTTATTATGAAAGTGGTTCATGTTAGAAAACAAGAAGAGTTTTTTAAAGGAGGGAGTAGATTTTTTGAAATTAAAGAAGATATGAGGAGATGAAGGGAATATCCTAAAGCATAAAGTAAAAGCCAAGGAAAAGAAGGATCTAACCAACAAGAAGCCAACACTTGACATGAAGAAGTCAATGTATAATTCTCATCCTTTGGATTAAAACCAAACAAGCAAAAATACTTAACCTTTAAGGAATACCAAGCTTCATATGAATTAAGAACCAAGGAAAGTCTTTATTGACAAAAATTGGCCGGAGTAACAACTGTATATAGAGGATTTCTCAATCACAAACAAAGCATGAAAATCAGAATAACCTGCACATAGAAAAAATCTCAAACCAATGCCTTAGAGTAAACCCCAAGGATTTCAGAAGATCTTCACAAAAATATCAACCAAAGATCAGAGTTCCAAGGTCTCATGACTTCTAATCTTAAGTCTCAGGAATCCACAACTCCACAGTGTTAGGGATAGTAACCAGATAGTCCAAGTAACCTTAAAGCTTTTAATGTTCAAGTTGATTATTAAGTGTCTTCAAAAGAAAATAAAAGCTCAAGTGAGAAAAGATAAAATGACATAAAAATAAATACTCTAGTGAGCAAGAGGAAAATAGCATGAGATGCAAATGCTAAAAAAATAAATGGTACATAAAAGTAAAGGCATAAAATAAAGTCATAAACTAAAGTTAATTGTTAGTGAATTAGAAGTTAGAGGTCAAGTATGACAAAATGTTAGTTGAATGACCATTTTGAAGCTTGTTTTTGAAAACTCATTAGAATATTGATAAAATCAAAGCCTCTCAACAACATGTTTCATTTGCTTTTTGTCAAGTATATCATTCATTTCAAGTACTCAAAGCTAACACATATGATCAATGATGTTCAAATAATTCACTTAGACCAAAATTCATGAAGCTCATTAGAGGATTGATAAAATTAAAGCCTCCTATTGTACCACAAAATTTTCCCTCTCATTTTATCAATATTTCCCCTCACAAGACTCTTTGAACTCAAGACCAAGCTAGGGTTTGCTCTACTTAAGACATCTCCTTGCATTGTTAACCTAAAATTAGGGTTTGAGTTTGCACAAGGATTTTTGGACTTTCAATACTCAATGTGACTTTCATACTTCATGTTGGACCTACAAGATTGCTCATACCAAGTTTCAAGCCTTAACTCAAATTTTTGCCCAGTCAATTGGACAGTTGACTTAGAAATCAACTGTATTGGGGAAAAAGTCGACTGTGGCCAATTTACAGTCAAACCTGATAAATTTTGATCCACATCAACATTATAGACTCATATGAACCATTTGATCAAGTTTGGACCATAACTCCTCAAGAAATTTGATCAGATCACCAAAAGGGCAAAATGGTCATTTTTAGGGTTTTGACTGTATAAGGGCAATTTTTTATTTTTTTCACCTAGCCAAATTGCAAATGGGGTTCAAGTATGGATTCAAGGACTAAATGGAATCATCTTGACCTATTCACAAGGTTCAAAATATCTCAAAAGCATTGGATTGACAAATGAATTTTTCAGTCAACTGATCAAAATTTGACTATACACTGAAAAGTCAAACTTTGACTTTTTGGTCAAAATCAAGTGCCAAGGGTCATTTTTCATCAAAATGAGTCAAAAGATGAAACTTTTTCATCAAGAAACCTAATTTTTCAAATTAGGGTTTAAGATTGAAAAATTTCATAACTTAGAATCTTTCTAAGTTATGAAATTTTCTTATTTTTTCCCAACTTTGCCCAACATTTTCACCATGATGCAATTGGATTCAAACAAAACTTCCAACATGAAAGTTATAGTGCTCCACAAAATCTAAAACTTTGATTCACAAAGTTTTCCTAAAAGAAGCTTGAATCTCAAGTTATGATTTTTGGAACAAGGGTCCATGAAACTTTTAACTTAGTGAAATTTTGCCCTAGTTTAGGCAGGATTTTGACCTATCTTCATGACCATTTTTCACATAGTTACACTTGGAATATCAAAATGAATTTCAAATATGTATTGTATAGCATGTTACAAGCTTTCCAAAATGTCCAAGAACTCTCCAAAATCATTTATGGTGAGGGAGAATCGAAGGTTTGAATTTGGCAAAAACTCACTTTTGATCCATGGCATTTTCATGTTGACACAAGTTGCAAAATCTGTCCAACTTATCTTGTACTTGAATACAGGTCTCTAAACCCTTCCACACTCAAAAATTGAATGCAAACTCAATGGTCTAAGGAATTATTCTGATCAATGGAAGTTTGTACAAGAGTTTAATCTATTTTTGGCAAAAAGTGAACTATGCCATTTTGATAAAGGAAACTTTATGTCAACTTGCTTCCCCTTGAGCCTTGGACCTCTCTCTTTGCAGCAAACAAGTTCCATAAACTTAGGCAAAAGTACAACAAACTTGTGCATGCTTGGAGATAGCATGTACAGGCCTATCTAATATCACTTCACACTTTTCTTTCAAAACAAGTCAACTTGCCAAAATCACATATCTTGAGTATCTGTTATAACCAACTCTTGTAAGCATTTGAAACAAGTTTTACACATTGCCTTGAGCCAGAAACACGAGCCATCCATCCCTCAAACACTCTTGAATATCAAAACACCAAAAACTTGCAAAACATGGCACTCTCTGCAGTTTCACTTCCATCACACAAACCACTCGTGCGTTTTGTCCCAAACCAGTTCCAATACACTCCATACAACCTATCTGAACTATCCCAACCATTGGCCATTGACCGTAACTCCATTTGCAAGCTTCACCATTTATGATTTCAGCTTGTGCAGGTTGACTTCTACATGCTTATTCAAGAAAGCTCAAAGCAAACAAAGCATTAGGAAAGGTCAAAGGAAGTTCAGGCAAGCTCACAAACATCTCAGTCCTCCTTGAAAACCTCCACATTGCCATACACGAGTTCAACTAAAACAGGTATTTTCTAACTTTCTATCTCTCTATTTAGGAATCATTAGGCTTAGGTTTGTGAATAAAAAATGTAGTACTCGTGGCCCTTAAGCTGTAAATATGCATAGATTTCATTTAAGTTAAGTGTGCTGAGAGAATTTGATTGATGAACTTCCTGAAAAAGTTAGGTTAAAATTTAGGGCCAGAGAAATTCTCTCTGGTCTTTGAGAGTTAGATTAAGTTCTTTATATGGTTGGAATCGTCTTGAAAAATGCTATGACTTTGGTGTTATGAGTTTTTGCTTTAGAGCACGTATGCAGGATTTCCAAATTTTGTACACAGGCGCACGTTTTTTGTGTTTGAACGAAGGTTGAAGATGAAGTGTTGGGCTGGGCCTGTCTTTTCCCTACTTTTTGCACCTCTAGTTTGCTGACTGCACCCCCTGGCCCATTTCACTATATTTTTATATTTTTCTATTTATTTTTCATTTCTGATTTTATTTTATTTTTTCTAAACATAAAAAATTACTAAAAAATATTTTCATAAATTTTCACATTTTATTTTGTATTTTTATTATTTTTCTAACATAAAAATAATTATTAGATAACATACTTTTATTTTCTTTAATAAAAACTTGAAAATAATACATTAAATATTATATTTTTATTTTTATTATTTACATACTTAAATAATATTTTTTCTAATATATTTTTATTTTTTGACATTTTGTATATATTTCATTATTTTATTTTATTGTACATAAATGATATAATTAATATATATATATATATATACTTTCTTAAAGAAAATTAGGGTTTTTACCCTTAATAAAAATAATCTTTCATTTTATTATTTTTTTTAATGCATTAAATATTTCATTTTTTTACATACATAAAAATAAACAAAAAACATTTTTTACATATTTATAATATTTTGCATATTTATATTTAAATTGCTTATTTAAATATTGCTTATTTATTATTTGATGCAAAGAATTCAATTTGGATGTAATAGTAAATCTTAGGGTTTTATTTTCTTGCAAATACTCCCCATTCAAAATTGTACCCCCTCCCCATATCAATGTTGTAATAATCGTAGATTTATTTTACGCATTTATAGCTTTCAAATATGCCATGTTAGAGATTAGGGTTTGTATGCAATATCCAAAATCAAAGCAAATAGCTAGACCTAATGCAAGACATAAAAGCTGCAAATTGACAACACAATGCACACATGCACCCCTGGAGTTTCATCCACTTGTTGCCTTTGAAATGGCCATGGTATGCATGTTGAGTATCTTGGTAAAACAAAAACAAAACAAAAGATCATAGTCCTTTGATGACGCTATCTTGGTTGCCTATACAAAATGATCTAGTCCCTCAAAAATTTGCTAAGATACTTAGCACAATTGCTATCATGGTCAATACGATGACCCGCGCCTGTCCCGTTTAACATCCAAACACAAGGTTGTTTACCAAATGCAATGGTAAAACAACACTGTCAAAAGGGTTAAAAATGTGTAGGAAAGATCTTTGAGTAAGATAGGGTAGATAACTCTTAGTTACTTGAACAAAACTTGCAAACATCCTTGCTATTTTCAAACACACCTCACAACACAATTTCAAGATATTTCCCAAAACAAACTTTCAAACGTTGAAATATCTTTTCAAAAGACAAACACCATTGTATATATTCAAACAAGAATCATTACAAAGGTTGCCACAATGATGGCCTCTTTTTAAAACATTTTCAAAACCACACACAAAACACCATTTCAAACAATTGGAAAGCAAAAGCAAGTGATCTAAACAAGTAACTAAGAGCCCATGGATAACCATGGATGAAAAGGGTGCTTGCACCTTCCCTTTTCATAATCTACCCCCCGAACCCAAGAAAACATCTCAAAGGTCTTTCCTGTGCTTTTTGACCTTTCCTTTGGATAAAATAAAAAGTCGGTGGCGACTCTTGCTAAACCGAAACATTTGTGAACACAAACGCAAAAACTCAAGTCAGTTCTCCCACCGTATCACACCTCCTAACAATGAACTTCAAATTTATTGGATCTAAGGTTTCAAATTAAACATACTTGGGCTTGCAAACATAGGTTTGGGCCATGAATGAACATTTTTTGAATCAGGACAAATTTAGCGCTATGTTAAGTGTTGTACCCCAAAATTTGCCCTCATGTTTTTCCAAGATTTTCCTCTTGCATAGGTGGTTATAAACCTTTTCTTAAAGACAAGGAAATTTTTCAATTGATGGTTAAGTACCCTTCGATTGGCACCTACAAAATTCCCTTCGATTGGCATCTCCAAAGTGCCTTTCGATTGGCATCTCCAAAATGCATTTTGATTGGCATCTCCAAAATACTTTTCGATTGACATCTACATAGCATCCTTCGATTGACATCTGCAAAAGGCCTTTCGATTGGCCTCATGAACAGCCTTTTAATGGGAATTGTGTCCAAGCCTTTCGATTGGCATGGCAAGGATCCTTCGATTTAGTATTGTGTTAAAGTCCTTCGATTGGTATTTGGACAAGGGCCCTTCGAAGAATTCCTTCCCGGCCATTCGAAAGAGGCCATCAAGAGGGCACTCAAAAAATATGTCCAGGCCAGATTCTTGCCTTGTTTGTTCATAATTCCACAAAGAGCTGATTTGACCAGGAAATTCTCTTCAAAAGGACATGAAATAGAAGCAAAGGGTGGTCCAATCGAAGGAGCCCTAGTATTGAAGCTGACACAATTTGACTCAGAACCATTAAGGAGAACAAGGTTCTAATAAGGAAAGTCTTGATTGGCTCAAATTGGAGTTTAAGGCTGGCAAGGAAGGAAGATTCGAAGGAAGGAATGGTATTTGTTCCAAAATAAGCCAGAAATCTCACAATCGAAAGAATCTTCTCTCAATCAAATAAGGAATGAAATGGGCTGGCATGACTAAGAAAAAACACATATCCTAACCTATCCAGGCCAGATTCTTGCCTTGTTTACTCCCAACCCCACAAAAGTTGATTCGACATGGGTGATTCTTTTCGAATCAAGCAATTGAAGCAGAGGAAGATTCAATCGAAGGGGGCTATGAAATAGAAGCTAGAGTAATTCAAATTTGGACTTTGAGGCCACCGAAGAGAGTAAATTAGAAGGGAGTTGGATTTTCATGGGCAGGTCAGCTTTCGATTCTCATCATGTTAGGCCCAAAAAACTCATAACAGGCTGGCAGTAACGTATGAAAATAGATTGGCACTTGATTGAATCAAATATAGCAAGTGTTTATGAAGAAATCAAATCAAATATCTTCATCATAATGGACCAAGATTTGATACACAAATATTGACCTAAATTCCTTTGTCTATATAAACCTTATGCTCTAAGAAAAAAGGGGGCGTGTGATCAACAACACAAACTTGAAAAATCAAGAAAAAGTGCAAACACGAATTCACACTTAGAGGCCAATTCAAGACTCTTGGACGATCCCAATCGTTTCCTGAGGTCATCAGCAAGAAAAAGCAATCAAACTCAAGCATTTCCAGGCCTTATATCGCACTGTAAGTTACCCACGGCATGGCTTCTTTTTTGAAATCGAATAGCATTATTCTTGTACTTGTAGCATAAAATAATTGTATATTATTGCTCACCATCCTATTTGCAAGCTTTCTGTAATAGTCAATTGCATTTTCATGGCCTATATTGGATTTCACCATTATTAGGGTTTCGTGCTTCAAATTGGGATCTTCGTTTACAGGCAAAATTAGGACATGAAAGGGCCACCAATGGACTCAGCAGGTCCAGACGAAGATGTCCATGGCCTTCGTTTTCATTTATCACGCTTGTGTTGAGTTTTAAGATTTGCAGGACTTGTAGCTACGGACAAACATCCGTAGGTAAAAGTTTGGAACTTTTACCAACAGATCCAAGGAAGAAGATGACCAGTTGGCAATCAACCATTGGGCTGTTCAAATTTTCGCGCACTGGATTAATATATGTGGCTTTTTAATATATAATTATTTTTTTGTGTTATTATAACAACTAATCACGGTAGCTCAGCTGGTAGCCAGTCACTGGAACGTGCCTCAAGACCTGGGTTTGAATCCCAGGTCCCTCACTTTTCTCATATTATTTTCTTTCAGGCAATCAGATACGTGTACAAGACCAAGGTCCATCACGGGACCTCATAATCCAGCTTTCCAAGTGTCTTGAGATCCAGATCTGATACCAGCAATGGAGGAGCATCATAAGCCAAGTCAAACGTAGAGCATGTGATCTGGGAAGTCAACGTGGACTTCCATCTTTGGGCCCAGAATTCTGATTCTTGCACCCCCATATTGCAGGCCCAAATCTCTTTCTCTATAATTTTTTTATTTGTTTAATTTATTTATTTTATTTACTAACCAATTAAACTATTTTCTTTTTATAAAAAAAATCATAAAAAATAGGCCATGTAATTATTTTCATTAATTAATTTAAATTAGCTAATTAATTTGTATATTTAATTTTAAAACCTATATTATTTTCTTTAAAAAATAAAAATAACAAAAAAACATTTTCTCTTTTAATTAGGAAAGAAGGATCAAAACCCTAGTTCACACTCGTTCTAATTTTTCATCGCGCGCTTTATGTTATTTATTTTTACCCTATTATTGTAACTTCCTACAAGTTGTAATAGTTAATTAGGTCTTTACTTTTATCGCTTTATTTTCAAAGGGTTTGTTTTTGGCTATGTAAATACCCGAAGCCTTGTAATAGCGTAGTTTAATTTCCGCATTTTTAAATTCCGCATAATATTAACTGTTAGATGTATGATATTAGGATGCATGACAAGAATGTATGTAATTTTAAAACAGTTACGTAACCCTAAAATGTGCAAAGATAAATAATCTGAAATTGAATCACTCGCACATGCGCACTCCTAGGATACACTCCCACTTGGTTGCCTTCGGTAAACGGTCATTGAGTATAAGATGCTTTAGTGGTCCTCCTTTTGTCCAAAGATCAAAGTTGCCTCGGAATGGTCGCCACGGATATTGTTTCCTCGAATAATTGATCTAAGACATTAGGGTTATTACTAAGACGTCCTAACATTGCTTTAGTGACCATACGTCCCTTTCGAATTGACCCTTCAAACTCCAACGATGGTGCTACCTACTCACTGATAGTTGGATAGCGTTGTCTAAAGGAAACGAACATAGAACGATTCTTTTTTCGAGTAGGTAGATTAGCTCTTAAGTACTTGCTCAAACAAAACAAACCTTTTTCACACTTACACTCCTTTACAAACAAAGTTTTCAAAAACACTTCATTACAATCTTGAAGACAGAAGCAAGGGTTAAATCGAAGTAAAACAAAAACTTTTTTTCAAATCAAACACAAAGAAGCAATTTTGAAAATGATGAGAAAGTACCTAAGAGCCCGTGGAAAACCACGGATAGAAAGGGTGCTAATACCTTCCCTTTCTATAATATACCCCCCGTACTCAGAAATATCTCGAAAAAGGAATTTTTCTATGCTTTTTCCCTTTCCTTGTTGGATAAAATAAAAGACGGTGGCGACTCTTGATTACCGCGACATTTTGCAAACACAAACGCAAAACGCAAACCAGCATTTCTAAAAAATAGTCCCGGTTCTGGACACCGTATCGCCAGAACTGGCGACTCTGCTGGGGAGTTAATAAGTTGGGTTTACCTTAGGATTAGTTCATCATATTGTTTTCTATTGTCTGATTTGATTGCTTTATCTTTGTGGGCTTTGTATCGGAGTTACTATAGATCCTAACCCGGATCTGGGGATACCTTTTAGGTAAGTAGCAATAGACTGTGAGGGAACTGTACAGCGTAGACCGATACGGTTGAAGCAGTAGCTACGTTGATGTGGCACATTAGTTGGTACTGATATCTCTTGTGGAGCAACAAGGAGAGTATGTGGCTGCTATATGGGTCATTAAGCATCAACTGACCTTAGAACCTATAATTAACCAACTTGGCCATAGAAAGTAGCTTGATGCTACACTCATTGAGACCATACTCTCGAGATGGTTCCGACTGCAAGAAAAGATTGCGTGACTGGAATTATGACCAATGGAGGATGGTCAGTGATATTGAGAACCTCTAGACTCCGGTTACTATTACTAGGACAGGTTGAACCAACTGAACTTCAAGAGGGTAATACCCAGACCCCATGCAAGCCTAAACCTAAGGCTGTTTGTGTGACTTGTGTGCTTTCAACTTGAACTACTTGCAAATTTTTATTATCTAATAACTTGAGCTCCTTGCAGGTTTTGTTTACAGTCATTATCCAATAACTTGGATTTCTTGCCGAGTTTACTTGCTTACATCACCTTGCACTTTTGCTTAAACGCATAGCATACACATTATAACATCATGCCTTAACATTTCCTTAACCATTTCAAGGATCTCAAGGGTTTGTAATGCAGGTTATGGTAAATCAAACGTCAAGCAAGGGGAAAAGAGGATTTATTTTCCTCTAGCCAATGTCGTCTAGAGATCAGAACACGATGACTTGAGTCGGGGGCTATGACCCACTCGATATGGTGAGCTTGACTCTTGAAGAAGGACTCTTGACGACACGAAGTTTCTTCAATCGAAGCTGCAAAATTCAAATTCTAACAGTTTCTTATTTACCCCGCGAGATCCTTGAAAACATTCCATACATATATCATACATATCATTGCATAACTGGTCTTCCAGTACATGTCTCTCATGTTCTCGCTGTTTATTTCAACAATGGCTCTCAAATAAGACAATAGAGATCTTCATACTAAAGAAGATCAGTTCAGGGACATATTCCTAAACCTATCCAAGGGACAGGAAGAGTTGAAAACACTCCTCGTTGGGAACTTGGTCAAGAAAAGTCCTGAAGAAAATAAGGACGAACGACTGGAGCAATTGCAAGCTGAGGTAGGTGTAATGAGAACCCAGATGCTGGGGCAGATGGCTTTTATCCAAGGCTTAGCCCGGGAACAAGAAGAGCTAAGAACCATTATCAACCAACTTCATCAAGACAAATACAACAGTATGAAGCAAACAGTCGAGACCGGGGACCAAGTCATTGATCAGCCTCCAAGAAGACAAGGGTTTGGTTTGGTGAAGAATGGACCTCTCCAAGTTGCTACTACCTCAAGGGTCCAACAACAACCTTGCCATAAACAACGAGTTAATCAAAGTAATCCAGATATACCCAAGAGGCAGTTTACCAAGCTCAACATACCACTGTCTCAAGCTTTATAACACCTGTTGAGGATGAACCTGGTGGCGTTGATAGGACCTCATCCGAATCCCAAGACTTCTTCGCCTAACTACAATCCTGATGCAAGGTGTGCATATCACTCCAACAGCCCGGGGCATGATACTGACGACTGTTGGCAGTTGAAATACAAAATTCAAAACCTGATTGATGAAGGAGCATTGGAATTCACACAAGATGGTCAACTGGAATGTTTCTGTCAATCCTCCAAGGCTCACCATTTGAAGTGACGAGTTATGACAAGAGAGGGCTTTTGTTCATTAGAATTTTCAAATTGTAGTTTTCTTTTGATTGTTCGAATATTTATTCATGACAAACTTTGTTACTTCATTAATGCATTGCATATGTCTATTTTGAATCAATCCATTCGTATTCACTATTGCAAAATATGCGTTCTTATTTCCTTTTGTGATGTTCAACTCTCGATTTAAAAACTCTAAGCCTTTAGAGGGAGGATGACGAAAATGATATCAAAATCTCTATAGTATGCTTTAGAACAGACCCCGCTGACGAGGTACAGACGTTGTTTCAAATCCTGAACAGTGGAGTTATAAGGAAGATAATCCCTAGTCAACCCCTTTGAGCCAAAGAAGTTGGAGTTTTTCATTTCACAAATTAAAACCCTTAACTATAACCTGGGGCAGGGTAGTTTTCTCAGTTAATCCAGGTGCACAATGAATGGCTTCAAAAACGTCCTTCCAAAACAAAAGACGGTGATGGTTCCCTATAATCGTCAAGACAGGCAGTCATTATCTCTCAAAATAAAAGCCCAATAAGTCAAAACCTATGAAGGAGACTTAAGAAAAACTGGGGCATCCCGCTGACTGTAATCACAAAAGAAACAGTTTAGGCAAAAGACAGGGATAGTAAAATCCAAAAGGAAAGAGGTCCTACAAACCCTAAACAAAAGGAAATGACTTCCTATTCAAAATAAACTGTCAGCATCTGAACCATCATTGGAACATCCGAGCAAAGACTCAAACGGGATCTAAATGCACAATTAACTGAGCATGGGATCAAAGAACATCACGAAGAACGGGTGGGTACAAATAAAATTTTATCCTTTATCCTTTGTTTCTTGAACCGTGAACCAGACCACGTTATAACCCTTAAAAGTCCTAGCTGAAGCATGGGTTAGTTCGAAAGCATACTGTTACAAAAGGTATCCTGACTCCTGTATGACTTGCTGTAAATCCTGAGTTGACATCACATTTTACAAAAACTTGTTTTACTAAAAATGCCTTTTCAAAAATTTCAAGACAGACATAAGCTTTGCATTCTTAAAATAACGTTGTTTGCATATGACTATTTGTTCAACAGCAGAGAAATTCGCACGACGAATATCTAGTGAACAAAAACCTTCTCAATAAAAAGGATCACCTCAAGTGGAAAAACACTTCCAATCAAGGGGCATAGCATGATCATTATCCATCATCTGGGGCAGCCAAGTCAAGATTCAAGGAATCTCGCAAAGATGCCAAATAGCCAGGGGCAAATTTCCATCTGAATCACTTGGGGCATTGGACATAAATTCCAGTAACAAATCTTGCATGATCAAACAAACATCTTCTGGTAGTATGGAAACACAACACTACTGTTGTACCCAAAATTTTTCCCTCTCATTCTATCAAGATTCTCCTCACAAGACTTCTTGGACTCAAGACCAGATTAGGGTTTGCTCAGCTCAAGACATCTCCTTGCACTGATGACCTGAAATTAGGGTTTGAGTTTGCACACGGATTTTTGGACTTCCAATGCCTCATGTGACTTTCATACTTCATTTTTTATCTCTAAGATTGCTCATACCAAGTTTCAAGCTTTGAATCAAATTTTTGCCCAGTCAATTGGACAGTTGACCTAGAAATCAACTGTATTGGGGAAAAAGTCAATTGTGGCCAATTTATAGTCAAACCTCATAATTTTTGATCCACATCAACATTATAAACTCATATGAATCATTTGATCAATTTTGGACCACAACTCCTCAAGAAATTTGATCAGATCATCAAAGGGGCAAAATGGTCAAAATTAGGGTTTGACGTTAGAAGGGCAATTTCTGATTTTTCACCTAGCCAATGGAAAATTGGGTTCAATCATGGTTTCAAGGACTCAATGGCATCATCTTGACCTAATCATAAGGTTCAAAAGATCTCATATGCATTGGATTGACAGATGAATTTTCCAGTCAATTGATCAAAAATCAACTGTACACTGAAAAGTCAAACTTTGACTTTTTGGTTAAAATCAAGTGCCAAGGGTCATTTTTCATCAAGATGTGTCAAAAAATGAAACTTGTTCACCAAGAAACCTGATTTTTTAAATTAGGGTTTGAAATGGAAAATTTTCATAACTTAGAAATTTTCTAAGTTATGAAAATTTCTTATTTTTTCCCAACGTTTCCCAACTTTTTCACCATGATGCAATTGGATTCAAAGAAAACTTCCAACATGAAAGTTGTATTCCTCCACAAAATCTACAACTTTGATTCACAAATTTTTCCCAAAAGATGCTTGGATTTCAAGTTATGATTTTGTGAATAGGGGTCCAAAAACTTTTTAACTTAGTGAAATTTTGCCCTAGTTTAGGCAGATTTTTGACCTAACTTCATGGAAACTTTTCACCTAGTTCCATTTGGAATCTCAAAATGCATTTCAAATATGGATTATATATCATGTTACGAGCTTTTCAAAATGTCCAAGAACTCTCCAAGATCATTTATGGTTAGGGAGAATCGAAGGAATGATAATGGCCATTTCTCACTTTTGTCCAAGGCATTTTGCACATTGTTACAAGTTGAAAATCAGTTTGGATCATGCTTGTACTTACATTACAGGATCTAATCCTTTTTACACTCCAAAATTGAATGCAAATACATTGGACAAAGGCTTTGTTCTGAGCTATGGAGCATTGCACAAGGAATTATTCCAAAAATGGCATAAAGGTTACAATGTTATTTTGATAAAGTTCACTTTTAGCAACTTTGTTTATATTGAGCATTGAATCTAATCTCTTGCAGCAAACAAAGTCCACAAATATCAGGTAAAGTTTACCAACTATATACAGCTAGCAAGCAGGCCTGTACAGGCCTTGGCATTGTCAACTTCAACTTTTGCTTCAAAAGCAAGTAAGCTTGCAAAAAGTCCACAACTTGTGCATCTGATAAGAGCAAGCCTAAGACTCATTTCAAACAAGTTCAGCATATTTTCCTAAGCCAGAAACACGATTTGCCAAGCTCTCAAACACACTTAAACACAGAAATCACAAGTTCTTTCCCAAACAGGGCATCTTCTGCAGAACCACTTCCAAAACATATTCCACTCGTGCGTTTTGCTTGGAACCACTTCAAACACATTCCATATATCACACCTAAACTATCCAAGCCATTGTTCAGTAACTATAACCTCATTTTCAAGCTTCACCATTTTCAATTTCTGAGTTTGCAGGTTGACTTCTACAAGGAGATTCAAGCCATTTCAAAGCAAGTTGAGCATTGGGAAAGGTTGAGGGAAATTCAAGCAAGCTCACAAGTACTTCAGGCCTCACTCAAAGCTGCTACATTTCCATAAGCAAACTCAACTGAACAAGGTAATTTTCAAAGTTCTATCTCCTTATTTAGACATCCTTAGGCTTAGGTTTGTGAAACAAAAATGTAGTCTTTAATGTGCTTGAGCTGTACATATGCATAGTTCTTATTTATATTAACTGAGCTAGGAGAATTTGGATGATGAACATGCTGAAAATTTTAGGTTAAAATTTATGGCCATTAAAATTCTCTTTGTCCTTTGAGAGTTAGGTCACAAAATGGATATGGTTTGAATCGTGATTGAAAATGCTATAACTTTCATGTTGTAAATTTTTGATTTCATGCAAGCAATAGAGAGAACATGATTCAAGCACAGAACCAGGGTGCACGCGTGTTGGTTCAGAGGACAGGGATGAAGTGAAGTGGGCCTGGTGCTTGGTTCTATTTGCACCCCCCATTTTGTTATTTGCACCCCCTTGGCCCATTTTCCATATTTTACATATTTTCCATTTCTTTTTATATTTTCTGACTTTATTTATTTTTTCTAAATATTTAAAATCAAAAAAATATTCTTTTAATTTTTCACATTTTATTTTATTATTTTTCTTATTTTTCTTGGCATAAATATAGTTTGTTAAATAATATATACTTTATTTTCTTAAATAAAATTGTAAATAATATTAAAATACTTAAATATTTTATTTTATTATATTTATACACTTAAAATCATATTTTCTCACATATTTTATTTTTTATACATATTTGTATATATTTTTATTTATTTTCTTGTACATAAATGAAATAAATAATAATAGAATATATATTTTTCTTTTAAATAAAAAATTAGGGTTTTCACCCTTTAAAAAATAATCATTTTATTTTCTTATTTTGAAGACATAAATAAATTCATTTTTACATACATAAAAATCAATACAAAAATATTTGTGCATATTTACATTTTATTGCATATTTAAATACTTGTTTATTTATTTATTGTTGTATAAATTCAATTGGGTTGTAATAGTTTTAGGATTTTATTTTGTGCAAATACCCCATATTCAAACTTGTATCCCCCTCCCCATAATAATGTTGTAATAGTTTAGATTTATTTTACGCATTTTATCGCTTTCATATACCATGATAGTAAATTAGGGTTTTGTATGCAAAGACCAAAAATCAAACAAATAGCATGACCTAAATACAAGACAAAATGCATGAAAATGACAACACAATGCACACAAGCACCCCTAGGGTTTCATCCACTTTGTTGCCTTAAAATGGCCATGGTATGCATGCTAGGTATCTTGGCAAAACAAAACAAAACAAAAAGATCATAGTCCCTCGATGACGCTATCAAAATGTTGCCTAAAAACAAATGATCTTAAGTCCCTCAAAACTTGCTAAAGATACTTGGCAATATTGTTATCATGGTCATACGATGACCCACGCCCATCCCGTTTAACATCCAAAGATAAGGTTGTTTACCAAATACAATGGTAAAACAACAATTTCAAATGGTTAAAAATGTACAAGAAAGATCTTTGAGTAGGGTAGACAACTCCTATTTACTTGATCAATTTGCAAACCATCCTTGCTATTTTCAAACACACACACAATTTTAAAACATTTCCCAACAAACTTTCAAACATTGAAACATTTTTCAAAAGACAAAACATCTTTGTATACATTCTTCAAACAAGAATCATTACAAAGATTTCCAAAATGATGGCCTCTTTTCAAAATACTTTAAAAACCACACAAAGCACCATTTCAAACAATTGGAAAAGAAAAGCAAGTGATCTAAACAAGTAACTAAGAGCCCATGGAAAACCATGGATGAAAAGGGTGCTAGCACCTTCCCTTTTCATAATCTACCCCCCGAACTCAAGAAAACATCTCAAAGGTCTTTCCTGTGCTTTTTGACCTTTCCTTTGGATAAAATAAAAAGTCGGTGGCGACTCTTGCTAAATCGAAACATTTGCGAACACAAACACAAAACCTCAAGTCAATTCTCCCACCGTATCACAGAACTGGCGACTCTGCTGGGGATAAGAATTCTAAAAGTGGGGTTACCTTAGGGTTTAGATCACCTTTACATGATTATCTTGTTTGACTTGTATGCTTTACAATTTGGTTCCATTATTTGGGTTTGAATCTTCTACCCGAATTTGGGAAACATTCATAGGTAAATAGCAATACGTTGTGGAAACTGTGCGGGGTATACCGACATAGTCTAAGCAATAGCTATGTTAGTGCGACATATTTGTGGGTACCGGTAGCCTTTGAGTCAATCAAAGAGAATACGGGGCCGCTGAGTGATGTCATGAAGCACTAACGAACTTTTAGAACCTTTACTTGACCATCTTGGCCTTTTAGGATGTAGTGAGATGACCGGCTTTGGTGCAATCCGAAGTTGGTAGATACTCGATACTACACCCATTGAGGGTTGTTTTCTTGGAATATTTAGGTCGCCAGTAAAGTGGCTAAACTGAAACAATGAACACCGAAAACAATCCGGTGATATTGAGCTCCTTAGAACCCGGTTACTATTTATAGGACAGGTTGAGCCAACTAAACTTCAAGAGGGTACTTACCTATGAAACCCCATGCAAGCCTAAACTAGGAACTTGTGTGATTTATTTGTACATATATACTTGAGCATAACATCATGGAAATCATGAAGCATCATATGCATCCACTAACCATTTCAAGGATTTTGGATCTTCATCTTTGTTCCTGTTTTGTAGGTTATGGAATCCCTTCGCAGGAAAACAATCCAAGTCAGCCTTGTGACAATTTCTCCTCAACTCAAGGAGCTTGCTTCCAAGATTCCAGAGTATTCTCCATTCACTAAAAGACATGGTCGACTTCTCAACTTGGTCAACTCCAACACAGAGGAAGACATGGTGAAAGTTCTCTTCCAGTTCTTTGACCCCCTACACCACTGCTTAACATTTCCTGACTACCAGCTAGTGCCTACTTTGGAGGAATTTTCTCAACTCCTGAGGATTCCTATTCTCCATCAACTACCTTTCAACGGTACGGAAAGAGATCCAAAGCCTGAAGATGTTGCTCAAGCCCTGCACTTGTAACCATCTGATGTCATAGGTCATTGGGAAACCAGAAGTGGTGTCAAGGGTTTCTTGGCAAAGTTCCTATTTGAGAAAGCCCAAGACTATTGGAATTCTCTAGACCTGCAAGCTTTTGAGGATATTTTAGCTCTTCTCATCTATGGGTTGGTCTCGTTCCCAAACCCTGACCAGCTTATAGATGTGAATGCTGTCAAGATTTTCATATCTCGGAATCCCGTGCCTACTTTGCTCGGGGACATCTTACACTCTTTTCACACTCGAACAATGAGGAAAAGAGGTGTTCACATGTGCTGTACTCATCTTCTAGCAAGGTGGTTTATTTCTCACCTTCCCCAGTCAGTCTTGAAGAATGAGCAAGGCTTGAGGTGGTCACAACGATTGATGACTCTTACACATTCAGATGTTCATTGGTGTTCTCGATCCAGAGAAAATGTTATCATCATTGATCGTTGTGGGGAATTCCCTAATGTCCCACTACTTGGCATTAGGGGAGGCATTACCTACAACCCCTACTTGGCTCTGAGACAGTTTGGGTATGCCCGAAGGGATGGCCCATATAACATGCTGATTCCAGTCTTGGTTTTTGACTTTGACAACGATGATCAAGGACTTCGACAAAGGTTTATCCAAGCTTGGAGGATGCCCAACAAGGTAGACAGTAAGACCTTGGGACACAAGAATTCCATCCCCCTTGAGCCCTACCTCAAGTGGGTACGAACCCGCGCCCAAAGTCTTATGATGCCTTACCCCTCTATTTTTCCTTTGATTATAGAGCCTGTTAAGGAAGGAGAGGTTCCATACACCCTCCTACATCCTGACATGCCAACATCACTTGAAGATCTGCAAAGGAGTTGGATACAGCTCAAGGGAGAGCGCAACACTTTTGAAGCCCAATTCTACGCCAGTGAGAAGAAGGTTTTGGAACTTACTCGTCAAATTCATGAAGAGCAGACTCTTAACACCTACGTTGCACCAAAAAAGATACGCAACGTCTTTTTACATTAGAATTTTGTATTATTTTTCCCACGGGGCATTGATGTACTAACAAATTATATCTTATTAATATGACGTGTGTTCTTTTTTGTTTAAAACAAATTCGAATTTCTGAATCCTTGAATGCATTACATGAATACATATCATTCATCATATTCATAAACAAGTCTTCACACCAAGTTTCCTCATCTCCCTGCTGTTTATTTTAGCAAGATGGATATCGAACAAATGGTCAAAGACTTACAAGCTCAAAATTCACAGTTCCAACAGCTACTTCTGACCTTGGCTAAGGGGCAGGAGGAGCTCAAAACTCTACTTGAGAAGGAAAAAGAGAAAAAGAAGAAGAAAAGAGTTGGTGTGGCTACCTTGGGCAGAAGATTTGAAGGTCAAGCCAGAAGGGTTCTAGATTTTCCATCAACCTCTGAGGAAGGGGAGAGAAAGGGTAAAGAGACTGCCGTGCCTTCAGATTCTGAAGCTGAAGAAGATGAAGATGAGGATTACTCAGAACATCAATACCCTCCTGTAGATGACAAATACAAAAATCTGGAAGAACGTCTAGCTGCCATGGAGGTGCAGAGAGTAGGGGTGTTCAAAACCAAACCGGCCCAATAGAAAACCACAAAACCGAACCGAACCAAACCGAAACCGCAAAAAACCGCATTTGGTTCGAATGTGTTTGGGTCATTTTCTCGTGGAACCGCATGGTTCGGTTCGGTTTGCAGTTTGTATTTTACAAACCGAACCAAACCAAACAAAACCGCATTATGTTATAAAATCTTACTAACCAATATATATTTCTATAATTCTTTAGAGAAATCAACATGTATTATGTGTATATTTTATCATACTTTGTATTATATTCATTTTAATTTACAAATCATAAAAAATAAAATATTATTCATTTATAAATACTATTTTCACAAAATATATTTTATCATATTCTTTGTATAATATTTATTTAAGAATGCAATCTTGTTGATATCATTATTTAGATTTAGATAAAATTATAATACGCAATTTTATGTATCAAATTATAAATTTATTTTACAATTATAAAATTTTTATGGTAATGTATGAACAATTAAATATAAAATTATATTTTCCTATATATTTGTATGTATGACATAATAATTATTTTTGTAAAAAACCGAAACAACCGAACCAATCCAAACCGCATTAGTTTGGTTTGGTTTGGTTCGGATTTATTTTTAAAAGCCAACCGAACCAAACCGAACCACATGTTTTTTTCTGTTGCGGTTAAGATGATTTTTTGCTTCAAAACCGCCCAAACCGCACCGCGAACACCCATAGCAGAGAGTGCCTGGGTTGGACTTTGAAGAGCTAGGTTTGGTGTCTGGAATAGTTATCCCTCCGAAGTTTAAAGTACCACTGTTTGCCAAGTACGATGGGTTGTCTTGTCCCAAGATTCACCTATGTGTTGCAACTGGTTTTTTAATCAGAGTCGCCACCCTAAATTTTTATCCTAAAGGAAGGGAGTATAAAGGAATAACCCTAAAAGAAATTTAGAGATTCTAAGTTTGACTCGGTTCTAGACGAGGGGAAGGTGTTAGGCACCCCTTGTCTACCTTGTTCACAAGGATACTAGCTTTAGAGGTGTGTTTTTAGGAAATAGGGTTTTAATTATTTATTTGGGAAAAGGGTTTGAATTTTCGTTAGCGGGACTCGCAACGATTTTTGATCGTATGCCTACGTATCCTCCTTAGGAGGAATCAGAGTCCCATTTCGTAGTTCACGGTTTTGTTTGTGTTTTTTATGGATTGCAAAATATATTTTAAATTTCCCGCGTATGTGGTCTAAGAATAGGAATAGCGGAGTTTGTTAGACCAAATACGCAGTCAATTTAAACATATTTGTATTCCTTTTCGAAAATTAATTGTTCGAATTAATTTATTGCGAGAAAAAGTAGTTTGGCGATTGTTTGGATATTTTAGATGTATAGCAGAGGAGTCTGATATAGCCCCCCTTATCACGTGGCCAGATATTGGCCACGTGTCGCCCGTGGATGTGGTATTTCGATGAATTACAGGTTTTAATATTTTGATATAAAATATTAAAATGAATTATGTTGTGAAAATTATTCTTAAGCGTGTGGTTTAAATATAAATAAGCAATATTATATTTTAACTAAGTCTAAAATAATCCATTTTTTATAATAATAAATAATATGTAATATTATAATTAAAATATAAATATAAATATATAATATATAAAAATCAGAAAAAACAAATAAATAAATATATAAAATGAAATTATGAAAAAAAGTAAATAAATAAAATGAATTTGCTGGGGGTGCAATTTTACTTATGAAGTAATGTTAGGGGGTGCAATTTTAGAAAGGGCCTGAATTCAGATTTTGAATTCAGGCCCAAAATGGCCAGGGAGGTGTTAAATGAATTAGAGGAATTATAATAGAAATAACAATAGAGGCCCAAACCAATCTAATACAATTTTAATTCTAAAATATTTAAAATAAGTAAAAAAACAAAATTAAAAATAGTATAACCAAACAAATATCAAAACAGTAGTAAAACCTTTCACGATGCTTTCCTCTTTCTCTCTCGAAGAACAACACCACCCCGACTGAAACCGTGGCAGAGCGAATGGTCGGAGAACGACATCGTGGATCTGGTAGAAGGATGGGCAGAGCTGCGACGTCGTGTTGTTCGCGTAGGTGCAGTGAAGGTTGATTCGATGGTTGAGGGTCGAAGTCACAAATGGGTCGGTGACCAGCGGAGGGTGTAATCGGGACGCGACTGGGCATCGTGCAGTCAGCGGATGGTGGTGCGATAGAGTGGAACGGCGGTAGGACAAAATAGCTTGCAACTTTTCCTCTTTCAATTTCCGTAACACGTTTCTTTTTCTGTCTCTCCTCTCCATCAATCTGTAAATTTAGCTTTAATTTATAGTGGTTTAGAGGCTTTAGGAATTTAGGAAAGTTGTAATGTTGTCTGTAATTATGTTTGTACAATTCAAATTGTTTCTGTATTAATCCAATTTTGTAATGATAATAATGATTTTGTGTTTAGGATTCTGAATTTGTTTCTGCATTTGCGTTGATTTGCAATAAGTTTTGAGTTTTGATTCTATTTTTGTGTTGTAAGGAAAGATTTTTGGTTTTAATACTGTATTCAAAATTGATTTGTTTATATTTTTGTTTTTATTAGTGTTAATATATTTCTGCATTTGTTTGATTTTGTTCTTGTTTTGATTTTATAGCTCTTAGGTGTTGTAAATTAGGAAGTAGATAAATTTGTCTGTAAATTAGTTTTGGAAGCAATGAAATGTGTCTGCAAATTAATTCTTAGAATTGATTGAATTTTATGCCTTAGGAAATATTTTGAACCTTTTGTCTGTAATTTAAGAGCTTTGCAAAAATGTTTATGTTTCTCTAATTGATTTTTTACACAGGTACAAACATGAGTTTATTACTTACGATTCATACAGCAAAAAAACCCTGCGTTGTTTGCTTTTTTTTAATTCATACAGAACCTATTATAAAAATAAACAACAAGTGTTCCTTATTGAATTGGGCCATACGATTAATCCATCGTCTTTTAAAAAAAAAAATCATGAATACAACTTCATATAATAATAATAATAATAATAAATGATTAAAATAATAATAATAATAATTACTAATGATAATAACATCAATAGTATTAATAATAATTATAGACTTAAAGTCAGATATTGACTTTAGTTTAATTAATACAATAAAAATAATTTTAACAACATAACTTAATTATATAGCTACAAAAATATTAATATGAACTATAATACTGATTTATTGTACAACAAATAATGATAATAGCAACAAATATTTTTAAAAAAAATGGACTTCAAACCCTCTTATTGGGCCATAGAATTAATTCAGATTTTGTAAAGCCTGCACACCCATTCTTCTTATAATATAACCCTCTCTTAAACTTGAAACAAATTTTAAGACTTAATGGACCATCAAATATTGATGGTCTGTTTTACATCAACACACTCCTTTGACTTTAAATACCCCTATAAAGGTGAAAACTAAATAATAAAATTTATTTGAAGAAAACCCTAGATTAGGGTAGGGCAAATTTGGGGTATGAAAGCTGCCCCTATTTAATCATCTTTCAATTGAATAGTGCGAGAATACGTAGGTCTCGCGCGTTTAATCGGAAGTTTATTAAATATTGGAAAACCCCAAGATTTGTCCGAGATAATATAAGAGTACGTTGTACAACATTCTTATGAGTGTGAATAATAGGCATATATGATGATGTATCATCTTACCAGCGTTTGGACCAAAGTGGGTTAGAATCAAGACTCGACAACGCAGATAACTCATCGGTATCTGAGAGATTGTAAGATTTTGCTTATTTACCATAACCTAGGAGGTAAATGGTACGAGTTTAAAAAGCTGATTTACTAATGCTGGGAGACTAATATAGTAAATTTGTGACGTAAATTTAGTATATTCATCGCAACCTAGGGGATGAATAACATAAAGCTTGATAACACATTGCTGCATGGAGACTAATGCAATGGATTTACACCAATTTAGTTATGTTTACTGCAACCTAGGGAGTAAACAGTACGAGGATGAACCTGTGCATTTATCACAACCTAGGGGATAAAAGACAACAAGGATGGGCTTACGTTATCCATCGCAACCCAGGGGATGAATAACATAAAGCTTGATAACACATTGCTGCATGGAGACTGATGCAATGGATTTACACAAATTTAGTTATGTTTACTACAACCTAGGGAGTAAACAGTACGAGGATGAACCTGTGCATTTATCATCACCTAGGGGTTAAAAGACAACAGGGATGGGCTTACGTTATCCACCGCAACCTAGGGGGTGAATAATATAACCTTGAAGATTCGCGTATCTATCACAAACTAGGGGATAGATAATTGAAAAAGTTTAAAACCAGATATGTAGAAATTGGAATGATGATGTTGGTTGCATCGTCTCAACCAAAATTCGATAACCAAACGAGATATACTAGATTTGAAGCAAAGGAACCCAAAATTCACTAATGAGGTTAGTTGTGTCGTCTCAACCGTAACCATCAACATGAAGAGAATAAATCCCAAACTCATGATGATATTGGTCGTGTCGTCTCAACCATTATCAACATGAAGAAAATAAACCCCAAATTCATGATGATATTGGTCGTGTCGTCTCAACCAATATCAACATGAAGAAAATGAATCCCAAATTCATGATGATATTGGTCGTGTCGTCTCAACCATTATCAACATGAAGAAAATGAACCCCAAATTCATGATGATATTGGTCGTGTCGTCTCAACCATTATCAACATGAAGAAAATGAACCCCAAAAGAATTTGCAATCTTAACCAGAGTAGCTTTGCAAAATGCCATGTATGCATAATGTCCTAAACTGATATGTTATTCGAGTGTGATGTATACCCCAAATGTTTGTATGTTTTATGCTCCAAATGTTTGTATGCATATGCCCCAAGTATGCTTGTATATGCCCCAAATGTTTTACAAATGTTTTTGATGATTCTCCTTTCTCGTAATCACCAACCCCCTAAATTGTTTGTTGCCAATTGTTGTATCTCCAAGTTGATTCAAATTTGATGAAAAGATGTCGGCGAGATCTTGAGGTCTGTATCATAGACGCATGCGTAGGTATGGATATGGACGTTGGTGTAGTCGTGGACGTAGGCATGTGCGTAAAAATAGGCGTGGACGTAGGTGTGGACGTGGAAATAGGCTTGGTCATGGACGGGGACATGGACATTGGCGTAGTCGTAGACGTAGGCATGGATTTTCCTTTGCTATTCTTCTAACCAGAATAAACTTTGATGATTTATCAAATGCTCTTTGGTGTTTCTGTATGTTAGATGCACCAAATGTTGCAAATGATCTTGAGATTTTGCGTACATAATGCTTGATGTGAGGCTCTTAGTGGGAAATCGGCTGCCAAGATTTCTAAGGAATCTACTGCCGAGATTCTGTCGAAAGATTACCTCCTGTTGAGGTTTTCTTGAAAATCACCTTCTGTGATCAACCGGGGGAATCTACTGCCGAGATTCTATGTAGAATTGGTAGCTTGATTGCCGATGATGATTGCCTTCACATAAAACGAGGTTTCATGCTATGCGTGCAAATTTGATTGGTGCATGGAATGTAATGATTGATTGATGCATGTAATGATTGATTGATGTATGTAATGATTGATTGACGTATGAATTGATTGATGTATGTAATGATTGATTGACGCATGAAATATGATGATTGATTGATGTACGTAATGATTGATTGATGCATGGATTGATTGATGTATGACTTGGATATATGTAAATGGATGTTGGACTTTGAAATGCGAATACGTAGTTAGGCTTTTTGAGATACGCTCGACCCATGCTGTTGGAATGCGTAGATGAATGAGATGATAGTATGGCTTGGTTTTGGATCTAGGAGCCCTAATGCATGATTCATGCAACCTTATGCTTTATGATTATGAATTGGATATTTTTTGAATGGTGCCCCTGTGATGGGTTGTGGATGATTAAAGGATGGAGGTTTGTTTATGCAACAAGGTTGCTTGTCACATTATGGTTGAGTGTTGTGCTTACATGATTCCCTGATACTTGTTTCGAACTCGAAGATTGCTGACGTAGAAGAGAGGTCCACCGGAGGTTTGTGAAAGTATGAAGAGAGCTTGCTTTTGTATGGACTGTTTTTCCTAATTTGTTGGTAGGGTCCTGGAGGAGATTATCTTTAATATGAGCTTGGAAAAAGTTTGATCATAATGTGAATGACCCCAATATTTTGCATTATGCCCCTGATTAAAAGACTCCTAAAAAATGCTTGGCTTTGATGGACCCTTTTGTATCAACTTCTTTTTTGATCGAGCCTCACAGTGGTTTCCCCCAACATTTGAATTTTGAAAGACATGCCCCTCAATCTCCAAGATCCGAAGGAAGTATCCTTAGAAGGACCTTAGACCTTGCCATGAACTTGTCATAGGTTGCCCCAAGTATTTGAAGCTTTGAAAAGTTTGTACTCGAAGTTGCTTGAAGAACTTGGACCCTACGTGCAGTAGTATGAACTTGATACGCACTGCCCTAACATTTAATTCTTGGAAAACTTCCCCTGATCATCAATTCCTTGAGAAACATGTTAACATGAGGAAACAAAGTCATACCCTATTGTGATATGACTTGACTAAGGAATGTTTCTTTGAAGGGTATGCCCCTAATTGAACAATGCTTTGAAATTTGATCCAAATTGATTGGACCTCGGAATGCTCACCTCTTGTCAACAATATCTTCATGTGATATACCCCTATGATCATTAGTCTATGCCCTTGTTTATAGGGATCCACTTAGATGCTTTTTCCCCAGTTAGGAGCTTCTTGGAAAGGATGGCCTTTGATTAGACCTTCTTGAAATCTCTTTGATGCTAAGTATTGATTCGTAGATAAAATTGTACATTTCGAAAAAGTAATTCTGTTTGATGCACATGCACGTTCTTGAAATGGATTATTTGAAAAGAAATGGAAGATTAGAAGATGAATATTCGAAGAAGCGAAGTAGTTAGAAATGATTTTAAAAAACATAGGAGTCAATTTAACACAAATCTTGCTGAATATGCTTTCATAATGAACCTAGCCTCAATTAGGACTTTTAAAGGTTGTAACGTGGCCATGGTTCGTGGTTTAAGAAACAAAAGATATAAGGCTCAAAATTAATTTAGCCCATCCCATTCTCCTTGATGTTCTCCAATCCTAAGTTCAATTAATCCAACGGATGTGTTTAATCCCCAAGAGAAGTTTTGTAGTCGCGCAGATGATGAGAAGCGTAGGCAAAGATCCAAGCGCCGATGAAAAGCATTGATAAGATATAAGAATTAATAAGATCCAAGCGTTGATGAGAAGCCTTGATGGTTCTTAAGGTGGCAGTCACAAGATTGTTCTTCAATTTATTGTTTTAAATCCCTTATTTTTGCATGGACCAATTTTTTTGAATTCTTTTCTTAGATCCATTGGGATGCCTTAATTTTTACCTAAGTCAAGTATTGATTTGTTTTGACTTAGCGGGCTTTCTCTATATATTTTTTTTTTTGCTTTCACTTTTTAAAATTTGTGACTACCATGCTGATTATTGTAAGCTTCATCTTCATCATTTCTTCGATCTTGATTGAGGAAGAAGGGTGTCTTGGACTTTATTTTTATTGATTCCTCAATCTTGGGTGATGAACGCGTGGAAAATGGTGTGCTCGAATATCTGCTTAGGTTGTTTTCTCAATGATGTATAGAGGAAAGAGATATGCTTGAACCTTTGCTTAGACCGTTATCTCGATGATGTATCGAGGAAAGATATATGCTTGAACCTTTGCTTAGATTGTTTTGATTCTCCTGGGATATGAATGCATCTTCGAATTAATTGAAATCTACCCTGCCCCTGGTTAAGATTTAGGTTTTTTTTAGAAAATAGAAAGAACTCCGACTTCTGGCTCGAGGGGGTTAACTGCAGATTATCTCCTTATATCTCCACTGTCTAGGGATTGAAATAATGCCTTATATCATCAGCTAAGCCTTACTATTAAAAAGCATACATCAGCAAAATTCGATTATTTTTGTATTTTCATCATTCTCCATCAAAGTTTGTTAATTTAAAAATGGAAAAGAAGAGTGAAATGGAAAGTCGTTGATTATTCGTGGAATGAATCGATTTCAAAAACATGCATGCTTATTTTATTAAAATTACTTGACCAAAGAGTACAAAGTTTATAACAAATAACACTTAGCAAAAAAGAAATTACAATTTGAAATGATAAAGCTTAATTATCCTGGAGATAAGCTTATGTAATGATCCACCAATCAGGGCAAGGGATTTTCCATCATATGCATACCATCTTCTTCAAAAGTTAATTGATTATTATCAATCAGCTCTTGCACTGCTTCTTTGAATGAATTGCATTCTTCAATTGAATTCCCCGCTAAACCATCATGAAACTCACATTAAACATCTGAGTTGTACCAATGAGGAAATGAAGACTTCATGGATCTAGTTTGTCTAGGGGTCATTGCTGAATTTTGGACCAGATATGACCATAATTGACTGTATGTCATAGGGATCGGGTCAAATCGATGATTTTCCCCTTTTTGGCTGTTTGGATACCTATGCTGATTTAGGCGTTGATGATGATTGTTTCGATTCTGAGCCTGTCGATTCTGACATCGATGTTGAAGTGAAATCTTAATCTGCTGGTTATGTGGTATAGGTCATGGATGCCGGTGTTGAAGACCAGAGGATGGTTGTTGGCACTGAGCATCTACTGCACATGAATATTGATGATAAGGCACAGGAGACGGGGTTTCGGGATATTGATAACTTTCCCATATCGCACTTATTTCATTTTATTCTCCCACTTGAAAATATCTAAGGGATTCACTAGTCGAGTCACTCGAGATGCTCTGGAATTTTCCAGTTTTGATGCCGTTCTTGATGCGTTCCCCAACTATTACTAGGTCAGAAAAGTGCGATGATATACTGCCTAACATTTTTTCATAGTACTGACCTTGTAGAGTACTCATGAACATGTCTACCAACTCTTTATCCAATAAAGGCAGTTGAACTCGAGCAGACAACTCTTTCCATCTCTGTGCATATTCTTTGAAGGATTCATTACTCCTCTGAGATAAATCTTGCAGCTGCGTGCAACTTGGAGCCATGTCAATGTTGTATTAATAATGCTTCTGAAATGCAAAATCCAAGTCTTTCTAGGTGGGAGCATGGTTTCTTTCCAATTGTGTGTACCATTCTAATGATGCTCCACTAAGGCTGTCTTGAAAATAGTGAATAAGTAACTTGTCGTCGCGTGAGTACGCTTCCATTTTCCTAACATACATCCTCAAATGAGTTTTAGGGCAACTAGTCCCTTTGTACTTTTCAAAGTCTGGCATCTTAAATTTCATAGGAAATACCATGTCTTCAACTAAGCATAAGGCAAAAACATCAAAGTCATGAGTGTCATGTCCTTCTATGGCGCTAAGCCTCTCTTCCAGCATGTTGTATCTTTTGGCGTCCTTAAGATTTTGGGGTTCTTTAGTGTTCACGATTAGCTCTGTTCCTTAAGATTTTGGCGTAGGGAATGCAAATTAATGATACTCAATATATTCATGAGATGGAGTATATCCGTCTCGGAAAATGGCGTGTTCTTGCACATTAAGGTTCTCCATGGTAGCTTGTATAGGATGAGGTCGAGCTTGAGTGTCTTCTTGTGGTGTAATGACGTCCTCAGTTGTGGCTTATTGACCTTCTTCCATCGTTGTATCTAATTTTACACTTGCTTCATAAGTTATCTCGAGTTCGTTCTGAGTATCCGGGAATCACCTTATTGGGTTATGGTTAAAATTTCTCTGTGAGTGGAAGAGATGTGAGTTTTATGCAGATGGATGAATAATGAAAATGTATGAAAATGCCTGGGTATGAAAAGTTCATGAATATGCAATGATATGTAGATATAGTATGATGGTAGATGTAGGGGTACCCTGTACAGGTTTTATGATGATATCCTACTCCGTCTGAGAAATTGAAGCAGGCAGGGACTCCTTACGGACGAAGATGATAATAGACATAGATTTGATGATGTCCTACATTATCTCAGAGATTGAGATAGGCGGGAAATTTTTTAGGATTATGGCCTAATGAAAGACAACGAGGAGTCCCTACAGGACATGGATGATGATAAAGACGGAAGCCCTGCGGGCTAGAGATAATAGTGAATAAAGGGATAACCCTTGCAAATTATAGTGGGATTTGTGAAAGGTATCCTTATAAGGTAGGTTCATAGTATTGGCCTACATATATTCTATCTTCCCCATAAGGTGGATTCCTGAAGGGTATCATGAATGACACTAGAGGGAAAGGCACAAGGGCCTCCCTTAAGCGGAGTCTCTTTACGGACCGAAACTTTCGTCTCTAGGTCATGAAAGGTCTTTATCATGAGTTTCTGGTTTAAAGGTCGTACAAAGAGTCATATGTATCATTTCAAAGTCCTACTTCCCAAGAGGATGTCTCTCGATAGGTATTTCTTTTGTGGAGTTCCACCGACTCTAGGCGAAGTCGTCACATAAACTCATAGGGTTGATGTAACCCCTTGGCTAATAGACGAACCTTCTTTCTAAGGTTTTTGAGAATAATTTTTTTGCAAAATTATAAATCCCACCACAGATATATAAGTATAATGAATAATAAAAAATAAGCAAGAAAATAAATAATTAAACAGGAAAGAATAAAACCCAAAAATAAAGAAAAACCCTAAAACCAAAAGTTGAGGCTTCTAAACCTAGGGTTGAGTCCCCAGCAGAGTCGCCAGCTGTTGCAACTGGTTTTTTAATCAGAGTCGCCACCCTAAATTTTTATCCTAAAGGAAGAGAGTATAAAGGAATAACCCTAAAAGAAATTCAGAGATTCTAAGTTTGACTTGGTTCTAGACGAGGGGAAGGTGTTAGGCACCCCTTGTCTACCTTGTTCACAAGGATACTAGCTTTAGAGGTGTGTTTTTAGGAAATAGGGTTTTAATTATTTATTTGGGAAAAGGGTTTGAATTTTAGTTAGCGGGAATCGCAACGATTTTTGATCGTATGCCTACGTATCCTCCTTAGGAGGAATCAGAGTCCCATTTCGTAGTTCACAGTTTTGTTTGTGTTTTTTATGGATTGCAAAATATATTTTAAATTTCCCGCGTATGTGGTCTAAGAATAGGAATAACGGAGTTTGTTAGACCAAATACGCAGTTAATTTAAACATATTTGTATTCCTTTTCGAAAATTAATTGTTCGAATTAATTTATTGCGAGAAAAAGTAGTTTCGCGATTGTTTGGATATTTTAGATGTATAGCAGAGGAGTCTGATATAGCCCCCCTTATCACGTGGCCAGATATTGGCCACGTGTCGCCCGCGGATGTGGTAATTCGATGAATTGCGGGTTTTAATATTTTGATATAAAATATTAAAATGAATTATGTTGTGAAAATTATTCTTAAGCGTGTGGTTTAAATATAAATAAGCAATATTATATTTTAACTAAGTCTAAAATAATCCATTTTTTATAATAATAAATAATATGTAATATTATAATTAAAATATAAATATAAATATATAATATATAAAAATCAGAAAAAACAAATAAATAAATATATAAAATGAAATTATAAAAAAAAGTAAATAAATAAAATGAATTTGCTGGGGGTGCGATTTTAGTTATGAAGTAATGTTAGGGGGTGCAATTTTAGAAAGGGCCTGAATTCAGATTTGGAATTCAGGCCCAAAATGGCCAGGGAGGTGTTAAATGAATTAGAGGAATTATAATAGAAATAACAATAGAGGCCCAAACGAATCTAATACAATTTTAATTCTAAACTATTTAAAATAAGTAAAAAAACAAAATTAAAAACAGTATAACCAAACAAATATCAAAACAGTAGTAAAACCTTTCACGATGCTTTCCTCTTTCTCTCTCGAAGAACAACACCACCCCGACTGAAACCGTGGCGGAGCGTATGGTCGGAGAACAACGTCGTGGATCTGGTAGAAGGATGGGCAGAGCTGCGGCGTCGTGTTGTTCACGTAGGTGCAGTGAAGGTTGATTCGATGGTTGAGGGTCGAAGTCACAAATGGCTTGGTGACCAGCGGAGGGTGTAATCGGGACGCGACTGGGCGTCGTGCAGTCAGCGGATGGTGGTGCGACGGAGTGGAACGGCGGTAGGACGAAATAGCTTGCAACTTTTCCTCTTTCAATTTCCGTAACACGTTCCTTTTTCTATCTCTCCTCTCCCCCAATCTGTAAATTTAGCTTTAATTTATAGTGGTTTAGAGGATTTAGGAATTTAGGAAAGTTGTAATGTTGTCTGTAATTATGTTTGTACAATTCAAATTGTTTCTGTATTAATCCTGTAGGTGTTTAGTTATTGGCATGAATTTTTGGTAAAACCAGGTGTGTGAATGTCATGACTGATGTCATAACATTCTGGGTTATTAGGTACTGGTTTATTAGTTACCTTTGCAGAAAAATAGTGGCATACAGGTACCGCTGTTTATGAGTGTGTATCTGAGCTTTTTGCAAAAAGATCACATTTATTGTCTTCTCAGTAAACAGGAATTCTGATGTCATAACAAATGTTAAGACATCCTGTACTGATCTAACAGTAGTGCAGTTTGGTTAATTCTGAGATTTTTCAGGAAGTTGGCTCATTCCTTCTAGAACAGAATCTCCCGTTGTCTTTGGGTTAACCTAGCTCAACCCTAAAACTGGTTGATAAAGTCTTGTAACCAAGTCTTATGGTTAAACCCAATTAACCCTAGCTTTTTGTGGAAACCCTAACTGAAGAAACAACTGCTATATATTCAACAGGACTGCTGTTTGGAAAATAACTCCTTGGACTGAAGATCAATCAGAAACTGTATAGTTTTAACTGCTGTAATCCAAGCAATTATCATTGTGATAAGTGACTTGGAATAGGTTTTGTTTGTAAGGGTTTTTGTACCACTCAAAGCTTTGAAGCAAGAGTGTTTTGTGTCTCTTGACTAAAGCTTTGAAGCAAAGTCAAGTTAGGTTTATGTATCACTCAAAGCTGTGAAGAAAGAGTGTTTGTGTTACTTGATTAAAAAGCTGTGAAGCATAATCAAGTGTATGTTTTGAAGAGTGTCTTCATTAATTCATTAGTCAATTGTTTTAAGTATCACTGCTGTGATTGAGGGGGAGTGAGTAGGAACTCAGGTTTAAGTAGAACTTAGATTGAAGTTGCATTGGGTAGGTCTTAAGTGAAAGAGATAAACTGGTTGGTTTATTCCTGAATTAATATCTCTTATAGTGGATTTCCTCCCTGGCTTGGTAGCCCCCAGAGTAGGTGTTGTTTCACACTGAACTGGGTAAACAATTGACTGTGTTCTTTACTGTTTTTGTATTTACTGTCTTATAGAAAGTCAGATACGGTGTCACAACATTGACTGTGACATTGAGTATCTACAGCCAGAATTTCAATTGGCATCAGAGCAGGCACCCTGCCTGTATTACAGGGTGAGATCTAGGGATATCACTTTCTGGCACTATGGACAAAGAAGGAGTTTTTGGAAATAGACCACCCATTATGGATGGAACAAATTATGACTACTGGAAACCTCATATGATTTCCTTCTTAAAATCTCTGGACAAAAAGGCTTGGAGAGCTGCTGACAAAGGATGGAACCATCCCACCATAACTGAGAAAGATGGGACAATCAGTCTGAAGCCTGAGGAAGAATGGAGTAAAGAAGAAGATGAGTTAGCCCTGGGTAATTCCAAAGCTTTAAATGCCTTGTTTAATGGAATTGATAGAAACATATTCAGACTAGTACATCAATATGAACTGGCCAAGGAAGTTTGGGACACTCTCAAAACTACCCATGAGGGCACTTCCAAAGTAAAAATGTCAAGGCTTCAGATGCTGACTACCAAGTTTGAGAATCTAAAAATGATGGAAGATGAAACCATTCATGAGTTTCACATGAACATCTTGGAGATTGCCAACACCTCAGGAGCATTGGGAGAAAAGATGTCAGAAGAAAAACTGGTGAGAAAGATTCTCAGATCCTTGCCTAAAAGATTTGCAATGAAGGTAACTGCTATAGAGGAAGCCCAGGATATCAGCAAGTTGAAAGTGGATGAACTCATTGGGTCTCTTCAGACTTTTGAGATGGGGATCACTGAAAATGTTGACAAGAAGAACAAGAGCATAGCACTTGTATCCAACACTGAAGATGAAAACAAGGAGGATGAAGAAGAAAATATTTCAGAAGCTATAGCCATGCTTGGAAGAAAATTCAACAAACTCATCAAAAGAATAGATCCAAAGTCAAGGTCTAATGTTCATAACATCCCCTCGAACATTGACAGTTCCAGCAGAAGACCAAGGTCAGAAGAGAAGGGAAATCAAGGAAGAGGAATTCAATGCCATGGTTGTGAAGGATATGGGCATATTCGAGCTGAATGCCCTACCTTTCTTAAGAAACAAAAGAAAGGAATGACTGTTACCTGGTCTGACTGATTCAGAAAGTAATTCTGAAGAAGAATCTGCCAAACTAGTTACTGCTCTAACTGGTGTTTGCACCTCTGAAAGTGACACCAGTGATGAGGAAGTGACATTTGAAGAACTGACTGATACTTACAAGAAATTGTGTATCAGAAGTGCTGAAGTCTGTGTGCAAAATGAGAGACAAACAAAGCTCATCATAAAGTTGGAAGCTGAAAAAAGGGAAGACCTTGAAACTATAAGTCATATAGAAGGGGAAGTTCAAATGCTGAACTCAAAACTGAACCAGATGACCAAATCTGTCAAGATGCTGACAAATGGAACTGACAAATTGGAAGAAATCCTTCAGGTTGGACAAAATATGGGAAACAAGTCTGGACTAGGATTTGTGGAAGCAAAGAAACCTGGTGCAGACAAGAAGATCAGGACTGATAAACAAATGTCAAAGCAGATGTCTCAACACAACTCTCAACATCAGGAACAGAGATATATGAAGAAAAGGTACCAAAGATGGAGATGTCATCATTGTGGGAGGTATGGTCACATTAAGCCTTTCTGCTTCAGATTGTATGGATACCCTAATCAGAACCCAGGTGTTAAACCTAAAAGGGTACCACATACTCCTCAATGGAAGAAAAAGGCTACTGCCCTGATAGCCCACACTTCCCTGAGAGTCTCTGCAAAGGAAGACTGGTACTTTGACAGTGGGTGTTCTAAGCACATGACTGGAATCAAGAACCTTCTCAATAATGTTAAACCTCACACCACTAGTTATGTGACCTTTGGAGATGGTGCTAGAGGTGAAATCAAAGGAGTTGGTAATTTGGACTGCCCTGGAGTTCCAAATATGAATGAAGTACTATTGGTAAAAGGCCTGACTGCTAATCTCATTAGTATCAGTCAATTATGTGATCTAGGATTCAAGGTCAACTTCTCAAAATCTGAATGTCTTGTAATTAATGAAAAACAAGAAGCTGTAATGAAAGGAATCAGATCTAAAGACAACTGTTACTTGTGGCAGCCTGAGAACACTAATAACTCCACTATGTGTTCTATTTCCAAAGAAGAAAAAGAGGTGAAACTGTGGCACCAAAAACTTGGCCATCTTCATCTAAGAAGAATGAAAAGGACTATCTCTATGGAAGCAGTCAGAAGGATTCCAAGACTGCAAATTGATAAAGGGAGGGTTTGTGGTGAACATCAAGTGGAAAGGCTTGGTAAAAAGAGATATGTCTATGATGTGGTGAATAACTTTGAAGTTGTTAAAGAACTGTGCAAAAGAACTAAAAAAGAAAGGTGTATTGTCAGAATCAGAAGTGATCATGACAAGGAATTTGGAAACAACAAGTTTAATAAGTTCTGTTTCTCAGAAGGAATTAGTCATTCATTCTGTTCTCCTATAACTCCTCAACAAAATGGAGTTGACAGAAGGAAAAATAGGATCATACAGGAATCTGCCAGAGCTATGATTCATGTCAAAAGAATTCCTTTTCAACTTTGTGCTGAAATATTTGCAGCTGGTAGTAGCTGTTCTCAAATTATCTGGACAAAACAGATGCTCACTGAGTATAATGTCTCACAAGATGTTGTGACATTGTATTGTGACAATCTGAATACAATCAATATTTCCAAGAACCCTATTCAGCATAGCAGGACCAAGCACATTGACCTTAAAAATTACTTTATCTGAGACCTTGTAGAGGAGAAGACAATTAAACTGGAACATGGTGTCATTAAGCAACAGCTGGCTGACATTTTTACCAAGGCTCTTGATGCAAATCAACTTGAAAACTTGAGGGGCAAGATGGGTATTTGCCAACATGAGAAATTATAACAATTAATTTTGCTCAAAACAAGGGTTGAAGGAGTTATTTTTGTTAAGTCTATTTTAAGTGGGTTAATCATATATTTCCCAAATTCTTTCAAAATTACTAAGAAGTTGAATAAACACACATTTTCCTCCTTCCACTCTCGACTTTGCAACATCTCTTTTTCTCTCATTCAAAGTTTTCTCCCTAGTTGCTACTGGTTTTCCAAGTCAATCAAAATGTCTCAAACTTCATCCTTATCCAAGACAACCGTTTCATCTTCATCATCTGATCAAGATTCTCGAGCAATCACCTCATGCATGGATTCTGAAGTCCTGGAGATTACTCCTCTCAGAGAAATAGCAACTAACCCTTCCAAGGTCAAAAATCTGAGAACAAGGCATGCAGGAAGGTCTCAGGCGACGTCTTCCGGTAATCCCTCTCAACCTTCATCTTCTGTACCTAATAGGGAAGGATCAACTCATGTACACCAAGCAATAGCTAGGCTTGTTACAAGAATCCTGAGTGAGAACCACTCTGTACCAGGGATTTCTGTTCCATTAAATCAAGAATCAGCAAGCCCAAATGTTGAAGCAAATCCAGATGTCTCTGAGAATGTTGAGACACCAGATGACAACATTCAAAAACCATCTGAAAACCTGGATGACATTCAGAACCCTTCAGAGAAGAATGTTGAACCACCTGTTATTGACGTGGATGAGGAATACTCAGACAATGACCTGATTGCAAATATCAACCCTAGCATAGCTAGGAGAATGATGAACAGGAAGGGCAATCAAGATGCTGCAAAAGGTCTGAACAAAGAGAAACCTGCTGATAAGAAAACCAGGTCTGAAAGGAAGACTGGTACTGTGAAGACTGGAATGTCCAAAGGGAAGGTGAAAGCCCAAGTGCATACTGGGAGTCTCTCAAAACCTGCTAGACAACCAATTACAAAGAAGAGAAAAGAACCTGAGTCTTCTGATTCTGATGAGGAATCAGAGTTTGAAATTAATGCTGAAGACATTCCTATCAGAAGGAAACTTCCTTCCAGCAAAATGGCTAGAGTTTCTGAAGTCCCAACAGACAACATCTCTTTTCACCACCCTGACAATGCCAACAGATGGAAGTATGTTTGCTTAAAGAGAATAGCTTTAGAAAGAGAACTAAACAATGGTGCCATGGATTTCAAGGAAATCATGGACCTGATCAAAGCTGCTGGACTAATGAAGACTGTGGTAAAATTTACCAAGTGCTTTGAAAATCTGGTCAAGGAATTTATAGTGAACTTGTCTGATGAATGTGCTGATGGAAGGTCAGCTGACTTTGAATGTGTTTATGTTAGAGGAAGAAGGGTTAATTTCTCTCCATCAGAAATTAACAAATTTCTTGGAAGATCAAATGAGGATTGCCCTGAACTGGAAGTCACTGACAATGAAGTATGCCAAACCATCACAGCAAGACAAGTCAAATGCTGGCCCTTGAAAGGCAAGCTGAATGCCAGCAAACTAAGCATGAAATTTGCCATCCTGCACAAGATTGGTGCAGCCAACTGGGTCCCTACCAACCACAAATCAACTATCTCCACAGGATTGGGGAGATTCATTCATGCTGTGGGAACCAAGACTGAATTTGACTATGGCAGGTATATTTTTGAACAAACTTTAAAACATGCTGGTAGCTTTGTTGTCAAAGGCCCTATTGCCTTTCCCTCCCTCCTTTGTGGAATTATCCTTGCATAGTACCCTGATATCCTGGTGGCAAGAGATACTGCTTGCAAAAGAGCTCCTGCTCTTGGGTTACACTACAAGCTTTTTCAGGGATCTCATGTTCCTGATATTGTCATAACATCAGCTGAGACATCATCTGTAAAAACTCAGTCCAAAACATCTGATGTTATAGCTATATTGAAAGAGACCTGCAAAGAGCTGGAGACTAGGAAAAAGACTCTAGAAAACCTAATTGCCAAGTTAGAACAGGAGGAGGCTGAAGGAAACAGAAGGGAAGAGGGTGTTGCTAAAGATCAACTCAATACTGAAGAAAGTAGCTCCTCTGAAGGGGACAATGCTTAAAGGTTGGTGGAGTTGATGCTGGTTCCTGGTGGAGTTTGCAAGTGTGTTCAGATTTTAGTTTTTGTTTTTATTACTTTTTCTGGATGACTGTATAAACATTTAAGTACATGTATCTTTGGCCCATTTGTGGCTAAAGAGGGGGAGATATTCTGTGGTTATTTACTTGATAGACACTATATTTTTCTGCAGTCACATTTATTCTGCTGCTATTTATTCTCTGATTGCTTAGGGGCTTTAGCCAAAAATCTACCAAAGGGGGAGTTTGTAGGTGTTTAGTTATTGGCATGAATTTTTGGTAAAACCGGTGTGTGAATGTCATGACTGATGTCATAACATTCTGGGTTATTAGGTACTGGTTTATTAGTTACCTTTGCAGAAAAATAGTGGCATACAGGTACTTCTGTTTATGAGTGTGTATCTGAGCTTTTTGCAAAAAGATCACATTTATTGTCTTCTCAGTAAACAGGAATTCTGATGTCATAACAAATGTTAAGACATCCTGTACTGATCTAACAGTAGTGCAGTTTGGTTAATTCTGAGATTTTTCAGGAAGTTGGCTCATTCCTTTTAGAACAGAATCTCCCGTTGTCTTTGGGTTAACCTAGCTCAACCCTAAAACTGGTTGATAAAGTCTTGTGACCAAGTCTTATGGTTAAACCTAATTAACCCTAGCTTTTTGTGGAAACCCTAACTGAAGAAACAGCTGCTATATATTCAACAGGACTGCTGTTTGGAAAATAACTCCTTGGACTGAAGATCAATCAGAAACTGTATAGTTTTAACTGCTGTAATCCAAGAAATTATCATTGTGATAAGTGACTTGGAATAGGTTTTGTTTGTAAGGGTTTTTGTACCACTCAAAGCTTTGAAGCAAGAGTGTTTTGTGTCTCTTGACTAAAGCTTTGAAGCAAAGTCAAGTTAGGTTTATGTATCACTCAAAGCTGTGAAGCAAGAGTGTTTGTGTTACTTGATTAAAAAGCTGTGAAGCATAATCAAGTGTATGTTTTGAAGAGTGTCTTCATTAATTCATTAGTCAATTGTTTTAAGTATCACTGCTGTGATTGAAGGGGAGTGAGTAGGAACTCAGGTTTAAGTAGAACTTAGATTGAAGTTGCATTGGGTAGGTCTTAAGTGAAGGAGATAAACTGGTTGGTTTATTCTTGAATTAATATCTCTTATAGTGGATTTCCTCCCTGGCTTGGTAGCCCCCAGAGTAGGTGTTGTTTCACACTAAACTGGGTAAACAATTGACTGTGTTCTTTACTGTTTTTGTATTTACTGTCTTATAGAAAGTTAGATACGGTGTCACAACATTGATTGTGACATTGAGTATCTACAGCCAGAATTTCAAATCCAATTTTGTAATGATAATAATGATTTTGTGTTTATGATTCTGAATTTATTTCTGTATTTGCGTTGATTTGCAATAAGTTTTGATTTTTGATTCTATTTTTGTGTTGTAAGGAAATATTTTTGGTTTTAATACTGTATTCAAAATTGATTTGTTTATAATTTGGTTTTTATTAGTGTTAATATATTTCTGCATTTGTTTGATTTTGTTCTTGTTTTGATTTTATAGCTCTTAGGTGTTGTAAATTAGGAAGTAGATAAATTTGTCTGTAAATTAGTTTTGGAAACAATGAAATGTGTCTTCAAATTAATTCTTAGAATTGATTGAGTTTTATGCCTTAGGAAATATTTTGAACCTTTTGTCTATAATTTAAGAGCTTTGCAAAAATGTTTCTGTTTCTCTAATTGATTTTTTTCGCAGGTACAAACATGAGTTTATTACTTACGATTCGTACAGCAAAAAAACCTTGCGTTGTTTGCTTTTTTTTATTCATACAGAACCTATTATAAAAATAAACATCAGGTGTTCCTTATTGAATTGGGCCATACGATTAATCCATCGTCTTTTTAAAAAAAATCATGAACACAACTTCAAATAATAATAATAATAATAATAATAATAATTGATTAAAATAATAATAATAATAATTACTAATGATAATAACATCAATAGTATTAATAATAATTATAGACTTAAAGTCAGATATTGACTTTAGTTTAATTAATACAATAAAAATAATTTTAACAACATAACTTAATTATATAGCTACAAAAATATTAATATGAACTATAATACTGATTTATTGTACAACAAATAATGATAATAGCAACAAATATTAAAAAAAAAAGGGGTTTCAAACCCTCTTATTGGGCCATAGAATTAATTCAGATTTTGTAAAGCTTGCACACCCATTCTTCTTATAATACACCCCTCTCTTAAACTTGAAACAAATTTTAAGACTTAATGGACCATCAGATATTGATGGTCTATTTTACATCAACACACCCCTTTGACTTTAAATACCCCTATAAAGGTGAAAACTAAATAATAAAATTAATTTGAAGAAAACCCTAGATTAGGGTAGGGCAAATTTGGGGTATGACACTACGATCTTATGTCAGGAAAATTCAACCACATTCTTCTGACAAAGACCTGTGGGTCCACTTTTTCCAAGACAGTTTTTCGGGGATGCAGTTGGATTGGTTCTACCAGCTAGAGAGGTCGGATGTGCATAATTGGGAGGATTTGGCAGCTACTTTCTATAAGCAGTATCAATACAATGCGGACTTAGCACCAACCCGTACTCAATTACAGAGTATGGGCATGGTCTCCAATGAAGGCTTCAAGGAGTATGCCCAGAAATGGAGAGACTTGCCAGGGCGAGTACAACCACCTCTATCTGAGAGGGAGCTAGTAGATATGTTTCTGGGGACTCTGTCAGGGCCTTTCTTTAATCACTTGATTGGAAGTTCCTCTGCGGGGTTCACTGAGTTGATTCAAACTAGTGAGAGAGTTGAAGCCGGAATCAAGAGCGGGAAAATTCAAAAAGATACATCTACTTATGCTGCCATCAAAAAGCCTTTTCCAGCAAAGAAAGAAGTATCAGCTGTCTACTCTCAAAGAGGTCAAGGAAGAGTTGAGCGCCAGCCAGCGGTGGGGGCCGTAATGATTCAGAAGTCTGCAGCTGATCAACCCAAAAACAATCAACCCAGAACCAATCAAGCTAGGGTGGAAAGGCCTGTTAGGCAATTCACTAAGATAAACATGACTCCTGCTCAAGTCTTACCCCATCTCTTTAAGGTAAACCTTACAACCTTGAAAGAGGCCCCGAAGAACCCGAACACTTCTTCTCCATTCTACCATTCGAACGCCAAGTGTGCTTATCATTCAGACAGCCTGGGGCACGGCACCAACAATTGTTGGGCCCTCAAGAATAAAATTTAGGATTTGATAGACGCTAAAGAAGTTGAATTCGACGCCCTTGAAAAGCCAAACGTAATCTCTGCTCCAATGCTGAAGCATGAACAATGCCCATGCTGTTGAAGAGGACCTTTTTGTTGCTACTGTTGATGTTTTGATAACTCCGCTACCGATAATCAAGTTGAATTTGCTGAAGGTTGGGATTTTCCCAGGTTGTAAAGAAGATTGCTGCCTTTGTTCATCCTTACCAACCGATTATCCACTGTTGAAGTTAGGCATCCAACGCCTAATGGATAACCAAGAAATCCTTTTTGAAAATACTCTTATTACATCGACTCCTGTCAATGATGTTTCAATAGTTACCATATCCGCCAATCTTTCCAAGGTCTCCAAAAGACCTGTTAAGATTACATTCGATCTGAAGACTGTACCTTTGAAGATAACCATGCCTGGGCCCGTCCCATACAAGTCTGACAAATCAATACCGTGGAACTATGGTGGAGAAATCTACTACCACGGTATTAAACAGATTGAGTTAACTGAAGAAAGTTCTGATGAAGAGACTTCCGACATTAGAAACATTGTCGGAACGAGCAAAATCACCCGCAGTGGGAGAATTTTCTCTCTAGAGATTGCCCCTCCCAAGACAATCTTTGGACCCTCAACTGCTCCTAAGGTTACTCCTGTACCGGTCAACATATCTGCGAGAACTCCAATTATTCAAGAAGTTGTGACTCCTGTGGTTGTCCCCTCTGCTGCTACTGATGATAGAGGGAAAGGGATCCAAGAAGAGCCCGTCAGGACGAGGGCTCAGCCGTTGTTCATCCCTGAGACCTCTCAAAAAGAAATGGAAGAGATTTTGAAAATAATCAAGAAAATAGATTATGATGTTGTGGAACAACTGGGGCAAACCCCCTCAAAAATCTCTATGTTGGCCCTGCTGCTTTGTTCCGAAGCTCATGCTAAAGCTTTGATCAGATTCTTGAAGACGACCCATGTGCCCCAAGAAACCTCCGCGGATCAGTTCCAGGAATGTGTAGCTAGCCTAACAGTTGACAATGGTCTAGGATTCTCCGATGTGGATTTAACATCTAAAGGGAGAAAACATAATGACGCTTTACATGTCTCGGTGGAATGCAGAGGGACTACTCTAGCACACGTACTGGTAGACACTGGTTCATCGCTGAACATCTTGCCGAAGAAAGCATTGGGTAGACTAGATTGTGAAGGTTTAACCTTGAAGCCCAGCAATATAATTGTCAGAGCCTTTGATGGTTCTAAAAGGATGGTTCACGGGGAGGTGGACATCCCGATTAAAGTGGGAACTGAAACCTTCAACTCCACATTCTATGTGATGGACATCTGTCCTTCTTATTCTTGCTTGTTGGGAAGACCCTGGATTCACAATGTTGGAGTCGTCACTTCTACTCTGCATCAAATGCTCAAGTACCCTGTCCAGGGGAAAATCATAACTATTCATGGCGAAGAGGAATACATGATAAGCCATCTAAATTCTTTCCGCTATGTAGAATTGGATGGTGAATTCATCGAAAACCCCTTTCAGAATTTTGAAAAGGTATCTCAGGATAATGCGGCAACCAAGACAGTATCTTCTGTACCCATGATTACCAGACCTCTGCCTCAGATGTCGTCTCTCAAGGATGCAAAGGCTGTGATTGAAGAAGGAGGAAGCACAATCTGGGGGCAGCTCCCAGACTTTGCTTTTAAATCAAATAAATTCGGCTTGGGGTTCACTGCTTCTGCTCAAAAGGCTGTACGCCGCTCCCGTGCAGGAGGGCCACCAGTGAAGATCACCCATCATGGAGTCAATGCTTTAGAGGATAGTGAAGAGGAGAGCAACCTGGAAGACTGGATTTTCCCTACTATTGACGGAGGATTGCTCAACTGGGAAGCAAAAGACTTTGTTCCGATTACTTTCATACCGTAGTAATTTATCTTTCAAACATTTCAGTTGGTTTGTAATAATTTTTAAGACAATTCGTACACTTTTAACCTTGTGCCTTACCCGAGGCACATAGGTCCATTTGTAAGGGTTTGATTTTTCATCTTCATATGCCATTTTAATGAATCATGGATGTTTTCACATATAAACTTTTGTGTTCATTGTCTTTCTTTTTACATTTTTATTTGTTTAAAGGTGGCTATCCCTTACACACACCGACACTCACAAATGCAGGTACCCTTCCATTCCGGATTCCATGGGTAATAATTCTGCTATGGCGTTCAGTGACTCTGAAGATCTGGTCTACCATGCCGAATACGAAGATGAGGAAGACTGTGAGGTGCCGGGAGAATTGGCTAGACTGCTACAACAGGAAGAAAGGGCTATTCTGCCACATGAGGAGCTGTTAGAGACAATCAACTTGGGTACTGTTGAAGATAGAAAAGAAGTTAGAGTGGGTGCCAACCTAGATCCAAGTGTCAAAGATCGCCTAATTCAGCTGTTACATGAATATGTTGAGATCTTCGCCTGGTCCTACGAAGACATGCCGGGACTCGATACATATATTATAGTTCACCATCTGCCCACGAGGGAAGACTGTCCACCAGTTAAATAGAAAGTCCACCGTATGAGGCCTGACATGTCAGAAAAGATCAAAGCAGAAGTTATGAAGCATTTCAATGCTGGATTTCTTGCTGTTAGTTCCTATCCGTAATGGGTTGCTAACATTGTGCCCGTGCCTAAGAAGGACGACAAAGTAAGAATGAGCATGGATTACAGAGACTTAAACAGGGCTAGCCCTAAAGATGACTTTCCACTACCGCACATTGACATCTTGGTTGACAATACAGCTCAACACAAAGTGTTTTCTTTCATGGACGGATTCTCAGGCTACAACCAGATCAAAATGGCCCCTGAGGACATGGAAAAAACTACTTTTGTTACACAGTGGAGTACCTTCTGCTATAAAGTGATGCCATTCGGACTAAAGAATGTCGGGGCAACCTATCAACGCGCCATGGTAGCTTTGTTTCATGACATGATACATCATGAGATTGAAGTATACGTAGATGACATGATAGCCCGTTCACAAACAGAAGAAGAACACCTCAACCATTTGCAAAAGTTGTTTGTCAGGTTGAAGGAGTACAAGCTCAGACTGAACCCTAACAAGTGCACTTTCGGAGTCCGATCCAGTAAACTCTTGGGTTTCATCGTCAGTAACAAAGGCATCGAGGTTGATCCTGCCAAAGTCAAAGCTATACAAGAAATGCCTGCTCCTCGAACTGAAAAGGAGGTCAGAGGTTTCTTGGGACGCCTAAACTACATTGCTAGGTTCATTTCTCACCTAACATCTACCTGTGAGCCAATCTTCAAGTTGTTGAAGAAAGATCAGGTGGTTAAATGGAATGATGAATGTCAAGTTGATTTCGATAAAATCAAGGAGTATTTGCTAGAACCTCCTATCTTGATGCCTCCCGTCAAAGGAAGACCATTAATAATGTATCTGACTGTTTTGGATAACTCAATGGGGTGCGTACTGGGCCAATATGACGAGTCTGGCCGAAAAGAGCATGCCATTTATTACCTTAGCAAAAAGTTTACCGACTGTAAGACCTGATACTCACTGCTCGAGAAAACTTGATGCGCTTTGGTATGGGCTGCTCGCCGGCTAAGGCAGTATATGTTAACTCATACCACTCTACTGATATTTAAGATGGATCCGATCAAATACATCTTCGAGAAGCCTGCTTTGTCCAGAAGGATAGCCAGATGGCAGATGATCCTTACAGAGTATGATATACAGTACACGACCCAAAAAGATATAAAGGGGAGTGTGCTAGCCGACCATCTGGCTTATCAAGCTGTTGAAGATTACCAATCCATGAAGTTTGACTTCCCCGACGAAGACATTATGACATTGGACAACATTGAAGGTCTCAGACCGTATGCAGACCTGAACAAGGATCCCGATGGACTCTGTAATTTGATGGTGCCTCTAATGCACTTGGTAACGGTATTGGTGCTGTGCTTATATCTCCACAAGGTTGCCATACTCCTTTCACCGCCAGACTTTTCTATAACTGCACCAACAACATGGCCGAGTATGAAGCTTGTATCTTTGGGCTCAAAGCTGCAATAGACCTGGGAATCAAATATTTGGTTGTGTTTGGAGACTCAACTTTGGTCATCAGTCAGATAAAAGGAGAGTGGGAAACTAAACATCCCAATCTTATCCCTTACAAAGAACATGTCTTGACATTGCTACCTCATTTCGAGCAGATTACCTTCGAGCACTTCCCGCGAGAAGAGAACCAGCTAGCAGATGATCTAGCTACAATGTCATCCATGTTTAAACTTAACTGGGATAATGAGGCTCCCAAACTCACCATCGAGCAAATGAACGAACCTGCACATTATCACGAGATTAATACCGAAGAAGTAGTGGACCGACCTTGGTTTCACGAAGTCAAAAGGTATCTCGAGGCTCAAGAATATCCTGAAGGAGCTTCAATCAACGACAAAAAGTTCTTGAGGAGATTCTCTGCCAAGTTCTTCCTGAGCAATGGTATCCTATACAAGCACAATCATGATTGCATTTTACTTTGTTGTGTGGACAAGATTGAAGCTGAACAAATCATGGCTAAACTGCATAATGGTACCTTTGGCACCCACTCTAGCGGTCACACGATGGCTAAGAAGATTCTAAGGGCAGGCTATTACTGGTCCACCATGGAAGCTGACTGCCATCAACATTCCAGAACTTGTCACAAATGTCATCACTTACAATGGTACAAACCTTAACAACACTATGATCACCGCCTTGTGCGAGCAGTTCCAGATTCAACATCATAATTCATCTCCCTATCGGCCGAAGATGAACGGTGTTGTCGAAGCTGCGAACAAAAATATCAAGAAGATCATACAAAAGATGGCAGTCACCTACAAGGACTAGCATGAGATGTTACTGTTTGCTCTCCACGGGTACCGTACCATGACGCGTACATCAACTAGGGCAACACCCTATTCTTTGGTATACGACTTGGAAGCTGTTTTACCTATCGAGGTTCAGATTCCCTCCTTGAGAATCATGAAGGATGTTGGTTTAACTGAAGATGATTGGATTCAGACCCGGCTTGATCAACTTAACTTGATTGACGAAAAGCGACTCACTGCTGTTTACCACGGTCATACGTATCAAAAACGGATGATCAAGGATTTCAACAAGAAAGTCAGACGCCAGGTATATCAAGTCGGGGATCTTGTAATCAAGCGGATCATCTTGCCGCAAAGTAATCCCATGGGCAAATGGACTCCTACCTACGAAGGACCATTTGTGATCAAAAACATCTTTTCTGGTGAGGCGATGATATTAACCACCATGGACGGTGATGACCTGCCACACCCTGTGAACGCAGACATAGTCAAAAGATACTACGCATAAATGACCCGCTAGGTTGACACACCTAGGAAAAAAAAGGGCATCCCGGTGAAACGAAAACCCGAAAGGGCGGTTCAGGCAAAAGTTAGGGATAAACAAAAAAAACCTGTACACCCGGCAAGTTGAAAACTCGAAAGGGCGACTTGGGCAAAAAAGGGTTTCCCGGTGGATCGATAACCCGAAAGGGCGGTCCAGGAAAAAGTTAGGAAATTAAAGCGTATGACTATGTCTCGTCGGATCACCTTAAGGACAATCTCTTCACAGACAAGCTCCAGGCTTCTGATCAACTCAATCATTTTCGGACGAAACAACGAACAGACAAGATATTCAGAGTTACGAAGACTATAGCAGAATGGGAACCCCATTGAATTTTTACACATAGCCATCTTTCTTTGTATAAATTTTTCTCATTTTTTATGACAACATTCTCTTACTAGGATGTCTGTCTCCTTTGTACAAAATACTTACACAAAGTTAATACAAAAATACTTGAAAGTGCAGAAAACTATTTGCTTTTTCTTTTTTCTTTTTTACACTTGTGTTTTATTTGAAAACGTCCAATGATTTATTAAATAAGCATATGCATTTGAATATAATCACTGTTTACAAATAAATGAAATGGGAAAGAATAATTACTGACAGGTTGAAAGTATAGGAAAACGTCTTTAGGCTATTCCAAGAGAAATCCCCTGCAGTACATCATCTAGATCCCCAGCGGAGCTAAAACCTTGAAATACATATCCCCATCAGAGTTAAATTTCAAAATCCCCATCAGAGTTGAAACTTTAAAACTCCCAATCTCCAGCAGAGCCAAACTTTGAACTACAGATCCTCAGTGGAGATAAAACTTTCTTTCCCAGCGGAGCTAAAACTTCAACCTTTAAACCCCAGTGGAAATCCATCTAATCCCCCAGAGAGTTGTCTTAAAACTAAATAATGCCCCTGCAAGTTATCTTAAAACCTGATAATTTCCCAGCAAGTTGCTTTGAAGCTCGACAGCTAACCAGACGACAACTTCGGATAATTCCCCAGTAGATTGGCATACAACCCAAACTCCTAAACTCTCTCCATAACAGGAATGAACTGTTCCCCACAGGGTCTCCTAAACTCTCCAACATGATAACTACTCCCCAACAGTATAGTTACTCCCCACAGAGTTTTTCATCCCCTAGCAGATTGAAGATTCTCATTCTCATTTCCTCAGTAAAGTTGCCAGAGCCTTTTTTACTCCCCAGCTTGAAGTTGCCAAAGTTTCATTACTCCTCAGCAGAATGAAGATTCTCATTCTTGGTTCCACGCAGAAATCATCAAAGTTTTCCCTATTCCCCAGCCGAGTAAGGATTCCCATTCTGCCATCCCCAGAGAAGTCATGATTTTTCTTAATCACCAGCAGTCAAAGGACTTCTCATCCTCAACAATCAAAGGTTTTGAATCTCCAGCAGTGGTCAAGGATTTATCTTCCCCGACAGCTATCAAGGATTTATTTTCCTCAGCAATACAACTAATCAGCTTACATGCGCATACATTACACCCATATATCATAAAAATTGGTGTTGTACCCCAAAATTTGCCCTCTCATTTTATCAAGATTCACCCTCACCAGACTCTTTGGACTCCAGACAGGATTAGGGTTTGCTCAGCTCAAGACATCTCCTTGCACTGATGACCTGAAATTAGGGTTTGAGTTTGCACAAGGATTTTTGGACTTCCAATGCCTCATGTGACTTTCATGCTTCATGTTGGACTTCTAAGATTGCTCATACCAAGTTTCAAGCCTTGAATCAAATTTTTGCTCAGTCAATTGGACATTTGACCTAAAAATCAGTTGTATTGGAGAAAAAGTCAACCGTGGCCAATTTACAGTCAAAACTCATAATTTTTGATCCACATCAACATTATAGACTCATATGAACCATTTTACAAAGTTTGGACCACAACTCCTCAAGAAATTTGATCAGATCATCAAAAGGGCAAAATGGTCATTTTTAGGGTTTTGACTGCAGAAGGGTAATTTCTGTTTTTTAACCTAGACAATGGCAAATTGGGTTCAAACATGGTTTCAAGGAATAAATGGCATCATCTTTACCTTATCACAAGGTTCAAAAGATCTCAAAAGCATTGGATTGACAGATGAATTTTCCAGTCAACTGATCAAAAATCAACTGTACACTAAAAAGTCAAACTTTGACTTTTTGGTCAAAATCAAGTGCCAAGGGTCATTTTTAATCAAGATGTTTCAAAACATGAAACTTGTTCACCAAGAAACCTAATTTTGAAAATTAGGGTTTAAGATTGAAAATTTTCATAACTTAGAAATTTTCTAAGTTATGAAAATTTCTTATTTTCCCCCAACTTTTCCCAACTTTTTCACCATGATGAAATTGGATTCAAAGAAAACCTCCAACATGAAAGTTGTAGTCCTCCACAAAATATACAACTTTTATTCACAAAGTTTTCCCAAAATATGCTTGGATCTCAAGTTATGATTTTGTGAATAGGGGTCCATGAAACTTTTAACTTAGTGAAATTTTGCCCTAGTTTAGGCAGGATTTTGAGCTATCTTCATGGCAACTTTTCACTTAGTTCCAAGTGTAATGTCAAAATGCATTTCAAATATGGATTGTAGATTATGTTACAAGATTTCCAAAATTTCCAAGAACTCTCCAAGATCATTTGTGGTTAGGGAGAATCGAAAGTTTGAAAATGGCCATTTCTCACTTTTGTCCATGGCATTTTGCACATTGCTACAAGTTGCAAATCTGTCCTAAGCATGCTTGTACTTGTTTTACAGGCCTTAAACCTTTCCACACTCCTTAATTAAATGCAAATACATTGGACAAAGGCATTGTTCTGAGTTATGGAGCATTACACATTGATTTATTCCAAAAATGGCATTAAGGTTGCAATACCATTTCCATAAAGCACACTTTTTGCAATTTGGTTTATCTTGAGCCATGGACCTTATATCTTTGTACAAACAACATCCACAAACATAATAAAAAGCTCACCAACTCTCAGCAGGCCTCAAGCTAGCTTGTACAACTTTGGCTTTTGTCAACTCACCTTTTGCTTCAAAAACAAGAAACCTTGCAAAAGTTCCATAACTTGTGCATCTGTTAAAACCAAGACTAGAGACCATTTGAAACAAGTTCAACACAATATAACAAGCCAGAAACACGAGCTCATAGTATTGTAAACACCCAAATACCCCAAAAGCTCCATTTTCTGCCCAAACATGGCAACCACTGCAGAACCTTGGCCAAATCCATATTCCCTCGTGCGTTTTGCTTGGAATCATTTCAAACACATTCTAAACATCACACCTGAACTATCTAAACCTTTCTCAAGCAACTGTAACTTCATTTTCAAGATTCACCATTTTCAATTTCTGAGTTTGCAGGTTGAGTTCTATAGAGAGATTCAAGCCATTTCAAAGCAAGCTAAGTATTGGGAAAGGTCAAGGGAACATTGTAGCGATAAAAAATGTAGCGGGGTAAATCGGAGATCGAATTATTGATTAATTCGTCTCACAAAAGCAAGAGTCGCCACCGCGCTTTATTATTTCCAAGGGAAAAGAGCGAAATAAAACCCTAAAGTATGCAATGTAAAATAATACTTTCTAAAAGTAATAAAAATACAAGGCGTTTTTGAAAAGAGATCTATGGTTCGGGGGTTGGTTATACAGTGGGAAGGTATTAGCACCCAATGCATCTATAGTATTCTATAGGAACCTTTTGAAATATCTGTTTATTAAAATGTTTGTTTGATTAAAAATAAATTGTTTTGGCCGAAAAAGGGGTACGGATGGGTTTTTTGAAGGTACGACGACCTAATGTCGAAGTTTTGGCTTAAAAGGTATAAATTTTGAAAAGATTGAATATTTGGGGAAAAATTGTCTTAAGTTTTAATGAAATGCAAATGTTCGCGTGATTGGACTTGAGGACATGAAGTCAACCAGTTTAATCATTTTTCTCTTGGATTAAGAAGTAAACAGAATAACCAAATAACGATGAAATAATTAAACAGAAAATTATGCAGATAATGATTAAATAACTAAGTGATATATGGCCATAACAATGATTAAATAACAGACTAAATGATTTTTTTTATATTTTTTTATTTAATATGTACAAAAGCAAGAGAATAAATTAAAGAAAATAAAATGTTTTTTAAGTTTTAGTTTTTTATAAAGATGAATTTTTAGTTATTTTTATTTGTATTAATATAAAGTACTATTTTAAGATTATTAAATAATTCTAAACCAAATTAAAAATTTTAAAAAGTTATTAACTTAAATCTAATTAAAAAAGAAAACTAACAATTACTAAATTAATCTTAAAGTTAAAATTAATAGAAATGGTCAAATTATTTAAAATTGTTTTAATTAAATTACATCTCTTATTTGATTAACTTTATTAATTAACTAAATTAATAATAATGCTAAAAAAAAGGCTAAAAGAAAGTAAAATAGAAAGAGAGGTGCATCAAGAATCAAGGATAGATAAACAAACCATAAACCATTGCATGGGCTAAAAGGCTTTGAGGGGGCCCAATCAAAAAAACAGAAATGGGGGGGGGGGGGGGGGGTAAATGGGGGGGTGTATAATGGGATTCGTTTGGGGCTTTTAGGCAGGAAAAGGGTTAAGCCCAACTTTCACAATGTTTAGGGTTAAAGAAAATTTGTTTTAGTTTTGGGGAAAACAGATTAGGGTTAAGCCAAAGGGACGGAGCGGCGCTCCTCTTCGTTCAAGCGTTATTCTTCGTCTTTGCCTTCTTCCACCTTCGCCTGAGTTTTCCTGCCACGGCCACCAGCGTCCTCAAAACTTCTTCTTCCCTCCAATGAAATACTAGGGCGACCGATTCAAGGTAATCTTTCATTTTTTATTTCGTTAGGGTTTTTGGTTACTGCATGTTATGATCTTTGATTCTGACTTCAAACTATTAATGGTTATTTGAGGTATACAAAAGAAAGAGAGGGAGAAAAACGTTACCTTTGGAGACAGAGGAAGGAAGGTTGGGGGTACGCGTAGGAGGCCAAGGCGAGGGGAAGACGGCGGAGGCGCGCTAGCTACTTTGACCCTGATATTTCGTTTCTTATTTTTGTTTTGTGGTTTGATGATGATGTTGAAAACCCCTCTGTGATATTTCTTCTTCTTCTGTTGACCCTGCCTTGCTTTGCTTGTACACGCTTCTTTTCCTTCTTCTTCTTTGCTGTGCTTCGGTTGCCCTTTTTACTGGCCTATGATGAATATTTGTGAGGCTTTTGCGTTGCCTTGAACATGCTATTGTTGAAATATTGTTTTGACTAGCTTGACAATGTTGATGCTTGACTGCTGCCTTCGTTTGTATGCTTTTTCCTCTTCTTCTTCTTGTCTCACTTCTGTTGCCTCTTTTATTGGCCTATGATGAATAAATCTGAGGCTTGATGGGTTTGGACATTGGTTTGATGAGTTGTGTTATTTGGTATTCTGGTTTTTGGTTTTGGTTGGATTGCTTCAGGTTTGGCCTAGCACGGTTTTCTGGTTTAACAGGTTGAACAGGTTTTATGGTTTTAGGCCATATTGGTTGTGTTTTGGTGAGGTTTTTACTGGTTCATGCAGGTTGATGGAAACAGGTTGAACTGGTTTTATGGTTTTTAGGCCATATTGGTTGTGTTTTGGTGAGGTTTTTACTGGTTCATGCAGGTTGATGAAAACATGTTGAACTGGTTTTATGGTTTTTAGGCCATATTGGTTTATGTTACTATGGCTTTGGCTTTGAAATGGTTATGGTTCTGCTGTCTTGAATGCAGGTTCTTTTTTGATGAGTTTACTGGTTTATCAGTTTAGGCTTTTGTTGGGCAACAGGTTTATTTGAAAGGCTTAAGGCTTTTTGTTAAGCTTGAGGCTTGAAGGTTTTGATGGTTTTTTGTTTTAGGCTTTTACAAGGTTCACTCTCTACCTCTTTTTTCTGAAGGGGTTTTGTTATTATAACAGTTTGCTGGCTTTGAGGTTCAGGTTCTGAATACTTTTACTATTTTTTTGGCTTTGACCTCTGCACTTTACTGCTTCATTCAGTTTGTCTATATTCTTTTTTCATGCCTCCCATTCCTTACTGTGTTACTGCTGTTTTTGTTTTCTATTCCTTTTTCTGCCTAAGGCCAAAACCTGTAAACCCACACTCTTTCTCTCTTCTCTCTCCTTAGTACAGTTTGACATTAAAATGATGTTATGTAGTTTTAAGTTCTGAAAAAGCAAAGCTGGAGAATGATGAAAAATAGGAATATATTGCTTGCATATTTGGTTTTGATCTGTACATTTCTCTTTGTCAACTGCATTGTACATCATGGAGCCTTTGTATTTTTGGCCTCTTCCCACATGCTGGATAGTTTACGTTGCATATTGGCTTTGAAAACTTGCATATGCTGTTGTACTATGCATTTTATTTGAAATATGCAGTTTTTGACAAAAAATGAATTTATGCATATTGGTTTTTGAAATATGCAGTTTATTTTGAAATATGCAGTTTATAATTAAAATGTGCAATTTTGACAAAAGTGAATTTGTGCATATTTTTAACTTGTGCATTCATATTTGTCAATAAAATTCATCCCTTTTTGTGAACCGGGAGAAATCCCGTGATTTGCAAAGAGGGTAAAAACTGATTCCAGCCGTTTGCTTTTAATGATGAACGCTAAATTAATTTTCTTCTTTTAATTATATATTCATTTCTGACTTTTCTTTTAATTCTTTGCAGGTAAAATTTAATGATCATCAAAGAAGCATTAGATAGAAGATGAAGATTTAGAACTTAGAAAAAATTAGGATAGCTTTTATTTCACTTTAAACATTGTAAAAATTATCATTGTAAATACGTTGTAAATAAATACGGTATTTGAACAACAATTGTAACAATTAGAATAAAATGAATAAAACTCCAATATTTTACCAGTTAATTCTTTTCTTCTTCGCAATTATTTACCTTATCATTTACAATTCTTTAAATTATATAATAACTGAAAATAAATTTCAATTATTTAAATTCAGAATAATAAATAATTAAATAAACATCATTGACCAATTAACTTTTCTTCAATTATTTACTTCATTATTTATAATTCTTCTAAATTATAATAACTGAAAATAAAATTTCAACTATTTAAACTTAGAATAATAAATACTTAAATAAACGTTGTTTGGTCAATTAATAAACTTCTTTTCAAATATTTACTTATTATTTATAATTCTTTAATTTATATAATAACTGAAAATAAATTCCAATTATTTAAATTCAGAATAATAAACAATTAAATAAACATCATTGATCAATTAATAAACTTCTTTTCAAATATTTACTTTACTATTTATAATTCTTTAATTTATATAATAACTGAAAATAAATCCCAATTATTTAAATTCAGAACAATGAATAATTAAATAAACATTGTTTTAGCATTGATCGATTAATAAATTTAGCGTTTCAAAAATAAACAGCTCTTGACTTGAAAAAGTTATGAATTTAAAAACTGCTTTGAAAGTTGATAAAAATAGGTCAAAACCCTTGCAGTGTAATGATGCAGATGAGAGATGGTATCTTAGGTTAAAATTTGGGGTACAACAGCTGCCCCTATTTAAGTTTCTTCTATCCGGAGATATGAAGATTAAAATCTTCGTCTCGACGAGATTGAAGGTACTTAAATACATCATACGCAAATTTTTGCCCTAAGATACCGCCATTATGTTTGATATGAATGTAGTGATTGAATTCGCAGAGGAAGATATTGTATGAAAACAAGATAATGCGGGAGAAATCAAACACCAACAAAACACAGGGATAAGGATTATACAATACTGGGGAAATAAACCATCGACTTCAAGTAACAGACTCTTGACGGCGAATAAAATTGAGAGAATACGACCTCTGACCCTAACAAAGAAGGCATCTTGCATAGGCCATAAAACAGATTATTGACCCAAAATAACAGTGAGTTCACAACTCAAGGTCAACGATAGACAAAAAGTATCAATTTTGCTGATGATGGATTACCAACTTCTAAAGGTAAAGATTCATAACAAACTTCTCTGCGAGATTTCCCGAGATATACCAATTAATGCTGAGATATAATATGGTTGTAGATACACAAGCTGCTCAAATAAAGAAGTTGTCACTTGCTGTCTTCCCAAAAATATTATGACATACAAGCTGCTCAAATAAAGAGGCTGCCACTTGCTGTCGTCCAAGGGTGTCAATAACATACAAGCTGCTCAAATAAAGAAGCCGCCACTTACTGTTTTTCAAAAAAAAAATACCAATAACATACAAGCTGCTCAAATAAAGAAGCCGCCACTTGCTGTATTCCACAAAAACTATAACATACAAGCTGCTCAAATAAAGAAGCTGCCACTTGCTGTATTCCAGAAAAAAATAATAACGTACAAGTTGCTCAAATAAAGAGACTTCCGCTTGCCGTTTTCCAAAAATAATAATAACGCACAAGTTGCTCAAATAAAGAGACTGCCGCTTGTCGTTTTCCAAAAATAATAATAACGCACAAGTTGCTCATGAAGAGCTGCCGCTTGTCGTTTTTTTTCCAAAAAAATAATAACGTACAAGTTGCTCATGAAGAGACCGCCGCTTGTCGTTTTCCAACGATGTCTATAACGTACAAGTTGCTCATGAAGAGACCGCCGCTTGTCGTTTTCCAAAAATAATAACGTACAAGTTGCTCATGAAGAGACCTCCGCTTGCCATTTTTCCAAAAAATAATAACGTACAAGTTGCTCATGAAGAGACCGCCGCTTGTCGTTTTCCAAAAATAATAACGTACAAGTTGCTCATGAAGAGACCGCCGCTTGCCGTTTTCCAACGATGTCTATAACGTACAAGTTGCTCATGAAGAGACCGCCGCTTATCGTTTTCCAAAATAATAACGTACAAGTTGCTCATGAAGAGACCGCCGCTTGCCGTTTTTCCAAAAATAACTCAGAGGGAAATTGTGATGACACTGGCAGAGAATAAAATCTTCGTCAAAGAGAACCATGAATCAATCCTTCCCGAGGAGATCACATACTTAAATGTGCAAAATAAATGCACCATTCGTCTAGGTCGCAACTTCACTGGGAAAAATCATGAGATATCCTATGCAAGAGACAACAACTCCCTCCAGGAATAAACCAGAGAGAAAACAGTCAAACAAGACTCCACCCAATGAGAAAGTAACTCGATTGGGGAATTCATCCTATCCAGAAATGGAAAAGGTAAACTAAATCAAAAATCATCCACGAGGATTAGCTCAGTTGGGGAATTTAGAAAGGAAGCACATTTTCTGCCTAAGCTAACCTTCTACTTAGAAAGAACGTGTACGCTGTTTGAATAAACAAAGTACAACCCAAAATCAACGGCAAATGTGAATATGCATACTGATGTAAGTGTAAATGAGTAAATGAATGTTATGCTGACGAAACGAACAGATGGAATATCCTGAAGACGATAAGATGTCACGAAAAGATAGACACTCGGCCAATCTTAAAAAAATGGAAAATAACTGGAACTGGAACCACAAAGCAACGTCAGAGCGTATCGCGCTACAAGGCTCAAATCTTCTGAGGAGAAAAGTATTCAAATCCAAATCTTCTAATACCAATAGACTACTGGCATGAGACAAAGCGTACCACACCTTAGAAATCGCCCGAATAAAGGTAGCCAAAACAACGCTTAACTGGAACAACTGGGGAGTCAACAAACTTAGTACCCCGAGAAACGCAAGTTTACACAACCAACACCTCATGACGATTTTGAAACGAAACATGTTCATCATGCAAGGATAAGTTACTGTATTGTTTTGCATTTCATGGCTCGACCATCCTCGGAACAACTGTTAATATTCCTTTCATTATTCACGACACATTTAAAAAATAAGAATATTTTAAATAATTTTGTTTCAAATATTTCCATAAAATTAAAATTTTGCCCACAAAAGGTAAATGGTCAAATTTCATTAATAAGATGGTAGTTCGCTAACAACGCGACTCCAACGGTTTACAAAAGTTTGGGAAATAGTACATGAAGGAAAAGGGTTACACAAAAAACAATGATCACTATTCTCCCTAACAACTTCGAATTCCGAAAGGTGTTCAAATGCCAAGGATGGTATGACCAAAAGCTTGCCTAAGCCGCCCCTTCGGGTTTCCAACTTAGCAAACTGTCAACTCAAATCTAAGCGAAATATTTCTTGACTGCATCGACGTTCATGGAGCGCGGGAGCTCTTCACCGTCCATATTGGTGAGAATCAAGGCACCTCCAGAGAAAACTTTCTTAACGACATACGGTCCTTCATAATTCGGAGCCCACTTGCCCCTAGAATCAGGTTGGAAAGATAATATCTTCTTGAGCACAAGGTCACCTTCTTTGAACTCGCATGGTCGAACCTTCTTATCAAAAGCCTTCTTCATTCTCTGCTGATACAATTGACCGTGACACAACACTGTCAATCTCTTTTCTTCAATTAAATTCAACTGATCATATCTACTTTGACACCATTCAGCCTCAGAAAGTTTAGCTTCCATCAACACTCTCATAGACGGAATCTCAACCTCCACAGGGAGTACTGCTTCCATACCATAAACTAGGGAAAATGGGGTTGCGCCTGTTGAAGTTCGAACTGAAGTACGGTATCCATGCAGAGCAAACGGAAGCATTTCATGCCAATCTCTATAAGTTACCACCATCTTCTGGACAATCTTTTTGATGTTCTTGTTAGCAGCTTCAACAGCCCCATTCATCTTCGGTCTGTAAGGAGAAGAATTATGATGTTCGATCTTGAACTCTTCGCAAAGCTCTCTCATCATCTTGTTATTCAAATTCGAACCATTATCAGTGATAATCTTGCTCGGGATACCGTATCGACAAATGATCTGATTCTTGATAAATCTGACTACCACCTGTCTGGTTACATTAGCATAAGATGCTGCTTCCACCCATTTAGTAAAATAATCGATCGCTACCAAGATGAAACGATGACCATTTGAAGCTTTGGGTTCAATCATTCCAATCATATCAATGCCCCACATAGAGAAAGGCCAAGGTGAAGAGATAACATTGAGGAGGGTCGGTGGCACATGCATCCTGTCCGCATAAATCTGGCATTTATGACATTTCTTCACATATTTGCAGCAATCAAATTCCATTGTCATCCAATAGTAACCAGCTCTCAATATCTTTTTAGCCATTGCATGTCCGTTGGCATGGGTACCAAAGGATCCTTCATGTACTTCTTGCATCAGCATGTCCGCTTCACGTCTGTCTACACATCTGAGCAAGACCATGTCGTAATTTCTCTTATACAAAACTTCTTCATTGAGGAAGAAACTGCTTGCTAATCTTCTCAACGTCTTCCTATCTTTATTGGATGCCCCAGGCGGGTACTCTTAAGTTTGAAGAACACGTTTATGTCATAGAACCACAGTTTGTCGTCGGTGACCTCTTCTACTGAGAACACATGAGCAGGTCTATCGAGGCGCATAACTCGGATTGTAGGCACATCGTTCCAACCATTCACTTGAAACATTGAAGACAAAGTAGCTAAAGCATCAGCCATTTGGTTCTCATCTCTAGGGATATGATGTAATTCCACTTTGTTGAAGAAAGTTAACAATCTTCTAGCATAGTCTCTGTAAGGGATCAAACCAGGATGACGAGTCTCCCATTCTCCTTTGATTTGATTAATTACCAATGCCGAATCTCCGTAAATATCAAGAATCTTAATCCTTAGATCCACTGCTTCTTCGAGACCCATAATACATGCCTCATATTCAGCCATGTTGTTCGTGCAGTCAAACTTCAATCTCGCCGTGAACGGGATATGAGTACCTCGGGGAGTGACGATGATTGCCCCAATTCCATTTCCATAAGAATTCACAGCTCCGTCAAATATCAGACCCCAATGGGATTCGGGATCAGGTCCTTCTTCGGGTAATGGCTCTTCACAATCTTTAGCTTTCAAGTACATAACATCTTCATCTGGGAAATCAAACTTGATGGATTGATAATCGTCAATTGGTTGGTGAGCCAAATGATCGGCTAAAATACTCCCTTTGATTGCTTTCTCAGTGTGATACTCAATGTCATATTCGGATAACAACATCTGCCAACGGGCTATTCTTCCAGATAAGGCGGGCTTCTCAAAGATATACTTGATCGGATCCATTTTGGAGATCAACCAAGTGGTGTGGTTAATCATATACTGGCGCAGATGGCGAGCAGCCCAAGCTAAAGCACAACAGGTTTTCTCAAGCAATGAGTATCGAGACTCACAATCTGTGAATTTCTTACTCAGATAATATACAGCATGTTCCTTTCTTCCAGTCTCATCTTGTTGACCAAGCACACATCCCATGGAATCTTCCAATATAGTCAGGTACATAATCAAAGGTCTTCCTTCCACCGGAGGAATCAAAATGGGAGGTTCAAGCAAATATTCTTTGATTCTATCAAAAGCTCTCTGACAATCTTCTGTCCACACACATCCTTGGTTCTTTCGGAGAAGCTTGAAAATCGGCCCACAGGTAGCAGTCATATGAGATATAAATCTAGAAATATAGTTCAGTCTCCCAAGGAATCCTCTTACTTGTTTTTCCGTCTTGGGTGCGGGCATTTCCCGAATAGCTTTGACTTTATCAGGATCTACCTCAATACCTTTCTGACTGACAATGAAACCCAGAAGTCTTCCAGAACGAACACCAAAAGTGCACTTGTTGGGATTCAGACGGAGTTTATACTTTCTCAAACGCTGGAATAACTTCAATAAATGTTCCAAATGATCTTCTTCAGTTCGTGATTTGGCAATCATGTCATCTACATACACTTCTATCTCTTTATGCATCATATCATGGAACAAAGCAGTCATGGCCCTTTGGTATGTTGCACCAGCATTCCTCAAACCAAACGGCATAACCCGATAACAAAATGTTCCCCAAGGTGTAATGAAAGTTGTCTTCTCCATATCTTCTGGTGCCATCTTGATTTGATTGTAACCAGAGAAACCATCCATGAAAGAAAAGACTTTGAACTTTGCGGTACTGTCGACCAATACGTCAATGTGCGGTAATGGGAAGTCATCCTTTGGGCTAGCTCTATTCAGATCTCTATAGTCTACACACATTCGAACTTTGCCATCTTTCTTAGCAACAGGCACTATATTGGCTAACCATTGAGGATAGACCGATGTAACAAGGAAACCTGCATTAATTTGTTTTTGAACTTCTTCTTTGATCTTGTCAGCCATATCGGGACGAGTCCTCCTCAACTTCTGCTTAATCGGCGGACATTCAGGTCTCAACGGTAAACGATGCTCCACAATATTGTTGTCCAAACCTGGCATATCTTGGTAGGACCAAGCAAACACATCAACATACTCTTTGAGAAGCTCCAACATTTTCTCTTTGACCTCTGGGATAAGCAATGCTCCGACCTTGACTTCCTTTTTATCTTCTTCATCACCCAAATTGATCAACTCTACAGGTTCTTCAAACGGCTGAATAGTCTTTTCATCATGCTCAAGCAAACGGGAAATTTCATCAGGAATCTCTTCACTATCCTCTTCTTCGGCTCTGAACACAGGGAATTCAAAGTTGGGAGAGGGCATAGGATCATTGTTTTCAATGGTTAAGTCATGGATTAATCTGCACATATGATTATGCTTTATTTTAGAAATCGATTAATATGAATGTTGTATAAATGAAACAAAATGTTATTATATTTTCCTATTACTACCAATTAATTTTCATTACTATTTCCCAGAAAAAAGTGAAAAATAAAACAGTCGTGGACAAAATAACATTTTTATTCATGAAGGGAAATACTTGAAACAAAGAGCCCAGACATTTTCTCTTTTGCCTTGGGCAGAGCAAAAGGATTTATTTTCAACATAGCCCGACACAAATACTTTTCGCCTTGGGCAGAGCGAAATTTTTCAAAAATAAAACAAATCATTACTCAGAAATATGCATCACAAATGGAACATCGACAGCAATCCAGTTCTGGCAAACCACTCCATGCGTTACAAAATCGGGTAAATCCTCTTCAAAATCGTCTCCTATTATAACATCAACTTTAGGAGGAGTCGGATGGATAAAACCTGCGCTTCGGAAAACCTCTTGTATCGGACGAGTAACCACTTCCTGCTTGACTCTTGTAAACACGAGATGAAAACCAAGACCTTCTCCAGACTTGTTCTCGGGCAAAGTCAACACCTGGCCCCAACCTTCAGCCGAACCACTTTCAACCACTCGTCGCGCATCCTCAAAAGAGGAAATAGATGTCCCTTGCTTCTTCACTTCATTATTAGCAACAAATAGAGCTTGGAATTGGGTTCCAACATCCTCATCAGCATCAATAAAAGAGAAAGATGACAAATGGCTTACCACCATAGCCTGCTCTCCACCAATCATTACCAACTTTCCATGCCTTACAAACTTCAATCTCTGATGGAGCGTGGAAGTGACTGCCCCTGCATCATGGATCCATGGACGACCCAATAGGCAACTGTAGGCGGCACGAATATCCATTACTTGAAAAGTGATCTGAAAAGTATGAGGACCAATTACTATAGGAAGATCTACTTCACCAATGACAGTCTTCCTAGAACCATCAAACGCTTTAACAATTACCCCACTAGGTCTCATGGGAGCACCTTGATATGAGAGTCGAGATAATGTAGTTTTGGGCATTACATTTAACGACGAACCTGTATCTACCAACACACTTGATAAAGTATCATTTCCACAACTTATTGAGATATGCAAAGCCATATTATGGTTCCTTCCCTCCTCCGGGAGTTCTTCATCACTGAAACCAAGATTGTTACACGAAGTAATATTTCCCACAATTCCATCAAATTGGTCAACCGTCACATCATGATCCACGAATGCCTGGTCCAAGACCTTCATCAAAGCTTCTTTATGAGCACCAGAATCTCTCAGTAAAGCAAGTAAAGAAATCTTGGAAGGAGTTTGCAATAGTTGGTCCACAATCTTATATTCACTTCTCTTGATAAGCTTCAGAATCTCATCATCATCGGGAAATGGGATAGGTTCATTGGATCGGCCTATCTCAACCCTTGGTTCAACATTTCTCGCTGGAATTTCTGCCGGTATGGGCCTCCGGACTTGAACTTCTGGTCTCTTCAAAGGTACTGCTGCAAAGACACGTCCACTTCTCGTAACTCTACTCACATCAGTGATGTTAACAAAAGACGGCCTTGTTGGTATAGGGACTTCTACCCCATTCTCAATCATTGTGGCATTATACTTATATGGTATAGCTTGGTCCGAGTTGTAAGGCACAGGACCAGGTGGATAAATGATCAAAGGAGCAACAGGTGCAGTCTGACTGTCATAAACGATCTCTACTGATTCAGGCAAATTGAATTGTGGTATTATAACATTCACTTCATCCTCCGGATCTCTGTCATATGTAATGGTGATAACCCTCTGGTCTAACAACTTTTGAATATCCTCCTTCCCAATAGGGCAATCAACCTCTCTTGAACAAAATTCACAAACGTCATAATCATGCTGATGCTTAACAAAGGCAAGTCTTCTTAAGCTCTGATGTAACCTGATCAACGACTCTCTTATGTGTTCAACTTGAAAAACTCGAAACTTTCTCGGACAACCTTCCACCATATTCACTGATGCTGCCCCATGCCGAGGCAAAGGATTATCTCGAACATTTGGGTTAACATCCTTGAAAGACAAGATACCATTCTTAATCAACCTCTGCACGTTCGCCTTTAGAGCAAAACAATTTTCAAGGTTGTGCCCCGGCGACCCTTGATGATATTCACAAAACTAATCCGCCTTGTACCACGGAGAAGTACTATTTAGTGCGACAGGAGGAGGCTTCGTCGTTATGAGGTTCTTTCTGATAAGAGCAGGGAACAGTTCAGTATAAGTCATAGGAATGGCATCGAATTGCGGTTTTCTTGGTGAACGATTCTGATTGTTGAATGGATAAGCCTGTTGTCGAGGCTGCTGCTGAAATGACCGTTGTTGAGTTGGTGGGGTTTGATGAGCTGGGGTCATCAAAGCTGGGCGGACAGCCGGAGTGACTGCCGCAACGTGTGAGTAACCTCTCCTTGGTCTCCCTGGGAAGATTGCGCTGACATCCTGTTCTTTTCTTTTCGGGAAAACACTTCCAAACTTCTTAATACTGCTAGACGGAGTTCCTTCTTTAACCAAACGCCCTTCACAAATCCCTTCCTCCAACCGCATGCCCATGCTTACCATTTCGGTGAAGTCACTGGGTGCGCTGGCGATCATTCTTTCATAGTAAAAGGAACCTAAAGTCTTCAAGAATATCTTCGTCATCTCTTTCTCCTCAAGAGGAGGATATATTTGAGCAGCAATTTCACGCCACCTCTAGGCGTATTCCTTAAAAGATTCTCTGTCTCTCTGGGACATCGCCCGAAGTTGATCCCTGTCCGGTGCCATGTCAACGTTGTACTTATACTGGTGAACAAAAGCTTCGCTAAGATCGTTGAAGTTGCGGATCCGAATGCTGTCTAAACCCATATACCACTTTAGAGCAGCACCCGTCAAACTGTCTTGAAAATAGTGAATCAATAAGTCATGATCATCGGAATATGTAGATATCTTTCTCACGTACATAGTCAAGTGACTCCGAGGACACGAATCACCCTTATATCTCTCAAAGTCTGGCACTTTAAATTTTGCTGGAATCTTGACATTCAGAACTAAATAAAGGTCATGAGTGTTCTTTCCAAACAAATCCTTCCCCTTTATCGCTCTGAGCTCTCTCTGCATTTCTTGGAATTGGTCTTGAAATTCTTCCATTCTATCAAAAAGACCCAAACTTTCAGCAGGCTCAGCAGGATAAGTAGGTTCATTCAGGTATGGCACGGAGTGAACCACAGGAGCGACAATTGTCATTACCGGTTGTGGGAAAGGTGTTACAGAAGGGATTACCGGCGGCATGGCAGTTGTCTCTGGTTGAGGAAGAGACAAAGTAGGTTGAAACAAAGGCTGTACGACAGGATGATACCCCTCTGGCACAAAGTTGTAAGGCATTCCCCACGGAAAACTTTTGGCATCTGATGCTGAAGCGGAGAGTTGATTTGAGTCACAGATGTTGGAACGGTGACAATCTCGGAAACCACAGTAGTTGAAGTCTGAATCTCAGCAGCTGTAGTCGATGGCTGATTCTGAGCAGCCATCAAACTTTCCACTAGCGCAGTTAACTTTTCCATACCGACACGAAGGGTAGCGACCTCCTCACGAAGCTCGTGGTTTTCCTGTTCCAGATCTTCCATCTTCCTCAGAAGATTGGATCGAGTATCATATCGATGAGACAACTTGACAATCTATCGGAGTGGAAAAAGAAACAAGGATAAGACTCTAGAAAACATGTGAAGTGGAATGTTGGATGATGCATGATATGTGATGTAAATGATGATTCATTTTAATAGTTTTTTCAAGGAACTTCGATAATTTTGCACACATCAATGGTAAAGGAATTTGGAACAACAAAAACTCATCCATTAATCAAAAGCGGTAAATTACAACTTTGGAACATGCAGCCCATAATAAAAAGCAGTAAATTGCAACTTTGGAACATGAAGCCCTTTTACAGAGTTTTACAAAATGACATCAATAAAATAAAACTAAGAACTAAAGATCACTCAGAATCATCAGATGAAGAACCAAATGCCAACTGTAACCGGAGCTTCCTGATCTTCTCTTCGTAAAAGTCTTCCATCTCTTTCTTCTCAACTATCAGTCGATCAACGATTTCCTTTTGCGGATCAGGAACAAGAGCAACGCTTACCGAACCTTCCTTCTTTCTCTTCCTTTCACTAGCATACTTCTTCAGTAAAGCATCCTTTTGACGAAGTTTCTCATCATGATCAATGAACCAGCCGTCTTGAATAAATAGCAAATCCTCCTTTTCTTTTAGTTGTCGAGCCAGGACCCGATTCTCATATTCAGACATATTATACTTTTCTTTCCAAGCATCTCTCTCAGACTTCATCCTAGCCATATTTCCTTGGTATTCTCCCATATTCTCGATAGGGACATCAACAGATGATGATGCAACGGTAGGGAATAAAGGTTTCTCAGGTTTATAGGGCATCTTGAGAGCACAAGCCCTAGCACGGACCCATTGTAGGTAAGGCTCCAAAGAAACGGCACCCCTATGTCCTAACACATCTCTCCCTTTCCTATGGATGTGGCGCCAAGCTCCTTCGATCTCCCTCTTAGCTGCCTGATGATCTTGTCCTTCCTGTAGAAAGAAACCACTCACATGGATGTTGTTCGGCTTGTCCCTCATCGGGTATCCAAACTGACGGCGCGCGAGAACAGGGTTATAGTTAATTCCACCTTTCGTACCAAGAAGGGGCACGTTAGGAAAAGCACCACAGCTATCGATGATCTTCACGTCATAGTAAACTCGATTATACCAATCAATGTCGAAATGAGTGTGAGCCATAATTTTTGGTGCCCATCGCGGCTCCTTCTCGAGATCCCAGAAAACATCAGACCCAGGTAGATGAGAAACATACCACTGATACAACAATGGTGCACAACAAATAATCATCCCTCCTTGATAAGAGTTTCGAAGATGGATGGAGTAGTAGGTATCTCCTAGCAGCGTAGGGACCGGATTTCCAATCAAGAAGATTCTGATGGCGTTGATATCCACAAACTTATCAATGTTAGGGAACAAGAATAGACCATAAGCGAGTAAAGCAAAGACATCTTTGAAGGCAATAGTGTTTTTTATCTCAGCGAAATGACGAGCTTTCCTCAACAAAAACTACGCAGACAAACCTCGGATTCCCCCTTTTGTAGTCATGTTCTCCTCTATCTCTGACTTCTTCAAGTGGGTGATGGTTGCTATCTCGTGAGATTTGGGTTCCTCTTCTAAGCCAGAAAAAGGAACACAGTCGGTGATCGGCAAACCAAGTATGTAGGAGTAATCTTCTAAGGTGGGCATCAACTGGTAATCCGGAAAGGTGAAACATCGATACAAAGGATCGTAGAATTGGACCAACGTATTAAGGATACCTTCCTTCATCTTGCGCTTCATGAGAGGTATGATGGACCCGTACTTTTTCTGAAAATCTGTCGGGTTCTTGATCTTAGGAATTAAACTCTTCAGTTCTTCAATATCGGGCTCCTTAAAACTAAAACTTCGAGTGTTTCTCCTTCCAAATTCCATAATAATAGTACCTGAGATGTCTGCAAAAATCATTCCTAAGTTCCTTGAAAACAAGTTTTTTTATAAAAAAATGCTGATGAATGCATGAATGAATGATAATGCAACAGTTACACACAAGTTCACAAACATGGGGTTCAAAGGTTCAACGTTTCAGCATGGAGTCGAGGGTAAAGCCCACCCCAAGGTATGTACTATGGTTCAATCACACCTGTAAGACAAGGTTCTAAAAGTTCCCAGAGTCTACATTCCTCCTTCGGATATTACCAACGTCTTGATTACTCAATAATTAGCAATATTCTCAAGAGAAACTCATCCGAGCGTAGCATCGCGTAACAACTACTTCCGAATTACTCCGTTATAGCCTCCGCGCTACACCTAAAAAGCCAAGATGGGTTAGGGTTCTACGGTTCTCAATTTCTCTGGCTCCTAGGTCGAAAATAATAATGTCTTCCCGATTACTCGGTAAACAAATATTAAGTTCAAGAGGGCCTTCCATCGAGTGGGGGATCTCATGCCTCCTTCTTCGGGATTACTCCCTCAAAGTTAACATGACTGTACCGCCTGTCCTATTCTTAAGTGTAACTTAATCCGGGTATAGGATTCGTCCTTTGCAAAAAAAACCCAAACAACCCCAATTTAAACACATAATCAAACAAATCAAATAATAATAAAACAGATAAGACAAATTAGGCTTAACCCACTTAGGGATGGACCAGCAAGAGGTCAATCTTTCCCCAGCAGAGTCGCCAATTCTGTAGCGATAAAAAATGTAGCAGGGTAAATCGGAGATCGAATTATTGATTAATTCGTCTCACAAAAGCAAGAGTCGCCACCGCGCTTTATTATTTCCAAGGGAAAAGGGAAAAGAGCGAAATAAAACCCTAAAGTATGCAATGTAAAATAATACTTTCTAAAAGTAATAAAAATACAAGGCGTTTTTGAAAAGAGATCTATGGTTCGGGGGTTGGTTATACAGTGGGAAGGTATTAGCACCCAATGCATCTATAGTATTCTATAGGAACCTTTTGAAATATCTGTTTATTAAAATGTTTGTTTGATTAAAAATAAATTGTTTTGGCCGAAAAAGGGGTACGAATGGGTTTTTTGAAGGTACAGCGACCTAATGTCGAAGTTTTGGCTTAAAAGGTATAAATTTTGAAAAGATTGAATATTTGGGGAAAAATTGTCTTAAGTTTTAATGAAATGCAAATGTTCGCGTGATTGGACTTGAGGACATGAAGTCAACCAGTTTAATCATTTTTCTCTTGGATTAAGAAGTAAACAGAATAACCAAATAACGATGAAATAATTAAACAGAAAATTATGCAAATAATGATTAAATAACTAAGTGATATATGGCCATAACAATGATTAAATAACAGACTAAATGATTTTTTTTATATTTTTTTATTTAATATGTACAAAAGCAAGAGAATAAATTAAAGAAAATAAAATGTTTTTTAAGTTTTAGTTTTTTATAAAGATGAATTTTTAGTTATTTTTATTTGTATTAATATAAAGTACTATTTTAAGATTATTAAATAATTCTAAACCAAATTAAAAATTTTAAAAAGTTATTAACTTAAATCTAATTAAAAAATAAAACTAACAATTACTAAATTAATCTTAAAGTTAAAATTAATAGAAATGGTCAAATTATTTAAAATTGTTTTAATTAAATTACATCTCTTATTTGATTAACTTTATTAATTAACTAAATTAATAATAATGCTAAAAAAAAGGCTAAAAGAAAGTAAAATAGAAAGAGAGGTGCATCAAGAATCAAGGGTAGATAAACAAACCATAAACCATTGCATGGGCTAAAAGGCTTTGAGGGGGCCCAATCAAAAAAACAGAAATGGGGGGGTGTATAATGGGATTCGTTTGGGGCTTTTAGGCAGGAAAAGGGTTAAGCCCAACTTTCACAATGTTTAGGGTTAAACAAAATTTGTTTTAGTTTTGGGGAAAACAGATTAGGGTTAAGCCAAAGGGACGGAGCGGCGCTCCTCTTTGTTCACGCGTTCTTCTTCGTCTTTGCCTTCTTCCACCTTCGCCTGAGTTTTCCTGCCACGGCCACCGGCGTCCTCAAAACTTCTTCTTCCCTCCAATGAAATACTAGGGCGACCGATTCAAGGTAATCTTTCATTTTTTATTTCGTTAGGGTTTTTGGTTACTGCATGTTATGATCTTTGATTCTGACTTCAAACTATTAATGGTTATTTGAGGTATACAAAAGAAAGAGAGGGAGAAAAACGTTACCTTTGGAGACAAAGGAAGGAAGGTTGGGGGTACGCGTAGGAGGCCAAGGCGAGGGGAAGACGGCGGAGGCGCGCTAGCTACTTTGACCCTGGTATTTCGTTTCTTATTTTTGTTTTGTGGTTTGATGATGATGTTGAAAACCCCTCTGTGATATTTCTTCTTCTTCTGTTGACCCTGCCTTGCTTTGCTTGTACACGCTTCTTTTCCTTCTTCTTCTTTGCTGTGCTTCGGTTGCCCTTTTTACTGGCCTATGATGAATATTTGTGAGGCTTTTGCGTTGCCTTGAACATGCTATTGTTGAAATATTGTTTTGACTAGCTTGACAATGTTGATGCTTGACTGCTGCCTTCGTTTGTATGCTTTTTCCTCTTCTTCTTCTTGTCTCACTTCTGTTGCCTCTTTTATTGGCCTATGATGAATAAATCTGAGGCTTGATGGGTTTGGACATTGGTTTGATGAGTTGTGTTATTTGGTATTCTGGTTTTTGGTTTTGGTTGGATTGCTTCAGGTTTGGCCTAGCACGGTTTTCTGGTTTAACAGGTTGAACAAGTTTTATGGTTTTAGGCCATATTGGTTGTGTTTTGGTGAGGTTTTTACTGGTTCATGCAGGTTGATGGAAACAGGTTGAACTGGTTTTATGGTTTTTAGGCCATATTGGTTGTGTTTTGGTGAGGTTTTTACTGGTTCATGCAGGTTGATGGAAACATGTTAAACTGGTTTTATGGTTTTTAGGCCATATTGGTTTATGTTACTATGGCTTTGGCTTTGAAATGGTTATGGTTCTGCTGTCTTGAATGCAGGTTCTTTTTTGATGAGTTTACTGGTTTATCAGTTTAGGCTTTTGCTGGGCAACAGGTTTATTTGAAAGGCTTAAGGCTTTTTGTTAAGCTTGAGGCTTGGAGGTTTTGACGGTTTTTTGTTTTAGGCTTTTACAAGGTTCACTCTCTACCTCTTTTTTCTGAAGGGTTTTTGTTGTTATAACAGTTTGTTGGCTTTGAGGTTCAGGTTCTGAATACTTTTACTATTTTTTTGGCTTTGACCTCTGCACTTTATTGCTTCATTCAGTTTGTCTATATTCTTTTTTCATGCCTCCCATTCCTTACTGTGTTACTGCTGTTTTTGTTTTCTATTCCTTTTTCTGCCTAAGGCCAAAACCTGTAAACCCACACTCTTTCTCTCTTCTCTCTCCTTAGTACAGTTTGACATTAAAATGATGTTATGTACTTTTAAGTTCTGAAAAAGCAAAGCTGGAAAATGATGAAAAATAGGAATATATTGCTTGCATATTTGGTTTTGATTTGTACATTTCTCTTTGTCAACTGCATTGTACATCATGGAGCCTTTGTATTTTTGGCCTCTTCCCACATGCTGGATAGTTTACGTTGCATATTGGCTTTGAAAACTTGCATATGCTGTTGTACTATGCATTTTATTTGAAATATACAGTTTTTGACAAAAAATGAATTTATGCATATTGGTTTTTGAAATATGCAGTTTATTTTGAAATATGCAGTTTATAATTAAAATGTGCAATTTTGACAAAAGTGAATTTGTGCATATTTTTAACTTGTGCATTCATATTTGTCAATAAAATTCATCACTTTTTGTGAACCGGGAGAAATCCCGTGATTTCCAAAGAGGGTAAAAACTGATTCCAGCCGTTTGCTTTTAATGATGAATGCTAAATTAATTTTCTTCTTTTAATTATATATTCATTTCTGACTTTTCTTTTAATTCTTTGCAGGTAAAATTTAATGATCATCAAAGAAGCATTGGATAGAAGATGAAGATTTAGAACTTAGAAAAAATTAGGATAGCTTTTATTTCACTTTAAACATTGTAAAAATTATCATTGTAAATACGTTGTAAATAAATACGGTATTTGAACAACAATTGTAACAATTAGAATAAAATGAATAAAACTCCAATATTTTACCAGTTAATTCTTTTCTTCTTCGCAATTATTTACCTTATCATTTACAATTCTTTAAATTATATAATAACTGAAAATAAATTTCAATTATTTAAATTCAGAATAATAAATAATTAAATAAACATCATTGACCAATTAACTTTTCTTCAATTATTTACTTCATTATTTATAATTCTTCTAAATTATAATAACTGAAAATAAAATTTCAACTATTTAACCTTAGAATAATAAATACTTAAATAAACGTTGTTTGGTCAATTAATAAACTTCTTTTCAAATATTTACTTATTATTTATAATTCTTTAATTTATATAATAACTGAAAATAAATTCCAATTATTTAAATTCAAAATAATAAACAATTAAATAAACATCATTGATCAATTAATAAACTTCTTTTCAAATATTTACTTTACTATTTATAATTCTTTAATTTATATAATAACTGAAAATAAATCCCAATTATTTAAATTCAGAACAATGAATAATTAAATAAACATTGTTTTAGCATTGATCGATTAATAAATTTAGCGTTTCAAAAATAAACAGCTCTTGACTTGAAAAAGTTATGAATTTAAAAACTGCTTTGAAAGTTGATAAAAATAGGTCAAAACCCTTGCAATGTAATGATGCAGATGAGAGATGGTATCTTAGGTCAAAATTTGGGGTACAACAAACATCAAGCAAGCTCAAAAGACCTTCAGGCCTCATTCCAAGTTGCTACATTGCCATATTCGAACTTGACTGAACCAGGTAATTTTCAAACTTCTATCTCCTTATTTAGGCATCATTAGGCTTAGGTTTGTGAAGCAAAAATGTAGTCCTTAAGTTCCTTGAACTGTACATATGCATAGCTTGTATTTATATTAACTGAGCTAGGAGAATTTGGATGATGAACATGCTGAAAAAACTAGGTCAGAATTTAGGGCCAATGAAATTCTCTCTGGTCTTTGAGAGTTAGATCAAGTTTTTTATATCATTATAATCGTGTGATGATGAGCTATAACTTTCATGTTGCAAGATTTTGTTTTTAAGCACGTATGTAGGAGTTACAAGTTTGTACATGGCGCACGCGTTTTTCTATCTGAAGGTTAGGGACGAAGTGGGACATGGGCTGGGCCTGGCTTGCTTGCCTTTTGACACCCCCTGCTTACTTTTTGCACCCCCTTGGCCCATTTATTATATTTTGTATTATTTTTCATTTCTTTTGTGATTTCTGACTTTATTATTTTTTCCTAAAATATTAAAAATCACCAAAAATATTTTCTTAATTTTTACATTTTTATTTTATTACTTTTTATGACAAAAAATAGTTTATGAGGTTAAATATAATTTATTTTCTTGAATAAACTTGTAAATAATACAAAAATATTATATATTTTTATTTTTATCATTTGTACACTTAAAATAATATTTTCTCACATATTTTATTTTTTAACATTTATATATATATATATATATATATATATATATATATATATATATATATATATATATATATATATATATATATATATATATATATATATATATATTTTCTTGTACATAAATGAGATAAATAAATAATATAGAATATATTTTCTTTTTAAACAAAATTAGGGTTTCTTCACCCTATTCAAAAATAACTAATATTTTTCTTATTTTAAAACATAAATAAATTTATTTTTACATACATAAAAATAAATACAAAAAAAAACATTTTTGCATATTTATATTTAATTGCATATTTAAATATTTGCTTATTCATTTATTTGTACAAATAAATTCAATATGGTTGTAATAGTTTTAGGGATTTATTTTGTGCAAATACCCCCTATTCAATTTTGTATCTCCCTCCCCATAATAATGTTGTAATAGTCTTAGATTTACTTTTCGCATTTTATTGCTTTTATATGCATGCTTAGTAAATTAGGGTTTGTATGATAACCAAAAATCAAAACAAATAGCTTGACTTAAATACAAGACAAAAATGCATGAAAAATGACAACACATTGCACACAAGCACCCTCTAGGGTTTCTCCACTTTGTTGCCTTAAAAACATGGCCATGGTATGCATGCTTAGTATCTTGGCAAAACAAAACAAAACAAAAGATCATAGTCCCTCGATGACGCTATCTTGGTTGCCTAAAAAAAATGATCTAGTTCCTCAAAAAACTTGCTAAGATACTTGGCAATATTGTTATCATGGTCATACGATGACCCACGCCCGTCCCATTTAACATCCAAACACAAGGTTGTTTACCAAATACAATGGTAAAACAACAATGTCAAAGGGTTAAAAATGTGTAGGAAAGATCTTTGGGTAGGGTAGACAACTCCTAGTTAGTTGATCGAATTTGCAAACATGCTTGCTATTTTCAAACAAACACACACAATTTCAAAACATTTCCCAAAACAAACTTTCAAACATTGAAACATTTTTCAAAAGACAAAACATCTTTGTATACATTCAAACAGGAATCATTACAAAGGTTGCCAAAACGATGGCCTCTTTTTAAAATACTTTCAAAACCACACAAAGCACAATTTCAAACAATTGAAAAAGCAAAGAAAGTGATCTAAACAAGTAACTAAGAGCCCATGGAAAACCATGGATGAAAAGGGTGCTAGCACCTTCCCTTTTCATAATCTACCCCCCGAACCCAAGAAAACATCTCAAAGGTATTTCCTGTGCTTTTTGAGCTTTCCTTTGGATAAAATAAAAAGTCGGTGGCGACTCTTGCTAAACCGAAACATTTGCGAACACAAACGCAAAACCTCAAGTCAGTTCTCCCACCGTATCACAGAACTGGCGACTCTGCTGGGGAGATAACTTAAAATTTGGGTTACCTTAGGGTTTATATCACCTTTACATGCTTACCTTGTTTGCTTTGATTGCTTTACATTTGGTTCTATTGTTTGGGTTTGAATCCTCTACCCGGATTTGGGAAACATTCATAGGTAAATAGAAATATGTTGTGGAAACTGTGCGGGGTATACTGACACGGTCTAAGCAATAGCTATATTAGTGCGACATATTTGTGGGTACCGGTAGCCTTTGAGTCAATAAAAGAGAATACGGGACCATCTTGGACTTTTAGGATGTAGTGAAATAACCGGCTTTGGTGCAGTCCAAAGTTGGTAGATACTCGATACTACACTCATTGAGGGTTGTTTTCTTGGAATATTTCGGTCGCCAGTAAAGTGTCTAAACTGAAACAATGAACACAGAAAATAATCCAGTGATATTGAGCTCCTTAGAACCCGATTACTATTTATAGGACATGTTGAGCCAACTAAACTTCAAGAGGGTACTTACCTATAAAACCCCATGCAAGCCTGAAACTAGGAACTTGTGTGACTTGCTTGTACATATATACTTGTGCATAACATCATGGACATCATGAATCATCATGTGCATCCACTAACCATTTCAAGGATTTTGGATTTTCATCTTTGTTCCTGTTTTGTAGGTTATGGAATCACTTCGCAGGAAAACAATCCAAGTCAACCTTGTGAGAATTCCTCCTCAACTCAAGGAGATTGCTTCCAAGATTCCAGAGTGTTCTCCATTCACTGAAAGACATGGTCGATTTCTCAGCTTGGTCAACTCCAACATTGAGGAAGACATGGTGAAAGTTCTCTTCCAGTTCTTTGACCCCTTACACCACTACTTCACATTTCCTGACTACCAGTTAGTTCCAACTTTGGAAGAATTCTCCCAACTCCTGAGGATTCCTATTCTCCATCAACTACCTTTCAACGGTACATAAAGAGATCCAAAGCCTGAAGATGTTGCTCAAGCCCTACACTTGCAACCATCTGATGTCATAGGTCATTGGGAAACCAGAAGTGGTGTCAAGGGTTTCTTGGCAAAGTTCCTGTTTGAGAAGGCTCAAGAATGTTGGAATTCTCTAGATCTGCAAGCTTTTGAGGAGATTGTAGCACTTCTCATCTATGGGTTGGTCTTGTTCCCAAACCCTGATCATCTTATAGATGTGAATACTGTCAAGATTTTCATATCTCAGAATCCTGTGCCTACTTTACTTGGGGACATCCTACACTCTTTTCACACTCGAACAATGAGGAAAAGAGGTGTTCTCATGTGCTGTACTCCTCTTCTAGCAAGGTGGTTTATTTCTCACCTTCCCCAATCAGTCTTGAAGAATGAGCAAGGCTTGAGGTGGTCACAATGATTGATGACTCTTACACATTCAGATGTTCATTGGTGTTCTCGATCCAGAGAAAATGTTATCATCATTGATCATTGTTGGGAATTCCTTAATGTCCCACTACTTGGCATTAGGGGAGGCATTACCTACAACCCCTGCTTGGCTCTGAGACAGTTTGGGTATGCCCGAAGGGATGGCCCACATGACATGCTAATTCCAGACTTGGTTTTTGACTTCGACAACGATGCTCAAGGACTTCGACAAAGGTTCATCTGAGCTTGAAGGATTCCCAACATGGTAGACAGTAAGACCTTGGGACACAAGAATTCCATCCCCCTTGAGCCTTACCTCAAGTGGGTACAAACCCACGCCCAAAGTGTTATGATGCCATACCCCTACATTTTCCCTGTGATTAAAGAGCCTGTTATGGAAGGAGAGGTTCCATACACCCTCCTACATCCTGACATGCCAACATCATTGGAAGATTTACAAAGGAGTTGGATACAGCTCAAGGGAGAGCGCGATGCTTTTGAAGCCCAATTCTACGCTAGTGAGAAGAAGGTTTTGGAGCTTACTCGTCAACTTCACGACGAGCAGACTCTCAACACATACATTGCACCAAAGAGGAGGCGCAACGTCTTTTTACATTAGAATTTTGTATTATTTTGCCCATGGGGCATTTATGTACTAACAATTCTATCCTATTAATATGACGTGTGTTCCTTTTTTGTTTAAAACAAATTTGAATATTCTGAATCCTTGAATGCATTACATGAATACATATCATTCATCATATGCATAAACAGGTCTTCACACCAAGTTTCGTCATCTCTCTGCTGTTTATTTCAGCAAGATGGATATCGAACAAACGGTCAAAGACTTACAAGCTCAGAATTCACAGTTCCAGCAGCTACTCATGACTTTGGCTAAAGGTCAGGAGGAGCTCAAAACCTTGCTAGAGAAGGAAAAGGAGAAAAAGAAGAAGAAGAGAGTTGGTGTAGCTACCTTGGGCAGAAGATTTGAAGGTCATGCCAGAAGGGTCCTAGATTTCCCATCAACATATGAAGAGGGTGAAGGAAAGGGTAAAATAGTTGCAGTGCCTTCTGCTTCTGAGGCTGAAGAAGATGAAGATTACTCAGAACAACAGTATCCTCCTGCAGATGACAAGTACAAGAATATGGAAGAGCGTCTAGCTGCCATGGAGGTGCAAAGAGTGCCTGGGCTGGACTTTGAAGAGCTGGGGTTGGTATCTGGAATTGTTATCCCTCAGAAGTTTAAGGTGCCACTGTTTGCTAAGTACGATGGGGTGTCTTGTCCCAAGATTCACCTACGATCTTACGTCAGGAAAATTCAACCATATTCTTCTGACAAGAATCTATGGGTCCACTTTTTTCAAGACAGTTTGTCGGGGACACAGTTGGATTGGTTCTACCAGCTAGAGAGGTATGATGTGCACAGTTGGGAGGATTTGGCTGCTTCTTTCTACAAGCCGTGTCAATATAATGCGGACTTAGCACCAAACCGTACTCAATTACAGAGTATGGGCATGGTCTCTAATGAAGGCTTTAAGGAGTATGCCCAGAAATGGAGAGACTTGGCGGGACGAGTGCAACCACCTCTATCTGAGAGGGAGCTAGTAGATATGTTCTTAGGGACTCTATCAGGGCCTTTCTTTAATCACCTTATAGGAAGTTCATCTGCAGGGTTCACCGAGTTGATTCTAACTGGTGAGAGAGTTGAAGCCGGAATCAAAAGCGGGAAAATTCAAAAAGATACATCTGCTTCCGCTGCCATCAAAAAGCCTTTTCCAGCAAAGAAGGAAGTCTCAGCTGTCTACTCCCAAAGAGGTCAGGGAAGAGTTGAGCACCGGCCAACGGTGAGGGCCGTAATGATTCAGAAGTCTGCAGCTGATCAGCCCAGAAACAATCAACCCAGAACCAACCAGCAAAGGGTGGAAAGGCCTGTAAGGCAATTCACCAAAATAAACATGACTCCTGCTCAAGTTTTACCTCATCTCTTGAAGTTAAACCTTACAACCTTGAAAGAGGCACAGAAGAATCCGAATACCTCTTCTCCATACTACCATTCCAACGCCAAGTGTGCTTATCATTCAGACAGCCTGGGGCACGACACCAACAATTGTTGGGCCCTAAAGAATAAAATTTAGGATTTAATAGACGCTAAACAAGTGGAATTCGACGCCCCTGAAAAGCCGAATATAATCTCTGCTCCAATTCCAACGCATGGCCATAATGCCCATGCTGTTGAAGAGGATCTTTTTGTTGCTACTGTTGATGATTTGATAACTCCGCTACCGATAATCAAGTTGAATTTGCTGAAGGTTGGGATTTTCCCAGGTTGTGAAGAAGATTGCTACCTTTGTTCATCCTTACCACCCGACTGTCCGTTGTTGAAGTTAGGCATCCAACGCCTAATGGATAACCAAGAAATCCTTTTTTAGAAGACTCCTGTTACACCGGCTCCTGTCAACGATATCTCAATAATTACCATATCCGCCAATATTTCCAAGGTCTCCAAAAGACCTGTTAAGATTACATCTGATCCAAAGACTGTACCTTTGAATATAACCATGCCTGGGCTCGTCCCATACAAGTCCAACAAATCAATGTCGTGGAACTATGGTGGAGAGATCTTTTACCACGGTATTAGAAAAATTGAATCAACTGAAGAAAGTTCTGATGAAGAGACTTCCGACATTGGAAATATTGCTGGAACGAGTAAAATCACCCGCAGTGGAAGGATTTTCTCTCCAGAGATTTCCCCTCAAAAGGAAATCTTTGGTCCCTCAAATACTCCTAAGGTTACCCCTGTGCCGGTCAACATATCTTCGAGAACTCCAGTTATTGAAGAAGTTGTGACTCCTGTTGTTGTCCCCTCTGCTGCTGCTGATGATAGAGGGAAAGGGTTTCAAGAAGAGCCCGTTAGGACGAGGGCTCAGCCGTTGATCATCCCCGAGACCTCTCAAAAAGAAATGGAAGAGATTTTGAAAATAATCAAGAGAAGCGATTATAATGTTGTGGAACAACTGGGGCAAACCCCCTCAAACATCACTATGTTGGCCCTGCTGCTTTGTTCCGAAGCCCATGCCAAAGCCTTGATCAGATTCTTGAAGACGACCCACGTGCCACAGGAAACATCCGCGGATCAGTTCCATGAATGTGTAGCTAGCCTAACAGCGGACAATGGTCTAGAATTCTCCGATGCCGATTTAACATCTAAAGGGAGAAAACATAATGACGCTTTACATGTCTCGGTGGAATGCAGAGGGACTACTCTAGCACACGTTCTGGTTGATACTGGGTCATCTTTAAATGTCTTGCCGAAGAAAGCCTTGGACATACTGGATTGTGAAGGCCTAACCTTGAAGCCTAGCAACATCATTGTCAGAGCCTTTGATGGCTCTAAAAGGATGGTTCACGGGGAAGTGGACATTCCGATTAAAGTGGGAACTGAAACCTTCAACTCCACATTTTATGTGATGGACATCCGTCCTTCCTATTCTTGCTTGTTGGGAAGACCTTGGATTCACAATGCTGGAGCCGTCACTTCCTCTCTGCATCAAATGCTCAAATACCCTGTCAAGGGGAAAATCATAATGGTTCATGGCGAAGAGGAGTACATGATAAGCCATCTAAATTCTTTCCGCTATGTGGAGTTAGATGGCGAATTCATCGAAACCCCCTTTCAGCATTTTGAAGAGGTAGCTCAGGAGATTGCGGAAACCAAGACAGTATCTTCTGTACCCATGATTACCAAACCTGTGCCTCGGATGTCTTCCCTCAAAGATGCAAAGGCTGTGATTGAAGAAGGAGGAAGCACAATCTGGGGGCAACTTCCAGATTTTCCTTTCAAATCTGATAAATTCGGTTTGGGGTTCACTGCTTCTGCTCAAAAGGATGTACGCCGCGCCCGGGATGGGGTCCACCAGTGAAGATCACTCATCATGGAGTTCATGCTTTGGAGGATGGTGAAGAGGAGAGCAACCTAGATGACTGGATATTCCCAACTGTTGACGGAGGACTGAGCAACTGGGAAGCAAAAGACTTTGTTCCCATTACTTTCATAAATCAGTAATTTATCTTTCAAACATTTCTGTTGGTTTGTAATAATTCTCAAAACAATTCGTACACTTTTTGCCTCGTGTCTTACCCGAGGCATATAGGTCCATTTGTAAGGGTTTGATTTTGCATCTTCATATGCCATTTTAATGAATCATGGACGTTTTTACATATAAACTTTTATGTTCATTTTCTTTCTTTTTACATTTTATTTGTTTAAAGGTGGTTATCCCTTACACACACCGACACTCACAAATGCAGGTACCCTTCCATTCCGGATTCCATGGGTAACAATTCTGCTATGGCCTTCAGTGACTCTGAAGATCTGGTCTACCATGCCGAATACGAAGGTGATGAAGACTGTGAAGTGCCGGGAGAGTTGGCTAGACTATTGCAACAGGAAGAAAGGGAAATTCTGCCGCACGAGGAGTTGTTAGAGACAATCAACTTGGGTACTGTTGAAGACAGAAAAGAAGTCAGAGTGGGTGCCAACCTAGAGCCAAGTGTCAAGGAGCGCTTAGTTCAGCTATTGAATGAATATGTTGAGATCTTCGTCTGGTCATACGAAGACATGCCGGGACTCGATACAGATATTGTGGTTCACCGTCTCCCAATAAGAGAAGACTGTCCACCAATTAAACAGAAGGTCCACCGAATGAGGCCCGACATGTCAGAAAAGATCAAAGCAGAAGTAATGAAACAATTCAATGCTGGGTTTCTTGCTGTTACTTCCTATCCACAATGGGTTGCTAACATTGTGCCCATTCCTAAGAAGGACGGCAAAGTGAGAATGTGCGTGGATTACAGAGACTTAAACAGGGCTAGCCCTAAAGATGACTTTCCACTACCGCACATTGACATCTTGGTTAACAATACAACTCAGCACAAGGTATTTTCTTTCATGGATGGATTTTTAGGGTACAACCAGATCAAAATGGCCCCTGAAGACATGGAGAAGACTACTTTTGTTACACAGTGGGGTACCTTCAGCTATAAAGTGATGCCATTCGGACTGAAGAATTCCTGGGCAACCTATCAGCGCGCCATGGTAGCTTTGTTTCATGACATGATACATCATGAGATTGAAGTCTACATAGGCGACATGATAGCCCGTTCACAAATAGAAGAAGAACACCTCGACCACTTGCAAAAGCTGTTTGTCAGGTTGAAGGAGTGCAAGCTCAGACTGAACCCTAACAAGTGCACTTTCGGAGTCCGATCCGGTAAGCTCTTGGGATTTATCATCATCAACAAAGGCATCGAGGTTGATCCTACCAAAGTCAAATCTATAAAAGAAATTCCTACCCCTCGCACTGAGAAGGAGGTCAGAGGTTTCTTGGGACGCCTAAACTACATTGCTAGGTTCATCTCTCACCTAACATCTACCTGTGAGCCAATCTTCAAGCTGTTGAAGAAAGATTAGGTGGTTAAATGGAATGATGACTGTCAAGTTGCTTTTGATAAAATCAAGGAGTATTTGCTAGAACCTCCTATCTTGATGCCTCCCGTCGAAGGAAGACCGTTAATCATGTATCTGACTATTTTGGATAACTCAATGGGGTGCGTACTGGGCCAACATGACGAGTCTGGCCGAAAAGAGCATGCCATTTATTACCTTAGCAAAAAGTTTACCGACTGTGAGACCCGATACTCACTGCTCGAGAAAACTTGCTACGCTTTGGTATGGGCTGCTCGCCGGCTAAGGCAGTATATGTTGACTCATACCACTCTACTGATATCTAAGATGGATCTGATCAAGTACATCTTCGAAAATCCTGCTTTGTCTAGAAGGATAGCTAGATGGAAAATGATCCTTACTGAATATGATATCCAGTACACGACCCAAAATGCTATAAAGGGGAGTGTGCTAGATGACCATCTGGTGCATCAAGCTGCCGAAGATTACCAATCCATGAAGTTCGACTTCCCCGATGAAGACATTATGACATTGGACAACATTGAAGATTTCAGACTGTATGACGGACCTGAACAAGGATCCCGATGGACTCTGTACTTTAATGGTGCCTCCAATGCACTTGGCAACGGTATCGGTGTTGTGCTTATCTCTCCACAAGGTTGCCATACACCTTTCACTGCTAGGCTTTGCTTTAATTGCACCAACAACATGGCCGAGTATGAAGCTTGTATCTTTGGGCTCAAAGCAGCAATAGACTTGGGAATTAAATCTTTGGTTGTGTTTGGAGACTCAGCTTTGGTCATCAGTCAGATCAAAGGAGAGTGGGACACTAAACATACCAACCTCATCCCTTACAAAGAACATGTATTGACATTGCTACCTCATTTCGAGCAGATTACCTAAAGCACTTCCTGCGAGAAGAGAACCAGCTAGCAGATGCTCTAGCTACAATGTCATCCATGTTTAAACTTAACTGGGATAATGAGGCTCCCAAACTCACCATCGAGCGGATGGACGAACCTGCACATTGTCACAAGATTAATACTGAAGAAGTAGTGGACCGACCCTAGTTTCACGAAGTCAAAAGGTATCTCGAGGCTCAAGAATACCCTGAAGGAGCTTCAGTCAACGACAAAAAGTTCTTGAGGAGATTCTCTTCCAAGTTCTTCCTGAGGTATGGTATCCTATACAAGCGCAATCATGATTGCATTCTGCTTCGTTGTGTGGACAAATTTGAAGCTGAACAGATCATGGCTGAACTGCACAATGGTACATTTGGCACCCACTCGAGCGGGTATACGATGGATAAGAAGATTCTAAGGGCAGGCTACTACTGGTATACCACGGAAGCTGACTGCCATCAACATTCCAGAACTTGTCACAAATGTCAAATCTATGCGGACAAGGTACACATACCTCCAGTTCCTCTCAACATCTTAACAGCTCCTTGGCCATTCGCTATGTGGGGAATCAACATGATTGGAGAGATCAAGCCTACAACATCCAATGGACACCGCTTTATCCTGGTGGCCATTGATTACTTTACCAAATGGGTCAAAGCAACTTCCTTTGCATCCGTCACAAAGAATGTTGTTGCCCGGTTCATCAAGTAGAACCTCATTTGTCGGTACGGCATCCCTGAAAGGATCATCACTGACAACGGTACAAACCTTAACAATTTTATGATCACTGTCTTGTGCGAACAGTTCCAGATTCAACATCACAATTCATCTCCCTATCGGCCAAAGATGAACGGTGCTGTCGAAGCTGCGAACAAAAATATCAAGAAGATCATACAAAAGATGACAGTCACCTACAAGGATTGGCACGAGATGTTACCGTTTGCTCTTCACGGGTACCGTACCACGGCGCATACATCAACTGGGGCAACACCCTATTCTTTGGTATATGGCATGGAAGCTGTTTTACCTATTGAGGTTCAGATTCCATCCTTGAGAATCATGAAGGATGCTGGTTTGAGTGAAGACGATTGGATTCAGACCCGACTTGATCAACTTAACTTGATTGACTAAAAGTGACTTACTGTTGTTTGCCATGGTCAGACGTATCAAAAACGGATGATCAAGGCTTTCAACAAAAAAGTCAGACGCCAGGTATATCAAGTCGGGGACCTTGTAATCAAGCGGATCATCTTGCCGCAAAGTGATCCCAGGGGCAAATGGACTCCTACCTATGAAGGACCATTTGTGATCAAAAACATCTTTTCTGGTGGGGCAATGATTCTAACCACCATGGATGACGATGACCTGCCGCACCCTGCGAACGCAGACATAGTTAAAAAAATACTACGCATAAACGACCAGCTAGGTTAACATACCTAGGCAAAAAAAGGGCACCCCGATGAATCGAAAACCCGAAAGGGCGGTTCAGGAAAAAGTTAGGGATAAACAAAAAAAATTCTGTACACCCGGCAAGTTGAAAACCCGAAAGGGCGACTTGGGCAAAAAAGGGTTTCCCGGTGGATCGAAAACCCGAAAGGGCGGTCCAGGAAAAAGTTAGGGAATTAAAGCGTATGACTATGTCTCATCGGATCACTTTAAGGACAATCTCTTCACAAACAAGCTCCAGGCTTCTGATCAACTCAATCATCTTCGGACGAAGCAACGAATGGACAAGATATTCAGAGTTACGAAGGCTATAGCAGAATGGGAACCCCATGGAATTTTTACACATAGCCATCTTTCTTTGTATAAATTTTTTCTCATTTTTACGATAACATTCTCTTACTAGGATGTCTGTCTCCTGTGTACAAAATACTTACACAAAGTTAATACAAAGATACTTCAAAATGCAAAAAACTATTTGTCTTTTCCTTTTTACACTTGTGTTTTATTTGAAAACGTCCAATGATTTATTAAATGAGCATATGCATTTGAATATAATCACTGTTTACAAATAAACGAAATGGGAAAGAATAATTACTGACAGGTTAAAAGTATAGGAAAACGTCTTTAGACTATTCCAGATGAAATCCCTTGCAGTACATCATCCTCTGGATCCCCAGCGGAACTAAAACCTTGAAATACATATCCCCAGCGGAGCCAAATTTCAAAATCCCCATCAGAGTTAAAACTTCAAACTCCCAATCCCCGGTGGAGCCAAAACTTTAAGCCACAGATTCCCCAGTGGAGATGAAACCTTCTTCCCCAACGGAGTCAAACTATTAATCCACAGCGGAAACCATCCAGTTTCCCCCAGATTTCCCCAGCAAGTTGTCCTAAAGCCTGAGAATCAACAAGATAATAGTTAACTTTTATCCCCAACATAAGATAATTCCCCAGTAGAGTGGCATACAACCCAAACTCTTGAATTTTTTCCAAACAGGAATAAGCCTTTTCCCCTCAGAGTCCTGAACTCACCCTCCAGCAGGATAGCTTACTCTCCAGCAGTATAGCTACTCCCCATAGAGTTTTTCATCCCCTAGCAGAATGAATATTCTCATTCTTGATTCCCCAATGAAGTTTCCAGAATCTTTATTGCTCCCCAACATGAATTTTTCAGAATTTTTAGTCCCCCGCAGGTCGAAGATTCTCATTCTTGACTCTCCAGCATGAACTCCCCAAGGATTCAAATTCCCCAGGAGATCGAAGATTCTCATTCTTAATTCCCCGCGGAAGCCATCAGAGTCTTCCTTATTCTCTAGCAGATCAAGGTTTTCCTTTGTCTGATCCCCGGTAGAGATCTCCAGAGTTTTCCCTATTCCCCAGCCGAGTAAGGATTCCCGTTGTGTAAACCCCAGCCATAGCCATCAAAGTTCTCGGGATTCCCCAAGCAAGTTTCTCAAGCAACACTTGGCATTATTCTCACAGCAGAATGTTTATCATCCTCCAACTTCAAGACTTAAAGGATCCCTATATCCCCAGGAAAGTCATGAAGGATTCTCACATCCCCCAGCAGTCAGCAAGGATTTCTCATCCTCAACAATCAAGATTTTGAATCTCCAACAGCTGTCAAGGATTTATTTTCCCCGACAACAGTCAAATATTTTATTATCTCCAGCCATCAAGGATTTATTTTCCTCGGCAAGACAACCAATCAGCTTACATGCGCATACATTACATTCATATATCATAAACATTGATAAAACACATTTTATTGCATCATACATGACATGCAACATAACTTTGTGTTTCAGCTAACATTTTACCCTTTTCAGGATAAGATTAAAAGCTATCTTTAACAAATGGTCAAAGATTTCAGATACAGTACGGATACACTCCAGACACGGATGCCATTCTGTTACTCATTCAAATTCTATTTCAGATACGCTCCAAACACGGATGCCATTCTGGCCCTTACACCAGAAGTTCGATTCTCCCCAGTGCAGTCGCCATGGAAGTCATTCTTCTACTCATATAGATCTCAACTTCAGATACAGTCCAGATACGCTCCAGACACGGAAGCCATTCTGTCACTCATTCAACCTTTTTCCCCAGCCCATAGATGCCCAAGACACGAACGCCTTTCTATCGCTTATTCAGATACAATAACAGATACACTCCAGACACGGAATTCATTCTGTTATCCATTCAAATTCAAATACAGTTATAGCTTGGATACGCTCCAGACACGGACGCCATTCCATTGCTCATACAGACCCGATCTCCAGATACAACTCATATATGTTCCAGATACGGATACCATTCTGATGTTCATTCTCCTGATTTTCAACAAACATTCTTGGATGGAATATTTAAGCCCATCTCTGACAAGATTCTGTCACCTCTCCAAATGGCATCTTTAAGCTCATTCCCTCAACTATACTTTGACGAGTGCAAATTTACGGGCACTCTAGTGTCCAATCATCTTTTACCTTCGAGTCACGAACGACAAAACTCGCCAATCTAACTCTTCAGGTTCAAGAAGATTGAACATGGGCAACTGTTGTACCCCAAAATTTTCCCTCTCATTTTATCAAGATTCACCCTCACCAGACTCTTTGGACTCCAAACAGGATTAGGGTTTGCTCAACTCAAGACATCTCCTTGCACTGATGACCTGAAATTAGGGTTTGAGTTTGCACAAGGATTTTTGGACTTCCAATGCATCATGTGACTTTCATGCTTCATGTTGGACTTCTAAGATTGCTCATACCAAGTTTCAAGCCTTGAATCAAATTTTTGCTCAGTCAATTGGACAGTTGACCTAAAAATCAGCTGTATTGGAGAAACAGTCAATTGTGGCCAATTTACAGTCAAACCTCATAATTTTTGATCCACATGAACATTATAGACTCATATGAACCATTTGATCAAGTTTGGACCACAACTCCTCAAGAAATTTGATCTGATCATCAAAAGGGCAAAATGGTCATTTTTAGGGTTTTGAATGCAGAAGGACAATTTCTGATTTTTAACCTAGCCAATAGCAAATTGGGTTCAAACATGGTTTCAAGGACTCAATGGAATCATCTTGACCTAATCACAAGGTTCAAAAGATCTCAAAAGCATTGGATTGACAGATAAATTTTCCAGTCAACTGATCAAAAATCAACTGTACACTGAAAAGTCAAACTTTGAATTTTTGGTCAAAATCAAGTGACAAGGGTAATTTTTCATCAAGATGTGTCAAAACATGAAACTTGTTCACCAAGAAACCTAATTTTGAAAATTAGGGTTTAAGATTGAAAATTTTCATAACTTAGAAATTTTCTAAGTTATGAAAATTTCTTATTTTTCCCCAACTTTTCCCAACTTTTTCACCATGATGCAATTGGATTCAAAGAAAACCTCCAACATGAAAGTTGTAGTCCTCCACAAAATCTACAACTATGATTCACAAAGTTTTCCTAAAATATGCTTGGATCTCAAGTTATGATTTTGTGAATAGGGGTCCATGAAACTTTTAACTTAGTGAAATTTTGCCCTAGTTTAGGCAGGATTTTGACCTATCTTCATGGCAATTTTTCACTTAGTTCCAAGTGGAATCTCAAAATTCATTTCAAATATGGATTGTAGAGAATGTTACAAGATTTCCAAAATGTCCAAGAACTCTCAAAGATCATTTGTGTTTAAGGAGAATCGAAAGTTTGAAAATGGCCATTTCTCACTTTTGTCCATGGCATTTTGCACATTGCTACAAGTTACAAATCTGTCCTAAGCATGCTTGTACTTGTTTTAAAGGCCTTAAACATTTACACACTCCTTAATTAAATTAAAATACATTGGACAAAGGCATTGTTATGAGTTATGGAGCATTACACATTGATTTATTCGAAAAATGGCATAAAGGTTGCAATACCATTTCCATAAAGCACACTTTTTGCAATTTGGTTTATCTTGAGCCATGGACCTGATATCTTTATACAAACAACATCCACAAACATTAGAAAAATCTCACCAACTCTCAGCAGACCTCAAGCTAGCTTGTACAACTTTGGCTTTTGTGAACTCACCTTTTGCTTCAAAAACAAGAAACCTTGCAAAAGTTCCATAACTTATGCATCTATTAAAACCAAGACTAGAGACCATTTGAAACAAGTTCAGCACAATATACCAAGCCTGAAACACGAGCTCATAGTATTGTAAACACCCAAATACCCCAAAAGCTCATTTTCTGCCCAAACGGGGCAACTACTGCAGAACCTTGGCCAAATCCATATTCCCTCGTGCGTTTTGCTTGGAATCATTTCAAACACATTCTAAAAATCACACCTAAACTATCCAAACCTTTCCCAAGCAACTGTAACTTCATTTTCAAGCTTCACCATTTTCAATTTCTGAGTTTGCAGGTTGAGTTCTATAGAGAGATTCAAGCCATTTCAAAGCATGCTAAGCATTGGGAAAGGTCAAGGGAACATCAAGCAAGCTCAAAAGACCTTCAGGCCTCATTCCAAGTTGCTACATTGCCATATTCGAACTTGACTGAACCAGGTAATTTTCAAACTTCTATCTTCTTATTTAGGCATCATTAGGCTTAGGTTTGTGAAGTAAAAATGTAGTCCTTAAGTTCCTTGAACTGTACATATGCATATCTTGTATTTATATTAACTGAGCTAGGAGAATTTGGATGATGAACATGCTGAAAAAACTAGGTGAGAATTTAGGGCCAATGAAATTCTCTCTGGTCTTTGAGAGTTAGATCAAGTTTTTTATATCATTAGAATCGTGTGATGATGAGCTATAACTTTCATGTTGCACGATTTTGTTTATAAGCACGTATGCAGGAGTTACAAGTTTGTACATGGCGCACATGTTTTTCTGTCTAAAGGTTAGGGACGAAGTGGGACATGGGCTGGGCCTGGCTTGCTTGACTTTTGACATCCCCTGCTTACTTTTTGCATCCCCTTGGCCCATTTATTATATTTTGTATTATTTTTAATTTCTTTTGTGATTTCTGACTTTATTATTTTTTCCTAAAATATTAAAAATCACCAAAAATATTTTCTTAATTTTTACATTTTTATTTTATTATTTTTTATGACAAAAAATAGTTTATTATGTTAAATATAATTTATTATCTTGAATAAACTTGTAAATAATACAAAAAATATTATATATTTTTATTTTTATCATTTGTACACTTAAAATAATATTTTCTCACATATTTTATTTTTTAACATTTGTATATATATTTTTATTTATTTTCTTGTACATAAATGAGATAAATAAATAATATAGAATATATTTTCTTTTTAAACAAAATTTGGGTTTCTTCACCCTTTTCAAAAATAACTAATATTTCTCTTATTTTAAAACATAAATAAATTTATTTTTACATACATAAAAATAAATACAAAAAAAAACATTTTTGCATATTTATATTTAATTGCATATTTAAATATTTGCTTATTCATTTGTTTGTACAAATAAATTCAATATGGTTGTAATAGTTTTAGGGCTTTATTTTGTGCAAATACCCCCCTATTCAAAGTTGTATCCCCCTCCCCATAATACTGTTGTAATAGTCTTAGATTTACTTTTCGCATTTTATTGCTTTTATATGCATGCTTAGTAAATTAGGGTTTGTATGATAACCAAAAATCAAAACAAATAGCTTGACTTAAATACAAGACAAAAATGCATGAAAAATGACAACACATTGCACACAAGCACCCTCTAGGGTTTCTCCACTTTGTTGCCTAAAAAACATGGCCATGGTATGCATGCTTAGTATCTTGGCAAAACAAAACAAAACAAAAGATCATAGTCCCTCGATGACGCTATCTTGGTTGTCTAAACAAAAATGATCTAGTCCCTCAAAAAACTTGCTAAGATACTTGGTAATATTTTTATCATGGTCATACGATGACCCACGCCCGTCCCGTTTAACATCCAAACACAAGGTTGTTTACCAAATATAATGGTAAAACAACAATGTCAAAGGGTTAAAAATGTGTAGGAAAGATATTTGGGTAGGGTAGACAACTCTTAGTTACTTGACCGAATTTGCAAACATCCTTTCTATTTTCAAACAAACACACACAATTTCAAAACATTTCCCAAAACAAACTTTCAAACATTGAAACATTTTTCAAAAGACAAAACATCTTTGTATACATTCAAACAAGAATCATTACAAAGGTTGCCAAAATGATGGCCTCTTTTCAAAATACTTTCAAAATCACACAAAGCACCATTTCAAACAATTGAAAAAGCAAAGCAAGTGATCTAAACAAGTAACTAAGAGCCCATGGAAAACCATGGATGAAAAGGGTGCTAGCACCTTCCCTTTTCATAATCTACCCCCCGAACCTAAGAAAACATCTCAAAGGTCTTTCCTGTGCTTTTTGACCTTTCCTTTGGATAAAATAAAAAGTTGGTGGCGACTCTTGCTAAACCGAAACATTTGCGAACACAAACGCAAAACCTCAAGTCAGTTCTCCCACCGTATCACAATTGGAAAAACACATTTTATTGCATCATACATTTCATGCAACATAACGTGTTTCAGCTAACATTTTACCCTTTTCAGGATAAGATTAACAGCTATCTTTAACAAATATTCAAAGATTTCAGATATAGTACGGATACATTCCAGACACGAAAGTCATTCTGTTACTCATTCAAGATCTCTTATTCAGATACAATACGAATACACTCCAGACACGGAAGTCATTCTATTACTCATTTAGAATTCCAAGTCAAGATACAGTACATATACACTCCAGACACGGAAGTCATTTTGTTACTTATTCAGCAGTCAAGATACAGTACGGATACACTCCAGACACAGAAGTCATTCTGTTACTCATTCAGATTCTATTTCAGATATGCTCTAAACACGGATGCCATTCTGACCCTTACACCAGTAGTCCGAATCTCCCTAGCTAATAGATGCTCCAGACACGGATGCTTTTCTATTGCTCATTCAGACTCAACTTCAGATACAGTCCAGATACGCCCCAGACACGGTTGCCATTCTGTCACTCATTCAATCTTTTTCCCCAGCCCAGAGACGCTCCAGACACGGATTCCATTTTGTCGCTTATTCAAATTTCAGACTCAGATACAATACAGATACACTCCAGACACAAAAGTCATTCTTCTATTCATTCATATTAAAATACAATTACAGCTCGGATACGCTCCAGACACGGACGCAATTCCATTGCTCATACAAATTCAGTCTCCAGATACAGTTCGGATACGTTCCAGACACAGATACCATTCTGATACTCATTCTTCTGACCTACAACTTACAATTAAACAAACATTATTGGATGGCATCTTTAATCCCATATCCGACAAGATTCTGTCACCCCTCTAAATGGCATCTTTAAGCCCATTCCTTCAACTACAATTTGACGAGTGCAAATTTATGGGCACTCTAGTGTCCAATCATCTTTTACCTTCGAGTCACGAACGGAAAAACTCGCCAATATAGCTATTCAGGTTCAAGAAGATTGAACAGGGGCAGCTGTTGTACCCCAAAATTTTCCCTCTCATTCTATCAAGATTCTCCTTACAAGACTTCTTGGACTCAAGACCAGATTAGGGTTTGCTCAACTCAAGACATCTCCTTGCACTGATGACCTGAAATTAGGGTTTGAGTTTGCACAAAGATTTTTGGACATCCAATGCCTCATGTGAATTTCATACTTCATGTTGGATCTCTAATATTGCTCATACCAAGTTTCAAGCTTTGAATCAAATTTTTGCCCAATCAATTGGACAGTTGACCTAGAAATCAGCTGTATTGGGGAAAAAGTCAATTGTGGCCAATTTAAAGTCAAACCCCATACTTTTTGATCCACATCAACATTATAAACTCATATGAATCATTTGATCAAGTTTGGACCACAATTCCTCAAGAAATTTGATCAGATCATCAAAGGGGCAAAATGGTCAAAATTAGGGTTTTGACTGTAAAAGGGCAATTTCTGATTTTTCACCTAGCCAATGGAAAATTGGGTTCAAGCATGGTTTAAAGGACTCAATGGCATCATATTGACCTAATCACAAGGTTCAAAAGATCTCAAATGCATTGGATTGATAGATGAATTTTCCAATCAATTGATCAAAAATCAAATATACACTGAAAAGTCAAACTTTGACTTTTTGGTCAAAATCAAGTGCCAAGGGTCATTTTTCATCAAGATGTGTCAAAAAATGAAACTTGTTCACCAAGAAACCTAATTTTGGAAATTAGGGTTTGAAATGGAAAATTTTCATAACTTAGAAATTTTCTAAGTTATGAAAGTTTCTTATTTTCCCCCAACTTTTCCCAACTTTTTCACCATGATGAAATTGGATTCAAAGAAAACTTCCAACATGAATGTTGTAGTCCTCCACAAAATCTACAACTTTGATTTACAAAGTTTTCCTAAAAGATGCTTGGATTTCAAGTTATGATTTTGTGAATAGGGGTCCAAAAACTTTTTAACTTAGTGAAATTTTGCCCTAGTTTAGGCAGATTTTTGACCTAACTTCATGGTAACTTTTCACCTAGTTCCAAGTGGAATCTCAAAATTCATTTCAAATATGGATTGTATAGCATTTTAAAAACTTTTCAAAATGTCCAAGAACTCTCCAAGATCATTTATGGTTAGGGAGAATCAAAGGAATGAAAATGGCCATTTCTCACTTTTTTCCAAGGCATTTTGCACATTGTTACAGGTTGCAAATCAGTTTAGATCATGCTTGTACTTACATTACAAGTTCTAATCCTTTTTACACTCCAAAATTTAATGCAAATACATTGGAAAAAGGCTTTGTTCTGAGCTATGGAGCATTGCACAAGGAATTATTCTAAAAATGGCATAAAGGTTACAATGTTATTTTGATAAAGTTCACTTTTAGCAACTTTGTTTATCTTGAGCATTGAACCTAATCTCTTGTAGCAAACAAATTCGACAAATATCAGGTAAAGTTTACCAACTATGTGCAGCTAGCAAGCAGGTCGGTACAGGCCTCAGCACTGTCAACTTCAACTTTTGCTTCAAAAGCAAGTAAGCTTGCAAAAAGTCCACAACTTGTGCACCTGATAAGAGCAAGCCTAAGACTCATTTCAAACAAGTTTAGCATATTGTCCCAAGCCAGAAACACGATTTGCCAAGCTCTCAAACACCCTTAAACACAGAAATCACAAGTTCTTGCCCAAACAGGGCATCTTCTGCAGAACCACTTCCAAAACATATTCCACTCGTGCGTTTTGCTTGGAACCACTTCAAACATATTCCATACATCACACCTAAACTATCCAAGCCATTGTTCAGTAACTGTAACCTCATTTTCAAGATTCACCATTTTCAATTTCTGAGTTTGCAGGTTGACTTCTACAAGGAGATTCAAGCCATTTCAAAGCAAGCTGAGCATTGGAAAAGGTTGAGGGAACTTCAAGCAAGCTCAGAAGTACTTCAGGCCTCACTCAAAGCTGCTACATTGCCATAACCAAACTCAACTGAACAAGGTAATTTTCAAAGTTCTATCTCCTTATTTAGACATCCTTAGGCTTAGGTTTGTGAAGCAAACATGTAGTCTTTAATGTGCTTGAGCTGTACATATGCATAGTTCTTATTTATATTAACTGAGCTAGGAGAATTTGGATGATGAACATGCTGAAAATTTTAGGTTAAAATTTAGGGCCATTAAAATTCTCTTTGTCCTTTGAGAGTTAGGTCACAAATTGGATATGGTTGGAATCGTGATTGAAAATGTTATAACTTTCATGTTGTAAATTTTTGATTTCATGCAAGCAATAGAGAGAACAGGATTCAAGCACAAAACTAGGGCATGCGCGTGTTGGTTCAGAGGACATGGATGAAGTGAAGTGGGCCTGGCGCTTGGGCTTGGTTCTATTTGCACCCCCATTTTATTATTTGCACCCCCTTGGCCCATTTTCCATATTTTACATATTTTCCATTTCTTTTTATATTTTCTGACTTTATTTATTTTTTCTAAATATTTAAAATCAAAAAAATATTCTTTTAATTTTTCACATTTTATTTTATTATTTTTCTTATTTTTCTTGGCATAAATATAGTTTGTTAAATAATATATACTTTATTTTCTTAAATAAAATTGTAAATAATATTAAAATACTTAAATATTTTATTTTATTATATTTATACACTTAAAATCATATTTTCTCACATATTTTATTTTTTTAACATTTTTGTATATATTTCTATTTATTTTCTTGTACATAAATGAAATAAATAATAATAGAATATATGTTTTTCTTTTAAACCAAAAATTAGGGTTTTCACCCTTTCAAAAATAATCATTTTATTTTCTTATTTTGAAGACATAAATAAGTTCATTTTTACATACATAAAAATCAATACAAAAACATTTCTGCATATTTACATTTTATTGCATATTTAAATATTTGTTTATTTATTTATTGTTGTATAAATTCAATTGGGTTGTAATAGTTTTAGGATTTAATTTTGTGCAAATACCCCCTATTCAAACTTGTATCCCCCTCCCCATAATAATGTTGTAATAGTCTAGATTTACTTTACGCATTTTATCGCTTTCATATACCATGATAGTAAATTAGGGTTTTGTATGCAAAGACCCAAAATCAAACAAATAGCATGACCTAAATACAAGACAAAATGCATGAAAATGACAACACAATGCACACAAGCACTCCTAGGGTTTCATCCACTTTGTTGCCTTAAAATGGCCATGGTATGCATGCTAGGTATCTTGGCAAAACAAAACAAAACAAAAAGATCATAGTCCCTCGATGACGCTATCAAAATGTTGCCTAAAAACAAATGATCTTAAGTCCCTCAAAACTTGCTAAAGATACTTGGAAATATTGTTATCATGGTCATACGATGACCCACGCCCGTCCCGTTTAACATCCAAAGATAAGGTTGTTTACCAAATACAATGGTAAAACAACAATGTCAAAGGGTTAAAAATGTACAAGAAAGATCTTTGAGTAGGGTAGACAACTCCTAGTTACTTGATAAATTTGCAAACCATCCTTGCTACTTTCAAACATACACACAATTTCAAAACATTTCCCAACAAACTTTCAAACATTGAAACATTTCTCAAAAGACAAAACATCTTTGTATACATTCTTCAAACAAGAATCATTACAAAGATTGCCAAAACGATGGCCTCTTTTCAAAATACTTTCAAAACCACACAAAGCACCATTTCAAACAATTGGAAAAGCAAAGCAAGTGATCTAAACAACTAACTAAGAGCCCATGGAAAACCATGGATGAAAAGGGTGCTAGCACCTTCCCTTTTCATATTCTACCCCCGAACTCAAGAAAACATCTCAAAGGTCTTTCCTGTGCTTTTTGACCTTTCCTTTGGATAAAATAAAAAGTCGGTGGAGACTCTTGCTAAACCGAAACATTTGCGAACACAAACGCAAAACCTCAAGTCAGTTCTCCCACCGTATCACAACTACCGACAATGATAACTCCCTAAACTCTGAGAGCATGGACATAGTCAGAAAATACTGCGCATGAATAAAGACCCGCTAGGTTTACTGGCCTAGGCAAAAATAAGGGCATCCCGACGAACCAAAAGGGTTCGAGCAAAAATTAGGGATAAAAAATGAAAAAATTTGTACACCCGGCAAGTCAAAAACCCGAAAGGGCGGCTTGGGCTAGAAAGAGTATCCCGGTGGACTGAAAATTTGAAAAGACAGTCCAAGCAAAAGTTAGGGGTTAAAGCGTACGACTATATCCCATTATCTCGTCACTTGCCTACCAGAAGAAGACTTGTCATTTCGATCGAAAGTTACCAAGAACCTCATAGGTTGGGATAATACTCGATCCACAAGGCCTCCGCAGCCACCTTCTCCCGCAGATACAGGCGCAAAAAAGTCTCGATACAAAGTCATCGTCATATCCTCAGTATGCGTCCTAGTAACATTCACTCCCCGCAGAGTAAGAAAAAGACAGTGATGTTAGCTTTCCAAAACAGGACACCACTCTCCCCAGCTGAGGCTCGCAACCGTGAATGAGTCGGCGATATTCTCCCTAAGAAGAGTTTATCTATCACCAGCACTGGAAGATTATCCCCAGTGAAGTTTGGAGAATTATCCCCAGTAGAGTCTGGAAAACTGTCCCAGTAGAGTTTAAAAGATTATCCCCAGTGAAGTCGCCACTGGAAAATCATCCCCAGCGGAGTTCATTCCTTTCACAAACAGAAACTCAATCCCCAACAGGGTTCATTATCGCCAACAACGGTAACTCATCCCCAACTGAGTTTATTTCTCCAAGTCAACAGGTCCTATAGCAGAATATGTCCTCCCCATAGAGTCATTTCCTCGTCAATTTATTCCCCAGCGGAGTTATTCTCTCCTACAAGATCATTCTCACAATCATCTTCAGTCACTATCCCCAGCGGAAACAAAGATTTCAACTTCTTGCACTCTCCAGCAGCAGCCCGTGATTTATTTTCCCCATCTAGAGATTATCGTAAATACATTGTATGTCCATACATCATGACATGTGCATACACATCATACAACACAATCTCATTTATTTTGAGAACATCATTGCTTAATACATGTCATGCATTACATACGACTAACCTTTGCCTTTCAGGAAAGATACAATCAAATTCTCACAAAATTCAAGCTACGAAGCCCGGATTCGACCGGATAATAGTTTAATCCCCAACAAGCCGTGAATCCCGGATGCGACCGGATAACCGCTTAGTTCCTTCTGAAGCCTGGATTACAACCAGATAGTAGTTCCCTTTCCTCTTCAATAGAGATGATTTCTCAGTAGAATAACGGACGACCGAAGTTCCTAAATTTCAACAAAGATGATTCCTCAGTAGAATAAAAGACGACTGAAGTTCCTAAATTTCAAAATAGATGATTCCTCAGTAGAATAACGGACGACCGAAGTTCCTAAATTTCAACAGAGATGATTCCTCAGTAGAATAACGGACGATCGAAGTTCCTAAATTTCAACAGAGATGATTCCTCAGTAGAGTAACAGACGACCGAAGTTCCTAAATTTCAACAGAGATGATTCCTCAGTAGAATAACGGATGACAGAAGTTCCTAAATTTCAACAGAGATGATTCCTCAGTAGAATAACGGACGACCGAAGTTCCTAAATTTCAACAGAGATGATTCCTCAGTAGAATAACGGACGATCGAAGTTCCTAAATTTCAACAGAGATGATTCCTCAGTAGAATAACGGACGACCGAAGTTCCTAAATTTCAACAGAGATGATTCCTCAGTAGAATAACAGACGGCCGAAGTTCCTAAATTTCAATAGAGATGATTCCTCAGTAGAATAACGGACGACCGAAGTTCCTAAATTTCAACAGAGATGATTCCTCAGTAGAATAACGGACGATCGAAGTTCCTAAATTTCAATAGAGATGATTCCTCAGTAGAATAACGGACGACCGAAGTTCCTAAATTTCAACAGTGATGATTCCTCAGTAGAATAACGGATGATCGAAGTTCCTAAATTTCAACATAAATGGTTCCTCAACAAGAATAACGGACGACCGAAGGTCCTAAATTTCAACAGATATGGTTCCTCAACAAGAATAACGGACGACTGAAGGTCCTAAAATTCAACCTTTATCAAAACAAAGATGATACCCCAGTAGAATAACGGACGACTGAAGCTCCTAAAATTCTATTTCTCTCAAGACAGAGATCAGAATTCCCCAGCAGAATCTTCCTCAACAAACAGGTATACAAACTCTCGCTAATGAATCTCTTATGCGATCGACACTCCTTCGGATGGCATCTTTAAGCCCATCCCCTCGTCAGCAATTTCCAAATGGCATCTGTAAGCCCATTCCCGACATCGCAAGACGAATACCACTTCATGCGAGTGCAAATTTCTGGGCACTCTAGTGTTCAATCATCTTCCACCTTCGGATCACGAAAGGCACGGAAGCCAATAGACATCCTCAGGTTTAAGAAGATTGAGCAGGGGCAGCTGTTGTACCCCAAAATTTGCCCTCATGTTTTTCCAAGATTTTCCTCTTGCATAGGTGGTTATAAACCTTTGCCTAAATACAAGGAAATTTTTCAATTGATGGTTAAGTACCCTTCGATTGGCACCTACAAAATGCCCTTCGATTGGCATCTCCAAAGTGCCTTTCGATTGGCATCTCCAAAATGCATTTCGATTGGCATCTCCAAAATACTTTTCGATTGACATCTACATAGCATCCTTTGATTGAAATCTGCAAAAGGCCTTTAGATTGGCCTCATGACAAGACTTTCAATAGGCATTGTGTCCAAGCCTTTCGATTGGCATGGCAAGGGATCCTTCGATTTAGTATTGTGTCAAAGTCCTTCGATTGGTATTTGGACAAGGGCCCTTCAAAGAATTCCTTCCAGGCCATTCGAAAGAGGCCATCAAGAGGGCACTCGAAAAATATGTCCAGGCAAGATTCTTGCCTTGTTTGTTCATAATTCCACAAAGAGCTGATTCGACCAGGAAATTCTCTTCAAAAGGACAGGAAATAGAAGCAAAGGGTGGTCCAATCGAAGGAGCCCTAGTATTGAAGCTGACACAATTCGACTCAGAACCATTAAGGAGAACAAGGTTCTAATAAGGAAAGTATTGATTGGCTCAAATTAGAGTTTAAGGTTGGCAAGGAAGGAAGATTCGAAGGAAGGAAGGAAGGGTATTTGTTCCAAAATAAGCCAGAAATGTCACAATCGAAAAAATCTTCTCTCAATCAAATAAGGAATGAAATGGGATGGCATGACTAAGAAAAAACACATATCTTAACCTATCCAGGCCATATTCTTGCCTTGTTTACTCCCAACCCCACAAAAGTTGATTCAACATGGGTGATTCTTTTCGAATCAAGCAATCGAAGCAGAGGAAGGTTCAATCGAAGGGGGCTATGCAATCGAAGCTGGACTAATTCGAATTGGGACTTTGAGGCCACCGAAGAGAGCAAATTAGAAGGGAGTTAGATTTTCATGGGCAGGTCAGCTTTCGATTCTCATCATGTTGGAGGCCCAAACAACTCATAACAGGCTGGCAGTAACGTATGAAAATAGATTGGCACTTGATTGAATCAAATATAGCAAGTCTTTATGAAGAAATCAAATCAAATATCTTTATCATAATGGACCAAGATTTGATACACAAATATTGACCTAAATTCCTTTGTCTATATAAACCTTATGCTCTAAGAAAAAAGGGGGCGTGTGATCAAGAACACAAACTTGAAAAATCAAGAAAAAGTGCAAACACGAATTCACACTTAGAGGCCAATTCAAGACTCTTGGACGATCCCAATCATTTCCTGAGGTCATCAGCAAGAAAAAGCAATCAAACTCAAGCATTTCCAGGCCTTATATCGCACTGTAAGTTACCCACGACATGGCTTCTTTTTTGAAATCGAATAGCATCATTCTTGTACTTGTAGCATAAAATATTGTATATTATTGCTCACCATCCTATTTGCAAGCTTTCTGTAATAGTCAATTGCATTTTCATGGCCTATATTGGATTTCACCATTATTAGGATTTCGTGCTTCAAATTGGGATCTTCGTTTACAGGCAAAGTTAGGCCATGAAAGGGCCACCAATGGACCCAGCAGGTCCAGACGAAGATGTCCATGGCCTTCGTTTTCATTTATCACGCTTGTGTTGAGTTTTAAGATTTGCAGGACTTGTAGCTACGGACAAACGTCTGTAGGTAAAAGTTTGGAACTTTTACCAACAGATCCAAGGAAGAAGATGACCAGTTGGCAATCAACCATTGGCCTGTTCAAATTTTCGCGCGCTGGATTGATATATGTGGCTTTTTAATATATAATTATTGTTTTGTGTTATTATAACAACTAATCACGCTAGCTCAGCTGGTAGCCAGTCATTAGAACGTGCCTCAGGACCAGGGTTCGAATCCCAGGTCCCCCACTTTTCTCATATTATTTTCTTTCAGGTAATCAGATGCATGTACAAGACCAAGGTCCATCACGGGACCTCATAATCCAGCTTGCCAAGTGTCTTGAGATCCAGATCTGATGACCAACAATGGAGGAGCATCATAAGCCAAGTTAAACGTAGAGCATGTGATCTGGGAAGTCAACGTGGACTTCCATCTTTGGGCCCAGAATTCTGATTCTTGCATCCCCCATATTGCAGGCCCAAATCTCTTTCTCTATAATTTATTTATTTGTTTAATTAATTTATTTATTTTATTTACTAACCAATTAAACCATTTTCTTTTTATCCAAAAAATCATAAAAAATAGGCCGTGTAATTATTTTAATTAATTAATTTAAATTAGCTAATTAATTTGTATATTTAATTTTAAAACCTAAATTCTGTTCTTTAAAAAATAAAAATAACAAAAAAAAACATTTTCTCTTTTAATTAGGATAGAAGGGTTAAAACCCTAGTTCGCACTCGTTCTAATTTTTCATCGCGCGCTTTATGTTATTTATTTTTACCCTATTATTGTAACTGCCTCCAAGTTGTAATAGTTAATTAGGTCTTTACTTTTATCACTTTATTTTCAAAGGGTTTGTTTTTGGCTATGTAAATACCCGAAGCCTTGTAATAGCGTAGTTTAATTTCCGCATAATATTAACTGTTAGATGTATGATATTAGGATGCATGACAAGAATGTATGTAATTTTAAAACAGTTAGGTAACCCTAAAATGTGCAAAGATAAATAATCTGAAATTGAATCACTCGCACATGTGCACTCCTAGGGTACACTCCCACTTGGTTTCCTTCGGTAAACGGTCATTGAGTATAGGATGCTTTAGTGGTCGTCCTTTTGTCCAAAGATCAAAGTTGCCTCAGAAAGGTCGCCACGCATATTGTTGCCTCGAATAATTGATCTAAGACATTAGGGTTATTACTAAGACGTCCTAACATTGCTTTAGTGACCTTACGTCCCTTTCGAATTGACCCTTCAAACTCCAACGACGGTGCTACCTACTCACTAATATTGGGATAGCGCTGTCTAAAGGAAACGAACATAGAACGATTCTTTTTTTGAGTAGGTAGATTAGCTCTTAAGTACTTGCTCAAACAAAACAGACCTTTTTCACACTTACACTCCTTTACAAACAAAGTTTTCAAAAACACTTCATTACACTCTTGAAGACAGAAGCAAGGGTTAAATCAAAGTAAAACAAAAACTTTTTTTCAAATCAAACACAAAGAAGCAATTTTGAAAATGATGAGCAAGTACCTAAGAGCCCGTGGAAAACCACGGATAGAAAGGGTGCTAATACCTTCCCTTTTTATAATCTGCCCCCCGTACTAAGAAATATCTCTAAAAAAGAATTTTTCTGTGCTTTTTTCCTTTCCTTGTTGGATAAAATAAAAGACGGTGGCGACTCTTGCTTACCGCGACATTTTGCGAACCCAAACGCAAAACGCAAATAAGCATTTCTAAAAAACAGTCCCGGTTCTGGCCACCGTATCACATTAAGCAATCGTAAGTGGACTTATGTAGAAGTCAAACCTATTTTGAGGCCGATCAATAGAAATCTATGTACCATACATGTTAGAAAAATGATATGTAGATCATTCTCTAAAAAACATGTAGCACAAGTAAAACAAGAAAGGGATAAGATGAAGAGGGAGGGGAATGATAGTGTAACCAATGTATCAGATGAAATTAGGGTTTCAAATATCATCAATATCATTCATCCATTTTAGTGGATTTGATTTTTAACCTATCAACACCCAAGATCCAATAAGGTTGAGGAACTTGTCCCAAAATAACACTCAAGTATCTCCAAATCAGGAACAATAAAAAAAACAAAATATGTTTAATATAAAAACTAAATATAAATGATTTATAAAAAGGAAATAATTGGTAAAATATACAACATATATTAAAAAACCAAATAAAAATCCTAGAAAATATCAGAGGTCAAACATGAGTCAACAAGTGTTGACAAATTTTTTTAGAATTTTTTAAAGTCAGAAAATATTTTTAAAATATAAAGAAATTAGCACAATAAGCCAAAATTTGTGAAAAATAGTAAAATAAAAAATAAAAATAAAATTAGGTCACCAATATTTTTCAAGAAGCCATTGGATCCTTCCATAATTTCTCAAGAATTTAAAATGACCAAAAAGTATTTTTAAACAATTAAAACAAATCAAATAAAGAGAAAAATTCGAAAAAAAATACCAAATCATAAAATGAAATTGCAAAAATATAAGAATCAGAGAGATAATATTTGAAAATATTTTCGTGAATTTTTTCATACATTTCAAGTCAGAAATGAATTTTTTAATGAATTTTTGAAGTTTAAAACAATTAAAACAAAAATCAGAAAATAAAAATAAAATCAAAAAAATATGGGCGACTAGATCATTTTCAAAACGCATTAGTAAACATATTCAAGGGATCTGGCGTGTTGTGCATGATATGGTGTATAGCGAATATCACACAGGATCATTAGTTAAAATAAATTTGAAAAAAATGCTTGGCAAAATGTCATTGGTTGAGAGATGACATGTCATCGTCTTCAACCTCCTACCATCATTAATTCGTGATTCCAAAAACAGTAAAATCAAGAGCTTAGATCAGTACCATTCTCTTCGTCTCTTCAAGACGATTCCAATGGTACCCTCGGGAGAAATTTATATTAACCATAGCTTAGTCGATTTGGAAAAAACCAGAAGAAAAAATTGAAAAGGGATTTGAAAATTCATGAGCAAAGCTCACTTCCAGTTAAAAACAAATGATGTTGTGAGCATCATAGTGATGAGAGCTACATTGTAGCAATAAGTTTGAAGAGAATTGATGGAGGAATTTACCTGTTGAAACTCAACTTCAGAGCTCTGAAACTAGACTTGGTGAGCTTGATTCAATGCTTGATTCTTGGTGGTAAGAGTATGGTTAGCTTCAGAGAAGTTCAATGAAGCTAACTGAATCAAAAGAAAGGAATGAAAAAGCCTCTAAAGGAGAAAATTAATTTGAAAATTTCAGAGGTTTTGTGAGGTTCAGGCCGAGCTTCTTTGGATATCCAAGCATGTCCAAATGAGTAAGGAATGATCCTCTATTTATAACTGAGCAAATGGAATGCTAAAGCGTGTGAAATGATGAGATTTTTTGAGAATTCGTGTGAAATTGCAAGCATGAGAAGTGTGACTCGTATTTATTTAAAACTCAGCAAAAACTTACATTTTAAGGTGCTAATTGCTTCTAGATGGTTGTTAAGCATGATTAGAAGCAAAATGTGCAACAATCGTGTGATTATAGGCCAGATTAACCAAAACCAAATCTCACAATGTGCCAAGAAAAGTAGCATTTAGATGCTTGAACAAAAAGTTATTTAAGTTTGAAATCAGGAAAAACACACGGATATTTGACACTTAGAAAAATTCTAAGTATGAAGCCTCAAAATGACCTATAATGTTCTTCAAAGTTACATGCCCTTCCACTTAAAATTTGATCTTGATCCTTGAAGATGAAATGAAGTAGACATTTTGAATTTAATTATGGAATTTAGATAATTCAAAAATCATAAAAAATAAAGAGTTATGGTATTTGGAAGCTGATGAACAAATTTGGGGAAATTCACAAAAGACCTATAATCTTTTTAATTCTTAAAAACTTTTCCAAGCATTTTCAAGTCTTGCATATTAAAACAAAGTTGTAGTAGACATACCAAAGATTATTGTAGAAAAATAATGAGCTCAATGAGATAAAAATTGACCGAGTTATGATCCTTTGAAGTCACACAAGAGAATTTGATAGCCTTTTCAAAGGACTTGTAATCTTCTTCAACCATTAGTGATCTTCCATTCAAAATTAGCCTTAAACCCTTGGATATAACTTGTTAAGGACCCTTTAAAGAGAACTGTAGCTTTGTAATAAATAAAAAATATCAAAAAATGAGCAAGATATGTTCCTTGGAAGTCAGTAAACCCTAGCTCAGAGAGTGTCAAAATGACTTGGAACCCCTTTCAACTTTTGATGATTTTTCTTGCACAATTGGATCTTGTCATATGAAGAGAAGTTATTGTAGATGATGATAAGAATCCATATCAAAATGAACCAACTCAAAATATTGAAAATTGAGATAGTTATGCACTTATGATCATTGAATCAAGCACTTTCTCAATTAGGTAAAACTTGTTGAATCAACCTTGAATCTTTTGAACTTTCTTTGCAAAATATAGCATGATGGATCACATTAGACATTTAAATGATGTTGTCTTGAAACACAGTCAATGGTGGAACTTAAGTTTCAATGAAACTTATTAAAGAAGGCATGGAAATAAACACGTGAACCTATGAATCTTCTTGATGAATACCACCACCAACCTTGAGGAAAACTTGACCTAAATAAAATGAGAGAGATATTTAAACCAAAAAAAATTTGGTATCATAGATATAGACTTGAAGCTTAAGCTCTTGAAATCCATTGAAGAACCATTTGACTTAGGACCATCCCTAAAAACCCTAGGTTAGATGGTGAGATGGGTGCAGTTGTGTCATCACCTACAATATGAACATTCAAAGAAACATATATAAAAATTTTGATGTTAGTTAAAAGTTAATCTAACTAAAGAAAAACGTGTATAAGATACACAATTCAAGGTGTTTAGTAATCCCTAAAGAGTAAACTTAAAGATAGGATAATGTAGAAAGGAGAACCAACTCTAATGTATGATCTTGATATATTGATAATATGAGATAATGAGAGATCTTAGGGGCAAAAATTGGGATATAACAGCTAGTACTTTTTATTTAAAGTGTAATTCCTTGTGTCGAAGCAGGTTGTTGCTCGAACACAAGGTGTGTCGAAGTGTTGTAAGAAGATTGCTACACATGAATTTTGATTTAGGTCTAAAATAGGTATTTTGGGCTTTTATAGTTTTGGGATTTTTGGCTTAGGGAGAAAGCAATATCATTATAAATAGAGGGATTGACCCCTATTTTTGTAATCAATTCATTCATACAATTTGCAGTTGCAAGTGAATAATAAAGTTTTCCACAATTTGTGGGTAGAGAGAAACTCTGCAGAAACCCTAAATCTCTTTTCTTCTTTGATTTTTCTTTTCTTTTCATTGTCATTGTACGGTGATAACAATATTGTTTATCAAGATTGATAGAAATTCATCATAGGTTTTGGTGGATTTCCAACATCTAGTACCAGAGCTCCGGTTGAGTGATTCAAGGCAAGAAAAAACGATGGCAATGAATCATCCGAATGGGCATTTTCCAGCAAGTCTTCCAATTTTTAAAGCTGACAACTATGAGAATTGGTGCAAGCAGATGGAGGTTGTGTTTTATTGTTAAGATCTTTAGGATCTTGTGAAACATGGATTAGAATCACTTGAAGAAGACACTTCAGAAGAAGAAGAAGTGGATTATAGAGAATTGAAGAAGAAGAATTATAAATCTCTCTTTATAATTCATCAATGTTTGAGTCCAGACAATTTTGAAAAGGTTAGTGATGTAGAATCTGCAAAAGAAGCCTGGAAGATTCTTAAGAAATCTTTTGGAGGCGCTGAAAAGGTAAAAGAGGCGAGGTTAAAAATTCATAAAAGAATGTATGAATTACTTCAGATTGAAGATAACAAGAGCATATCTAATTTCTTCACTAGAGTTATGAAACTAGTGAATCAAATAAAGGTTTGTGGAGAGATGTTAAGAACATGAGATGTTGGTTCAAAGATCCTGAGATCTTTGGCTCCAAAGTTCGACCACATAGTGGTAGCCATAGAAGATTTGAAGAACATGTCAACTTTGTCGAAGGAAGAGCTTCAAGGGACACTTGAATCTCATGAAAAAATAATGGTTGAAATAGCTTTAGGTAAGTCTAAGAGTGATGTCGATTTGCAGGTTAAATCCACAAGAGATAAGAAAGGAAAAGGAAAGTGGTTCGACAATAAAGGTAAAGGCGACTACAATAATTTGACTAGTCGAGGAAACCAGTAGGAAGGTATTGTGTCGAATCAAAGAAGACCCCATTACCAAGGTGTTGTACCCCAAAATTTGACCTCTCATATTTCTCAAAACATTGCAAGAAAAATCTCCAAGTGGCTCAAGATTGCTCAAGAGTTGGACGGTCAAGCTATCTCCTAAGGCAGTCAACCCCAAATTAGGGTTTTGTGTTGCATCAATATCCTTGAGTCCAAATGACCTCAAGTGCTCCCCAATTTCCTAATATGTTCTCAAGGTCATCCATGTCAAATTTCAAGCCTTGCAGAGGAAGTTTGCTCAGTCAAATGCTCAAAAGGTCCAAAAATCGACTGTGCTAGGGCAAAAGTCAATTGTGACCTACAAATAGTCAAACTTCAAGATTTTTTGTTAACATTCTCATTTTTAAGGATATTTCATCATTTTATCAAGGTTTGATCATGATTCATCAAGGATTACTCAAAATTCATCAAGACTCAAAAGTTGCTAAATTAAGGTTTTGTAGGAAAAGTCAACTCAACTTTGACCAAGCATAACTTTCTCATACTTTATGAGAAATGACCCATCCAAAGCTCATTTTGAAGAGGATGCAATTTCCTACTATCCATCTTCATACCCCAAGTTCAGAAAATGAACTCACAATAAGTTATAAATTTGGACATTATAGGTCAGTTTTGAAAGTCAACAAAACACCTTTTTTGCCAAAGCTTATAACTTGAGCATGGAATATCAAAACGAGATGATACCAAAATGGTTGGTTATAGGACATCTCAAGATTTCTAAAAAGTCGAAGAACACTTCCAAAAGTTAAAAATTGAAGAAGTTATGCATTGTTGAAGTTGGACATTTTTACAAAATTGCCAAAAGTCAACTATCCCCAAAACTTCAAATTTTGTCAAATGGGCCCATTCTTTTCCACTTGATTTGATCTTTCCCCATTGCACACGTGTCCTAGCTTCAGCCTTGAGATCATATTTCTTTTTTATCATTTTATTTGATTTTTTATTGAATTATTTCATTTTTAATCAAATTAAATCAAATAAAATCCAAATATTGATTACTTGAGATCTTTTTGGCTATTTCAGGTTGAGATCATCATCATTAATCTCATCAAATTTGTATCACACTAAACCATGTGCAAAAGGATTGGTTTTTGACAAATTTGGAAAGCTTTCAAAAGGAGATCAAATCAAATATGGGTGCATTGATTTAGATAGATTGAATTCATAATTCTTAACCTAATGCATTCCATAATACATAAGGAGGCTAAAGACACGAAAACAGGGGTTAGAAGCTGCAAGAACAAGCAGAACCAAGTTTGAAAAAAGTGACAAAAAGTTGGAATTCGAATTCACACTTAGAGACAATCTCAGAAGCCAAGAAGCATCCCAATCGATTCCTAGTTGATCACATAACCCTCATGGATCCAAAGCACGCGTCCCCAAGCCTTCAAAAGCTCTGTAAGTATCACGATGCCAAGCTCTGTTCTTGAATTCATAAATCATTATTCTTGCATTTTTTGTACAAATTAATTGCATATTCAGAATCCTCACCAAGTTTCCAAGCATTCTGCATTATCCAATTTTGTTTATGTGGCCTATGCTATGAGGTACCATAGCTAGGGTTTCGTGGTTTGTTTTTGGCTGTTTCTCTTTTAGGAAAAATTGGCTGTCGAGAAGGGCATGGTTGTGACCGGGATGATGAGACGAGCACAACCCTGCCCTTAGAATTTATTTCCATGGCCTACAGCAGATTTTGGAGGAAGCGCGACTTATAGCGACAGCTTGTGTCCGTAGCTATAAGTTTTTACAGGTTTTTAGCTACGGATGGGGGTTGAAGATGATGTGTGACGAAGCATGATTCTCCCATTCAAACATGGCGCCCTTAATTTTGTTGTGCTGGCATATTAATTCGTTTTCTCTTATTATTATTATTATTATTATTTTGTATATAATTAACAAATGAAGCACAACATCCAAGTGGTAAGCGTGCTTGCCAATATCCAACAGGACCTGGGTTTGAATCACAGGTCCCCTCAATTTCTCAATATATTTTTTCTTAAGATAATCACATGCAGATCCAGGCTTGTAGCATACCGTGCGCATTCACATGTCCTACAGCCAGATGGCCAAAGGCCAAATCTGGTGATCCAAATTGAGAGTCCACCATGGAGTCAAGTCCAAATGCGCACATGGAATCTCAGAAGTCAACCAGGGCCAATGCAAATGGGCCTCAAATTGCTTCTCAAACCACCCTTTTCAGGCCCATACCCTTTCTCTCTTTCTATTTTTTATTTTTTTATTTGTTTATTTGATTTAATTATTTTTTTATTTATTTCCTAACCAATCAAATTTTTTCTTTTATAACATTAAAACTACAAAAAAAACATTTTCCTTATCAAATTAAATTTTAGTATTTTATTTTTTTTATTAACAAATCTATTAATTAATTTATGCTATTAATTAGAAATAACTTTAATATATTTTTTGTAAATAATTAAAACTAATTAGACTTAATTAGGTTTTTTACTAACATTGATTTATTTTATTTTATTTCTTTAAATACCAAAAATCCAAAAATAGTTTATTTTCTTATTAATTAATTAATTTTAATTTAATTTAGTAATTAACTTAGGTAATTTCTTTCTTAATTCAAAAACAACAAAAAAAGATACTTTCTCTCCAAAAGGGTCAAAACCCTAACTTTGCGCTCGAGTTACTTTCCCGTACGCGGTTTACTTTTTTTTTTATCATATTATGTATCTGATTCCGGTTTGTAATAGTAAATAGGACCTTTATTTATTTTTATCGCTTTATTTATTTTTTCGCATTTAAATTTCAAAGGGTTGCTTTTGGAGATGTAAATACCCGACGCCTTGTAATTTAATTTCCGCAATTTATTTTCCGCAAAATATAACTGTTAGATGTTTGATAATAGGAGATGCATGACAAGACTGAATGTTTTAACCTAAAATCAAATTAGATCACCATTAACATGTACAAAGACAAAAATAACTGAAAACGACACACTCGCACATGCGCACTCTTAGGGTACACCCCACTTGGTTGCCTTCATACGCGGTCACTGAGTATAGGTCACTTTAGACGTCGTCCTCTTGTCTAAAAGATCATAGTCGCCTCGAAATGGTTGCCTCGGATATTGTTGCCTTAAAACAAATGATCTAAGACATTAGGGTTACCGCTAAGGCGTCCTAACATTGCTTTAGTGACCACACGTCCCTCATTCGAATTGACCCTCAAACTCCAACGACGGTGCCACCTACTCATCAATAGTAGGATAGAATTGTCTAAAGGAAGATAGAATAGAACGATTCCTTTTTCGAGTAGGTAGATGGTTCTTAGATACTTTCTCCTTCAAAAAACAAAATCTTTTTCACACTTACACTTTTCGAACAAAGTTTTCAAAAACACTTCATACGCTCATGAGGATAGAAGCAAGAGTTAAATCGAAGTTTCAAAACAAAAACTTTTTTCAAACCCACAAGCACAAAGAAAAGCAAATTTTGAAAACAATATGAGCAAGTACCTAAGAGCCCATGGATAACCACAGATAGAAAGGGTGCTAATACCTTCCCTTTCTATAATCTACCCCCGAACCCGAGAAATATCTCGAAAAAGGAATTTTTCTGTGCTTTTTTCCTTTCCTTGTTGGATAAAATAAAAGTCGGTGGCGACTCTTGCTTACCGCGACATTTTGCAAATACAAAACGCAAAACACAAACCAGCATTCCAAAAAACAGTCAGTTCGTTCCCACCGTATCACACAAGGCAACCAAATAGGTGGTGTTGCAAATAGAGGAAGAGGTAATGGTCGAAAGCCTGACAAGAGTCACATTCGGTGTTTCCATTGTTAGAAGTATGGTCATTATTCTAGTGATGCCAAATTCGCAAAGTATGAAGAAGAAGAGATGGTGCTGATGGTTACAACAAGATATGAAGAAATATTCAAGGACCAATGGTACTTGGATTCAAGATGCTCATCACACATGTCTGGAAGAAAATATTGGTTTATTAACCTAAAACCGTCAATGAAGAACAAGGTGAAATTTGCAAATGACAATACTCTATCAGTCGAAGGTATTGAAAACATTCTGATTATGAGAAAAGATGGCAAGAAGTTAGTAATTTCCAATGTGTTGTTCATACCAGGCATAAAGAGCAATTTTCTCAGCATATGTCAGTTGGTCGAAAAGAATTACAAAGTGTCGTTCAAAGACAAGATGATGAGAGTCTTCGACACAAATGGAAGGTTAATCTTGAAGGCTCTCATGTCTCAAAATAGAACCTTTAAGATCGAACTAAATGTGATGGAGCACAAATGCATAGCAAAGATGAATGGATATGGCACTATCGACTTGGCCATCTCAACTTTAGAGACATCATAGATTTGAAAAGAAGAAATATGGTTTCAAGATTACTAGAAATCGACATTCTAAACGAGGTGTGTGAGGAATGTATGTGTTGCACCCCAAAATTTTCCCTCCTAATTGATACTTATGCATCTTTCCATTAGGTCGTATGTGTTAACATAACATACATTCTCATTTAATAAGGTGCATGAGGTTCAAAAGATCAGTGGGTTGTATATTAGGGCTTCATATGGATTGAGACTTCTATAACACGTACAGTCTGATTCTTTTGTTGCACGTGGTTCTTTATGTGAACATTGAAGTGTGAGATTAGGGCATGAAGTCTGTCTACCAATGACTCTTTCCTCATTGAGTACAACAGGGTGTTTGGTGCTTAAACAAATGATTGTGGCTAGTTCATTCATTGGAAAGGCATTTGATCCGATGGATTTCTTGAATCATGATTTATTTCTCTATAGGCTTCATAATCAGATGGTTTCTCATGATCAAAGTCTTATTTGTTCTCATTTGTGTTAATTGCTCTGAATTTACAGATTGAATTGGGGTTCATTATTCATTCAAGTAATTACTTAAGGCAAAGTGACTCCATGATTTCAAATGTTCAAAAATGGATCAAGTTGGAAGGGTGTTATATGGTTGTCACGACGTACATCATCAAGTTCTTTTGCAACAATATCCATTCGTATAAATCTCCTAATGCGTTCAGATGGTATGAAAAGCTAAGATCATGACTCGCTAGCGGTTGATTCAAAGATTGAATTCATTCATGAATTCCAAGATTTTGTTCAATATTTCCACAAGAGTTCTTACAAAGATTCATCCAAACATTTTTGAACAAGATAAGCTCTCACTCGTCTAAGCCCATTATGATTCAAGACATTATTCAAGTTATACGAAAATACATTCATTCACATCAAGGCCATTACAAGAAGGATACAAACATTATTCCATCATCATTTTCAAAAGGAAAAGAAATGGTATATGGTTACATTCAAAGTGGATCAAATACATGGAAAAAACTACATAAATATATGCCTATCCCTAACACTAATCTTCATCTTCAGTGTTCTTCATGTTTTCTTTTCCAGACTGTTCAATAACTTCTCCGTTTACATCTAATACTTCTTCAATTCTCTTCAAGTCCTCCATGATCTAGGTAAATTTGCAATTTGGTTCTCACCCTCAACGTCAAACCTGCATGCTGCATACGATTAACAGCCATCTGAAACCAATTCGAAAATTGAAGTTATCTTGCAAAAAAAAAAGGAAAGAAAGATCAGAATCAGCAGCTCAACTTATAAAAAGAGAAATTCAAGAAAGAATATCAGAAATTCAATTAAGAGATATCAGAATGAAAAAAATACTAATATCCATTCATCAATAAATTAACCCTTGTTTCAACACTGTGCATCAATTTTAAATTAGAAAAGGTGATAGAAGAAAAAAAAAACAGAGAATAATGGAAAAAATAACAGTAGGTCAGAACTGAAAGTTAACTGTCAAACTAACAGGAAAATAAAAGACGAGTCCAGTTATCAGGAACTAAAAAAGAAACCGTGCAATTAGAATAACGGAAATCCAGCTCAGCATAATAGAAAATAACAGAGTTTTAGAACCATCTAACTTCTAACCAATTTCCCAAATAATCTCCTAGCTACCAACCGACTCTAATCCCTATAACAAAACCAATTAACTTTCCAAACTATAACTAAACTCCTAATTGTCCATAACTGAATTAAAAGATAGGTAGCTAACCTTTATCAAATCCATCTCACCCATTCCTTTTATAACAATCTGTTGTGACAGTATGCTTCGGTCGGAATAAAAGTTTTAAAGCCAATAACCAAGAACAATATAATTTCATCTCATTATGCAGTCACCAGATATAAATCAATTGTGAGCTTAATGTACGCATAAAAAAATAGAATCAGAAGGTGAGTTTAGAAATTCTAGCATATGTAACAGAATTTACCAGCTCATACAACCAATTTATAATAGAAATTTTGCCAGCTCATAGACATCTCTAACCAATTCCTAACTAACTATCACTTCCAATCTCATCCATAAAAATCCCTAACTAACATTCACATTAACAGTTCAGATTGATTCAACTCTAACTATCTTCATAACCATAACAAAATTATAAGAGAAAAACTCACCTTTGATAGATCGACTGGATTCATTCTACAGAATTAAAAAAAAAACCCAGAAAACTCTTTATTCTCCTCTCTTCTTACATATATCATTCTTCAATATCTATATCTTCGTCAACCTTTTTCCACCATCTTCTCGTATCATCATCAATCTTCAATATTCTGCAGAATAAAAATACTAGAAAAGTTCTCTGAAATTATCTCTTCTTCCTCTCCTTGCATTCACTCTCTATCTTCACCTTCATCACTAAAAACACAAGAAAAATATCTCCCAATCTTCAGTCTTCATCACCTTCATTGTTCTTCAACCTCTCTCAAGCTTCTGAAACAAAGGCTACCATCAGCATCTTTGACACTTCATCACCTGCATCAGATCACAATCTTCAATCTACACTTCATCACCTACAACAACCAGAACATCAACGATTCCACACCAAATTTTAATATCAATGACAATTTGCAACACTACGAGAATCAGATTCATCAATTCAACACATAGAAAACTCACCATTCTTCTCTGTATTCTCTCAATTCTTTAACTGCATTTCATTCTCATCGATTCACCATTCTACATCCATCTTTCTCTCTGCTTCGATCTTATTCAATATTTCCAACAATTCCTCTCTGCAACGTTCAACCATCATCATCGACAGTCAACAACCAATGACGATTCGCACACGTAGCAACATTGACGCACATAAAATTTACAAAATTGAAGAAGGTGAAGCTCTACGTTGAAGCCGCGGCTGTTGAGATAAGCTGAGATGGAACTCAGTGAAGAAGTTGTTGAAAGGAGGCTGAAACTTCGTATCAATGTTGAAGTGAGGGCGATTGTACATATCAGAAACAGAGGAGATAGTTGAACTCGATATTGAGACAAATCAAAAGAAGGTTGAGGCGAAGATTTAGATGTTTGACGGAGAGAGTGAGACGGAGAAGGCTCCATCGAGTTGATCAGAGTTTCTGCAACGCAAGAGAGGAGAAGAGCACATATCAATGTTTTACGAAGAAGTGGAAGAGGCAATGTATAACCCTAACCCCTCTTTTCCAATGATTAATTTTTTTTTTGTCTTGTTCTGCTGTCAATTATTTTTTTTCCAATAAACTGAAACAAAAAAGTGAATTAGTCTGCTGTACTGGATTTGTTGGACCATGGAGACTTGGGCTTGTTGGCAGTTGTGTTGAGTGTGGTCATTGGACTGAGTTGCACATCATTGAGGCCGGGAACTATTTTTTTTAATTGATTTTTGGCTGAAGCAATTGGCTTATTAGACATTGAATGATGGGCCTTCAGCGCCATACTTCTTCAGCAAACCTCCTGCATTCCAGTTTGCAACCCCCTTGGGCCTATTTTTCCTTTTTGTGATTTCTTTTAAAAATTTGGTGAATTGTTATGTTTTTGAACTTTGTCCACATGATAAAAAATAATAAAATCAAATATAAAAATTTGTAATTTTTTATAGGAATTAAATCCCGATTATCCGATTATATTTGAGATTGGTAATTCACCTTTGCTTGTTGAGATTTGAGTCTTACGCAGGTTTATTGTGCGATATACAGATGCGCTTGAGATTTTGATTGTGATTTATTTTCACATCGATGATGCTTCGATACTTATTCCGAGCATTTGATTTCTGACTCTTTTCTTTGATTGGTGAAGCTTTTCGTGAAGATCGTCAGGTTTCTTATTTTTGATAGACTTTGCTACGGATTGATATCCGTTTGGTATTTTCTCTTGTTTATCTAATTTTTCACTTTACTGCTTTCTAGATATCATGATAAGTAGGAAATAAAGAGCGTGCGCTCGAAGTCGCTGTTTAAAGACCAGTAGCAGGCATTTCACACTTCATTTGCTATATGTGTAGTGTTTGTGTTTGTTTCCTTGGTTATTGATCGATGAGTCACTCAATTTAGAAATTGAGATCACGACTTCGCTCTCAGTGCATGCTCCCTATAGGATTTCATTTCTTTCCTTTATCTCTTGTTGATCGATGAGTCACTCAATTTAGAAATTGAGATCACGACTTCGCTCTCATTGCATGTTCCCTGTAGGATAGTTTTGTTAGACTTTCTTTGGTATGCTAGCCTAGGTAGGATATCTCTAGTTATGCTCTCTTGAGGTAGATCTCTTGAGCTTATTGGCTTGCTTGTTTGATTTTATCTTTGTGTGCATGTTTTGAGATGATATACCCTCGACATGTTCCCTTATAAGCTCTCGATTCAACTATAGATGATGATTCGAGATATACATAGTTTTAGGTGATAGACCCTTGCTATGCTCCTTTAGGACTTCTTGATTCATCTATAGATGATGAGTTGAGATAGACATTAGGATTGTTATCCAAGCATGTCAACATGGGGTAGAGATTTCCCTTCAAAACTCAACTATAGAATCAATCATTGTATGATAAAATTAGGGATAGAGATAGGCTAGTCTCCCTTAGATGTTTTCTTCTCATTTTTGGCATCCTTGCTTTAAGACTAAAACTCTTTTTCTTAGCAAATGCATAAAACATCTGACAATTTTCAAATCTTTTTTTAAGGTAAAAAATACCAACCAATGCAATCTCTTTTGCACCTTCAGGATTTTCTTTCAAACCTTTTTCAAAATAACCTGCTAATTCACTTATATGTTGACGCGTAAATCTCCAAAGTTCGAGTTGCGGCAGAAGGCGAGATTAATATTGTTCGTTAAAAAAATACAAACCATTAAAACTTTTCAAGCCGAACTATAACTGCTTTGATTCCTTAAAAGGGATACGTAGGTGTGATACGGTGGGAGAACTGACTTGGGATTTTGCGTTTGTGTTTGCAAATGTTTCGGTTTAGCAAGAGTCGCCACCGACTTTTTATTTTATCCAAAGGAAAGGTCAAAAAGTATAGGAAAAACCTTTGAGATGTTTTATTGGGTTCGGGGGGTAGATTATGAAAAGGGAAGGTGCTAGAACCCTTTTCATCCATGGTTTTCCATGGGCTCTTAGTTACTTGTTTAGATCACTTGCTTTTGCTTTTCAATTGTTTGAAATGGTGCTTTGTGTGTGTGGTTTTGAAAATGTTTTGAAAAGAAGCCATCGTTGTGGCAACCTTTGTAATGATTCTTGTTTGAATGTATACAAGGGTGCATTTGTCTTTTGAAAAGATTTTTCAATGTTTGAAAGTTTGTTTTTGGGAAATGTTTTGAAATTGTGTTGTGACGTGTGTTTGAAAATAGCAAGGATGTTTTGCAAGTTTTGATCAAGTAACTAAGAGTTGTCTACCCTAGTTTACTCAAAGATCTTTCCTATACGTTTTTAACCCTTTTGACAGTGTTGTTTTACCATTGTATTTGGTAAACAACCTCATATTAGGATGTTAAACGGGACAGGCGTGGGTCATCGTATTGACCATGATAGCAATTGTGCTAAGTGTCTTTAGCAATTCTTGAGGGACTAGATCATTTTGTTTAGGCAACCAAGATAGCGTCATCGAGGGACTATGATCTTTTTGTTTTGATTTTGTTTTGCCAAGATACCTAGCGTGCATACCTTGGCCATTTGTTTAGGCAACCAAGTGGAGATACCTTAAGGGTGTTGGTGTGCAAGTGTGTTTTATTGCATGCATAATTTTATATTGAATTAGGATTTTCCATTTCATTGATTTTATCTTGCCATACATATCCTAATTACTAGCATTTACATTTGAAAGCAATAAAAATGCGGAAATGTAAAATCCTACGCTATTACAATATTTAGGGGGTGGGGGATACACACTTGTACATGGGGGTGGTTCAACGAGAAAAATAGATAAAAAAAGAAGATAACAAGGGGAAGAAAAAGAGAAAGAGAGAGGGCTAGCGCGCTGCTGAGAGGAAGTCAGAAGTTCTGACCCAGGCCTGCTGCAGGATATCAACCTGTTAGTGGAAATGTATAAGTCAGAACTTCTGACTCTGGTGCCCTGCAAAACAGAAACCCTTTAGTGGGAAGGTCAGAAGTTCTGACCCCCATGCGCTGCAAGACATAAGTTTGTTAGTGGGGAAGTCAGAAGTCCTGACCCTGCTGGAAACACAATAATTTTCAGAAGTTCTGATATTATTGATGGTAAAACAGGCCTCAGAAATGCTGACGTCAAAGTCAGCGCTTGGTTTCTCCCTGTACTAGTCAGAACATCTGCAATTTCATTATTTTTCCACAAAACAGAAGGCATGCCTAGGACAACCTCAGCAAGTGTCAAAGTGTTTCAGAAGACAGAACCAACAAGGTCACAGGCAGGTTCTACACTGATCCACTTCCTACTTAAGCATTCAGAGGCATGAAAATCTTCAGAACGCATACAACAACAACATGATATCTACATTGTCTTTATTGAGCATGCAAAGCTGATGATGCTTAGAAGCGTGATGAGAGTCAGCGGGTTCTTACCTTGCTGTTGGAAGAAAATCTGTGAGTTGGAGCTAGCTTTAGCTCTGATGGTGTTCTAGACAGGTTCTTTTTAGAATGGGTGGATGAAGAAGATATATGTATGTATGGTCAGAAACTGTATGGGAGTTCTTTAGTCAAGGAGAAAACTGGGTATCAATGAAGTTTGGAGGCAGGAAATTCAAAGTTATGAAACACTAGGAATTTTGACATAGTTTTCACAAAGTTTTCTTGCTAGAGTTTTTCTGGATTTTTTTTACCACCCTTTTAATGGACAATGGTGTCCTATTTATATGCAAGGCTTTGTAAATTTTTGAACGTTAAATGGCGCCAATACTATGCAGTAGAGTATAACTTGTTCTTGAAGGGAGTTCATGAAAAGTTGTGATGATGGACAACTTTTCATCCTAGGTTGGAACAGTAGGCGATGATTAAGGAGAAGTGACACCCATAGGTGAAAAGTGGCGCATAGACCCATGCCTAAGCCTGCATGAGGGTGTTACCATGCCACACGTAGAGAGATCCCTTGGATGAATGCTCAAAAGTGGTTGTGAGCATTAATGAGCATTAAATGGTGATGAGATTTGTCAAAATCAAAAATCTTGTAATAGGAGATTTTGCATCATTACCTAAAACCTGAGCCAGCAGTTCTACTTTACCAAAAATTTAAAGTAGACCAAGCTCTGACCTTGGTCTCTTGCTACCTCAGTAAATTCTAAGAGTTTTCCAGACTTTCCAGCATGTTCCTTTGATTTGCCTCTGAAAACTCTGGACTTAGAGATTCTGCTTCAGTATTATACCCAATCTACTAATCCCATTACCTTCTGATCCCAGTATATTCTGAAGGAGTTTCAGGCTTTGTTATCTTCTTTGCATTTCTTTAGCAAGCTCTGGATGAACTTGCGTAACTGCTGAAGGAGCCATGTTCTGTTTAAAGATTACGTGCTGAACCACGTTTATAACCCCTAACTGAGTTGTTGTAGCTGCTGAAGAGCCACCTTCTGACTGAATGTTATGTGCTGAACCAAGTTTGCAACTTCTGACCGTTTCTGCCTGGAGGTTGGTTCAGAAGTTCTAAAGTGCCATTTTTTCTTAAACACTCCTCTCTTTTTTTTAGAGAAAAATTCTAAGCATATAGAATTTAACTTTTTTCAAGGTAAAATTTTTGACTTTTGAGCTTGCAAATGACCATTCTGCTCTTGTAAATGGTTTACCTGGAGAGGAATGATAATTCAGGGCTTGGATTTGTTTAAGAGGAACTCTTAGAATTCAGAATGAATTCCTGAAGGACGATGTGATTGAATCTTGTTGGAGATGGGCTTAAAGATGCCATCCAAGAATGTTGATCGCATAAGAGATTCCTTTGCGAGAGCCCGTATACCTGTTATCAAGGAGAACTACGTCGGGGGGGAATGTTGGTCTCTGTCGTGGTAGAAATAGAACCTCAGTCGTCTGTTATTCTACCGGGGAGTCATCTCTTGGTTGAGGAGGTGACAATGAACTGCTATCTGGTCGACACCCAGGCTTCACATTCTTTACTTCCTATCTGGTCGACATCCAGGCTTCAGAAGGAAATCAAGTGGTTATCCGGTCGTCTCCGGTCTTTCTTTTGATTTTAGGGCCTACTAATATCCGGTTGGATCTGGGATTCAAAGTAATTGGATGAGTAAACTGTTATTTGATCAACATCCAAGCTTCACAGTGTACCTTACTGTTATCTGGTCAATATCCAGGCTTCACAGTCTTGTATTTCTATCTGGTCAACATCCAGGCTTCACAATACCTTACTTCCTATCTGGTCAACATCCAGGTTTCAGAAGAAAATCAAATGGTTATCCGGTCGCCTCCGGTCTTTCTTTTGATTTTGGGGCCTACTAATATTCGGTTAGATCCGAGCTTCAAAGTAATTGGCCAAGTAAACTGTTATTTGGTCAACATCCAAGCTTCACAGTGTACCTTACTGTTATCTGGTCAATATCCACCCTTCACAGTCTTGTATTTCTATCTGGTCAACATCCAGGCTTCATAATACCTTACTTCCTATCTGGTCAACATCCAGGTTTCAGAAGAACTTGCAGGGGATTCTACTATTTTCCGGTCGATCTCCGGGCTTCAGTATAGTCAGGATAAAATCTGGTCGAATCCAGGCTTCATAATTGGAACAGGAATCTGCCCCTTGATTTGAATAAGCAAATAGGAGAGTATCCATGTCCAGAGCCTCTCTGAGTCGTTTTCTGAGCTTTGATTATCTGTTTTGGGTAGCTGTTAATTTTATCCTGAAAAGGGTAAAAGGTCAACTGAAACATAAATGCTATGTTGCATGAAATGTATGATGCAATATATGTGTTTTATCAATGTTCATGATTTATGAATGTAATGTATGTTGTTGTACCCCAAAATTTGCCCTCCCATATTCTTCAAGAAATTGCCAAGTCATGCTTCAAAATTCTCCAAGGGATGCACAGTGCAAAGGCCTCCTGAACAGTCAAAATTAGGGTTTTTGTTCTGATCAAGAAAATGAAGTTTACAAAGGTCCAATCAAGTATCACATGCCTACAAATATGGTCAAGAATCCTCATATCAAGTTTCAAGACTTTCAGCACAAAACTGCACAGTCAAAACCCTAAATGCATTACAGTCAACTGTAGGGGCAAAATGGTCATTTGACAGTCAAAAGTTCAAATTTTTGGTCAACATCTCATTTTGAAGCCACAAACATCATTTGATCAATGCTTGATCATGATTCTCAAAGCTTGGCTCAAAAATCATCAAGATGCAAAAGTTTCCTTATTTGGACAGTTGAAAAAGTCAACTGTAAATTGACCAGAGCATAACTTTCACATGGATTATCAGAAAAATTCCATCCAAAGCTCATTTTGAAGAGAAAGACATTTCCTACAACTCATCTTCATACTTCAAGTCCAAGAAATGCTCTCACAAAAAGTTATCAATTTCAACATTATAGGTCATTTTCAAAAGTCAACAAAAAGGGACTTTAAGTCAAAGGCCATAACTTGAGATTGGTAAATCAAAATGACATGGGACCAAAGACATTGGTTAGAGGACTCAAAGACCTTTCCAAAATTTCCAAGAACATGAGCGAAGCTTAAAAATTGAGCAAGTTATGCCTTGTGGAAGTTGGGAAATTTTTGGATATTTTGAAAAGTCAACATTGATTCAAATGACCTAAAATTGCTAATGGGCCTATTTTTCTTCCACAATTCATCATCCAAGGCATATGCACGACCATTTGGCCCAAAGGGAAGTTTTTCTCCATTTTTATTTATTTATTTGAATTTTTTATTATTAATAAATCATTTAAACTAAATAAAATATGAAAAAATGCTAAACTAATGAAATAAAATCTTTTTGTGCAGAAAATGCTCTCATTGGACACTCAAATTCGTGCATGATCAATTAGGGAAAGTTTTGCCATGATTTGTACAAAATAGCATGAAAAAAAGATTGAAAAAAGATCTTTGAAAATCAAATCTTTCAAGTCATGAATGCCAAGCTTTTTGTTTGATTTCTTTAACCTAATTCACTCAATACATAAGCCTGATCAAACCCTTGTGCTCAAGAACCACTCAGCTGCGCAGAAAAGCATCCAAAGAACTTGAAATTTTTGCTTGAAAACTCAAAACTGAAAACCTAATTCTAGGGTGATTCAAGGCACGATTTTGATTCCATTAGCTTCCTTAAGGATCATAGGACGTGTTCCAATCATTCCCTAAGCCTCATACTCAAGGAAACGTGAAATCACCATTGAAGTTGGTAAAGAAAATTTCAGAACCGCTTTCCATCATTCATGCATTGTTAACATATTTCATTGTTATTTTTATGTTTAGAATAATGTTTGCAAGCTAACCATATGCTTTGATTGGATTATTATGTGCTGTATGCAAAGATGCCATGGTCGTGTTTTAGGGTTTACAGGACCTTGGATTAGGGTTTTTCAAATAAGGAAAAATTGGCCTTCAAGACTTGGACCATTGAATCCAGTATGCTCAAACGATCACAAGGCTACCCTCGCGCCTAATTTATGGAGCCCCTGGGGCTAGTCGCTATTTTCTGATATGTTGCCTAAGGGAACGGTGTAAAAACCGTTGCCTATGTTTGTTATGTTTTCAGGAAGAACGAAGACGTGAGGAAGATGATGATGTGTAAGGCTCTGAGTGGGGCGTTTAAAAGTTCGCGCGAAAAACCAAACATTAACGCGTTTTATTTTATAATGTTTATTTGTTATATTAATTTACAGATAGACAAAGTGCTTCAGTGGCAAGGCGTATGTGTTGGCAACGTTCATGACCTGGGTTCGAGCCCCAGGTCTCCACTCTTTCAATGTTATTTTTCATTTAATACTCACATGCAATTTCAGCACAGTGGACTACAATACACCTTCTCCATCAAGCCATCCACCTGTCCAATTTCATCAATCCAAAGGCCACGTCCTGAGGTACATGGTAAACCCTAGTCAATGCATCACACGCTGCCTGGAAAAGGTCAAAAGGGCCTCAAAATCTTGGGCCAGATTGCTAAAGGCCTCACCTCCACTTTGGGGACGGATACCCCCCCTTGGTTTGCAAATTTTCTTAACTTTATTTATTTTTATAATTTTTATTTTCTTTTAATTATTGTTTGTTTAATTAATTTAATGTTTTCATAAAATATAAAAAACACATAAAAAATTAGAAAAAGATGAAAAAATGATAAAAATTTTATTTTAAGTATTTTTGTAATTAAATTGCATATAATTAAATTTAGTTTTAAATTAGGTTTTAATTTTAATTCTTTTAATAAAAATCTAAAAAAAACATAGAACTAGGGTTCATATTAAGTTTTTATCCCTTTTTTATTTTTCTTCCATAATAATTAAATAATTAAATATTTATTTTTGTGATTAAAATTGCATGTAAATTAATTAGGGTTAATTTTAGGGTAAAACTTTAATCTTCTTTTTTTAAATAAATTAAAATAACTAGAATTAGGGTTAGCATTTATAATTTTTAATTCTTTTTCATTAAAATCCTAAAAATCATAAAATACAAAAAAACAATTTCCTTTTTTTTAATTAATTAATTCATCATTAATTTAATTTTTGCAAAAAGGGTCCAACGCCCTCGTTTCGATTTAAATTTCAATTCGCACATTTACTTCTTTTTCATATAATATTTGTGTATCTCTCCCAAAGCCTTGTAATTAATTGCTCGCACTTTTAATTTCTTTACTTTCATTAATTCCTTTATTTTTTCTGTCAAATCGGGTTCGAGAAATTTTGGCGATGTGGACCCGCGCCTTTTGTAATAGCTTTAGACTTTTACTTTTCTCGCATTTTTAACTGTTAATCAAGGCATGAAAGAATGTATGGACAAAAATAAAAAAACAAGCGCTAGATCACCAATAACATGACAAAAGACAAAAATATCTGAAAACGACACACGAATCACACACCACCCCTAGGGTACGCCTCACTGTTGCCTTGCCTCAAAAGGTGATCGTCGAGTAGAGGATGTCTTAGTAAGTCCTCATGATCCGGGAACCTGGCATGAGGGTAGCTTCTAAGGTGTCTTCCCATTGCTCTGGTGATCACCATGTCCCGAACTTCGAATTGACCCGAACACCTCCAACGGTGGTGCTACCTACCTCTCAATGGTGGGATGGCACTACTTTAAAGGACATTTACACAGACGAATTCCTTAAGGTAGGTAGACGACTCTAGATACTTGCTCTAATTTCAAAACAAATTCAAAAATACTTTTCACACCAACACATTTTCAAAAAGCTTTCGAAAGCAATTTTTCAAACACTCTTGAGGACCGATACAAGAGTCGAACTGGAATTTTCAAAGAAACTTTTTAAAACCCACAGTTGAAAAGCAAACAAACCATTTTTGAAAACACAAGTGAGCAAGTATCTAAGAGCCCATGGATAACCATGGATAGAAAGGGTGCTAACACCTTCCCTTTCTATAACCTACCTCCCGAACCGAGAGCAATCTCTTTAAGGAATTTTTCTGTGCTTTTGTCCTTTCCATTTGGAGAAAATAAAAGACGGTGGCGACTCTTGCTTCCGCGACATTTCGCGAACCAGCGTTAAACAGTCAGTTCCAGATCCACCGATCACAGAACTGGCGACTCTGCTGGGGATCTACTTAAAGTGAGGTGTACCTTAGGGCTAGTTCATAACTGTGTTTTCAATTGTTTTCCTTGTGTGCTTTAAATTGTGGGTTGCTTGGGAGTTCTATAGATCCTAACCCGGATCTGGGGATACCTTTCTTAGAAAGTAGCAACAAGGCTGTGAGGGAACTGTGCGGGGTATACCGACATGGTTGAAACAGTCTGCTACGTTGATGTGGCACTTTGGTGTGTACCGATAACCCTTGAGTTCAGTCAAGGAGAGTACGGGGCCTCCGCGTGGTGTCATGAAGCATCAACAGACCTTAGGAACCTTAATTGAACTATCTTGGCCTCTTTAGGGTAGTGAGATAACTGACTTTGGTGCAGTCCGAGGTTGGTTGATACTCGATACTACACTCAATTGAGGGTTGCTTTCCTGGAATATTTCGGTCGCCAGTTCAGTGGCTAAATCGAAACGATGAACAATGAAAGCAATCCCGTGATATTGGGAACCTTAGAACCCGGTTACTTTGATAGGACAGGTTGAACCCACCAACTTCAAGAGGGTACTACCCAGACCCCATGCTGGCCTTAAACCTTAAGGGCTTGTCTTGTGTGCCTTGTGTGCCTTACATGTTTGTCTTTGTAAATATCTGTGGTTTGTTTAATCATAGCATCATGACATCATCCAGCATCATATGCATTGACTAACCATTTCAGGGGTTCGAATTTTCATCTTTGTTCTTGTTTTGTAGGACATGGAAACTGTTCGTAGAAAGACAATTCAAGTCAGTCTTGTAAGGATCCCTCCTCAGCTTAAGGAGCTTATATCCAGGATTCCCGATAACTCTTCATTCAGTGAAAGACATGGAAGTCTCATCAGCTTGGTCAATACCAACATTGAGGAAGACATGATAAAGGTCCTGTTCCAGTTCTTTGACCCTCTGCATCACTGTTTCACCTTCTTGGACTATCAGCTGGTACCTACATTGGAGGAGTTCTCCCGGCTCCTGAAGATCCCTATCCTTGATCAGCTACCCTTCAACGGTACGGAAAAGGAACCTAAGCTTGAAGAGATTGCTAAAGCCTTGCACCTACAGTCATCTGACCTCAAGGGACATTGGGAAGTTAGACGTGGTATCAAAGGGTTCTTAGCCAGGTTTTTGTTTGAAAAGGCCCATGAATGTTGGAACTCCCTTGACTTGCAAGCTTTTGAAGAAGTTGTGGCCCTCCTTGTCTATGGTTTGGTGTTGTTCCCTAACCCAGATCAGCTTATAGATATCAGTGCTGTCCAGATCTTTATGTCCAGGAATCCTATACCTACGTTGCTGGGGGACATCCTTCACTCATGTTACACTCGAACCATGAGAAAAAGAGGTGTCCTTATGTGTTGCACTCCTCTCCTGGGAAGGTGGTTTATTTCGCACCTTCCACAATCAATTTTGAAGAATGAGCGGGGTTTGAGATGGTCACAACGGTTGATGACTCTTACACATGCAGATATACATTGGTGCCCTCGGTCCAGAGAAGATGTCACTATCATTGATCGTTGCGGGGAGTACCCTAATGTTCCTTTACTTGGAATCAGAGGAGGTATTACTTACAGCCCATGCCTGGCTTGGAGACAGTTTGGTTATGCTCGGAGGGATGGTCCTCATGACATGTTAATTCCTGACATAGTTTTTGACTTCGACAACGATACTCAAGGACTTCGCCAGAGATTTATCAGAGCCTGGAGGATGCCCAGTAGGATGGACAGTAAGACACTGGGGCACAAGAACTCCATACCATTGGAACCTTATCTCAAGTGGGTACGAGCCCGCTCCCAGAAGTTAGTGATGCCTTATCCTCATATGCTCCCTGTGATCAAAGAGCCAGTCTTGGAAGGAGAAGTGTCCTATACTATTCAGCACCCTGATATGCCCACATCCTGGGAAGAGATGCAGAAGACCTGGATCCAGCTTAAGGAAGAACGGAATTCTCTTGAGACCAGTCTACATGCCAGTAAAAAGAAGGTCTTGGAGCTCACCCGCCTGCTGCATGAGGAGAGGAATCTCAACACTTACATAGCTCCAAAGAGGATGCGTAGCATATTTTGGGATTGATTTGATTTTTGTATTATTTTGCCCATGAGGCTTTGATGTACCAAACAGCTATTTTCCTTAATGATAACGTGTGTTCTTTTTGTCTACAACAAATTTGAACTTTCGAACCCTTGAATGCATTGCATGAACACATATCATTCATCATGTGCATAGCAGGTTTTCCCCTTTTCAGTTTGCTTACAGTTCTTCGCTGTTTATTTCAGCATCATGAATCCTGACTCGTCATCAACTGAGACATCCATCAAAGCTCTTCAGGCACAAAATGCGCAATTTCAGGAATTAATCAAGGGTCTGGCTCAAGGCCAAGAAGAGCTGAAGGCTCTGCTCCTGAAGAAGGAGAAGAAGAAGAAGAGAATAACTGTTCTTTTTAACTCGGGCCGAAGGTTCGGCAACACTCTGCAAAATGAAGAGGCTGGTTCTTCTGTTGGCAAGGGCACTCCTCAAGAGGCAAGGGTTCCTAGTCCGGTAGTCTCCGACAACGAGACTGATTTTGATGAAGAGCAATATCCTCCTGCAGAAGACCGTTACAAGCAGCTGGAGGATAGGCTGAATGCTATGAAGATCCAACAGGTACCTGGGCTGGATTTCGGAGATCTGGGTTTGTCTACTGGTGTGATCATTCCTCGGAAGTTCAAAGCACCATCTTTTACTAAATATGACGGGGCGTCTTGTCCCAAGCTACATCTCAGGTCCTATGTTCGGAAGATCCAACCGTACTCAGCGGATAAGAATTTGTGGATCCACTTCTTCCAGGAGAGTCTTTCAGGGACTCATCTCGAATGGTTCTATCAGCTGGATGGGACTAAAGTTCGTAACTGGGAGGAGTTGGCTACTGCTTTCTATAAGCAGTATCAATATAATGCCGACCTTGCCCCTACACGTACCCAACTCCAGGGTATGTCATTAGGTTCAAGCGAAGGTTTTAAGGAGTACGCTCAAAAGTGGAGAGATCTGGCTGGCAGGGTGCAGCCACCGCTGACTGATCGGGAGTTGGTAGACATGTTCTTGGGGACCCTATCTGGGCCATTTTTCAACCATCTCATCGGGAATTCATCTGCAGGGTTCACTGATCTAATTCTGACTGGAGAGAGAATTGAGGCTGGGTTGAAGTCTGGAAAGATTCCGAAGGGTGCATCGTCTAGTTCTGAAAAGAAGCCCTTCAAAAAGGAGGCTAGTGCTGTATATGGCTCCCGGAGATTAGAAAGATTTGAGCGCCGCCAATCTGTCAGTGCGGTAACGATTGCCAAGCCTGCTTCCGCTCCTCGGCCGACCAATCCTCAAAGGGCCGAAAGACCCCGGAGAGAGTTCACCCGCTTGAGTATGACCTTGTCGCAGATCTTGCCACAGTTGCTCTCAACTAACTTAGTGACTGTCCGAGAGGCGCCGAAGTTTCCAAATACTGCATCTCCTAAGTACAACCCAAATGCTCGTTGTGCTTACCATTCAGATAGCCCGGGGCATTCCACTGACGACTGTTGGGCATTAAGGAGCAAGCTGCAGGACCTTATTGACGCCAAGGAAGTACAGTTTGAGGCATCTGAGAAGCCTAATGTAGTGACAGCTCCCTTGCCTGCTCATGGAGTGAATGCTATTGGGGACGAGGATGAAGTGGATGAAGCTGAGTTTGATAGCTGGATCTACCCGGCAACCGATAGTGGACTTAACAATTGGAGTGCAAAGGACAATCTATCTATTTCTCTTGTTACTAAGTAATAAATTTCTTTGTTTTGCTATTTGTAATAAACAATAAATAAACTCTATGGCCCGGTGTCTTACCCGAGGCACCGTGGTTTCATTTGTGAGGGCATATAAATTGTCATTTCATATATCATGAATGAAAATCTTGGACGTTTTCTCGCATTGCAAATCTTATGCTCCTTTTCTGTCTTTCTTTCTTTTACATATATCTCAAAACAACTGTATTTACACACACACTCACTCATACAGGTTTCAATCCACTCTGGATCTTACTGGTAACGACTCTGCTACTGCCAGTTATGACTTCGAAAATCCGATCAACTTAGCCGAAGACGAAGGTGAAGATGATTGCGAAGTGCCTGGCGAGCTTGCAAGACTGTTGCTTCAGGAAGAGAGGGCAATTCAACCCCATGAAGAGCCAGTGGAAACAATAAACTTGGGTACTGAGGCAGACAGGAAAGAGGTAAATATTGGTGCCAACCTAGAGCTCAGCGTGAAGCAACGGTTGACTAAAATGCTGCATGATTATATGGAGATATTTGCCTGGTCCTACGAAGACATGCCCGGGTTGGATACCGATATTGTGGTCCATCACTTACCTACTAAGGAAGACTGCCCTCCGGTTAAGCAAAAGGTCCGTCGTATGCGCCCAGAGATGTCTGAGAAGATCAAAGCCGAGGTTATGAAACAGTTTGATGCTGGGTTCCTTGCAGTGACTTCTTACCCTCAGTGGGTTACTAATGTGGTGTCGGTACCTAAGAAGGACGGTAAGGTCAGAATGTGTGTTGACTACAGGGATCTGAACAGGGTCAGCCCCAAGGATGACTTCCCTTTACCTCACATTGATGTCCTTGTTAATAATACAGCTCAGCATAAGGTGTTCTCTTTCATGGATGGTTTCTCTGGTTACAATCAGATCAAGATGGCACCTGAAGACATGGAGAAGACTACCTTTGTTACTCAGTGGGGCACCTTCTGTTACAAGGTCATGCCATTCGGGTTGAAGAACGCTGGGGCAACCTACCAACGTGCCATGGTTGCTTTATTTCATGACATGATCCATCATGAGATAGAAGTGTATGTTGACGATATGATCGCGAGGTCCCAGACTGAGGAAGAACACCTAGATCATCTGCAGAAGTTATTCGACCGCTTGAAATTGTACAAGCTGAGGTTGAACCCGAACAAATGCACCTTCGGGGTAAGATCGGGAAAGTTGCTAGGCTTCGTGGTAAGTGACAAGGGAATTCAAGTGGACCCTGCTAAGGTCAAAGCTATTCAAGAGATGCCAGTTCCTAATACAGAGAAGGAAGTCAGAGGCTTTTTAGGACGCCTGAATTACATTGCTCGCTTCATCTCACACCTGACTGCTACCTGTGAGCCAATCTTCAAGCTGCTGAAGAAAGATCAGGTAGTACATTGGAATGATGAATGTCAGGCTGCTTTTGATAGAATCAAGGAGTATCTCCAAGAACCACCTATCCTTATGCCACCGGTTGAAGGGAGACCTCTGATACTATATCTGACAGTACTTGACAATTCGATGGGGTGTGTGCTGGGGCAGCATGACGAGTCTGGCCGAAAAGAGCATGCCATTTATTACCTTAGCAAAAAGTTTACCGACTGTGAGACCCGATACTCACTGCTCGAGAAAACTTGTTGCACTTTGGTATGGGCTGCTCGCCGGTTGAGACAGTATATGCTGACTCACACTACCTTGTTGATCTCAAAGATGGATCCTATAAAGTACATATTCGAAAAGCCTGCTCTGTCTGGGAGAATAGCAAGATGGCAAATGATCTTGACAGAATACGACATTCAGTACACAACCCAGAAAGCCATCAAGGGAAGTGTATTGGCAGACCACTTGGCACATCAGGCCGTAGATGACTATCAGTCAATGAATTTCGAGTTTCCGGATGAAAGCATCATGATAGTAACAGATTGTGAAGTACCTGGACCGGATGAAGGACCTGAACCAGGATCCCGATGGTCTATGCACTTTGACGGAGCCTCCAATGCTTTGGGTAACGGTATCGGCGCCATAATCATATCACCTCAAGGCACTCATACTCCGCTCACTGCCCGACTATGCTTCAACTGTACCAACAACATGGCAGAGTATGAGGCGTGCATCATGGGTCTTCAAGCTGCGATCGACCTAAGGATCAAGTTTCTGAGTGTCTTCGGAGATTCCGCTCTTGTGATCAATCAGATCAAAGGAGAGTGGGATACGAAACATCCGAATCTTATCCCTTACAAAGAATGTGTGTTGACCTTGATCCCCCACTTCACAGAGATAACCTTTGAGCACTTTCTAAGAGAAGAGAATCAGCTGGCGGACGCGTTAGCTACAATGTCTTCTATGTTTAAGGTCAAATGGGACAATGAGGCTCCCCGGATCATCATCTGGAAATTGGACGAACCGGCATACTGTTGTGATCTCGAGACTGAGTTGGTGACTGAGAAGCCTTGGTACCATGAAGTAAAAAGATCTCTGGAGACTCAGGAATACCCTGAAGGTGCCTCTATCAATGATAAGAAGTTCCTGAGAAGATTCGCGACAAAGTTCTTCCTTAGCAACGGCATCTTGTACAAGCGAAACCATGATTCAACCTTACTGCGTTGTGTGGATAAGACTGAAGCAGAAAGGATCGTGGAAGAGCTACATGAAGGGACTTTTGGTACACATTCCAGTGGGCACACTATGGCTAAGAAAATCCTACGGGCAGGATATTACTGGTCCACAATGGAAGCTGACTGCTACCAACATTCTAGGACATGCCATAAGTGCCAGATTTATGCAGACAAGGTGCATGTTCCTCCAGTTCCTCTGAATGTTCTGATTGCGCCTTGGCCGTTTGCAATGTGGGGCATAGACATGATCGGCGAGATTAAACCTACGGCATCTAATGGGCATCGCTTCATCCTAGTGGCGATTGATTATTTTACGAAGTGGGTCGAAGCAGCATCCTATGCTACGGTAACCAAGACTGTTGTAGCACGGTTCATTCGGCATAATCTGATCTGCCGATACGGTGTCCCAGAGAGAATTATTACAGACAACGGTACCAATCTGAATAACAAGATGATCGCTGAGCTCTGCGAGCAGTTCAAGATACAGCACCATAATTCTTCTCCTTACAGACCGAAGATGAATGGGGCTGTAGAAGAAGCAAATAAGAACATCAAGAAAATCGTGCAGAAGATGACAGTGACTTATAAAGATTGGCACGAGATGTTACCGTTCGCTCTACATGGGTACCGTACCTCAGCTAGGACGTCAACCGGGGCAACTCCTTTCTCTTTGGTTTATGGTATGGAGGCAGTCTTACCAATCGAAGTTCAAATACCCTCTCTCCGGATAATGAAGGATGCAAATCTGAACGAAGATGATTGGATCCAGACACGACTTAATCAGCTCAACCTTATTGATGAAAAGAGACTTGCTGCTATCTGTCACGGTCAGACGTATCAGAAACGAATGATCAGGGCATTTAACAAAAAGGTCATACCACAGGAATATTGAGTTAGGGATCTGGTAATTAAGCGAATCATCCTTCCTCAGAGTGATCCAAGGGGCAAATGGACCCCTACGTACGAAGGGCCATTTGTGGTTAAACATGTGTTCTCAGGAGGAGCAATGATATTAACCAACATGGATGGTGACGACCTTCCTCACCCCGCCAATGCAGACATAGTAAAAAGATACTACGCATAAAAAAAGACCCGCTAGGCTGACATGCCTAGGCAAAAATTAGGGCTTCCCGTCGAACCAAAAGGGTTCGGGCAAAATGAAGGGATGAAATGAAAAAAATCTGTACAACCGGCAAGTCGAAAACCTGAAAAGGCGGCTTGGGCAAAAATGGGTATCCCGGTGGACTGAAAACCCGAAAGGGCGGTCCAGGCAAAAATTAGGGATAAAAGCGTAATACTATGTCTCATTGATCACTTTGCATCCAGAATCCGGTATCTACATCAAGTTCAGACGGCATCGATCAGTCAGCTTCACCTTCAACCAAGGTCATCAAGTGATGAGACGCTCGGAGTTATAAAGGCAATAGCAGAATTGAAACCCAGTGGATCATTCATTTCACACAGCTGTTTTATTTTCTTTTGTACAAAATTTGTATAAACTCTTTTGTTCGGCGGCGTTCTCTTACTAAGACGTCAGCCTCTTGTACATAAAACGCCTATTTTCAGGCCATTCAAAAATCAATACAAATATACTTTTCAGTTAAGAGTGCCAATTGTTTGTCTTTTTCTGTTTTGTTTTGCGAAGAACGTCCAAGGTTCAATTTGTGATATATGCATTGACAATAATTTGCTAACTCATAAATATTTGCATACGAAACAAAGGATTTATTAAATGCAACATTAGAAACATGGGCAATAAAGAGTTGTCTAGCAATCTAATTGTTCTATCCTCCAAGGTACCAAGGTAGGTTCAGCTAAAGAACATGACCAATATATCTTAATTCCCCAGAGAGTAAGTCAGCAGCCAGTACATTCTTCTCCAAACAGAGTTATCAAATCTCAAGGAAGTTGAGTATCCTCCAGTAGATCTCAACATTCCCCAGCAGCATATATACATATTCTTAACAAGCATCCCCGACAGTCTTGGTCTAAAGATTGTTCCCCGGCGGCATATCAACATTCAAAGGAATCACTTCCTCCGCAGTTCAAAACTTCCCCAGGAAAGTCCAATCTAGTTCCCCAGGAAAGTCGGAATTCATCTCCCCAAGCGGTAAGCTTATCCCCAGTAGATTCTGGAAGCTTATCCCTCGCAGAGCACGAACGCGTCGTCCGGCTTTATGCAAAGAGTTATTTCCTTACCAGGATATAACTGGGTTATCCTCAGCCAAATGCCACGGAAAGGTCGTCGTCAACATAGTTCTTTCTTATCCCCAGCGAAGTCTATTAACACTTCCGATACAGCAAAGATATCTCCAGCAAGTTATTATCAACAGCTTAGCAAAGCATCTCTCTCCCCACAGAGTATTGCTTCCCAGCAAGATTACTAGCGTACTGTTCTCCCCGCAGAATCTTCCATTCGCCAAGTTTATTCCTCAACGGAGTCATCTTCTCCTACCGGTATTCTTGCAATTATCATCCCCAGCGGAAGCAAAATCTATTCTCCAACGTCAGCCCAGGAGTGACTTCCCGGCACCCGTCAAGGATTTACTTTCCCATACGAAAACATAAACATCACATACATCATTATAGCATGCATAGACGCATCATATCATACAAATCTCATTTATGTTGAGAACATCATTGCTTGATCCATATCATGCATTGCATATGACTGACCTTTACCTTTCAGGAAAGATTCAGCTAAATTCTCAATCATCTTTCAAGACCCAGACCGGTTCAGTGAATCGACTCCAAAGATTTCTTATCCAGTCCAAGGCCTTCTCTAGTCCAGCTAAATCGACCCCAAACAGATTTTTCTGATGAAGACTCAGTAGAGGTTATCAAAGGTTTTTCTCAAACGTCCGCTGTTGAGATTATAATTTCCTATGGTTCTCTCCCTAACGGTGCAGAGATGATAATTCCATCCCAGGTTTTTCTCAAATGTCCGCTGTTGAGATTATAATTTCCTATGGTTCTCTCCCCAGCGGTGCGGAGATGATAATTCCATCCCAGGTTTTTCTCAAACGTCCGCTTTTGAGATTATAATTTCCTATGGTTCTCTCCCCAACGGTGTGGAGATGATAATTCCATTTCAGGTTTTTCTCAAACGTCCGCTGTTGAGATTATAATTTCCTATGGTTCTCTCCCCAACGGTGCGGAGATGATAATTCCAACCCAGGTTTTTCTCAAACGTCCGCTGTTGAGATTATAATTTCCTATGGTTCTCTCCCCAACGGTGTGGAGATGATAATTCCAACCCAGGTTTTTCTCAAACGTCCACTTTTGAGATTATAATTTCCTATGGTTCTCTCCCCAACGGTGTGGAGATGATAATTCCATTTCAGGTTTTACTCAAACGTCCGCTGTTGAGATTATAATTTCCTATGGTTCTCTCCCCAACGGTGCGGAGATGATAATTCCAACCCAGGTTTTCTCAAACGTCCGCTGTTGAGATTATAATTTCCTATGGTTCTCTCCCCAACGGTGCGGAGATGATAATTCCAACCCAGGTTTTTCTCAAACGTCCGCTGTTGAGATTATAATTTCCTATGGTTCTCTCCCCAATGTTGTGGAGATGATAATTCCAACCCAGGTTTTTCTCAAACGTTCGCTGTTGAGATTATAATTGCCTATGGTTCTCTTCCCGATCCTGCGGAGGTGGTAATCCCAAGATTTTGCTCAATGATTGTTGTTGAAGTTAAAGTCACCCAAGGTTCTCTCACCGTTCATGCTGAGGTAGTAACCATCCCTGGTTCATTCATCACCGTTTGAAGCTCCAGATCCAGCTCCTGTAACCAGTCAGGACACATCTATACCAAGCATCTGAAAACAGCTCCTGCAACATGTCAGGTAATCATTTTCTGTTTTGCAGGTACACAAGTTCTCGCTAAGGAATCTCTTACGCGATCAACATCCAGATGGCATCTATAAGCCCATCATCCTATTCATCAACCTCTAAATGGCATCTGTAAGCCCATTTCCACCATCACTGCTACTATGTGAGCGCAAATTTCTGGGCACTCTAGTGTTCAATCATCTTCCACCTTCGGATTACGAAAGGCACGTCAGCCAATCTGCATCCTCAGGTCTAAGAAGATTGAACAGAGGCAACTGTTGTACCCCAAAATTTTCCCTCCCATATTCTTCAAGAAATTGCCAAGTCATGCTTCAAAATTCCCCAAGGGTTGCACAGTGCAAAGGCCTCCTGAACAGTCAAAATTAGGGTTTTTGTTCTGATCAAGAAAATGAAGTTTCCAAAGGTCCAATCAAGTCTCACATGCCTACAAATATGGTCAAGCATCCTCATATCAAGTTTCAACACTTTCAGCACAAAACTGCACAGTCAAAACCCTAAATGCATTACAGTCAACTGTAGGGGCAAATGGTCATTTGACAGTCAAAAGTTCAAATTTTTGGTCAACATCTCATTTTGAAGCCACAAACATCATTTGATCAATGCTTGATCATGATTCTCAAAGCTTGGCTCAAAAATCATCAAGATGCAAAAGTTTCCTTATTTGGACAGCTGAAAAAGTCAACTGTAAATTGACCAGAGCATAACTTTCACATGGATTATCAGAAAAATTCCATCCAAAGCTCATTTTGAAGAGAAAGAAATTTCCTACAACTCATCTACATACTTCAAGTCCAAGAAATGCTCTCACAAAAAGTTATCAATTTCAACATTATAGGTCATTTTCAAAAGTCAACAAAAAGGGACTTTAAGTCAAAGGCCATAACTTGAGATTGGTAAATCAAAATTACATGGGACCAAATACATTGGTTAGAGGACTCAAAGACCTTTCCAAAATGTCCAAGAACATGAGCAAAGCTTAAAAATTGAGAAAGTTATGCCTTGTGGAAGTTGGGAAATTTTTGGATATTTTGAAAAGTCAACATTGATTCAAATGACCTAAAATTGCTAATGGGCCTATTTTTCTTCCACAATTCATCATCCAAGGCATATGCACGACCATTTGTCCCAAAGGGAAGTTTTTCTCCATTTTTATTTATTTATTTGAATTTTTTATTATTAATAAATCATTTAAACTAAATAAAATATGAAAAAATGCTAAACTAATGAAATAAAATCTTTTTGTGCAGAAAATGCTCTCATTGGACACTCAAATTCGTGCATGATCAATTAGGGAAAGTTTTGCCATGATTTGTACAAAATAGCATGAAAAAAAGATTGAAAAAAGATCTTTAAAAATCAAATCTTTCAAGTCATGAATGCCAAGCTTTTTGTTTGATTTCTTTAACCTAATTCACTCAATACATAAGCCTGATCAAACCCTTGTGCTCAAGAACCACTCAGCTGCGCAGAAAAGCATCCAAAGAACTTGAAATTTTTGCTTGAAAACTCAAAACTGAAAACCTAATTCTAGGGTGATTCAAGGCACGATTTTGATTCCATTAGCTTCCTTAAGGATCATAGGACGTGTTCCAATCATTCCCTAAGCCTCATACTCAAGGAAATGTGAAATCACCATTGAAGTTGGTAAAGAAAATTTCAGAACCGCTTTCCATCATTCATGCATTGTTAACATATTTCATTGTTATTTTTGTGTTTAGAATAATGTTTGCAAGCTAACCATATGCTTTGATTGGATTATTATGCGCTGTATGCAAAGATGCCATGGTCGTGTTTTAGGGTTTACAGGACCTTGGATTAGGGTTTTTCAAATAAGGAAAAATTGGCCTTCAAGACTTGGACCATTGAATCCAGTATGCTCAAACGATCACAAGGCTACCCTCGCGCCTAATTTATGGAGCCCCTGGGGCTAGTCGCTATTTTCTGATATGTTGCCTAAGGGAACGGTGTAAAAACCGTTGCCTATGTTTGTTATGTTTTCAGGAAGAACGAAGACGTGAGGAAGATGATGATGTGTAAGGCTCTGAGTGGGGCGTTTAAAAGTTCGCGCGAAAAACCAAACATTAACGCGTTTTATTTTATAATGTTTATTTGTTATATTAATTTACAGATAGACAAAGTGCTTCAGTGGCAAGGCGTATGTGTTGGCAACGTTCATGACCCGGGTTCGAGCCCCAGGTCTCCACTCTTTCAATGTTATTTTTCATTTAATACTCACATGCAATTTCAGCACAGTGGACTACAATACACCTTCTCCATCAAGCCATCCACCTGTCCAATTTCATCAATCCAAAGGCCACGTCCTGAGGTACATGGTAAACCCTAGTCAATGCATCACACGCTGCCTGGAAAAGGTCAAAAGGGCCTCATAATCTTGGGCCAGATTGCTAAAGGCCTCACCTCCACTTTGTGGACGGATACCCCCCCTTGGTTTGCAAATTTTCTTAACTTTCTTTATTTTTATAATTTTTATTTTCTTTTAATTATTGTTTGTTTAATTAATTTAATGTTTTCATAAAATATAAAAAACACATAAAAAAATTAGAAAAAGATGAAAAAATGATAAATATTTTATTTTAAGTATTTTTGTAATTAAATTGCATATAATTAAATTTAGTTTTAAATTAGGTTTTAATTTTAATTCTTTTAATAAAAATCTAAAAAAAACATAGAACTAGGGTTCATATTAATTTTTTATCCCTTTTTTATTTTTCTTCCATAATAATTAAATAATTAAATATTTATTTTTGTGATTAAAATTGCATGTAAATTAATTAGGGTTAATTTTAGGGTAAAACTTTAATCTTCTTTTTTTAAATAAATTAAAATAACTAGAATTAGGGTTAGCATTTATAATTTTTAATTCTTTTTCATTAAAATCCTAAAAATCATAAAATACAAAAAAACAATTTCCTTTTTTTTTTAATTAATTAATTCATCATTAATTTAATTTTTGCAAAAAGGGTCCAACGCCCTCGTTTCGATTTAAATTTCAATTCGCACATTTACTTCTTTTTCATATAATATTTGTGTATCTCTCCCAAAGCCTTGTAATTAATTGCTCGCACTTTTAATTTCTTTACTTTCATTAATTCCTTTATTTTTTCTGTCAAATCGGGTTCGAGAAATTTTGGCGATGTGGACCCGCGCCTTTTGTAATAGCTTTAGACTTTTACTTTTCTCGCATTTTTAACTGTTAATCAAGGCATGAAAGAATGTATGGACAAAAATAAAAAAACAAGCGCTAGATCACCAATAACATGACAAAAGACAAAAATATCTGAAAACGACACACGAATCACACACCACCCCTAGGGTACGCCTCACTGTTGCCTTTCCTCGAAAGGTGATCGTCGAGTAGAGGATGTCTTAGTAAGTCCTCATGATCCGGGAACCTGGCATGAGGGTAGCTTCTAAGGTGTCTTCCCATTGCTCTGGTGATCACCATGTCCCGAACTTCGAATTGACCCGAACACCTCCAACGGTGGTGCTACCTACCTCTCAATGGTGGGATGGCACTACTTTAAAGGACATTTACACAGACGAATTCCTTAGGGTAGGTAGACGACTCTAGATACTTGCTCTAATTTCAAAACAAATTCAAAAATACTTTTCACACCAACACATTTTCAAAAAGCTTTCGAAAGCAATTTTTCAAACACTCTTGAGGACCGATACAAGAGTCGAACTGGAATTTTCAAAGAAACTTTTTAAAACCCACAGTTGAAAAGCAAACAAACCATTTTTGAAAACACAAGTGAGCAAGTATCTAAGAGCCCATGGATAACCATGGATAGAAAGGATGCTAACACCTTCCCTTTCTATAACCTACCTCCCGAACCGAGAGCAATCTCTTTAAGGAATTTTTCTGTGCTTTTGTCCTTTCCATTTGGAGAAAATAAAAGACGGTGGCGACTCTTGCTTCCGCAACATTTCGCGAACCAGCGTTAAACAGTCAGTTCCAGATCCACCGATCACATATGTGCATGTAAGTTGATTAGCTGTTTTGCTGAGGAAAATATATCCTTGATACTGGAGATAATGAAATCTTCGACTGCTACTGGGGAAAATAAATCCTTTGACCGCTGTTGGAGATAGAAAATCCTTGGTGACTTGTGGGAATCAAGAATTTTGACAAACTCTGCAGGGATGTAGGAATCATTATGTCTGCTTGAGAAACCTGCTTGGGGAATCCAGAGAACTTTGACGACCATAGCTGGGGAGTACACCAATGGGAATCCTTACTCGGCTGGGGAATAGGGAAACTATGAAGACCTCTACTGGGGAATTGAAACCTTGGAGGTTTCCACTGGAGAAATGAGAACAAGAATCTTCGTTCTGCTGGGAAATAACTCTGCGGGGGAAAATAAATCCATGACCACTGCTGGGGATTCAAGGCTTTTTTTTGATAACCTCTGTGGGGAGAAGCCAAACTGCTAGGGGAGAACAGGAGTTTGGGTTGTAGGTCAATCCAATGGGGACTTCAAGAATGAGAATCTTCGTTCCGTTAGGGGGTATCGGGGGAAAACTGAATAGTTTCTGGTGGGGATTGGTAGATCAGAGTTTCTTTTCCGCTGGGGATCTTAATGACGTGCTGATTTAATTGTGGTGACTTCACTGGGGAAGAATAACTCTCTGGGGAATTATCTGGTTTTAAAGCGACTCTTCAGGGACAATGGAGGAAACTGGATGGTCTCCACTGGTGTTTAGAGGCCGAAGGTTTGGCTTCATTTGGGAAGAAAGTTTCATCTTCTCGGAGGGTTTAAAGTTTAAAGTTTTGCTCCGCCGGGGATTGGGAATTTAGAAACTCAGCTCTGACGGGGATTCTTGAAACTTAACTCCGATGGGGAATATTTGAAAACTCTATGGGGAATTGAGAATGAGAATCTTCATTCTGCTAGGGGAATTTGTGTTGAGGAGTCAAGAACGAGAATCTTCGATCTTCAGGGGATTAAAAATTCTGACAAATTTATGCTGAGAGTAAAAAAGGCTCTGGCAACTTCACTGGAGAATCAAAGATGAGGATCTTGATTTTGTTGAGGAGTAAAAACTCTGTGGGGAAAGCTTATTCCTATTTGGAATAAGTTCAGGAGTTTAGGTTGTATGCCACTTTGGGTAAGCAAGAATGAGAATCTTCATTCAGGCGTTTGGATCAGGAGGTTGGGTGTATGCCAATCTACCGGGAAGCAATAATGAGAATCTTCATTCAGGCGTTTGGGGTCATGAGGTTGGGTGTATGCCAATCTACTGGGGTTTCAAGAATGAGAATCTTTATTCTGTTAACGGTATCAGGAGCTTGGGAGTATGCCAATCTTCTGAGGTTTCAAGGATGAGAATCTTAATTCTGTTAACAATATCAGGAGCTTGGGAGTATGTCAATCTTCTGAGGTTTCAAGGATGAGAATCTTCATTCTGTTAACGGTATCAGGAGCTTGGGAGTATGCCAATCTTCTGAGGTTTTAAGGATGAGAATCTTCATTCTGTTAACGGCATCAGAAGCTTGGGAGTATGCCAATCTTCTGAGGTTTTAAGGATGAGAATCTTCATTCTGTTAACGGTATCATGAGCTTGGGAGTATGCCAATCTTCTGAGGTTTTAAGGATGAGAATCTTTATTCTGTTAACGGCATAAGGAGCTTGGGAGTATGCCAATCTTCTGAGGTTTTAAGGATGAGAATCTTCATTCTGTTAACTGTATCAGGAGCTTGGGAGTATGCCAATCTTCTGAGGTTTTAAGGATGAGAATCTTCATTCTGTTAACGGTATTAGGAGCTTGGGAGTATGCCAATCTTCTGAGGTTTTAAGGATGAGAATCTTCATTCTGTTAACGGTATCAGGAGCTTGGGAGTATGCCAATCTTCTGAGGTTTTAGGGATGAGAATCTTCATTCTATTAACGGTATCAAGAGCTTGGGAGTATGCCAATCTTCTGAGGTTTTAAGGATGAGAATCTTCATTCTATTAATGGTTAACTGTTATCTGGTCAACGTCCAGGTTTCATAGTGTCTTGTATTGCTATCTGGTCAACATCCAAGCTTCATGATACTTTACTTCTTATTTGGTCAATGTCCAGTCTTCAGAAGGAAATCAAATGGTTATCCGGTCGCCTCCGGTTTTCCCTTTTGATTTTGGGGCCTACTAATATCCGGTTGAATTCGGGCTTCAAAGTAATTGGCCGAGTAAACTGTTATTTGGTCAACATCCAAGCTTCACAGTGTACCTTACTGTTATCTGGTCAACATCCAGGTTTCACAGTCTTGCATCGTTATCTGGTCAACGTCCAGGCTTCACGATACGAATTTTGGTGAGAAATTGATTGCATCTTTCCTCTCGCTGGGGAAAATAAATCCCGAACTGGTGATGGAGAAAAGAGTTGGATTCTTCGTCTCTGATAGTGAAAAATCTGGAAGTGAATCAGAATAAATCGTTGAGAAATTTATCTGAAACAGCAAAACCCGGAATATCTTCCACTGGAATAAGAATCAGGGAGATCTTAGTGTCGATCTGACTGAACCAGAGAAGGTCTTGAATTAACTTTGACTGGATAAGAATCAGAAAAATCTTAGAATCGATTTAACTGGGCCAGACGAAAGTCTTGGAATATCTTCAACTGGAATAAGAATCAGGGAGATCTTAGTGTTGATCTGACTGAGCCAGAGAAGGTCTTGGATTAACTTTGACTCAACCGGATGATGAAGGAATCTTTGACGACTGATACTCCAAAAGGTAATGAAGGAATCTCAAACGATTACTACACTAAAAGGTGATGAAGGAATCTTTGAGGACTGCTACTCCAAAAGGTAATGATAACCTTTACCTGCCGATTAATCTGCATATGTTATGAATGTAATTTTGTTTTGGAGAATAAATACTTGACAAGTGTTGGGGAAATAAACCCATGACCGTTGGTCTACTAGAGAGGTGATGAACTTCTCGAGGATTCTTGAATTTCTTTTCAGAAGGATTTTTGAGAGATTCGTCATTGCCCCTAGTATCAAATGTTTGTGGCACTGCCAGGAAATTTGGACCGTAGGTAACCCTTTGATGAGATTGACGTTTAATGCCCCAAGTGATGGAGATGGAGACTTGCCCCAGGTTACTCTGCAATTGAGAGATTTCTTTAAATCTTGACTGGACTGCCCCAGGTTAACTGGACTTTGAGAGATTTCTTGAAATCTTGACTGGACTGCCCCAGGTTTATTGGACAATTCCGTGTCAAGTCCCCTTTTGTTGATAGGGGATTTTTGCAACGGAAGTGTCATTCCACTTGAAGTGATTTTGTTCACTGAGAGAGCTTTCGTTCATCGAAACATTCACTGTGTGAATTTATTCGCTGTCAAACAAATAGCCATATGCAAACAATGATATTCAAATAATGCAAAGTTTATGCCTGTCTTGAAATTTTAGAAAAACGCGTTTTTTAGCAGAAAACTTTTATAAGACAAATTCAACACAAGATTTAGAGCAAAGCCTTACAGGAGTCAGGATACCTTTTGTAACAGTATGCTTTCGAACTAACCCATGCTTCAATTAGGACTTTTGAAGGGTTGTAACGTGGCTTGGTTCACGGTTTTAAGAAACAAAGGATAAAGGCTCAAAGTATATTTGTACCCACCCGCTCTTCGTGATGTTCTTCAATCCTAAACTCAGTTAATTGTGCATTTGAAACTCCAAATGAGTCTGGAACGACGTTTTTGGTGATGGTTCACACAAGTTGAATTTGTTGGAAGACAGTCATCATCATTTTTTGCAACATTTTTCATGTTGTTGAGGATTTGTAGTGACCTCTTTCTTCTTTTTTTTCGTTATCCATAATCTTTGCCTGACTGTTCCTATTTTCAAGATTACAATCAGCGGGATGCCCCAGCTTTCTTAAGCCTCCTTTGTAGGTTTTGACTCAGTGGGCTTTTCTTTTTGAGAGATAATTGTTAGAACATAGTTTGATTCTACAACCCTTGGTTAAAGTTTTGATGATAACAAAATACAAAAAATAATATTATTTCTAAGGTATATACAAAGAACAATTATGCTCCTTAAAATTATGCCTTGTATATGCAGAAGTTCTGATGGAATCAGCATCAGAATGGAATCAGCATCAGAAGATCAACAACCTATGGTACACGCTGAAACACTGAAGTTTGATGACCAGAATCTGCGCCTAAAAAAATACACTCTGACTCTGATTAAAGACATCTTTACCAAGTCATCAACACTCTGAAGCGTTATCAGCAGATACAACAAAGAAGACTCTGAAGCGTTACTGGTCATTCAAGACAGAATTAAATGCTAACGGCTTTCTTCAGACAAAGATCTTCTACAAAAGGAAAGTGCATTATTATCATTAAACCTGCTTTATGGACAATGTATCCTTGCTTGCCTATATAAACAGGACTGCTTGTGAAAAGAAGCACGTACGTACGCACTCAATTTTGGTAAGCTTTTCAAACCACACATATTCAAAGCTTGAGCAAAGTCATTTTATTCCAAGCTTATTTTAGTGTAAATTATCACAGTTGTGATATACAGTTTTGTAAGAAAACAAAAACACACTTGTTCAATTCATTTGTAAAAGAAGTTCCTTGAGATTAACCGGTTTGTGGTTGTACTCAAGAAGACTTTAACAGTTGTTAAAGTAGATGTTGTAATTCTTTGAGAATAGTGAATTAAGACCTCGTTGGAGAGAGGCGAAATCACCTTGACGGGTGGACTGAAGTAGTTTGAGATCAAACGAACCAGGATAAAAATACTGTGTTGTCAAGCCATTTGTTTTAAGTTTTACAATTCAACCCCCCCTTCTTGTGTTTTTCATCTTCAATTGGCATCAGAGCGCCTGGTTCTGAGCTTTAACACTTAACCGTGTCAGTACAAGATCCAGCGTTAGAAAAACACAATGGCAGGGCCAAGTCAAAACATTAGCAATGACAACAATGAAGAAAGGGACAGATTCAGTGGAAAACCTTCAGTCTTTGATGGAGAAAACTTTGACTACTGGAAAGACAGAATTGAGAGTTTCTTTCTGGCCCATGATGCTGATCTGTGGGACATGGTAACTGATGGATACACGCAACCAGTGGATGGACATTGTTGTACCCCAAAATTTGCCCTCCCATATTCTTCAAGATTTTCCAAGGATCAATCTCCAAATGGTTCAAAATTACTCAAGGGTTGCACAGTCCAATGGTCTCCTAACACAGTCAAAATTAGGGTTTTGGTTCTTGCAAAGAAATTGAGATTCTCAGGGGTCCAATCAAGTCCCACATGCCCACATACATTGTCAAGCATCCATATGTCAAGTTTCAAGACTCACAGCATCAAATTGCACAGTCAAAAACCCTAAATGCTTTAGAGTCAACTGCAAGGGCAAAATGGTCATTTGACAGTCAAAAGTCAAAATTTTTGGTCAACATCTTATTTTGAAGCCACAAACATCATTTGATCAATTCTTGATCATGATTCTCAAAGCATGGCTCAAAAAGTCTCAAGATGCAAAAGTTTCTATTTTTGGACAGTTGAAAAAGTCAACTGCAAATTGACCAGGGCATAACTTCTTCATGGTTTATCAGAAAAATCCCATCCAAATCTCATTTTTAAGAGGATGACATTTCCTACAACTCATCCTCACACTTCAAGTCCAAGAAATGCTCTCACAAAAAGTTATCAGTTTCAACATTATAGGTCATTTTCAAAAGTCAACAAAAAGGCACTTTAAGTCAAGGACCATAACTTGAGATTGGTAAATCAAAATGACATGAGACCAAAGGCATTGGTTAGAGGACTTCAAGACCTTTCCAAAATGTCCAAGAACATGTTCATAGCTTCAAAATTGAGCAAGATATGCATTGGAGAAGTTAGGAAATTTTTGGGAACTTTCAAAAGTCAACTTTGCCTAAAACACTTCAAAATTGCTAATGGGCCTCAAATTCTTCCTTGAATCATTACCCAAAGCCTATGCACGACCCATTGAGCTCAAAGGGATTTATTTTCTTATTTTTAATTAATTAATTGAATTTTTATTCTTATTAATTCATTTAATTAGATTTAATTATGAGAAAATATCAAATAATGCTTTTTCAAATCTTTTTGTGCAGCAAAGGTGACTAGGGCAAGCTGGAAAGTCGTTTCACATCCAAAAAAGGAAAATCATCCATGATTGGCAAAGATTTCAATGAAAAAGATTGAAAAATATATAATGAAAATCAAAGATTCAAAACATTAATTCATGGATCCATGGGCTCCTTCTTGACCTAATTTGCTTCATATACTTATGCACAACTCAACCCTATTCCACAATACACGAAAAGCTGCTCACAAACTCATAACCAAATTGCAAAATTTCAACAAAAAGCTTGAAACTGATTTCATAGTTGCAGGGTCATTCAAGGCCTAAAATCTATTCCAACATCTTGCTGACATTGCTAGGAAGCTATTGGCATCAAGAACAAGTCCCCATACTCCAAGAATCGGTAGAACTGAGTCACGTTTTTTCACAAATATTCCATAATCGAATTTCAATTTCTACGCATCATTCATATGTTTTATTCATTGATTTGCATTACTGACATCTCCCTGAAACTTTTGATGTGGTTTAATTGTGCTAAAAATGCTTGAAACGAAATTCACCATGGATGAAACCTAGGGTTTCAGAAGCTTCAAAATAGGGCTTTCATGTATAGGAAAAATTGGACCTTTAGACCTATACAGCTGAATTCAGAAGCTCAAGACGAAGCAAACCAACACCTTGCGCTCAATTTATGTTACCTGTAGGCGTAATCGCTATTTTCCACACTTTAGGTTTATGGGGGTTTAAAACCCCCGCTACTTGTTCATGTTGCAGGTAAAAAGATGAAGAAGAAGCATGCGTGTCAAGGCGTGGTTGGATAGTTCAAATATCTGGCGCGTTTTTCTTTGTTTGATACCATTAACTTTTGTTTTGTATATTATATCTATTATCCATTATATGTATAAACGTGCATCATAGCTCAGCTGGTTGACAACGTGCCCTGCAGGCATTGGGACCTGGGTTCGATTCCCAGATCCCCCCACATATTGCATAATTTTTGTTTTAACGTGTTCACGTGCAGCAATGGTTCAGTGGTTCACCATACACGCTCATGCTTAGGCCTGCCAAGTGGACATGATGATTAATCCAAGGGCCTCAGAAGGAAATCCATGGTGTACCTTAGTCAACCAAGGCGCACTCAAGCATGGAAAGTCAAACGAGCTGGTGTCAATGGGCCTGAATTACTTCCAATTAACCTCCATATGGGCCTGACACCCCCCCTGGTTTGCTTTATTTTTATTCTCTTTTCTTTTCTTTTAATCATTTAATTGTTTTAATTGTTTAATTATCTTTTTTACCATAAATTAATTTTCCATAATAAAAACAGAAAATCAAAAAATGTAAAATATATTTAATTATTATTAATTCATCACTAAAATATTTTTGTAAATAAATGTTAATAATTAATTTAGTTAATTTAGGTTTTAAACTTTAATCCTTTTCTTAATAAATAAAAAATATCTAGAATTAGGTTTTTGACATTTCATCTTTTTCTTAATTAATTTTTCCTCATTTTTTATTATTATTATAATTACTATTTATTTTTGTAAATAAACATGTACATTAATTAATTAGTAAATTATGTCAACTTTAATATTTTCATTAATAATTAAAATACATAGAATTAGAGTTTCATCTTGATTTTAATTTTCTTTATTTTCATAAATACCAAAAAACATAAAAAAATAATTCCTTTTCTTTAATTAAATAATAATTAGACTTTAATTTCATTTAATTTCAAGCAAAGGGTCAAAACCCTCGGACGTCCAATTCTAATTCTTTTCGCGCATTTATTTTCTTTTTGAATATTATGTAACTGTTCAAGGAATGTAATGGTAATTAGGTATTTATTTACTTTCCGCATCTTTTATCAAACGGGTCTTTGTATTTTGGCGATGTATAGACCCGCGCCTTGTAATAACGTAGCTTTTATCTTTTCGCATTTAAATTTCCGCACTCTTAAATTCTAAACTGTATGAAAGAATGTATGGTTAATTAAAAACAAGCGTAGCTCACAATGCCATGATCAAAGATAATTGTTAAACTGAAAATAACACACAAATACACACACCACTTCTAGGGTACGCCTCACCTGTTACCTTCGAAACGTGGTCGTCAAGTATAGGACGTTTTAGTAAGTCCTTATGTCCATGATCCAGTTGCCTCAAAACGGTTGCCTCGAAACAGTTGCCTCGGAATAATTGCCTCGAAACGGTTGCCTCGGATTAAAAAAAAGGATCAAGGACATAAGGGTAGCTTCTAAGGTGTCCTGCTGTTGCTTCGGTGACCACAACGTCCCTAACAATCGAATTGACCCGAACACCTCCAACGGTGGTGCTACTTACCTCTCAATGGTGGGATGGCACTACCTTAAGGACATTTACACAGCCTAATTCCTTAGGGTAGGTAGATGACTCATAGATACTTGCTCTCTTAAAAGCAAATCAAAACTCTTTTCACACCGACACTTTCAAAAAGCTTTCAAAATAATTTTTCAAACACTCTTGAGGACAGATACAAGAGTTATTCAGAAATCTTTAAACGAAACTTTTTCAAACCCACTCACACTTGAAAAGCAAACAAATTTTGAAAACATAAAGAGCAAGTATCTAAGAGCCCATGGATAACCATGGATAGAAAGGGTGCTAACACCTTCCCTTTCTATAAATCTACCTCCCGAACCGAGAAACTATCTCATAAGGAACTTTGCTGTGCTTTTGTCCTGTCCATGTTGGAGAAAATAAAAGACGGTGGCGACTCTTGCTTCCGCGACATTTCGCGATCCAGCGTTAAACAGTCAGTTCTAAATCCACCGATCACAGAACTGGCGACTTTGCTGGGGAAAATATAAAAGTGAGGTGTACCTTAGGACTAAGATCACTTGTGTTTTCAATTGTCTGAATTGTTTGCTTTATTATTGTGGGTACTGTCTTGGGAGTTCTATAGATCCTAACCCGGATCTGGGGGATACCTTCTTAGAAAGTAGCAACAAGATTGTGAGGGAACTGTGCGGGGTATACCGACATGGTTGAAGCAGTCTGCTACATTGATGTGGCACTTTGGTGAGTATCGGTAACCCTTGAGTCAAGTCAAGGAGAGTATGGGGCCGCCGCGTGGTGTCGTGAAGCATCAACTGACCTTAGGAACCTTAATTGAACCATCTTGGCCTCTTTAGGGTAGTGAGATAACTGACTTTGGTGCAGTCCGAGGTTGGTTGATACTCGATACTACACTCAGTTAAGGGTTGTTTTCTTGGAATATTTCGGTCGCCAGTTCAGTGGATAAATCGAAATGATGAACACATAAAACAATCCAATGATATTGGGACCCTTAGAACCCGGTTACTTCTGATATGACAGGTTTTGAGCCCACCAACTTCAAGAGGGTAATACCCAGACCCCATGCTGGCCTAAACTCTAAGGGTTGTGGTGTGACTTGTATGCTTTACCATGTTTGCTTTTGTGAATACTTCTGGTGTGCTTTATCATAGAACCATAACATCATACAGCATCATATGCATTGACTAACCGTTTCAGGGGTTCGAATCTTCATCTTTGTTCTTGTTTTGTAGGACATGGAAACTATCCGCAGAAAGACAATTCAGACCAGCCTTGTAAGGATCCTTCTTCAGCTTAAGGAACTTATATCCAGGATTCCCGAGAGTTCTTCTTTCAGTGAGAAACATGGAAGACTCATCAGCTTGGTCAACACCAACATTGAGGAAGATATGATAAAAGTCCTCTTCCAGTTCTTTGATCCTCTGGACCACTGTTTTACTTTCCTGGATTATCAATTGGTGCCTACATTGGAAGAGTTCTCCCGACTTCTGAAGATCCCTATCCTTAGTCAACTACCCTACAACAGTACGGAAAGGGAACCCCAACTTAAAGAGATTGCCAAAGCATTACGCCTACAACCATCTGACATCAAGGGACATTGGGAAGTTAGAAGTGGTATCAAAGGGTTCGTGGCCAGATTTCTGTTTGAGAAGGCCCAAGAATGTTGGAATTCCCTTGACCTACAAGCTTTTGAAGAAGTTGTGGCTCTCCTTGTCTATGGATTGGTGTTGTTCCCGAATCCCGATCAGCTTATAGATATCAGTGCTGTCAAGATCTTCATGTCCAGGAATCCTATACCTACGTTGCTTGGGGACATCCTTCACTCATGTTACACTCGAACCATGAGAAAAAGAGGTGTTCTTATGTGCTGCACTCCTCTCCTGGGAAGGTGGTTTATTTTGCACCTTCCACAATCAGTTTTAAAGAACGAGCGGGGTTTGAGATGGTCACAACGATTGATGACTCTTACACATGCTAATATACATTGGTGTTCTCGATCCAGAGAAGATGTCACTATCATTGATCGTTGCGGGGAGTTTCCTAATGTTCCTTTACTTGGAATCAGAGGAGGTATTACTTACAACCCGTGTCTGGCTTGGAGACAATTTGGTTATGCTCGGAGGGACGGCCCTCATGACATGTTAATTCCTGACATAGTTTTTGACTTCGACAACGATGCACAAGGACTTCGCCAGAGATTTATCAGAGCTTGGAGGATGCCCAGCAAGGTAGACAGCAAGACACTGGGGCACATGAACTCCATCCCGTTGGAGCCTTATCTCAAGTGGGTACGAGCCCACTCCCAGAAGTTAGTGATGCCATATCCTCATGTTCTCCCTGTGATCAAAGAGCCAGTTCTGGAGGGTGAGGTGTCCTACACCATTCAACATCCTGACATGCCTACATCCTGGGAAGAAATGCAGAAGAGCTATATCTAGCTTAAGGAAGAACGGAATTCTCTTGAGTCCAGTCTACATGCTAGTGAGAAGAAGGTCTTGGAACTCACCCGCCTACTGCACGGGGAAAAAACTCTCAACACTTACATAGCTCCTAAGAGGATGCGCAGTGTCTTTTGGGATTGATTTGATTTGTAATGTTTGTCCATGAGGCCTTGATGTACTGAACAATTATTTCTTAATGATAACGTGTGCTCCTTTTTGTCTACAACAAATTTGAACTTTCGAACCCTTGAATGCATTGCATAAATAGCATATCATGCATCATGTGCATAACAGGTACTCTTCTTTTCAGGTTGCTTAATGTTCTTCGCTGTTTATTTCAGCTCGCCATCATGAATCCTGAATCATCTACTGAGCAATCCATCAAGGCCCTCCAGGCTCAGAACGCCCAGTTCCAAGAGCTGATCATGAGTTTGGCCCAAGGTCAAGAGGAATTGAAGGCTTTTCTGGTCAAGAAGAAGAAGAAGAGAACTGTACTATTCAACACTGGCCGGAGGTTTGGCAACACACTGCAGAATGAAGTTGATCAAGCTGGTTTTTCTGTGGGAAAAGGCAGTCCCCAAGGGGGAAGGGATCCTAGTCCGGTGGTCTCTGACAACGAGACTGATTTCAATGAGGAGCAGTATCCTCCAGCTGAAGACAAGTACAAGCAGTTAGAGGATCGTCTGAATGCCATGGAAATTCAACAAGTGCCTGGGTTGGATTTCGGAGACCTGGGTCTATCTTCTGGTGTGGTGATCCCACACAAATTCAAAGCACCATCTTTCGCAAAGTATGACGGGGCGTCCTGCCCTAAGCTACATCTCAGATCTTATGTGCGGAAGATTCAGCCGTATACTGTGGATAAGAATTTATGGATCCATTTCTTCCAGGAGAGTCTTTCAAGGACTCATATCGAATGGTTCTATCAGCTGGATGGAACCAAGGTTCGTAACTGGGAGGAATTGGCTACTGCTTTTTACAAGCAGTATCAGTACAATGCCGACCTCGCTCCTACGCGTACCCAACTCCAGGGTATGTCGCTAGGATCGGAAGAAGGTTTTAAAGAGTATGCGCAGAAGTGGAGGGACCTGGCTGGCAGGGTGCAGCCACCATTAACCGACCGTGAGCTTGTGGACATGTTCTTGGGGACCCTATCCGGGCCGTTCTTCAATCATCTCTTGGCAATTCGTCTGCAGGGTTTACAGATCTCATTCTGACTGGGGAAAGGATAGAGGCTGGTATGAAATCAGGGAAAATACAGAAAGGTGCGTCCTTAAGTTCTGAGAAGAAGCCTTTCAAAAAGGTAGCCAGTGTTGTGTATGGGCCTAGGAGGCAAAACAAACCAGAACGCCGCCAAGCTGCCAACGCGGTGGTAATTGCAAAGCCTGCTGCCGCTCCTCGGCAACCTAACCAACCAAGGGGTGAGAGACCCAGAAGAGAATATACTCGGCTCAGTATGACCTTGTCACAAATCTTGCCGCAACTGCTATCGACCAACTTGGTAACCGTTAGAGAAGCTCCGAAGGTGGTAAACACTACATCTCCGAAGTATAATCCCAATGCCTGCTGTGCTTATCACTCTGATAGCCCGGGGCATTCTACTGATGATTGCTGGGCCCTGAGGAATAAGGTTCAAGACCTTATTGATGCTAAGGAGGTTCAGTTTGAGGCACCCGAGAAGCCCAATGTGGTGACAGCTCCCCTACCTGACCATGGAGTGAATGCTATCAGGGATGGTGACGAAGTGGAGGAATCTGAATTCAATAGGTGGATATGCCCGACGACCGACGGTGGACTGAACAATTGGATGGCAAAAGACTACATACCTGTTACTTTTGTTACGCAGTAATGAATTCCTTTATTTTTTATTTGTAATGAACAATAAATTGAAACTTTATGGCCCGGTGTCTTACCTGGGGCACCGTTGGCTTCATTTGTGAGGGCTTATTACTTGTCATTTACATATATTATGAATAAATACATTGGACGTTTTTTGCATCTCAAATCTTGTGCTCCCTTTCTTTCTTTCTTTCTTTATATATTGCAAAACAGCTATATTTACACACACTCACTCATACAGGTTTCAATCCACTCTGGATCTCACTGGTAACGACTCTGCGACCGCCAGTTATGACTTTGAAAATCCGATCAACTTAGCCGAAGACGAAGGTGAAGATGATTGCGAAGTGCCTGGCGAGCTTGCAAGACTGTTACTCCAGGAAGAGAGGGTCATTCAGCCGCATGAAGAGCCAGTGGAAACGGTAAACCTGGGTACTGAGACAGATAGAAAGGAAGTTAAGATTGGTGCCAATCTGGAGCTTAGTGTGAAACAACGGTTGATCCAGATGTTGCATGATTATGTGGAAATCTTTTCCTGGTCCTACGAAGACATGCCTAGGTTGGATACCGACATTGTGGTCCATCACTTGCCTACCAAGGAAGAATGCCCTCCAGTTAAACAAAAGGTCCGCCGTATGCGTCCAGAGATGTCCGAAAAGATCAAAGCTGAGGTTATGAAGCAATTTGATGCCGGGTTTCTAGCAGTGACTTCTTACCCTCAGTGGGTTGCCAATGTGGTGTCGGTACCGAAGAAAGATGGTAAGGTCCGAATGTGTGTTGATTACAGGGATTTGAACAGGGCCAGCCCCAAGGATGACTTCCCTCTGCCTCACATCGACGTTCTGGTTGACAATACTGCTCAGCACAAGGTGTTCTCCTTCATGGATGGTTTTTCAGGTTATAATCAGATCAAGATGGCTCCTGAAGATATGGAAAAGACTACCTTTGTTACTCAGTGGGGCACCTTCTGCTACAAGGTCATGCCCTTCGGGTTGAAAAATGCTGGGGCAACCTACCAACGTGCCATGGTTTCTTTATTTCATGACATGATCCACCATGAGATTGAAGTGTACGTCGACGACATGATTGCAAGGTCCGAAACTTAGGAGGAACACCTTGACCACCTACAGAAGCTGTTTGACCGTCTGAAGTTGTACAAGCTGAGGTTGAACCCGAACAAGTGCACATTTGGGGTAAGATCTGGAAAGTTGCTAGGCTTCGTCGTGAGCGACAAAGGTATCCAAGTGGACCCTGCCAAGGTTAAGGCCATACAAGAGATGCCAGTTCCTAAGACAGAGAAAGAAGTCATAGGCTTTCTAGGACGTTTGAATTATATCGCCCGATTCATCTCGCACCTAACTGCTACTTGTGAACCAATCTTCAAGCTGCTGAAGAAAGATTAGGTAGTACGTTGGAATGATGAATGTCAGGTCGCTTTTGACAGAATCAAATAGTATCTCCAAGAACCACCCATTCTTATGCCACCGGTTGAAGGGAGACCTCTAATACGATACCTGACAGTACTTGACAGCTCAATGGGGTGTTTGCTGGGGCAGCATGACGAGTCCGGCCAAAAAGAGAATACCATTTATTACCTTAGCAAAAAGTTTACCGACTGTGAGACCCGATACTCACTGCTCGAGAAAACTTGTTGCGCTTTGGTATGGGCTGCTCGCCGGCTGAGACAGTATATGCTGACTCACACTACTCTATTAATTTCAAAAATGGATCCAATAAAGTACATATTCGAAAAGCCTGCTCTGTCCGGAAGAATAGCAAGATGGCAAATGATCTTGACAGAATACGACATCTAGTACACGACTCAGAAAGCTATCAAAGGAAGTGTATTGGCAGACCATTTGGCACACCAGGCAGTAGACAACTACCAATCAATGAACTTTGAGTTTCCTGACGAGAGCATCATGGTGGTAACTGACTGTGAAGTACCTGGACCGGATGAAGGACCTGAGGAAGGATCCCGATGGTCTATGCACTTTGACGGAGCCTCCAACGCTTTAGGTAACGGCATCGGCGCTATGATCATATCCCCCAAAGGCACTCATACTCCACTCACTGCCCGGCTATGTTTCAACTGAACCAACAATATGGCAGAGTATGAGGCATGCATCATGGGTCTTCAAGTTGCGATTGACTTAAGGATCAAGTTTCTGAGTGTTTTCGGAGATTCCGCTCTCGTGATCAATCAGATCAAAGGCGAGTGGGATACGAAACACCCGAATCTTATTCCTTACAGAGAATGTATGTTGACATTGATCCCCCACTTCACAGAGATAACTTTTGAACACTTCCCAAGAGAGGAGAATCAGTTGGCGGACGCGTTAGCTACGATGTCTTCCATGTTCAAAGTCAAATGGGACAATGAGGCTGCCCGGATCATTATCTGGAAACTGGACGAACCTGCATTTTGTTGCGACCTTGAGGCTGAAGTAGTAACTGAAAAACCCTGGTATCACGAGGTAAAGAGGTACTTGGAAACTCAAGAATACCCTGAAGGTGCATCTGTCAACGACAAAAAGTTTCTGAGAAGGTTCGCAGCGAAGTTCTTCCTCAGCAATGGCATTCTGTACAAGCGAAACCATGATTCAACCCTACTACATTGTGTGGATAAAGCTGAAGCAGAAAGAATCATGGCAGAGCTGCATGAAGGTACCTTCGGAACGCATTCCAGTGGATACACCATGGCAAAGAAAATCCTTCTGGCAGGATATTTCTGGTCCACAATGGAAGCCGACTGTTACCAACACTCTCGGACCTGTCATAAGTGCCAGATTTATGCAGATAAGGTGCACGTTCCTCCAGTCCCTCTGAATGTCTTGACAGTACCTTGGCCTTTTGCAATGTGGGGCATTGATATGATCGGCGAGATTAAACCTACGGAATCCAATGGGCATCGCTTCATCCTGGTGGCGATTGATTACTTCACAAAGTGGGTTGAAGCAGCTTCCCATGCTACCGTAACTAAGAATGTCGTGGCACGGTTCATTCGACATAACTTGATCTGTCGATACGGCGTCCCGAAAAGGATCATTACGGATAATGGTACCAATCTTAACAACAAGATGATCACTGAGCTCTACGAGCAGTTCAAGATACAGCACCACAACTCTTCTCCCTATCGGCCGAAGATGAATGGGGCTGTAGAGGCAGCTAATAAGAATATCAAAAAGATTGTGCAGAAGATGACAGTGACTTATAAAGATTGACACGAGATGTTACCGTTCGCTCTTCATGGGTACCGTACCTCAGCAAGAACGTGAACCGGGCCAACTCCCTTTTCCTTGGTCTACGGCATGGAGGCAGTCTTGCCGATTGAAATCCAAATACCCTCTCTCCGGATAATGAAGGATGCAGATCTAAGCGAAGATGACTGGATCCAGACTCGACTTGATCAGCTAAACCTAATTGACGAAAAGAGACTCGCTGCTATTTGTCATGGTCAAACGTATCAAAAACGGATGATCAGGGCATTTAACAAGAAAGTCAAACCACAAGAGTATCAAGTTGGGGACCTGGTAATCAAGCGCATCATTCTTCCTCAAAGTGTTCCCAGGGGAAAATGGACCCCTACGTACGAAGGGCCATTTGTGGTTAAACATGTCTTCTCAGGAGGAGCCATGATTCTAACCACCATGGATGGTGACGACCTTCCTCACCCCGCCAATGCAGACATAGTAAAAAGATACTACGCATGATAAAAGACCCGCTAGGTTGACATACCTAGGAAAAAATTAGGGCCTCCCGGCGAACCAAAAGGGTTCGGGCAAAATGAGGGATGAAATAAAAAAAATCTGTACACCCGATAAGTTGAAAACCTGAAAAGGCGGCTTGGGCAAAAATGGGTATCCCGGTGGACTGAAAACCCGAAAGGGAGGTCCAGGCAAAAGTTAGGGATTAAAGCATAATACTATGTCTCATTGGATCACCTTGCATCCAGAATCCGGTATCAACTATCAAGTTCAGAGGACATCGATCAATCAACTTCATCTTCAACTGAGCAGCCAAGTGATGAGACGCTCGAAGATATAAAGGCGATAGCAGAGTTGGAACCCAGTGGGATTATTCTTTTCACATAGCTGTTTTGTTTTCCCTTTTCACAAAATTGTATAAAACTCTGTTGTTAGGTGGCGCTCTCTTACTAGGACGTCAGCCTCTTGTACATAAACGCCTATTTACAGGCAAATTCAAAAATCAATACAAATTCACTTTTCAGACCAATTGCCAATTGTTGTTTTTCCTTTTTCTGTTTTGTTTTGTGAAGAACGTCCAATGTTCGATTGTGATATATGCATTTGACACTAATTGCTAACTCATAAATATTTGCATGTGAAATAAAGGATTAATTACAAGTAACATCAGAAACATGGGCAATAATGAGTAGTCTGAGCAATCTAATTGCTCTGTCCACCAAGGTACCAAGGTAAGTTCGGCTGAAGAATGTAACCTAGATACCTTCACTCCCCACTATGTAAGACAAGAATCAACAATTCTATCCAAGCAGTTGGTCTCCCATCAGCCCTAACGAGGCACAATATCTCCAGCAAGTCAGCGATGCTCTTCCCAAGCAAAGTTAATATACTGTCAGCCTTAAGGAAGTTGGGTATCCCCCGAAGATCTCAACATTCCCCAAGCGGAGTATGCAGACATTACTAACAAGTATCCCCGACAGTCTTGATCTAAGATTGTTCCCCGGCGGAATACCGGACATCCAATGGAGCCATTTCCCCAGTCCAATCTGAAAAGTTTCCCCAGGAAAGTGGAATCAATTTCCCCAGCAGGTCTTGAAGCTTATCCACAGTAGATCCTGGAAGCTTATCACCTACAGAGTACGAACACTCCCCCGGCTTTATTTAAAGGTTATTTCCCCACTAGGATATAACTGGGTTATCCTCAGCTGATTGCCACGGAAAGACCGTCCCCGGCGAAGTCTTCCTAACCCCAGCGGAGTTCATCAAATCTTCCAACAGAGCTCAACAATGGTATCCCCAACGGAGTTATCATCAACCTCAGCAAAATATTTCTCTCCCCACAGAGTAATTCCCCGCAGAGTAATCTATTCGCCAAGTTTATTCCTCAACAGAGTCATCTTCTCCTACCGGTATTCTTGCAACTATCATCCCCAGCGGAAACGAAGCTCTATTCTTCCACATCAGCCCAGGATTTGACTTCCCGACATTCGTCAAGGATTTACTTTCCGAGACAAAAATACGCTCATAAACATCATATCTTCATACATTATAGCATGCACATACGCATCATAAACATACAATCTCATTTATTTCGAGAACATCACGCATGTCATACATCATAACATCGCATACAACTAACGTTTTGTCTTTTCAGGATAAAGGTCAATACAAAGATAATTACTATCAACTGTCGTGATTCCAGATCCGATTCCTGTATCTTGCCAGGGTGTATCTGTTGACGACTATATTCCAGACTCGATTCCTATATCCTGCCAGGGCACGTCTGAAGAGTTTGAAGATCCGATTCCTGTATCTTGCCAGGGTGTATCTATTGACGACTATATTCCAGACTCGATTCCTGTATCCTGCCAGGGCACGTCTGAAGAGTTTGAAGATCCGATTCCTGTATCCTGCCAGGGTGTATCTGTTGTCGACTAATTCCAGACTCGATTCTTGTATCCTGCCAGGGAACGTCTGAAGAGTTTGAAGATCCGATTCCTGTATCCTGCCAGGGTGTATCTGTTGACGAATAATTCCAGACTCGATTCCTGTATCCTGCCAGGGCACGTCTGAAGAGTTTGAAGATCCGATTCCTGTATCTCGCCAGGGTGTATCTGTTGACGACTATATTCCAGACTCGATTCCTGTATCTTGCCAGGGCATGTCTGAAGAGTTTGAAGATCCGATTCCTGTATCTTGCCAGGGTGTATCTGTTGACGACTAATTCCAGACTCGATTCCTGTATCTTGCCAGGGCACGTCTGAAGAGTTCGAAGATCCGTTTCCTGTATCTTGCCAGGGTGTATCTGTTGACGACTAATTCCAGACTCGATTCTTGTATCTTGTCAGGGCACGTCTGAAGAGTCCAGATCCGATTCCTGTATCTTGCCAGGGTGTATCTGTTGACGACTAATTCCGGATTCGATTCCTGTATCTAGCCAGGGCACATCTGTGAGTAACCGATTGTAGACTCGATTCCTGTATCCGGCCAGGGCACATCTACATAAAGAGTTTGAAGATCAACCCCTGTAACAGGCCAGGTAATTATTTTCTTTCTCAGGTACGCAAGTTCTCGCTAAGGAATCTCTTACGCGATCGACACCTAGATGGCATCTATAAGCCCATCCACAGACTAACAGTCTCCAAATGGCATCTTTAAGCCCATTCCCGCCATCACACTGCTGATACTCTACTATGTGAGTGCAAATTTCTGGGCACTCTAGTGTTCAATCATCTTCCACCTTCGGATTACGAAAGGCACGCCAGCCAATCTACATCCTCAGGTTTAAGAAGATTGAACAGGGGCAACTGTTGTACCCCAAAATTTTCCCTCCCATATTCTTCAAGATTTGCCAAGGATCAATCTCCAAATGGTTCAAAATTACTCAAGAGTTGCACAGTCCAATGGTCTCCTAACACAGTCAAAATTAGGGTTTTGGTTCTTGCAAAGAAATTGAGATTCTCAGGGGTCCAATCAAGTCCCACATGCCCACATACATTGTCAAGCATCCATATGTCAAGTTTCAAGACTCACAACATCAAATTGCACAGTCAAAAACCCTAAATGCTTCACAGTCAACTGCAGGGGCAAAATGGTCATTTGACAGTCAAAAGTCAAAATTTTTGGTCAACATCTTATTTTGAAGCCACAAACATCATTTGATCAATTCTTGATCATGATTCTCAAAGCATGGCTCAAAAAGTCTCAAGATGCAAAAGTTTCTATTTTTGGACAGTTGAAAAAGTCAACTGCAAATTGACCAGGGCATAACTTCTTCATGGTTTATCAGAAAAATCCCATCCAAAGCTCATTTTGAAGAGGATGACATTTCCTACAACTCATCTTCACACTTCAAGTCCAATAAATTCTCTCACAAAAAGTTATCAGTTTCAACATTATAGGTCATTTTCAAAAGTCAACAAAAAGGCACTTTAAGTCAAGGACCATAACTTGAGATTGGTAAATCAAAATGACATGATACCAAAGGCATTGGTTAGAGGACTTCAAGACCTTTCCAAAATGTCCAAGAACATGTTCATAGCTTCAAAATTGAGCAAGATATGCATTGGAGAAGTTGGGAAATTTTTGGGAACTTTCAAAAGTCAACTTTGCCTAAAACACTTCAAAATTGCTAATGGGCCTCAAATTCTTCCTTGAATCATTACCCAAAGCCTATGCACGACCCATTGAGCTCAAAGGGATTTATTTTCTTATTTTTAATTAATTAATTGAATTTTTATTCTTGTTAATTCATTTAATTAGATTTAATTATGAGAAAATATCAAATAATGCTTTTTCAAATCTTTTTGTGCAGCAAAGGTGACTAGGGCAAGCTGGCAAGTCGTTTCACATCCAAAAAAGGAAAATCATCCATGATTGGCAAAGATTTCAATGAAAAAGATTGAAAAATATATGATGAAAATCAAAGATTCAAAACATTAATTCATGGATCCATGGGCTCCTTCTTGACCTAATTTGCTTCATATACTTATGCACAACTCAACCCTATTCCACAATACACGAAAAGCTGCTCACAAACTCATAACCAAATTGCAAAATTTCAACAAAAAGCTTGAAACTGATTTCATAGTTGCAGGGTCATTCAAGGCCTAAAATCTATTCCAACATCTTGCTGACATTACTAGGAAGCTATTGGCATCAAGAACAAGTCCCCATACTCCAAGAATCGGTAGAACTGAGTCACGTTTTTTCACAAATATTCCATAATCGAATTTCAATTTCTACGCATCATTCATATGTTTTATTCATTGATTTGCATTACTGACATCTCCCTGAAACTTTTGATGTGGTTTAATTGTGCTAAAAATGCTTGAAACGGAATTCACCATGGATGAAACCTAGGGTTTCAGAAGCTTCAAAATAGGGCTTTCATGTAGAGGAAAAATTGGACCTTTAGACCTATACAGCTGAATTCAGAAGCTCAAGACGAAGCAAACCAACACCTCGCGCTCAATTTATGTTACCTGTAGGCGTAATCGCTATTTTCCACACTTTTAGTTTATGGGGGTTTAAAACCCCCGCTACTTGTTCATGTTGCAGGTAAAAAGATGAAGAAGAAGCATGTGTGTCAAGGCGTGGTTGGATAGTTCAAATATCTGGCGCGTTTTTCTTTGTTTGATACCATTAACTTTTGTTTTGTATATTATATCTATTATCCATTATATGTATAAACGTGCATCATAGCTCAGCTGGTTGACAACGTGCCCTGCAGGCATTGGGACCTGGGTTCGATTCCCAGGTCCCCCCACATATTGCATAATTTTTGTTTTAACGTGTTCACGTGCAGCAATGGTTCAGTGGTTCACCATACACGCTCATGCTTAGGCCTGCCAAGTGGACATGATGATTAATCCAAGGGCCTCAGAAGGAAATCCATGGTGTACCTCAGTCAACCAAGGCGCACTCAAGCATGGAAAGTCAAACGAGCTGGTGTCAATGGGCCTGAATTACTTCCAATTAACCTCCATATGGGCCTGACACCCCCCCCCCCCCTTGGTTTGCTTTATTTTTATTCTCTTTTCTTTTCTTTTAATCATTTAATTGTTTTAATTGTTTAATTATTTTTTTTACCATAAATTAATTATCCATAATAAAAACAGAAAATAAAAAAATGTAAAATATATTTAATTATTATTAATTCATCACTAAAATATTTTTGTAAATAAATGTTAATAATTAATTTAGTTAATTTAGGTTTTAAACTTTAATCCTTTTCTTAATAAATAAAAAATATCTAGAATTAGGTTTTTGACATTTCATCTTTTTCTTAATTAATTTTTCCTCATTTTTTTTAATTATTATAATTACTATTTATTTTTGTAAATAAACATGTACATTAATTAAATAGTAAATTAGGTCAACTTTAATATTTTCATTAATAATTAAAATACATAGAATTAGAGTTTCATCTTGATTTTAATTTCCTTTATTTTCATAAATACCAAAACACATAAAAAAATAATTCCTTTTCTTTAATTAAATAATAATTAGACTTTAATTTCATTTAATTTCAAGCAAAGGGTCAAAACCCTCGGACGTCCAATTCTAATTCTTTTCGCGCATTTATTTTCTTTTTGAATATTATGTAACTGTTCAAGGAATGTAATAGTAATGAGGTATTTATTTACTTTCCGCATCTTTTATCAAACGGGTTTTTGTATTTTGGCGATGTATAGACCCGCGCCTTGTAATATCGTAGCTTTTATCTTTCCGCATTTAAATTTCCGCACTCTTAAATTCTAAACTGTATGAAAGAATGTATGGTTAATTAAAAATAAGCGTAGCTCACAATGCCATGATCAAAGATAATTGTTAAACTGAAAATAACACACAAATACACACACCACTTCTAGGGTACGCCTCACATGTTGCCTTCGAAACGTGGTCGTCAAGTATAGGACGTTTTAGTAAGTCCTTATGTCCATGATCCAGTTGCCTCAAAACGGTTGCCTCGAAACAGTTGCCTCAGAATAGTTGCCTCGAAACGGTTGCCTCGGATTAAAAAAAGGATCAAGGACATAAGGGTAGCTTCTAAGGTGTCCTGCTGTTGCTTCGGTGACCACAACGTCCCTAACAATCGAATTGACCCGAACACCTCCAACGGTGGTGCTACTTACCTCTCAATGGTGGGATTGCACTACCTTAAGGACATTTACACAGCCTAATTCCTTAGGGTAGGTAGATGACTCATAGATACTTGCTCTCTCAAAAGCAAATCAAAACTCTTTTCACACCGACACTTTCAAAAAGCTTTCAAAACAATTTTTCAAACACTCTTGAGGACAGATACAAGAGTTATTCAGAAATCTTTAAACGAAACTTTTTCAAACCCACTCACACTTGAAAAGCAAACAAATTTTGAAAACATAAAGAGCAAGTATCTAAGATCCCATGGATAACCATGGATAGAAAGGGTGCTAACACCTTCCCTTTCTATAAATCTACCTCCCGAACCGAGAAACTATCTCATAAGGAATTTTGCTGTGCTTTTGTCCTGTCCATGTTGGAGAAAATAAAAGACGGTGGCGACTCTTGCTTCTGCGACATTTCGCGATCCAGCGTTAAACAGTCATTTCTAAATCCACCGATCACAGACATGGTCAGAAGATTGACAGGAAAATGATGTCTGATCAGCAAAAGCGTGAGTTTAGAAATCATCACAAGGCCAGAACAATTCTTCTTAGTGCCATCTCATATTCAGAATATGAGAAAATATCAAACAGAGAAACTGCTAAGAATATGTTTGATTCTCTGAGAATGACGCATGAAGGCAACATTCAAGTCAAAGAAACAAAAGCCCTTGCGTTCATTAAGAAGTATGAGGCATTCAGGATGGAAGACATTGAATCAATAAAATCTATGTTTTCAAGATTTCAAATTCTTGTTGCTGGTCTAAAAGTTCTTGACAAAGGATATTCCACTGCTGATCATGTCAAGAAGATCATCAGAAGCTTGCCAAAACAGTGGAGGCTAATGGCCACATCGCTTAAGCTAGACAAGGATCTCAACAAAATCTCTCTGGAGGAACTTATCAGCTCCCTCAGAAGTCACAAGATAGAGCTAGAAGCAGATGAACCTCAAAAGCAAGGTAAGTCATTAGCATTAAAATCTAACAGAAAATTTGACTCTAAAGTTTTGCATGTTGTGGAAGAAACCTCTAATGGATCCTCATCAGAAGAAGATGAATTGTCTCTTCTCTCCAGAAGGGTCAACCAACTGTGGAAGCAGAGGCAAAGGAAGTTCAGGAATCCCAGAAGATCAGAAAATCAGAATGAATTTTCCTCCAGATACAGAAGGTCAGAATCCTCCTCTGGAAACAAAAGATTCTAAGGCTCTTCAGGATACAAAAAGCCAAACTACAAAGACATCATATGCTATGAGTTTAACGAGCAAGGGCACTACAAAAGTGATTGCCCAAAGCTTCAGAAGGAGAAGCCCAAAAAGAAGTTTGGCAAGGAAAAGAAGAAAAGTCTCATGGCTACATGGGATGATTCTGACACATCTAAAGCTGACTCAGAATCAGATGATGAAAGAGCAAACATAGCTCTCATGGCAAATGTATCTGAAGACAGTGAAGCTTCTGAGTCAGACTCTAAATCAGATACAGAAGAGGTATTCCCTGACTTTACTATAAATTTTACTAAGGCTGAATTAGCTGAAAGCCTTAATGAAATTCTGGAAAGGTATCAGCAGATCAGAGTCAAATTCAGAAACCTGAAAAGGAATCCTGCTTCTGACTCTGATAAGACTGAGAGTCTCAAATTGTAGAATTCTGAGTTAAAAGAAAAAATTTCAAAATTAGAAAATCAATTGCAAAACTCTCAGAAGGAAACAATCCCTAAAACTCCCAGCAATGCTGATGAGATCATCAAAGAGTATGATCACAACTTTCAGAAGTTTCTAGCTAAAAACATAGACAGAAGAAAAATGGCTTCAATGATCTATGGGGTTAGCAGAAATGGTAGAAATGGGGTAGGATATCAAGGTAAGGCTCCTACACCAAAAAATGCCATGGATTTAGTTATAAAGCGTACTCCACTTGATTCACACTTTATATATGGGCACACACATGACATAAAATATACAAGTAGTGATTACTCTGTCAAACCAAAATTCAACCAGAGTTTTGGTAAAACTAACAAATTAGGACCGAAGAAAATGTGGGTACCTAAGGATAAAATAATACATGTGGCAGATATCTTTAGCAGCAAAGCAAAGACACCAGTCATGGTACCTGGACTCTGGCTGCTCACGACACATGACGGGAAGAAGGCATATGTTCCAAAGCCTAGAACTTAAGCCTGGAGGCCACATAGGTTTTGGAGGCAATCAGAGGGGAAAGATTATTGGCTCTGGAACAGTAGGTAATGGAAATCTTCCCTCTATTAGCAATGTTTTATTAGTTGATGGATTAATGCATAACCTGTTATCCATAAGTCAATTAAGTGATAACGGTTATGATATAATCTTCAATCAAAATTCATGCAAAGCTGTTAGTCAGAAAGATGGGACTATCCTATTTAATGGAAAGAGGAAAAACAACATTTATAAAATCAAACTTTCTGAACTGAAAAGTCAGAATGTAAAATGTCTTTTGTCTGTTAACAACGAGCAATGGATCTAGCACAGAAGATTGGGACATGTTAGTATGAGAAGAATATCTCAGATTAACAAACTCAATCTGGTCAGAGAACTTTCTAACTTGAAGTTCAATTCAGATGCTCTGTGTGAAGCATGTCAGAAAGGCAAGTTTGCAAAACCTGCTTTCAAATCCAAAAACGTTGTTTCCACCTCTAAGCCATTAGAACTTTTGCACATTGACTTATTTGGACTAGTAAAAACTGCCTCAGTCAGTGGCAAGAAGTATGGGTTAGTAATCGTAGATGACTATAGCAGATGGACATGGGTAAAGTTCTTAAGGCACAAGGACGAGTCACACTCTGTGTTTGTTACCTTCTGCAATCAAGTTCAGAATGAAAAGGATCTTAGAATCGTCAAAGTCAGAAGTGATCATGGTGGAGAATTTGAAAATAAAGACTTTGAATTATTCTTTAATGAAAAAGGCATTCTGCATGACTTCTCTTGTCCTAGAACTCCCCAGCAAAATGGAGTTGTAGAATGAAAGAATAGAACATTGCAAGAAATGGCCAGAACCATGATCAATGAGACGAATGTTGCTAAGATATTTTGGGCATAAGCAATAAACACAGCGTGTTACATTCAGAATAGAATCTCCATAAGACCTATTTTGGAAAAGACTCCATATGAATTGTGGAAGAACAGAAAACCCAACATTTCCTATTTTCACCCATTTGGATGTACATGTTTTATTTTGAATACAAAAAATTATTTGAACAAGTTTGACTCTAAAGCACAAAAGTGTATTATGTTAGGATACTCTGAACTCTCAAGAGGGTACGGAGTATACAATACAGAAACACAGATTGTTGAAGAGTCAATCAGTGTTCGGTTTAATGATAAGCTTGACTCTCAAAAGTCAAAGCAGAATGAATTCCTTGCAGGTATGGAAGTTGAACTCACAGGTACTGTAGACAACTCAGAGGCTCTCAACAGAGATACTCCCTCAACATCAGAAAGAGTCACTACAAGCAACCCAACACCTTCTGTTGATCAACTCCAGAAAAGACCATCCAGAAGCACAGTTGATCACCCAGAAGAAACAATCTTAGAAAGGAAGGAAGACTCAATCAGAACAAGATCTACCTTTAGAAACTCTGAAGAATCCCTCATGGGACTGGTTTCTCTGATTGAACCAACAACAATTGATGAAGCACTTCTGGACAATGACTGGATTCTTGCAATGCAGGAGGAGCTAAATCAGTTCACAATAAATGACGTATGGGATCTGGTTCCCAAACCAAAAGGATTCAACGTCATAGGCACAAAATGGGTGTTCAGAAACAAACTGAACGAACAAGGTGAAGTCATCAGAAACAAAGCACGACTGGTAGCACAAGGTTATAGTCAGCAAGAGGGGATAGACTATACATAAACCTTTGTCCAGTCGCCAGGTTAGAATCTATCAGACTTTTAATTTCATTTGCTGTTAATAAAGGTATCACTCTGTATCAGATGGATGTCAAGAGTGCATTATTAAATGGCTATATAGAAGAAGAGGTTTATGTGCACCAACCCCCTGGTTTTGAAAGTTCCAAAAATCCAGAATATGTTTTCAAACTAAAGAAGTCACTCTATGGTCTGAAACAAGCTCCTAGAGCTTGGTATGAAAGACTAAGTAACTTCCTGTTAGAAAAGGAATTCACCAGAGGGAAAGTGGACACAACCCTGTTCAGTAATACAGTTAAGAATGACATCTTAGTATGTCAGATTTATGTTGATGACATTATATTTGGATCCACTAAACCCTCTCTGGGAAGAGAGTTTTCTAAATGTATGCATGCAAAATTTGAGATGAGCCTAATGGGGGAACTAAAGTTCTTTCTGGGCATTCAGATTAATCAAACTCCGGAAGGAACCTACATTCGTCAGAGCAAATATGTCAGAGAACTTCTGAAGAAATTTTATCTCTCAGAATGTAAGCCCTCAAGGATTCCAATGCATCCCACGTGCATTCTGGAAAAAGAAGAGGTAAGTAACAAGGTAGAACAGAAGGTCTACAGAGGTATGATTAGTTCTCTTCTCTATCTGACAGCTTCAAGGCCTGACATTCTATTCAGTATTTACATTTGTTCTAGATTCCAATCAGATCCTAGAGAATCTCACTTAACAACAGTTAAGCGAATTTTCAAGTATCTGAAAGGTACTACTAATCTGGGTTTGTTTTATAGAAAGTCAAGTGATTACAGCTTAATAGGATACTGTGATGCTGATTTTGCTGGAGACAGAATAGAACGTAAAAGCACTTCTGGAAGCTGCCAGTTTCTGGGAGAAAATCTGATCTCATGGTCCAGTAAAAGACAATCCACAATAGCTCTATCAACAGCAGAAGCTGGATACATAGCAGCAGCTAGATGTAGCACGCAAATGCTCTGGATGAAAAGTCAACTTGAGGACTTCAATATATTTGAGAGTAACATCCCTATCCTCTGTGACAACACTTCTGCTATTTGTCTCAGTAAAAATCCTATCTTGCATTCTAGGGCTAAGCATATAGAAATAAAACATCATTTTATTAGGGACTATATTCAGAAAGGGATTCTCAATTTAAAATTTATTAACACAGACCATCAATAGGATGATGTCTTTACAAAACCTCTTTCTGAAGATAGGTTTAACTTCATTCTAAAACATCTCAACATGAAGCTTTGCCCAGAATAAAACAGTTTTATTTCCATATCTTAACCTTCAGAATTTTGGTTATTTTTTGTGAACTACTGATCAACCTGCCTTCAGATCTTTAGAAGTACAGATTGTATCAGAATCTATCCATGAAGATCTGAGCGCTTCATTTCAAGGATAAAAATGTGCTGTTCACTCAAGCAAACAATTGTCATCCAGTCATCAGCTACTTTCTGAGGATGACCACGCGTTCACTTTTCTGAAAGGTCAAAAGCCCTGATTGGATGCATTGGGACACATGTCATGGGTAACCGTTCCAATATCTCTCTGAATCCCCCAAAATCAGCTGTCATTAATGCTCATAATCATTATAATTTATTTCTCTCTCTTGCCGTTTACGTTTTCAAAATCTTTTTCAAAATCTATTTAAACACATTTCTCATTCTTTACACTCTTTCACTTTCACTTTCTCTAAAATCTAATTGATTTCAGTTTGCATCCTTCTCAAAACCCTTTCACTTTCTTCTCAAAACTTTCTGTGTGAACATGGCATCCTCAAGCAACCCACCTACCAGTACTCAGAGAACAGATTCCTCAAAACAATATGAAGAACCCTTCAGAACTCTTCTCACGCCCATTAAAAATCTAGAAGTACTCTCAGAATTGATTGTGGACTTTAACAGTCTTCAAGAGAACGGGTTCAATCTCTCTGAAGAAGTAAAGGCTCAAGGATGGAACAAGTATTTTGACCGTCTGGTAGGTCCAACGTTCCCAATCCTTGTGAAGGAATTTTGGATTCATGCTTCATCTTCCAACCATCAAATTACTTCATATATAATGGGGAAGAAGATAGTCATAACTGAAGACCTTATTGCAAGATTGATAGGTTACAATGGTGGTGGTGTAAGATGCATAGACATGGCTGCAAGATGTGCTGATGTCGCCCTAATTGCTAGAGAAATATTCACTCTAGGTCTTCCCTCAAGCAAGATAAGGGATCTAAAAGACCATCACAGAATATGGGATAAGATTATTCTGGGATGCATAAACCACAGGAAGCCAACCAGCCCTCCTGACTACATCAACATTGATCAATAGTTTATGATCTACTTCATCTCCCAGAAGATTAAGGTGAATCTGGCTCATTTGCTGTTCAACCATCTAAGGACTAGTGTTAAGGAGACAAGAGAAGATGAGCGCACAAAAAGGGACTGGATACCCCTAGGAAGGATCATATCAGATATTCTAACAGAGAATAAGTTGATTGATCATCTAACAGAAGCTCAGGAAATCAGCACTCTAGAAGAAACTGTTGGCAAACAGTTGAATGCAAAGAATCTGAAGAAGATGAAGATCATTGAGAACATCAAGAAGGAACCCAATGTCACTTCTTTTGCAACAATCTCCAGCAGAAGAATCCCTCTGGATAACTTTCCCATTTTCTCAGAAATTGATTCTAAACCTAAGATAATAGTCAGATATCTGGATGCATGCAAGGAAGATGGTATAACACCAGATTTAAACATTCAGGATCTGCAGCAGAAGGCTCCAGAAGTTGTGCTGAAGAAAAACAAGAAAAGGAAGGCTGCAGCAGAAGGATCATCCCAACGGACTCCCAAAGCAGCTAAAAAAAGAGGTAATCCTTCTTCTGTAACTGTTTTAGATTCAATATCTGTATCAACATCTGTACCAATCCCCACTCAATCAGAAAACCCTACTCCACAAACATTTGATGACTTTGACATTGAATTTGACCCCTCAGAAACTTTAACTCTTAGAGGATCTCACTCCCTACCTATAAATCCAAATATTGAAGTAACTCAACAAGAACTTGCAAAAGTTCTATCAGATATTGAAACCTTTGACCAGCATATATCTGCTCCCATACTAGTAAATCCAAACTCTGAAACCATTTCAGAAGCACCTCAACCAGAAATTCCACTCTCTCCTTTGCCTGAAACTCATCCACCTTCTCCATAACCTGAACCATTGCAATCAGAAGTGCAAACTTCTGAGGTCCAACCCCCTGAATCCTGCGAACAAGAACTTCATCACCATTAATCCAACCAAAATATTGATTCTGATCCCATTCCCATTCCTGGAATCACTGAACCTCTGAACATCAGTATACCCCTGACCATCAGTATTCCCCAAATTCCATCTTCACTAGAATCAACTTCACCAAACTCCCCAACAAGTCCAATAATCATTCCAGACTCTCCCACTTCCTCAACAAAGATCAATCCAAATGACAACGCCAAAACTGTCATTGATTTAACTGTTTTTGAACGCCTGGCTTCCATAACCAACAAAACAGCCATTCCAAAACCAAAACCATCTGAACCTACACCAGAGGTTGGTACCAGTTTATTGATATTTGAAACAGAAATGCAGAAGTGGATAACTTCACTGAAGCAAGCTAGTCTTGAGCTGATTGATCCTGCTGCATCAGATTATCTTTGGACAAGTTTCAGAAAATGGGTATGTTCTGAAACTCATAAAATGCAAGAACAGAGCTACGAACAAGTTCAACAGAACTTCAGTAACCTGCTAAAAGTATTTGAAGATAAAGTTCTGAGCCTGCTGCTCAAGGAATAAGTTCTCCCTTTGGACAATGCTCCCTGGTCAGAACATCGTTCATCAGACAAAGTTCAACCAGAGTCAGAAGATCTCAATCTGACTAATACTCCAGAGCAGATGATTCCTGCTGAAGAACTTGGTCAAAAAGAGGACATTGTAGAATGCTCTGAGAAGCATCCAGTTGCTGAAGATCCTCAAGCTTCATCCTATGAAAGTCAGACTTTAGAAGACCTGAAGAGATCTGATATTTTGATGCAGGAAATAATGGATAGACAGGATGACAAAAGCTCGAAAATCAAGAGCATGTTAACCAAGCAAGAGGAAACCAACATCCAGATCAAGGGCTTGTTGGAAGCTTTATTCACGCGTCTTCCTCCTCCCTCTTAGATTTTCCTCTGTTTAAAAATTTGTTTTTCTGTAATATTCTCAACATAGCTCTGAACTTATCATTGATTCTATTTTTAATATCAACTCATTTTGGCTCTGATTATGTGTTCTTTTTGATAACTGACAAAAAGGGGGAGAAAGAAAAAGATATTTCCAATAACGGATTACTGAGACATAAGTCTCAAACATTCTAATCTACTTAAATTCTCTCTTCTAAAAAGCTTGAACAGGTACAAAACTCTGCTGAAAGATACAGTAAGATTCTGATGCTCAAAGACTCATGGAATTAAAGGGAAGTAATCAACTCAGGGGGAGTTTTTCTTCTTAATTCTATAATTTTTATTCTTTATTCTTTATTGAAAAAATCTGGTTTTTGTCATCATCAAAAAGGGGGAGATTGTTAGAACATAGTTTGATTCTACAACCCTTGGTTAAAGTTTTGATGATAACAAAATACAAAAAATAATATTATTTCTAAGGTATATACAAAGAACAATTATGCTCCTTAAAATTATGCCTTGTATATGCAGAAGTTCTGATGGAATCAGCATTAGAATGGAATAAGCATCAGAAGATCAACAACCTATGGTACATGTTGAAACACTGAAGTTTGATGACCAGAATCTGCGCCTAAACAAATACACTCTAACTCTGATCAAAGACATATTTACCGAGTCATCAACACTCTGAAGCGTTATCAACATATACAACAAAGAAGACTCTGAAGCGTTACTAGTCATTCAAGACAGAATTAAATGCTAACGGCTTTCTTCAGACAAAGATCTTCTACAAAAGGAAAGTGCATTATTATCATTAAACCTGATTTATGGACAACATATCCTTGCTTGCCTATATAAACAGGACTGCTTATGAAAATAAGCACGTACGTACGCACTCAATTTTTCTAAGCTATTCAAACCACGTATATTCAAAGCTTGAGAAAAGTCATTTTATTCCAAGCTTATTTTAGTGTAAATTATCACAGTTGTGATATACAGTTTTGTAAGAAAACAAAAACACACTTGTTCAATTCATTTGTAAAAGAAGTTCCTTGAGATTAACCGGTTTGTGGTTGTACTCAAGAAGACTTTAACAGTTGTTAAAGTAGCTGTTGTAATTCTTTGAGAATAGTGAATTAAGACCTCGTTGGAGAGAGGCGAAATCACCTTGACGGGTGGACTGGAGTAGTTTGAGATCAAATGAACCAGGATAAAAATACTGTGTTGTCAAGCCATTTGTTTTAAGTTTTACAATTCAACCCCCCCCCCCCCCCCTTCTTATGTTTTTCATCTTCAATAATGACTGCCTACGAGATAAAGAACCATCACTGTCTTTTGATTCCAAAGGAATGTTTTGTTGATGTCGTTCATCGTATTACAAGATGAGAGTTTGCGGCTAAACGCGCATTTTGAATTAACTGAGAGACTACCCTGCCCCAGGTGTGATTAAAGATTTCAATTTGTGTTTAAAACAGAAAACTTCTACTTCTTTGGCTCGAAGGGGTTGATTAAGGATTATCTTTCTTATAACTCCAGTGTTTAGGATTTGAAAGAAACGCTTGTACATCGTCAGCAAGGTCTGTCCAAAAGCATACTGTATGAGATTATGCCATTATTTTCGTCATCCTCCCTCTAAAGGCTTGTAACTTTTAGCAAGAGTTAAATGTCAAAAGTAGAAAGCATAATTATAGTGAAAACGAATGGATGAATTCAAGACAAACATATGCAATGCATTAATGAAACAAAGTTTGACATTAACAGATAATTGTTTGAATAACAAAAGAGATTACAACTTGAAAATTCAAATGAAACAAAGGCATTCTCAATGATTTGGCATAGGAGAAGTGATCACATTTGGGGTCTCCGGAGGGTCAAACTTGATCTCCTTGGAATCGATCAAGTCGTGAATCTTGTTCTTCAAAGTCCAACAGCCGTCGGTGTCATGCCCAGGACTGTCAGAATGGTAGGCACATCTCCCACTCGGATTATACTTAGAAGAGGAAGTATCAGGATTTTGAGGAGGATCCTTTAGCGTGATTAGCTTCAACTTCAGAAAATGTTGTAACGCTTGAGACAAAGGCATGTTGATATTGGTATACTGCCTTTCTTGATATCTTACCCTACACCTATTGCTCTGTCTTTGTTGAACAGGCGTGGGATCAGAGATCAGGATTGCCCCTACATGTTGATCATGACGACTCTTTCGACCAGTCACTGCATTGGACTCTTTCTTCCCATTAAAGGGATTTTTCTGATCATCAAAAGGTATTTCTTCTTGAATCTTCCCACTTTTGATGCCAGCTTCGACCCTTTTGCCGATCAGTATTAGCTCGGTGAACCCGGCTGAAGAGCTTCCGATCAAGTGTTTGAAGAAAGGCCCTGTCAAAGTTCCCATGAAGATGTCAATCAGCTCCCTGTCAGTTAAAGGAGGTTGTACCCTACCAGCCAGATCTCTCCACTTTTGAGCGTATCCTTTGAAGTTTTCGTTGGAACCCATGGTCATGTTCTGCAATTGCACACGAGTTGGTGCAAGATCAGCATTGTACTGATACTGTTTGTAAAAAGCAGCAACTAAATCCTCCCAGGTGTGGATACGAGAACTCTCCAATTGATAAAACCACTCGAGTTGAGTCCCTACCAGGCTTTCTTGGAAGAAATGGATCCAAAGCTTTGGATCAGTTGTGTATGGTTGAATCTTGCGGACATAAGACTTTAAGTGCATCTTAGGGAAAGAGACTCCATCGTACAGGACAAAGATAGGGACTTTGAACTTTGGCGGGATGACCAATCCAGAAACTAAACCCATGTCTCCTAAATCCAAGCCAGGTATTTGTTGAATCTCCATAGCACTGAGGCGATCCTCCAACTATTTATACTTGTCAACAGTGGGAGGATATTGTTCCTCGGAGTAGTCAGCTTCAACATCATCAATCTCCAAATTGTGATCTTCTTCAAGATTATCCCCTATGTTGGATGGAGTTGAAAGATCTAGGGCTTTAGGTCTTCTTCTCAAGTTCAGGACGCCTACTGTCTTCTTGGACTTCTTCTTCTTGTCTTTGAGAAGGAGAGCTTTCAGATCCTCTTGCCCTTTACCCATAGCCAGAAGCATTTGTTGGAATTGAGCATTTTGAGCTTGGAGATCTTTCACTGTTTGTTCCATATCCACCTTACTGAAATAAACAGTAGGAAGATAAGGGGACCTGTATGGGAGAAACCTATCATTATATAATGCATGATATGTGGATGCATGTTTTCAAGGATCTAGCAGGGTAAACACAAGAAAATGTTAGAGGTTGAACTTCGATCAATGTCTTTGATTGGAGAACTTTGTATCGGTGGATGTCTTTCCATAAGAATCAAGCTCACCATGTCAAGTGGGTCATATCCCTTGACTCAAGTTGTTGTACTTGATCTTTAACGACGTTTGTTTAGAGGAAAATGAATCCTCTTGCCTTTTGGTAGACGTCTGGTTCAACGTGACCTTGCATCAAAGACCCTCGAGATCCTTGAAATGGTTATTGAAAATGCTATGGTATGATGTTATGATGTTATGTACAAGTATGCAAAAGTAAGCAAGTGTATATACATATAATCATATTCACATAAAGCAGACAAGTCCTTAAGTTCAGGCTTGCATGGAGTTTGTAGGTAAGTACCCTCTTGAAGTTAGTTGGCTCAACCTGTCCTAGAAATAGTAACCGGGTTCTAAGGATCTCAATATCACCGGATTATTTTGTGTTCATTGTTTCAGTTTAGCCACTTTACTGGCGACCGAAATATTCCAAGAAAACAATCCACAATGAGTGTAGTATCGAGTATCTACCAACTTCGGACTGCACCAAAGCCGGTCATCTCACTACCCCTAATAAGGCCAAGATGGTCAAGTAAGGTTCTAAGAGTTCATTAGTGCTTCATGACATCACTCAGCGGCCCCATATTCTCTTTGATTGACTCAAAGGCTACCGGTACCCGTAAATATGTCGCACTAACGTAGCTACTACTTCAACCATGTCGGTATACCCCGCACAGTTCCCTCACAATTTATTGCTACTTACCTAAAAGGTGCCCCAAATCCGGGTATAGGATTTAAAACAAACCCAAACAAGGAACCCAAAAGTAAAGCATACAAATCAAGCAAGATAAGCATGTAAAGGTGATCTAAAACCCTAAGGTAACCCCACTTTTTGGAATTATTCCCAGCAGAGTCGCCAGTTCTGTGATACGGTGGGAGAACTGACTTGGGATTTTGCATTTGTGTTCGCAAATGTTTCGGTTTAGCAAGAGTCGCCACTGACTTTTTATTTTATCCAAAGAAAAGGTCAAAAAGCACAGGAAAGACCTTTGAGATGTTTTCTTGGGTTCGGGGGGTATATTATGAAAAAGGAAGGTGCTAGCACCCTTTTCATCCATGGTTTTCCATGGGCTCTTAGTTACTTGTTTAGATCACTTGCTTTTGCTTTTCAATTGTTTGAAATGGTGCTTTGTGTGTGTGGTTTTGAAAATGTTTTGAAAAGAGGCCATCGTTGTGGCAACCTTTGTAATGATTCTTGTTTGAATGTATACAAGGGTGTATTTATCTTTTGAAAAGATTTTTCAATGTTTGAAAGTTTATTTTTGGGAAATGTTTTGAAATTGTGTTGTGACGTGTGTTTGAAAATAGCAAGGATGTTTTGCATGTTTTGATCAAGTAACTAAGAGTTGTCTACCCTATTTTACTCAAAGATCTTTCCTATACGTTTTTAACCCTTTTGACAGTGTTGTTTTACCATTGTATATGGTAAACAACCTTGTATTAGGATGTTAAACGGGACAGGCGTGGGTCATCGTATTGACCATGATAGCAATTGTGCTAAGTGTCTTTAGAAATTCTTGAGGGACTAGATCATTTTGTTTAGGCAACCAAGATAGCGTCATTGAGGGACTATGATCTTTTTGTTTTGATTTTGTTTTGCCAAGATACCTAGCATGCATACCATGGCCATTTGTTTAGGCAACCAAGTGGAGATACCTTAAGGGTGTTGGTGTGCAAGTGTGTTTTATTGCATGCATGATTTTATCTTGAATTAGGATTTTCTATTTCATTGATTTTATCTTGCCATACATATCCTAATTACTAGCATTTACATTTGAAAGCAATAAAAATGCGGAAATGTAAAATCCTATGCTATTACAATATTTAGGGGGTGGGGGATACACACTTGTACATGGGGGTGGTTCAACGAGAAAAATAGTTAAAAAAAGAAGATAACAAGGGGAAGAAAAAGAGAAAGAGAGAGAGAGAGGGCTAGCGCGCTGCTGAGAAGAAGTCAGAAGTTCTGACCCAGGCCTGCTGAAGGATATCAACCTGTTAGTGAAAATGTATGAGTCAGAACTTCTAACTCTGGTGCCCTGCAAAACAGAAACCCGTTAGTGGGAAGGTCAGAAGTTCTGACCCCCATGCGCTGCAAGACAGAAGTTTGTTAATGGGGAAGTCAGAAGTCCTGACCCTGCTGGAAACACAATAATTTTCAGAAGTTCTGATATTATTGATGGTAAAACAGGCCTCAGAAATGCTGACGTCAAAGTCAGCGCTTGGTTTCCCCCTGTACTAGTCAGAACATCTGCAATTTCATTATATTTCCACAAAACAGAAGGCATGCCTAGGACAATCTCAGCAAGTGTCAAAGTGTTTTAGAAGACAGAACCAACAAGGTCACAGGCAGGTTCTACACTGATCCACTTCCTACTTAAGAATTAAGAGGCATGAAAATCCTCAAAACGCATACAGCAGCAACATGATATCTACATTGTATTTATTGAGCATGCAAAGCTGATGATGCTTAGCAGCGTGATGAGATTCAGCAGGTGCTTACCTTGTTGTTGGAAGAAAATCTGTGAGTTGGAGCTAGCTTTAGCTCTGATGGTGTTCTAGACAGGTTCTTTTTAGAATGGGTGGATGGAGAAGATATATGTATGTATGGTCAGAAACTGTATGGGCGTTCTTTAGTCAAGGAGCAAACTGGGTATCAATGAAGTTTGGAGGCAGGAAATTCAAAGTTATGAAACACTAGCAATTTTGACAGAGTTTTCACAATGTTTTCTTGCTAGAGTTTTTATGGATTTTTTTGACCACCCTTTTAATGGACAATGGTGTCCTATTTATAGGCAAGGATTTGTAAATTTTTGAACGTTAAATGGCGCCAATACTATGCAATAGAGGTTAACTTGTTCTTGAAGGGAGTTCATGAAAAGTTGTGATGATGGACAGCTTTTCAGCCTAGGTTGGAATAGTAGGCGAGGATTAAGGAGAAGTGACACCCATAGGCGAAAAATGGCGCATAGACCCATGCCTAAGCCTGCATGAGGGTGTTACCATGCCACACGTGGAGATATCCCTTGGATGAATGCTCAAAAGTGGCTGTGAGCATTAATGAGCATTAAATGGTGATGAGATTTGTCAAAATAAAAAATCTTGTAATAGGAGATTTTGCATCATTACCTAAAACCTGAGCCAGCAGTTCTACTTTACCAAAAAACAACGTAGACCAAGCTCTGACCTTGGTCTCTTGCTGCCTCAGTAAATTCTGAGAGTTTTCCAGACTTTCCAGCATGTTCCTTTGATCTGCCTCTGAAAACTCTGGACTTAGAGATTCTGCTTCAGTATTATACCCAATCTGCTGATCCCATTACCTTCTTATCCCAATATGTTCTGAAGGAGTTTCAGGCTTTGTTGTCTTCTTTGCATTTCTTTAGCAAGCTCTGGCTGAACTTGCATAACTGCTGAAGGAGCCATGTTCTGTTTAAAGATTACGTGTTGAACCACGTTTACAACCCCTAACTGAGTTGTTGTAGCTACTGAAGAGCCACCTTCTGACTGAATGTTATGTGCTGAACCAAGTTTGCAACTTCTGACCGTTTCTGCCTGGAGGTTGGTTCAGAAGTTCTGAAGTGCCATTTTTTTCTTAAACACTCCTCTCTTTTTTTAGAGAAAAATTCTAAGCATATAGAATTTAACTTTTTTCAAGGTAAAAATTTTGACTTTTGAGCTTGCAAATGACCATTCTGCTCTTGTAAATGGTTTACCTGGAGAGGAATGATAATTCAGGGCTTGGATTTGTTTAAGAGGAACTCTGAGAATTCAGAATGAATTTCTGAAGGACGAGAGGGAAAATTTTGGGGTACAACAGTAGGCATCAGGGTAGGACCCGAACGAGCACAAATTTTATTTTCCCTACATTATTTTCTCCTTTCTTTTGCATGCATTCCATGTACAGTTTAGATATAGATTCTTACACACCCTTTTGATTAGAACATCAAGAGAGGATACCATAAAGTACTACGGGTGTTTGGGGTGCTAATACCTTTCCCTCGCGTAATAGACTCCCTTACTCGATCTCTCAGTCGCAAGATCGTGATTTCACCCTTCTCAGGTTTACTCGATGTTTACCTTTCCCTTCTTGTGGGATAAAAAAACATTTGATGGTGACTTCATTGATTTCTTTATCAGTTGATTGTTCAGCCGATTGTTTCAGTATGCAGGCAAAGCAGCATAAGAATAACTTCAGCAAGGATGCAGGAAGCAAGTCGAAGGCAATCCTTGAAGTCATATACTTTGATGTTTGCAGACCAATCCAGGTGGATTCGAATGGAGGTAACAAATACTTTGTCACATTCATATATGATTTCAGTCGAAAACTATGGACTTACCTGATTAAGAAGAAAGTGAAGTGATTAAGGTATTTGCCAATTTTAAATCTATGGTCGAAAGGGAAAGTGGTAGAAAGCTCAAAGTTTTAGGAACTTATGGTGGTGGAGAGTATGTGCCGAAATGCTTAAATGCATTATGTGAGAAAGAAGGGATTATGCATGACGTGGTGCCACCCTACACTCCACAGCATAATGGAACTGTAGAAAGGAAGAATCGAACCATCAGGAATATGGTGAGAAGTATGTCAAAAGAAAAGCATTTACCTAAAGAGTTTTGGGGTGAAGTTGTGTCGACTGCAACACACATATTGAATAGATGTACAACGAAGAATCTAGAAGGAAATACTCCAAAAGAATCTTGGTCTGGTGTAAAACCTAGCTTGAGTCATCTGAAAGTGTTTGGATCTATAGCACATAAACATGTGCCAGATCAATTGAGAATAAAACTAGATGACAAGTCGAGTCAGATGATCCTAGTTGGATATCATTCGACACGAGGTTACAAGTTGTTCGACACAGTGAACAAGAAGATTATGATCAACAGGGACATGATCATAGATGAGCTAAAGGAATGGGATTGGACTGAAAATGTCAAGAAGGATTCAGTGAGAATCTTAGTTAAAGAACCAGAAACTCAAGTCGAAAGAGAAGTTCCACAAGAGGAAGTTATAAATCAACCAAGTACTATCAGACCTCAGAGAATAAGACACAGGCCTACAAGGTTGCAAAATTGTGTAATTACATCAAATGATGTGGTTGATGATGAAGGTGAGTTGGTACATTATGCTTTCTACGCAGATGTCGAACCTGTCAATGCAACTGAAGCATTGAAAGATTCGAAGTGGGTGAAAGCAATGAATGGAGAAGTGAAGTCCATTAAAGACAACAACACTTGGTCACTTATCAAATTACCTTAAGGAAAGAAGGTAATTGATTTCAAGTGGGCATACAAGGTGAAGTTGAATCCCAAAGGGGAAGTAACTCGACACAAAGCAAGGCTTATGGCGAAAGGATTTCTTCAGAAAGAAGGAATCGACTTTGCTGAAGTTTTTGCACCTATTGTTAGAATCGAAACAATCAAGTTGGTTGTTGTGCTAGCGGAAATGAACAGTTGACACATATGTCAGATGGACGTGAAGTATCCATTCCTGAATGGACCCTTAGACAAAGAAGTTATGTTGCATAATCAGTTGGGTTTGTGAAGCTTTTTTCTCATATTGACGATTACGTTGTTCTTCCATGAGATTTTCTTAAACTCTAGCTTTCATGTAAGGCTTGGTTCTGTGAAGAGAGAAAGAGAGAGAGATAGAGAGGTTTAGGGTTTTGCAGCTTCGTTCCTTGGTCCAAATCTCAACAGGGAAGAAACAATAATGGTTTTTCATTATTTCATAGTAATATACTAAAAAAATTCAAAATAACTTATTAAAATTGAGGATTTTAAAATAGAATTATCAAACTTAATAAATGTTTAGAATCGGTATGACATTTTTTATTTTTTTAATCTTATTTTTTACATAGTATTTTACTAAAAAATGCCATACCAAACATAAACATTTATTAAGTTTGATAATTTATTTGATAATTTTATTAGAACATATTTATAATTTATTTTATTAGTTTACAAAATATTTTTTAGATGATATTTTAAATAGTATTTTTTTTTCAATAAGTAATTTGTGCCTAGCGGGATTTGAACTTGAGATCTTGAGTGAGCACACCATTTTAAATAGTATTTTAGTTTATAGTTTATATTTTTTTGTCTTTAATATTTTAACTAAATTTATTATACTTTTTATAATTGATTTTAATTTAAAATAAAATAATTATATATTATATATTTTTTATGTTATTTTAATTTATCAATGAATTGAACTCTTAATTTTATCAAACACTTCAATTAGCTTATCAGCTATAAGGCGCTATAAGTTATAGACTCTATTTGATAAGACAAATTTTGAGCTTATAGTTTATAGTTTATAACTTATAAGCTCATATGACAACAAAATACCTGTTTGGTAATAGTCTTTTCATCACACGCTTATAGCTTATTTTACTGACTTGTAGCTTTTTTTCCAAACGCAGTTTCAAATAGTGTTTTAACTTATAGCTTATCATTTTTCTTCCATTTTTACCCTTATTATTTATCTAAAATCCACTAATACCTTTTATAATTTATGTTAATTTAAAATAAAATAATTATATATTAAATGTCTTATATGTCATTTTAATTTATCAACTAATTAAACCACTAATTTGACCAAACACTTCAATTAGCTTATCAACTATAAGTCGTTAGTCATCATTCATTAGCTATAAGCTATCAATCATCAGCCATCAGTCATAAGCTATAAGCTATAAGCTATCTTATCATCCAACCATTATTTTTACCAAACAGAGCCATAAGCTATTAGTCATCAGCCACCAGTCATAAGCTACCAGTTAGCTTAACAGACAACCATTATTTTTACCAATAGAGAATTAATATCTTTTTTCCCGTATCTTTAGGTCAAGGTTCATATCCCTTAATTTTAAAAATGATCAAGTTGACCCATCAACTTTACTAATTGGTTCAAATTTATCCTTCTGAGTCATTTTCCTTATACATTGTTAATTTTTTAAAATGTTTTATCCTAGTCAACAAGATGTGGCAGTCACGTAAGATCACATGTTATAAACATTGGAAGCTCATAATGAAATCCTTGAAACATTTTGAAATTCCCAGCCGTTCTTCTTCTTCAACCTACAAATTATGGTGCATTCATCTTCTTCTTTAACCTCATCATATATACCTTCTACAACTGAAGTTCTTCTTCTTCAACCTTACGTTTAGGGTTCTTTGTTTTTTCCAACCTCATCAAGTACATCTTCTGCAACCTTACGAATTAGGGTTCTTATTGCGAATTAGGGCATCTCTATTTTCAGAACAAAGTAAAAGAATGGTGTCTTCAGATTTGTATATGTTTCCAAAAGATTCTGATAATTGTGGAGAAGACAATAACATTTATGAATCTAGTGGTTACTCATCTCTTTGAAGAAGCAATGGATTCCTAATTATTTCTATGGAAACTTGGTTGTGCTTAGAATGGCAACAACAATTAAAATATTTGGGAAGCAATTTTGGGAATGTCTACACTATAAAGTATGGTTTTTTCTAATCTTTCAATTTTAATTTGGCACAATGTTTCTGATGTCCACACTTATCTGTTTCAGTGTAATATTTTCGTAAATTCTCACCGAAGTCTACTTAAAATTGATGTGATTATTTTGCTTGGTATTATAACAAAGTGAAAGATGATAGGGACATATTTATCATGAAGCAAAAAAAGAGGTTGAAAATGTTAGCAAAAGAAAATGAAGATCAAAATCTTAAATTAGTTCAATGTCAAAGAAGAGTTGAAAGACAAAGAGTCAAAATTGATGAATAAAAGCAAGAGTGAGAAAAACTTGAAGTGGCTCTCAAGAACACAATGAAATGGAAGAATTTATAGAAAAAATAACTTTTCTTAGTTATAAGTGTTTTAATGTAAAAATTGACAATGTAATTTTATATTAATGAAATAAAATTCAAGTTTATGTTTTGTGTGAGATGATTTTGTAATGAAATTTTAGATGAATGAAATGTAATTCAAGTTATAATCTTTACCTATTAATACAAGTTTGTGATATATATATTTTTTAGACATCAAATTGACATTAATTTGAAAAAGAAAATATGGTTCTAGTTTGATTTGAACATCAATTTGACAAACCAATTTGACATCAGTTTAGTTGAAATGGATGCATCATTCTTTTATTGGATGCATCATTATTGAATAAGTAAATGATAATTAGTAAAAAATCTTGTATCACTAAACATATGTCACTAAACTAGATTCATTAATTAGCAAGCCCATAAAGGACAGAGTACCTATACAAAGTACCAAAAGATAACCCAATACATCAAAAAGATAACCCAGTACATCATAATATAGTTCCAAAAGACATCTAACTTAACAGAGTTCTAAAATATATCATTACAACATTCATAAACCAAAATAGCATTCCTAAACCAAAATAGAGTTCCTAAAGGCATTTAATTTATCTTCTTGATTGTTTGAGATGAGTTGAGTCTAGTGGTAGGGCCTGAGAAATTCCTTTTTACACTTAACCTAGTTGTATGACCTAGTGATCTAACACTTTTGTCTGGTCTCCTTATGCTTTACTTCTTGATAACAAGTCTTGGTCTACCTGAATTTGCAGGAGTTGGTCCACTTTCCTTAACAAGTCTTGATCCACTAGCTTGTGCTGGACTTGGTCTATTTGCCTTATCATATCTTGATACACTAGCACATGCAAGACTTGGTCAATATGCCTTAGCATATCTTAGTCCACTTTCCTTATAATATCTTGTTCCACTTATCTGGCTTTCCCGAGTTTCCTGAGGTTGATTAGGCTGAAACTAACCTTGCATTACATGCGATTGAGTTGGATTAGTTTAAGCCTGAGTTATCTGAATATAGTGATCCTTACTTTCTTAAGGTGGAACCTTACATGTTGTCTTATTATGAACATTTTTCTTGCACCTACGATATTTAACATGCTAAAGTTTCCTCCTTCATTTTGTGGTTAGTGTCATCAACTCCTCCCTGTTCCAATTTCCTTTTCTTTTTTGGCTTGCCTGGCATTTTTTTGAAGACACGTGGCTGCACATCAAGATAGTTTGTCATTTTCCAGAGGTTAGACCCATTAACAATATAAATAAAATGCTTGTATACCTTCTTATATGGCATGAACACATGGAAATGTTGTAAGCTTACATTTCCCGCATGAGCATATATGATCTTGTAAGTTGACAGAATTTATCTCTAGAATTTTCAGTGTATCTAACTTCAAAAATATGTTCAAAAAACATTTTGCAATATGTGAAATGAATATGAGTGAATAATTGGATACAAAGTATTATAACTAACAACAGATAGGTTAGCATTTAGTATTATACCTAACAATCCATAAGTTTGTGTATCCCCGTACTCTTGCAATCATAATCATAAAACAATACGTATAGGTGTTAGTTAATATAATACCAAAATAGATTATGTAAAATAAAGATATATGAAAGATAAGGGTTATCGAACATTTAATGTCTAAAAAAGTATAGGAGTGTGTGTGTCCCCCCTCTAAGGGCAGGGAAACTTAAAGGCTCTAGTAGGTATATTATACGTTTGAGGGTGAAGGCTAGCTCACGGCGGCGAGTAGCCTCATATGGTGACTTTTGAGGCTGTTTAATAGACCAACTCACAAGAGGTGAGAAGTTTGGCTAGTGGTCGGCGCTGCTTGGTTGCAGGTAGATGATTAGGGTAATGTTGTTAGGGTTACTTGGAGCGGAGTGATCTCAGAGTAATGTTGGATAGTAATAAGTGTGTATCACTTGAGAGGTTCCCCTTATTCCATGAGGGATAATGTATTTATAGGAGATCATAATTCCTAAGGCTTTTTTGGAAAAGGCCATCGCCCACCTAGTCAAGAGGTGGACAGTTGAATCCCTATTCCCAAGGGGAAACGTGGATCAATAACGACTATGACTTTATATTTATCCAAGACACATCTTATCCCACGTTTATTCTCCCCATGGGAAAGGAAAACATAGGGGTGAGACGATACCTCTCTTCAGGCGGCCCTGCGTCGTCGCCTTTTCCTAGGGCGATTCATAGTTGTCTCCCTAGGGAAGGAGTATTTGTAAATATAAAATTACACAGTCCCCCAGACATGAGTTCTTAGGTAAGGGGAGAAGTAATTTTTACCTATGGCTAATGGGATTATTTTTAGGACTAGTGTTTCTTATCAAACGCTTACCACTATACTGAAAGCAATTGTTGTTAGTGAGTGTGTGCAACTTTATTTCCTTATAGTATAGAGCCCTCAAGGGGTTGTGCTTAACACATACTAAGAGCCATGGGTTGGGATGTTAAGCCCATCGAATCCCTAAGGGTGACACTTGATTAATAAATCTAAAAATCTCCCCCAGTGTTAGTCGGGGGAATTCAAACTTATGACTGTACTCTGATACCACGTGTTGAACAAGTGACCTCAAGCACAAGAGAGGGGGGGTGAATAGTGGTATTCAAAATTTGTAATTAATTTTAACCTTTCTTGATTAAGATTGTATTAGTAAATTTTAAGTGAGTAATCACAATGAAAATAGAATATAGAAAAGTAAATTGCAAAAAATAAATAGATAAAGTTAGAGAGATTGCACCAGAGGTTTATACATGCTTGGCTGAATGTTGGCCCAGTCTTGTCCCCAAGAGGTTTTCTTATATTTTCACTATAGACTTTGAACTTTTAATATGTTATTCCCATGAACCTTATTACAATATGATCTTGAGATTTTAAAAGGATTATCCCTAAACAAAAAACAATTTTCACCCCAGGCTATGCTTATCAAACCAAACAGAGATTTATGACTGATCTCTTTAACCTAACCAAAACTTTTTTTAGCAAAGAATAATAAACCAATAACAGATATTTATGGTTGATCTCAAGAACGCAAACTCAATATCTTAAAGGTATCGTACTTTTCAAAATAAAAACGACCAACACGAACACTTACAAAAAATATCTTCCTCGCAAATAAAGCTTCACTCAAAAGCACTTAGGCAATCAGAAGTGAAATAAGAAAATTCTCAAAAAGAGGAAGAAAGATAAATTCCAAAGAAATATGAAATCGATGGAATAAGATGCGAGTTTAGGTGAGGGAGACCTCCTTTTATATAATAGTTGGAATCACCAAGAAAGGAAACAATTTATGGGACGAATTGATTATCTAATCAATTGATCCAATTTATTGGATGCTTCAAATATAATCGATTATGATGCCCAAATAGGAAGGTTTTGATATATACTCGTTTCAAGACATAAATGTGTTATATTTTTTGATTTCGCAATTGTTTATCAGCCTTATAATCGATTGCATAAGTGTTTCAATTAATTAGATTTATGAAAGCCTTGCTAATCGATTGGTACATTTATTTAATTTATCAAACAGTTTAAAAAGATTTTGGATCATTTTTAACCACTTGTTATTGGCATAGAAAAGTCATTTTAAGATGAGAAATGTATTTTTAAGTGTTTGTGTGCGTGATTTTCCTTAGTACTCTTTGGCTACTACCTTATCTTTACAGTTATCAATTCACTCAGACTGACAAACAGACATGACTTTGCAAGCTTTCACACTTTTCATCAAGGAAGCTTCTAGACTTTACTGGATATCGTCTGGTTGTAAAAGCACTTGGTCTTAAGTTCTCTTATAAGATGATTCTTTGTTTATCATTAATGTTGCAACAGACTGTTGTCATACGTTGTTATCGTAAAAACTCTAGATGATGATATTTACTACATGCAAGCACATATATCCATATTCTCTTCCCTTTTAATTATGACAACACATCTCTCAGGGGAGGTGGAAGGAAAAGCACGTATATACATATTTGGAGTAGTTAAACTCCCTCTGAGTTAGATATAGAGTATACCCTACTCACCCCTAGAGTATATTTATCCCCTTTTTCAAAATAAAAAAGGTAAATAAGTAGTAAGATACAGACATAAGCACATAGATTCACATGTATTAACTCATGCATGTTTGGTTTAAAATTCCTAGTTCTATTCTTATGAAAAATAATTTTTCTTTAGGAAGTGGTTTGGTAAAGATGCATACGAGTTGATTATATGAATCTATAAAATCAAGTATGCATTCCCCTTTTCCATATGATCCACAATAAAGTGGTGCCTAACGTCAATGTGTTTAGCATGAGAGTGAAGTATTAGATTTTTGGTGAGGTTTATGGAACTAGTGATGTTGCATTTAATTGGTACAACTCTGAGTTTGACATAATAATAATTGATCTGCTGTTTCACCCAAATGATTTAAGAACAACATCTTCCCACAACAATTTATTCTGCCTCGCATGTGGATAATGTTACACTTGCTTATTTCTTGTTATGCCATGAGACTAATGACTTTTCAAGTAAGTGACATGTACCGTTGGTACTTTTCCTGTCCAATTTGCACCCAACAAAGTCAGAATCAGAGTACCCAACTAAGTCACAATCTTCTCCTTTTGGTTACCATAGACTCATTTGTTGTGTGCTGATGAGATATCTCATTATGCGCTTGACGGTGTAACACTATAAAAATCTAGACTCATGTTGTGATTTATCATGATTATTGTGTGAGTTATGTTGATATGTTGTTGGGATAGTGGTGGAGTATAGGTGCTGACTAGAATTAGTTAGATTAAATAATTATAGCTTATGTTATTTAGAATAATAATAATTAAATAGAATATTAAGAGGAAAAGGATAATAAGGACATACAAGTAAGTTCATGTGTATAAGTGAGGGTATAATGGGAAGATCATAGAAAGGGTATAAGGTTAACAAATAAAATAACGAAAATAGAAATCAGTCTGTAGCATTTGTGAAAAATTGGGAGAACGTGAGAAGAGGCTAGGGCTCAGAGAGAGACCAAGAGGAGATTCTTCCATAGAGCTTGAAGGGATCAAACTTGCTAGGAATTCTAGTTAAGGGGGGTAGTTATGGTTTATTATGATTGGTATGGGGTAAGGATAGATGTAGGTTTTGTTATATGTGATGATTTGATAATGAATTGGATGATGTATTTGGTTGATGAGGATGTTGATATACCAAGACTCAATTTTATTATGTGTATAATGAAGTGTTGTTGTTAACCTGTGTAATATGACGATTACAATGCGCTTTTTGATGAGTTTGGTATCTAAAATTAGACCTAAAATTGGACCTATCAAGGGTCTAGAACTGTAGCGAATCACAACTGGAAATTGCATAATTGCACAGATTTGTTGGGCGAGCCTCAGGCAAGGTAGAGGCGAGGAATTTGCCAGGGCTTCGTCGGGCGAACGAAGCAGCGAGGGACTTGATCGCTCATTTCGTCAGGCGAGAGAAGTAGCGAGGGACTTAATCGCTCATTTTTCCGGGAGAGCGAACTAGCAAGGGACTTAATCGCTCATTTCGTTGGGTGAGCTCCAAGTGAGATCCAGGAAAGGATTGCACCACCATGTTCACTGGGCGAAGGTTGGGCGAGCAGTCTGGCAGGAAAATTAAATGTGTCGTAACTGGAGTTTCGTGACTTCGATTGATGCACCATTTGAAGCATTGGGAATCTGACGCGATGAGCTATATCACGTTAGAGTTTGTTGAGTTATATGAAGCATTTCTTTTGTGTCTATGTTTGTTGTAATTAGCTTAATATATTTTTTGTATGCTATGATGACTTGTTGCAATTGATGAAACTTGATTGTCGTTATGATATATTGTTATGATGTTGATATTAATGATGGTACCATAATGATGGCTTAATGATGTTCACGTTCAAATATTACATGATATGTGATGATGATTATGTTATTGATGATGCATTTGACTAGCTGTGGTCGAACATATGTGATGTTGTTGTTGTTACATGTTGTGAATCTTGCATCCATGTGTTATAACTTATGTTCTAAATCATGTTGTGGCCTCATTTCCTATGGTGATAGTTCGAGTATGAGTCGTAAGATCCTTTGTTTGGGGATTTAGTGAAGCGTTACCTAGGTGATGGTAGTGATTCTTGGTGTGCTCCGTTCCAAGAGGGAATCAATCCTATGGTGGGGATCATGGAGGGACATGAACTAGGTATATATAAATGGTACCACATGAATTAAGTTGGTGTAGTGCATAACATTTATGTGACATTTTATAAATTTGTTGATGACGTGAGATGTGTTGATTGGTTGGGATGATCAGTTGATTATATGTTGATTTCTATGATGGGGATTGTATATGGGAAATCAAGAATTGTTGATGATGATATTATATTGTTGTAATAGTGATGTTGGTTGCACTACAAATATTTTCCATATAGCTTTTATAATAATCTATAATTACTCACCTTTTCTGTTTGAATGTTTCTTCCACGTGGGTAACACACAGATACTCAGGAGTAGCTTGCTGAAGTATTGAAGATAGAGCTTTTTGGAGTATTTATTAGTTTTCCGTTATTTAGAGGTGTCTTGCTCTTATATGTAACACCGGGTCAGGAATGATTGATGGGATTTTATGTTCCGTTTATCTCACAAGTATTTTTGAGATGTTGAACTAATTTTAATTTCAATTTTCTTATGCGACTACATACTCTGAGTTTTGAAAGTTGAGAATTTTATTTTGACGATGATTTCACTGCATTGTTTTTAAAGATGTGTTGATGTTGCATGAACACCATAAAGGTGTATATTAAAAGAAATTTGTATTTCTATTGATGTAACTCGTGTTACAGAGCAGAATTATATTTATGATATTTTATTATGAAGTGGGACACCCTTGTGTGGTGGTTTTTAATTAAATTATTCGTGAATAATATGTGGGGTTTAAAAGGGTGTTACAGACGGTGTGAAGATGTGATTATTTTGGAGATTCTTGGAAACATGTACACATATAGACAATAAACATTATGTCAGGACGAGATGCAGTCAGATATAATAGGGATCCGATCATACCTTGATATTTTCTTTCATCGACTGGTTTTCCATCTTCGTCTTTGTCTAGGGAGAATGATGTTGGCACTGGGGTTGCTAATACTTTTTGTTGAAAGTGTAATTCCTTTTGACGAAGCAGGTTGTTGCTCGAACACAAGGTGTATCAAAGTGTTGTAAGCTTATTTCTACACACAGATTTTGATTTAGGTCTAAAATATGTATTTTGGATTTTATAGTTTTTGGATTTTTGGCTTAGGGAAAAAGCAAGCTCATTATAAATAGAGGGAGTAACCCCTATTTTTGTAATCAATTCATTCATACAATTTTCAGTTGCAAGTGAATAAAAAAGTTTTCCACAGTTTATGGTCATAGTGAAACTCTGCAGAAACCCTAAATCTCTTTTCTTCTTTTATTTTTATTTTCTTTTCATTGTCATTGTGTGGTGATAACAATCTTGTTCATCAATATTTATATAAATTCATCATAGGTTTTAGTAGATTTCCAACACCTAGTATCAGAGCTCCGGTTGAGAGATTCAAGGAAAGCAAGAACGATGTCAATGAATCATCCAAACAGGCATTTTCCACCACGTCTTCCAATTCTTAAAGCTGGCAACTACGAGAATTGGTGCAAGCAGATGAAGGTTGTGTTTTATTGTCAAGATCTTTGGGATCTTGTGAAACATGGATTAGAATCTCTTGAAGAAGACGCTTCAGAAGAAGAAGTGGAATATAGATAATCGAAGAAGAAGAATTATAAATATCTCTTTATAATTCATCAATGTTTGATTCCAGACAATTTTTAAAAGGTTGGTGATGTAGAATATGCAAAATAATCCTGAGAGATTCTTAAGAAATATTTTGGAGGCGCTGAGAAGGTAAAAGAGGTGAGGTTACAAACTCACAAAAGAACATATGAATTGCTTCATATGGAAGATAGCGAGAGCATATCTGATTTCTTCACTTGGGTTATGATACTAGTGAATCAAATCAAGGTTTGTGGAGAGACGTTAACAACAGGAGCAGTTGGTTCAAAGATCCTGAGATATTTGTCTCCAAAGTTCGACCACATAGTAGTAGCCATAGAAGAGTCGAAGAAAATGTCAACTTTGTCGAAGGAAGAGCTTCAAGGGACACTTGAATCTCATGAACAAATAATGACTGAAAGAGCTACAGGCAAGTTGAAGAGTGGTATGGATTTGCAGTCTCAATCAACAAGAGATAAGAAAGACAAAGGAAAGTGGTTCAACAATAAAAGTAAAAGTGGCTACAATAATTTGACTTGTAGAGGAAACCAACAGGAAGGAATTGTGTCGAATCTAAGAAGACCCCATTACTAAGGCAACCAAAGAGGTGGTGCTGCAAATAGAAAAAGAGGTGGTGGTCGAAAGCATGACAAGAGTCACATTCAGCGTTTCAATTGTCAAAAGTATGGTCATTATTCTAGTGATTGTCCAGAAAAGCGAAAAAATCAAGAAAGTGATGTAAAATTCGCAAAGTATGAAGAAGAAGAGATATGTTGATGGTTACAACAAGAGATGAAGAAAGATTCAAGGACTAATGGTACTTGGATTCAAGATGCTAATCACACATGTTTGGAAGGAAAGATTGGTTTGTCAACCTAAAACCCTCAATGAAGAACAATGTGGAATTTGCAAATGACAATACTGTAGCAGCTAAAGGTATTGGAGATTTTCTGATTATGAGAAAATATGGAAAGAAGTCAGTAATTTCCAATCTGTTGTACATACCACGCATGAAGAGTAATTTCCTAGCATATGGCAGTTGGTCGAAAAGAATTACAATGTTTCAGTCGGGGACAAGATGATGAGAGTCATTGAAGCAAACAGAAGGTTAATCTTGAAGGCTCCCATGTCTCAAAATAGAACCTTCAAGATCAAACTAAATGTGATAAAGCACAAATGCCTAGCAGAGATGAATGGATATGGCACTATCGACTTGGCCATCTCAACTTTAGAGACATCAGAGATTTAAAAAGAAGAAATATGGTTTCAGGATTACCAGAAACCAACATTCCAAATGATTTGTGTGAGGAATGTGTGTGTTGTACCCCAAATTTTTCCCTCTCTTTTCTCAAGATATTTCTCACAAAGATCTTTAATGGTTCAAGCTTTCACAAGTATTGACTAGGTCAAGCCATCTCCTCAACACTGATGCCTTAAATTAGGGTTTGAATTTGCATAAGGATAGTTGGACTTATAATATTTCAAATGACTTTCATGGATCACTATGGACCCTCAAGATTGATGCTGTCAAGTTTCAGGTCTTGGATCACAAAATTGCTCAGTCAATTGATCATGTGGCCTAAAATCAACTATATTGGTTAAAAGTCAATTGTGGTCAACCTACAGTCAGACTTTAATATTTTGGACCAATATCAACATTTTGAGGTCATATGTATCATTTGATAAGGATTGGATCATAATTCTCCAAGAAAATTGTTCAAATCGTCAAAAGGGCAAAATGGTCAATGTGATCAGTGGATCTGGAACTGACTGTTTAACGCTGGTTCGCGAAATGTCGCGGAAGCAAGAGTCGCCACCGTCTTTTATTTTCTCCAAATGGAAAGGACAAAAGCACAAAAAAATTCCTTATTGAGATTGTTTCTCGGTTCGGGAGGTAGATTTATAGAAAGGGAAGGTGTTAGCACCCTTTCTATCCATGGTTATCCATGGGCTCTTAAATACTTGCTCATTTGTGTTTTCAAAATGTTTGTTTGCTTTTCAACTGTGGGTTTGAAAAAGTTTCTTTGAAAGTTTCAGATTGACTCTTGTATCAGTCCTCAAGAGTGTTTGAAAAGTTGTTTTTGAAAGCTTTTGCAAAGTGTCGGTGTGAAAAAGATTTTTGATTTGTTTTGAATTAGAGCAAGTATCTACGAGTCATCTACCTACCCTAAGGAATTCGTCTGTGTAAATGTCCTTAAGATAGTGCCATCCCACCATTGAGAGGTAGGTAGCACCACCATTGGAGGTGTTCGGGTCAATTCGAGGGTTCGGGACATTATGGTCACCAGAGCAATAGGAAGACACCTTAGAAGCTACCCTCATGCCATGTTCATGGACATGAGGACTTACTAAAACATCCTCTACTCGACGACCACGTTTCGAGGGGCAAGGCAACAGTGAGACGTACCCTAGGGGTGGTGTGTGAATTGTGTGTCATTTTCAGTTATATTTGTCTTGTTCATGCATTGGTGATCTACGTTTTGTTTTTATTTTTGACATTCATTCTTTCATGTGGTTATTAACAGTTAAAAGGTGCGGAATTTAAAAGTCCTACGCTATTACAAAGGCGCGGGTCTACATCGCCAAATTAAACCAAGACCCGATTTGAAATGAATAAAAAAAATACGGAAAGTAAATACCCTAATTAATCTATTACAAGGCTTTGGGGCAAGTACATGAAATTTAAAAAAGGAAATAAAAGTAAATGTGCGAAAGGAAATAAGGTCGAGAATGCGAGGGCGTTGGACCCTTTTAAAGAAATTAAATCGAAATCGTAAATTAATTAAACTAAATAAAAGCAAGAACTTATTTTTTTGGAGTTTTTGTATTTATGGAATTTAATGAGAAAATTAAATGGAATTAAAACCCTAATTCTAAACTATTTTTAATTTATTAAAAAAATGTTTAAGTTTAACCTAGTTTTAACCTAATTATTTAATTACAAATTTATTTACAAAAATAATTAATTATTAATAATAACAAGAAGAAATTTTAATTATTAAAAAAAGAATAAAAAGCTAGAAACCCTAATCTCTATATTTTTTAATTTATAGTAAAAAAAACCTTGAAATTAAATCTAAAATTAAAACTAAATTAGTTAACAAAATTTATTTACAAAATAAATATTAGCAAATTAATTAACCAACACATTTTATTTTTTGACTTTCTGACTTTTGTGTGTTTTTATATTATTTGGAGGAATTAAAGAAAACAAATAAATTAAAACAAATAAAAAAGAGAAAAAGAAAAGAGAAAGAAATACAAACAAAAAGGGGGGTTCTGCCCCAATTATGGAGGTTTATGATGAGTAATTTGGCCCAATGAATTCAGGCCCTTCGTTGACTTTTCTGGGATGCGTGTGGATCTGTTGACCAATGCGTATGGTAGTCCTCCTATGCTGACCCTTGGATTGATGTTGTGGGACGCGTGGCCAGCTTGAGCGTAGGGTGCATGGTGGACTTCTGGGCGTGTTGGATACCTAATCATGTTATAAGAAAAAATAGAAGGAAATATGGGGGACCTGGGAATCGAACCCAGGTCCCAAGGCTTGCCAATCAGGTTCCCAACCACCACACCATTCAACGCATTTGTATATATCATGAAAAAACAAATATTATAAAGAATAAGTCACGCTAATGATATTTAATCACAAAAACACGCTGAAAATTTAAATGGTCCAACCAAGATAGGACACGCAGGCTTCGTCCTCGTTGTGCCTGTAAACAGAAAAGAGATAGCGGGGGTTTTAAACCCCCACTAAATGTACCCTGCGAAAAATAGCGATTAGAGTATCGTTGCTCATAAATTGGGCGCGATATGATGATTGGATTCGTCTGAAGATCACGAGTTCAATGGTATAGGCCTTGCTGTCCAATTTTTCCCTATGAAAGAAGCCCTAATTTTTGACCTCTGAAACCCTAAAGAGCTTCCATGGTAACTATGCATACAGGCCATAAAAACTTAATTAAAATACATCATTAGCTTCAGGGAGTGCATATTAGTGTAAATCAAACATTCAAATGTATGGAAAAGGTATGTATATTAAAACACGATTATGAGAAAAGTTTGAGAAAATTGGACTTTGTTCTACCACTTCTTTATGCGTGGGGACTGGAAAAGCATTGAGTGATGTTCAGGAAGGCCTCAGAAAGCTTTTGGAATTGATTATGGGCTTTGAATCACGCTCTATGTGTGTTTTCAGTTTTGAGAATTTCTTGAAAAAATGCAAAGTTGGTTTGAGGTCTGAGGCGCAGCTTCCAGGTCCTCAGCATTAGGGTTGTGTTTGTGTATGTATATGGAATGAATTAGGGTAGAAATCCAAGTCCATAACCCATGGAATCAATGCTTTTGAATTTTGTGATCTTGCATAATCTTTTTCAATCTTTTTTCATGTCTTTTGAAGCCAATCAATGGAGATTCTTGCCATATTGAGTGTGCACGAAATATTTAGGCTTTATTGAGGGAATATGCTGCAAAAAAGGATTGGAAAACATGATTTTCTATTTTTGTCATATTTTATTTTAATTAAATGAACTAATAATAATAATTATTAAAATAATTAATAAAAAATGATAAAATAACTCCCTTTAAAGTCAATGGGTCGTGCATAGCTTTTGGGTGATGATTCTTGGAAGAAAATGAGGCCCATTAGCAATTTTGAGGCATTTGAAGCAAAGTTGACTTTTCAAAATTCCCAAAAATTTCCCAACTTCCACAAGGCATATCTTGCTCACTTTTTAAGCTTTGATCATGTTATTGGACATTTTGGAAAGGTTTTGAAGTCCTCTAACCAATGCCTTTGGTCCCATGTCATCTTGATTTACCAATCTCAAGTTATGGTCTTTGACTTAAAGTGCCTTTTTGTTGACTTTTGAAAATGACCTATAATGTTGAGATTGATAACTTTTTGTGAGAGAATTTCTTGGACTTGAAGTGTGTAGATGAGTTGTAGGAAATGTCATTCTCTTCAAAATGAGCTTTGGATGGAATTTTTCTGATAAACCATGTGGAAGTTATGCCTTGGTCAAGTTACAGTTGACTTTTTCAACTGTCCAAATATGAAAACTTTTGCATCTTGAGACTTTTTGAGCCATACCTTGAAAATCATGATCAATAATTGATCAAATGATGTTTGTGGATTCAAAATAAGATGTTGACCAAAAATTTGAACTTTTGACTGTCAAATGACCATTTTACCCCTACAGTTGACTACTGAGCAATTAGGGCATTTGACTGTGCAATTTTATGCTGTGAGTCTTGAAACTTGACATGAGGATACTTGACAATGTTTGTAGGCATGTGGGACTTGATTGGACCCTTGGAAACTTCAACTTCTTTGTCAGAACCAAAACCCTAGTTTTTTTACTGTTAGGAGGCCATTGAACTGTGCAACCCTTGGGGAGATTTTGAAGCATGTTCTTTGCAAATCTTGAAGAATATGGGAGGGCAAATTTTGGGGTACAACAGTCAAAATTAGGGTTTTGACTGAGAATGACCAATCTTTGAATATTGACCTAGTATATGACTTATTGGTTTGAAACATGATCTCAAGGATTCAAGTACATCATTTTGACCTAATCACATATTTCAATTCATCTCCCGAGATCAGTGGATTGATAGATGGAATTAGGTCAACTCATGAAAAAAAGTCATCTGAACACTGAAAAGTCAAACTTTGACTTTTTGATCAAATTTTAGTTTCAAATATCAAATTTCACCAAGATATTCAAAAATATGAAATTTGATCATCAAAAAATCAAGAAAGTCAAAAGTCATTTTGAAAAGTCAAACTTTGCAAGACTTAGAATTTTTTTCTAACTGTTTTTTATACTTGTTAATTCCATGACATCTTTTCACCATAATTCAAGATAATTCAAGTTGATACAAGATTTCAAGAAAACAACAAGGCTGCATTTTTAAGTTTAAAAATTGCAAGTTACAAATCCCAAGCTTTGTCTTGTTTGAACTTTTCCCTTTGACTCAATCTTCAAACGTTGCCACTATGCTGTCCACAAATATGCCTTGTCTTTGTTACAAGCTGCATAAATATGTCCACAAAAACTAGACCTGCATCATGCTACATATCCTCCTGTCCCAAACTTGCATAGTAATGCCAAGAAAACTGTCAAAACCTGCTCCAAAACCTGCAATGGTGCCCTGCAAAATCTGCATCATGTCAGTCCCATATTTGCACAAACTTAGCACATAAGAGCTGCATCTAAAAAGCAATGAAACAGTGTACCCAAACAGTTCAAAAAACTTATCTATTTACCTCCTAAATTTCAGTCAATTTTATCTATAAATAAGCTGTTTCACAACACACAAAGGAGGATTTTTTTGGAAAAAAAAAGAGGGAAGAGAAAAAAGAAGGTTTGAAAAAAAAACCTAACAGAATTCTTTGTAAACTCTGCTTATCCACTTTCATTCACAAAATAAAAACTGAGAAACAAAAAATACCTCAACATACTGTTCAACCTTGCAAGCTTTCCCCTAAACCAACTATACAAACACTTCATATACATCACATAGAGATTGTTCAAACACAAGAAAAATTTATGTAACACCATTATCATCACCTTTCAAACACAAACAAAAACATTATTTTTCAACTTGACTGGGTTGGAGCAACTTCAAGAAGGGTCAAAGGAGCTTAACCAATCACTATTTTGCGCCTGAAGACATACGTACGTGTTTCAAAGTTTTCTCTTCGAGAGGTAAACTTTTTTTCCAAACTGTGATATCTTTATCCATACATCATTTTATTTTTGTGTAAAAAAGATATATAAAAAAGGATAAATAAAAAGAAGAAAACTCAGCAAAAAAGCCAAGACAGGGGGCTAACACGGGTGCCCGTGTCATACGACACGACTCGTGTTAGCTCAACTATTTGAAAACTTAACAAAAAAATGCAGGATAGGGTACTGACACGGGTGCCCGAGTCACAGGACACAACCCGTGTCAGATCTACTGGAACTTAAAACATGACAAAAAAGAGGATAGGGTGCTGACATGGGTGCCCGTGTCACAGGACACGGCCCATGTCAGATCCACTGGAACTAAAAATGTGACAAATTGGCAGGACAGGGTCTTGACACGGGTGCCCGTGTCACAAGACATGGCCCGTGTCAGTTCAGTTGGGACAGAGAAAAAACATACGCATGGGTTATTACAGGGCCCTGACATGGGTGGCCGTGTCATAGAACATGGTTGGCCATGTCACAGAACACGGCCCGTGTCCGACTAAACACCAAAAAACATGATTTTTTTTTTAACTTTTTACTGTTATTTTCATTGAATTTGGTTGTAATAAGTAATTAAGATTTTACTTTTCCTGCATCTTTATTACTTGTATCCCCATCCCCTACAATGATGTAAAAGCGTAGGATTTTAATTTCCGTAATTTATCGCTTTTAATATAATTATTAGTAATTAGGGTGTGTATGACAAGATAAAATCAATCTTAGAGAACCCTAATCTCAAAGACAAAAATGTATGCAATCAAAACACTCTTCACACGCGCACCTCTAGGGTAACCCTCACTTGTTTCCTTGAGAAAAAATATTCACATCCCTTAATGAACCTTCGACGTTGTCTTCAGTAAAACGATCTTAGTCCCTTACGACAATTGCTAAAGCATCTCATAGGTTTACTTCTATGACTATAAAATGACCCACACCCATCCCTTCATATCCAATGATAGGGCTTCTTATCAATCAATGGTAAGATAGAAATATCTAAAGGAGGTGGAAAAGAACAAATATTTATTTTGAGTAGGTAGAACGCTCGTAGTTGCTTGCTCACAAACTAAAATCATTTCCACACTCACACTTTCAAAACATCTTCAAAAACAAACATCTCTTTGAACTATTTTCAAAACCAACACTTTGTATACATTCTTATAGAGATGAGAATCATTAAAAAGTTTTCCGAAACAAAGGCATTTTCAAAATATTTTCAAACTTACACAAAACAGAAAAACATTTACAAAGCATTTCAAAGTGAGCTAGCAACTAAGAGCCTGTAGATAACTATGGATGAAAAGGGTGCTAACACCTTCCCTTTTCATAACCTACCCCCCAAACTCAAGAAAATTCTCAAAAGGTCTTTCCTGTTATTTTCACCCTTTCCTTTATTAGATAAAAGAAAAGTCGGTGGCGACTCTTGCTATCCGCAACAATTATGATAAAACGCAAAACACCCAAGTCAGTTCTCCCACCATATTACAGAACTGGCGACTCTGATGGGGAGTATGAAGAGTGGGGTTAACTTAGAGCTAGATCACCTTTAAATAATTTCATTGTTTGATTTGTTTGCTTTACATTTATGGGTCCTTGTTTGGGTTTGTATTGATCCTCTACCCGGATCTGGGAACCTCATTAGGTAAATAGCAAAAATTATGGAGAATGTACGATGTAGACCGATATGGTTGAGACAATAGCTATGTTAGTGTGACACATTTGTGGGTACCGGTATCCCTTATGGCTAATTAAGGAGAATCCGAGACTGTTGTGCGGTGTCATGAAGCACTAATGAACCTTAGAACCTTTAATTGAACAACTTGGCCGTTAGGAAGTAGTGAGGTAGCCAGCTTTGGTGTAATCCGAAGTTGGTTGATACTCAATACTATGCTCATTGAGATCAGACTTTTGGGATATTTCGGTCGCCAAAAAAGAGGCTTGCGCTGAAACAATGCCCGATGAAGAAAGATCAATGATATTGAGATCCCTTAGAACTCGGTCACTTTCTAGGACAGGTTGAACCAACTAAACTTCAAGAGGGTAATTACCTATGAACCTCATGCAAGCCTAAACCTAAGGACTTGTTTGCTTTGTGTGCATATATATACTTGTACATAACATCATGACATCATACCATTGTATTTGCATTAACCATTTCAAGGACTTTGAGATTTATCTTTGTGCTGTTTTGTAGGACATGGCTTCAACGCGAAGAAATACTATCCGAATCAACCTTATGAAAGTTCCTCCTCAACTTAAGGAATTAGAATCAAGGGTTCCCAATGATTCTCCGTTCACCAAGAAGTACGATCGTCTCATCAACTTGGTTACCACAAACTTTGAAGAGGATATGGTACATGTGCTTTTACAATTCTTTGATCCTAAGCACCATTGCTTTACATTTCCTGATTACCAATTAGTGCCAACTATGGAGGAATTTTCTCAACTCTTGAGAGTGCCTATTATTGATTAACTACCCTTCATCGGTATTGAGAGAGAACCAAGACCCGAGGAGATTGCTCGAGCTTTACATTTGCAACGGTCCGATGTTGTGGCGAATTGGGAAACAAGAAGTGGTGTTAAAGGGTTTCTAGCCAAGTTTCTGTTTGAGAAGGCTCAACAATTTTAGGAGGCTCTGGATTTGTAAGATTTTATAGAAGTGTTGGCTCTTCTAATCTATGGGACAATACTGTTTCCTAACCCGGACTAACTCATAGATGTGAATGTGGTCAAAGTTTTTCTATCTCGTAATCCGGTGCCTACCTTGCTTGGAGATATCTTGCATTCTCTTCACACTTGCACCATGAAGAGAAGAGGGATTCTTATGTGTTGCACTCCTTTGTTGGCTAGGTGGTTTATTTATCACCTTCCTCGATCTGTTTTGAAGAATGAGCAAGGCATGAGATGGTCTAGTAGGTTGATGTCACTCTCGCATTCAGATATTCATTGGTGTTCTCGATCTTTGGAGGATGTTACCATTATTGATCGCTGTGGGGAATTCCCTAATGTCCTTCTCCTTGGAATTAGGGGAGGAATCACCTATAATCCTTGTTTGGCATTGCGACAGTTTGGGTATTCTAAGTCCTCATGATGCACTTGTCCAAGGAATTGCGTTTGACTATGAGAATGATGCCCAAGGTTATCGTCAGAGATTAATACGAGCTTGGGGAATGGTGAACAAAGTTGATAGTAAGACATTGGGGCATAAGAACTCCATTCCTTTGGAGCCTTATCTCAAGTGGGTGCGAGCTCGTGCTCAAAAGCTCATGATGCCATATGAGGCCATTCTACCTATCATCATGGAGCCTATTGCAGAGGGAGATGTTACTTACACTATTTTTCACCCTGACATGCCTACTTCTCTTGAATAATTGCAAAGATCTTAGATTCAACTCAAAGGGGAGCGAGATACCTTGAAACCCAGTTCTACGAAAGCGAGAAGACGGTTTTGGAACTCACGAGACAACTTCATGAAGAATGGAGTTTGAATGCTTACATTACACCAAAGAGGATGCACTCATGGGAAGTTTGAGTCTTTTTGTTTTAGGAGTTTATTTTGTATTATCTTTGTTTCTTTCATTGTAAGCCCAAGAGGCATTTTTGTAACCGTTTGAACTTATTAATGCAATTAATGTTTGTTCCCTCTTTGTCTAAACAAATTTAAATCTTAAAAGTCCTTGAAATCATTTGCATCGCATGCATCAAGACATAAGCAGGTTTTCTAACACAGGTTTCCTCATTTTTCTACTCTTTATTTCAGTAAGATGGATCTCGAGCAGACTGTGAAAGACTTGCAGACACAAAATTCTCAATTTCAAGAAACTTTCCTCACCTTGGCCAAACGACAACAAGAGTTGATTTCACTTCTGGTGGCCAAAAAGAAAACAAAGAAGAAATACATAATCAAAATGGGGAAGAGATTCAAGGGTCCCGTCCAACATGTTCAAGTGGAAGAAGACTCCTCCGAGGAGGATGAGAATCAGAATAAAGATGTAAGGAGCACCCGTGCTGGGGTTGAAAACAATCAAGCTTCTGATGATGAAGACTATTTTGATGAACAATATCCACCAACTGAGGATAAGTACAAGTAACTAGAAGATAGGTTGAAAGCTGTGGAAATTCAAGTCGTACCTGGCTTGGATTTTGGTGATTTAGGCTTGGTTCCCAGGGTAGTTATTCCCCACAAATTCAAAATTCCAATCTTTTCTAAGTACGACAATGTTTCGTGCCCAAAGCTTCATTTGAGGTCCTATGTCCGCAAAATACAACTGCATACCACTGACAAGAAGATGTGGGTACACTTCTTTCAAGAGAGTCTGTCTGGGACTAAGCTAGAATGGTTTTACCAGTTGGAGGGTTCCAACGTTCATACTTGGTAAGATCTGGCCACCGCTTTCTACCATCAATATCAGTACAACGCTGATTTGGCACCAACTAGGGTCCAGTTACAAGGAATGACCATGGGTTCCAATGAAGGTTTTAAAGAATATGTGCAAAAATAGAGAGACCTTGCTGGTAGAGTGCAACCACCACTGACGGATAGGGAGCTGGTGAATATGTTCATGTGAACATTAACTGGACCATTTTTGAACTTTTAATTGGGAGCTCATCATCTGGTTTCACTGAGTTAATCCTGACTGGTGAAAGGGTTGAGAGCGGTATCAAAAGTGGAAAAATTCCCATGGCTTCTTCCTCTACATCAAACACTATGAAGAAACCCTTTACTGGCAAGAAGGAAACTAATGCCGTATATGGGTCAAGAGGCCATGTCAAGAAATACCACCGCCAATCTGTCAATGCTGTTTTGATCTCCAATCCACACTCTACTCAAAGAAAACCACAACAAGCCAACCATCAAAGACCTGATATTCCAAGAAGACAATTCACAAGGATTAACATGTCGCTATCCCAAGCTTTGCAACACCTGTTGAAGGCTAACTTAGTAACATTGCGTGATCCACCATTAAATCCCAATGTTTCATCTCCGAAATACAATCCTAATGCCAAATGCGTCTATCACTCCAATAGCCCCGGGTATGATACCGATCAATGTTGGATCTAAAAAACAAGGTTCAAGACCTTATCGATAACAAGACTATTGAGTTTGATCCACCTACAACTCTGAATGTTATAACCGCACCAATGCCAAATCATGGAAAAGGTGTCAATGCAATTGAAGACACTGCTTTTGTTTCCTCCGTTGAAGATTTGAATACTCCACTGACCCTTATTAAAGAAAATTTGTTGAGAGCTGGGGTTTTCCCTGGTTGTTTAAAAGACTGTTGCTGCTGTGCCAAACAAGTTAATGGATGCGAATGGCTGAAAAAGGGTGTCCAACAGCTAATAGATAGCCACAAGATTTTGTTTGAAAGAACTCCGACCATAAAGAGTTTGACTAAAGAAGTTAAAGACATATCAATCATAACCATATCCAACAAACCTTTTAAGATCTCCTTAACAATTCCTATTAGGATTTCCAACGAACCAGCGATCGCCTCCTTGATAATTATTGCACCAGGGAAAATTCCTTATTCTTATGATAAGGCAGTACCTTGGAATTACGATGCTGAAGTATACTATCATGGGGTTAAGCAAGACTCCTGGATTCATGAATAAAAAACTGACGAGGTTACCAATATTGCTGGTTCTAGCTAGGTGACAAGGATAGGAATAATATTTTCTCCTAACATTTCACCTCCAACTACTACAACTACACTAGTTCGCATTACCATGAAAAAACCTAGTACTGATACCAGGGGCAAAGAAAGGACAGTTGAGCCTGCCAGGACGGAGGCACATGCCAAATACATTGCTATTAAGGAACCCTCCACCCAAGAAATGGGGCAGATTTTGAAGATCATAAAGAAGAGTGATTTTAAGATAGTAGAGCAGTTGGGGAAAACCCCTCCAAGATCTCTATGTTATCTTTGTTACTATGTTCTGATGCTCACGCTCAAACATTGATCAAATTCTTAAAGAAATCACATGTTCCTCAAGAGACCACAGTCGACCAATTTGAAAATTGTGTGGCGAGTTTGACTGCCAATAATGGATTGGGGTTCTCTGATGCTGACCTGACACCAGTAGGAAGAAATCATAACAAGGCTTTGTATGTGTTGTACCCCAAAATTTGCCCTCCCATATTTCTCAAAACATTGCAAGAAAAATCTCTAAGTTGTTCAAGAGTTGGTCAGACAAGCTCTCTCCTAAGGCAGTCTACCCCAAATTAGGGTTTTGTGTTGCATCAAGATATTTGAGTCCAAGTGACCCCAAATGATCACCAATGTCCTAATATGTTCTCAAGGTCATCCATGTCAAGTTTCAAGACTTACAGAGGAAGTTTGCTCAGTCAATTGCTCAAAGGTCCAAAAATCGACTATGCTAGGGCCAAAGTCAACTGTGACCTACAAACAGTCAAACTTCAAGATTTTTTGTCAACATTCTCATTTTGAAGTATATTTCATCATTTGATTAAAGGTTTATCATGATTCATCTAGGATTGCTCAAAATTCATCAAGACTTAAAAGTTGCTAAATTAGGGTTTTGTAGGAAAAGTCAACTCAACTTTGACCAAACATAACTTTCTCATACTTTATGCGAAATGACCCATCCAAAGCTCATTTTGAAGAGGATGAAATTCCCACACTCCATCTTCATACGCCAAGTTCAAAAAATGCACTCACAAGTAGTTATGAATTTGGACATTATAGGTCATTTTGAAAAGTCAACAACAACACCTTTTTTTTCAAAGCTTCTCACTTGAGCATGGAATATCAAAATGAAATGAAACCAAAATGGTTGATTAGAGGACATCTGAAGCTTTATAAAAAGTCCAAGAACACCTACAAAAGTTCAAAATTGAAGAAGTTATGTATTGTTGAAATTGGACTTTTTTGCAAAATTGCCAAAAGTCAACTATCCCCAAAACTTCAAATTTTGCCAAATGGGCCCATTCTTTTTCACTTGTTTTGAGTTTGCATTATTTCTCACGTTCTCTAGCTTTGGCCATGTGTCCATATCTTATTTTTATTATTTAATTTGATTTTTTATTTGAATTAATTCATTTTAAATCAAATAAAATCGCATAAAATGAAAAACATTGAAAACTAAAGATCTTGTGATCATTTCAGGTTTCAATAGACAGCTTGCATCCTTCCAAACTCGTATCAAGCTATGTGGGTACAAAAAGATGTGATTTGGATCAAATTTGGAAAATTTTAATGGAAGAATCAAATCAAATTCAAGAGCATTGATAGAGCATGATTTGGACAAAGAAAACAACCCTAATGTATTGTACAATACATAAGGAAGCGAAAGGCACAAGAATCAGGGTTAGAGAGCAATTGTGGAGGCAGAACAAAAGTTGCAAAAATCACAAAAAAGCTTGAGATCGAAATCAAGGTTAGAGGTCGTTTCAAGGCTTGGCAAGTATCCCAATCGCTTCCTGGCAACGCTCACAAGCTAAACCAATCAAGACAACACGTTTTCAGTCCTTCCCAAGCTCTGTAAGTCATCCACGGATTCACCATGTTCTTGAAATCGAAACTCTTTATTCTTGCTTCCATTTTAAAAAATAATGGCATATGCTGATTCACCACATCATTTGCAAACTGTTTGTAATAACCAGTTTTATTTATGTGCTCTGTATCGTGAACCACCATTACTAGGGTTTTGCGTTTGGTTTTAGGGATTTTCGTTTCAGGAAAAAATGGCCCCAATGATGGGCATGGTTGCAATCAGAAGGAGATGACGAGTTCAACCATGATCCTAGAAACCATTTTCATGATCGGTAGAGGATTTTGAAACAAGCACGACTTGTAGTGACGGCCAGCGTCCGTAGCTATAAGTGTTGCAGGGTTTTAGCCACGGTTGGAGGTCAGGGACGATGTGTGTCACGTTCCCATTGGACCATTCAAATAGTTGCGTGTTTTTTTTTGTTTTCTGACCATTTCATTTTGTTTTATTATATTATTATTTCTTTATGTAATACTAACAATTAAAACAATATGGCGTGGTGGTAAGCTTGGCATTGGATATCCCTTCAGGACCTGGGTTCGAATCCCAGGTCCCCCCCTTTCTCAATATTATTTGTTTTCAGATATTCCAGTGCACGTGCCAGCCTAAGATCTACCATACTCCCTCACCAATCAGCGTGCCAGATGGCCAGGTGGCCAGATCTGGTGGTCAGCATCAAAGGTCCACCAAAGAGCCAGGTCAACGTATATGCAACAAATCAAGAAAGTCAATTGGACCTTCAACTAATGGCCCAACAAATTTGCTTTCAACACCTCCAGATTTCAGGCCCACTCTCTCTTTCTCAAATATTTTATTTAAATTATGTTATTTTATTTAATTAATTTCTAACCAATAACAAATTTCCTTTTTTTTAATCAAAAATCACAAAAAATATTTTTATCAAATAAAATTTCAGAATTCTTTTTTTACTTTTATTAATAAACACTAACTAATTAATTAAGTTTTTAATTCTAGGAAACTTTAATTTATTTTTGTAAATAAATAAAATCAATTAGAAATCATTAGGTTTTAACTCTAACTTAATTATTTTTATTTTCTTTCTTAAAATATCAAAAACTTCAAAAATATGCCATTAATTATTTTTTTCGTTAATTAATTTATTTAACAATTAAATTAGTATTTAATTTAGGATTAATTTATTTTCTTAAATAAAAACAATAAAAGCAAAAAAACATTTTTTTAAAGGGTCAAAACCCTAATTCGCATTCGATTAAATTTCCCGCGCGCTTTATTTATTTTTACCCATATTGATGTATCTGCTTCCGATATGTAATAGATAATTATGACCTTTTTTTATTTTACCGCTTTATTTTATTTTCAAAGGGTTGCTTTTGGCGATGTAAATACTCAACGCCTTGTAATTTAATTTCCGCATTTTAATTATGCAAACTATACAACTATTAGATGTTTGATAATAGGGTTTGCATGACAAGAATGAATGTTTAATCTTAAAATCAAATTAGATCACCCTTAACATGTGCAAAGATAAAAATAACTGAAAACAACACACTCGCACATGCGCACCCTTAGGGTACACCCCACTTGGTTGCCTTCGTACACGGTCATTGAGTATAGGTCGTTTTAGAGGTCGCCCTCTTGTCTAAAAGATCATAGTTGCCTCAAAACGGTTGCCTCGTATATTGTTGCCTCAAACAAATGATCTAAGACATTAGGGTTACCCCTAAGGCGTCCTAACATTGCTTTAGTGACTGTATGTCCCTATTCGAATTGACCCTCAAACTCCAACGATGGTGCTACCTACTCACTAATAGTAGGATAACATTGTCTAAAGGAAATTAGCATATAACGATTCCTTTTTCGAGTAGGTAGATAGTTCTTAGATACTTGCTCATCCAAAACAAAACTTTTTTTCACATTTACACTCCTTTTCGAACAAAGTTTTCAAAAACACTTCATTACACTCTTGAGGACAGAAGCAAGAGTTAAATCGAAGTTTCAAACAATTTTTTTCCAAACCCACAAGCACAAAGAAAACAATTTTGAAAACAATGAGCAAGCACCTAAGAGCCCATGGATAACCATGGATAGAAATGGTGCTAATACCTTCCCTTTCTATAATCTACCCCCCGAACCCAAGAAATATCTCAAAAAAGGAATTTTTCTGTGCTTTTTTCCTTTCCTTGTTGGATAAAATAAAAGTCGGTGGCGACTCTTGCTTACCGCGACATTTTGCGAAAACAAACGCAAAACACAAACCATCATTCCAAAAAACAGTCAGTTCTTCCCACTGTATCACAGAACTGGCGACTTTGCTGGGGAAGCTTAATAAGTGGGGTGTACCTTAAGATTAGTTCATCATTATGTTTTCAATTGCTTGCTTTGTATGCTTTATCTTTGTGGGTTTGAATCAGAGTTACTATAGATCCTAACCCGGATCTGGGGATACCTTTAGGTAAGTAGCAATAAACTGTGATGGAACTGTACGGTGTAGACCGATACGGTTGAAGCAGTAGCTACGTTGGTGTGGCACTTTAGTTTGTACCGACATCCCTTGTGGCGCAACGAGGAGAATATGGGTCTTCTAAGGGGTCATTAAGCACCAACTGACCTTAAAACCTATAATTGACCAACTTGGCCATAGAACAGTAGCAGTATGCTACACTCATTGAGACTAAACTCTCGCGATGATTCCGGCTGCAAGAAAAGGTTGCTAAACTGGAATTATGACCGATTGAGGGTGGTCAGTGATATTGAGATCCTCTAGAACCCGATTACTATTTCTAGGACAGGTTTGAACCAACTATACTGAAAGAGGGTAGTAGCTAAACTCCTTGCCAGCCTGAAATCTAAGGGCTATCTGTGTGACTTGTTTGCCCTTACCATGTTTGCTATCTGTGAATACTTGTGGTGTGTTTCTATCATGACATCATGCATCATGACATCGCATGCATATTGCATTGGACTAACCATTTCAAAGACCAATAGGATTCATCTTTGTTCTGTTTTGTAGGTCATGGCATCTATGTGTAGAAACACAATTTGGATCAGCTTTGTACAGATTCCCACTCAGCTTAGAGATTTGGTTGCAAAGGTTCCAAATACTTCCTCCTTTATCAGAAGACATGGGCACCTCCTCAGTCTAGTCACCTCTAAGCTGGATGAACAAATGATGAGTGTCTTATACCAGTTCTTTGATTCACTGTACCATTGCTTTACTTTTCTGGACTACCAGTTGGTCCCCACCTTGGAAGAGTTCTCTGATCTACTTGGTATCTCCATTCTAGAGCAGACCCCGTTTACAGGTTGGGAGAAAGTCCTTAGGCCGAAAGAAATTGCTTCAGCCCTCCATCTGACAAAGGCTGAGGTAATGTCCAATTGGGAAACTCGGAGTGGGACAAAAGGCTTCTTGACTAAGTTCTTGGTTGGTCGGGCTAATCAGTTATGGGACAGTTTAGACTTTCAGGCGTTCGAGGACATCCTGGCTCTTCTCATTTATGGTCTGGTTCTGTTTCCAAACTCAGATTCTTTTGTTGACGTGAATGCGGTGAAGATTTTCATGTCCAGTAATCCAGTACCCACTCTCTTGGGTGATATTCTATATACCCTATATGCCCGTACTGCTCGGAAACGGGGAACCCTTATGTGCTGTGCGCCATTGCTGGCGAGGTGGTTTATTTCTCACCTCCCTAGATCAGTTTTGAAGAACAAGGAAGGCATGGGTTGGGCCTACAGGATTATGTCCGTTGCTCACACGGACATCATTTGGACTACTAAAGGCATGGAAGACGTAGCTATTATTAATCGCTGTGGGGAATACCCCAATGTTCCACTGCTAGGAATCAATGGAGGGATCACCTATAATCCGTGTCTGGCCTTACGACAGTTTGGGCAAGCTAGGAGGGAAGGACCTCATGAGTTGCTGATGCCAAGCATTGTCTTTGACTTCCAAGGGGATAGTGACGAACATCGCCGCAGATTCATACGAGCCTGGGATAGGGTGCACAGGTCTGATCCGCACGAGTTAGGTGTGAAGACTTCTCTTCCAATGGAACCATATCTCCAGTGGGTTCGTACACGTGCTCAAAAGCTGGGAATGTCGTACGAAGCCGTCTTACCTATGATAGTTGAACTTGCTGATGAAGAAGGGGTTCCTCCTACCATCCTCCATCCATACATGCCTACTGACATTGGGGAATTAAAGAGGTCCTGGATCCAACTAAGGGAAGAGCGGGATACTTACAGAGAAAAGTATCACGAGCAAGAGCGGAAGATCCTGAAGTTGACAAGGCAACTGGAGAACGAGCAGATCCTCAACGACTATGTCAGCACCAACCGAAAGCGACCATGGGAGCGCTGATGTCTTTTGTTATTTTTAGTCTTGATTTACTTTTCAGTATTTCTTTTTGTAACGCCTTAAAGGCATCTGTTGAACATTGAATTCAATTTTTATATAATAAAAGTGTGTTTCATTTTGGTTTACGAATTTGAATCTCCGAAGTCTTTGAAATCATATCATACGCATTTCATTCCCATGCACTTCATCACAGGTACCCTTACAGGTTTCTCATCTTCTTTGCTATTTATTTCAGCACATCATGTCTTCTGAAACATCAACTGATCAAGCCATCAAGGCTCTGCAAGCTCAAAACACCCAGTTCTAGGAAATGTTCATGAACTTGGCTAAGGGTCAGCAAGATCTGAAGACCCTTATCTTGAAAGATAAGAAGAAGAAGAAGAAGAAGAAGACGGTCCTACTGAATATGGGTCACAGATTTGGAAACAATTTGCGGGAAGATGTTAATTTGTCTCACTCACCGGTAGGGGGAGAAAACCAAGAAGAAAGGAGGGCTCATAGCCCTGTGGTTTCTGACAACGAGACTGACTTTGACGAAGACCAGTATCCTCCGGCTGAGGACATGTATAAGCAACTGGAAGACCGGTTAAGCGCAATGGAGGTCCAGAAAGTGCCTGGTCTGGACTTTGGAGATTTGGGTTTGTCATCTGGGGTGGTAATTCCCCACAAGTTTAAAGCACCAGTCTTTTCTAAATACGATGGGGTTTCTTGCCCAAAACTGCACCTCCGCTCGTATGTTAGAAAGATTCAGCCATACACCGCTGATAAGAACCTCTGGATCCACTTCTTTCAAGATAGTCTTTCAGGGACTCAACTTGAATGGTTTTACCAGCTGGAAGGAGCTAGTATCCGTAATTGGGAAGACCTTGCTGCTGCTTTTTACAAGCAGTACCAATATAATGCCGACCTCGCTCCCACGCGTACCCAACTTCAGGGTATGTCTATGGGTGCGAGCGAAGGTTTCAAAGACTACGCTCAGAAGTGGAGGGACCTTGCTGGAAGATTACAACCCCCTTTGGCTGATAGGGAGTTAGTAGACATGTTTCTTGGGACTTTGTCTGGTCCGTATTTCAACCATCTGATTGGAAGTTCGTCGTCCGGGTTTACTGAGCTGATTATGACCGGGGAAAGAATTGAGGCTGGTATCAAGAGCGGTAAAATACAGAAGGGTGCTTCATCAAGCACCGAGAAGAAGCCTTTTAAGAAGGAGTCAAGCGCTGTTTACAGCTCGAAGATCCATAACAAACATGAACACCGCCAAGCAGTTAATGTGGTGGTTATATCAAGACCTGATGTTGCTCCTCAGCGCAACAATCAGCCAAGGGTCAAGAGACCGCGAAGACAATTCACTCAGCTCCATATGACCCTATCTCAGATTCTACCGTAGTTGTTAAAGACCAACTTGGTGATTCCGAAGGAAGCCCCGAAGAATCCCAATACAACATCACCCATGTACAATCCGAATGCCCGATGTGCTTTTCACTCCGATAGCCCGGGGCATGATAAAAATGACAACTGGGTCTTGAAGAATAAGGTGCAGGATCTGATTGATGCTAAATAGATTGAGTTCGAAGCGCCAGAAAAGCCTAATGTCATAATGGCACCTATGCCCAAACATGACGCAGGAGTGAATGCTATTGGGGATGATGATGAAGAGTTTGATATTGACAGCTGGATATACCCCACTGCTGATGGTGGACTAAGCAATTGGAAGCCGATGGATTCTATGCCCGTTTCTATTATTACCCAGTAATCATACTTTGTTTTAAGTTTGTAACAGACAATTTTTAAACTTTATGGCCCGATGTCTTACCCGAGGCACCGTGGCTTTGTTTGTGAGGGCTTTATGTGTGTCATTACCATTTATCATTAATAAAAGCATTGGACGTTTCTTGCATTTCAAATTTTGTGCTCCTTGTTTTTCTTTTATTATATATTGCAAAACAACTATTTTACACACACTCACATATACAGGTCTACATCCATTATGGATCCCACTGATAACGACTCTGCTACTGCCAGTTATGACTTCGAAAGTCCGATCAACTTAGCCGAAGACGAAGGTGAAGATGATTGTGAAGTTCCTGGTGAACTTGCTAGACTGCTACTTCAGGAAGAGAGGGCCATACAGCCGCATGAGGAGCCAGTGGAAACAGTAAATCTTGGTATAGAAGAAGACAAGAAAGAGGTCAAGATCGGTGCAAATCTGGAGCCTAGTGTTAAACAACGGCTGATTCAGATGTTGTGAGACAACGTTGAGATCTTTGCCTGGTCTTATGAAGATATGCCTGGTTTGGATACTGATATTGTGGTTCACCGCCTGCCTACCAAGGAAGACTGTCATCCAGTGAAACAGAAAGTTCGCCGAATGCACCCAGAAATGTATGAGAAAATCAAGGCTGAAGTGATGAAACCGTTTGATGCCGGTTTTCTAGCAGTTACTTCTTACCCACAGTGGGTTGCCAACGTGGTTCCAGTGCCGAAGAAGGATGGTAAGGTTCGAATGTGTGTTGACTATAGGGATCTGAACAGGGCAAGCCCCAAGGATGATTTCCCTCTACCTCATATTGATGTTCTGGTTGACAACACCGCACATCATAAGGTCTTCTCCTTTATGGATGGTTTCTCCGGTTATAATCAGATTAAAATGGCTTGCGAAGACATGGAGAAGACAACCTTTGTTACTCAATGGGGTACCTTTTGCTACAAAGTCATGCCTTTCGGATTGAAGAATGCTGGGGCAACGTATCAGCGCGCTATGGTCGCTTTGTTCCATGACATGATCCATCATGAGATTGAGGTATACGTTGATGACATGATTGCAAGATCCCAGACTGAAGAAGAACATCTTGACCACCTTCAGAAGTTATTTGACAGGTTGAAGTTGTACAAGCTGAGGTTAAACCCGAACAAGTGCACCTTCGGGGTGAGATCTGATAAGCTGCTGGGTTTCATCGTAAGTGATAAAGGTATTCAGGTGGATCCTACAAAGGTGAAGGCTATATAGGAAATGCCATCTCCCCGAACAGAGAAAGAAGTCAGAGGCTTTCTGGGACGTCTGAATTACATTTCCTGATTCATCTCACACCTGACTGCTACATGTGAGCCAATCTTCAAGCTACTGAAGAAAGATCAAGTGGTAAGACGGAATGATGAATGTCAAGCCGCTTTTGAAAGGATCAAGGAATATCTCCAAGAGCCACCTATTCTGATGCCTCCAATTGAAGGGAGACCTCTGATCTTATACTTGACAGTACTCGACAACTCAATGGGGTGCGTGCTGGGGCAGCATGACGAGTCTGACCGAAAAGAGCATGCTATTTATCACCTTAGCAAAAATTTTGCCGACTGCGAAACCTGATACTCGTTGCTCGAGAAAACTTGCTGCGCTTTGGCATGGGCTGCTCGCCGGCTGAGACAGTATATGCTGACTCACACTACTCTATTGATATAAAAGATGGATCCAATCAAGTATATCTTCGAGAAGCCTGCATTTTCCAGAAGAATAGCAAGATGGCAGATGATCTTGACTGAGTATGACATCCAGTACACAACCCAAAAGGCAATCAAGGGAAGTGTGTTGGTAGACCATTTGGCACATCAGGCAGTGGATGCTTACCAGTCTATGAAATTTGAATTCCCAGATGAGAATATCATGATAGTGTTTGTGATCGGTGGATCTGGAACTGACTGTTTAACGTTGGTTCGCGAAATGTCGCGGAAGCAAGAGTCGCCACCGTCTTTTATTTTCTCCAATATGGAAAGGACAAAAGCACAGGAAAATTCCTTATCGAGATTAGTTCTCGGTTCGGGAGGTAGATTTATAGAAAGGGAAGGTGTTAGCACCCTTTCTATCCATGGTTATCCACGGGCTCTTAGATACTTGCTCATTTGTGTTTTCAAAATGTTTGTTTGCTTTTCAAAGTGTGAGTGAGTTTGAAAAAGTTTCGTTTAAAATTTCAGTTTGACTCTTGTATCAGTCCTCAAGAGTGTTTGAAAAGTTGTTTTGAAAGCTTTTTGCAAAGTGTCGGTGTGAAAAGAAGTTTTTGATTCGTTTTGAATTAGAGAAAGTATCTACGAGTCATCTACCTACCCTAAGGAATTAGTCTATGTTAATGTCCTTAAGGTAGTGCCATCCCACCATTGAGAGGTAGGTAGCACCACCGTTGGAGGTGTTCGGGTCAATTCGAGGGTTAGGGACGGTGTGGTCACCGAGCAATAGTAAGACACCTTAGAAGCTACCCTTATGCCATTCATCTTTTTATTCCAAGGCAACCGTTTCGAGGCAACTATTCCGAGGCAAATATTCTGAGGCAACCGTTTCGAGGTAACTAGATCAATGGAACATAAGGACTCACTAAGACGTCCTATACTTGACGACCACGTTTCGAGGGGCAAGGCAACAATGTGATCACTAGATCAACAGTAGGACACCTTAGAAGCTACCCTTATGCCATGTTCATGGACATAAGGACTTACTAAAACGTTCTATACTCGACGACCACATTTCGAGGGGGCAAGGCAACAGTGAGGCGTACCCTAAGAGTGGTGTGTGAATTGTGTGTCATTTTCAGATAATATTTGTCTTGTCATGCATTTAGTGATCTACGCTTTGATTTTTATTTGGGCATACATTCTTTCATGTGATTAACAGTTTAAAGGGTGCGGAAATTAAAATGCGGAAAAATAAAGGTCCTACGCTATTACAAGGCGCGGGTCTACATCGCCAAATTAACAAAGACCCGATTTTGAATAAAGAGTGCGGAAAGTAAATGTCCTAATTATCTATTACAAGGCTTTGGGGCAAATACATTAATGTTAAAAATGAAAAATAAAGACAAACGCGCGAAAGGCAATTGGAATCGAAAGTGCGGGGGCGTTGGACCCTTTAAAGAAATTGAATTGAAGTTAAAAATTAACTAATGATTAAATAAGGAAAAGAACTTATTTTTTGATGTTTTTATATTTAATGGAAATAAAGAAAATTAATTGAAATTAGAAATCCTAATTCTACACTATTTTTAATTTGCTAAAAAAAGAAAAATATTTAAGTTTAAATCTAATTTACATTAATTATTTAATTACAAGTTTATTTACAAAAATAATTAATAATTAATAATGATAAGAATAAAAAGGAAAAAGAATAAAAAAAACTAAAACCCTAATTTCTATATTTTTTAGTTATTAAGAAAATATTAAAATTGAAAACCTAAATTAAACTAATTGATTTATTAAGATTTATTTACAAAACTATTAATGAAAAAATTAAATAAAACATATTTTTTATTCTCTTGATTTCTGATTTTTTTGGATTTTTATATTAAATTTGGTGAATTAAATAAAACAAAAGAAAAGAACAATTAAAATAAAAAGAAGAAAAAGAAAAATGAAAAAAAGAAAATGGTAATGCAAACCATGGGGGTGTTGGCCCTTTTTGGAGGTGTATTGCAAGCAAATTGGCCCACTGCAAGCTAGGCCTTTTGTTGAATTTTTGAATCACATGCTTGTGGTTGACTGAGCGTGCATGATGGTCTGCTTTTGTGACCATTGGATTGATCAATCAGATTACGTGGCCAACGAGTACTTGAGGATGTATGATGAGCCCTGGGGACTTATACTGCATGGAAGTATATGAAACAAAACAATAGAAATTATTGTAGGGGACCTGGGATTCGAACCCAGGTCCCAGTGTTTACCAAGCCATCTGCCTACCAGTTGAGCTATCAGCGCGTTTTGGATATAAAATGGAAAATAAATAATATAACGTAAAACAAGAATTAATGGTACACAAACAAAAAGCGCGCCAGAATTATGAACCATCCAATGACAACCAGCCACGCTAGCCTTCGTCTCCATTTGTCCCTATAACAAAATGAGATAGCGGGGGTTTTAAACCCCCCCAAAACACCATCTGCAAAAAATAGCGAACAACATATAGTGAAAAAGAAAAAGGACGCGATGGTTAATTTCTATTCATTGGAAGGTCCTGATTTCAATGGTAGTGGTCTCATGGTCCAATTTTTCCAGATGAAAGAAACCCCAAAATTGGAGCTCTGAAACCCTAAGCAGCTTTCATGGTAGATTCCTGTACAGGCGCCTATAACTCAATTGGATGGTACCAATAGCTTCAGAGAGTCCTCATTAGTGCAAATCAAACAATAAAAATCATTAAAAATACATGAATCATGTTATGTATTTCTGGAAAAAATGTCAAATCGTATGGCTTCGTGTGAATAATTCTTTGCGTGTTTGGGCTTGATTTTGATTGCTAGAGCTTCCTTGGAATGTCAGCAATGTGTTTGGATGGGAATGGGGACTTGAAACATGCTCTAAGGAGGTTTTCAGATTTCAAGTTTATGTGATAATTTTGCAATTTTGTATGGCCGTTTTTGGAGCTCTTAGGTCGTGTTCTTGCTTGTGATCACTTGTATACATGTTATGTAATATGTTTTGATAAGAATTATGGCCAATAATGCCTTGCATTCATGCTTAAGATTTTGACATAAACTCCATTAACAAACTTTCCATTTTTGAGCCAAATTTGAATTCTTGCTAGCTTTAGCCCTTTGCACGAATTTGGGAAGTGCATAATGGTGGTTCAAAGCTAATCAAAGCCAGATATGTCCCTTAATTAACCTTTTTGATTTTTATTTGATTTTAAAGGATTTAAAATGAATTAAATCCAATAAAATCAAATAAAAATGAAAAAATTAATTTTAAATTTTGAAATAAAATGTGGGACACGTGGGAAGCATGCCAGGCTGATTCAAGTGGAAAAAGTGGGCCCCTTTTGTCAAAAATGAAATTTCAAGGATAAATGATTTTGGCCATTTCACAAAAATTTCCCAACTTCTCCAATGCATATCTTGCTCAATTTTGAAGTTATGAACATGTTCTTGGACATTTTGGAAAGGTCTTGAAGTCCTCTAACCAATGTCTTTGGTCCCATGTCATTTTGATTTACCAATCACAAGTTATGGTCTTTGACTTAAAGTCCCTTTTTGTTGACTTTTGAAAATGACCTATAATGTTGAAATTGATAACTTTTTGTAAGAGCATTTATTGGACTTGGAATGTGAAGATGAGTTGTAGGAAATGTCCTCCCTTCAAGATGAGCATTGGATGGGATTTTTCTGATGAACCATGAAAAAGTTATGCCTTGGTCAAGTTATAGTTGACTTTTCAGTTGTCCAAAAATAGAAACTTTTGACACCTTGATGATTTTTGAGCCATTCTTGTGAAATCATGGTCAAGACTTGACCAAATGATGATTGTGGCTTCAAAATAGGATGTTGACCAAAATTTTTGACTTTTGACTGCCAAATGACCATTTTGCCCCTACAGTTGACTGTTGAGCAATTAGGGTTTTTGACTGTGCAACTTGACCTTGTGAGCCTTGAAACTTGACATGTAGGTGCTTGACAATGTTTATGAGCATATGGGACTTGATTGAGCCCTTGAAAACCTCAACTTCCTTGCAAGAACCAAAACCCTAGTTTGACTGGATTTAGGAGAGTGGTTGATTGTGTAGCCTTTGAGTAGACTTGAGCCATTTGCTTGTCATAACTTTGAAGATTATGGGAGGGCAAATTTTGGGGTACAACAGCTGCCCCTGTTCAATCTTCTTAGACCTGAGGATGTAGATTGGCTTGTGTGCCTTTCGTGATCCGAGGGTGGAAGATGGTTGAACACTAGAGTGCCCAGAAATTTGCACTCACATAGTAGAGTATCAGCAGTGTGATGTCGGGAATGGGCTTATAGATGCCATTTGGAAAGGTGGTGGATAGGAGGATGGGCTTATAGATGCCATCTGGAGATGTGACATAACCTTGTCGAGAATGGGCTTATAGATGCCATCTAGGTGTCGATCGCGTAAGAGATTCCTTAGCGAGAACTTGTGTACCTGAGAAAGAAAATGGTTACCTGGCCTGTTACAGGAGTTGATCTTCAAACTCTTTATGTAGACGTGCCCTGGCTAGTTACAGGAATCGAATCTTTAAACTCTTCAGACGTGCCCTAGCGAGATACATGAATCGAGTCCGGAGAATATAGTCGTCAACAGATACACCCTGGCAAGATACAGGAATCGGATCTTCGAACTCTTCAGACATGCCCTGGCAGGATACAGGAATCGAATCTGGTACTGTAGTCGTCAACAGATACACCCTGGCAAGATACAGGAATCGGATCTTCGAACTCTTCAGACGTGCCCTGGCAAGATACAGGAATCGAGTCTGGTACTGTAGTCGTCAACAGATACACCCTGGCAAGATACAGGAATCGGATCTTCGAACTCTTCAGACGTGCCCTGGCAGTATACAGGAATCGAGTTTGGTACTATAGTCGTCAACAGATACACCCTGGCAAGATACAGGAATCGGATCTTCGAACTCTTCAGACGTGCCCTGGCAGGATACAGGAATCGAGTCTGGTAATGTTGGTCGTCAACAGATACACCCTGGCAAGATACAGGAATCGGATCTTCAAACCCTTCAGACGTGCCCTGGCAGGATACAGGAATCGAGTCTGGTAATGTAGTCGTCAACAGATACACCCTGGCAAGATACAGGAATCGGATCTTCGAACTCTTCAGACGTGCCCTGGCAAGATACAGGAATCGAGTCTGGTACTGTAGTCGTCAACAAATACACCCTGGCAAGATACAGGAATCGGATCTTCGAACTCTTCAAACGTGCCCTGGCAAGATACAGGAATCGAGTCTGGTACTGTAGTCGTCAACAGATACACCCTGGCAAGATACAGGAATCGGATCTGGAATCACGATAGTTGATAGCAATTATCTTTGTATTAACTTTTGTCCTGAAAAGACAAAACGTTAGTTGTATGTGATGTCATGATGTATGACATGCGCGATGAGATTATATGTCCATGATGCGTATATGCATGCTATAATGTATGAAGATGCGAGGTTTATGGATGCATGTTTTCGTCTTAGGAAAATAAATCCTTGACGGATGCCAGGAAGTCAAATACTGGGCTGATGTGAATAGCATTCTCTGTTTCCACTGGGGAGTGATGGCTGCAAGGATACCGGTAGGAGAAGATGACTCCGTTGGGGAATAAACTTTGATATTACTCTGTGGGGGGAAAATTATTCTAGCGATCTTGCTGGGGAACAATACTCTGTGGGAAGAGAGGTACTCTGTTGAGATGTTGATGATAACTTCGCTGGGGATACCCTTGTTATGTTGGAAGTTTTAATAGACTCCGCTGGGGATAAGAAGACTTCGCCGAGGACGATCTTTCCGTGGTTTTTGGCTGAGGATAACCCAGTTATATCCTGGTAGGGAAATAACCTTTGAATAAAGCTGGGGGACGCGTTCGTGCTCTGCGAGGGATAAGCTTCCAGAATCTACTGGGGATAAGCTTCCTGCTGGGGAGATGGATTCAAACATTCCTGGGGAAATCTGGATTGGACTCTCCTGGGGAAATTTTTGAGATGTACTGGAAGTGACTCCACTGAATGTCTGGTATACTGCCGGGGAACAATCTTAGATCAAGACTGCCGGGGATGCTTGTTAGGAATGTTTGTATGTCGCGCTGGGGAATGTTGAGATCTGCTGGGGATACCCAACTTCCTTAAGGCTGATAGAGGCTAACTCTGCTTGGGGAGAGTGTATTGACTTACTGGCTCACCCTCTGGGGAATTTAGATATCTCGGTTTTGTTCTTCAGCTGAACTTACTTTGGTACGTTGGTGGATATAGCAATTAGATCGCTTTAGACAACTCATTATTTCCCCTGTTTCTAATGTCACCTGTAATTAATCCTTTGTTTTGCATGCAAATATTTATGAGTTAGCAATTATTTGTCAAATGCATATATCACAAATTGAACCTTGGACGTTCTTTGCAAAACAAAACAGAAAAGGAAAAACAATTGGCGATTTGTCTGAAGAGTGAATTTATATTGATTTTTGAATTTGCCTGTAAATAGGCGTTTTATGTACAAGAGGCTGACGTCCTAGTAAGAGAACGCCGCTGAAAAAAAGAGTTTATACAAATTTGTACAAAGAAAACAGCTGTGTGAAAAGAGTAATCCCACTGGGTTCCAACTCTGCTATCGCCTTTATATCTTCGAGCGTCTCATCACTTGATGACCTAGCTGAAGGTGAAGCTGATTGACTGATGTCGTCTGAACTTGATGTTGATACCGGATTCTGGATGCAAGGTGATCCAATGAGACATAGTATTACGCTTTATCCCTAACGTTTGCCTGGACCGCCCTTTCGGGTTTTCAGTCCACCGGGATACCCATTTTTGCCCAAGCTGCCTTTTCAGGTTTTCGACTTGCCGGGTGTACAGATTTTTTTTCATTTCATCCCTCATTTTGCCTGAACCCTTTTGGTTCGCCGGGAAGCCCTAATTTTTGCCTAGGTATGTCAACCTAGCGGGTCTTTTATCATGCGTAGTATCTTTTTACTATGTCTGCATTGGCGGGGTGAGGGAGGTCGTCACCATCCATGGTGGTTAGAATCATGGCTCCTCCTGAGAACACATGTTTAACCACTAATGGCCCTTCGTACGTAGGGGTCCATTTGCCCCTTGGATCACTCTGAGGAAGGATGATGCGCTTGATTACCAGATCCCCAACTTGATATTCTTGTGGTCTGACTTTCTTGTTAAATGCCCTGATCATCCGTTTTTGATACGTCTGACCATGACAAATAGCAACAAGTCTCTTTTCGTCAATTAGATTTAGCTGATCAAGTCGTGTTTGGATCCAATCATCTTCACTCAGATCTGCATCCTTCATTATCCAGAGAGAGGGTATTTGCACTTCAATTGGTAAGACTGCCTCCATACCGTAGACCAAGGAAAAAGGAGTTGCCCCGGTTGACGTCCTTGCTGAGGTACGGTACCCGTGTAGAGCAAACGGTAACATTTCGTGCCAATCTTTATAGGTCACTGTCATCTTCTGCACAATTTTCTTGATATTCTTATTCGCTGCTTCTACAACCCCATTCATCTTTGGCCGGTAAGGAGAAGATTTGTGGTGTTGTATCTTAAATTGCTCGCAGAGCTCAGTGATCATTTTGTTATTGAGATTGGTACCGTTGTCTGTAATGATTCTTTCTGGGATGCCGTATCGATAGATCAGGTTATGCCGAATGAACCGTGCCACAACGTTCTTGGTTACAGTGGCGTAAGAAGCTGCTTCAACCCACTTCGTAAAGTAATCAATCGCTACCAGGATGAAGCGATGCCCATTAGATGCCGTAGGTCTGATCTCGCCGATCATATCTATGCCCCACATTGCAAAAGGCCAAGGTGCTGTCAAGACATTCAGAGGAATTGGAGGAACATGCACCTTATCTGCATATATCGGGCACTTATGACATGTCCGAGAATGTTGGTAACAGTCGGCTTCCATAGTGGACCAGAAATACCCTGCCCGAAGAATCTTCTTTGCCATAGTATGTCCACTGGAATGTGTTCCGAATGCACCTTCATGTAGCTCTGCCATGATCCTTTCTGCCTCAGTCTTATCCACACAACGCAGTAAGGTCGAATCATGGTTTCGTTTATACAGGATGCTGTTGCTAAGGAAGAACTTCGCTGCGAACCTTCTCAGAAACTTCTTATCATTGACAGAGGCACCTTCAGGATACTCCTGAGCTTCCAAGTATCTCTTTACCTCATGGTACCAAGGTTTCTCAGCCACTACCTCAGCCTCAAGATATCAACAGTATGCCGGTTCGTCCAATTTCCAGATAATGACCCGGGGAGCCTCATTGTCCCATTTGACATTGGACATGGAAGACATCGTAGCTAACGCGTCCGCCAACTGATTCTCCTCTCTCGGGAAGTGTTCAAAAGTTATCTCTGTGAAATGGGGGATCAATGTCAACACACATTCTCTGTAAGGAATAAGATTCGGATGTTTCGTATCCCACTCCCCTTTGATCTGATTGATCACGAGAGAGGAATCTCCGAAAACACTCAGAAAATTGATCCTTAAGTCAATCGCAGCTTGGAGACCCATGATGCATGCCTCATACTCCGCCATGTTGTTGGTGCAGTTGAAACATAGCCGGGCAGTGAGTGGAGTATGAGTTCCTTGAGGGGGTATTATCACAACGCCGATACCGTTACCCAAAGCGTTGGAGGCTCCGTCAAAGTGCATAGACCATCGGGATCCTTCCTCAGGTCCTTCATCCGGTCCAAGTACTTCACAATCAGTCATTATCATGATACTCTCGTCTGGAAACTCGAAGTTCATTGACTGATAGTCGTGTACTGCCTGATGTGCCAAGTGGTCTGCCAATACACTTCCTTTGATGGCTTTCTGAGTCGTGTATTGTATGTCGTATTCCGTCAAGATCATTTGCCATCTTGCTATTCTCCCAGACAGAGCAGGCTTTTCAAATATGTACTTTATTGGATCCATCTTTGAAATCAACAAGGTAGTGTGAGTCAGCATATACTGTCTCAGCCGGCGAGCAGCCCATACCAAAGCGCAGCAAGTTTTCTCGAGCAGTGAGTATCGGGTCTCACAGTCGGTAAACTTTTTGCTAAGGTAATAAATGGCATGCTCTTTTCGGCCAGACTCGTCATGCTGCCCCAACACACACCCCATTGAGTTGTCAAGTACTATCAGGTATAGTATCAGAGGTCTCCCTTCAACCGGTGGCATAAGGATGGGTGGTTCTTGGAGATACTCTTTGATTCTATCAAAAGCGGCCTGACATTCATCATTCCAACGTACTACCTGATCTTTCTTCAGCAGCTTGAAGATTGGTTCACAGGTAGCGGTTAGGTGCGAGATGAATCGAGCAATGTAATTCAGGCGTCCTAAAAAGCCTCTGACCTCTTTCTCTGTCTTAGGAACTGGCATCTCTTGAATGGCTTTAACCTTGGCAGGGTCCACTTGAATACCCTTATCACTTACGACGAAGCCTAGCAACTTTCCAGATCTTACCCCGAAGGTGCACTTGTTCGGGTTCAGCCTCAGCTTGTACAATTTCAGACGGTCAAACAATTTTTGCAGATGATCAAGGTGTTCCTCCTCAGTTTGGGACCTTGCAATCATGTCGTCAACATACACTTCTATCTCATGATGGATCATGTCATGAAATAAAGCAACCATGGCACGTTGGTAGGTTGCCCCAACATTTTTCAACCCGAATGGCATGACCTTGTAGAAGAAGGTTCCCCACTGCATAACAAAGGTAGTCTTTTCCATGTCTTCAGGAGCCATCTTGATCTGATTGTAACCTGAAAAGCCATCCATGAAAAAGAACACCTTGTGCTGAGCAGTATTGTCAACCAAGACGTCAATGTGAGGCAGGGGGAAGTCATCCTTGGGACTGGCCCTGTTCAGATCCCTGTAGTCAACACACATTCTGACCTTACCATCTTTCTTTGGTACCGGCACTACATTAGCAACCCACTGAGGGTAAGAAGTCACTGCAAGAAAACCGGCATCAAACTGTTTCATAACCTCAGCTTTGATCTTCTCAGACATCTCTGGACGCATACGGCAGACCTTTTGCTTAACCGGAGGGCAGTCTTCCTTGGTAGGCAAATGATGAACTACGATGTCGGTATCCAACCCAGGCATGTCTTCGTAAGACCAGGCAAAGATTTCCACGTAGTCATACAACATATGAATCAGCCGTTGTTTCACGCTGAGCTCTAGATTGGCACCAATCTTGACTTCCTTTCTATCTGTCTCAGTACCCAGGTTCACCGTTTCCACTGGCTCTTCATGTGGTTGAATTGCCCTCTCTTCCTGGAGTAACAGTCTTGCAAGCTCACCAGGCACTTCGCAATCATCTTCACCTTCGTCTTCGGCTAAGTTGATCGAATTTTCGAAGTCATAACTGGCAGTAGCATAGTCGTTACCAGTGAGATCCAGAGTGGATTGAAACCTGTATGAGTGAGTGTGTGTAAATACAGCTGCTTTGCAATATATATAAAGAAAGAAAGGGAGCGCAATATTTGAAATGTGAAAAACGTCCAATGCTTTTATTCATGATATATGAAGGTGACAAACAAAAGCCCTCAAAAATAAAACCACGGTGCCTCGGGTAAGACACCGGGCCATAAAGTTTCAAATTATTGTTTATTACAAGTCCAAAACAAAGAATTTCATTACTGGGTGACAAAAGTAATGGGTGTAAAGTCTTTGGCAGTCCAGTTGCTAGGTCCACCGTTAGTCGTTGGGTAGATCCAGCTGTCAAACTCGGATTCTTCCACTTCGTCTTCCTCCCCAATAGCATTCACTCTTGGATTGGTGATGAGCACATGAGGTCTTCCAATCCTTGCCTTGCGCACAACCTTCTGAGCCTCTACAGTGAAACCCAACCCAAACTTGTTAGTCTTAGGAGTAAAATCAGGGAGCTTGCCCCAGTTTGCATATTCACCTTTTTCAATCACAACCCGGGCGTCCTTTAAGGAGGCCATCTTCGAAGGAGAAACCTCTTCAACCACTGCTTCTGCTGCTGCCAATGTTTGTGGCACCTCTTCAAAATGTTGAAAGGGGGTCTCAATGAACTCCCCATCCATTTCCACGTACCTGAAAGAGTTGAGGTGGCTGACCATGTATTCCTCTTCCCCTTGCACTGTTACAATCTTCCCCCTGACCGGGTACTTGAGCTTCTGATGCAACGTGGAGGTCACAGCTCCAGCCTTGTGGATCCACGGGCGACCCAGCAAACAAGAATAGGATGGACGGATGTCCATCACATAGAATTTTGAATCAAAGACCTGTGACCCAACCCTGATTGGGATGTCAACCTCACCATGTACCATTCTTTTGGACCCGTCAAAGTCCCGGACAACAATGTTACTTGGTTTGAGCTCTAAACCCTCACAGTCCAGCCTGTCTAGAGCCTTCTTGGGTAGCACGTTTAGTGAAGAACCAGTGTCGACCAGCACATAAGCAAGAGTAGTGCCCCTGCATTCAATGGAGACATGCAGGGCATCATTATGGTTCTTCCCCTTGGCCGTCAGATCAGCATCAGAGAAACCCAGGCCATTATCAGCGGTTAAGTTGGCCACACAGTCGGTGAATTGATCAGCAGACGTCTCTTGAGGTACGTGGGCCGTCTTCAGGAAAGCAATCAGGGCCTTGGCATGGGCCTCTGAACACAGCAACAGTGATAGCATGGAGATTTTGGAGGGGGTGTGCCCCAGCTGTTCAACGACGTTGAAATCACTTTTCTTTATAATCTTGAGGATCTCTTCCATTTCCTTCTTGGAAGCCTCAACAATGGTCTTTGGTGCCTCCGTCTGGGCAGACATATCAGCAGCAATCCCCTTGCCCCGAGCGTCAGATGACTCGGCAGCAGAGGTGGAAACTTGATTAGGGGAAGAGACAGGCACACTGGCAGGTGTGATGATCAAAGGCCTCTGAATTACTCGAGGAGCAATGTCTGGTGAGAACAGTCTTCCACTACGAGTGACCTTAGCAGGCCCAGTGATGTTGGTGACACCAGTATCAGTATTGAACTCTTGCTTCACTCCCAGAACATAAACATCTGCCCCATAGTGCCACGGGACAACTTTATCAGACTTGTAGAGGATGGGCCCCGGAACAGTAATGGTGATGGGAGCAATCTTGTGAACAGGAAAAATTTGGACAGGCTTCCTTGAAGGAGCCTTGGAAGGGTTGTTAAAAATGGTAACAATTGAAACTTCTTCAACAGGGACAGCAGGAACGGTAGTCTTGAACAATATCTCTTTACTATCCATCAGGTTTTAGATGCCTGATTTCAGCAAATAACAACCAGCAGGGGAATCAACACATAGAGGGCAACCTTTGCTACATCCCGGAAATAAATCGGCTAGCAACAGGTTCCTCTTGACAGTCAGCAGCGGTGTAGTAACATCATCCACAGAAGCTACATACAAATCCTCCTCAACAGCATTCACTTCATGATGGGGCATGGGAGCGGTCACAACATTTGGCCTCTCGGGCGCCTCGAACTGTATCTCCTTAGCATCAATAAGGTCTTGAACCTTATTCCTTAGGGCCCAACAGTCATCTGTGTTATGCCCCGGGCTATCAGAGTGATAAGCGCAACGGGCGTTGGGGTTGTACTTCGGAGATGCTGTGTTTACCATCTTCGGAGCCTCTTTGACAGTTACCAGGCTAGTTGACAGCAGTTGCGGCAGGATCTGAGAGAGAGTCATGCTGAGCCGAGTATACTGCCGTTTGGGCCTCTCAGCCCTGGGTTGGTTGTACTGTTGTGGAGCAGCAGGCTTAGAAATAACCACCGCGTTGACAGCTTGGCAGCGTTCAGGTTTGTCTTGCCTTCTTGGACCATACACAACACTTGCCTCTTTCTTGAAGGGCTTCTTTTCAGCATTGGAGGAGGTACCCTTCTATATCTTTCCCGATTTTATACCAGCCTCGATCCTCTCCCCAGTCAGGATCAGATCAGTAAACCCAGCAGAGGAATTACCAATGAGATGATTGAAAAATGGACCAGATAGGGTCCCCAGGAACATATCCACCAGCTCCCGGTCCGTCAATGGTGGCTGCACCCTGCCAGCCAGATCTCTCCATTTTTATGCGTACTCCTTAAAACCTTCACCCGATCCTAGCGACATACCCTGGAGTTGGGTACGCGTAGGAGCGAGGTCGGAATTATATTGATACTGCTTGTAAAAAGCAGTGGCCAGATCCTCCCAGTTACGAATGTTGGTTCCATCCAGCTGATAGAACCATTCGAGGTGAGTCCCTGAAAGACTCTCCTGGAAGAAGTGTGTTGTACCCCAAAATTTTCCCTCCCATTTCCTCAACATTTTCTCATCACCAGACCTTTGAAGATCAAGATCCAATTAGGGTTTCCTCTGCTCAAGATTTCTCCTTGCATTGGTGGACCCAAATTAGGGTTTGTGTTTGCACAAAGATGTTTTGACCTAAAATGCCTAAGATGACTTTCATACTTCATATTGGACTCCCAAGTTTATCCATACCAAGTTTCAAGTCTTGATTCCAAGTTTTGCCCAGTCAATTGGACAGATGACTTAGAAATCAGCTGTATTGGGGAAAAAGTCAACTGTGGCCAATTGACAGTCAAATCTCATGAAAATTGACCCACATCAACATTATGAACTCATATGGACCATTTGATCAAGTTTGGATCACAATTCCACAAGAAATTTGATCAGATCATCAAAAGGGCAAAATGGTCATTTTTAGGGTTTTGACTGCACAAAGGCAATTTTTGACTGTTTGACCTAGCCAATGGCAAACCAAGCTCACATATGGACTCAAGGACCCCATGGAATTGTCTTGACATGCTCAACAAACTCAAAAGATCCCAAGTACACAAGATTGACAGTTGAATTTCCCAGTCAATTGATCAATTTTGACTGTACACTGAAAAGTCAAGCTTTGACTTTTTGGTCAAAATCAAGAGTCAAGATTCATTTTTCATCAAAACATGCCAAATCATGAAACTTGTTCACCAAGAAACCAAGAAATGCAAATTAGGGTTTAAGATGGAATTTTTCATAACTTAGAATTTTTCTAAGTTATGGAAAACCCTAATTTTTCCCCAACTTTGCCCACTTTTTCACCATGATTCATTTGGATTCAAACAAAAGTCAAAACATGAAAGTTGTAGCTTGTTGCATAATCTACAACTTTGATTCACAAAGTTTTCTCATCTGAAGCTTGTATCTCAAGTTACAAATTTTTGAATAAGGGCACTAAACCATTCTTAACTTAGTGAATTTTTGACAAGTTTTTCTACCCCACTTCAAGGCCATTTTCCATACACTTCCACTTGGAATTTCAAATTGCACTTCAAAGATGGATTGTAGTACACATTCCAAGCTTTCAAAAATGTCCAAGAACTCATCAAACAACCTCATGGTTAGGGAGAATCGAATTTCACAATATAGCAAAAACTCACTTTTGAATTGGCCATTTTTCATGTTCATAAGTTATGCAAACTTCTCAAAACCAGCATGCCCTTGATTACAGGTCCTTAAACCAAGTTACACTCAATAATTTAATGCTTGTTCATTGTGTCAAAGTGTTATTCTATGAGTTCAAGTATTATATACAAGTTTAATCCATTTTTAGATAAAGCAAAATAGCCATTTTTGAAAAGTCATGCTTTATGTCAATTGGTAAATCAAGCAAGTACAAACCAAATCTCTTTAGCACAAGATTATGAACAAATCACTCTGATCAAGAGAAGCTTTGCAGCAGGATTAGGGGTCCTCTACTGACCTAGAAACACAACTTGCCATTTCTTGCTTAAGTTAGAAGAAACATTGCATAACTCATACCAACTTCCATATCAGCAAAAGAACACAAGAAAAAAGTTATCAAACACATTTCACACAACACAATCAAGCTATTACACGAGCCCTTATCCTTCAAAACACTCTCCATCTCAGAATCACTCTCAAACTGCAAAAATAGGGCAGGCCCTGCAGTTTGAGTGCTATCTCTCATTTCTCTTGAGCTCTCTTGCCCAAATCAGTTCACATACCTTCCATACCATCTATGCAAGATAACCAAAAGCAAAGGCACGACCTGTAATCACTCTAACCACTTCCACCATTTTCACATTTATGACTTGCAGGTGAAGTTCTCTAGCTCGATTCAGAAGCTTTCAAGACAAAGTAAACATTGGAATAGCATCCCTGGACCTCAAGGAAGCTTTTCCAATCATCACCTTGCACTGAAAGTTCCTACATTGCAAGATAGAACTTCAGCTGAACAGGTATCTTGGTGAACTCATATCTCTCTTATTATGCATCATTAGCTTTAAGTTTGTGAATAAACAAGGTTCTACTCATGCCACTGAACATGTACATGTTTTTACTTTTCATTTCTTTTGCTTGAGTTGTGAGAATTTAGAGTTTGAAAATGGCAGAAAAACTAGGTTAGGATTTGGGGGAGGAGAAATTCTCCCTCATCTTAGAGAGTTAGATCAAGTTATGCATATGGTTAGAATCGTCTCTTCATGCTGAACATTTTTTATGTTATGGGTTTTTTTTAAAAAGCCAGGAATCAGGAGTTAAGGATTGATGAAGGAAGGCGCACATTTTTGAATTGTTTGGTCTGAAGGTTGAAGACAACCATTTTCTGGGCTGGGCCTGTTTTGTTATTCCTTTTTGCACCATACATTTACTTTTGCACCCCCTGAGCCCATTTGCTTCATTTTTAATATTTTTTGACTTTTTCTTTTTTTAACCGATTCATTTATTTTTTCTCAGCATATTAAAAATATAAAAATATTTTTCCCATCATTTTTTGAATTTATTAAGTATTTATTTGATTGTTTTATACATAAATAAGTAAATATACATATATACTTTTTGTTTAAAATATTAAGATAATACAAATATATTTTTTATACACTTTTATTTTGTTTTTACTTCCTGAAAATATTTTGTATAAAAAATACCCTTTTTATTTTTATATTAAATATTATTATTTTTTTATATATAATACATATTTAGAACTTAATACATAAATATATATATTTATTAATATACTTAGAATAAAATACTAAAAATATACATATTTTATTTTATTAATATTAAACACTAAAAAAAATCATTTTTACAAATATATCCCTTTTCTTATTTTATTTTTGTATAAATAATAAATATTGCATATATTAATAAATAATACCTTTGAATTAGGGTTTTTGCCCTAAATTCAAAAATACTCCAAAAATATTTTTTTTTTATTATTATTTTCTTTTTATTTTACATCAATAATCCTTTTTTTTCATACATATAAAAAACTATTTTTTGCATTCTTGCATATTTGTTCTATTTTTATTTTATTTATGCAATTAAATTACCTTGCAAATATTCAATATTGATGTAATAGCTTAGATTCAATTTCCTGTCTAAATACCTCCCCATTTGAAACATTGTACCCCCTCCCTATATTATTGTATTGTAATAGCGTAGGAATTTAAATTTTGCACTTTATCGCTTTCTAAAATACAATGCTAGAATTAGGGTTTATATGCGAATAAAAAATGAACAAAATAGTTGGACCTAATATAAGACAAACAAGCATGAAAATGAACACACAAATCACACTTGCACCCCCTAGGGTATTCCACTTGTTGCCTTTCAAAAATGGGCCATATTGCATGTTAGGTCTCTTTGGGCAAAACAAACAAATTGAATGATCATAGTCCCTCGATAACACTTTTCAAAACAAACAAAAACAAATGATCAAGTCCCTTAAAGGAAATGCCCAAAGATACTTAACACCGTTGCAATTATGGTCTAAACGATGACCCACACCCGTCCCTTTCACATCCTAACATGAGATTGTCCACCAAATACAATGGTGGAACAAACTTATTAAAAGGGTTAAAACATAGTAATAAACTTTGAGAAATTTAGGAGTAGATAACCTCTTAGTTACTTGAATCAAACTTGCAAAAATAAAACACTTGCCTATTTTCTAAACCGCACATCACTACACTTTCAAAACAACTTTCAAAAACAAATGAAAACCTTTTCAAAAGACATACATCTTTGTATACATCCCCACATGGATCATTACAAAGGTTGCCACCACATTGGCTTCTTTTCAAAACATTTTCAAACCCACACACATAAGCACCATTTAAAATAATTGAAAACAAAAGGCAAGTGATCTAAGCAAGTAACTAAGAGCCCATGGATAACCATGGATAGAAAGGGTGCTAATACCTTCCCTTTCTATAATCTACTCCCCGAACCCAAGAAAACATCTCAAAAGGTTTTTGCTGTGCTTTTTAACCTTTCCTTAGGATAAAATAAAAAGTCGGTGGCGACTCTTGCTCAACCGAAACATTTGCGAAAACAAACGCAAAACCATATTCAGTTCTCCCACCGTATCACAAAGTGGATCCATAAGTTCTTGTCTGCTGTGTAAGGCTGGATCTTCCTTACATAAGAACAGAGGTGCATCTTGGGACAGAAAGCCCCGTCATACTTCACAAAGGCAGGCGCCTTGAACTTGTGTGGAATTACCACCCCAGAAGATAACCCCAAGTCTCCGAAATCCAGTCCAGGCACACGCTGAATCTCCATAGCATTTAATTTGTCCTCCAGTTGTTTGTACCGGTCCTCAGCAGGAGGGTACTGTTCGTCATTGAAGTCTGTCTCAGTGTCAGAAACCACAGGACTAGGGACCTCCCTCCCTTGGTGACCGCCTTCTCCCACAAATGGAGTAGTCCTCTCAGCTTCATTTTGCAGCGTATTCCCGAGTCTGCGCCCAGTGTTGAATAGCACAATCATCTTCTTCTTCTTATTCTTCTTCAGGAGCATAGCCTTCAGCTCTTGTTGACCTTGAGCCAAACCCATGATCAGCTCCTGAAATTGTGAGTTCTGCGCCTGAAGGGCCTTGATAGACAGCTCGGTAGATGATTCAGGGTTCATGATGCTGAAATAAACAGCGAAGAACAGTAAGCAACCTGAAAAGAAGAGTACCTGCTATGCACATGATGAATGATATGTGTTTATGCAATGCATTCAAGGGTTCAAAAATTCAAATTTGTTGTAGACAAAAAGGAACACACGTTATCATTAAGGGAATAATTGTTTGGTACATCAAAGCCTCATGGGCAAAATATTACAAAAGCAAATCAATCCCAGAAGACACTACGCATCCTCTTTGGAGCAATGTAGGTGTTGAGATTCTTCTCCTCGTGCAGTAGGCGGGTGAGCTCCAAGACCTTCTTTTCACTGGCATGTAGACTGGTCTCAAGAGAATTCCGTTCTTCCTTAAGCTGGACCCAGCTCTTCTGCATTTCTTCCCATGATGTGGGCATGTCAGGGTGTTGAATGGCGTAGGACACTTCTCCTTCTAAGACTGGCTCTTTGATCACAGGGAGAACATGAGGATATGACATCACTAACTTCTGGGAGCGGACTCGTACTCACTTGAGATAAGGTTCCAATGGGATGGAATTCCTGTGCCCCAGGGTCTTGCTGTCTATCCTACTTGGCATCCTCCAAGCTCTGATAAATCTCTGGCGAAGTCCTTGTGCATCATTGTCGAAGTCAAAAACTATGTCAGGAATTAACATGTCATGAGGGTCGTCCCTCCGAGCATAACCAAACTGTCTCCAAGCCAGGCACGGGTTATAAGTAATACCTCCTCTGATTCCAAGTAAAGGAACATTAGGGTACTCCCCGCAACGATCAATGATAGTGACGTCCTCTCTGGACCGAGAACACCAATGTATATCAGCATGTGTAAGGGTCATCAATCGCTGTGACCACCTCAAACCCCGCTCGTTCTTCAAAACTGATTGTGGAAGGTGCGAAATAAACCACCTTCCCAGGAGAGGAGTGCAGCACATAAGAACACCTCTTTTTCTCATGGTTCGAGTGTAACATGAGTGAAGGATGTCCCCAAGCAACGTAGGTATAGGATTTCTGGACATGAAGATCTGGACAGCACTGATATCTATAAGCTGATCTGGGTTAGGGAACAACACCAAACCATAGACAAGGAGGGCCACAACTTCTTCAAAAGCTTGTAGGTCAAGGGAGTTCCAACATTCCCGAGCCTTTTCAAACAGAAACCTGGCTAAGAACCCTTTGATACCACTTCTAGCTTCCCAATGTCCCTTGAGGTCAGATGGTTGTAGGTGTAAGGCCTTAGCAATCTCTTCAAGTTTGGGTTCTTTTTCCGTACTGTTGTAGGGTAGCTGATCAAGGATAGGGATCTTCAGAAGTCGGGAGAACTCTTCTAATGTAGGCACCAGTTGATAATCCAGGAAAGTGAAACAGTGATGCAGAGGGTCAAAGAACTGGAACAGGACCTTTATCATATCTTCCTCCATGTTGGTGTTGACCAAGCTGATGAGTCTTCCATGCCTCTCACTGAATGAAGAGCTCTCGGGAATCCTGGATATAAGCTCCTTAAGCTGAGGAGGGATTCTTACAAGGCTGATCTGAATTGTCTTTCTGCGAACAGTTTCCATGTCCTACAAAACAAGAACAACGATGAAGGTTTGAACCCCTGAAATGGTTAGCCAATGCATATGATGCTGTATGATGTCATGATGCTATGATTAAACACACCACAAATATTTACAAAGGCAAACATGATAAGGCACACAAGTCACACCACAACCCTTGGAGTTTAGGCCAGCATGGGGTCTGGGCATTACCCTCTTGAAGTTGGTGGGCTCAACCTGTCCTATTAGAAGTAACCGGGTTCTAAGGGTCCCAATATCACTGGATTGATTTCATTGTTCATCGTTTCGATTTAACCACTGAACTGGTGACCGAAATATCCCAGGAAAGCAACCCTCAAATGAGTGTAGTATCGAGTATCAACCAACCTCGGACTGCACCAAAGTCAGTTATCTCACTACCCTAAAGAGGCCAAGATGGTTCAATTAAAGTTCCTAAGGTCAGTTGATGCTTCACGACACCACATGAAGGCCCCGTACTCTCCTTGACTGAACTCAAGGGTTACCGGTACACACCAAAGTGCCACATCAACATAGCAGACTATTTCAACCATGTCGGTATACCCCGCACAGTTCCCTCACAACCTTGTTTCTACTTTCTAAGAAGGTATCCCCAGATCCCGGTTAGGATCTATAGAACTCCCAAGACAGTCCCATAATTTAAAGCAAACAAGTCAAAGCAATTGAAAACACAGTGATCTTAGTCCTAAGGTACACCTCACTTTTATAGTATGTCCCAAGCAGAGTCGCCAGTTCTGTGATCGGTAGATCTGGAACTGACTGTTTAACGCTGGTTCGCAAAATGTCGCGGAAGCAAGAGTCGCCATCGTCTTTTATTTTCTCCAATATGGAAAGGACAAAAGCACGGGAAAATTCCTTATCGAGATTAGTTCTCGGTTCGGGAGGTAGATTTATAGAAAGGGAAGGTGTTAGCACCCTTTCTATCCATGGTTATCCATGGGCTCTTAGATACTTGCTCATTTGTGTTTTCAAAATGTTTGTTTGCTTTTCAAAGTGTGAGTGAGTTTGAAAAAGTTTCGTTTAAAATTTCAGTTCGACTCTTGTATCAGTCCTCAAGAGTGTTTGAAAAGTTGTTTTGAAAGCTTTTTGCAAAGTGTCGGTGTGAAAAGAAGTTTTTGATTCGTTTTGAATTAGAGCAAGTATCTACGAGTCATCTACCTACCCTAATGAATTAGTCTGTGTTAATGTCCTTAAGGTAGTGCCATCCCACCATTGAGAGGTAGGTAGCACCACCGTTGGAGGTGTTCGGGTCAATTCGAGGGTTAGGGACGGTGTGGTCACCGAGCAATAGTAAGACACCTTAGAAGCTACCCTTATGCCATTGATCTTTTTATTCCGAGGCAACCGTTTCGAGGCAACTATTCCGAGGCAACTATTCCGAGGCAACTTGTTCCGAGGCAACCGTTTCGAGGCAACTAGATCAATGGAACATAAGGATTCACTAAGACGTCCTATACTTGACGACCACGTTTCGAGGGGCAAGGCAACAGTGTGATCACTAGATCAATAGTAGGACACCTTAGAAGCTACCCTTATGCCATGTTCATGGACATAAGGACTTACTAAAACGTCCTATACTCGACGACCACATTTCGAGGGGGCAAGGCAACAGTGAGGCGTACCCTAAGAGTGGTGTGTGAATTGTGTGTCATTTTCAGATAATATTTGTCTTGTCATGCATTTAGTGATTTACGCTTTGATTTTTATTTGGGCATACATTCTTTCATGTGATTAACAGTTTAAAGGGTGCGGAAATTAAAATGCGGAAAAATAAAGGTCCTACGCTATTACAAGGCGCGGGTCTACATCGCCAAATTAACAAAGACCCGATTTTGAATAAAGAGTGCGGAAAGTAAATGTCCTAATTATCTATTACAAGGCTTTGGGGCAAATACATTAATGTTAAAAATGAAAAATAAAGACAAACGCGCGAAAGGCAATTGGAATCGAAAGTGCGAGGGCGTTGGACCCTTTAAAGAAATTGAATTGAAGTTAAAAATTAACTAATGATTAAATAAGGAAAAGAACTTATTTTTTGATGTTTTTATATTTAATGGAAATAAAGAAAATTAATTGAAATTAGAAATCCTAATTCTACACTATTTTTAATTTGCTAAAAAAAGAAAAATATTTAAGTTTAAATCTAATTTACATTAATTATTTAATTACAAGTTTATTTACAAAAATAATTAATAATTAATAATGATAAGAATAAAAAGGAAAAAGAATAAAAAATCTAAAACCCTAATTTCTATATTTTTTAGTTATTAAGAAAATATTAAAATTGAAAACCTAAATTAAACTAATTGATTTATTAAGATTTATTTACAAAACTATTAATGAAAAAATTAAATAAAACATATTTTTTATTTTCTTGATTTCTGATTTTTTTGGATTTTTATATTAAATTTGGTGAATTAAATAAAAGAAAAGAAAAAAACAATTAAAATAAAAAGAAGAAAAAGAAAAATGAAAAAAAGAAAATGGTAATGCAAACCATGGGGGTGTTGGCCCTTTTTGGAGGTGTATTGTAAGCAAATTTGCCCACTGCAAGCTAGGCCTTTTGTTGACTTTTTGAATCACATGCTTGTGGTTGACTGAGCGTGCATGATGGTATGCTTTTGTGACCATTGGATTGATCAATCAGATTACGTGGCCAATGAGTACTTGAGGATGTATGATGAGCCCTGGGGACTTATACTACATGGAAGTATATGAAACAAAACAATAGAAATTATTTGAGGGGACCTGGGATTCGAACCCAGGTCCCAGTGTTTACCAAGCCATCTGCCTACCAGTTGAGCTATCAGCGCGTTTTGGATATAAAATGGAAAATAAATAATACAACGTAAAACAAGAATTAATGGTACACAAACAAAAAACGCGCCAGAATTATGAACCATCCAATGACAACCAGCCACGCTAGCCTTCGTCTCCATTTGTCCCTGTAACAAAATGAGATAGCGGGGGTTTTAAACCCCCCTAAAACACCATCTGCAAAAAATAGTGAACATCATATAGTGAAAAAGAAAAAGGGCGCGATGGTTAATTTCTATTCATTGGAAGGTCCTGATTTCAATGGTAGTGGTCTCATGGTCCAATTTTTCCAGATGAAAGAAACCCCAAAATTGGAGCTCTGAAACCCTAAGCAGCTTTCATGGTAGATTCCTGTACAGGCGCCTATAACTCAATTGGATGGTACCAATAGCTTCAGAGAGTCCTCATTAGTGCAAATCAAACAATAAAAATCATTAAAAATGCATGAATCATGTTATGTATTTCTGGAAAAAATGTCAAACCGTATGGCTTCGTGTGAATAATTCTTTGCGTGTTTGGGCTTGATTTTGATTGCTAGAGCTTCCTTGGAATGTCAGCAATGTGTTTGGATGGGAATGGGGACTTGAAACGTGCTATAAGGAGGTTTTCAGATTTCAAGTTTATGTGATAATTTTGCAATTTTGTATGGCCGTTTTTGGAGCTCTTAGGTCATGTTCTTGCTTGTGATCACTTGTATACATGTTATGTAATATGTTTTGATAAGAATTATGGTCAATAATGCCTTGCATTCATGCTTAAGATTTTGACATAAACTCCATTAACAAACTTTCCATTTTTGAGCCAAATTTGAATACTTTCTAGCTTTAGCCCTTTGCACGAATTTGGGATGTGCATAATGGTGGTTCAAAGCTAATCAAATCCAGATATGTCCCTTAATTAACCTTTTTGATTTTTATTTGATTTTAAAGGATTTAAAATGAATTAAATCCAATAAAATCAAATAAAAATGAAAAAATTAATTTTAAATTTTGAAATAAAATGTGGGACACGTGGGAAGCATGCCAGGCTGATTCAAGTGGAAAAAGTGGGCCCCTTTTGTCAAAAATGAAATTTCAAGGATAAATGATTTTGGCCATTTCACAAAAATTTCCCAACTTCTCCAATGCATAGCTTGCTCAATTTTGAAGTTATAAACATGTTCTTGGACATTTTGGAAAGGTCTTGAAGTCCTATAACCAATGTCTTTGGTACCATGTCATTTTGATTTACCAATCTCAAGTTATGGTCTTTGACTTAAAGTCCCTTTTTGTTGACTTTTGAAAATGACCTATAATGTTGAAATTGATAACTTTTTGTAAGAGCATTTCTTGGACTTGGAATGTGAAGATGAGTTGTAGGAAATGTACTCCCCTTCAAGATGAGCATTGGATGGGATTTTTCTGATGAACCATGAAAAAGTTATGCCTTGGTCAAGTTATAGTTGACTTTTCAGTTGTCCAAAAATAGAAACTTTTGACACCTTGATGATTTTTGAGCCATTCTTGTGAAATCATGGTCAAGACTTGACCAAATGATGATTGTGGCTTCAAAATAGGATGTTGACCAAAATTTTTTACTTTTGACTGCCAAATGACCATTTTTCCCCTACAGTTGACTGTTGAGCAATTAGGGTTTTTGACTGTGCAACTTGACCTTGTGAGCCTTGAAACTTGACATGTAGGTGCTTGACAATGTTTATGAGCATATGGGACTTGATTGAGCCCTTGAAAACCTCAACTTCCTTGCAAGAACCAAAACCCTAGTTTGATTGGCTTTAGGAGAGTGGTTGACTGTGTAGCCTTTGAGTAGACTTGAGCCATTTGCTTGTCATAACTTTGAAGATTATGGGAGGGCAAATTTTGGGGTACAACATTGTCCGACTCTAAAGAACCTGGACCGGATGAAGGACCTGAGGAAGGATCCCGGTGGTCTATGTACTTTGATGGAGCTTTAAACACTTTGGGTAATGGCATTGGCGCCGTGATCATATCTCCTAAAGGCTCTCATACTCCGTTCATCGCCTGACTATGTTTCAACTGCACCAACAATATGGCGGAGTATGAAGCGTGCATCATGGGTCTTCGAGCAGCAATTGACCTAAGGATTAAGTTCTTGAGTGTGTTCGAAGATTCCGCTCTCATGATCAGTCAGATCAAAGGCGAGTGGGATACGAAACACCCTAATCTTATTCCTTACAAGGAGTATGCATTGACGTTGCTTCCACACTCCGAGGAGATAACCTTTGAACACTTCCCTAGAGAGGAGAATCAGTTGGAGGACGCGCTGGCTACGATGTCTTCTATGTTCAAAGTCAATTGGGACAACGAGGCTCCCCGGATTACCATTGAAAGGTTGGACGAACCTGCACATTGCTGTGACATTGAAACTGAAGTAGCAGATAAACCTTGGTTTCATGAGGTGAAGAGGTATCTTGAGGCTCAGGAATACCCCGAGGGTGCATCTGTTAATGATAAGAAGTTTCTGAGGAGGTTCGCGGCGAAGTTCTTCATCAGTAATGGTATCCTTTACAAGCGCAACCATGATTCAACCTTACTGTGATGTGTGGATAAGAACGAGGCAGAAAGGATCATGGCAGAGTTACATGAGGGTACTTTCAGAACTCATTCCATTGGACACACCATGGCAAAGAAAATCCTTCGGGAAGGATACTATTGGTCCACCATTGAAGCCGACTGTTATCAGCATTCTCGGACCTGTCACAAATGCCAAGTCTATGCTGATAAAGTGCACATACCTCCAGTTCCTCTAAACGTCTTGACAACTCCATGGCCTTTTGCAATGTGGGGCATCGTTTCATCTTGGTAGCAATTGATTACTTTACGAAGTGGGTTGAAGCAGCTTCCTTTGCTACTGTAACCAAGAACGTCGTGGCACGATTCATTCGGCACAATCTGATTTGTCGATATAGTGTACCCGAAAGGATCATTACAGATAATGGTACAAATCTCAACAATAAGATGATCACTGAGCTCTGCAAACAGTTCAAGATACAACATTATAACTCTTCTCCCTACTGGCCGAAGATGAATGGGGGCTGTTGAAGCGGCTAATAAGAACATTAAGAAGATTGTGCAGAAGATGACGGTGACATACAAAGACTGGCACAAGATGTTACCATTTGCTCTTCATGGATACCGCACCTCAGTGCGGACGTCAACAGGGGCAACACCCTATTCCTTGGTATATGGCATGGAGGAAGTCTTGCCCATTGAAGTTCAGATACCCTCTCTTCGGATTATGAAGGATGCAGGTTTAAGCGAAGATGACTGGATTCAGACCCGACTTGATCAACTGAACTTAATTGATGAAAAGAGACTTACTGCTATTTGTCATGGTCAGACGTATCAAAAACGGATGATCAAGGCATTTAACAAGAAAGTTAGACGACAAGAGTATCAAGTTGGGGATCCGGTGATCAAGCGCATCATCCTACCTCAAGGTGATCCCAGGGGCAAATGGACCCCTACTTACAAAGGGCCATTTGTGGTTAAGAACATTTTCTCAGGAGGAGCTATGATTCTAACCACCATGGATGGTGACGACCTTCCTCACCCCGTCAATGCAGACATAGTGAAAAAATACTATGCATAACCAAAGACCTACTAGGTCGACTGGCCTAGGCAAAAATAAGGGCTTCCCGGCGAACCAAAAGGGTTCGGGCAAAAATAAGGGATGAAATGAAAAAAATTTGTACACCCGGCAAGTCGAAAACCTGAAAAGGTGGCTTGGGCAAAAAAGGGTATCCCGGTGGACTGAAAACCCGAAAGGGCGGTCTAGGCAAAAATTAGGGATCAAAGCGTAACACTATGTCTCATTGGATCACCTTGCAACCAGACTTCGGTATAAACTATCAAGCTTGGACGGCACTAATCAATCTGATCTACCTTCAACCAAGTAGAAAAGTGATGAGATGCTCGAGGACATAAAGGCAATAGTAGAGTTGGAACCCAGTGGGATTATTCACATAGCTGTTATGTTTAGTTTTTCACAAATTATGTAAATTCTATTATTCGACGGTATTCTCTTACTAGGATGTCAGCCTCTTGTACAAAAACGCCTATTTACAGGCCAAACTTCAAAATCAATACAATTCATTTTCAGAGAAATTTCAAACTGTTTTTCCTTTATCTGTTTTGTTTTGCAAAGAAAGTCCAATGTTCATTTTTGATATATGCATTTGACATTAATTGTTGCTCATGAATATTTACATGCAAAACAAAAGACAGTTACTTGTAATATCAGAAACAGGGGCAATAAGAATTGTCCAAGCTTTACAGTTTCTCTATCCACCAGGTACAAAGGTAGATTCAGCTGAAGAATATGGTCAAGGTACATTCACTCCCCGCAGAGTAAGAAAAGACAGTAATGATAACTCTCCCCAGCTGAGACTCGCAACTGTGAATGAATCGGTAATATTCTCCCCAAGCAGAGTTTATCTACCATCAACACTAAAAAGTCTTAATATTCCCCAGCGGAGTATAAGAACATTCCCCGATAGAGTACAAAATATCCCCAGTGGAGTTTGAAATTTTTCCCAGCACAGTCTGAAAAAAGCTTCCCCAACGGAGTTTGGAGAATCATCCCCAGTAGACTCTGGAAGTTTTTCCCCAACAAAGTATAAAAATATAAATATCCCCAGCGGAGTTCAAAGGATCATCCCCAGTAGACTTTGGAAGGTTATCCCCAGTGAAGTCGCAACTGAAAAATCATCCCCAGTGGGGTTCTTTCCTTTCACAAACAGAAACTCAAATCCACAACAGGATTCAGTATCACCAGCAACGGTAATTCATCCCCAGCGGAATTTATCAGTGGAATCCTCAGTAGAGTATCTCTTCCCCATAGAGTAATCTCCTCATCAGCTTATTCCCCAACGGAGCTATCCTCTCCTGCATGTTTATTCTCACAGTCATCTTCATTCGCTATCCCCAGCGGAAACGAAGAATTTAACTCTTTTTCTTCAGCAGCTATCCGGGATTTATTTTCCCCAGCTAAAAACATTACATTTTCATACATCATGACACATGCATATACGCATCATACAACACAATCTCATTTATTTTGAGAACATCATTGCCTGATACATATCATGCATTACATACAACTGACCTTTACCTTTCAGGAAGGATGCGGTTAAATTCTCATAAAATTCAAAGCTTTGAAGCTTTTACCCAAGTCGAATTACTGACAAGTTCTTAAATCTCAACAGAGTTTTTCTCAGTTGAATTACAGACAAGGTCCTAAATCTCGACAAAGTTCCTCCGTCGAATTAAAGACAGGTTCCTAAATCTCAGCAGAGTTTTCTCAGTTGAATTACGGGCGAGTTCTTAAATCTCGATGAAGATGTTTCCCTCCAGTCGAATTACTGACAAGTTCTTAAATCTCAGCAGAGATGTTTCTCTTAGTTGAATTACAGACAAGGTCCTAAATCTCGACAAAGTATTCCTCCGTTGAATTACAGACGAGTTCCTAAATCTCAGCAGAGAAGTTTTCTCAGTTGAATTACGGGTGATTTCTTAAATCTCGACGAAGATGTTTCCCCTCCAGTTGAATTACTGACAAGTTCTTAAATCTCAACAGAGTTTTTCTCAGTTGAATTACAGACAAGGTCCTAAATCTCGACAAAGTTCCTCCTTTGAAGTACAGACAAGTTCCTAAATCTCAGCAGAGAAGTTTTCTCAGTTGAATTACGGGCGAGTTCTTAAATCTCAATGAAGATGTTTCCCTCCAGTCGAATTACTGACAGGTTCTTAAATCTCAACAGAGTTTTTCTCAGTTGAATTACAGACAAGGTCCTAATTCTCGACAAAGTATTCCTCCGTTGAATTACAGACGAGTTCCTAAATCTCAGCAGAGAAGTTTTCTCAGTTGAATTACGGGTGAGTTCTTAAATCTCGACGGAGATGTTTCCCCTCCAGTTGAATTACTGAAAAGTTCTTAAATCTCAACAGAGTTTTTCTCAGTTGAATTACAGACAAGGTCCTAAATCTCGACAAAGTTCCTCCGTTGAAGTACATACAAGTTCCTAAATCTCAGCAGATAAGTTTTCTCAGTTGAATTACGGGAGAGTTCTTAAATCTCGATGAAGATGTTTCCCCAAGTCGAATTACTAACACGTTCTTAAATCTCAACAGAGTTTTTCTCAGTTGAATTACAGACAAGGTCTTAAATCTCGACAAAGTTCCTCTGTTGAATTACAGACGAGTTCCTAAATCTCAGCAGAGAAGTTTTCTCAGTAGAATTACGGGAGAGTTCTTAAATATCGATGAAGATGTTTCCCCCAGTTGAATTACGGACAAGTTCTTAAATCTCAACAGAGATGTTTTCTCAGTTGAAGTACAGGCAAGTTCCTAAATCTCAACAAAGATCAGACTTCCCCAGCGAAATCTTCCACCACAACAGGTATACAAGCTCTCGCTAAGGAATATCTTATGCAATTGACACCCCTTCAGATGGCATCTTTAAGCCCATCCCCCCGCCAGCAATCTCCAAATGGCATCTGTAAGCCCATTCCCGACATCACAAGGCCGATACCACTTCATGCGAGTGCAAATTTCTGGGCACTCTAGTGTTCAATCATCTTCCACCTTCGGATCACGAAAGGAATGAAAGACAATCTACATCCTCAGGTTTAAGAAGATTTAATAGGGGCAAATGTTGTACCCCAAAATTTTCCCTCCCATATTTCTCAAAACATTGCAAGAAAAATCTCCAAGTTGCTCAAGAGTTGGTCAGACAAGCTCTCTTCTAAGGCAGTCTACCCCAAATTAGGGTTTTGTGTTGCATCAAGATATTTGAGTCCAAGTGTCCCAAAATGCTCACACATGTCCTAATATGTTCTCAAGGTCATCCATGTCAAGTTTCAAGCCTTGCAGAGGAAGTTTGTTCAGTCAATTGCTCAAAGGTCCAAAAATCGACTGTGTTAGGGCAAAAGTCAACTGTGACCTACAAACAGTCAAACTTCAAGATTTTTGGTCAACATTATAATTTTGAAGTATATTTAATCATTTGATCAAGGGTTGATCATGATTCATCAAGGATTGCTCAAAATTCATCAAGACTCAAAAGTTGCTAAATTAGGGTTTGGTAGGAAAAGTCAACTCAACTTTGAACAAGCATAAATTTCTCATACTTTATGCGAAATGACCCATCCAAAGCTCATTTTTAATAGTATGCAATTACCCACAATCCATCTTCATACCCCAAGTTCAAAAAATGCATTCACAAGAAGTTATGAATTTGGACATTATAGGTCATTTTGAGAATTCAACAAAAACACCTTTTTTGTCAAAGCTTCTAACTTGAGCATGGAATATCAAAATGAAATGATACCAACATGGTTGATTATAGTACATCTAAAGCTTTCTAAAAAGTCCAAGTACACCTCCAAAAGTTCAAAATTGAAGAAGTTATGCATTGTTGACGTTGGGCTTTTTTGCAAAATTGCCAAAAGTCAACTATCTCCAAAACTTCAAATTTTGCCAAATGGGCCCATTCTTTTTCACTTGTTTTGAGTTTGCATTATTTCCCACGTGCTCTAGCTTTGGCCATGTGTCCATATATTATTTTAATATTTAATTTGATTTTTATTTGAATTAATTCATTTTAAATCAAATAAAATCACATAAAATCAAAAACATTGAAAATTAAAGATCTTGTGATCATTTCAGGTTTCAATAGACAACTTGCATCCTTCCAAACTCGTATCAAGCCATGTGGGTACAAAAAGATGTGATTTGGATCAAATTTGGAAAGTTTTAATGGAAGAATCAAATCAAATTCAAGAGTATTGATAGAGCAAGATTTGGACAAAGAAAACAACCCTAATGTATTGTACAATACATAAGGAAGCGAAAGGCACAAGAATCAGGGTTAGAGAGCAATTGTGGAGGCAGAACGGAAGTTGCAAAAATCACAAAAAATTTTGTGATTGAAATCAAGGTTAGAGGTCGTTTCAGGGCTTGGCAAGTATCCCAATCGCTTCCTGGCAACCCTCACAAGCTAAACTAATCAAGACAATGCGTTTTCAGCCCTTCCCAAGCTCTGTAAGTCATCCACGGATTCACCATGTTCTTGAAATCGAAACTCTTTATTCTTGCATCCATTGTAAAAAATAATGGCATATTCTGATTCACCATATCATTTGCAAACTGTTTGTAATAACCAATTTTATTTATGTGCTCTGTATCGTGAACCACCATTACTAGGGTTTTGCGTTTGGTTTTAGGGATTTCCGTTTCAGGGAAAATTGGCCCCAATGATGGGCATGGTTGCAATCAGAAGGAGATGACGAGTTCAACCATGATCCTAGAAAACATTTTCATGGCCGGTAGAGGATTTTGAAACAAGCACGACTTGTAGTGACGGCCAACGTCTGTAGCTATAAGTGTTGTAGGGTTTTAGCCACGGTTGGAAGTCAGGGACGATGCGTGTCACGTTCCCATTGGACCATTCAAATGATTGCACGTTTTTTTTGTTTTCTGACCATTACATTTTGTTTTATTATATTATTATTTCTTTGTGTTATACTAACAATTAAAACAATATGGCATGGTGGTAAGCTTGGCATTGGATATCCCTTCAGGACCTGGGTTCGAATCCCAGGTCCCCCCCTTTCTCAATATTATTTGTTTTCAGATATTCCAGTGCACATGTCAGCCTAAGATCTACTATACTCCCTCACCAATCAGCGTGCCAGATGGCCAGGTGGCCAGATCTGGTGGTCAGCATCAAAGATCCACCAAAGAGCCAGGTCAACGTATATGCAGCAAATCAAGAAACTCAATTGGACCTTCAACTAATGGGCCAACAAATTTGATTTCAACACCTCCAGATTTCAGGCCCACTCTCTCTTTCTCATATATTTTATTTAATTGTTTATTTTATTTAAATTATGTTATTTTATTTAATTAATTTCTAACCAATAACAAATTTGTTTTTTTTTATCAAAAATCACAAAAAATATTTTTATCCAATAAAATTTCAGAATTTTTATTTATTTATTAATAAACACTAACTAATTAATTAGGTTTTTAATTATAGGAAACTTTAATTTATTTTTGTAAATAAATAAAATCAATTAGAAATCATTAGGTTTTAACTCTAACTTAATTATTTTTATTTTCTTTCTTAAAATATCAAAAACTCCAAAAATATGCCATTAATGATTTTTTTCGTTAATTAATTTATTTAACAATTAAATTAGTATTTAATTTAGGATTAATTTCTTTTCTTAAATAAAAACAATAAAAGAAAAAAACATTTTTTTAGAAGGGTCAAAACCCTAATTCGCATTCGATTTAATTTCCCGCGCGCTTTATTTATTTTTACCCATATTGATGTATCTGCTTCCGGTATGTAATAGATAATTAGGACCTTTTATTTATTTTACCGCTTTATTTTATTTTCAAAGGGTTTCTTTTGGCGATGTAAATACCCGACGCCTTGTAATTTAATTTCCGCATTTTAATTCTGCAAACTATACAACTGTTAGATGTTTGATAATAGGGTTTGCATGACAAGAATGAATGCTTAATCTTAAAATCAAATTAGATCACCCTTAACATGTGCAAAGATAAAAATAACTGAAAACAACACACTTGCACATGTGCACTCTTAGGGTACACCCCACTTGGTTTCCTTCGTACACGGTCATTGAGTATAGGTCGTTTTAAAGGTCGCCCTATTGTCTAAAAGATCATAGTTGCCTCGAAACGGTTGCCTCAGATATTGTTACCTCAAACAAATGATATAAGACATTAGGGTTACTGCTAAGGCGTCCTAACATTGCTTTAGTGACCGTATGTCCCTATTCGAATTGACCCTCAAACTCCAACGACAGTGCTACCTACTCACTAATAGTAGGATATCATTGTCTAAAGGAAATTAGCATAGAACGATTCCTTTTTCGAGTAGGTAGATAGTTCTTAGATACTTGCTCATCCAAAACAAAACTTTTTTTCACACTTACACTCCTTTTCGAACAAAGTTTTCAAAAACACTTCATTACACTCTTGAGGACAGAAGCAAGAGTTAAATCGAAGTTTCAAACAAAAACTTTTTTCAAACCCACAAGCACAAAGAAAACAATTTTGAAAACAATGAGCAAGTACCTAAGAGCCCATGGATAACCATGGATAGAAAGGGTGCTAATACCTTCCCTTTCTATAATCTACCCCCCGAACCCGAGAAATATATCAAAAAAGGAATTTTTCTGTGCTTTTTTCCTTTCCTTGTTGGATAAAATAAAAGTCGGTGGCGACTCTTGCTTACCGCGACATTTTGCAAAAACAAACGCAAAACGCAAACCAGCATTCCAAAAAACAGTCACTTCTTCCCACCGTATCACAGCATGTCTCTATTAAATTCAAAGGAACTACTCTGGCCCATGTCTTGGTGGATACAGGGTCCTCTGTAAATTTCTTACCCAAAGGTGCCTTAGATCGGCTAGATTGCGATGGTTTGGTGTTGAAGCCAATTGAAATAGTTGTAAGGGGTTTTGATGGATCCAAGAGCATGGTACTTGGATAAGTTGATCTCCCTATTAAAGTTGGTTCACAAGTTTTCAATTCTACTTTTTATGTAATGGATATACATCCTGCCTACTCTTGTTTACTTGGACGCCCCTAGATACACGGGGCAGGAGTAGTGACGTCCACCCTCCACCAGAAATTGAAGTATCCAGTCAAGGGAAAGATTGATACTGTTTATGGTGAAGAAGAATTTATGGTTAGTCACCTGAATTCATTCAAGCATGTGGAAATGGATGGTGAGTTTATAGAAACTCCATGTCAAGCCTTCGAAGTAGTCTCTCCCATTGTCGATGTCGCCAAAGTTTCTTCTGACGTTCCAAAAGCTACTCAAGATGTGCCAAGGATGGCTTTCCTCAAAGACGCTCGTGCCATGATTTAAGATGGAAGTAGTACAAATTGGGGACAACTCCCTGACATTCCTTTCAAAGCAGATAAGTTTGGGTTGGGTTTCACTGCCAAAGCTCAAAAGGAGGTCAGACGTGCTCGCATAGGAAAACCACATCTTCGCATTGGTAATCATCAAGTGAATGCTATTGAAGACTTTGAGGATGACTGCAACTTTGATGAATGGATCTACCTGACTGCCGGAGAAGGACTCGACAACTGGCGTGCCAAGGATTTCATTCCCATCTCCTTCAACAAGGAGTAATTACCATTTACTGTTTCTATCTATTCAAGAAATTTGTCTATAATTTAATTTAAACAATGACTTTAAGCCACGTGCCTTGCCCTGGGCACCATGGTCCATTTGTTAAGGGTTGTTCATTTCCATATGCCATATGATCATTTAATGAAAAACATTGGACTCTTTGCATTTAAATTTTGCATTCATTGTCTTTCTTTTTCTTTATTGCATTTTTCAAAATAGCCATGTATCTTACACGAACACACACGAACACACACACACACACACACACACACACACACACACACACACACACACACACACACACACACACACACACATTTACAGATCCTCATCCACTCCGGATCTCATTGCCAACGACTTTGCTATTACCAGCTACGACTTTAAACATCCAATTAACCAAGCCGAAGATGAAGGCGAAGAAGATTGTGAAATACCAGGGGAATTAGCCAGAATTCTAATACAAGAGGAGAAAGCCATTCAACCTCATGAAGAGCCATTGGAAGTGATCAACCTAGGTACTGAGACAGATAAGAAAGAGGTCAATATCGGTGCCAACTTGGAAGATGGTATCAAAGGCAGATTGGTCCAGATGTTACATGACTATGTTAATGTGTTTGCTTGGTCGTATGAAGATATGCCAGGGTTTGATATTGACATTGTGGTTCATCATCTACCAACAAAGGAAGATTTCCCTCCAATCAAGCAAAAGGTTCATCGTATGCGGCATGACATGTCTGAAAAGATAAAAGATGAGGTAATGAAGCAATTCAATGCAGGTTTCCTGGATGTGACATCATATCCTGAATGGGTTTCAAATGTGGTTCCGGTTCCGAAGAAAGATGAGAAGGTTCGTATGTGTGTCGATTATAGAGATTTGAATAGGGCAAGCCCCAAAGATGATTTCCCACTACCGCATATTGAAGTCTTGGTTTACAACACGGATCAACACAACATTTTTTCCTTTATGGATGGTTTCTATGGCTACAATCAAATCAAAATGGCTCCCGAAGACATGGAGAAGACCATTTTTGTTACACAGTGGGGCACTTTCTGCTACAAGGTCAAGTCGTTCGGTTTAAAGAATGCAGGGGAAACTTATCAACGAGATATGGTAGCTCTATTTCATAACATGATCCACCATGAGATAGAAGTATATGGGGATGATATGATTGCAAGGTTGCAAACTGAGGAGGAACACCTGGATCATTTACATAAGCTATTCGACAGGTTGAAAAAGTACAAGCTAAGGATGAATCCCAACAAGTGTACCTTTGGGGTGAGGTCTAGGAAACTTTTGGGTTTTATCGTCAGTCGCAAAGGCATCGAAGTCGATCCTACGAAGGTCAAAGTCATCCAAGAAATGATAGCTCCTCTTACTGAGATGGAGGTCAGAGGTTTCTTAGGTCGACTCAACTACATTTCTAGATTCATATCTCACTTAACTGCTACTTGTGAATAACTCTTCAAGCTGCTGAAGAAAGATCAAGTAATTAGATGGGATGACGACTGCCAAGTAGCTTTTGACAAGATTAAGGAGTACTTACAAGAACCTCAAATCCTAATGCCTCTAGTTAAAGGAAGACCTCTGATTACGTGCTTGACTGTATTGGAGAATTCAACGAGGTGTGTGTTGGGCCAACATGACGAGTTTGGCTGAAAAGAGCATGCAATATACTACCTGAGCAAAAAGTTTACCGATTGTGAAACTAGATATTCACTGCTCGAGAAAACTTGCTGCGCCCTGACATGGGCTGCTCGTTGGCTAAGACAATATATGTTGACTCACACCACTTTGTTGATTTCTAAGATGGACCCTATCAAATATATTTTTGAGAAGCCAATCTCTCAGAACGAATAGCTAGATGAAAAATGATTATGACTGGATATGACATCCAATATAAAACATAAAAGGCCATCAAGGGAAGTGTATTAGCAGATCATTTGGCTCATCAAGCTGTTGATGATTACCAGTCCACAAACTTTGAATTCCCGGATGAGAATATCATGCTAGTAACTGACTGTCAAAAACCTGGACCATATGACGGACCTGAACAAGGATCCTGATGGACTATGGTTTTTGATGGGGCTTCCAATGCTTTGGGTAATGGAATTGGTGTTGTGATTATTTCTCTTGAGGGTTTCCATACACCTTTCACCTCTAGACTATGCTTTAGATATACAAACAACATGGTTGAATATGAGGCATGCATTTTGGGTCTAAAGGATGCTATTGACCTAAGGATCAAGTTCTTAAACGTGTATGGAGATTCTGCTCTAGTAATTAGTTAAGTCAAAGGAGAATGAGATACCAAGCATCCTAACCTAATTCCTTACAAAGAGCTTGTGTTAACCCTGACCCCGCACTTTGAGGAGGTTACTTTTGAACACTTCCCGAGAGAAGAAAATCAGTTGGCAGATGCCTGAGCAACAATGTCCTCCATGTTCAAGGTCAAATGGAATAATGAAGCTCCTAGGATTACAATCGAAAGATTTGATGAACCTGCACATTGTTATGAGCTTGACACTGACGAAGAGAAGCCATGGTACCATGAGTTGAAGAGATATCTTGAAGCACAAGAGTATCCTGAAGGAGCTTCCATCAATGATAAGAAATTTTTGCAAAGATTTTCAGCCAAATTCTTCCTAAGTAATGGAATCCTATACAAACGCAACCATGATTCTACTCTACTCCGGTGTGTGGATAAGAAGGAGGCAGAGAAGATCATGGAAGACATGCATGATGGTATCTTTGGGACTCACTCTAGTGGATACACTATGGCCAAGAATATTCTAAGGGCTGGTTACTATTGGTCGACAATGGAAACTGATTGTCACCATCACTCAAGGACTTTCCATAAGTGTCAAATCTATGCCGACAAAGTCCACGCGCCTCCGATACCTCTAAATGTCATGACTATTCCATGGCCGTTTGCAATGTGGGGAATTGACATGATTGGAGAAATCAAAACCAATTCTTCCAATGGGCATCGGTTCATCCTTGTTTCTATTAATTATTTCACCAAATGGATCAAAGCTGCCTCATTTGCCTCAGTAACCAAGAACGTTGTAGCCAGGTTTATCAAGCATAACCTCATCTGTCGTTATGGTACCCCCGAAAGGATCATCGTTGACAACAGAACCAATCTCAATAATGCTATGATTACAGAACTTTGCACTCAGTTCAAAATCAAGCATCACAATTCTTCTCCTTATAGACCTAAGATGAACGGTGCAGTGGAAGCTGCCAATAAAAATATCAAGAAGATTATGCAAAAAATGGTAGTAACCTACAAAGATTGGTATGAGATGCTACCATTCTCTCTTCATGGCTACTGCACTTCAGCTCGACTGTCAATTGGGGCAACTCCTTTTTCTTTAGTCTATGGAATGGAAGTTGTCCTGCCTATGGAAGTTCAGATTCCTTCCTTAAGGATTATGAAAGAAACAGACTTAGGCGAAGATGAATGGATTCAGACTAGGTTGGATCAATTGAACTTGATTGACGAGAAGAGACTGGCTGCTGTTTGTCATGGTCAAATGTATCAAAAACATATGATCCAAGCATTAAACAAGAAGATCAAGCCTCGAGTATATCAGACTGGCGACTTGGTAATAAAGCGTATAATTCTACCACAAGGAGATCCCAGGGGCAAATGGACTCCCACTTATGAAGGGCCATTTGTTGTCAAAAAAGTTTTCTCTGGTGGTGCTATGATGCTGACTACTATGGAAGACGAAGATTTCCCGCATCCTGTGAACACGGACATAGTAAAAAAATACTACGCATAAAGAGTTACCTGCTAGGTTGACATGCCTAGGCAAAAATAAAGACATCCCGGCGAACCAAAAGGGTTCGGGAAAAAGTGAGGGATATATATAAAAGATTGTACACCCGGCAAGTCGAAAACCCGAAAGGGAGGCTTGGGAAAAAATGGGTATCTTGGTGGACTGAAAACCCGAAAGGGAGGTCCAGGAAAAAGTTAGGAATTAAAGTGTACGACTATGTCCCGTTGGATCTTTGCAGCCAGCTTTATTACCAAGGTCCAAGTTCAATGGTCCAAGATCAATTCAATCGACTTATTTCAACAGCAAGAGATGATGTTCGAAGACATATGGGCAATAATAGAGTTGGAACATAATGAGATCACTTCCACATGGCTATTATTTGTATTTTCACTTTGTATTCCTTCGACGATTTCCTCTTACTAGGATCTCTGTCTCCTTGTACAAAAACGCCTGTTTATAGGCAAATATCAATACAAATATACTTTGGAGTGTAAGTTTTTTTTTCTTCTTCCGTTTTGAGTGCAAAAGTGTCCAATGACTAAAATCGAATGAATATATGCATATGAACATGATTAAACTGTTAATAAGTGTATGCATAAAAACAGTAATAAGCATTTCCTTAAGGATTTGGGATATCCCCACAGAGTTACCACGGCAAAATATTCCCCACTGAGTTAAATTCATACATCCAGAGTTCCAATCTCTTAGAAACCCTATCCCAGCTGAGTGGGTCTAAAAAAATCCTTATGGAGTTCTCCCTAAAGAATTCACTTCCCCCACTAGGTCGTCAAAATATTCTCTTCAACATGGATTATTTCCCAAACAAACTACAAATTCCCCAAATTAAGTTTGCCTCTCAGACTATTACAAATGAATGGACAAAAACCCTTAATCCCCAGTAGAGTCATTGCAATCCCCAACGGAGTCGTTACTATCCCAGTAAGTTGCCGCGAAGCCTGGAATCCGACCAGATAACAATTAACTTCATCCTTTCAAGCAAGTTACTGCGAAGCCTGGAATCCGACCAGATAACAGTTTAACTTCATCTAAATTGCTGTGAAGCCTGGAATCCGACCAAATAACAGTTAACTTCATCCTTTCATCAGTTACTGCGAATCATGGAATCCGACTAGATAACAATTTAACTTCATCTAAATTGCTGTGAAGCCTGGAATCCGACCAGATAATAGTTTAACTTCATCAGTTACTGTGAAGCCTGGAATCCGACCAGATAACAGTTTAACTTCGTCTAAATTGCTGTGAAGCATGGAATTCGACCAAATAACAGTTAACTTCATCCTTTCATCAGGTACTACGAAGCCTGGAATCTGACCAGATAACAGTTTAACTTCATCTAAATTGCTGCGAAGCATGGAATCCGACCAGATAACAATTTAACTTCATCAGTTGCTGCGAAGCCTGGAATCTGACCAGATAATAGATTAACTTTGTATAAATTGTTGTGAAGCCTGGAATTCGACCAGATAACAGTTTAAGCCGCTGCGAAGCCTGAAATTCGACCAGATAACAGTTAACTTCAATTTTCTGCAAAACCTGGAATCCGACCATATAACATTTAATTTCATTTTCCCCAGTAAATTATTGCGAAGCCTGGAATCTGACCAGATAACAGTTGACTTTATTATCCCCAGCAAGTTGCTTCCAAACCTGGATTTCAAGCAGATAATAGTTAACTTTCATTCTCCCTAGTCAAGTATAATTACCCAGTAGAGTAATGGACAACTAAAGCTCCTGAACTCTATTCCCCAAGCATAAATCAACACTCCCCGCAGAGTTTCCTCAAGCAAAGATCCAAAATCAATGTTCCTCATCAGATCTCTCCTCAAACAACAAAACAGGAATACCCAGCAGAAACATTCTAAACAAGGTCTAAAGATGTGCATACACTTCACCCCCAACAGCAGTCCGGGATTTAACTTCCCAAAGCTCCCCAGCATTTGTCAAGGATTTATTTTTCCAAGACAAAGATACACTTCAACAATATTTCACATTCATACATCATATTACATACATGACAAATGAATACAACACAATCTCATTTATTTTGAGAATATCATTACGCAATGCACGCGTCTGCATGCAACTAACCCTTTTCCTTGCAGGAAAAGTCAATCAACAAAACAAAGGCGTCTTCTGATTAGATTTATTTCTATTAGTTAAAGACAGGTAGATGAAGACCTCTTCTAGTTAGATTTACTTCTTCCAGTTAAAGACAGGCAAACAAAAGACCTCTTCTGGTTAGATTTACTTCTTCCAGTTAAAGACATGCAAACAAAAGACCTGTTCTAGTTAGATTTACTTCTTCCAGTTAATGACATGCAATCAACAAACTTCTTCTGGTTAAGATTATTTTCCCAGTGAAGTCACCAAACAACAAACCTCTTCTGGTTAGATTTATCTCTTCCAATTAAAAACAGGCAAAAAACATCTATTGTTTCAGTATAAATCGATCAAAGGTTTATTTTTATACTTCTTCCAATTTCTACCAACAATCACTCTGGATGGCATCTATAAGCCCATCTCCGATGAATTCTTTATGACCTCTCCAAATGGCATATTTAAGCCCATTCCTGATACAATCAACCAACACATCATCAAGTTCAAATTTCTGGGCACTCTAGTGTTCAATTATCTTCCACCTTCAAGTCACGAATGGCGGACCCACCAATCTAACTCTTCAGGTTTAAGAAGATTGAACAGGGGCAGCTGTTATACCCCAAAATTTTCCCTCTCTTTTCTTAAGATATTTCTCACGAAGATCTTCAATGATTCAAGCTTGCACAAGTATTGACTAGGTCAATCCATCTCCTCAAATCTGATGCCTCAAATTAGGGTTTGAATTTGCACAAGGACAATAAGACTTCTAATATTTCAAATGAATTTCATGGATCATTATGGATCCTTAAGATTTCTCCTATCAAGTTTCAGGACTTGGATCACAAAGTTGCTCAATCAATTGATCATGTGGCCTAAAATCAACTATATTGGTTAAAAGTCAATTATGGTCAACCTACCGTCAAACTTTAAGATTTTGGACCAATATAAACATTTTTAGGTCATATGCATCATTTGATCAGGATTGGGTCATAATTCTCCAAGAAAATTGTTCAAATCGTCAAAAGGGCAAAATCGTCAAAATTAGGATTTTGACTGAGAATGACCAATCTCTGACTATTGACCTAGTACATGACTTATTGATTTGAAACATGATCTCAAGGATTCAAGTACATCATTTTGACCTAATCGCATATTTTAATTCATCTCCCGATATTAGTGGATTGATAGATGAAATTAGGTCAACTGATAAGAAAAAGTCAATTGTACACTAAAAAGTCAAACTCTGACTTTTTGATAAATTTTAGTTTCAAAGATCACATTTCACAAAGATATTCAAAAATATGAAATTTGATCATCAAGAAATCAAGAAAGTCAAACGTCATTTTGAAAAGTCAAACTTTGCAAGACTTACAAATTTTTCTAAGTATTTTTTATACATGTTAATTTCATGACATCTTTTCACCACAATTCAAGATAATTCAAGTTGTTACAATCTTTAAAGAAAACAACAAGGCTGCATTTTTAAGTTTAAAAATTGCAAGTTACAAATCCTAAGCTTTGTCTTGTTTGAACTTTTCCCTTTGACTCAATCTTCAAACGTTGCCACTATGTTGTCCACAAATATGCCTTGTCTTTGTTACAAGCTGCATAAATCTGTCCACAAAAACCAGACCTGCATCATGCTACATATCCTGCTGTCCAAAACCTGCATAGTAATACCAAGAAAACTGTCAAAGCCTGCTCCAAAACCTGCAATGCTGCCCTGTAAAATCTACATCATATCAGTCCCATATTTGCACAAATTTAGCACATAAGAGCTGCATCTAAAAAGCAATGAAATAATGTACCCAAATAGATCAAAAAACTTATCTATTTCCCTCCCAAATTTCAGTCAATTTCATCTATAAATAAGCTATTTCACAACACACAAAGGAGGAGTTTTTGGAAAGAAAAGAGGGAAGAAAAAAACAAGATTTGAAAAAAAAACCTAACAGAATTCTTTGTAAACTCTACTTATCCATTTTCATTCACAAAACAAAAACTGAGAAACAAAAAATACCTCAACATACTTTTCAACCTTGCAAGCTTTCCCCTAAAGCAACTATACAAACACTTCATATACATCACATAGAGATTGTTCAAACACAAGAACAAATTCCATAACACCATTATCATCACCTTCCAAACACAAACAAAAACAGTTTTTTGCCACTTGACTGGGATGGAGCAACTTCAAGAAGGTTCAAAGGAGCTTGACCAATCACCACTTTGCACCTGGAGACATCCGTACATGTTCCAAAGTTTTCGCTTCGAGAGTTAAACTTTTTTTCCAAACTGTGATATGTTTATCCATACATCATTTGCTTTTTGTGTACAAAAGATATATAAACAAGGATAAATCAAAAGAATAAAACTCAAAAAAGCCAAGACAGGGGGCTAAAAAGGGTTCCCGTGTCACGCGACACGACCCGTGTCAACTCAGGCGTTTGAAAACTTAACAAAAAAATGCAAGACAGGGTGCTGACACGGGTGCCTGTGTCATAGGACACGACCAGTGTCAGATCTACTTGAACTTAAAACGTGACTAAAAGGAGGACTGGGTGTTGACACGGGTGTCCGTGTCACAGGACACAACCCGTGTCAGATCTACTGGAACTGAAAATGTGACAAATTGGCATGACAAGGTCTTGACACGGGTGCCTGTGTCACAGGATACGGCCCGTGTCAGCTCAGCTGGGACAGAGAAAAAAGGAGCATGGGTTATTACAGGGCCCTGACACGGGTGGTCGTGTCACAGAACACGGACCGTGTCAGACCTGACACCAAAAAACTTGATTTTTTGACTTTTTGCTATTATTTTCATTCAATTTGGTTGTAATAAGTAATTAGGATTTTACTTTTCCTGCATTTTTATTAGTTGTATCCCCATCCCCACAATGATGTAATAGCATAGGATTTTAATTTCCACAATTTATCGCTTTTAATATAATTGTTAGTAATTAGGGTGTGTATGGCAAGATAAAATCAATCTTAGGGAACCCCAATATCAAAGACAAAAATGGATGCAATCAAAACACTCTTCACACGCGCACCTCTAGGGTAACCCTCACTTGTTGCCTTGATAAAAAATAGTCATGTCCCTCAAATGTGGGACGCTTTAGCAAAGACCCTCGATAAAAAAAATCATAGTCCCTCGATGCATGGTGGTAGAGAGTACGTATCGAAAGACTTAGATGCATTGTGTGAGAAAGTAGGGATTCTACATGAGGTGGTGCCACCCTACACTCCATAGCAGAATGGAACTGCAGAAAGGATGAATTAAACCATCATGAATATGGTGAGAAGTATGTCGAAAGGCAAGCATTTACCTAAAGATTTTTAGGGTGAAGTTGTGCCGACTGCAACATACATATTAAACAGATGTCCGATGAAGAATATAAAAGGAACCAGTCTAAAATAATGTTGGTATTGTGTGAAGCCTAGCTTGAGTCATCTGAAAGTATTTGGATCTATACAACATAGACATGTGCCAGATTAATTGAGAAGAAAATTTGATGACAAGTCGAGTCAGATGATCCTAGTTAGATATCATTCGACAGGAGGTTACAAGTTGTTCGACCCAGTGAATAAGAAGATTGTGATTAGCAGGGACGTGATCACAGATGAGCCTAAGGAATGGGATTGGACTGAAAATGTCAAGAAGGATTTAGTGATAATCTTACTTGAAGAACCAGAAACTCCAGTCGAAAGAGAAGTTCCACAAGAGGAAGTTATAGATCAACCAGGTACTAGCAGACCTTAGAGAATAATACACATGCCTGCAAGGTTGCAAGATTGTGTGATTACATCAGATAATATGGTTGATGATGAAGGTGAGCTGGTACATTATGCTTTCTATGCAGATGCAAAACCTGTCAATGTAACTTAAGCATTGAAAGATTCGAAGTGGGTAAAAGCAATAAATGAAGAAGTGAAGTCCATCGAAGACAACAACACTTGGTCACTTATCAAATTTCCTAGAGGCAAGAAGGCAAATGATGTCAAGTGGGTATACAAGGTGAAGTTGAATCCCAAAGGGGAAGTAAATCGACACAAATCAAGGCTTGTGGCGAAAGGATTTCTTCAGAAAGAAGGAATTGACTTCGATGAAGTTTTTGCACATGTTGTTAGAATCGAAACAATCAGGTTGGTTGTTGGTCTAGAAAAAATGAACAGTTGACACATATGTCAGATTGATATGATGTGTGCATTCCTAAATAGACCCTTAAACGCAGAAGTTTATGTTGCACAACCAGTTGGGTTTATGAAGCATGTCAAAGAGAGAATGGTGTACAAGCTGCATAAAGCTCTAAGGGAGAAGGAATTTATGAAGTTCAAAACTGAACATGGAGTATATGATAGAAGAAGAAAGAGTTAATTTCTTATACTATGTCTCTACGTAGATGACTTGTTAATAATAGGTCGCTGCAAGAAAGAGATCGAAGAATTCAAAGGTGATCTTAGCAAGGAATTCGAAATGTCAAATCTGGGTGACATTTCATATTTCCTTGGCATCGAATTCTACAAGAGCAGTAGAGGTTTGATGATGCATCAAAGAAGATATACAGAAAAAATTCTCAAGAGATTTGAGATGGCAGAGTGCAACTCAACTTCGACACCTGCAGAACCAAGACTGCAATTGTCGAAAGATTCAGACGAAGATGATATCGACCTAACCTAATACAGAAGAGTTATTGGATCACTAAGATATCTTGTCACACAAGGCCTGACTTAGCATACAATGTAGGTATGGTAAATAGATTCATGCATAAGCCAAAGGTATCACACCTAGCATCGTCGAATATGATATTAAGGTATCTGAAAGGAACTCTTGACTATGCTATTTTATTTCCTGTAGCTCATAGAGGAAAAGAATGCAAGTTAGTGGGGTACAGTGATTCAAGTTGGTGTAGTGATGCTGAGGATTGGAAATATATAGCGAGATATATGTTTATGCTAGGTGGTGTACCAGTTTCTTGGAATTCGAGAAAGGAACTAGTAGTGGCATTATCATCGTGTGAAGTAGAGTACATAGTTGCTTCTCTTTGTGCATGTCAAGAAACATGGATGGTGAATTTGGTCGAAGAGATTAAAGATAAAGATCATGGAGCAATTACCATGAAGATCAACAACATGTCATCTATCAACCTAGCGAAGAATCTGATAGCACATGGTCGAAGCAAGCACATTGAAATGAGGTTCCACTATCTTCAAGAGCAAGTAGCGGATGGGAAGATGAACTTGGAGCACTGCAAAATTGAGAATTAGATTGCAGACATCATGACGGAGAGTATGCAGGTCGAAGTATTCAAAAGACTAAGAGCTATGATGAATATAAATAACTTAGAAACAATGAATTATGTGGTGTGTTGAAGTGTAATTCCTTGTTTCGAAGCAGGTTGTTGCTCAAACACAAGGTGCATTGAAGTGTTGCAAGTAGATTGCTACACACAGATTTTGATTTAGGTCTAAAATAGGTATTTTGGGATTTTATAGTTTTGGGGCTTTTTGGCTTAGGGAGAAAGCAGGCTCGTTATAAATAGAGAGAGTAACCCCTATTTTTGTAATCAATTGCAGTTGCAAGTGAATAAGAAAGTTTTCCAGTTTGTGGGCAGAGAGAAACTCTACAGTAACCCTAAATCTCTTTTCGTATTTAATTTTTCTTTTATTTTATTTTCATTATGTGGTGATAACAATCTTGTTCATCTAGATTGATAGAAATTTATCATAGATTTTGGTGTATTTCCAACACTTTTGACTTCTCTATATCAAATATTTGAAGTAGCTCTTTATAGTATTTAAAGTTTTTCATAGTTTGTGGGCAGAGAGAAACTCTGCAGAAACCCTAAATCTCTTTTCTTATTTAATTTTTCATTTTCTTTTCATTGTCGTTGTGTGGTGATAACAATCTTGTTCATCAAGATTGATAGAAATTCATCATAAATTTTGGTGGATTTCCAACACTTTTGACTTCTTTATATCAAATATTTGAAGTAGCTCTTTATAATATTTAGCATGATTTATAAATTTTTCTCCTTTGTTTTGATGAGTCTGAAGTCATAGAAAGTACTTTAGCTCACTCATCATAGATATTTCAAATTCATTCTACATTATTTTGGAGAATTCCTTGCACAAGGATTCATTATTAGCACCAAACATAAAATCATCAATATATATTTAAACTAGTAGAATATCATATTCAAATTTCTTGATAAAGAGGGTTTTACTAACCTGTCCTCTTTTAAACTAATTTTCAAGCAGAAATTTACTTAGACAGTCATACATGTCATACCCCATTTTTGTATTTATTGTTTAAAAAGTCAAACTAAAAGTCAATTGAAACACTTTTTGGTCTTCATCATGTTAAAGCTATTTTTCATTTAAATCCATTCCATTTAAAAAAAAATCAAAAAGTCAATGCAAGGGTCAATTTCAAAAAGTTGAGGTAAAAGTCAAACTTAACCTCATCTTGTTTTTAATTCAAAGCATTTAGCTTGTTTTTGAAGATTGATTGGTTTTCTATTTAATTCAATTTTATTTCCATTCCCATTATACAAAAATAAATAAAGTCATTTAAAAGCATTTCATTTTCATTTTTTAAAGTCATTTTATTTTTATTCAAAGCCTTTTTTCCCTTTTTTAAGCCATTTTTTATTGAAACCATTTGGCTCCCCCGAGTTTTTTTCTTTTTTTAAATGATAATATTTATTTTATTTTAAAATTTAGGGTTTTTATTAAAAAAACTTGGGCTCTTGGGTGTGGGCCAAATTTTGGTTTCTATGTGCACCCATGCATTAATCACAAACCCTTTTCTATTTCTATTTCTATTATTTTCTTTAATCAAATTTAAAATCATTTACATTATTCATGAAGTATTTTAATTAGTAAAACTAATTTATTAGTTTTGTCTTAATTAGTTAATTTTTCTAATTAAAGTTAATTATCTTGATTATTTGGTTCAAATTAATTTTTATTCGTTTATTCTTGATAATTAATTTCAATTAGCCTAATTAATTGATTCAATCAATTTTAATCGATTAATTTTTCTACTTAACTATCATCAACTTGTTTAATTATCATGTTCTTTATTTTAGTTCTCATGTGACAAATGTATCCCCATTTCTTGATAGTAACTTCTCGTACTATTTTATTTTTTATTATTTTAGGTTCATTAGCTTAATTGAATTAATTAACGTTTTTACCTCTAAAATCAATCTTTTCAAAATAAAGTGTTTGATCCAATGTCAAGTGTTTTTCATCGCTCGTTCAAATAATTTCATAATCAAACGTTCGGTCCAACGCCAAGTCGTCTTTTCAAATATCTTTTGTTTTAAACAAATGGAATAAAAAAGGAAGTGATTAGGCGTAGGCCTTTTCCTTCTTCGAGTATTTGGACATTGTTGTAGGACTCACTGTTTGGGTACTTATCTTCCAAATTAAAATACAATAAAGAAAATGTGTTTAGTTCACTTCTTTGGTGGACGAAAACGAGAGTGATTAGACGTAGGCATATTCCTTCCTTAAGTAATAGAACATCATTGTAGATCTCACTATTCAAAGATATATAACATTGTCTTCCAAGGTACTCCTAACAATAACAACAACACTAGCAAGGGCAAAAATCCATATTCTAACTTTGTCAAGAAGAGAGAGGGAGAGACTAGTGTTGTGTATTCCTCAAAGGGAAAATGCCATGCTTATCAAGCGCTATATCACCAGATTATTGGTGTATTTATTCCAGATGCTCCACAGTAGCTGAGACAATATCAGCCACCCTATGCACCTCAACAGAATCAGCAAGCCTATGCTCCTCGACCTTATCAGCAAAGACCCAGGTTGACTGACATAAGGTTTGACCTGATATCGAGGCTTTATGCACATTTGTTGCCCCATTTGCTCAAATTGTAGTTAGTTGAACTCTAAACTTTGAATCCTCCTACAAAGTTGCCGGTTGGTTATGATGCAAACTCCAAATATAAGTTTCACTTTGGAGCGTCAGACCATAACATTGAGAATTGTAAGGCTCTGAAGCATAAGGTGTAAGACCTAATTGATTCAAAGGCTATTGAGTTTTCTCCCAGTAGTGGTCTAAATATGTTATAAAATCCGATGACGTTGCACAAAAGTCCTTCAGTTAGTGCTATTGAGGTTGTTGAAGGTCTAAAACTGGTGATGTATGTAAACCAATTTAGGATTTCTTTGGCTTTTTTCAAAAAAGAAGTTACTTAAACATGGTGTGTTCCCTGGTTTTTCTATGGATTGCAAGCAATGTCTTGATTCGCCGAAGGGATGTGATGAGTTGAGGATGGCTATTCAAATAATAATCGATCAGAATTTAATTCAGTTTGATAAACCTTTAGATAATGTTGATATTGGTAGTGATAATATTGTAACTATTTCTATTCCGTATGATCCCATTCCTATTCCTAAACTTGCTAAGCAGTCTCAATTGGTGATAACTATGCTTAGTCCTATTCTATTTGAAAGTACCAAAGTTATACCATGTTGTTATGGTGCTGAGGTATATTATCAAGGACATAAGTAAGAAGACTTACCCTCTGTGGTTGCTGAAACAAGGATAGACAATATTGTTGAAACAAGTTGTTTCACCCGTAGTGGTAGAATATTTTCTCCTCCACAAGTTGCTCAAGATAAAACCGATGAAGCTTTAGATAGTTCTAAAAGGGAGAAGACAGTCATGGATTGTCGAGTGCAAAATTCTGATCCAGAGTCATCTACTTCTAGGGAAGCAAAAGAGATTGAGGAGTTGACGAGGATAATTAAAAAGAGTGACTATAGGATAGTTGATCAGCTCAATTAGACACCATTTAAGATATATATATATATATATATATATATATATATATATATATATATATATATATATATATATATATATATATATATATATATATATATATATATATATATATGTTTCACTGCTAATTTATTCTGACGCTCACTGCAACACACTAATGAAGCTCTTGAGCACTGCCTATGTGCCTCAGGAAATCTCTATAAATCAGCTTGAGGGGGTTGTTGCTGGAATTACTGCAGAAAATGGTTTGGGGTTTACCGATCGTGACTTGCCTCCTGAGGGGAGGAACCATAACAAGGCATTACATATTTCTATAGAGTGTGCTGATACAACTTTGTCTTGGGTGTTGGTTGATATTGGGTCTTCTCTGAATGTTTTACCGAAGACTACTTTGAATAATATGAATATTTAAGGATGGTGCTTAGGCCTAGTGATTTGGTTATTTGAGCTTTTGATGGATCAAAAAGTTCAGTTTTTAGAGAGATTCAGTTGCCTATTAAGGTGGGACCCCATGTGTTTAGGGCTATGTTCTTTGTCATAGACATTCATCCAGAATACAACTGTCTTTGGGGTCGTCCTAGGATACATGGTGTGGGCGTTGTGACTTTAAATCTTCATCATAAGTTAAAGTATATTGTCAAAAATAAAGTTTTTATCGTATATGGTGAAGAAGATATTGTGTTCACTCACTTGACATCGTTCAAATATGTGGAGGTAGAAGGGGAGATCCATGAGACTCTGTTTCATGCTTTCAAAGTTGTTCCAGTTGAAAATATTCCTACTCCAGAGGTTAAGAAGCCATAGATCTCTATGGAATCATTAAAATAAGCTAGGGTTGTGGTTGAAGCAAGTCACCTTGAAGGTCGGGGTCAAGTTCTTGATCTACCAGCGGAATTTGACAAGTTTGGATTGGGTTATCATCCTAATCAATGTGTTAAAGTTAGCAGGTAAATAAATTTCGAAGGAAAAATCAAAGGAGATTTCCATTTCACACCTTCACCCTATGGAGAGAATATTCGAACATGTTCCATGTTGATGTAAAGGTGGCCTTTGAAACTTTTCAGAGAATGCTTAGTCGAAACCACTCGTTCGACTAATTTTTTGGAACCTTGCTGAAGGAGTTTTAAGTGAGACCCATCGACGAACAATTATAGGAATGAAGTTCCAAATGCCAAGTCAAAATAAGTACTTGGCAATGGTGGGAATTTAGGTGGATGGAGTTTAAAAGCTAACTCATATCTATTTTTGGGCTTTACGCACAAAGGTATTTTTAAAGAAGGGAGTTTCTTCGTCGACTTTTATTTTAAAACTGAGGCTTTTTGCACCCCAAAATTTTCCCTCTCATATTTCTCCAAACATTGCAAGAAAAATCTCCAAGTTGCTCAAGTTTGCTCAAGAGTGGGTCAGACAAATCATCTCCTAAGGTAGTCAACCCCAAATTAGGGTTTTGTGTTGCATCAAGATCCTTGAATCCAAATGACCTCAAGTGCTCCCCAATGTCCTAATATGCTCTCAAGATCATCCATGCCAAATTTCAAGCCTTGTAGAGGAAGTTTGCTCAGTCAATTGCTCAAGGGGTCCAAAAATCGACTATGCTAGGGCAAAAGTCAACTGTGACCCAAATACAATCAAACTTCAAGATTTTTTGTCAACATTATCATTTTGAAGGATATTTCATCATTTGATCAAGGGTTGATCATGATTCATCAAGGATTGCTCAAAATTCATCAAGACTCAAAAGTTGCTAAATTAGGGTTTTGAAGGAAAAGTCAACTCAACTTTGACCAAGCATAACTTTCTCATACTTTATGATAAATGACCCATACAAAGCTCATTTTGAAGAGGATTCAATTTCCTACAGTCCATCTTCATACCCCAAGATCAGAAAATGCACTCACAAAAATTTACAAATTTGGACATTATAGGTCATTTTTGAAAGTCAACAAAAACACCTTTTTTGCCAAAGCTTATAACTTGAGAATGGAATATCAAAATGAGATGAGAATAAAAGGGTTGGTTAGAGGACATCTAAAGATTTCTATAAGGTCCAAGAACACTTCCAAAAGTTCAAAATTGAAGAAGTTATGCATTGTTGAAGTTGGGCATTTTTGCAAAATTTCCAAAAGTCAATTATCCCCAAAACTTCAAATTTTGTCAAATGGGCCCATTCTTTTCCACTTGATTTGGACTTTCCACATTGCACACGTGTCATAGCTTCAGCCTTGTGTCCATTTATCAATTTTATTGTTTTATTTGATTTTTTAATGAATTATTTCATTTTTAATCAAATTAAATCCAATAAAATCCAAACATTGATTATTTGATCTCTTTTTGGCTATTTCAGGATTGAATCATCATCATCATCAAGTGTATCAAAATCTTATCAAGCATTCCATGTGAAAAAAGATTGACTTTTGGACAAGTTTGACAAATCTTCAATGGTGGATCAAATCAAATCCCATAGTCATGATGTGCAAAGATTTAGTCCACAAATGTTGACCTAATACATTGCACATTACATATACAAGCCAAAGCACACGAATTTGAGACCTAGAGGCTGCAAGAACATTGAAAACAAAACTTGAAAAAAGGTGGAAAAGTGTGAAACCAAAATCACACTTAGAGGCATTTTCAAAAGCAAAACTCAACACCAATCGCATGCTGGACAATCACTGAGTCAGAATCAATCCAAAGCAAGCTCTTACAGCCATCAAAACACGCTGTAAGCATCATGTTTCATGGCCCTGTATTCAAAATCGTAACTCCATATTTTTGCATCTTTCTGGCCAATCTTTGACATATTTGTGATTCTTATGAAATTTCTGAAATTTTGGCATTATTTGATTGCATTGATATGAACTGTAACCCCATAACCGTATGGCTAGGGTTTTGTATTAGATTTTAGGGTTTTCTTTTCCAGGGGAAATCAAGATTCAAGAAGGGTATAGGTTTACTCAGGATGCCCAGATGAACTCAACCATGCGCTTGGATTTAATTTTCATGGCCTAGAATCGATTTTAGGGTTGACCTACGAATTCAGCCGCGGATATGAATCCGCAGGAAAAATTACAAGGTTGGAGGAAGAAGACGATGACGCGTCAGTCCCACTGTGGCCAATTCAAATATTCGTGCATTTTTTTTAATTAAGGCATATTAATGTATTTTCCCTTATTATATTTTATTCTCATACAATTAACAAATGAAGCGTGATGGCTGAGTGGTAGTAGCGTGTGTCCAGTGACCAACATGACCTGGGTTCGAATCCCAGGTCCCCATGTTATTTGTTATGTTTTTCATTCAGGTGATCCAATGCAAGTCCAAGCGCGTGATGCATCATACTCCCTCATTCAACCAATGGACAGATGGCCCCAAGCCAAATCTGATGGCCCAGATGAAACGTCCACCATACTCCCTAGTCAAATGCACACGCTGGATTCCAAAAAGTCAGCCAGGCCTGCACATTTGGGCCATGAAATTCGCTATTCAGACTCCCTAAACAGGCCTAAACCCTAACTCTTTATATTTTCTTTTTATTTTGCTTAATTATTTATTGTTATTATTTTTAATTATTAACCAACCAATCAAATCTTTTTTTTCTTCATAAAATTAAAAACAAAAAAATGTTTTTTTTACTTAATTTAAATTTCAGTATTTTATTTTTGTTAAAAATATTAATTTAATTAATTTAGTTTTAATTAGGAATAACTTTTAATATATTCTGCAATAATTAAAATTAATTTAGACAATTAGGTTTTATTAACATTGATCAAATTTATTTTTATTTCTTTAAATACCAAAAACCCAAAATTATTTTTATTAATTAATTAATTTATTAATTTAATAATTAACCTAGATTAATTTCTTTCTTAATTAAAAAAAAATATAACCAAAAAAATCTTTTCTTTAATTAAAGGGTCAAAACCCTAAAAACTTGCGCCCGATTTAATTTTCTCGCACGTGATTTATTTTCTTTTATTCAATATTGTACTTGTTCCCAGTTTGTAATAGCTAATAGGACTTTTATTATTTTTTATCCCTTTCTTTACTTTAAAGGGTTTGTCTTTGGCGATGTAAATACCCGACGCCTTGTAATTTAATTTCCGCAATTTACTTTCCACAAAATATAATTGTTAGATGTTTGATAATAGGGATGCGTGACAAGACTGAATGTTCTAAACCTAAAATCAACATAGATCACCATTAACATGTACAAAGATAAAATTAACTGAAAAATGACACACTCACACATGTGCACTCTTAGGGTACACCTCACCTGGTTGCCTTCGTACGCGGTCATTGAGTATAGGAAGTTTTAGAGGTCTCCCTCTTGTCTCAAAGATCATAGTCGCCTCAAAACGATTGCCTAGGATATTGTTGGCTCAAAACAAATGATCTAAGACATTAGGGTTACCGCTAAGGTGTCCTAACATTGCTTTGGTGACCGTAAGTCCATAAATTCGAATTGACCCTTAAACTCCAACGACAGTTCTACCTACTCATCAATAGTGGGATACCATTGTCTACATGAAAATTGCATAGAACGATTCCTTTTTCGAGTAGGTAGATGGTTCTTAGATACTTGCTCTTTCAAAACAAAACAAAATTTTCACACTTACACTCCTTTTCAAACAAAGACTTTTTCAAACCCACAAACACAAAGAAAGCAAATTTTGAAAACAATATGAGCAAGTACCTAAGAGCCCGTGGATAACCACGGATAGAAAGGGTGCCAACACCTTCCCTTTCTATAATCTACCCCCCGAACCCGAGAAACATCTCGAAAAAGGAATTTTTCTGTGCTTTTTTCCTTTCCTTGTTGGATAAAATAAAAGACGGTGGCGACTCTTGCTTACCGCGACATTTTGCGAAAACAAATGCAAAATGAAAACTAGCATTCCAAAAAACCGTCAGTTCTCTCCCACCGTATCACAAAACTGGCGACTCTGCTGGGGATGCTTAATAAGTAGGGTGTACCTTAGGATTAGATCATTGTGTTTTCAATTGTTTACTTTGTATGATTTATCTTTGTGGGCTTGAATCGGAGTTACTATAGATCCTAACCCGGATATGGGGAATACCCTTTAGGTAAGTAGCAATAAACTGTGAGGGAACTGTACGGCGTAGACCCATACAGTGGAAGCAGTAGCTACGTTGGTGTGGCACTTTAGTATGTACTGATATCCCTTGTGTTGGAACGAGGAGAATATGGTTCTGCTAAGGGGTCATTAAGCACCAACTGACCTTAGAACCTTTAAATTGACCAACTTGGCCATAGAACAGTACCTGTATGCTACACTCATTGAGACTAAACTCTCGCGATGATTCCGGCCGCAAGAAAAGGTTGCTAAACTGGAATTATGACCGATTGAGGGTAGTCGGTGATATTGAGATCCTCTAGAACCCGGTTACTATTCTTAGGACAGGTTTAAACCAACTGAACTGAAAGAGGGTAGTACCTAGACTCCTTGCCAGCCTGAAATCTAAGGGCTCTCTGTGTGACTTGTGTGCCTTTACCATGTTTGCTATTTGTGGATACTTGTGATGTGCTTTCTATCATGACATCATGACATCATAACATTGCATACATCTTGCATTGGACTAACCTATTTCAAAGACAGGAGGGATTCATCTTTGTTCTGTTTTGTAGGTCATGATGCCCATGCGTAGGAATACCATCCGGATCAACTTTGTCCAGGTTCCCACCATGCTTAAAGAATTGATTACAAAGATGCCTGATACTACCTCCTTCATCAGAAGACATGGGTATCTTCTCAGTTTGGTTACCTCCAAATTGGACGAGCAGATGATGAGTGTCCTGGTCCAATTATATGATCCGCTGTACCATTGCTTTACTTTTTAGGACTACCAGTTGGTTCCCACCTTAGAAGAGTTCTCTGATCTGCTCGGTATCTCTATTTTGGAGCAGACCCCGTTTACTGGTTGGGAGAAGATCCTTAGGCCAAAAGAGATTGCTTCAGCCCTTCATATGACAAAGGATGAGGTAATGGCTAATTGGGAGACTAGAAGTGGAGCAAAGGGCTTTCTGACTAAGTTCTTGTTTGGTAAGGCTAATTATTTCTGGGATAGTCTAGACTTCAAGGCATTCGAAGATACTCTGGCTCTTCTGATATATGGCTTAGTATTGTTTCCGAATCCTTACTCCTTTGTTGATGTGAATGCGGTGAAAATCTTCATCTCTCGTAATCCTGTACCCACTCTCTTGGGTGACATTCTTCATCAGCTTTATGCCCGTACTGCTCAGAAGCGGGGAACCTTGATGTTCCGTGCTCCATTATTGGCGAGGTGGTTTATTTTGCACCTCCCCAAATTAGTGCTGAAGAACAAAGAAGGCATGGGCTGGGCTTATAAGGTTATGTCTCTCTCTCATAATGACCTCATCTGGACTATCAAGGGTATGGACGAGGTGGCCATTATTGATCACTGTGGGGAATACCCCAATGTTCCACTAATAGGAACCAATAGAGGGATTACCTACAATCCATGCTTGGCCTTACGTCAGTTTGGGCGAGCCAGAAGAGAAGGACCTCATGAATTGCTAATGCCTAGTATCATCTTTGATTTTCAAGGGGATAGTGACGAGCAACGCTGCAGATTCATAAGGGCTTGGGATAGAGTTCACAGATCTGATCCACATGAGCTGGGTCTAACGACTTCTCTTCCAATGGAGGCATATCTCAGATGGGTTCGTATCCGTGCCCAAAAGTTGGGTATGCCATATGAAGCCGTCTTGCCTATCATTGTTGAAGTTGCTAATGAAGAAGGGGTTCTTCCGACCATCCTCCATCCTTACATGCCCACTGACATTGGGGCACTGAAAAGGTCTTGGATGTAGCTGAGAGAAGAGAGGGACGCTTACCGAAAAAATTTTAACGAGCAAGAGCAGAAAATCCAGAAGTTGACTAGGCAACTGGAGAACGAGCGAATCCTAAATGACTATGTCCGCATCGACAAGAAGCGACCATGGGAGAACTGATTGTCCTTTGATTATTTCCTTTCCAGTTTTTATTTACTTTTCAGTATTTCCTTTCTTGTAACGCCTTAAGGGCAATTTGTTGAACAATTTGAATTTCAAGTTTACCTAATAAAAGTGTGTTTCCTTTTTGGCTTACAAATTTGAATCTCTCGATGTCTTTGAAATCATAGCATACGCATTTCATTCCATGCACTTCATAACAGGTACCCATTACAGGTCTCTTATCTTCTTTGCTGTCTATTTCAGCACTCATCATGTCTGCTGAACCATCAACTGAGCAAGCAATCAAGGCCCTACAGGCTCAAAATGCCCAATTCCAAGAGCTGTTCATGAATCTAGCTAAGGGTCAGCAAGATCTGAAGACCCTGATTCTGAAAGAGAAGAAGAAGAAGAAGAAGAGGACAGCCTTGTTTAACACAGGTCACAGGTTTGGAAATAGGCTACGGGATGAAGTTGATTTGACCACCTCATTTGGAGAGAAAGATAGTCAAGAAAAAAGGAGGGCTCCTAGCCCAGTGGTTTCAAACAATGAGACGGACTTCAACAAAGACCAGTATCCTCCGGCTGAGGATAGATATAAGCAATTGGAAGACCGTTTTAGTGCGATGGAAGTTCAGAAAGTGCCTGGTCTGGACTTTGGTGATTTGGGTCTGTCATCTGGGGTGGTGATTCCATACAAGTTCAAAGCACCAGCTTTTGCTAAGTATGACAGAGTTTCTTGTCCGAAGTTGCACCTCCGGTCATATGTAAGGAAGATTCAGCCGTACACCGCTGATAAGAACCTATGGATCCACTTCTTTCAAGACAATCTCTCAGGGACTCAGCTTGAATGGTTTTACCAGTTGGACGGAGCCAATATCCGCAGTTGGGAAGATTTGGATACTGCTTTCTACAGGCAGTACCAATACAATTCCGACCTCGCTCCCACGCGTACCCAACTCCAGGGTATATCAATGGGAACGGGCGAAGGTTTCAAAGATTATGCTCAGAAGTGGAGGTACCTCGCCGGAAAAGTGCAACCACCCTTGGCTGATCGGGAGCTTGTGGATATGTTTTTGGGGACCTTGTCTGGTCCATTTTTCAACCACCTGATTGGAAGCTCTTCGTCTGGGTTTACAGAGCTAATTATGACCGGTGAGAGGATTGAGGCTGGTATTAAGGCTGGTAAGATACAAAAGGGTGCTTCATCAAGCACCGAGAAAAAGCCTTTTAAGAAAGAGTCCAGTGCTGTCTACAGTTCGAAAAGCCAAAATAGACCTGAACGCCACCAAGCTGTTAATGCGGTTGTTATTTCAAGACCTGCTGGGGATCCTCAGCGCAACAATCAACAAAAGGCCGAGAGACCTCGAAGGTAATTCACCCATCTCAACATGACTTTGTATCAGATTCTGCCGCAGTTATTAAAGACCAATCTAGTAACTCTAAGGGAGGCTCCGCAGAATCCCAACATTGTATCACCTAAGTAAAACCCTAATGCCTGCTGTGCTTTTCACTCTGATAGCCCGGGACATAATACAGATGATTGTTGGTCTTTGAAGAACAAAATACATGACTTAATTGATGTTAAGGAGATTGAGTTCGAGGCGCCTGAAAGACCTAATGTTGTGACTGCTCCTATGCCCAAGCATGGGGTGAATGCTATAGATGAAGACTCGTTTGTGGTTTCTGTGAACGACATTGTTACCCCTTTGATGACTGTGAAGAAGAACCTTTTGCTAGCCGGTTTATTTCCAGGCTGTGATGAAGGTTGCCGTATGTGTTCTGCCCTACCAACCAGTTGCCCACTTTTGAAATCAGGTGTCCAATGCCTGATGGATAGTAAAGAAATTCTGTTTGAGAAGACTGTTGTTCCCTTAGTTCATACTGAAGAAGTTGCTATTATCACCATTCTCGACAATTATTCCAAGGCTTCCTCGAGAAAGCCTATTAGAATTACATCTGTTCCAAGAATCGCACCATTGATCATCACTATTCCTGGGCCTATCCCCTAAACCTCTGATAAAGTTGTCCCTTGGCATTACGGGGCCGATGTTTATTTTCATGGAGTTAAACAAGAGTTAGATGCTGATACTGACGTGAGCAATATTGTTGGACCTGCTAAAGTCACCCGCAACGGAAGACTTTTCTCACCTGATATCTCTCCACCAACTGCCTGAAAACCTGTTGTTATTACACCTGCCAATGTACCTGCTACTATTCCTGTTCAAGTTCCTATTCTTACCCCTGTCGCCGAGTTATCTGACACTCAGGGCAAGGGGACCACCAGTGAGCCTGCCCAGACGGAGGCACCAAAGACAATTACTGTTTAAGCTTCTAAACAAGAGATGGAAGAGATTTTAAAGATCATCAAAAAGAGTGACTACAATGTAGTCGAGCAGCTGGGACAAACCCCATCCAAAATCTCTATGTTATCTATGTTGCTATGCTCAGAAGCCCATGCCAAGGCTCTGATTGCCTTCCTGAAGACTGCGCATGTACCGCAAGAAACATCAGCTGATCAATTTAAAGATTGTGTAGCTAGTCTGACTGCTGATAATGGGTTGGGTTTCTCTGATGCCGACTTAACTGCTAAAGGGAAAAATCACAACGATGCCCTGCATGTCTCCATTGAATGCAGGGGCACTACTCTTGCTCATGTATTAGTGGATACTGGTTCCTCATTGAACGTTTTTCCTAAGAAAGCTCTAGACCGGTTGGATTGTGAAGGGTTGGAGCCGAAACCAAGCAACATCGTCGTCAGGGTCTTTGATGGGTCTAAGAGGATGGTGCACGAAGAAGTTGATATCCCGATTAAGGTTGGTTCTCAGGTTTTTGCCTCTACATTCTATGTGATGGACATTCGGCCATCTTATTCTTGCTTGTTGGGTCGTCCATGGATCCATAAAGCTGGGGCCGTAACCTCAACGCTCCACCAGAAGCTGAAGTACCCAGTAAAAGGGAAGATTGTGACAGTACAAGGAGAGGAAGAGTACATGGTGAGCCACCTCAACTCTTTTCGATATGTAGAGATGGATGGGGAGTTCATTGAAACCCCATTTCAACATTTTGAAGAGGTTCCCCAGACACTGGCATCAACTGAGACTGTTGTTGAAGATTCTCCTATGAAGATGGCTTCCTTTAAGGATGCTCGGGCTGTTGTCGAGAAAGGTGGGTGTGCAAATTGGGGACAACTCCCTGATTTTGCACAAAAGACTAACAAGTTTGGTTTGGGTTTCGCTGCAGAGGCTCAAAAGGCTATTCGGAATGCACGGATCGGAAGACCTCCCCTGTTCATCAGCAATTCAGGAGTAAATGCCATTGAAGACGACGTTGAAGAGTCTGAGTTCGACAATTGGATCTATCCTACGACCGACGGTGGACCAAGCAACTGGACAGCAAGGGACTTCATCCCTATTTCTTTTGTTACCCAGTAATGAAACTTTTTGTTTTGAATTTGAAACAGAAAATGTTTTAAACTCTACGGCCCGGTGTCTTACCTAGGGAACCGTGGCTTCATTTGTGAGGGCTTTATGTGTGTCATTTTCATATATCATTAATAAAAGCATTGGACGTTTCTTGCATTTCAAATTTCGCGCTCCTTATTTTTTTGTTATATTGCAAAAACAACTATTTTACACGCACTCACATATACAGGTCTACATCCACTCTGGATCTCACTGGTAACGACTCTGCTGCTGCCAGTTATGACTTCGAAAATCCGATCAACTTAGCCGAAGACGAAGGTGAAGATGATTGTGAAGTGCCTGGTGAACTTGAAATACTGTTACTCCAAGAGGAGAGGGCTATACAGCCATATGAAGAGCCAGTGGAAACAATGAATATGGGTACAGAGGTAGACAAGAAAGAAGTCAAGATTGGGGCAAATATGGAGCTTAGTGTGAAGCAACGGTTGATTCAGATGCTGCGTGACTATGTTGAGATCTTTTCCTGGTCTTACGAAGATATTCCTGGTTTGGATACCGATATTGTGGTTCACCGCCTGCCTACCAAGGAAGACTGTCCTCCAGTGAAACAAAAATTCCACGGAATGCGCCCAGAGATGTCTGAGAAAATCAAGGCTGAAGTTATGAAACAGTTTGACGCCGGTTTTCTAGCAGTTACTTCTTACCCTTAGTGGGTGGCCAACGTGGTTCCTGTGCCGAAGAACGATGGTAAGGTTCGAATGTGTGTTGACTATAGGGATCTGAACAGGGCAAGCCCCAAGGATGATTTCCCTCTACCTCATATCGACGTTCTGGTTGACAACACCGCTCAGCACAAGGTTTTCTCCTTTATGGATGGTTTCTCCGGTTATAATCAGATTAAGATGGATCCCGAAGACATGGAAAAGACAACTTTTGTTACTCAGTGGGGTACCTTTTGCTACAAGGTCATGCCTTTTGGATTGAAGAATGCCGGGGCAACGTAACAGCGTGCCATGGTTACTTTGTTTCATGACATGATCCATCATGAGATTGAGGTATACGTCGATGACATGATTGCAAGATCTCAAACTGAAGAAGAACATCTGGACCACCTTCAGAAGCTATTTGACAGGTTGAAGATGTACAAACTGAGGTTAAACTCGAACAAGTGCACCTTCGGGGTGAGATCTGGTAAACTGCTAGGTTTTGTTGTAAGCGATAAAGGTATTCAAGTGGATCCTGCAAAGGTGAAGGCCATACAAGAGATTCCAGCTCCCCAAACAGAGAAAGAAGTCAGAGGCTTTCTGGGACGTCTGAACTACATTTCCCGATTCATCTTGCACCTGACTGCTACTTGTGAGCCAATCTTCAAGTTACTGAAGAAAGATCAAGTAGTATGTTGGAACGATGAATGTCAGGCCGCTTTCGAAAGGATCAAAGAGTATCTCCAAGAGCCACCTATTCTGATGCCACCAGTTGAAGGGAGACCCTTAATCCTATACTTGATAGTACTCGACAACTCAATGGGGTGTGTGATGGGTCAGCATGACGAGTCTGGCCGAAAAGAGCATGCTATTTATTACCTTAGCAAAAAGTTTACCGACTACGAGACCCGATACTCGTTTCTCGAGAAAACTTACTACGCTTTAGCATGGGCTGCTCGCCGGCTGAGACAGTATATGCTGACTCACACTACTTTATTGATATCGAAGATGGATCCAATCAAGTATATCTTCGAAAAGCCTGCCTTGTCCGGAAGAATAGCGAGGTGGCAGATGATCTTGACTGAGTATGACATCCAGTACACGACCTAAAAGGCAATCAAAGGAAGTGTGTTGGAAGAACATTTGGCACATCAGGCAGTGGATGATTACCATTCTATGAACTTTGAATTCCCGGATGAGAATATCATTATAATGACTGATTGTGAGACACCTGGAACGGATGAAGGACCTGAGGAGGGATCCCGATGGTCTATGTACTTTGATGGAGCTTCGAACGCTTTGGGTAATGGCATTGGCGCCGTAATCATGTCTCCTAAAGGCTCTCATACTCAGTTCACCGCCCGACTATGTTTCAACTGCACCAATAATATGGCGGAGTATGAAGCATGCATCATGGGTCTTCGAGCAGCAATTGACCTAAGGATTAAGTTTCTAAGTGTCTTCGGATATTTCGCTCTCGTGATCAGTCAGATCAAAGGCGAGTGGGATACGAAACACCCGAACCTTATTCCTTACAAGGAATATGTATTGACGTTGCTTCCCCATTTCGAGGAGATAACCTTTGAACACATCCCTAGAGAGGAGAATCAGTTGGCGGACGCGCTGACTATGATGTCTTCTATGTTCAAAGTCAATTGGGACAACGTGGCTCCTCGGATTATTATAGAAAGATTGAACAAACCTACACATTGCTGTGATATTGAGACTGAAGAGGTAACAGAAAAACCTTGGTTTCATGAGCTGAAGAGGTATCTTGAGGCTCAGGAGTACCCCGAGGGTGCATCTGTTAATGACAAGAAGTTTCTGAGGAGGTTCACAACAAAGTTCTTCATCAGCAATGGCATTCTTTACAAGCGTAACCATGATTCAACCTTACTGTGATGTGTGGATAAGAATGAAGCAGAAAGGATCATGGCAGATTTACATGAACGTACCTTCGGAACTCATTCCAGTGGACATACCATGGCAAAGAAAATCCTTCGGGAAGGATATTATTGGTCTACAATGGAAGCCGACTGTTATCAGCATTCTCGGACATGTCACAAGTACCAAGTCTATGCTGATAAGGTGCACGTACCTCCAGTTCCTCTAAACGTCTTGACGGAACCTTGGCCTTTTGCAATGTGGGGCATTGATATGATTGGCGAGATCAGACCTACGGCATCCAACGGGCACCGTTTCATCCTGGTGGCTATTGATTACTTTACGAATTGGGTTGAAGCAGCTTCCTTTGCTACTGTAACCAAGAACGCCGTGGCACGGTTCATTCGGCACAATCTGATCTGTCGATATGGTGTACCAGAGAGGATCATTACGGATAATGGTACCAATCTCAACAACAAGATGATCACCTAGCTCTGAGAGCAATTCAAGATACAACATCACAACTCTTCTCCCTATCGGCCAAAGATGAATGGGGCTGTAGAAGCGGCTAATAAGAACATTAAGAAGATTGTGAAGAAGATGACAGTGACATACAAAGACTGGCACGAGATGTTACCATTTGCTCTTCATGGGTACCGTACCTCAGCGCGGACGTCAACAAGGGAAACACCCTACTCCTTGGTATATGGCATGGAGGTAGTCTTGCCCATTGAAGTTCGGATACCCTCTCTTCGGATCATGAAGGATGCAGGTTTGAGTGAAGATGACTGGATTCAGACCCGGCTTGATCAGTTGAACCTAATTGATGAAAAGAGACTTACTGCTATTTGTCATGGTCAGACGTACCTAAAACGGATGATCAAGGCATTTAACAAGAAAGTTAGACGACAAGAGTATCAAGTTGGGGATCTGGTAATCAAGCGCATTATCTTACCTCAAGGTGATCCCAGGGGAAAATGGACCCCTACTTACGAAGGGCCATTTGTGGTTAAGAACATTTTCTCAGGAGGAGCTATGATTCTAACCACCATGGATGGTGACGACCTTCCTCACCCCGTCAATGCAGACATAGTGAAAAGATACTACGCATAATCAAAAACCCGCTAGGTTGACTGGCCTAGGCAAAAATAAGGGCTTCCCGACGAACCAAAAGGGTTCGGGCAAAAATAAGGGACGAAAATGAAAAAATCTGTACACCCGGCAAGTCGAAAACCTGAAAAGGCGGCTTGGGAAAAAAAGGGTATCCCGGTGGGATGAAAACCCGAAAGGGCGGTCCACGCAAAAATTAGGGTTCAAAGCGTAACACTATGTCTCATTGGATCACCTCGCATCCAGACTTCGATATCAACTATTAAGCTCGGACGACACTAATCAATCTGATCTACCTTCAACCAAGTAGCAAAGTGATGAGATGCTCGAGGACATAAAGGCAATAGAAAAGTTGGAACCCAGTGGGATTGTTCACATAGCTATTTTGTTTTTCACAATTTGTGTAAATTCTATCTGCTCGGCGGTGTTCTCTTACTAGGACGTCAGCCTCTTGTACAAAAACGCCTATTTACAGGCCAAACTTCAAAATCAATACAATTCATTTTCAAAGAAATTTCAAACTGTTCTTCTTTATCTATTTTGTTTTTGCAAAGAACGTCCAATGTTCATTTTTGATATATGCATTTGACATTAATTGCTGCTCATGGATATTTACATGCGAAACAAAAGACGATTATGGGTAATATCAAAAACAGGGGCAATAAAAATTATCCAAACTGTATAGTTGCTTTGTCCACCAGGTACCAGGTAAATTCATCTGAAGAATATGGCTAAGATACCTCCACTCCCTGCAGAGTAAGGCAGTAATGGTAGCTCTCCCCCAGCTGGGACTTGCAACTATGAACGAATCAGCAATGCTCTCCCCAAGCAGAGTTGGTCTACCATCAATACTAAAAAGGCTTGATATCCCCGATAATCTTAATATTCCCTAGCGGAGTATAAGAATATTCCCCGGCAGAATATAAGATACCCCCAGTGGAGTTAAAATTTTCCCAGCGCAGTCTGAAAAAGCTTCCCCAACGGAGTTGAAGCATCATCCCCAGTAGACTCTGGAAGTTTATCCCCAGCGGGGTACAAAATAAATATCCCCAGCCGAGTTCAAAGGATCATTCCCGGCAGAACTCAAAGGATTATCCCCATAAGAGTCTAAAAAGTTATCCCCAGTGAAGTCGCAACTGAAAGATCGTCCCCAGCGGAGTTCTTTCCTTTCACAAACAGGAATTCAATCCCCAACAGGATTCAGTATCACCAGCAACGGTGATTCGTCCCCAACGGAATTTATCATTGGAATGCTCATCAGAGCATCTCTTCTCCACAGAGTAATCTCCTCATCAGTATATTTCCCAACGAAGTTATCCTCTCCTATAGGTCTATTCTCACAATCATCTTTGTTCGTCATCCCCAGCAGAAACGAAGAATTCAACTCTATTCTCCAGCAGCTATCCGGGATTTATTTTCCCCAGCTAGAAACATTACATTTCCATACATCATGATACATGCATCATACCATACAATCTCATTTATGTTGAGAGCATCATTGCTTGATATATATCATGCATTTCATACATCATGACATTGCATATGACTGACTCTTTACCATTTCAATGAAAGACGAATCAGTAAACACCGCTGACTACTCATATGACCTAGTAGTCCCCTAAAAAGAAAAACTACATCTATGGAAGACTTATGTCTGGTTTAGCTAAATCGATTCGAATATTTTTCTGATTCTTATCCAGCCAAAGATAATCCTAGACCTTCTCTGGTTCAGTAAAATCGATGCTAAGATATCTCTGATTCGTATTCCAGTTGAAGATATTCCAAGACTTTTGTCTGGTTCAGTTAAATCGATCCTAAGATTTTTCTGATTCTTATCCAGTCAAAGTTAATCCAAGACCTTCTCTGGTTCAGTCAGATCAACGCTAAGATCTCCCTGATTCGTATTCCAGTTGAAGATATTCCAAGACTTTTGTCTGGCTCAGTTAAATCGATCCTAAGATTTTTCTGATTCTTATCCAGTCAAAGTTAATCCAAGACCTTTTCTGGTTCAGTCAGATCGACGCTAAGATCTCCCTGATTCGTATTCCAGTTGAAGATATTCCAAGACTTTTGCCTGGTTCAGTTAAATCGATCCTAAGATTTTTCTGATTCTTATCCAGTCAAAGTTAATCCAAGACCTTCTCTGGTTCAGTCAGATCGATGCTAAGATCTCCCTGATTCGTATTCCAATTGAAGATATTCCAAGACTTTTGTCTGGTTCAGTTAAATCGATCCTAAGATTTTTCTAATTCTTATCCAGTCAAAGTTAATCCAATACTTTCTCTGGTTCAGTCAGATCGACGCTAAGATCTCCCTGATTCGTATTCCAGTTGAAGATATTCCAAGACTTTTGTCTGGTTCAGTTAAATCGATCCTAAGATTTTTCTGATTCTTATCCAGTCAAAGTTAATCCAAGACTTTCTCTGGTTCAGTCAGATCGACGCTAAGATCTCCCTGATTCATATTCTAGTTGAAGATATTCCAAGACTTTTGCCTGGTTCAGTTAAATCGATCCTAAGATTTTTCTGATTCTTATCCAGTCAAAGTTAATCCAAGACCTTCTCTGGTTCAGTCAGATCGACGCTAAGATCTCCCTGATTCGTATTCCAGTTGAAGATATTCCAAGACTTTTGCATGGTTCAGTTAAATCGATCCTAAGATTTTTCTTATTCTTATCCAGTTAAAGTTAATCCAAGACCTTCTCTGGTTCAGTCAGATCGACGCTAAGATCTCCCTAATTCGTATTCCAGTTGAAGATATTCCAAGACTTTTGTCTGGTTCAGTTAAATCAATCCTAAGATTTTTCTGATTCTTACCCAGTCAAAGTTAATCCAAGACCTTCTCTGGTTCAGTCAGATCGACGCTAAGATCTCCCTGATTTGTATTCCAGTTGAAGATATTCCAAGACTTTTGTCTGGTTCAGCTAAATCGATCCTAAGATTTTTCTGATTCTTTTCCAGTCAAAGTTAATCCAAGACCTTCTCTGGTTCAGTTAGATCAATGATAAGATCTCCCTGATTCCTATTGCAGTTGAATATATTCCAAGACTTTTGTCTAGTTCAGCTAAATCGATTCGAAGATTTTTCTGATGCTTATCCAGCCAAAGTTAATCCAAGACCTTCTCTGGTTCAGTTAGATCGATGCTAAGACCTCCCTGATTCCTATTCCAGTCGAAGTTCCGACCACATATCAACAGTCTCCAAATGGCATCTGTAAGCCCATTGCCGATATCACAAGGCTGATACCACTTCATGCGAGTGCAAATTTCTGGGCACTCTAGTGTTCAATCATCTTCCACCTTCGGATCACGAAAGTCACGAAAGCCAATCTACATCCTCGGGTTTAAGAAAATTGAACAGGGGCAGCTGTTGCACCCCAAAATTTTCCCTCTCATATTTCTCCAAACATTGCAAGAAAAATCTCCAAGTTGCTCAAGTTTGCTCAAGAGTGGGTCAGACAAATCATCTCCTAAGGAAGTCAACCCCAAATTAGGGTTTTGTGTTGCATCAAGAGTGGGTCAGACAAATCATCTCCTAAGGCAGTCATCCATGCCAAATTTCAAGCCTTGCAGAGGAAGTTTGCTCAGTCAATTGCTCAAGGGGTCCAAAAATCGACTGTGCTAGGGCAAAAGTCAATTGTGACCCAAATCCAGTCAAACTTCAAGATTTTTTGTCAAAATTCTCATTTTGAAGGATATTTCATCATTTGACCAAGGGTTGATCATGATTCATCAAGGATTGCTCAAAATTCATCAATACTCAAAAGTTGCTAAATTAGGGTTTTGTAGGAAAAGTCAACTCAAATTTGACAAAGCATACCTTTCTCATACTTTATGAGAAATGACCTATCCAAAGCTAATTTTGAAGAGGATGCAATTTCCTACAATCCATCTTCATACCCCAAGATCAGAAAATGCACTCACAAAAAGTTACAAATTTGGACATTATAGGTCATTTTTGAAAGTCAACAAAAACACCTTTTTTTCCAAAGATTATAACTGGAGCATGTAATATGAAAATGAGATGAGACCAAACGGGTTGGTTAGAGGACATCTCAAACTTTCTAAAAAGTCCAAGAACACTTCCAAAAGTTTAAAATTGAAGAAGTTATGCATTGTTGAAGTTGGGCATTTTTGCAAAATTGCCAAAAGTCAACTATCCCTAAAACTTTAAATTTTGTCAAATGGGCCCATTCTTTTCCACTTGATTTGGACTTGCCACATTGCAAACGTGTCCTAGCTTCAGCCTTGTGTCCATTTATCAATTTTATTGTTTTATTTGATTTTTTAATGAATTATTTCATTTTTAATCAAATTAAATCCAATAAAATCCAAACATTGATTATTTGATCTCTTTTTGGCTATTTCAGGATTGAATCATCATCATCAAGTGTATCAAATTCGTATCAAGCATTCCATTTGCAAAAAGATCAAGTTTTTGAAAAATTTGGCAAATCTTCAATGGTGGATCAAATAAAATCCCATAGTCATGATGTGCAAAGATTAGTCCACAAATGTTGACCTAATACATTGCACATTACATATACAAGACAAAGCACACGAATTTGAGACCTAGAGGCTGCAACAACATTGAAAACAAAAATTGAAAAAAGGTGGAAAAAGTGTGAAACCAAAATCACACTTAGAGGCATTTTCAGAAGCAAAACTCAACAGCAATCGCTTGCTGGACAATCACTGAGTCAGAATTAATCCAAAGCAAGCTCTCACAACCATCAAAACACGCTGTAAGCATCACGTTTCATGGCGCTGTATTCAAAATCATAACTCCATATTTTTGCATCTTTTTGGCCAATCTTTGACATATTTGTGATTCTTATGAAATTTATGAACTTTTGGCATTATTTGATTGCATTAATATGAACTGTAACCCCATAACCGTATGGCTAGGGTTTTGTATTAGATTTTAGGGTTTTCTTTTCCAAGGGAAATCAAGATTCAAGAAGGGTATAGGTTTATACAGGATGCCCAGACGAACTCAACCATGCGCTTGGATTTAATTTTCATGGCCTAGAATCGATTTTAGGGTTGACCTACGAATTCAGCTGTGGATATGAATCCGCAGGAAAAATTACAGGGTTGGAGGAAGAAGACGATGACGCGTCAGTCCCCCTGTGGCCAATTCAAATATTCGCAATTTTTTTTAATTCAGGCATATTAATGTATTTTCCCTTATTATATTTTATTCTCATACAATTAACAAATGAAGCATGATGGCTGAGTGGTAGTAGCGTGTGTCCAGTGACCAACAGGACCTGGGTTCGAATCCCAGGTCGCCATGTTATTTGTTATGTTTTTCATTAAGGTGATCCAATGCAAGTCCAAGTGCGTGATGCATCATACTCCCTCATTCAACCAATGGATAGATGGCCCCAGGGCAAATCTGATGGCCCAGATGAAACGTCCACCATACTCCCTAGTCAAATGCACACGCTGGATTCCAAAAAGTCAGCCAGGCCTGCACATTTGGGCCATGGAATTTGCTATTCAGACTCCCTAAACAGGCCCAAACCCTAACTCTTTCTATTTTCTTTTTATTTTGCTTAATTATTTATTGTTATTATTTTTAATTATTAACCAACCAATCAAAAATTTTTTTTCTTCATAAAATTAAAAACCAAAAAATGTTTTTTTTACTTAATTTAAATTTCAGTATTTTATTTTTGTTAACAATATTAGTTTAATTAATTTAGTTTTAATTAGGAATAACTTTTAATATATTTTGCAATAATTAAAATTAATTTAGACAATTAGGTTTTATTAACATTGATCAAATTTATTTTTATTTCTTTAAATACCAAAAACCCAAAAATATTTTTATTAATTAATTAATTTATTAATTTAATAATTAACCTAGATTAATTTCTTTCTTAATTAAAAAAAAAATATAACCAAAAAAATCTTTTCTTTAATTAAAGGTTCAAAACCCTAAAAACTTGCGCCCGATTTAATTTTCTCACACGCGATTTATTTTCTTTTATTCAATATTGTACTTGTTCCCGGTTTGTAATACCTAATAGGACTTTTATTATTTTTTTCACTTTCTTTACTTTAAATTGTTTGTCTTTGGCGATGTAAATACCCGACGCCTTGTAATTTAATTTCCACAATTTACTTTACGCAAAATATAACTGTTAGATGTTTGATAATAGGGATGCATGACAAGACTGAATGTTCTAAACCTAAAATCAACATAGATCACCATTAACATGTACAAAGATAAAATTAACTGAAAAATGACACACTCACACATGTGCACTCTTAGGGTACACCTCACCTGGTTGCCTTCGTACGCGGTCATTGAGTATAGGAAGTTTTAGAGGTCGCTCTCTTGTCTCAAAGATCATAGTCGCCTTCGAAACGGTTGCCTCGGATATTGTTGCCTCAAAACAAATGATCTAAGACATTAGGGTTACCGCTAAGGCGTCCTAACATTGCTTTGGTGACCGTAAGTCCCTAAATTCGAATTGACCCTTAAACTCCAACGACAGTGCTACCTACTCATCAATAGTGGGATAGCATTGTCTAAAGGAAAATTGCATAGAACAATTCCTTTTTCGAGTAGGTAGATGGTTCTTGTATATTTGCTCTTTCAAAGCAAAACAAAATTTTCACACTTACACTCCTTTTCAAACAAAGACTTTTTCAAACCCACAAACATAAAGAAAGAAAATTTTGAAAACAATATGAGCAAGTACCTAAGAGCCCGTGGATAACCACGGATAGAAAGGGTGCTAACACCTTCCCTTTCTATAATCTACCCCCCGAACCCGAGAAACATCTCGAAAAAGGAATTTTTCTGTGCTTTTTTCCTTTCCTTGTTGGATAAAATAAAAGACAGTGGCGACTCTTGCTTACCACGAAATTTTGCGAAAACAAACGCAAAACGCAAACCAGCATTCCAAAAAACAGTCAGTTCTCTCCCACCATATCACAAGGTTGCTTCACGAATGGTTCGACTAAGATCATCCGGTCTGTACACAATTTTAAATTACTTTTGGAATGCTTTTATCTCTTTGATATGGGTAGTTTTACCTTTCTTGAAACGCTCCTGTATGGAATCAAAAGTACAAGTTAGATGTTGAGAAAAGTAATCTACGTTGAAGATCGCGTTGGTATAGTATCCTCTCCACCAAGTGTCAAACTCTTGTGTGCAGAGAGTTGATGGTCAAAAAGAAATGGGAGTGAGAGTGGTGATATTGGCATAACGAGAGAGTTATTTTGTACAGTTAGGTTCAGAAAACCACATGTTATTGAGACAAAAAGCACCTTTCTTTTCATAAAATGGTTTAGGTATTGGTTGAATGAGGCCAAACTATTGAGAAACCATGTTAGATTGGTAGCTAACCAAAACAATTTGGTTCTTCGAAGGTCTCAACCTAGTGGACAACAGTCGAGGGGTGAGAAAAAATTCCCAGATGGCCATATATTCATCTTCTTGATCCTTTGAAGGAGAGGGAAATTCACGTATAAACCATTCAAGACCATACATCCTTTGAGAAAAAGGAACCATCAAAGAAGTGAAATTATGGTGCTTAGCGAACATCATTACAAACCCAGTAAAGGAATCTCGTAAGGTTGTCCCTTCATCACTTGGAGTTAGTTCGACTAATCTTGTCCCTTCGACCCTCCAAGTCTTTATTTCATCATCTTCTTTGTTGATGAAGTTGTGCATTGAGAGTGAAGGCTCGAAGGTGGCATTCAACCATAATTGAAGTAGCCAAAATGAGCCATCAAACATGACGTTTGTTCCTGGTTGGTAATTCCTTAAGATCTCGTATGACTCTTCTTACGATTCATAAAGAAAACCTAAAATAATTTGGCTCAAACACAACTTATGCCACACATGAATTTGGTTCGCCATGATGAGATATCTTTTCGCTACTTAAAGGGATGAGCATAAGACACAACATGATAGCCATAATTCCAAGAAGACAATATGCACTTCGTTATAAACTTCTTCTGTGTTTTTTTCATGGTGACCGGCTATATAATGTGTGAAAGTTAGTTTACCTTTTGCAAAGCCAATAATATCTTCATCCATCTCAAAGGGGTCGAAGGTTTCCCCAATAGGTCGAAGACCAGTAATGGCAGTAATATTAAATAAATTTGGGGTCATCATTCTATAAGGGAAATGAAAAGTATTATAGGTAGAATCCCAGAAGTATAGTGAAGCCACTAACATGTTTTGGCTATACCGAGGAACAGATTTCGACACCTAGATTATGTCATAAATCTCCATATCTTTCAAGAATTGGCTTTTCTAGCTTTCAACCTTAGCAAGCCAAGAAAGATATGATTCATGGTATTTCATCAGAGGGAAGGAGCAAAACACTTTAAGAGCGTTGCTCATGTAATCAAGATTAATATTATCTTCTATTTTCGAAGCGTCGGTCGAAGACTTCGCTTAGTTATCTGCAGATTTCTAGGTTTCAGGTTTTTTGCTACCTTTATTTTTCTTACTAGGTAACGGTTTACTACGATGGTAAACAAGGAAAAACTCTTTGAGTTTCTCTACATCTGCATCAGGGTCATGCAAAAGACCCAATGTATGCATGTGTTTCGCCAGAAATTGTTAAAGGAATAAGTACCTGAGATTCATAAATTTTGCATTTCTCCTCAAGAAGAGGAGGCTCATGGACATATTATTGGTTCCCTGCTAGCAATGGTGTTGCTATCTTGGTGACTGGAACAAAAGCTTATTTTTGTTTCTTAGATACTTTGACTTTGGGTGCCATTTGTTAAAGATGGAAGCTTAGAGAATGAATGTTTTATGAAAGTTGTGAAGAAGAAACTCAAGAATGCAAGTTTGAGAGTTCAAAAGTTGGAAAAGTTTTTGAAGATAAACGATGATGGTATTTATAGGAAGGAAGAAAAAGTGTTTCAATTTCATTTTTGGAAGATGAATAAGAAGTTAGTGGGGCACGTGCAAATTTTTTTCAGGATGCACAGACAGTTGGCTTTACAAGTTACCTCCATACTCCTATTTTTAGGGGTAATGATTCAAGGCAGCAGTGCACGTCTCGATGAGATGTTTATGAAAAGAGGTCATCATGACCATGACATCACAACAATAATTGCTAATACGTTGATGGCTTTCAAAAAATGATATTTTCTCGTTGTAGTTGAAAAATACATTTTTGAGGGGCAATTTGTTAGATGGAAATTTGACGCTCAAAGATTAAATGAAGACCTTTAAGTTTTTTGAAAGAAATCAAAAGTGTTGGATAAATACTTCGACAGAAGCAAATGATGGTATTTTCGATCGGAGTTTAATGAAATAATATGAATTCAAAACTTAGCATTTGAAAGATGTTTTAAGCAGGTTCAACAGAGATACTTTAAAATAAGGACAAAAATAATTGAATTTTGGCGTTTATCTATTTTTTCCGAAAAGAGACACGTGGAAGCTTGTGAAGGGTTGAACGTATATAAGCAAGAACATGTCCTCCTCTAGTGATAAGACCATTCGTGTCAAATTAGTATAAATACGAGTCCCTAGTTTAGATTTCGGTGTATTAAATTGTTGTTCAAATTACTCTATTCACTCAAAGTATCAAAGTTAATCGAGAAATGAGTTTTTTGAGAAAGTGCGTTTGAAACACCACTTTTTGCCATTCAATGCAAGTTTACATTTAAAAGTCATTTACAATTTCTTTATATTTTTAGTCGAAACCTTTAGTTTCTTGTCATATACATTATTTGTTATCATTGTTTTCTTAGCCATTTATATTTGAACTTACTTTTACTGTTGAAAAGATCAATATCTAGGAAAAAACCTATTAAAACAACTCAAACTATACACTATTATCCTAGGATCAATCTAGTCGATCCTGTAAGTAACCGGAGTTATTAGAATTTGGAAGACTAGCGGTTGTTTACTAAATTTCACAATAAACACATGGACACGCTACAACCTTTCTTTTGGGAGAGGATGATAGGTAGTGTAAGTTTTTCTAACTTGGTGACTATTGGCTAAAGACTAGAGGAAAAAAATAAATAATGGTAAAGTTACTAATACAACTGAATCCTCTGGTGGGGAAAAGAAATCCTATGGAAACTTCCAAAAGAAGAATAAGGGTTAAACTAATGCAGCTTTGAATGAAAGAAGGAGACCTTGTTGAAGGCAACAATACTATGATCAACCATATATAGCTGCAGTTTCTCCTATGGTTAATGCTCTACATGCCATACACTCAATTCAACCTTACTCCCATGCCATACACTCAAGTATATCTTTACTTGGTCTAGAGAGGTTTGGTTACTACTAAGGTTTTACTTCCTCCTCCAAATACTCTTCCAACTAGGTTTAAGTCCAACCTCCAATGTAAGTTCTAGGAGGGAGCTGCTGGTCATGATTTAGAAATTTGCTTTGCACTGAAGGCTAGAGTGCACGACTTGATTAGAGGAGAGATTTTGTCATTCCAGAATGTTGGTCCCAACGTTAATGCCAATCCTTTTCCAGGACAGGGTGAGTGAAGATTGGGTCAGAGCATGTCAAGTCACCTCCTAAATTCAGTGGATCAAACATGAAAGCTCATCCTCGATGTTGATTAGTCATTAGGCCATGTTTTATTTCCATTCAAAATTTCCTTGTTTGTATTGTGTTATTTGCTTTCAAACTTATTTGTTTTCAAATGTTAATATTAATGAAATGAGAATTACATATTTTGAATCAATCCATTCATCTTCACTTTGCGCATATTTATGCTTACCTTTTAAAAAAAATTACATGTGCCTATTTCTCTCATTCGCTTTTCTTTATCAAACTTTTGTTTATACAAAGATCAGAGGGAGACTGGTGAAAAAAAACCCAAATTATTGAATGATATGATTTCAAATAAAACTTTGTTGCATATGTAAGGAATTGTTTCAATCCCCAAATAGTGGAGAAATAAGGAAGTTAATCCCCATTCAACCCTTTTGAGCCTAGAAGTTGGTGTTTTTTTATGTACGAAAAACCTATAATCTTAACCTGAGGCAGGGTAGTTCTCTATTAATTTAGTTGTGCATTAAAATTCAAGAGAATCATTCCATACCATAAAAGTTTCATTTACGAGCTTTCCTTCGCACAGATCAAAGAAGTGTCACATAAGTCATGCAAATCCAAAAGTTATAGTGGTTGTTCCTCAATAAGCAAGGCATTCACTATTTTTCAAGATAAAAAAAAGTGAAAAAATCCACAAAGTCAAAACCTAAGAAGGTGGCTTAGGAAAAAAGTTAGGGCATCCCAGTGTACTGAAAGCTTCAAAGAAGAATTCCAGGTAAAAATTAGGAATAACGAAAATAAAAATCAATCAATAAAGGTCAATAAAAACCTTAGCCAAGACAATATGAGTTTACCATCATATAAAAATCAAATGGTCATCCAAGTATTTATCAAAAACAACAAAATGTTGTGACTATCAAAAAGGAAGAAGTGTATGCCATCATAAACATCCCTTGTTTTTTGAGCCATCATCATCATATCACTGTTGCAATTCCAAAAATATTTTGGAACTTGAATGCGTAAGTAGAATTAATTGAACGTAGGACTAGAAATCATCATAGAGAATGTGGTGGGTTAAAATTGAATTTTGAGCCTTATATCCTTTGTTTCAAAAATCGTGAACTAGACCACGTTATAACCCTCAAAATACCTAATTGAAAGAAATTACAACAATGTTGCATAAACTGACTCCAAAGAGATTTCATAGTAATTTGTTTTGGTATAATACATTCATATTATCTTTCACTTTGAATGTTTAAACCAATAGTGTGTTTTGACCAGTGATTCATTTGTTGTACATCAACACATCATTCCAATAATGATTTTGATTTCAAAAAATTGAATGAGCATCGCATTAAAATTACCATTTTTAATGAATGATTTTATTTGCAAGTAAGCACTCATCATCAAGGATTGATCTTATCAGGGGAAAATTACTTCAAGATCTTGTTGATCAGAGAAAATCAGTTCAAGATCATTCAATTAGGGTAAACTATTATGAGAATTTGTTAACCAAGAGAATATTCATTCAATACTTATGTTGGAGCAAGCATTTCAAGCGCACAATAAAGCATTCATTTCAAAAATCAGTCAACTTGGGGCAGTCAACTTTAAGAAATCCCCAAGAAAAGCTCATCAGTCCATCCCAAAAGGATCATCAACCTAATATAATGGACAAGTATGACATAAGTGTGTTCAAAACATCTTTCAAAAGCAGGGTTGGTAGAGTTCCCTATTTTGAGGAATCAAAGTTCCAACCTTACTTCACAAAGTGTCTAACTCAATTGTCATAATCATTTACATAGCATGCATTGATCATTAATGTACCATGAATAGAAGCAAAATTCAATATTATGCATAGCTCGAAGTGTGTTTCGCGTTCATTTTCATTTTTCAGGTCGTGTTGTCATCGACATTTTACCCTATGGTCAAAGTCCAACTTTGTTGGTACATACCAAATCATATGTTTATCCGTTCAGGTTCAATTTGTCTTTGTCCATCCGATGTACTTCCAAATGTGTCTTTATTGTTTGGCTGTTCTTCCAAAACCCTTTTTATCTATTTGATGTTCTTCTGGATGTATATGTTGTTATGATGTTTTTCCATAACTTATCTGATGTTTTTTTGGATATATATTGGTTATTTTGATGTTTTCCAGAACCCATTCCCATATATTCAATTCTTTTTTTGGATGTTTCAGATGTATCTTCAGAACTAGTTTTTGTACATTCAATGTTCTCTTGAAGGTCTATGATGTATCTTTAGATTGGATTCTTGTTCATCCAATGCTTTTCTCAGTGTTTTTGATGTATTTTCCCGACTTGTTATATTCAATGCTTTCCCGAAGTCTATGATATATCTTCAGAATGGTTCCTTTTCCATCCAATGATTTTCTGGATGCTTCTGATGTATTTTTCAGAGTTGTTACATTCAATGCTTTCATGAATTTCTCTAATGTATCTCCAGATTTTATTTCCTTTTCATCCAATATTTTTCTGGATATTGCAGATGTATTTTCCAAAGTTTACCTTCAATGTTTTTCCTGAATGTCTCTGACGTATCTTCATAATAGTTCATTTTCCATCCAATGCTTCAATGGACGTTTCTAATGTATTTTCCAGAGTTGTCACATTGCTTTTCTGAATGTCTCTAATGTATCTTCAGAATGATCTTTTTTCTATCTAATGCTTTTCTAGATATTTATGATGTATTTTTTAGAGTTTACGGTCAATGATTTTTCTAAATGTCTCTTATGTATCTTTAGAATGGTTCCTTTTCCATTAGACACTTTTCTAGATGTTTCTGATGTATTTTATAGAGTTGTTGTGTTCAAATGTTTTCCTAAATGTCTCTGATGTATCTTCATATTGATCTATTTTCCATCAAATTCTTTTCTGGATGTTTCTTATGTATTTTCCAGAGTTTGGTGCATTCAATACTTTCCTGAATATCTTTGATGTATCTTCATACCAATTTCATGTTCCATCCAATGCTTTTTTTTGGATGTTTCTAATGTATTTTTCAGAGTTGTTGCATTCAATGCTTTTCTGAATGTTTCTGATATATCTTCAGGTTTTAATCTTGTTCATCCAATGCTTTTCTAGATGTTTCTAATGTATTTTCCAGAGTCATCACATTTAATGATTTCATGAATGTCTCTGATGTATCTTCGAATTGTCTCATTTCTCCAATGAAGTCTACAATTCTTTTCTGGATGTTCTTGATGTATTCCCCAGTAAAGTTTTCATTCAATGCTTTCTTGGATATCTATGATGTATCTTCAGATTCGATCTCATACCACATCTAATGATTTTCTAGATGCTTTTGATGTATTTTCCAGAGTGTTTCTCCCTTTTGCATCCAATGCTCTTATGGATGTCCCTAATATCTTTCCAGGTTTTATCCATTTTATTCGAAAATATAAGTTCAGAGTGCGCCTAAGAGGGGGGTGATTTAGGTGTAATGAATTTTTTATGGTTTTAGACACAAGTTATGCTTATTTTTCTGGTTTGATGTTAAGTGTTTGAAAGCAATAAAGTGCAGAAAAATAAGGAACACGGGGATGTATCATATTTCCCTTCACAGTTCGAAGATATGTCTAGTACCCTTTCAACACAAAAGATATTTCATTATTGTTAAATCTCTAAACAAGGCACACCTAGCCTTTCTATACGAGACTCTAACCAATAAACAATGCAACAACACCTTAACCAACCAAGTTAAAATGAGAACAATCCTCACAAACTCAACTCTCTTGCTTCCAGCAATCCTAGATAGCAAGGTAAACAAACCAACCAAATAGAAAAAGAAAACAATCCTTTCTTTTCTACTATCTTGTTTCCAACAATCCTGGACAACAAGAAATTACAAACCAAATATAGAAAATATTTGAGTAAATAAAGTTGATGAATATTTATCAATCACTAGAATTGATCTTCTCTTTAAAACAAGCAATTTACAATGATGTATTAGTGCTCAAGTGTTTATGAATGATGTAGAAACTTTTCTGGACTGATACGAAACAATATGCAGAAAAAATATCAATGAAAGTTTAAGTATCAAAACACTTGTTTGAAGATGAGTAAGTAAATGATTTTAAATTGCTATGAAAAAGGTGAGTTTTGAATTATGAAATGAGAGTATTTATATCACCTTAACACCCTTATAAAAGTGTATGATTTAATGAAAAGATGCAATGATAGAAGGATGAGGAAACAAAAATGTTCACATCAGATTTCAAGTGAAAACAACCATTGCTTTAGTGGTAATCAGTTACGAGAAAAGGTGTAACCGGTTATGCTGAAGCGATACCATAAAAAATTCAAAAAATCATCACAATAATCGATTACAGGAAATGCTGCAATCGATTACCAAGGCAAAAATCTGTTTTTCTAGAAACTCATGCAAGGCAGGTTACATGTTCGTAATCAATCACCTGAAATGTGTAATCGGTTAGAAAGGAAAACAATTGTTTTTCCATAAACACAAGTACAAACAGAGTAGCTAACCCAATCAAAATATGTCATGCATGCAAGTGAATATGTATAGGTATTTTGAGCACTAAGATGTCAAAGTAATATTGCATGTTTGTACCTCAATTATAAAGATCAATCAAGACATCAAAGCTAGTCTTCAAAGAGAATAGTCTTGAACACTTTGATGCTATACTTTGACCTTGAATCTTTTTCTATTCTTTTGCCATGTTCAATTGCTTATCACTTTGCATTCATCAAAATAAAATAGATAGAGAGTGTTGACTTCACATTCTCCCTCCTTTTAATGATGACAAACCATTAAAAGCTTGATGGATAATATCTTATGTGAATTTCACCCCTATCTTTATAACTCCCCCTTTATCAAAGCTCTCCCTTGATTTATATAGAGAACTTGACATATTTTGGCTGCAATAGTTAGAGACAATCACACACATATATATCTTTTCCCATTGTCATTAGCAAAAAGGATGGGATAAGACTTGAAATATATAAAGAAATTAAAATAAATCCAATTTTTACCTATGAGTTTTACCTCATGAGTGACTTCATTAAACATTCATCCTTGATGAACATGATTTTGAAGCCTTTGACGCAAACTTGGATTTCGCTTAGAATATTTTTCTTTAGTCCTTCAACATAAAGTAAATCTTCAATGGATGTGAAAGTCAGTGCTCTAACTTTGCCTATGCCGAGAATTTTTCCTTTAAGATTGTCCCCATATTTGAAATAACCCTTGGAATTTGTTGCGGTGAAAAATTGAGGAGACCAAGCTATTGAGGAATGTAACTCACAAAGACTTAAGAAACCACCACCGAACTTTATTGTTTCCAAGGAAAAGGTAAAAGATCGAAACCCTATTGTTTAACATGCAATGCAATAAGTAAATACTAAAATCAAAGTATAAGGAAGAGATCCAAGGTACTGTTATACCCCAATTTCCCCCCCTAAGATATCTCATTATCTCATATTATTAATACATCAAGATCACACATTAGAGTTGGTTCTCCATTCTACTTCATCTTATCTTTAAGTTTGCTCTTGAGGAATCACCAAGCACCTTGAATTGTGTATCTTGTACATGTGTGTTTTTAGGTGGATTAATTTTAAACTAACATCAAAATATGTATATATTTTTCTTTGGATGTTCATATTGTAGGTGATGACCCAACTGCATCCACATCACCATCTAACCTAGGGTTTTAAGGGATAGTCCTCAGTCAAATGGTTTTTCAATGGATTTCAAGAGCTTAAGATTCAAGGATATGTCTATCAAATCAAAGTTTTTTGGTCCATAGAGCTCTCTCAACTTATTTAGGCCAAGTTTTCCTCAAGGTTGGTGGTGGTATTCATCAAGAAGATTCATAGATTCATGTGTTTATTTTCAAGCCTTCTTCAACAAGTTTAATTGAAACTTAAGTTCCACCATTGAGTGTGTTTCAAGAAAACATAATTTCAAGGTCTAATTTGATCCATCATGCTCTATTTTGCAAAGAAAGTTCAAAAGATTCAAGGTTGATTCAACAAGTTTGACCTAATTGAGCAAGTGCTTGATTTAGTGATCACGGGTGCATAACTCTCTCAATTTTCAATATTTTGAGTTGGTTCTTTTTTCTATGGATTCTTATCATCACCTACAACAACTTCTCTTTACATGAAAAGATCCAATTGTGCAAGAAAAATCATCAAAAGTTGAAAGGGGTTCCAAGTCATTTTGACACTCTCTGAGCTAGGGTTTGCTGACTTCCAAGGACCATATCTTGCTCATTTGTTGATATTTTTAATTGATTCCAAAGCCATGGTTCTCTTTAAATGGTACTTAATAAGTTATCTTCAAGGGTTTAAGGCTAATTTTGAATGGAAGATCACTAATGGTTGAAGAATATTACAAGTCCTTTGAAAAGGATATCAAATTCTCTTTGTGACTTCAAAGGATCATAAGTTGGTCAATTTTTATCTCCTTGAGCTCATTATTTTTCTATAATAATCTTTGGGATGTCTACTACAACTTTGTTTCAATATACAAGACTTGAAAATGCTTGGAAAGTTGTTTAAGAATTGAAAAGGTTATAGGTCTTTTGTGAATCTACCCAAATTTGTTCATCATCTTCCAAAGACCATAAATATTTCAATTTTTATGATTCTTAAGTGGTCTCAATTCTACAACTCAATTTTGAGAGTCTACTTCATTTAATCCTCAAGGATCAAGATCAAATTTTGAGTGGAAAGGCTTGTAAGTTTGCAAGACATTATAAGTCATTTTGAAGCTCAACACTTAGAATTTTTCTATGTACAAAATACCCGTGTGTTTTTATTGATTTCAAACTTGAATAACTTTTTTTTCAAGCATCCAAATGATACCTTTCTTGGCACATTGTGAAGTTTGTTGTGAGATCTTTCTAATGCAAAAGAATGAGATCATAAAGCCTCCTACATTGTATGCCCCATGCTCTTGAAGTTGCTTCCATGAAACTGAGTTTTTGCTTGAAGTCAAATTTGGTTTTGGTTAATGTAGCCTCTAATCACAAAATTGTTGTTCATTTTTGCTTCTAATCATGCTTAACAACCTTTCAGAAGCAACTAACACCTTATAACGCAAGTTTTGGCTGAGTTTTAAGTAAATACGAGTCGCACTTCTCATGCTTGCAATTTCACACGAATTCTATCAAAATCTCATCATTTCACACGCTTGAGCATTCCATTTGCTCAACTATAAATAGAGGATTATTCCTCACTCATTTGGACAAGCTTGGATAGCCAAAGAAGATATGCCCGAACCTCACAAAACCTTAAAATTTTCGAATTCATTTTCTCCTTTAGAAGCTCTTTCATTCCTTTCTTTTGATTCAGTTAGCTTCATTGAACTTCTCTGAAGCTAATCATACTCTTACCACCAAGAATCGAGCAGTGAATCAAGCTCACCTAGTCCAGTTTCAGAACTCTGAAGTTGAGTTTCAACAGGTAAATTCCTCCATCAATTCTCTTTAAACTTGTTTCTACAATGTAGCTCTCATCACTCTGATGCTCATAGCATAGTTTGTTTTTAACTTGAAGTGAGTTTTACTCATGAATTTTCAAATCCTTTTTCAATTTTTTTCTTCTAGTTTTTTCCAAATCGACTAAACTATGATTAATATAAATTTTTCACGAGGATACCATTGGAATCGTCTTGAAGAGAAGAAGAGAATGACACTTGACTGAGCTCTTGATTTTTCTGTTTATGGAATCGCAAATTAGAGGTGGCCAGAGGTTGAAGACGATGACATGTCATCTCTCAACCAATGACATTTTGCCACACATTTTTTTCAAATATATTTTAATTAATGATCATGTGTGATATTCGCTAGGGACCATATCATGCATAACGCGCCAGATCCCTTGGATTTGTATACTAACGCACTTTGACAATGAGCAGATTGTCCACATTTTTTTGGTTTATTATTTTATTTTCTGATTTTTGTTTTAATTGTTTTAAACTTCAAAAATTCATAAAAAAATAATTTCAACTTCTAAAATTGTGAAAAAATTATCAAAAATACTTTTGATTTTTCTCTTTCTCATTTTTAGTTTTTCACAATTTTATTTTGTGATTTGGTATTTTTTATAATTTTTCACTTTACTTGTTTAAAAATACTTTTTGGTAATTTTAAATTCTGGAAAAATTATGGAAGGATCCAATGTCCTCTTGACAAATATTGGTGACCTCATTTTATTTTTATTTTTATTTTAATATTTTTCACAAATTTTGGCTTATGTTGCTTATTTCTTTATATTTTAAAAATAGTTTCTGACTTTAAAAAATTCTAAAAATTTTTGTCAACACTTGTTGACTCATGTTTGATCTATGATATCTTTTTAGGATTTTTATTTAGTGTTTTAATATAAGTTGTGTATTTTACCAATTATTTCCTTTTTATAGATCATTTAAATTTAGTTTTCATATTAAATATATTTTATTATTTTTTGATTGGTCCTGATTTGTATATACTTAAGTGTTATTTTAGGACAAATTCCTTAACCTCATTGGATCTTGGGTCTTGATAGGTTGAAAAAACAAATCCACCAAAATGGATGAATGATGTTCATGATATTTGAAACCCTAATTTAATCTGATACATTGGTTACACTATCATTCCCCTCCCTCTTCATCTTATCCCTGATTTGTATATACTTAAGTGTTATTTTGGGACAAATTCCTTAACCTCATTGGATCTTGGGTGTTGATAGGTTGAAAAAACAATTCCACCAAAATGGATGAATGATGTTGATAATATTTGAAACCCTAATTTCATCTGATTTATTGGTTACACTATCATTCTCCTCCCTCTTCATCTTATCCATTTCTTATTTTTACTTATGCTACATGTTTTTTGGATAATGATCTACATATCATTTCTCTAACATTTATTATACATAGATTATTATTGACCGGCCTCAAAATAGGCGTGGCTTCTACATAAGTCCACTTACAATTGCTTAATACAGCGCTAAATTTGTTCCGATTTAAAAAATGATCATTCATGGCCAAAACCTATGTTTGCAGGCCCAAGTATGTTTAATTTTAAACCTTGGATCCAATATCTTTGAAGTTCATTTTTATGAGGCTTTGATTCTATCAATCCTCAAATGAACTTCATGAATTTTTGTCTAAGTGAATCATTTGAACATCGTTGATCATATGTATTGGCTTTGAATACTTGAAATGAATGGTATACTTGACAAAAAGGAAATGAAACTTGTTGTTGAGAGGCTTTGATTTTATCAATCTTCTAATGAGTTTTCAAAATCAAGCTTCAAGATGGTTATTCAACTAACCTTTTGTTATACTTGACCTCTAACTTCTAATTCACTAACAATTAACTTTACTTTTTGCCTTTATTTTATGCCTTTACTTTTATGTATCATTTATTTTTTTAGCATTTACATTTCGTGATATTTTCATTTTTCTCACTTGAGCATGTATTTTTATGTCATTTTATCTTTGCTCAGTTGAGCTTTTATTTTATTTTGAAGACACTTAATAATCAACTTGAACATTAAAATTTTTAAGGTTAATTGGAATATCTGGTTACTATACCCTAGGACTATGGAGTTATGGATTCCTGAGACTTAGGATTAGAAGCCATGAGACCTTGGAACTCTGTGACCTTTGGTTGATATTTTTGTGAAGATCTTCTGAAATCCTTGGGGTTAACTCCAAGGCATTGTTTGATTTTTTTTGTGTGCAAGTTATTCTGATTTTCATGCTTTTTCTGTGATTGATATTTTCTCTGTATATAGTTATTACTCCGAATAACTTTTGTCAATGAAGACTTTTCTTGGTTCTTAATTTATCTGAAGCTTGTTATTCCTCATAGGTTTAGTATTTTTGCTTGCTTGGTTTTAATGCAAAGGATGTAAATTCTACATTGACTTCTTCATGTCAAGTGTTGACTTCTTGTTGGTTAGATCATTATTTTCCTTATCTTTTACTTTATGCTTTAGGATAGTCCCTTCATATCCTCCTATCTTATTTAATTTCAAAAATATTCTCCCTCCTTTTCAAAACTCTTCTTGTTTTCTAACTTGAACCACTTTCATAATAAACTTGGACTTTGGTCCATGCATTTTCAAAAATAATTTCTTAATCAAACTTTAATCAATTTATCCATACTTTGACATATTTCTCAAGACTAAAAGTTATTAACGTCATTCAAACCATTTTGCCACTTTGGTTTTTTCCTTTAAAACTTTTTTCAAAAGATTAGACTCTTGTCTATTCTTATAGTGATATAAGCTACTATACTTCTATGATATGTAGTGAAGTGAGTCATTTTCCACTTGGGTGTTGAGTGATGGATTTTAAATCCAAGTTATATCCTCCACTTTGAGATGATGCAAATGCTTCTTTCTCATAATTGTGGGTAGTAAGTATGTTTTCCACTCGAATATGATGATGATGTCTCTTCTCTTAAAATTAACCAACACACATGTGTTTTAAATTTTTTTAGGTGAACTACGAGTATCTTGATCCCCTATTGCATGCATGGTGGTACGTAGGCACTAAAGGTTTACATCCGCGGCGGGTGCAAAATTGTAAAAAAATACTTCTTTTCTCATCTCCACCATCTTATTTTGTATACACCTTTTATAGCCAAAATACACAAATTTTCAAAGAGGTTCCTGTGGAGTAACGTAGATATTTAGGATGCTAATACCTTCCCTTTTCATAACCAACCCCCACACATAGATTCTCTCCCCCTCTTTTTTGGGTTTATTCGCTCTTTTCCCATTTCTTTTGGAAACAATAAAGTGCGGTGGCAATTTTTATTTGATTTCTATGATTTAAGTCAATCCAATAGCTTAGTCTTAACATTTCTACCGCTACAGAAAACTGGAGACTTCACTGGGGAAACATCTCTAAGTGGGTTGAGCCTATCTTTGTTTATCCATGAATGTGCTATTATTTGTTTTATATTATTTGTTGTAAATATGTATGTCTGGATTTTTCTGGTTTTCAGGGTGCTTGGTGATCTCTTATAAGTCCTATACTCTGACTTGGGAAAACTTAAGATAAAACGGGCGGTACTCTGTAGGAACCTATAATACGGTTGGAGAACTGACTTTTGGTTTTGCATTTTATTACAATTGTTGTGGATAGCAAGAGTCTCCACCGACATTTCTTTTATCCAATAAGGAAAGGGTGAAAAGAATAGGAAATATGTTGGTGATCTCTTATAAGCAATATTGAGTCTCCACACTTTGCTATTTGAAATGCTTGGTGTTTATGATTTGTTTGAAAATATTTTGAAAATTTTCCTAAGTACGACAACCTTGTAATAATTCTTGTATAAGTTAAGAACGCATACAAAGTGTTTGTTTTTGAAAATATTTTAGAGAAAAGTGTTTTGTGTAAAAGATATTTTGTTTTTGTGAGAAAGCGATTACGAGCTATCTACCCATTAGTTAGTAGGAAGCCTTATCGTCGGATGTGAAGGGACAGGCGAGGGTCATTGTACAATCATAAATCAACTTGTAGGGGTGCTTTAGCAAATTTATCATAAGAGACTAGATCATTTATCGAAGGAAGCATCGAAAGGGTCATCGAGGGACTACGATCTTTTGTATCGGAGGGACTTTGCTAAAGTGCCCCACGTTCGAGGGATATGACTGTTTTTATTCGAAGGAAACAAGTTGGATTAACCTAGAGGTGAGTGTGTGAAAAGTGTTTCAATTTAGTTATTTAATCTTGATTAGGGTTATCTAACGATTGATTTTAGATCTTTCCATACATGCCCTACTTACTAGCAGTTATAAGGAAAGCAGTAAATTATGGAAAGTAAATGTGCGAAAAGTAAACCTAAACTATTACAAAGCTTTGGGAAAGGGGGTACAAAACCATAAAATGAGGAAAGAGAAAGTAAACCCTAATTAAACTATTACATACTGTAGAAGATACATAATTGGGAAAAACTAATGCGAAAGTAACTATGCAAAGCAATAAAATAAAGGGAAAAAGAAAATTGAAAATCGTTTTGTGATCGTTTGAAGAAAAAGTTTTGATAATCATCCTAAAGTCTAATTGATTTTAATTAATCAAAAAATTTAGGTAATTAGTCGAAACTAATTATCCTAATTAATTTAATAAATAAAAAAATGAAAATTAATTTATTAGAAAGAAACTAAACTGAATTTGTTTTAATGTTGATTAAAGAAAAGTATTTAAGGTTATTAAGAAATTAGGGTTAGCAAAAAAAAAAAGAGAAAAAATAGGGTTAGTAAAAAAGGAGGAAAAAAGAATGCTGGAGGTGAGTGTTGAACTCATGACCCATGCCTTTCCAATATGCACGTCTGCCAACTGAGCCACGCTCCCTTGGTGCTAGGATACACATTTAGCGTGTTTTGTAATCAACCTGCAAAAATATGAAAAATTAGAGAAACAAAGTGTCAAAAGGATAGATCGAACTCAGACCCTTTGATACTAATGCCTTATCACGCACGCTTCTACCACTGGGGCGGTTATACATCCATTAATATAATTGAAACAAATAATATAAATATAAAACATGATGATATTGATCGGAGAGGCGCCGAAGCCCTAACTCCGATCGTCTTCTCCAGCGAGTCTTTTCCCTATTCCTGCAAAATAAATGTTGTTAAAGATCCAAGGGGACCTTACCCCCCTAAATCAAACCCCGTGATTTTAATGGGACCATTATTTTTTTGCTAATTTACCCTGGTTTGTGAGGTATGGTGAAAACAACATGAATCGGTTTGATTACTGCCATTCATGGTTTAGATAGCATGGGAGTCATGTGATGAGTCAAACCTGCACGTTGGCATCTCAGAAGCACGTTAGTGGCGTTAGTATGCGTTAAAACATAATGAAAAAATGATGGTGCATGTATGATGGTTCAGACCCTTTGGATCATGGTAACCGATCCAACCTTACCCTTCAATGTTCCTGGAAGTGAATGGAATGGAGGTTTTGTAGTGAGAGGGCTTGTAACAAGAGTTTTGAAGTTCTTGGGTTCTTGAAAAAGTTTGATGTTTTTTTGACAATTTTGAGGTGAGGATTTTCGTGTGTAAGGGTTATCCTTTGATGTCCGAATTGATATGAATACATAGAGAAATTTAGGACAAAGATATGATGGACTTCGACTCTTGTAATAAAATATGATTTTATCTTATTTTATTTTGATTTTAAATTAATAAAAATAAAAAAATAAAAACCAAGGGGTGTATGAATGAGTTTTGAGGTGTATGAAGAGTATAGAGCACATTTGGACTCATAAACCATGGCCCAATAGCCCAAAATATCAAGCTTGCTCAATTTGAACATCATGCATTTGGCCAAAATTTCCCAACTTGCAATGGTCATAACTTGCTCAATTTTTATCTTTTGAAGGTGATCTTTGACTTTTTTGAAAGATCAAGATGTCATATACAACCTATGCGTTGATGATTTTTGATTTTGAAGACTTTATATTGATGTAAGTTGCCTTGACAAAAAGTGTCTTTTTGTTGACTTTTGAAATGACTTGTAATGTATTGGCTTATATCTCTCAAATGATGCATTTTTAGACTTGAGCTTAGAGAGACAAAGACGTACAAAATTGAATTTCCTTAAAAATTAGCTTTGGTTGGGGAAAATTTGATAAAGCATGTGAAAGTTATGCTTGGTAAAATTTCAGTTGACTTCTCCTAAGGAAACCCGAATTTGACAACTTATGACTTTTGATGGTTTGAGGGCTTTTATTGAAGAATCATGATCAACCCTTGATCAAATGATGAATATAACTTAAAAATGTTGATGTTGACAAAAACTCTTGAGGTTTGACTGTATGTTGACCATAATTGACTTTTTACCCAATACAGTTGATTTTCATTCATTTGAGCCACTGACTTAGAAAATTTATGATGCAAGACTTGAAACTTGACATGACCATTCTTGGAGACCTATGGAGAACCATGAAAACCACTTGAGACCTTGAGAACCCAATCTTCCTTGTGAAACACAAAACCCTAGTTGTGGACCCATTGCTTAGGAGGAGAATTTGTCTGATCAATTCTAAAGCAACCTTTGAGCAAATGAGGACCTCATGAGAATGTCGTGAAGAAAAATGGGAGGGAAAATTTTGGGGTACAATAGTTGTCCCTGTTCAATCTTCTTAAACCTGAAGAGTTTGATTGGCATGTCCGCCATTCGTGACTTGAAGGTAGAAGATGATTGAACACGTAAGTGCCCAGAAATTTGCACTTGCCTGTGCACAAAGTAACACTATTGGTTGATTATACCGGGAATGGGCTTAAAGATGCCATTTGGAGAGTGACAGGATGTCGTCGGAGATGGGCTTATAGATGCAATCCAGAGTAATTGTTGATAGGAATATTAGAATAAGTCTAAGCTAGACTTTTTCTTAGAAGATATATTTGGAATGAGTCTATGTCTGACTTTGTCCAAAAGAATATCAGAGCGAATTTATGTTTGATTTCGTCAAAATGATATACTAGAATAAGTCTACGCTCGACTTTGTCTAGAAGATACGTTTGTAATGAGTCTACATCTGAATTTTTCCAAAAGAATATCAGAATAAATCTATGCTTGATTTTATTCGAATGATATACTAGAATAAGTTTATGCCCAACTTTGTCTAGAAGATGTTTAGAATGAGTCTACGCCTGACTTTCTCCAAAAGAATATCAGAATAAATCTACACTTGATTTTGTCTGAATTAGAAGATGTCTACACCCGACTTCAACTATAAGAGGTATTGGAAAGAGCCTACACTTGACTTTTTTTCCAAAAACAATATCAGAAGGAAATCTATGCCCGACTTCATCTGAATGATATACTAGAAGATATCTATGCCCGACTTCATCTAGAAGACATATTTTTCAGAATAACTCTCCGGGGAAAGTGCTTTAGTAGCTACTTATCAGATTTAGTCTCTGAGGGAAATACTTGTCAAAATTCAGTTTCTGAAGGAGATTGTCTGGTCATGTAGATAATTGCTCCATCCTATTTCAGGAATTACTCTGTGACCTGTTAGAAAATTGTTGATGATGTTCGTCTGTTTGTGAACTTTAGCTCAAAAGATAGAGTTAGTATTTATGCAATGCCATGATGTATGTAGTACATTGCATAATGATGTTCTTAAAGTAAATAGGAGCATGCTATATGCGTTTCGTATGCATATGCTATGATAAATGATGTATGAATGTGATATGTCATTGAAGTGTCTCGGTTGCTCCGTATAAAATCTTTGATCGGGAAAATAAATCCCTGATTTTTGCTGAGGATGGCGACAATAATTCTTCAATCTTGTTTAGAATGTATCTTCTAGGGACTCCTGCTTGCTGTTTGAGGAAACTCCGTTGGGGAATTTGATTTCTGCTTGGGGAGAAGAGCTCAAGAACATTGGTCGTTCATTGCTCTACTAGCGAGTTTAATTCTTATATACCTTGACTGGGGATAAAAGAGATGGATTACTTTCCGAGGTGTTGTCTGACCGAGTTTCTAATATGGATGTTGACTCGTCTGGAGAGGATAATATTAACTGATGTCTAGTCTGGTTTTAGATTTCAGCAGCAACTCTCTGGGGATAGTGGTCCAGATTGCCTTTTGCCGTAGAGAGAAGGTTTGCCGGTGATTTGCAGTAGTCAAAGTGATAGTGTTGTACCCCAAAATTTTCCCTCCCTTTTCTTCAAGAAATTATCTTAGGGTTTCCAACTACTCAAGGATACCAAGGCTTCTCAGGCTTCAAGACATGTTGTAATACGGTGGAAGAACTGACTTGGGTGTTTTGCATTTTATCATCATTGTTGCAGATAGAAAGAGTCGCCGCCGACTTTTCTTTTATCCAAGAAAGGAAAGGGTTAAAATAATAGGAAATACCTTTTGAGAATTTTCTTGAGTTCGGAAGGTAGGTTATGAAAAGGGAAGGTGTTAGCACCATTTTCATCCGTAGTTATCTACGGGCTCTTAGTTGCTAGCTCACTTTGAAATGCTTTGTTTGAAATGTGTTTGTGTTTGTTTGAAAGTATTTTTGAAAGTGCCTTTGTTTAGGTGAACTTTGTAATGATTCTCGTCTCCATAAGAATGTATACAAAGTGTTGACTTTTCAAATTATTTCATTTGAAAGTGTTGGTGTGTTTTGAGAGATGTTTTTAAAATGGTTGTGAGCAAGAAACTACGAGCGTTCTACCTACTCAAAAAGTCTTTGTTCATTTCCTCCTCCTTTAGATATTGCTATCTTACCATTAATTGGTAAGAAGTCCTATCATTGGATGTGAAGGGACAGACGTGGGTTGTCGTTCAATCATAGAAAGCAACACCGTAGGATACCTTAGTAATTTGTTGTGAGGGTCTAAGATCGTTTACCGAAGGCAACATCAAAGGGTCATCGAGGGACTACGATCTTGTATTCGAGGGTCATTGCTAAAGTATACCACGTTCGAGGGACATGAGTGTTTTTATTCCAAGGCAACAAGTGTGGGTTAATACTAGAGGTGCAAGTATGCAAAGTGTTTTGATTTCATGCATTTTTGTCTTGAATTAGGGTTGTCTACTTTTTGATTTTATGTCTTTCCATATAAACCCTAATTACTATCATTTATATTGAAAGCGATAAATTGCGGAAATGTAAAATTCTATGCTATAACATCATTTGGGGATGGTGGTATAATTTACAAATGGGGGAAGCAAGTAAATAAAAACCTAATTTACTATTACAACCATATTGAATATGAATAAATAATGTTCAAGAATGTAATATACAAGGATATAAAGGTGGTGTGGAAAGGAAAAGGAAATTGTCTTTGTTTGAGTTTGATGAAAAGGTTTTAACCTAATTAAACTAAAAGAAAATAGTTAATTAATCTAAGTTACTTTAAGAAAATTAAACCTAAATTAATTAAGAAAAGAAAATGAGTTAACCTAGAAAACAAATATTTTTAGGGTTTTTATGAAAGGTTTTTTCTATAGAATTACTTAAACTAAAAAAAAGAATAAAATAAAAATATACTAAATATAAATATAAAATATTTTTTTGGAGTTTTTTGATTAATAATAATAATAATAATAATAATAATAATAATAATAATAAAAATAGTAATAATAATAATAATAAAGAAAAGAAAATAAAATAAATATAAAATTTCAAGTCAGAGGGTTTGAAAATGATTTGAGGTGGTTTGGAAGTAAAACAAATTTTTGTTTGAAGTTAGGCCCAAAGGTTTTTCTTCGTAATTAGAATAAACAGAAATAAAAAAAAGTAACAAGTGGGCTGTGTGGCATTTATGAGACAGGGGGTATTGCTGAGCAAAAAAAAGACAAAGCCCAATGGTGGAGGCCCAAACGCATGCTGAACAAAAATGAAGCAAGAACAACGTTAGAAAATCAAAACAAAAGGTCCCTGGGGTTCGAACCCAGGACCTACTATAGGGTAAAGCATTACGCGCACACTCTCTACCACTGGGATTTCTATACATCCGTTTGTTAAAACAAAACCAACACAATATATTGCAAAACCCATCCTAGGCATGTGTCATGTTCTTCCTCGTGCCAGGCCTGAACATCCATTTTTGAGTTTTGTATCTTCTTCATCTCTCTACCAATTGCAAAAATGTAAACATCAAAGTTGCTTGAAATTTAACCACGATTCCATAAATGTAAATAACTAATACTATAAATCAAAGATGAGCACGAATTTTAAATGCTACCAAATCTGACCTAATTTTTTTCAGAAGTTTCAAACCTAAAATTCTCACTACTCAAGCAATAAAAATAAATTCTAATGACATGGTTAGCTTCAGGGCTATGATGTCTACATTTTGTCTTTGAAAATGGAAAGCTAACAATGCCTACATGAATATTTCAAAAGTCAGAAAACTTACCTTAAAAATGGAATTCGTGTTTTGCAAATGAGCTTGCTTCAAGGTGTTGCAATGACCAGGTTAACTTCCTTGAGTCCCTAGGAAGCTAAAGCAATGTTTAGCTTCAACTGAGAGTTACTGAAATGGCCTGGAGAAGTCCAACTGTAATGTTCTGGTTTTTGGTTATGGAGGATGAAAAAGATGATGTTACAGAACTGTAACAGGTGTTTGGTTGAGTTATATTTGAGGTATAGAAGCTTTGTGTATGGTTTAGAGAAGAAACACAAGAGTGGATTTTGTGTTTCAATTTTCTTGGCCAGAAATGACAACAATGGAAATTTTAATGAAATTCTGAATTTGGGAGAGTTTGATTGAGCTTGAAGGCTTGCTCCTTTGTGTGTTATGTTTCAAATGATGGTTCAATTTATAGAGAAGAAGTTTGGGGGCTTGTAGAAGTCAGAAGTACAAGATCACATGTTTGTGGATTTTGACTTGTTTTTGAAGCAACATTGATGAATATGGTTCCAATGCTTGTACCATGCCCTCTAGAATGGTTGAACACTTTAAACATGTTTATTCTAGCTTAGTAGGTTAAGAGTGTACAGAAGAAACAAGTTAGAGGCTCAAGAAGTTGACTTTGTGATTAAAGTGAACTTTTCAAGAATGGCAATGTTAACTTTGTGCCAAAAATGGAGAGATCACTTGGATAATGACTCAAGCACTTGGATAATGGTTCAATAAATTGTGTAAACCATTAACTGTGGAGTGAAACACAAGTTTGAAGTCTACAAAGCAAGATTATGCATCATGGCTTATGGATTTGGTCATGTGTTCGTCACAATATTGACTTGTAATTCAAGTTTGAAATCCTAACTTCATTTCTTTGATTCTCCTAGATCAAGAATGATATCATTGAGTTCTTGGAAATTTTGGAAATCTTGGAACATCATATACAACCTTCATGTTTTCCATTTCTGAAGAATCAAATTGGAGCTATGTGAAAAATTTCCATGAAGTTGGTACAAAAATCTGCCTAAACTAGGTCAAATTTTCACTAAGTGTTTTTATAAAAGTGCATGACTTTGTGAATTCACAACTCAAAATCCAAGCATTTATAGAATTTTTTCTGCTCTAAAAAGTTTCATATCTCATTGTGATCTAAAACTTTCATGTTGGAATTTTTCTTTGAATGATCTTGCATCTTGATGAAAAATTGGCATGAAGTTATGAAATAATCATGTATAAAAACACTTAGGAATGCTTTAAGTCTTGAAAAGTTTGACTTTTTAAGATGACTTTTGACTTTCTTGATTTCTTGATGATCAAGTTTCATATTTTTGAATGTATTGATGAAATGTGATCTTTGAAACTCAAATTTGATCAAAAAGTCAAAGTTTGACTTTTTGGTGTATAGTTGACTTTTTCATCAGTTGACCAAATTTCAACTATCAATCCATTGATCTTGAGAGATAAATTGAACCATACAATTAGGTAAAGATGATATATTTGAATCCTTGAAATCATGTTTCAAACCAATAAGTCATGTACTAGGTAAAAAGTCAAAGATTGGTCATTCTCAGTCAAAACCCTAATTTTGACCATTTTGCCCTTTTGATGATTTGAACAATTTTCTTGTGGATTTGTGATATAAACTTGATCAATTGATACAAATGACTTCAATTTGTTGATATTGGTTGAAAATATTGAAGTTTGACTGTAGGTTAACCACAATTGACTTTTTAACCAATATAGTTGATTCTTGGTCATCTGATCAATTGACTAAGCAAATATGGGATCCAAGACTTGAAACTTGACATGACCATTCTTGAAGGTCCACAATGATACATAAAAGTCAATTGAGGAATTTGAAGTCCAATTATCCTTGTGAAAATCCAAACCCTAATTTGAGGCATAAATGTTTAGGAGATGGCTTGAGCTAGTCAATACTTGTGTAAGCTTGAGTTATTGAAGATGTTTGTGATAAATGTCTTGAGAAAAGAGAGGGAAAATTTTAGGATGCAACAACTTCCCCTGTTCAATCTTCTTAAACCTGAAGAGTTAGATTGGCGGGTCCGCCATTCGTGACTTGAAGGTGGAAGATGATTGAACACTAGAGTGCTCTGAAATTTGCACTTGATGATGTGTTAGTTGATTGTGTCAGGAATGGGCTTAAATATGCCATTTGGAGAAGTGATAAAGAATTTGTCAGTGATGGGCTTATAGAGGCCATCCAGAGTGACTGTTGGTAGAAATTGGAAGAAGTATCAGAATAAATCTTTGGTCGATTTATACTGAAATAATAGATGTCTTTTTCCTATTTTTAACTGGAAGAGATAAATCTAACCAGAAGAGGTCTTTTGTTTGGCGACTTCACTGGGGAAATAATCCTAACCAGAAAAGGTCTGTTGATTGCCTGTATTTAACTGGAAGGAATAAATCTAACCAGAAGATGTCTGTCGTTTTCATATCTTTAATTGGAAGAAATGAATCTAGCCAGAAGAGGTCCGTTGATTGTCTGTCTTTAACTGGAAGAAATAAATCTAAACAGAAGAGGTCTTTCATTTTCCTGTCTTTAACTGGAATAAGTAAATTTAACCAGAAGAGGCCTGTCATTTTCTTGTCATTAACTGGAAGAATTAAATCTAACCAGAAGAGGTCTTCGTTTTCCTGTCATTAACTGGAAGAAGTGAATCTAACCAGAAGAGGTCTTTGTCTGCCTGTCATTAACTAGAACAAGTGAATCTAACCAGAAGAGGTCTTCGTCTGCCTGTATTTAACTGGAAGAAATAAATCTAACCAGAAGAGGTCTTCGTCTGCCTGTCATTAATTGGAAAAAGTGAATCTAACCAGAAGAGGTCTTCGTCTGAATGTCTTTAACTGGAAGAAATAAATCTAACCAGAAGAGGTATGTGGTTTTCCTATCATTATATGGAAGAAGTGAATCTAATCATAAGAGGTCTTCGTCTTCCTGTCTTTAACTGGAAGAAATAAATCTAACCAGAAGAGGTCTTCGTCTGCTATCTTTAACTGGAAGAAGTAATTATAACCAGAAGAGGTATTCATTTGGTCGATTGATTTTCTCTGAAAGGAAGAGGGTTAGTTGCATGTAGATGTATGCATGGCGTAATCATGTTCTCAAAATAAATGAGATTATGCTGTATGAATTTCTCATGTATGTGCTATGATGTATGAATGTTATTGAAATGTATCTTTGTCTCGGATAATAAATCCTTGACAAATGTTGGGGAGTGTAGGGAAGAAAAATCCCGGAATACCGCTGGAGATGAAGAGTATGTGTATCTTCGACTTTGTTTAGAGTGTTCCGCTGGGGATCACTGTCTCATTTTTTTGAGGAAATTATACGGGGAATGTCGATTTCTACTTGAGGGATAGAGTTCAAGAAACTTGGTTGTCCATTACTCTATTGGGGAATTATAACTTGACTGGGGAGAGTAAAAGTTAACTAGTATCTGGTCGAATTCCAGGCTTTGCAACAACTTTCTGGGGATAGTAACAACTCCGCTAGGGACAAAGGGGTTTTGTCTGTTGATTTGTAATAGTTTGAGAAAAGACTCGTGTTGGGGTATCTGTAGTTTGTTAGGGAAATGAACCCTGTTGAGGAGAATATTTTGAAGACCTTATTATGGATATGAATTCTTTTGGGGAGAACTCCGCAAGGTTTCTTTTTTCAATTAAGACCAAGTCAGCTAGGGAGAGGGTTTTCAGGAGATTATGAAGAAGTGAAAAACACAAGAAGGGGGGGGGGGGGTTGAATTGAAAACTTAAAATCAAAAGCGCAGTGACACTGTATTTTTATCCTGGTTCGTTTGATCTCAAACTACTCCAGTCCACCCGTCAAGGTGATTTCGCCTCTCTCCAATGAGGTCTTAATCCACTAATCTCAAAAGGATTACAACCACTACTTTAACAACTGTTAAAGCCTTCTTGAGTACAACCACAATCCGGTTAATCTCAAGGAACACTGTTTTAATAAAAAAAAGAGTATTGTGTGTTGTTGTTTTTTGTTACAAAAACTGTTATCACAACTGTGATAATTTACACAAAATAAGAGCTTGGAAAGATGATGAAAAATGCTTGCAGCTTTTTGAATTCTCGTGAATAGTCTTGGCAAATCGTGAACGATTTGAACACTGAGCTTGTTTATATAGGCAATGGATTTACGTTGATCATCAAGCGTGTTAAATGACATTAACTTAGTTTCCATTTGGAGAAGATCCATTCTGAAAGAAGCCGTTGTAATTGATGCTGTATTGAATGATTAGTAACACTTCAGAATCTTTCGTCCTTGCTTGCTGGTGATGCTTCAGCACATTGATGACTTGGATTATTATGTTCTTGTACAGAATCAGAGTTTACTTCACTTAAGTGCACGTTCTGGTCATCAATATTCAGCGCATGTTCCGATTGCTTCAGCGTGTAGCTCTTATGGCTTAACTTCTGATGCTGCTTTGGTCAGAACGTCTGCATACAAAATAACATAATTTTTAAGGGGCATATTTGTTCTTTGTATTTGTTATCATCAAAACTATAACTAAGGGTTGTAGAATCAAACTATGTTCTAACAATCCCCCCTTTTTGGTGATGACAAAAACTAGAATTTTCAATGAAAAATAAAGAACAAAAGGTTTAAGAGAAACTCCCCCTGAGTTGATTACTTCCCTTAAGTTCCTTCTCATCAGAGTTTTAGCTGTATCTTCTACAGAATTTGTACTTGTTCAAACTTTTCAGAAAGTAGAGGTTAAGTAATTCAGAATGTTTGAGACTTCTGTCTCGGTAAACCATTATTCAAAATATCTTACTTTCTCCCCCTTTTTGTCATGTATCAAAAAGGAAATATAATCAGAGCCAAAAGAGGTAAATTATATTTAAAACATAATGCAATGACAAGTTTCAGAAACAAAGAGGTAAAATTAAAAGTTACAGATAAACAATTTTTAAAAAAAAAATCTAAGAAGGAGGGAGAAGACGTGTGAACAACGCTTCCAGCAAGCTCTTAATCTGAGTATTTGACTCTTCTTGCTTGCCCAAAATGCCTTTGATTTCCTTTGTGGCGTCTTCTTGTTTACCCAAAATACTTTTAATCTCCTTGTTTGTATCCTCCTGCTTATCCAACCTTGCATGGATTAAATCATTTTCTTTCTTCAAATCTTCCAGAGTTTGCATGACTAAGGAGGAAGTTGGTGTCTCTTCAGGAGTTGGATGTTGCTCAGAGCATTCTGCAGCTTCTTCTGAGTGAACCATTTCTTCTGATGTAGTCAAGTCTTCTGGAGCAGTAGTCAGAGAGAGATTTTCTGATTCTGGTTCAGCTACATCTAAAGGATGATGCTCTTTACAGGGAGCATTATCCAGCGAGAGGATATCTTTCTTGAGCAGTTGGCTCAGAACTTGGTCTTGAAAAGCCTTCAGCTTATCACTAAAGTTCTGCTGAGCCTTTTCATAACACAATTCCTTCAGCTTCAGCGTTTCAGAGCTAAGCCAATTTCTGAATCTTGCCCACATATAATCAAAAGCAGCAGGATTAGTCATCTCTTGACTAGCATGCTTCAAAGAATTTATCCATTCCTGCATTCCTGTTTCAAAAATCAACAAAATTGTACCAACATCTGATGTGGTTTCAGTTGGTTTAGGTTTGGGAATGGAAGTTTTGTGTGAGATGGAAGCTAGTCTTTCCAGTACAATTGGATCAATGACAAGTCTTACATTGTCAGCTGGACTGTTAGTGGATGAAGGAGTGGGAGAGTCAGGAATGATAATTGGTCTGGTAGGGGTGTTTGGAGGTGTGGATTCAAGGGATGAAGGAATTTCTGGAATGTCATGGATGGTGAGAGGCATGCGAACCGCAAGAGGTTCTGTAATTCCAGGTATAGGGATTATGGTATCAGAGTCTGAATGAGACTCTTCAGATTGGTTTATGGAGGTGTGTTAGGTTTCTGATTTAGGAATATCAGAAGATGGAATATCAGAGGGTTGAGTTTGTGGTTGTGGTGATTTTGGTTGAGGAATTTATGATTGTGGAGATTGTGGTTGTTGAGGTGATTGTGGATGTGAAGTTTCTGGTTGAGGAATTTCTTTTTGTGGAGAGTGTGGTTGCGGAATTTCTGGTGGTTGTTGAGAGTTTGGATTTTGTGGTAAGGGAGAGGAAAAATCTTGATCAAACAAATCAATATTAGAAAGAACTTTGGCAAGTTCTGGTTGGTCATGTTCAGGATTTTGATTTTGAGAGGTGGAGTGAGGTTCATTCAGAAAATGACCTAGAGTTTCAGATGGATCAAACCCTATGTTAAAGTATTCAAAGGTTTGGGGTGAAGGCATGGCTTCAGATGTTGATACATTTATTGATTCTATAACAGAAACAGAGGAGGGATTACCTTTCTTTTTGGCAGCTTTTGGTGTCCTCTGAGAGGGTTCTTTTCCTGCTGCTTTCCTCTTTGATTTCTTCAGAACAACCTCTGCAGCAGCCTGGTGCCAATCCTGAATGTTGATTTCTGGAGCAGTTTCATCAGCCTTGCACGCTTCAAGGTATCTGACTATTATTTCTGGTTTGGAGTCTATCTCAGAAAATAAAGGAAAATCCTCCCGAGGTATCCTTCTTGAAGTAATGGTCTCATGAGGGGTAATAGTTGGTTCCTTCTTGATATTCTCAATGATCTTCATTTTCTTCAGATTTTTAGCGTTCAAGGGCTTCCCAGCAGTTGCTTCCAATGTGTTGATTTCATGAGCCTCCGTCAGATGTTCTATCAGCCAATTCTCTGTTAGAATATCTTGGTCCTTTCGTCTTCTCTTGTTTCCTTCACACTTGTTCTGAGATGGTTAAACAGCAAGTGTGGAAGATTTACCTTTGTCTTCTTAGAAAAGAAATAGATCATAAATTGTTGATCAATGTTGATATAATCAGGAGAGCTTGTGGGCTTCCTGTGGTTGATACACCCAAGAATGATTCTGGCCCAAATTCTGTGGTGATCCTTCAAATCTCTGATTTTACTGGAGGGTAGTCCATGAGTAAAAATTTCATTTGCAATTGATCTTAGATCAAAGCATCTCTCAGTTATGTCAATGCATCTGACACCACCACCGTTGTATCTAAGAAGCTTCGCAATAAGGTCTTATGTAATCACAATTTTCTTGCCCATGACATAAGAAGTAACCTGGTGATTTGAAGAAGAAGCATGTATCTAGAATTCTTTGACAAGAATGGGAAATGTTGGCCCCAATAGACGGTCAAAGCACCTATTTCATCCTTGTGCTGTAACGTCTTCATACAAGTTGAAGCCATTTTCTTGCAGGCTCTCAAAATTAATAATAAGATCAGAGAGAACTTCCAGATTATCAACAGGTGTGATGAGCGTTCTGTGAGGTTCTTCATACTGTTCCATTGAAGCAGATTCATGAGCACTGGCATTTTTGACACTTGAAGAAGCCATTATTCACGCGAGATTTTGAGGAAGATGAAAAAGGTTTTTTGAAAGCGAGAACTTGAAACGAGAGAAAATATTGATGAGAGTAAAAGTGAATGAATGTAAAATAATTTTGAGTTTAAATAGGTTTCTTGAAAACGTAAACAGTAAGAAAAAGAAATAATTAGTCAAGATTATAAGCATTAATGACACCTGAGATTAGGGGATTTAGAAAGATACTGAACCGTTACCTCTTACAAATGTCTCAATGCATTCAATCACCGCCTTGATCCTTTCAGAAATTGAACGCATGTTTAGCTTCAGAAAGTAGCAAGTGAGAGGATGACAAGTGTTTGATGTTGTGAACTGCACGCTTCTATCCTTGAAATGAAACATTCAGATCTTCCTGGATAGATTCTGATGCATCCTGTACTTCTAAACTTCTGAAGACAGGTTGATCAGTTGTTCACAGAGAATAATAAAGTTGTGAATGTTAAGATGTGTAAATAAAACATTTATTCTGGGCATAACTTCATGCTGAGATGTTTCAGAATGAAGTTAAACCTATCTTCAGAAAGAGGTTTTGTAAAGACATTTGCCCATTGATGGTCTGTGTCAATAAATTTTAAGGTTAAAATTCCTTTCTGAATATAGTCCCTAATAAAATGATGTTTTATTTCTATATGCTTAGCTCTATAATGTAAAATAGGATTCTTACTGAGACATATAGCAGAAGTGTTGTCACAGAGGATGGGAATGTTGCTCTCAAATATGTTGAAGTCTTCAAGTTAACTTCTCATCCAGAGCATTTGCGTGCTACATCCAGCAACTACTATGTATTCAGCTTCTACTGTTGAGAGTGCTATTGTGGACTGTCTCTTGCTGGTCCATGAGATCAGATTTTCTCCCAGAAACTGGCAGCTTCCAGAAGTGCTTTTACGTTCTACTCTGTCTCCAGCGAAGTCAGCGTCACAATATCCTACTAAGCTGTAATCATTTTATTTTCTATAAAACAAACCCAGATTAGTAGTCCCTCTCAGATACTTGAAAATTCGCTTAACTGCTGTTAAGTGAGATTCTCTAGGATCTCTGTAGACCTTCTGTTCTACCTTTTTACTTACCTCTTCCTTTTCCAGAATGCACGTGGGATGCATTAGAATCTTTAAGGGCATACATTCTAAGAGATCAAATTTCTTCAGAAGTTCTCTGACATATTTACTCTGATGAATGTAAGTTCCTTCTGGAGTTTGGTTTATCTGAATGCCCAGAAAGAATTTGAGTTCCCCCATCAAGCTCATCTCAAACTCTTCCTGCATGCATTTAGCAAACTCTCTTCCCAGAGGGGGTTTAGTAGATCCAAAGATGATGTCATCAACATAAATCTCACATACTAAAATGTCATTCTTAACTGTCTTATAGAATAAGGTTGTGTCCACTTTCCCTCTGGTGAATTCCTTTTCTAACAGGAAGTTACTTAGTCTTTCATACCAAGCTCTGGGAGCTTGTTTCAGACCATAGAGTGACTTTCTAGTTTGAAAACATATTCTGGGTGTTTGGAATTCTCAAAACCAGGGGTTTGGTGCACATATACCTCTTCATCTATATAGCCATTTAAGAATGCACTTTTGACATCCATCTGATACAGAGTGATGCCTTTGTTTACAGCAAATGATATTAAAAGTCTGATAGATTTTAACCTGGCGACTAGAGCAAAGGTTTCTGTATAGTCTAACCCCTCTTGCTAACTATAACCTTGTGCTACCAGTCGTGCTTTGTTTCTGATGACTTCTCCTTGCTCGTTCAGTTTGTTTCTGAACACCCACTTTGTTCCAATGACGTTGAATCCTTTTGGTCTGGGGACCAGATCCAATACGTTATTTCTGGTAAATTGATTCAATTCCTCTTGCATTGCTAGAATCCAGTCATTGTCCAGAAGCGCTTCATTAATTGTTGTTGGTTCAATCAGAGAGACCAGTCCCATGAGGGATTCTTCAGAGTTTCTGAATGTTAATCTTGTTCTGATTGGATCATCCTTCTTTCCCATTATTTTATCTTCTAGATGAGCTATGCTGTTTCTGGATAGTCTTTTCTGAAGTTGATCAACTGAAGGTGCTGGATTGCTTGCAGTAGCTCTTTCTGATGTTGTGGGAGCATCTCTGTTGATAACTTCTGACGAGTTGTCTTCAGTACCTATGAGTTCAACTTCAATACCTGCAAGGAATTCATTCTGCTTTGACTCTTGAGAGTCAAGCTTATCATCAAACCTAACACTGATTGACTCTTCAACAATCTGTGTTTATGTATTGTATACTCTGTACCCTATTGAGCGTTCAGAGTATCCTAACGTAATACACTTTTGTGCTTTAGAGTCAAACTTGTTCAAATAATTTTTTGTATTCAGAATAAAGCAAGTGCATCCAAATGGATAAAAATAAGAAATGTTAGGCTTTCTGTTCTTCCACAATTCATATGGAGTCTTTTCCAGAATAGGTATTATGGAGATTCTATTCTGAATGTAACATGCTGTGTTGATTGCCTCTGCCCAGAAGATCTTAGCAATGTTAGTCTCATTGATCATGGTTCTGGCCATTTCTTGCAATGTTATGTTCTTTTGTTCTACAACTCCATTTTGTTGGGGAGTTCTAGGACAAGATAAGTCATACAAGATGTCTTTTTCATTAAAAAATAATTCAAAATATTTATTTTCAAATTCCCCACCATGATCACTTCTGACTTTTACAATTCTAAGATCCTTTTCATTCTGAACTTGGTTGCAGAAGGTAACAAACACAGAGTGTGACTCGTCCTTGTGTCTTAAGAACTTTACCCATGTCCATCTTCTATAGTCATCTATGATTAGTAACCCATACTTGTTTCCACTGACAGACGCAGTTTATACTGGTCCAAATAAGTCAATGTGCAGAAGTTCTAATGGCTTAGAGGTGGAAACAACATTTTTGGATTTGAAAGCAGGTTTTGCAAATTTACCTTTCTGACATGCTTCACACAAAGCATCTGAGCTGAACTTCAAGTTTGTAAGTCCTCTGACCAGATTGAGTTTGTTAATCTGAGATATTCTTCTCATACTAACATGCCCCAATCTTCTGTGCCAGACCCATTGCTTGTTGTTAACAGAAAGTAGGCATTTTACATTCTGACTCTTTAGTTCAGAAAGTTTTATTTTATAAATTTTGTTTTTCCTTCTTCCATTAAATAGGATAGTCCCATCTTTCTGACTAACATCTTTGCATGAATTTTAATTAAAGATTATATCATAATCGTTATCACTTAATTGACTTATGGATAACAGGTTATGCATTAACCCATCAACTAATAACACATTATTTATAGAGGGAAGATTTCCATTACCTACTGTTCCAGAGCCAATGATCTTTCCTCTTTGGTTGCCTCCAAATCCCACGTAGCCTCCAGGCTTAAGTTCCAGGCTTTGGAACATATGCCTTCTTCCCGTCATATGTCGAGAGCAGCCAGAGTCCAGGTACCATGACTGGTGTTTTAGCCTTGCTGCTAAAGATATCTGCTACATATATAATTTTATGCTTAGGTACCCATATCTTCTTGGGTCCTGGTTTGTTAGTTTTACCAAAATTCTGATTGAATTTTGGTTTGACAGAATAATCACTACTTGTGTATTTTATGTCATGTGTGTGCCCATATATAAAATGTGAATTGATTGGTATGCGTTTTATGACTAAGTCCATGGCCTGTTTAGGTGTAGATACCTTACCTTGATATCTTATCCCTTTTCTTCCATTTCTTCTAACTCCATAGATCATTGAATCCATCTTGCTTCTATCTATGTTTCTAGCTAGAAACTTCTGAAAGTTGTGATCATACTCTTTGATGATCTCATCAGCATTACTGGGAGTCTCTAAGATTGTTTCCTTCTGAGAATTTTGCAAATCATTTTCTAATTTTGAAATTTTTTCTTTTAACTCAGAATTCTCTAATCTGAGACTCTCAGACTTTTCAGAGTCAGAGGCAAGATCCATTTTCAGGTTCTTGAATTTGACTCTGATATGCTGATACCTTTCTAGAATTTCATTTAAACTTTCTGCAAGTTCAGCCTTAGTAAAGTTAATGGTAAAGTCAGGGAATACCTCTTCAGTGTCTGATTTTGAGTCTGAACCAGAAGCTTCACTTTCTTCTGACACATTTTCCATGAGAGCTATGTTTGCTCTTTCATGATCTGACTCTGAGTCAGCTTCAGAGGTGTCTGAAGCATCCCATGTTGCCATGAGGCTTTTCTTCTTTTCCTTGAAGGACTTCTTTTTGGGCTTCTTCTTCTGAAGCCTTGGGCAGACACTTTTGTAGTGCCCTTGCTCGTTACACTCATAACAGATGATGTCCTTGTTATTTGGCTTTCTGTATCCTGAAGAACCTTCAGATCTTCTGTGTCTAGAGGAAGACTCAGACTTTCTGTATCTGGAGGAGGATTCTTTCTGATTCTCTGATCTTCTAGGATTTCTGAATTTCCTTTGTCTCTGCTTCCATAGTTGGTTCACCCTTTTGGAGAGGAGAGACAATTCATCTTCTTCTGATGAGGATCCATCAGAAGTTTCTTCCACAACCTGCAAAACCTTAGAGTAAGATTTTCTGTTAGATTTTAAAGCTAGTGGCTTACCTTGCTTTTGTGGCTCATCTTCTTCTAGCTCTATCTCGTGACTTCTGAGGGAGCTGACAAGTTCCTCCAGAGATATTTTGTTGAGATCTTTGGCTAGCTTGAGTGCTGTGACCATTGGCCTCCATTGCTTGGGTAAACTTCTAATGATCTTCTTAACGTGATCAACAGTAGAATACCCTTTGTCAAGAACCTTCAGTCCAACAACAAGGATTTGGAATCTTGAAAACATAGCTTCTATGGATTCACTATCTTCCATATTGAATGCCTCATACTTCTGAATGAGCGCAAGGGCCTTGGTTTCTTTGACTTGAATGTTGCCTTCATGCGTCATTCTCAGAGAGTCAAACATGTTCTTGGCAGTCTCTTTGTTTGAGATTTTCTCATATTCTGAGTATGAGATAGCGCCGAGGAGTATTGTTTTGGCCTTATGGTGATTTCTGAAGTCACGTTTCTGCTGGTCAAACATCATTTTTCTGTCTATCTTCTGACCTCTTCCATCCACTAGATGTGTGTATCCATCAGTTACCATGTCCCACAGATCAGCATCATGGGCCATAAAGAAACTCTCAATTCTATCTTTCCAGTAGTCAAAGTTTTCTCTCAATTCTATCTGCCCTTGTCTTCATGGTAGTCATTGCTGATGTTTTGGCTTGGTCCCACCATAGTGTTTTTCTGCATCTTGGATCTTGTACTGACACGGTTAAGTGTTTAAGCTCAAAACCAAACGCTCTGATACCAATTGAAGAAGTGAAAAACACAAGAAGGGGGGGTTGAATTGAAAACTTTAAATCAAAAGCGCAATGACACTGTATTTTTATCCTGTTTCGTTTGATCTCAAACTACTCCAGTCCACCCATCAAGGTGATTTCGCCTCTCTCCAACGTGGTCTTAATCCACTAATCTCAAAAGCATTACAATCACTACTTTAACAACTGTTAAAGCCTTCTTGAGTACAACCACAATCCGGTTAATCTCAAGGAACATTATTTTAATAAAAAAAAGAGTATTGTGTGTTATTGTTTTTCGTTACAAAAAATGTTATCACAACTGTGATAATTTACACAAAATAAGAGCTTGGAAAGATGATGAAAAATGCTTGCAGCTTTTTGAATTCTCGTGAATAGTCTTGGCAAATCGTGAACGATTTGAACACTGAGCTTGTTTATATAGGCAATGGATTTACATTGATCATCAAGCATGTTAAATGACATTAACTTAGTTTCCATTTGGAGAAGATCTTGTCTGAAAGAAGCCATTGTAATTGATACTGTATTGAATGATTAGTAATGCTTCAAAATCTTTCGTCCTTGCTTGCTGCTGATGCTTAATCACATTGATGACTTGGATTATTATGTTCTTGTATAGAATCAGAGTTCACTTCACTTAAGCGCAGGTTCTGGTCATCAATCTTCAGCGCATGTTCTGATTGCTTCAGTGTGTAGCTCTTATGGCTTAACTTCTGATGCTGCTTTGGTCAGAACTTCTGCATACAAAATAACATGATTTTTAAGGGGCATATTTGTTCTTTGTATTTGTTATCATCAAAACTCTATCCAAGGGTTGTAGAATCAAACTATGTTCTAACAGATTATACTTTGTGGGGGTAATCTTATTGAAGCAACTCTGTGGGGATATCCCAAATCCTTAAGGAAATGCTTATTATATACATTTGTTAATAGTTAATCATGTTCATATGCATATGTTCATTCGATTTTAATCTTTGGATGTTTTTGCACTCAAAACTGAAAAAATAAAAAAGTTTGTACTTCGAAGTATATTTGTATTGATGTTTTGCCTATAAATAGGAATTTTTGTACAAGGAGACAGAAATCCTAGTAAGAGGAAATCATCGAAAGAATGAAAGGAATACAAATTTAAAACAAAATAATAGTCATGTGGATGTAATCTCATTGGGTTCTAATTCCGCCATTGCCCCTATGTCTTCAAACATCATCCCTTACTGTTGAAAGAAGTTTATTGAATTCATCTTATACCATTGAACTTGGACCTTGGTAATAAAGCTGGCTGTAGTGATTTCATGGGACATAGTCATACGCTTTTATCCTTAACTTTTGCCTGGACCGCCCTTTCGGGTTTTCAGCCCACCAGTATACCATTTTTTTCCCAAGCCACCCTTTCGGATTTTTGACTTGTCGGGTGTACAATCCTTTGTATATATCCCTAAATTTTGCCCGAACCTCTTTGATTCGCCGAGATGCCCTTATATTTTCCTAGGTATGTCAACCTAGCGGGTCATTTTTATGCGTAGTATTTTTTAACTATGTTCGCATTCACAGGATGTGGGGACTCTTCACCGTCCATAGTAGTTAACATCATGGCAGCACTAGAGAATACTTTCTTAACAACAAATGTCCCTTCATAAGTGGGAGTCCATTTTCCCTTAGGATCGCCTTGGGGGAGAATGATGCCCTTTATTACCAAATCGCCAGTCTGATACACTCGAGGTTGATCTTTTTGTTGAAAGCCTTGATCATACGCTTTTGATACATTTGACTATGACAAATATAAGCCCGTCTCTTCTCGTTAATTAATTTCAACTGATACCTAGTCTGAATCCATTCATCTTCGCCTAAGCCTTCTTCTTTCATAATCCTTAAGGAAGGAATCTGGATTTCCATAGGCAGAACAACTTCCATGCCATAGACTAAAGAGAAAGGTGTTACCCCAGTTGATGTTCGAACTGAAGTACGGTAGCCATGAAGAGCAAATGGTAGCATCTCATGCCAATCATTGTAGGTCACACCATTTTTTACACAATCTTTTTCATGTTTTTATTGGCGGCTTCTACTGCGCCATTCATCTTAGGTCTGTATGGAGAAGAGTTATGATGCTTGATTTTGAACTGTGTACAAAGTTCAATGATTATAACATTGTTGAGATTGGTTCCATTATTAGTGATGATCCTTTTAGATATGGCATACCGGAAGATGAGGTTATGCTTGATAAACCGGGCTACAACATTATTAGTGACTGAGGCAAATGAAGCAACTTCGACCTATTTGGTGAAGTAGTCGATGGAAACAAGGATGAAATGATGTCCATTAAAGGCAGTGGGATTGATCTCTCCAATCATGTCAATGCCCCAAATTGAAAATGGCCATGGAGCAGCCATGACATTAAAAGGAATTGGAAGCATATAAGCCTTGTCGACATAGATTTGACACTTATGGCAAGTCCTCGAGTGATGGTGACAATCAGTTTCCATAGTCGACCAATAGTAACCAGCCCTCAGAATCTTCTTGGCCATAGTGTGCCCACTAGAGTGAGTTCCAAAGACTCCTCCATGCATGTATTCCATGATTTTCTCTTCCTCCTTCTTGTCCATACAACACAGTAGAGTAGAATCATGGTTGCATTTGTACAAGATCTCATTGCTTAGGAAGAACTTGGATGAGAACCTTCTCAGGAATTTCTTGTCATTGACTGAAGCTCCTTCAGGGCACTCTTATGCTTCAAGATATCTCTTTACTTCATAGTACCAAGGCTTCTTCTCATCAGTGTCAATCTCATAATAGTGTGCAGGTTCGTCAAATCTTTCAATAGTAATTTTGGGAGCTTCGTTGTCCCAATTGACCTTGAACATAGATGACATTGTTGCTAAAGCATCTCCCAACTGATTTTCTTCTCTTGGAAAGTGTTCAAAGGTGACCTCTTCGAAGTAAGGGATCAAGGTTGACACAAGCTCTTTGTAAGGGATCATATTTAAATGTTTGGTATCCCATTATCCGTTAACTTGACTGATTACTAAAGCTTAATCTCCGTATACGCTTAAGAATTTAATTCTTAGGTCAATGGCAGCCTTAAGACCCACGATGCACACTTCATACTCGGCCATGTTGTTTGTACAGTCGAAGCATATTCTGGAAGTGAAAGGCATATGGCCACCTTCGGGGGAAATAATTACAACACCAATTTCGTTACCTAAAGCATTGTAAGCTCCATAAAAAACCATAGTCCATCGGGATCCTTGTTAAGGTCCTTCATACGGTCCAGGCTTTTCATAATCAGTTATCATCATGATATTCTCGTCTGAGAATTCAAAGTTCATTGATTGGTAGTCATCAACAACTTGATGGGCCAAATGATCCTCCAGTACACTTCCTTTGATTGTTTTTTTTTGTGGTGTATTGGATGTCATATTCGGTCAAGATCATTTGCCATCTAGCTATTCGTCCAGAGAGAGTTGGCTTCTCGAAGATATACTTGATGGGGTCCATCTTAGAAATCAATAGAGTGGTGTGAGTCAGCATATACTGTCTTAGCAGGTGAGCAGCCCATGCCAGAGTGCAACAAGTTTTCTCGAGCAGTGAATATCTTGTTTCACAGTCGATAAACTTTTTGCTCAGGTAGTATATTGCATGCTCTTTTCGGCCAGACTCTTCATGTTGGCCCAACACACACCCCATTGAATTCTCTAATATAGTCAAGTACATAATCAGAGGTCTTCCTTCAACTGGAGGCATCAGGATGAGAGGTTCTTATAAGTATTATTTGATCTTGTCAAAGGCTTCTTGGTAGTCGTTGTTCCATCTGATTACTTGATCTTTCTTCGATAGTTTGAAGATTGGCTGACAAGTAGCAGTTAGGTGAGATATGAACCGGGAAATATAGTTGAGTCGACCTAAGAAACCCATGACCCCCTTCTTAGTATAGGGAGCTGACATTTCTTGTACAACTTTGACTTTTGCAGGGTCAACCTCAATACCTTTTGCACTGACGACAAACCCTAAGAGTTTTCCAGATCTTACCCCAAAGGTGCATTTGTTTGGATTCAACCTTAGCTTGTATTTCTTTAACCTCTCAAACAACTTGTGAAGATGATCAAGGTGTTGTTCCTCAGTTTGCAACCTTGCAATCATATCATCAACGTACACTTCTATCTCATGATGGATCATATCATGAAATAGATCTACCATAGTTTGTTGATAGGTTACCCCTGCATTCTTCAAACCGAAAGGCATGACCTTATAGAAGAAAGTGCCCCACTATGTGACAAAGGTGATCTTCTCCATGTCCTCGGGAGCCATTTTGATTTAGTTGTAGCCGGAGAAGACATCCATGAAGGAGAAAACTTTATGTTGAGCAGTGTTGTCGATCAAGACGTCAATATGCGGTAGTGGGAAATCATCTTTGGGGCTTGCCCTATTCAAATCCCTATAGTCTACACACATACGACTTTCCCATCTTTCTTCGGCACCGGGACCACATTTGCCACCCATTGGGGATATGATGTCACTGCTAGAAAACCTGCATTGAATTGCTTCATTACCTCAACTTTTATCTTTTCAGACATGTCTGGTCGCATAAGACGAAGTTTTTGCTTGACTAGAGGACAATATTCCTTTGTTGGTAGGCGATGGACCACAATGTCAGTATCACGCCCCGCCATATCTTCATATGACCAAGCAAACACCTCAACATAGTCGTGTAACATCTGGACCGATCTGCTTTTGACACCGTCTTCCAAGTTGGCGCCAATCTTGACCTCTTTCTTGTCTACCTCAGTACCTAGGTTGATCACTTCAACTAGCTCCTCATGCGATTTCATGGCTTTTTCTTCTTGCATTAGGAGTCTAGCTAATTCCCCATGTATTTCACAATCTTCCTCGCCTTCGTCTTCAGCTTGGTAGATTGGACGCTCAAAATCATAGGTGGCAATAGCAGAGTTGTTGTCAATGAGATCCAGAGTGGATGTGGATATGCAAATGTGTGTGTATGTGTGTGCAACTAAGTTTACATGGCTCTTTTGAAAATGAAATAAGAACAATGAGCGCAAAATTTAAATGCAAAAAGAGTCCAATGTTTTTTCATTAAATGATCATATGGCATATGAAAATGAACAAACCCTTGACAAATGGGCCATGGTGCCCCGGGCATGACACATGGCTTAAAGTCATTGTTTCAATTAAAATTACAGACAAAGTTCTTAAATTGATAAAATAGTAAATGTTAATTACTCCTTATTGAAGGAGATGGAAATGAAATCTTTGGCACACCAGTTGTTGGGTCCTTCCTCGGCAGTCGGGTAGATCCATTCATCAAAGTCACAGTCATTTTTGGAGTCTTCAAGATCATTCACTTCATGATTACTGATGCGAAGAGGTGGTTTCCCCGTACGAGCACGTCTGACCTCCTTTTGAGCTTCGGCAGTGAAGCCCAAACCACATTTGTCTAACTTGAAAGGGATGTCTGGGAGTTATCCCCAAATGGTACAACCTCTGTCTTCGATCACAGCACAAGCATCTTTGAGGGAAGTCATCCTAGGCACATCTTTAACAACTTTTGGAACATCAAGAGTAGCCTTGGCAACAACAACCATGGGAGAGACCACTTCGAAGGCTTAACACGGAGTTTCTATGAACTCACCATCCATCTCAACATACTTAAACAAATTCAGATGGCTAACTATAAACTCTTCTTCACCACAGACGGTAACAATCTTTCCTTTGACCGGATATTTCAACTTTTGATGAAGTGTAGAAGTCACTGCTCCTGCCCCATGTATCCAGGGGTGTCCAAGTAAGCAAGAGTAAGCAGGATGGATATCCATCACATAGAAAGTTGAATTGAAAATTTGAGACCCAACTTTGATGGGGAGATCAACTTCCCCATGGGCCATCCTTTTTGATCCGTCGAAATCCCTTACCACAATGTCACTTGGCTTCAACACCAAACCTTCATAATCCAATCGATCTAGGGAACTTTGGGCAAGACATTCAGCGAGGACCCAATATCTACCAATACATGGGCTAAAGTGGTTCCTTTGCATTCAATGGAGACATGCAAAGCTTTATTATGATTTCTTCCGATGGGATTTAAATCGGTATTCGAGAATCCCAATCCATTATCAGCAGTCAAACTTGCTACACAATTTTCAAACTGATCGGCCGTAGTCTCTTGAGGATCACGCACATTCTTCAAAAATTTTATCAATGCTTGAGCATGCGCATTTGAGCATAGTAATAAAGATAGCATAGAAATCTTCGAGGGGGTTTTCCCCAACTGCTCTACTATCTTATAATCACTTTTCCTTATAATCTTCAAAATCTCCTCCATATCTTAGGTAGAGGGTTCCTCAGTAATAATGTCTTTAGCAGGCGCCTCCATCCTGGTAGGCTCAATTATCTTTTATTTTCCCCTAGCATCAATATTAGGTTTGTTAACAGTAATGCGAATAGGTGTAGTTGTGGTGGTTGGAGGTGAAATATTGGGAGAGAAAATTCTCCCCGTTTTAGTCACCTTGATAGACCCAGCAATGTTGGTAATATCAACAGTCTTGTCTTCATCAATCCAGGAGTCTTGTCTAATACCATGGTATTATACTTTAACACCATAATTCCAAGGTACCGTCTTATCAGAAGAATAAAGGACTGACCCCAGTGTGGTAATTATCAATGAAGTTATCTTCAGTTCATTGGAAATCCTAATAGAACCTTTTGAAGTGATCCTATTAGGTTTGTTGGAGATAGTGAGGATGGATATGTCTTCAACTTCTTGAGGCACAACTTCAGTCAAACTTTTTACAGATGGAGTTCTTTCGAATAAAATCTCATGGCTATCCATTAGGTGTTGGACACCCTTTTTCATCCATTCGCAACCATTAACTTGTGTAGCACAACAACAAAAATCTTTAAGGCAACCGGGGAATACCCCATCTTTCAACAAATTTTCGTTAACATTGGTCAGAGGTGTGGTCAAGTCATTAATAGAGGAAACAAAATCAGTATCTTCAATAGCATTAACACTTTTATTGTGGTGTGGTATAGGTGCGAAGATTACATTAGGAGTTGGAGGAGGATCAAACTCAATGGTCTTGTTGTAAATGAGTTCTTGGATCTTGCATTTTAATGCCCAACAATGATCAGTGTCATGTCCAAGACTATTGGAGTGGTAAACACATTTGGTGTTCGAGTTATACTTTGGAGATGAAACATTGGGATTTGAAGGGGGATCACGCAATGTTACCAAATTAGCCTTTAACACGTATTGTAGGGCTTGAGATAGTGACATGTTGATCCTTGTAAATTTGTTTCTTGGAATATCAGGTCTTTAGTAGTTAGCTTGTTGTTGTGATCTTTGAGTAGAGGTCAGATTGGAGACCAGAACTGCATTAACAGACTAACGATGGTCCTTATTGAAATAGCCTCTTGACCCACATACGACATTAGTTTCCTTTTTACCGATAAAAGGTTTCTTCACAATATTTGATGTAGAGGCGGAGGCCATGGGTATCTTTCCACTTTTAATACCTCTCTTAACCATTTTACCAGTTAAGATTAACTCAGTGAACCCAGATGATGAGCTCTCAATATGTAAGTTGAAAAATGGCCCAGTCAATGTTCCCATGAACTTATCTACCAATTCCCTGTCAGTCAATGGTGGTTGCACCCTGCCAGCTAGGTCTCTCCATTTCTACGCATATTCTTTGAAGCCTTCATTGGAACCCATGGTCATTCCTTGTAACTGCACTCTAGTTGGCGCCAGATCGGCATTGTACTGATATTGACGGTAGAAGGCAGTGGCCAAATCCTTCCGGGTATGGATGTTTGAACCTTCTAACTGGTAAAACCACTCCAATTGAGTCCCAGACAGACTCTCTTGAAAGAAGTGCACCCACAACTTCTTATCAGTGGTATGTAGTTTAATTTTACAGATGTAAGATCTCAAGTGAAGCTTTGGGCATGAAACGCCATCGTACTTGGAAAAAACCGAAATCTTGAATTTGTGGGGGATCACTACCCCAGGAACCAAACTCAAATCACCAAAATCTAGGCCAGACACAACTTGAATTTCCATAGCCTTCTACCTGTCCTTCAGTTGCTTATACTTGTCTTCTGCCGGTGGATATTGTTCGTCAAAATACACCTTATCCTTAGAGATTAGATTGTTACCACCCCCAGCACGAGTGCTCCTTGCATCTTCATTCCGATTCTCATCCTCCTCGGAGGAGTCTTCTACCACTTGAACTTATCGAACGGGGCCCTTAAACCTCTTCCTCATGTTGATCAAAGCCCTTCTTCTTGGTCTTCTTCTTTGCAACCAGAAGTGACATTAGTTCTTGCTTCCCTTTGGCCAAGTTGAGCAAGGTTTCTTGAAATTGAGAATTTTGTGTCTGCAAGTCCTTCAAAGTCTTCTCGAGATCCATCTTACTGAAATAAACAGTAGAAAGATGAGGAAACCTGTGTCGGAAAACCTTCTTATGTTATGATACATGTAATGTGAATGCAAATGTTTTCAAGGACCTTTAAGATTTAAATTTTTTTAAACAAAGAAGGAACAAACGTTAATTGTATTAATAAGTTTAAACAGTTACATAAAATGCCTCTTGGGCTTACAATGAAAGAAAAACAAACAAAATGAACTAATACAAAAAGGACCAGGTCTCCCATGGATGCTTCCTCTTTGGAGTAATGTAGGCATTCAAGTTCCGCTCCTCGTGAAGTTTCATTGTAAGCTCCAAGACTTTCTTCTCGCCTGCATAGAATTGGATTTCAAATGTGTCTCGCTCCCCTTTGAGTTGAATCCACGATCTTTGCAACTCCCAGAGAGTAGTTGGCATGTCAGGATGAATAATAGTGTAGGGAACATCTTCTTCAATAATAGGTTCCATGATGATAGGTAGGATGGAATCATATGGCATCATGAGGTTTTAAGCGCGATCTCGCACCCACATGAGATAAGGATCCAAAGACATGGTGTTCTTATGACCCAACGTCTTTCTATCAACTTTGTTCACCATTCCCCAAGCTCGTACAAATCTTTGACGATAACCTTGGACATCATTCTCATAGTCAAATACAATTCCTTGGACAAACGCGTCATGAGGTCCATCCCTCCGAGCATACCCAAATTGTCGTAGAGCCAAGCAAGGATTATAAGTGATACCTCCCTTAATTCCAAGGAGAGGGACATTAGGGAATTCCCCACAATGGTCAATAATGATAACATCGTCCAAAGATCGAGACCACCAATGAATATACGAATGCGAGAGTGACATCAACCTATTAGACCATATCATGCCTTTCTCATCCTTAAAAATAGATCGAGGAAGGTGAGAAATAAACCACCTAGCCAACATAGGAGTGCAACACATAAGAATCCCCTTTCTCTTCATGGTGCGAGCGTGAAGAGAATGCAAGATGTCTCCGAGTAAGGTAGGCATCAAGTTACGAGATAGAAAAACTTTGACGGCATTCACATCTATGAGTTGGTCCGGGTTAGGAAATAGTACCATCCCATAAATTAGAAGGGCCAAAACCTTTTTAAAAGCTTGCAAATCCAGAGAATCCCAAAAAAGTTGAGCTTTCTCAAACAAAAACTTATCTAGAAAACCCTTAACACCACTTTTGGTTTCCAAATTTTCCACAACGTCAGACCGTTGCAAATGTAAAGCTCGAGCAATCTCCTTAGGTCTTGGGTCTTTCTCAATACCGGTGAAGGGTAGTTGATCAAGAATAGGCATTCCCAAGAGTTGAGAGAACTCCTCCATGGTAGGCACTAATTGGTAATAAGGAAATCTAAAACAATGATGTTTAAGATCAAAGAATTGAAAAAGAACGTGTACCATGTCTTCTTCAAAGTTTGAGGTAACCAAGTTAATGAGACGACCATACTTCTTAGTGAACGTAGAATCATTTGGAACTCTTGACGCTAACTCCTTGAGTTGAGGAGGCATTTTTACAAGGTTGATTTGGATAGTGTTTCTTCGTATGGAAGCCATATCCTACAAAATAACACAAATATAAATCTGAAGGTCCTTGAAATGGTTAGTGCAAAATTCCATGGTATGATGTCATGATGTTATGAACAATTAAACATATACAAGAAAAGCAAACAAGTCCTTAGGTTTAGGCTTGCATGAGGTTCATAGGTAAGTACCCTCTTGAAGTTTGGTTGGTTCAACCTGTCCTAGAAAGTAATCGGGTTCTAGGGAATCTCAATATCATTGATCTTTCTTCATTGGGAATTGTTTCAACGCAAGCCTCTGTTTTGGTGACCAAAATATCCCAAAAGTCTGATCTCAATGAGCATAGTATCGAGTATCAACCAACTTCGGACTGCACCAAAGCCGACTATCTCACTACTTCCTAATGGCCAAGTTGTTCAACAAAAGGTTCTAAGGTCAGTTAGTGCTTCATGACACCACATAGCAGCCCCGTGTCTCCTTAATTCCCCATAAGGGATACCGGTACCCATAAATATGTCACACTAACATAGCTATTGTCTCAACCATATCGGTCTACACCGTACAATCTCCATAATTTTTTCTACTTACCTAATGATGTTCCTAGATCCGGGTAGAGGATCAATATAAAACCCAAACAAGGACCCAAAAAAGTAAAGAAAACAAATCAAATAATGAAAGCATTTAAAGGTTGATATTGTCTCTAAGGTAACCCCACTTTTAAGTATTCCCCAACAGAGTCGCCAGTTCTGCAATACGGTGGGAGAACTGGCTTGGGTGTTTTGCGTTTTATTGCAATTGTTGCGGATAGCAAGAGTCGCCACCGAATTTTCTTTTATCCAATAAAGGAAAGGGTGAAAAGAACAAAAAAGACCTTTTGAGAATTTTCTTGAGTTCGGGGGGTAGGTTATGAAAATGGAAGGTGTTAGCACCCTTTTCATCCGTAGTTATCTACGGGCTCTTAGTTGCTAGCATACTTTGAAATGCTTTGTTTGAAATGTGTTTGTGTTTGTTTGAAAGTAGTTTTGAAAGTGCCTTTGTTTAGGCAAACTTTGTAATGATTCTCGTCTCTATAAGAATGTATATAAAGTGTTGACTTTTGAAAATATTTCATTTGAAAGTGTTTGAGTGTTTTGAGAGATGTTTTGAAAATGTTTGTGAGAAAGCAACTACGAGCTTTCTACCTACTCAAAAAGTCTGTTTATTTCCTCCTCCTTTAGATATTGCTATCTTACCATTGATTGGTAAGAAGCCCTATCATTGGATGTGAAGGGACAAGTGTGGGTCGTCGTCCAGTCATAGAAAGAAACATCGTAGGATACCTTAGCAATTTGTTGTGGGGGTCTAAGATCGTTTACCAAAGGCAACATTGAAGGGTCACCGAGGGAATACGATCTTGTATTCGAGGGTCATTGCTAAATTATCCCACGTTTGAGGGACATGACTGTTTTTATTCCAAGGCAACAAGTGTGGGTTAACCCTAGAGGTGCATGTGTGCAAAGTGTTTTGATTTCATGCATTTTTGTCTTGAATTAGGGTTGTCTACTTGTTGATTTTATATCTTGTCATACAAACCCTAATTACTAGCATTTATATTGAAAGGGATAAATTGCAGAAATGTAAAATTCTACGCTATTAAACCATTTGGGGATGGGGGTATAACTTACAAATGGGGAAGCAACTAAATAAAAACCTAATTTACTATTACAACTATATTGAATATGAATAAATAATGTTCAAGAATGTAATATACAAGGATATAAAGGTGATGTGGAAAGGAAAAGAAAATTGTCTTTGTTTGAGTTTGATGAAAAGGTTTTAACCTAATTAAACTAAAAGAAAATAGTTAATTAGTCTAAGTTACTTTAAGAAAATTAAACCTAAATTAATTAATAAAAGAAAATGAGTTAACCTAGAAAACAAATATTTTTAGGGTTTTTATGAAAGGTTTTTTTAATAGAATTATATAAACTAAAAAAAAGAATAAAATAAAAATATACTAAATATAAATATAAAATATTTTTCGGAGTTTTTTGATTAATAATAAATAATAATAATAATCATAAAAATAATAATAATATTAATAATAATAATAATAATAATAATAATAATAATAAAGAAAAGAAAAGAAAAGAAAAGAAAAGAAATATCAAATTTCAAGTCAGGGGGTTTGAAAATGATTTGAGGTGGTTTGGAAGTAAAATAATTTTTTTTTTGAAGTTAGGCCCAAAGGTTTTTTTTTGTAATCAGAATAAACAGAAATAAAAAAAAGAAACAAGTGGGCTGCGTAGCATTTATGAGACAGGGGGTATTGCTGAGCAAAAAAAAAGGACAAAGCCCAATGGTGGAGGCCCAAACACGCGCTGAAAAAAATGAAGCAAGAACAATGTTAGAAAATCAAAACAAAAGATCCCTGGGGTTCGAACCCAGGACCTCCTATAGGGAAAAGCCTTACGCGCGCACTCTTTTTCACTGGGGTGACTATACATCCGTTTATTAAAACTAAACCAACATAATATATTGCAAAACCCATACTAGGCATGTGTCATCTTCTTCCTCGCGCCAGGCCTGAACATCCATTTTTGAATTTTGTATCTTCTTCATCTCTCATCCAATTGCAAAAATGTAAACATCAAAGTTTCTTGAAATTTAACCACAATTCCAGAAATGTAAATAACTAAAACTATAAATCAAAGATGAGCACGAATTTTGAATGGTACCAAATTTGGCCTAATTTTTTCAGAAATTTCAAACCTAAAATTCTCACTACTAAAGCAATAAAAATTAATTCTAAGGACATGGTCAGCTTCATGGCTATGATGTCTACATTTTGTCTTTGAAAATGGAAAGCTAACAATGCCTATATGAAGATTTTAAAAGTCAGAAAACTTACCTCAAAAATGGAATTCGGGTTTTTCAAATGAGCTTGCTTCAAGGTGATGTAATGATTAGGTTAGCTTCCTTGAGTCCCTAGGAAGCTAAAGCAATGTTTAGCTTGAGCTAAGAGTCGCTGAAATGTCCTGGAGAAGTCCAACTGCAATGTTCTGTTTTTGGTTATGGAGGATGAAGAAGATGATGTTACAGAACTCTAACAGGTGTTTGGTTGAATTATATTTGAGGTATAGAAGCTTTGTGGATGGTTTAGAGAAGAAACACAAGAGTGGATTTTGTGTTTCAAGTTTCTTGGCCAGAAATGACAATAATGGAGATTTTAGTGCAATTCTGAGTTTGGGAGAGTTTGAGTGAGTTTGAAGGCTTGCTCCTTCGTGTGTTATGTTGCAAATGATAGTTCAATTAATAGAGAGGAGGTTTGGGGGCTTGTAGAAGTCAGAAGTACAAGATCACATGTTTGTGTATTTTGACTTGTTTTTGAAGCAACATTGATGAATATGGTTCCAATGCTTGTACCATGCCCTCTAGAGTGTTTGAACACTTTAAACATGTTTCTTATGGGTTAGTAGGTTAATATTTTGCAGAAGAAACAAGTTAGGGGCTCAAGAAGTTGACTTTGTGATTAAAGTAAACTTTTCAAGAATGGCAATGTTAACTTGGTGCCAAAAATGGATAGATCACTTCGATAATGACTCAAGCACTTGGATAATGGTTCAATCAATTATGTAAACTATTAATTATGGAGTGAAACACAATTTTGAAGTCTGCAAAGCAAGATTATGCAGCATGGCTTATGGATTTGGTCATGTGTTCATCACAAAGTTGACTTGTATTTCAAGTTTGAAACCCTAACTTCATCTCTTAGATTCTCCTAGCTCAAGAATGATCTCATTGAGTTCTTTGACATTTTGGAAAGCTTGGAACATCCACTACAACCTTAATGTTTTCCATTTATGAAGAATCAAATTGGAACTATGTGAAAAATTACCATGAAGTTGGTACAAAAATCTGCCTAAACTAGGTCAAATTTTAACCGTGTTTTTATAAAAAGTGCATGACTTTGTGAATTCATAACTCAAAATACAAGCATTTATATAACTTGTTCTGCCCTACAAAGTTTTACATCGCATTGATATCTACAATTTTCATGTTGGAAGTTTTCTTTGAATCATCTTGCATCTTGATGAAAAATTGGCATGAAGTTATGAAATAATCATGTATAAAAACACTTAGAAAAATTCTAAGTCTTGAAAAGTTTGACTTTTTAAGATGACTTTTGACTTTCTTGATTTCTTGGTGATCAAGTTTCATATTTTTGAATGTCTTGATGAAATGTGATCTTTGAAACTCAAATTTGATCAAAAAGTCAAAGTTTGACTTTTTCATCAGTTGACCAAATTTCAAATATCAATCCATTGATCTTGAGAGATGAATTGAAAAATGAAATTAGGTCAAGATTTTATATTTTAATCCTTGAGATCATGTTTCAAACCAATAAGTCATGTACTAGGTCAAACGTCAAAGATTGGTCATGCTCAATCAAAACCCTAATTTTGACCATTTTGCCCTTTTGATAATTTGAACAATTTTCTTGTGGAATTGTAATCCAAACATGATTAATTGATACATATGACTTCAAATTGTTGATATTGGTCCAAAATCTTGAAGTTTGACTGTAGGTTGACCACATTTGAATTTTTAACCAATATAGCTGATTCTTGGTCATCTGATCAATTGATTGAGCAAAAATGTGATCCAAGACTTGAAATTTGACATGAGCATTATCGAAGGTCCATAATGATCCATAAAAGTCAATTGAGGCATTAGAAGTCCAACTATCCTTGTTAAAATCCAAACCCTATTTTGAGGCATCATTGTTTAGGAGATGGCTTGACCTAGTCAATACTTGTGCAAGCTTGAGTTATTGAAGATGTTTGTGAGAAATGTATTGAGAAAAGAGAGGGAAAATTTTGGGGTAAAAGACATGTCAACTGATTTTTTGTTTCATCAAGGGTTCAGGGTTGCAAGTGTTTCAAAAGAGAATGACATTTCTCCTATCCGTTGGTTTTGTACTAGGGTTTTGACTTTTGAGTGTGTGACACCGGTTGTGATAAAGATTCATGAAGAATTATCTTCTTTTCATCATACAAGTCATCCTTGCTCCAGGGTTTCTCCCTCGTGTCTAGAGAAATTAAGGTTTTGAGCTTGGGACGTCATTGGTCAGAACTAGGGTCTATGTGGGCTTTGAGGATTTCCTTGTCGATCAAGTAATATTCAGTGTATTCGTCATTAATCCTGGTCTGAGAAATTATGGTTTTGTGTTCATGTCCATTGAGGATCCTTGAAGCTTCTTCAATATGCCTCTTAATCAAGTGGATCTTTTTTGGTTACTTGTTAGTTCAATTTGTGAGTTTGAATGATGAAGTTATGATGCAAAGTTTAGTAAAGATCTTTTGGGCTTATTAGAGTACATTCTTTAGGATTTTTAAAGCGCATTTTTGGGCTTACTAGAGATTTAATTTCAAAAAGGCCATTAGAGGGAATTTTGGTTATTATGTCTTACTACTTAAAAGATGTTCATCTTGACAAGTTTGGAAATAAAATTGAAGACCATTTTCTTTTCTTTCTACCCAAGGCTATTTACATTTGCTACCTCGAATGTTTTGAATTTTTGAATTTATAAGTGAGAAGGAATTTTAAGATGATTGTGTTCTTAATTCAAGATTCATATCATCATCACTTTCAATTGCAAATCCTACAAAGACTACAAGTTTTACAAGGATCAATACAAAGCTTACAAGAAAGTCACTTAGAAACTTCTAAGCATGAATTATTTCAATACAAGTCAAAATTTAAGATTACCAATTGTTCAAGATTTGAGTTATTTCACAAGAACTATGGCATAGAAGATTGAATTGCAAATTCTAATTTGAATTGATACTATACAAAGTTCACAAGATTTTTTACAAGGGACTCTTACATCCAAATACGAACTTTCTCTAAAGTTTGTTACAAACATGATTCAATTCCTAAGCTTTCTTATCATAAGTCCTAAGTTTTTACAATGTGTGATAAGGTGGCAGAACCGACTGTTAATACTGGTTTGCGTTTTTTGTTTGCAAATGTCGCGGTAAGCAAGAGTCGCCACTGACTTTTCTTTTATCCAACAAAGGAAAGGGTGAAAAGAACAGAAAGAGACCTTTTTCGAGATTTTCTTAGTAAGGGGGTAGATTATGGAAAGGGAAGGTGTTAGAACCCTTTCCATCAGTGGTTTTCCACGGGCTCTTAGGTACTTGCTCATTTTTTAAAACTGTTTTCGTGTTTATGTGTTTTAAAAGATTTTATTTGCTTTATGATAACTCTTGTATCAGTCCTCAAGAGTGTGATAAAGCATTTTGAAAGTAGTTTTTGGAAGTGTGTAAGTGTAAAAAGAATAAGATTTTGAGCAAGTACTTAAGAACTATCTACCTACTCGAAAAAGGATGTTCTTTTCCTCCTACACTTTAGATAGTGCTATCCTAATATTAGTGAGTAGGTAGCCCTATCGTCGAATATTGAGGGACTATCGAAAGGGACGTTATGGTCATTGAAGGAAACATGTAAGGATACCTTAGCATTTCGAAGGGACTGTCATCATATAGGCAACGTCGAGGGATAAGATCATTTCTCGTAGGCAACTCGAGGGACAGTAAGGGACTATGATCTTTATGATGACTTTTAGATTGAGGGTCTTTGCTAAGATATCCCTACGTTTGAGGGACATGACCATTTCCGAAGGTAACCAAGTGAGGAGTACCCTAAGGGTGCAAGTGTGCAATAGTGCTTTTTTTCCAGATATTTGTCTTGAGATTAGTGATCTAATGATTAATTGATTTAATCTTGTCATGCACACCTAATTACTAGCAGTTTATATACAAGCATATAAGAAATATAAAGTGATAAATAAAGTCCTACCGCTATTACAAGGCTTTGGTGTAGATACATAAGTAATGGAAGAAAAGTAAAGTGCGAAAATAAAAAAAAACCTAATTTAGCTATTACAAACTGGGCGCAGTTATATAAATAGTAAAAAATAATCGTATGCAAAAATAATAACGTGCAAAAGTTAAGACTGGCCTACGTTTGATACCCTGGAAATCTAATTGCACACTAAAAATATTTTTTGGTATTTTATGAAAAAAGATTTGGAATTTAACCTAATTCTCTAATTAATTTTAAATTAAAGAAAATGACTTAAAGTTAATTAAATTAATTAATTTGCAAAAAATTAATTTATTAAGAAAAAAACTAAGTCCTAGTTTTATGATCTTTTCTGATTTTATGACTTGAAAAAAAAAGAATAAACGAAAAAGATATAAACTAAATAAAATAATAAATAAAATTAAGAAACGGGCCTGAGGGGGTGAGAACCCAATTGAGGGGTGGTACTGTTGAATTTCCAGGGCCCAAATCTTGTTGGCCTAGACCCTGCATGTGATCCGGTGTGGTTGTGTTAGAGAGGTCTATCATGGGGTTGCGTTTCTGGGCATTATATATGGTATTGGATGGATCCAAAGGTGATGAGAATGGGACACGTGGTGTGCACGCTTGCCTTCGTTATACTGAATATACAAGAAATATTCAGAAAAATAATATGCATGAGGCAGGGATCAAACGCTTGCCCTTGCACATATACAAAGCCTTAAGCGCGTTGTCTCTGCCGTTGGGACGACTGTACTTCCGTTTATGTAATCACATTAATGAATATATAAAACAAATCAAGTCCTAATGCTGACTGTGAATAACCCGCGTGCCAAGTGGTCCCACTGAAATTTAAATAAACCAATCAAAACATGTAAAACTGCCACGCAAGGTTCTTGGCCAATCAAACCACCATGGACGGTGGCTTCAGTCACCCTCTCCGGTTGCCCAAAAATCCAATACAGCAAAATCTCATGAAAATGAATATGAAAAGAACCATACTAGCCTAATTAGACCCTTGCGAACACAATGGCATGGTTGGTTTCCTCTGAAGAGGCCTTTATCCTGAGATACGAAGCTTGGCTGAAGCTTTTCCCTAATAATGGCAAACCTTCATCCCAACGTTAAATCTCTCATGTAATGGTTCTAGACAGTCACAAATATTAGCATAAACACATGTATGTACAAATAATTCATTTATATTGCAAGATCAAAAAGTTTGAACTCATGAAAGTATACCAAACCCGTGATGCTTAAAAGAGAGCTTCTTGGCACGATCTGGCTTGAATAATGGTTCAAACAAGCTCCTGAGAACCTCAGGAGGAAGATTGGCTGCTTTGTTTGGATCAACAAAGGCTGGAATTGATGCTTTCAACCTTCACGATTCTTGTGAAATTTTGCACTTTGGTATGCTTCTTTGGTGGCTGCTGCGCGCGTTCATTAGGTTTAGACTTGTTGTGTACATATAGTAAATCAAATTAGGGTAACACTTGTGGAAGAATATCCATGGCATTGAGTGCAATAATATGAGTTTTTAATTTGTATCAAAACTTGCTATTTCAATAAAATCTCTCTCTCCTTTTGTCCCATGCATTTTTCTTTGACATGCCAACCTATCTCATCCCTTATTTGGTGAGAAAAAGATTCTCAAATCATATCTCACATGATTTCCATTATTTATTTATTTAATTTGATTTTTAATGAATAAAAATCAAATTAAATAATAAAATTAATGAGATAATGTATGATTGAGCTCAGAGATCGTGGGCCATGTTAAGAACAAGTTTCAAGCATGAAAACATGGGCCCATTTGGAAAAATTCAAGTTAGGTCAATATTGGCTTCATGCATTTTTCCATAAATTAGTCAACTCTAACAATGCATATCTCTCTCAATTTTAACGCTAAGAAGGTGTTCTTGGACTTTTTAGAGAGATTAGGATGTCCTTTACACAACCCTTTTGGTTTCATCTCAATTGGATCTTCCACGTTCATGTAAGGAGCTTTGTCCCAAAAGGTGTTTTTGTTGACTTTTTGAAAGGACCTATAATGTCTGAGCTTATATCTTTTGATTGGGGCATTTCTTGAACTTGGGGTCTGAAGAGAAGTTATAAGGAATTCGATTCTCTTCAAAATGAACTTGGTGGAAAAATTTCTAATAAAGTATGAGAATGTTATGCCTGGTCAAAGTTTGGTTGACTTTTCCTATGGAAACCCTAGTTTGCCATTTTTGACTTTTGATGAGTTAGGGGAATTTCTTGAGGAATCATGATAAACCCTTGATCAAATGATGGATAATACTTCAAAATGTTGATGTTAACCAAAAATCTTGAAGTTTGACTGTATTTGGGCCACAATTGACTTTTGACGTAGTACAATTGATTTCCAAGCATTTGAGCAATTGACTGAGCAAACTTGTTGTTCACGGCATGAAATTTGGAAAGGATGACCTTGAGGACATATTAGTACAATGGAGAACATTTGGGATCCTTGGGACTCACACATCTTGCTTAAAATTAAAACCATGGTTGAGGCTCATTGCCTTAGGAAGAGAACTTGTCTGGTCAATCCTTAATCAACCTTGAGCAATTGAGGACCTCTAGGAGTATGTCTTGTGTGAAAATGAGAGGGAAAATTTTGGGGTACAACAGCTTCCCCTGTTCAATCTTCTTAAACCTGAGGATGTAGATTGGCTGGTCTGCCTTTCGTGATCTGAAGGTGGGAGATAATTGAACACTAGAGTGCCCAGAAATTTTCACTCGTCTGAGAAGATGCTTGACTGTGTAGATAATATCGGGAATGGGCTTACAGAGGCCATTTGGAGAAGATGGAGAAATATCATCGGTGATGGGCTTAAAGATTCCATCCAGAGAACGTGACAGAGTCGTCGGAGATGAGCTTAAAGATTCCATCCAGATGATATGACGGAGAGTCGTCAGAGACGGGCTTAAAGATGTCATCTTGAAAAATGTTGATATTATGAGATATTCCTTTATGGGAAACCCTATTCCTGTTGTTAAGGAGGACTCCTTTGAGGAATGTTGGTCTTTGTCTTGGGAAATAGAGTTTAGGAGCTTTAGTTATCCATTACTCTACTGGGGAGTCATCTCTTGATTGAAGAGATGGAAGTGGACTTCTATCTGGTCGGGATCCAGGCTTCACAGTGACTTTCTAAGGATAATAAGGCTGACTGCTATCCGATCGTATTCCAGGCTTCACAATGACTTACTGGGGAGATGAGATTAAACTGTTATCTCATTGTACTCCAGGCTTTGCAGTTTCTCAAACTGTTATCTGGTCGGAATCCAGGCTTCAGTGATTTGAATAAATTAAGATGTTATCTGGTCGGATCTGGGCTTCAACTTGAATTTGAGGTATACTACTATCTGGTCGAGTCCAGGATTCATAGTAATTGACAGAGTAAACTGCTATCTGGTCGAATTCCAGGCTTTATAGGACCTTATACTGTTATCTGGTCGGGTTCCAAGCTTCACAGTGTCTTGAATTGTTGATTGACTATTATCCGGTCAGATTTCGGGCTTCAGCCATGATGTTAATTGCTATCTGGTCGGGTCCAGGTTTCACAGTATGGTGAACTACTATCTAGTCATATTCTAGGGTTTGCAGTTTCTTTAATTGGAATAGAAATAAAAAAAATCTTAGTATCGATTTAACTGAACCAGAAAAAGATCTTGAGTTAACTTGATTGGAATGGAAATCAGAAAAATCTTAGTATCGATTCAACTGAACCAAACAAAAGTCTTGGGGTATCTTCAACTGGAATGGAAATAAGAGAGATCTTAGTGTCGATCTGACTGAACCAAATAAGGTCTTGAATTAACTTTGACTGGAATGGAAATCAGGAAAATCTTAGCATCGATTTAACTGAACTAGGAGAAAGTCTTGGAATATCTTTAACTGGAATAGAAATCAGAGAGATCTTAGTATCGATCTGACTGAACCAGAGAAGGTCTTGAATTAACTTTGACTGGAATGGATATCAGGAAAATATTAGCGTCAATTTAACTGAACCAGGCGAAAGTCTTGGAATATCTTCAATTGGAATAGAAATCAGGGAGATCTTAGTGTCGATCTGACTGAACCAGAGAAGGTCTTGAATTAACTTCGACTGGAATAGAAATCAGGAAAATCTTAGCCTCGATTTAACTGAACCAAGCAAAAGTCTTGGAATATCTTCATCTGGAATAGAAATCAAAGAGATCTTAGTGTCGATCTGACTGAACCAGAGAAGGTCTTGAATTAACTTTGACTGAAATGGAAATCAGAGAAATCTTAGTATCGATTTAACTGAACCAGACAAAAGTCTTGGAATATCTTCAACTGGAATAGAAATCCGAGAGATCTTAGTATCGATCTGACTGAACCAGAGAAGGTCTTGTGGGGACATCTTTCTGAGGAAATTGCTGAAACAACCCTTCATTAGACGTAGCTTTTAAGAAGACTACCAGGTCATATAAGCAGTCAACGGTGTTTGTTGATTTGATATTTCCCTGAAAAAGGTAAAGAGTTAGTAGTATGCAATGTCATGGTGTATGAAATGCATTGTGATGATGGTCTCAAAATAAATGAGGTTATGCTGTATGCGATGTGTATGTGCATGTCATGATTTATGAATAATGGATGCTATTGTGATATTTCCCAGTATGGGAAAATAAATCCCGGACTACTACTGGAGAGTATTGGGAAGCTGAATCCTTCATTTCCACTGGGGATGATGAATGAGGATGATATTCCGGGGATTTTCCTTTTTCGTTTGAGGATACTCTGCCGGTGATTGACTCTGCTTGAGAATAACTCTGTGGAGGGAGGATTCTTTGTTGGAAGATTTTGTTGGTGTAGAGAAATAAACTATGTTGGGGATTCTTCCGCTATTAGAGAAATAAACTCTACCCGGGAGGAGGTTTTATAAACTGTTTGAAATTTTAAAAATCGGCTGGGGAAACAGATTTCAGCTCTTGACTGGAGGAAGTAATTCCTGCCTGGGGAGGGAGAGATCAAAAACTTGGTCGTTTCTACTCTGTGGGGAACATAGATGTCACGGGGTCGTATGTAATGGTGACTTTGTCTCAAACTGTCTCTGCCCCTGTACCATGCTGGAAAGAGTAATTTCCAGGACTGTAAATTGTTTTTATTTTATTTTTTATTTTTAGACTTTGCCCCGTTCCTTAAAGTCATTAGAAACTGTATATCTATTTTTATGCAAGTATTTTTGAACAGTGATCATATTTGAATGCATATGTCAAAATAATCATTGGATATTTTTGCAAAACAAAACAGAAAAAATAAAACACAAGTAGTTTTGTACTTTCAAAGAAATGATTTATATTAATTTTTAAAGTTCGCCTATAACAAGCATTTTGCACAAAGGGACTGACGTTCTCATAGGAGAACGTCGTCGTAAAAAATGAAAACTACACAAAATAGTGTACAAAGAGCAAACAGTTATGTGTAAAAGTCTTATTGAGTTTCAATTCTGCTATTTCCCCTATGTCCTTGAGCGTCTCATCACTTTGCTACTTGTCCAAAGCTGACTGGATTGATTGGTACCATTTGAGCTTGATAGTTGATACTGACGTCTAGTCACAAGGTGATCCAATGGGACATAGTTGTACGCTTCAGATCCCTAACTTTTTCCTGGACCACCCTTTCGGGTTTTAAATCCATCGGGATACCCTTTTTTGCCTAAGCTTCCTTTTCAGATTTTTGACATGCCGGGTGTACATATTTTTTGTATTTATCCCTAATTTTTGCCCGAACCCTTTTGGTTCACCGAGATGCCCTTATTTTTGCCTAGGCCAGTCAACCTAGCGGGTCCTTATTTACGCGTAGTATCTTTTCACTATGTCCGCATTAACAAGGTGAGGATGGTCGTCACCATCCATGGTGGTCAGAATCATGGCTCCACTGGAAAATATGCTTTTGATCACAAATGGCCATTCGTACGTGGGAGTGCATTTGCCCCTGGGATCACCTTGTGGTAGTATGATGAGCTTGATTACCAGATCACCCACTTGATACAGTTTACGTCTGGCCTTTGTGTTGAAAGTCTTGATCATCCGGTTTTGATACATTTGACCATGACAAACAGTCGTAAGCCTTTTCTCATCAATCAGATTCAGTTAATCAAGTCGAGTCTGGATCCAATCATCTTCGTTCAAACCCGCATCCTCCATGATCCTCAAAGAAGGGATCTGGACCTCAATAGGTAGGACAACCTCCATACCATATACCAGAGAATAAGGTGTTACCCCTGTTGACGTACGCGCTGAGGTGCGGTAACCATGAAGAGAAAATGGTAGCATATCTTGCCAGTGTTTGTATGTCACTGTCATCTTCTGTATGATTTTCTTAATATTCTTGTTAGCATCCTCCACAATGCCATTCATCTTTGGCCGGTAAGGGGAAGAATTATGAAGTTGGATCTTGAATTGTTTACAGAGTTCGGTGATCATTATATTGTTGAGATTTGTACCATTGTCTGTGATGATTTTCTCTGGCACACCATACCGACAAATCAGGTTATGCTTGATAAACCGCGCCACAACATTCTTGGTAATAGTAGCAAAAGAGGCAGCCTCAACCCACTTCATGAAGTAATCAATGGCCACTAGGATGAAGCGATGCCCATTGGAAGCGGTAGGTCTAATCTCTCTGATCATGTCAATGCCCCACATTGCAAAGGGCCATGGAGCCGTCAAGACGTTCAAGGGAACCGGAGTACATGTACTTTATCAGCATAGATCTAGCATTTGTGACAAGTTTGGGAATGCTGATAACAGTTAGCTTCCATAGTGGACCAATAGTATCCTGCCCGTAGGATCTTTTTAGCCATAGTGTGTCCACTAGAGTGGGTGCCAAAGGTACCTTCGTGTAAATATGTCATAATCCTCTCTGCTTTGCTCTTGTCTATGCACCAAAGTAAAGTAGAGCCATGGATGCGGTTGTAGAGGATTCCATTACTGAGGAAGAACTTTGCGGAGAACCTTCTCAGAAACTTCTTATCATTGACGGACGCCCCTTCGTGATATTCTTGAGTCTCGAGACACCTCTTCACTTCATGAAACCAAGGTTTATCTGCTACTTCTTCAGTGTCAATCTCATAGCAGTATGCCGGTTCATCCAACCTTTCAATAGTGATCTGAGGAGCCTCGTTGTCCCATATGACCTTGAATATGGACGACATAGTAGCTAGCGCATCCGCTAACTGGTTCTCTTCTCGTAGAAAATGTTCAAAGGTGACCTCTTCAATGTGTGGAAGTAATGTCAGCATATGTTCTATGTAAGGGATGAGATTCGGGTGCTTCGTGTCCCACTCTCCATTGATTTGACTTCTTACCAAGGCCGAATCCCCGAAGACGCTTAAGAACTTGATCCTCAGGTCAATAGCAGCTTTGAGACCCATGATGCATGCTTCATACTCCGCCATGTTATTGGTACAACTGAAACATAATCTGGCGGTAAAAGGAGTATGACAACCCTCAGGAGATATGATTACAACATCGATGCCATTACCGAGTGCGTTAGAGGCCCCATCAAAAACCATAGTTCATCGGGATCTTTCCTCAAGTCCTTCATCCGGTCCAGGTTTTTCATAGTCAGTCACTAACATAATGTTCTCATCTGGGAACTCAAACTTCATGGACTGGTAGTCATCCACAGCCTGATGAGCCAAATGATCAGCTAGTACACTTCCCTTAATTACTTTCTGGGTCGTGTATTAGATATCGTATTCGGTAAGGATCATTTTCCATCTTGATATTCTTCCGGAGAGAGCGGGCTTCTCGAAGATGTACTTGATCAAATCCATCTTAGATATCAACAAAGTAGTATGGGTCAGCATATACTGTCTCAGTCGGCGAGCAGCCCATGCTAAAGCGCAACAAGTTTTCTCGAGAAGTGAGTATCTTGTTTCACAGTCAGTAAACTTTTTGCTAAGGTAGTATATTGCGTTCTCTTTTCTACCGGACTCGTCATGCTTCCCCAGCACACACCCCATTAAATTATCTAACACTGTTAAGTAAATTATCAAAGGTCTTCCTTCGATTGGAGGCATCAGAATTGGAGGCTCTTAAAGGTATTCTTTGATTCTCTCAAAGGCGGTCTGGCATTCGTCATTCCACTTTACCACTTGATCTTTCTTCAGGAGTTTGAAGATTGGCTTACAAGTAGCAGTTAAATGGGAAATGAACTTGGAAATGTAATTTAAGCATCCCAAGAAACCTCTAACCTCCTTCTCAGTGCGAGGAACCGATATCTCTTGTATGGCCATCACCTTTGCAGGGTATACTTGAATGCCCTTGTCGCTAACAATAAAAGTTATAAGTTTACCAGACCTTACCCTGAAGGTGCACTTGTTTGGATTTAATATCAGCTTGTACGTCTTCAATCTATCAAACAACTTTTGTAGATGATCAAGGTGTTCTTCCTCAGTTTGAGTCCTAGCTATCATGTCATCAACATAGACTTCTATCTCATGGTGAATCATGTCATGAAACAAAGCTACCATAGCTCGCTGATAGGTTTCCCCGTTGTTCTTCAACTTAAACTACATCATTTTGTAGCAGAAAGTGTCTCATTGTGTGACGAAGATTGTCTTCTCCATGTCTTCGGGTGCCATCTTGATCTGATTGTAACCAGAGAAACCATCCATGAAAGAAAAGATCTTGTGCTGCATGGTGTTGTCAACCAGAACGTCAATGTGGGGAGTGTAAAATCATCTTTGGGGCTTGCCCTGTTCAAATATTGGTAGTCCACACACATCCGTACCTTACTGTCCTTCTTAGGCACCGAGACTACATTAGAAACCCATTGGGGATAAGAGGTGACAGCTAAAAACCCCGCGTTGAACTGTTTCATAACCTCTTCTTTAATCTTCTCTGACATTTCATGGCGCATAAGACGGACCTTCTGCTTTACCGCAGGGCAATCTTCTTTAGTTGGCAGACGGTGAACCACAATATCTGTGTCCAATCCTGGCATGTCTTCATATGACCAGGAAAAGATCTCGACATAGTTATGTAACATCTGTATCAACCACTATTTGACACTAAGCTCTAAATTTGCACCTATCTTAACTTCTTTCCTGTCCTCTTATGTGCCCAAGTTCACTGTATCAACTATCTCTTCATGAGGTTGTATAGCCCTTTCTTCCTGCTGTAACAACCTAGCATGTTCTCCGGGTACCTAACAATCTTCCACACCTTCGTCCTCGGCTTGGTTGATAGAATTTTCAAAGTCATAACTGGTAATAATAGAAATGTTATCAATGGGATCCAGAGTGAATATGGATCTACATTTTGATACGTGAGTGTGTGTAAGAGCATATCTGTATAGACAAAGTAAAAAGCAGAAAAGAAAAACAGAGAGCGCAAAATTTGTATGTATAAACGTCCAATGATTTATTAATGCCATATGAAATTGAAACATGATTACACTTACAAATAAACCATTGTGCCCCGGGTAAGACACATGGCCATAGAGTTTATACTGTTTATTACATATCCAAAAACAAAAAAGACAATTACTTCTGAATGAAAGTAATTGGTACAAAGTCTCTTGTCGTCCAATTACTGGGTCCACTGTTGGTAGTAGGGAAGATCCAGCTATCCATGTCATCGTCACCATGACTGTCTTCTAGAGCATTGACCCCATGATTACTGATGCGTAGGGGAGGTCTTCCTGCACGAGCACGACGAACATCCCTTTGAGCCCCTGAAGAGAAACCCAAACCAAACTTATCAGATTTGTACGGAATATCAGGGAGCTGGCCCCAGATGGTAGACCCACCTTCTTCAATAACTGCTTTTTCATCCTTGAGAGAAGCCATTTTCAAGGGAGGTCTGGTGATCTTTGGCAGATTGGTGACAATTTCAGTTGCAACCATAGTATGAGGTACCTCTTCAAAATTCTGACACGGAGTATCGATGGACTCGCCATCCATTTCCACATATCTGAAGGAATTCAAGTGACTTACCATGTATTCTTCTTCGCCATGTACCTTAACAATATTTCCTTTCACCGAGTATTTCATTATCTGATGCATAGTGGACATGACAGCTCCTGCCCTATGGATCCAAGGGCGTCCCAACAAACAAGAATAAGACGGTCTAATATCCATCATGTAGAAGGTGGAGTCAAAGGTCTGAGAACCAACTTTGATGGGGATGTCCACCTCCCCGTGCACCATTCTCTTCTAACCATCGAAAGCCCTCACTATCATGTTATTGGGCTTCAGGGTCAAACCTTCGTAGTCCAATCTATCCAAATCCTTCTTTGGCAGCATGTTCAATAATGAACCATTGTCTACTAGAACATGGGCCAAAGTAGTGCCCCTGCATTCGACGGAAACATGCAGTGCATCATTGTGTTTTCTCCCTCTGGGTGTTAGAACAGCATCAGAAAAACCCAAATCGTTATCAACCATCAAACTGGACACACAATCTTCAAATTGGTCAGCGGATGTTTCTTGTGGTACATGGGTAGTTTTAGGAACTTCACCAAAGCCTTTGCATGAGCTTCAGAGCACAATAGTAAGGCTAACATAGAAATCTTGGAAGGGGTCTTCCCCAGCTGTTCGACCATATTGTAGTCGCTCTTCTTTATAATCTTAAAAATTTCTTCCATTTCCTTCTTGGAAGCCTCTGGGATAGATACTGATTGCGCCTTTGTCTGGAAAGGCTCAATCAATATGTCTTTTCCCCAAGTCTCATCTGACTCGGTGATAGGGGTGTCAATAGGGGTAATCACGGGAATTGTAGTAATAGTATCAGCAGGAACAAAAGTAGGAATGATCACTTGACTAGTAACAGCTTTTGGAGGAGAAATCTCAGGGGAGAACACTCTTCCATTTCTTGTTATTTTGCTGGTTCCAACAATTTTGCCAATGTCGGGATCAACATTTTCAGAAACTTGGTCTTTAACAGCCAGCAGGTCTTGCTTGACACCGTGGTAGTAGTCGTCAGCCCCATAGTTCCAGGGGACAACTTTGTCCAAGGAGTATGGGATTGGCCCTAGCATAATGATAATCAGTGGAGCCAACTTCGGAGCAGGTGTAATCCTGACGGGTCTTTTGGTGGAGACCCTGGGAGGATTGGTGGAAATGGTTATGATTGAAACATCCTTGCAAGAAATAGTCGGGACAGGAGTCTTCTCAAACAAAATCTCTCTATCAATCATCAGTCACTGAATACCTGCCTTCAACAAATGACAACCAGTCGGTAGAGATAAACATGAGTGGAAACCTTCGCCGCAACTCATAAATAAACTGGATTTCAACAAATTCCACTTAACGGTCATGAGGGGAGTAACAAGTTCCTCAATAGAAGTAACAAACACATCATCTTCAATAGCGTTAACACCACGGCCGTTCTTGGGCATTGGAGCAGTGATAATATTGGGGATCTCAGGGGCGTCAAATTTAATTTCCTTCCCCTTGAGAAGGTCTTTCACCTTGTTTTTCAAAGCCCAGCAGTTGTTTGTATCATGACCTAGACTTTCTGAATGATAAGCACAACGAGCATTTGGATTGTAGCGGAGAAAGGCAGTATTAGGATTCTTCGGAGCTTCTCGCAAGGTTACCAGATTGGATTTCAACAAATGTGGCAAGACTTGAGATAAAGTCATATTTATTCGGGTAAACTGTCTTACCGGCCTTTCTGCTCTAGTCTGATTGTTTCTTTGTTGAGTAGGTGCAAGTTTAGAGATCATAACAGCCCCTACCACTGGACGGTGTTCAGTTCTGTCATGATTCCTTTGGCTATAAGTGGCACTGACCGCCTTTTTCCCATAAAATGGCTTCCTTAATGTACTAGAGGATGCATCTTTTTGAATCTTACCGCTCCTAATCCTAACTTCCACTCTTTCTCCTGTCAGAATCAATTCAGTAAAGCCGGCTGAGGAGCTTCCAATCAGATGATTGAAGAACGGACCAAATAGGGTACCCAAAAACATATCCACTAACTCCCTATCAGAGGGGGGGGGGGGAACTAGACTCTTCCTGCTAAGTCCCTCCACTTTTGAGCATAGTCTTTAAAACCTTCACTCGAAGCCATAGACATACTTTGGAGTTGCATACGGGTGGGAGAAAGGTCTGCATTATACTAATACTTCTTGTAGAAAGAAGTAGCCAGGTCTTCCCAATTACGAATGTTGGTCATTTCTAGCTGGTAGAACCACTCCAATTGAGTTCCGGATAGACTATCTTGAAAGAAGTAAACCCATAAGTCCTTTTCAGTAGTGTGAGGCTAGATCTTCCTCACATAAGATCAGAGGTGCATCTTGGGACACGAAACCCCATCATATTTGGCGAACCCTGACACCTTGAACTTTTGCGGGATGACAACCCTAGAGACCAAACCAAGCTCTTCAAAATCAAGCCCAGACACCTTCTAGATTTCCATTGCACTTAGACGCTCTTCCAGTTGTTTGTATTTTTCCTTGGTCGGAGGGTACTGCTCTTCATTGTAGTCAGTCTCATTATCAGATTCCCTTGGACTGGGGTCTTCCTCTCTTGTCTCGCCTTCTTGACTATCTCCTTCTTTTGATGAAGATATCAGCTCAACCACTTGCCTTAGCGGTCCTTTGAACCTCCTTCCTAAGTTCACCACACTAGCTGTCTTCCTTGGCTTCTTAGTCTTCTCTTTAACAATTAAGGCTTTCAGTTCCTCTTGCCCCTTGGCCAGAGCCATGATCATCTATTGAAACTGTGCATTCTGAGTCTATAGATCCTTCACTATTTGTTCTAGAGCCATTACTGAAGTAAACATCAAAGAGGATGAGAAACCTGCTTTGAAACATGGTTATGCAATGATATGTATGATATATGTATGCAATGTTTTCAAGGATTTCTAAGACTCAAATTTTCTTAAACATAAAGAGAACAAATGTTAATTGTATTAAGAAGTTTTATCGGTCACAATGACGCCTCTTGGGCTTATAAAGGAGATAACAAAGCAAAAATAACTTTCTAAGCAAAGAGACTCAAGCTTCCCACTGGCGCATCCTCTTTTGTGCAATGTAAACAGTTATACTCTTCTCTTTGTGAAGTAACCGGGTGAGCTCTAAAACCATCTTCTCGCTGGCGTAGAATTAGGTTTCTAAAGTATCCCGTTCCTCTTTGAGTTGGATCTAGGATTTCCGTAGCTCCTCAAAATCAGTTGGCATGTCAGGATGAAGCATAATGTAAGGAGTGTCTCCCTCAGAAATTGGCTCCATAATCACAGGTAAGATCGCGGGGTAAGACATCATAAGACATTGAGCACGAGCTTGCACCCATTTGAGGTAAGGCTCAAGAGGGATGAAATTCTTATGCCCCAGTGTCTTGCTGTCAACTCTATTTATCATGCTCCAAGATCGAATGAACCTCTTATGATAACCCTGAACATCATTCTCATATTCAAACGTGATTCCTTGGACGAGCGTGTCATGAGGACCATCCCTTCTAGCATAACCAAACTATCGTAATGCCAAACAAGGATTATAAGTGACTCCTCCCCTAATGCCTAAGAGAGGGACATTAGGGAATTCTCCATAGCGATCAATGATGGTGACATTCTCCGAAGATCGCGAACACTAATGAATATCTGAATGTGTAAGGGATATTAACCTATGAGACCATCTCATATCCTTCTCATTTCTCAAGACAGATTGTGGTAGGTGCGAAATAAACCACCTAGCCAATAGAGGAGTGCAACATAGAAGGGTCCCTCTTCTCTTTAGAGTGCGAGTATACAGAGAGTGTAGAATATCCCCAAGTAAAGTAGGCACCGGATTATGAGACAAAAAAACCTTAACCGTATTCACATCTACGAGGTGGTCCTTGTTAGGGAGTAGTACTATCCCATAGATGAGAAGGGCCGACACTTCTTCAAAAGCTTGTAAATCCAGGTTATCCCAAAAATAGTGATCTTTCTCAAATAGAAACTTAACTGGAAATCCTTGGACACTTCTTCTGGTTTCCCAATTTGCCACTACATCAGACCGTTGTAAAGAAAAAGCTAGAGAAATCTCTTTGGGCTTTGGGTATCTTTCCATACCGTTGAATGGTAACTGATTAAGGATAGGTACCCCTAATAGGTGAGAAAACTCTTATATAGTAGGAACTAACTGGTAATCAGGAAAAGTGAAGCAGTGGTGTAACGGGTCAAAGAACTGAAAGAGCACCTTTAACATTTCTTCATCGGGAGTTGAAGTGACCAAGTTGAAATGTCGACCATGTTTTTCAGTGAAGGGATAGCCTTCAGGAATCCTTAATGCAAATTCCTTGAGTTGAGGATGTACTTTCACAAGATTGACTTGGATAGTGTTCCTGCGAGCGGATGTCATGTCCTACAAAAACAAGACAAAGATAAGCCCTAGAAAATCCTTGAAATGGTTAGTATGATATGCCATGTTATGATGTCATGATTATGCTAAGAAATCGCAGATATAGATAGCACAAGCAAATCACACCAAGACCTTAGGTTTAAAGCTTGCATGGGTTTTAAGGTAATACCCTCTTGAAGTTTGGATTGGTTCAACCTGTCCTATAAATAGTAACCGAGTTCTAAGGGATCTCAATATCACTGATCTTTCCTACAAGCTTCGTTCGATAGGCAACTGACTTGCAACCAAACAAAACTCGGGAGTCAAACCTCAATGAGTGTAGCATCGAGTATCTTCCGACTTTGGGAATACAACAAAGACGGCCATCTCACTACGTCCTAATGGCTAAGTTGTTCAATTAAAGGTTCTAAGGTCAGTTGACGCTTTATGACACCACGCAGTGGCCCCGTATTCTCCTTTATTAACTCAAGGGCTACCAGTACCAACCAAAGTGTCACATTAATGTAGCCATCGCTTCAACCGTGTCGGTATACCCTGCACAGTTTCCATGATGTATTGCTACTTACCTAAAAGGTTTCCCCCAGATCTGGGTGTAGGATCTATAGTAACCCAAACAATACCCTTAAAATTAAAGCAATCAAACAGGCAAAGAAAACAGTTTAGAAATTATCTAGACCCTAAGCTAAACCCACTTTTATTACTCCCCAGCAGAGTCGCCAGTTCTGTGATACGGTGGCAGAACCGACTGTTAATACTGGTTTACATTTTTTGTTTTCAAATGTCGCGGTAAGGAAGAGTCGCCACCGATTTTTCTTTTATCCAACAAAGGAAAGGGTGAAAAGTACAGGAAAAATACCTTTTTCGAGATTTTCTGAGTAAGGGGGGTAGATTATAGAAAGGGAAGGTGTTAGCATCCTTTCCATCTGTGGTTTTCCACGGGTTCTTAGGTACTTGCTCATTTTTTAAAACTGTTTTCGTGTTTGTGTGTTTTGAAAGATTTTGTTTGCTTTATGATAACTCTTGTATCAGTCCTCAAGAGTGTGATAAAGCATTTTGAAAGTAGTTTTTGAAAGTGTGTAAGTGTAAAAAGAATATGATTTTGAGCAAGTACTTAAGAACTGTCTACCTACTCGAAAAAGGATATTCTTTTCCTCCTACCCTTTAGATAGTGCTATCCTACTATTAGTGAGTAGGTAGCCCTATCGTCGGATGTTGATGGATTATCGAAAGGGACGTTATGGTCATTGAAGGCAACATGTAAGGATACCTTAGCATTTCAAAGGGACTGTCATCATATAGGCAACATCGAGGGACAAGATCATTTTTCGTAGGCAACTCGAGGGACAGTAAGGGACTATGATCTTTATGATGACTTTTAGATTGAGGATCTTTGCTAAGATATCCCTACGTTCAAGGGACATGACCATTTCCGAAGGCAACCAAGTGAGGAGTACCCTAAGGGTGCAAGTGTACAATAGTGCTTTTTTCAGATATTTGTCTTGAGATTAGTGATCTAATGATTAATTGGTTTAATCTTGTCATGCACACCTAATTTCTAGCAGTTTATATACAAGCATATAAGAAATATAAACGAGAAATAAAGTCCTACCGCTATTACAAGGCTTTGGTGTAGATACATAGGTAATGGACGAAAAGTAAAGTGTGGAAATAAAAAAAACCTAATTTAGCTATTACAAACCGAGCGCAGTTACATAAATGGTAAAAAATATTCATATGGAAAAATAATAACGCGCAAAAGTTAAGACTGATCTACGTTTGAAACCCTAGAAATCTAATTGCACACTAGAAATATTTTTTGGTATTTTATGAAAAAAGATTTGGAATTTAACCTAATTCTCTAATTAATTTTAAATTAAAGAAAATAACTTAAAGTTAATTAAATTAATTAATTTGCAAAAAATTAATTTATTAAGAAAAAAACTAAGTCCTAATTTTTTGATCTTTTCTGATTTTATGACTTAAAAAAAAGAATAAATGAAAAAGATATAAACTAAATAAAAGATAAAGAAAATTAAGAAATGGGCCTGAGGGGTTGAGAACCCAATTGAGGGGTGGTGCTCCAGTGTGGTTGTGTTGGAGAGGTCTATCATGGGGCTGCATTTCTGGGCATTAGATCTGATACTCGATGGATCCAAAGGTGATGAGAATGGGACACATGATGCGCATGCTTGCCTTCATGACACTGAATCTACAAGAAATATTTAGAAAATAATATTCAAGAGGCAGGGATCGAACCCCTGCCCTTGCATACATAAAAAGCCTTAAGCGCGCTGTCTCTGCCATTGGGACGGTTGTACTTCCGTTCATATAATCACATTAATAAATATATAAAACAAATCCAGTCCTAATGCTGACTGTGAAAAACACGCGTGCCAAGTGGTCCCACTGAAATTTAAATAAACCAATCAAAACATGTAAAACTGCCACGCAAGGTTCTTGGTCGGTCAAACCACCATGGGCGGTGGCTTCGGTTGCCCAAAAATCCAATCCTGCGAAATCTCATGAAAACGAATATGAAAAGAACACTACTAGCCTAATTAGACCCTTGCGAACATAATGGCATGGTTGGTTTGCTCTGAAGAGGCCTGTATCCTAAGATATGAAGCTTGGCTGAAGCTTTGCCCTAACAATGGCAAACCTTCATCCCTGCGTTAAACTCTCATGTAATGGTTCTAGACAGTCACAAATATTAGCATAAACACATGTATATACAAATAATTCATTTATATTGCAAGATCAAAAAGTTTGAATTCATGAAAGTATACCAAACCGGTGATGCTTGAAAGAGAGCTTCTTGGCACGATCTGGCTTGCATAATGGTTCAAACAAGCTCCTGGGAACCTCAGGAGGAAGATTGGATCCTTTGTTTGGATCGACAAAGGCTGGAATTGATGCTTTCAACCTTCACGATTCTTGTGAAATTTTGCACTTTGGTAAGCTTCTTTGGTGGCTGCTGCGCGTGTTCATTAGGTTTAGACTTGTTGTGTACATATAGTAAATCAAATTAGGGTAACACTTGTGGAAGAATATCCATGGCATTGAGTGTAAGAATATGAGTTTTTAATTTGTACCAAAACTTGCTATTTCAAGAAAATCTCTCTCTCCTTTTGTCCCATGCGTTTTTCTTTGACATTCCAACCTATCTCATCCCTTATTTGGTGAGAAAAAAATTCTCAAATCATATATCACATGATTTCCATTATTTATTTATTTAATTTGAATTTTAATGAATAAAAATCATAATAAATAATAAAATTAATGAGATAATGTACGATTGAGCTCAAAGGTCGTGGGCCATGTTAAGAACAAGTTTAAAGCATGAAAACATGGGCCCATTTGGAAAAAATTCAAGTTAGGTCAATATTGGCTTCATGCATTTTTCCAAAAATTGGTCTACTTTAACAATGCATATCTCTCTCAATTTAAACCCTAAGATGGTGTTCTTGGACTTTTTAGAGAGCTTAATATGTCCTCTAAACAACCCTTTTAGTTTCATCTCAATTGGATCTTCCACGTTCGTGTAAGGAGCTTTGACCCAAAAGGTGTTTTTGTTGACTTTCTGAAAGGACCTATAATGTATGAGCTTGTTCTTTTGATTGGGACAATTCTTGAACTTGAGGGCTGAAGAGAAGTTATAAGGAATTATATTCTCTCCAAAATGAGCCTTAGTGGAAAAATTTCTGATAAAGTATGAGAAAGTTATGCTTGGTCAAAGTTTGGTTGATTTTTCCTATGGAAACCCTAGTTTGCCATTTTTGACTTTTGATGAGTTAGGGGCATTTATTGAGGAATCATGATCAACCCTTGATCAAGTGATAGATAATACTTCAAAATGTTTATTTTAACCAAAAATCTTGAAGTTTCACTGTATTTGGGCCACATTTGAATTTTGACCTAGTACAATTGATTTCCAAGCATTTGAGCAATTGACTAAGCAAACTTGTTCTTCAAGGCATGAAATTTGGCAAGGATGATCTTGAGGACAATGGATAAAATTTGGGATCCTTGGGACTCACACATATTGCTTAAAATTGAAACCATGGTTGAGGCTCATTGCCTTAGGAGGAGAACTTGTCTGGTCAATTCTTAGTGAACCTTGAGCAATTGAGGACCTCTAGGAGCATGTCTTGTGTGAAAATGAGAGGGAAAATTTTGGGTTACAACACAATGAAAAATTCAAATGGAATTCCTAAACCTAATTAAGTTTACCTTTGGTTGCTAATAAATTAGTCAAAACTTCTTCCAATTTCCCTACAAGCTCTTTTATGGAAGCCACAACCTCTTCTTCAACTCTGCCTTGCCATATTCATCCATTCCTCATCAACCATACATGAAACAAAAATAAAGAGAAATAGTTAGTACAACCATTAAGAAACATGAACACGAACAAATAATTTTCAAAGAACTATTTCACAAATTCATCATTAGGGGTTGTTTGAAGGAATGAGATAAAGGGTGATGTTTTAATCATATTCACAAGCAAAAACCAAAAGCCTCATATTGCTTTGTTTCAACAAAAGTCATAACTACAATATCAATCTCATGCCTAATCACCTCTACTACAAATCCCAAGAAAAGGATAATCTTGGTTCACAATATAGGTTCAAAAAGCAATTTACTGCACAATTACAAAATCAGTGAGAAAGCACCACAGTAAATAACAAGACAATAAAAAGAGTTTTATGTCTCAGCTCAACAAAAATTTATTGAAAAGGATAGTACAGAAAATCAGAATCACCAAGCCCAACACAAAACTCACACAAAACTAGCAAGCAACATGGACAGTTCACAGGGCCAACAAGCAACAGGGATAGTTCAAAGGGCCAACAAGCAACAAGGACAATTCACAGGGCCAACAAGCAACAAGGATAGTACACAAAGAAATATACAAAAACACAGCCACAAAACCACAAACCCGGGATTCAAAAACCCTTCAAAATTGTTCACAGAATCAGTAAGCCCAACGGGGACAATACACAAAATATACAGAAACAACAAAAGCAAAACAGAAACCCTAGTTTTGTTCATCATCTTCCATCACGAACAACCCCTTAATAAATAAAAAAAAGATTGTTCACATTCATCAGAAAAAGCTACGCAAGCATTCAACAAACCAAACCCTAATCATCATCTTCCATTTTGATTCGCAAAAATCCTTCAGAATTGGAAAAGAGGAACAAAGAAGTCGGAAACAAAAGGAATCACAAAATTCCAAGAGAAAAAACAAAGAGAAATATCAGAACAATCTCACCCAAAGGTTGAAGCGGAAAATCCAAGCTTCGCGCGACTTCTTCCTTCTTTTCCCTTCTTTCCTTTCTCATTTCCTTTTCTGTAAAATCAAGCTTCTCAAATGAACTTTTGTTTTGATGAAGACAAACCATTTTGACAAGAAGGAAAAGATTATTGATCAAGCTAAAAGCATCGTTGGATAAAGTCTTTGGTTCAAGAACTTAGCAAATTTCAAGGTATAATGATAGTACTTACTTTGATTTTAAGACATAGATGCTCAATGGTCAAAAGAAATATTTTATCTTTTCCAAACTTTTACTCAAGTTTTCTAAGCAAAAAATCAATTTCTTCTTGGGTGCAATCGATTTTCATATTCGCGCAATCGATTGCATGCTTCACGTTTTCAAAATATTAGCTACTGTTTCTAAGTGCAATTGATTTGCATGTTTTGGCACCTTTGACTGGATCCTTCTCAGCTGCATCTAAATGGGGTTGCTTTTATGCGAGCGTTCGAGATTGTCTGTGATTAATTAAAGATAGAGACAACCATTCCTTTGTTCTTCTACTATTTCCATCTCCATAGGAGCAAGGTTGACGGCAAATGGGGATGAGTCGCCTTGAAGTATGGAAATGGTAAGTGTTTAAAGCTTATTTGGAAGTTGTTCGATACTTTAAGGACAAGTATATTCTCGTGCAGCCTCTTTCGAGTAGGGCAATGTTGAACGTTTTTCTGGCTACTCCAGAATATGATGAGAATGGGGCTTGTCTTGAACGAGCTGAGGGAACATGTGAGTAAGTTGGTCTACAAGTTCCCTTTTCAGTGGATGAGGAAGAATTTTGAAAACAAGTTAGGTTCCTATATGTGGAAGGAATAGGAGCTTGGTGACGAGGACCAGATGAGCTTCATCGTTTTTACCGCTTTTGTCACGTAGATTCCCCATGTCCAGTGCACAAACCGAGGAGGAAAGATGATCACAAATAAGAACGGGGAGATCGTGTACTAGCCCGGTCTGATAGCCGTTAAGGATCTCCTCGAGAGTGAGGATTTTGTTAAATACTTGGGTATTTAGTTTTATGTTTTGAATAATTGTATATGGTCGACATTTTTAAGTCCTTGTTTGCTAACTTAATTTGTTTTTTATTCTGTAGATAGCATGAATGCTTCTCAACAACACATAGCCAGAAACTTATTCGTGAAGGCGAAGAAGGCGTTGAAGAAGGCTCTGGTCGAGGAGGACCTGGGGAAGCTATCTAAGGATAGCAAGGTCTTGTTGCTCGAGAAGAAGGCTTTGGAGGAGAGGGTGGAGATTTTAACTGCCGAGGTCGCGCCTGCTGAAGACGAGCCAGAGGATACAAAGGACCTGAAGACCCTAGCTGAGCTTGTCGCTCGTTTTCAACTAGAGATGGATGATGCTCAGGCCGCCTCCGAAGGGAGCTTCAAGTATACGCTGAAGTAACTCCGTGTCTTGAATCCTAGGGTCGAGCTTAATACCTCCGAGATGGGGGTTAATTACTATATGGCTATCATAAAGATCCTGGTTCTTGACTACCTCGAAGAGCTCACTATCCAGCCCGCGGGGGGACCCTCTCAACTATCACCCGTTGTCGAGGAAGAGACTGAAGGGTGATGTTTGATAGTTTTTTTATTCTGCTCTGGCCTTCATGTCGTAATTTTGTAATCTTGTTTTTCTGGAATGTTGCCCGTTTATGTAAGTTCCAAACAAGTGTGGTCTTTGCGACCATAAAATTATTCTTTTGGATGGGGGGATAAAGGCCTCCCTTGTTGTAATATTTGTACAATAGCGGCCCTGGCAGTCGCTTCTTTTAATTTTCCGGCCATAATGCTTGTTTGTTCCAAATATTTGACTTGTTTTTACATGTTTATTGTTATGCCCGTATGCTTGAGACATATTTTATTTTTATAAGAGTTTATAGCAAGGATTTTCTTGTTTTATTTGTATGTTTTCCAGTGAGGGGAAATTGGACAAACGGCCAGGGTGAATATCAGGCATGGGCCAGAACTCAGGTCTTATTTCAGGGACCTAAGCTCGACGGCGTGAACTTCCCATCACGAGTCGGGTGTTCTACCATCATGGTATGAGCATGATGAAGCTCGATCGATTTATCCATGTCGGGTTGAGGAAACGCTTTTTAAAAGACTGGAGTCTCGCCCCTTCAAAATATTTTAGGTGTTATGCTTTTACCTGGGCATGCACGCGTGGTCGGGCCTGGATGAGTTTGTCTTATTGACAAAGCTCGTCGACTGCTCAATGTTTTAACAGTAATAAGGTTTTAGCTTTTTAGCATTCCATGGTCGAGCAAGTTGTTCCCCTTGTAGATTTTATAAGTGGTACGCCCCGGTCCCTATTTTTGTATAGATGCGATAGGGTCTTCCCAGTTCGTTGCGAGCCTGCCTTTACGAGATTCTTTGTGATTTCTCTTTAAGACAAGGCTGTCGACCTCGATCTTTCTTCGTATGACTTTGGTGTTGTAGCGCATGGCTATTTTTTGTTTGAGAGAGGCCTCTAGTAGGGCCGCTCTTGTTTGGATCTCTTCGATCTGGTCTAGTTCTTCCCGTAGGGCGACGTTGTTCGTCTCCTTTCTTGGGGGAACTTCAGTTCGCCTGGAGGGTTCTTTGATCTCTACGGGAATGACGACCTCGATTCTGTAAGTTATTCATAAAGGAGTGTCACTGGTTGACGGGTGCGTTGTTGTTAGGTATCCCTAAAGTATGCTGTATAGCTCCTTGACCCATCTTTTCTTGGTTTCGTCTAACCTTTATTTGAGACCCATGAGTATCACCCTCTTTGCAGCCTCGGCCTGACCGTTCGTCTAGGGATGTTCGACAGAGGCGAAGTGTTGGGTGGTGCCCAACTTGGCGACAAATTCCTAAATGGTATGGTCTTTGAACTGGGTCCCATTATTGCTTGTGGGATGCCGAACCGAGCAAGGATGTTTCTTTTGTAGAAGCGAAGGATGTTTTGGGCGGTAATTTTGGCTAATGCTTCTGCCTCTATCCATTTGGTGAAGTAGTCGACAACTACTATTAAATATTTGTTTCGATTGGTACCTACCACGAACGGACCGAGGATCTCTAACCCCCACCAGGAAAAGGGCCGGAGAGAAGAGAGGGACCTAAGCTCGTTTGGGGGGAGTCAAGTACATATCCTTGTGCCTCTGGAATTTATCGTATTTATTCACATGCTCCTTTGTGTAGTGCTGCATGGAGGGCCAGTAATATCCTGTTCGTAGAGCTTTCCTGGCGAGGGATCTTTCGCCCAGATGTTGGCCGTTTCTCCCTTCATGGATCTCGAACAGGATGCGGTCCGCTTTGCTCCGGTCGACACATTTGAGTAGGGGAATGGAAAACCCTCTCCTATATAATTTTCCTTCGACCCAGAGGTAGGAGCAGGCTCTTTGTCTGACCATGATCACTTGTTTCAAGTCGGAGGGTAGCTACCCTTTTCCGAGGTAGTCATGCACGGAGGTCATCCAACAGTCACTGTCCCCTATGGAGAATAATCTCAAAGTCGAGGGGCATATCTGTGTGTTTGATCGAGGAAGAATTTCCTGTATCATTGAATTGTTTCCCCCTTTCCTCTTTGTGCTTGCTAGTTTAGACAGGATGTCTTCCCAAGCGTTATGTTCGCGGGGAACATGTTGTACGTCCACATATTTGAATTTCTTTTCTCTCTCTTGGACTAGGGCCTAATACTTAGCGAGGTGATCGTTTTTCACCTGATATTCTCCCCGGACCTGGGATGCAACAATCTGAGAGTCGATGAAGATTTTCACTTCCTCAGCTCCCAGGTCTTCGGCTTGGCGTAAACCTACTAGGAATGCCTGGTATTTGGCCTGGTTGTTTGAGGTCAGGAAGGATAATTCAAGGGAGACCCCGATTAGGGTTCCTTCTTCATTTTCCAATATAATTCCCATGTCGCTTCCTATCGAACTAGAGGCGTCTTCGACAAAAATTATCCATTTGAGCGCCCCATCCGAGGGTGCGGGAAAGGTCATTTCAGCCACAAAGTCGGCCAGTGCTTAAGCTTTGAGATATTTCATGCCTTCATACTGGATGTCAAACTCGTAGAGTTCTAACGACCATTTCAACATTCTTCCCTCCATGTCAGGCCTACCGAGAAGCTGCTTTATTGGTTGACCTTTTCAAACGACTATGGTATGCGCCAAGAAATAGTGTCTGAGTTTCCTCTTTGCACTGATGAGGGCTAGGGCCACCTTTTCAATTTGCTGATATCTTACTTCCGGGCCCTGTAAGGCCTTGCTCGTAAAGTAGATAAGCCTTTTCCATTCTAGGGTTTCTCTGATTAATGTTGCGCTTATTGCCTCAAAGGTGAAGGCCAAATAGAGATAGAGGAATTCACCCTTCTCTTGTCGAGAAAGGATGGGCAGTTGCGATAGTTCTTGCTTCTAGTGGGTGAGAGCTTGCTTGCATTCACCCATCCATTCGAAGAAATCTTCCTTGCGGAGGAGTTTAAAGAGGGGGAGCGTATGTTGGGAGTATTTTTCCCGATTGAGGTTGGTATAATATATGCACATGCGCCATTTTCCATTAGATTTCTTTACAAGAACTACATTCGAGAGCCAGGTTGTTTATTGGGCTTCACAAATAAAGTGTGTCTCTAGGAGGTCTTTTACAGCTAATTTGGCAGCCTTTATTTTTTCGGGGGACTACTTCCTTCTACGTTGGGCGATCACCTTAAGGGCAGGGTCTATGGTCAGGTGATGGAATGCAATCTCTAGGTACAATCCGGTCATCTCATCTATGCTCCATGTGAACAGATCATCAATCTCCCTCAAGCAAGCTTTAAGTTGCCTCTTCGCCAAGTCGGGGAAGTCAACTCTGATCTTTACTCCTTTGGCGGGATCGTTCCTGAGGTGGATAATCTTGAAGTCTCCGTCTGGAATGGGTCGTATGGGATTTGAGAGTTCCTCACTACTTCAAGCTAGGGATGAACCTTCGCCTTCAACCATGAGTTATTTCCCTTTCCTCCTTTTCTCTTCACGATCCTCCTTAGAGAAGCGATTATCGAGGTCGATAGCATCGACCCTTGGTAGTGGCTTGGCCTCCTCGGAGCTGGAGGGAAGGGTGGCCCCAATGGTCATTCGGAGTTGAGAGTTAATGGAACTTAGGCCCCTGGTCGAGGCTTCAAAACATCTTCTTGTCCCTTGGACGTCCCTGTGAAGGATGGTGACCAAACCCTCCACAATGTAGTATTTAATTTTGAGGTGTACGGTGGAGGGTACCACAATCAATTCGGCCAGAGTGGGCCTCCAAAAGTTACATTGATAGATAGACGGGAAATCTACTGCAAAAACCGAGTCTTGATGGCTCTGGCGGTCAGCCCTCTTGATAACACGAAAACGCATTGAATATTCGGCTCGATTAACATAAATGATGTTACCATTTTCTGTTAATTATGTTTCATTATGTTGGTATTTTAAGTGTTTTTCAAGTATTTACATTTCACAAGACTCGCATAAGAAAAGAGGAAGAAATGACAAAAATGTGTGGCTCTGTAGCAGAAAACATAAAAAATTGCATCAGAGGACTGTGACAGTCGTCACAGCCTCCTGCTGGTCGCCAGGTATATGTTTATGTATGCCCCTCGACACACATGTGTTACGGTCGCCACAACTTTGACTTGTGTGCCCCACGGCATACAAGGCATGCCCCTCGCCAGTCTATAATGAACATGTTCTCTGCATGTCTGCAACAAAACTCTTGTATTCTCTTAACCAGAACGAACTGAGCCTGTATTATGCTTCACTCCATGATAACCACATCCCTGATTATTTGGAGAAGCCGAGTCTTCCGATTGCCACACAATTTCTAAATCTTCTCCAACAGGAGTTACAAGGAGGCTATAAAAAGCAAACAACCAAGCAGCAAAAACTCGCTCACGCTTTTGTTCAATTTTCTCATACAGAGCAATTGTTTTAGAAATTTTAAGCAGATACTTACCCACCTGAATTAGCAACAGTTTTCCACACCGGGGAACTATTACACGAGTAGATTTTATTCACAACTTTCAGTCTTTGTTTTAGTTTTATATTTTCTTTCTGCATTCAATTTATTATTTTCCGTAAGAAAAATCCTGCCGGCATATTATGGAGGATTGCACTTGGTACTAGAAGTTTAACATTAATTTTAGTTTTCTTTTATCCATTCCAGGTTCTTATTTCATTTATATATACTTCTTTTACTTAACAATTATTATCATGTTATTGTTTTTTACTGTGATTTTATGTTGGTACTCAATAACATGACTGACTAATTTCCCTGATACCAGTATGTAAGGTCGTAGAACCGAAGGGTTTCGATAATGATTTGGCATAAACAATTATAAAATACTTTTCTAGTTTGGTTTCCAACATTTAATATCAAAGCTGCTTTGTTACGAGAGTAAAATACAAATAAAGGTTAAAATCGATATAACGAGAGTTTAAGATTTTAACCGGATAGTGGTAATTGAGCATTAGTTTTAAATACAGTGAGGGTGGTTTACGATTAATTAGATTCTATTTGTTTTCAAAAAATATTTCTAGATTTTAAATGAGACAGCGAGAGCAAGCATTTAAGTTTAATAATATAATCCGAATCAATAATCCTGAGAGTGTGAGATAAAGGTTTTTAAATTGATAGTTTCTACTTAAATAGTGTTTTAAATACTCAAAGTTATGCCAAATGACTCACTGAATCCTGAAAGTCCAACATATTACATACCAGTGTCCCGTTATTAAATATTTCTTTTAAATCTAAGTTTATTTTCACCTAAACCCGAGATTAATCATTAGACTTAGCTTCACATAATAAGTTTAGATACCAATAGTTTGACTATCAGTCCTTGTGGGTTCGATATCTTTTAAAATTATGTGATTAGACCATGCACTTGCAAACACAACACCTGATAGACTCTTAAAGTCACGATCAAGTTTTTGGTGCCGTTGTCGGGGACTGATTTAGTCGATATTGTGATTGCTTTGTTATGCAGTATAGACTAAGGCAACAAATTTTATTTCCTTTTATCCATTGATTGTATGCCAAACACTCGCTCTCAAGGAGAAGAATTAGAGCAACTAATCGACGAGGTCAAGAATTTTGTTAGTATAAGACGCCGAACTAGAGAATACCAAATTAAGTATAATCTTCCCAAATTAACTCTCCATAAACCAAGAATGGCAAGAGGATCCCAAAATCATCCTTTGAAGGATTATGATGCTCCATTTTAGGAGGAACCTCACAACAACATTGTTGCACCCGCTATCGCTCGGAATGATTTCGAGTTGAAACCTTCGTTACTACAAGCTATCCAACAAAATTAGTTTTCGGGATGTCCTATGGATGACCCAAACTTACATTTGTCCATGTTTGTGTGGTACGTAGACATAATAAAATAAAATGGTGTAAGCCCCGAAGAAATAAGACTATGTATTTTCCCTTTCTCATTACAAGATAGAGCTAGAGCTTAGCTCCAATCTCTACCATCCAACTTTATTACCACATTGAACGAGTTGAAGAAAGTTTTCCTAGCACGATATTTTCTGTCGAGTAAGACGTTTATGCTAAGATCCAATATCAATAGTTTTAAACAAAAGTAAAGTGAATCTCTTTTCAAAGCATTGGAAATATACAAAGACATGTTGCAACTTTTTCCACGGTCTAGAAGAATGGATGATCATTCTCACCTTTTATAATGGTTTCTTGTATAACACAAGACTAACGATTGATGCTGCAGCTGGCGACGCACTGATGTATAAACCTTATAATGATTCTTATCATCTTATCAAAAGTATGGCTCAAAATCATTACCAGTGGGGAAGCGATAAAACCATTATGGAGAAACCTCAAATGAAAGGCGGTATGTACGAAGTTATAAGTTTAGACCAAGTTAACGCTAAGGTAGAAGCTCTTACCCAAAATATAGAAAACTTGACCACAACTCTTGCATCCATCGTGGCTGCAGTAGCTCCAACCTGCGATTTATGCGAACTTCACCACATGCTGCACCTGAATGTCCACTTTTAACAAGAGTACCAACTGATCAAGTGAATTATGCTCAAGGAAACCCATACAGAAATACCTATAATCCTACCTGGAAGAACCATCCAAACTTTTTGTACAAGAATAACAATGCATTATATGCACCTAGGAAAGCTCATACTATACCACCAGGATACCAGAGAGCTTCCTGAATTGCTCCAAATATTCCTAGGAAATCCAATATAGATATCACGATAAAAAACTTCGTAGCCACTCAAGCTCAAAAAAACAAAGATTTTCTAAATCAAAACATACACACTAGTGAACAACTAAAGAAACTATCAAACAAGGTTGACGCCCTAGCCACTCGTAACAAAATTCTTGAAACGCAAATCTCTCAAGTGGATCAACAACAAACAACTATAGTTGTCTAGATGGCCATTTTCCTGGCCAACCACAACCAAATCCTAAAGTTCATGCTAATGTTATAATACTTTGGGGTGGAACAAAAGTAGATGGACCAACCGACCCAAGAACCAAAAGTCCAACCATGTACTAGAGTACTGGTAAATCAGCTGAAAAGAAAGACAAACCAAAAGAAGATGAGAAGAAAGATGAAAGCGAAAAGGTAGATGAGAAAGAAAAACTATATGTGCCTCTACCATCGTATAAACCACCGATATCGTACCCTCAACGATTAACTAAATCTAAAAATATAGGAAAATTTAAGAAATTTGTTGAACTTCTAAAACAGCTAAATATCACTATACCTTTTATAGAAGCCATCACGCAAATGACCTCCTATGCTAAGTTCCTTAAAGAAATATTATCCAATAAGAAAAAGGTCAAGGACAATGAAACCGTTATGCTTACTGTAGAGTGTAGCGCTATAATCCAAAACAACACGCCCCTAAGCTGAAAGACCCTGGTAGTTTTTCCATACCATGTGTAATTAGAAAATTCGTCATAGACAAAGCTCTATTCGAATTGGGAGATAATATTAGTCTAATGCCCTTATCAGTCTGCAAAAGGCTAAATATAGGAGAATTGCGACCAACAAGAATGTGCGTACAACTAGCTAATCATTCAGTGAAGCTTCCTTTAGGAATGCTAAAAAATGTTCCTGTACGTATTGGACAATTTTATATCCCCATTGATTTCATTATTATGGATATCAAGGAAGACTCCAACATCCTTATTATATTATGAAGACCATTCCTCGCCACTGCCGGAGCCATCATAGATATAAAAAGAGGTAAACTCACATTTGAGGTTGGCGAAGAAAAAGTCAAATTCATTCTCTCATAATTCTTCAAGGCACCAGCTATAGATGATTCATGATGAGTGCGTTAAAGAAATGGAGAAACAACAGACCAAATATTCAAAAGCTTTAAAAATTCCAATATCTCCCATCCTTGAAGACGATAATTGGTGTGATGAATACAAAGATGACAATATAAATAAATTTCTCATGCTAACTCCTGACCATATTCCTTGTCTGAGGAAACCATCTGTTGAACTTAAAACATTACCAAAAGATCTAAGGTATGAATTCCTAGATACATAACTCGAACAACCGTCATAGTAAATGCAAATTTAGGACAGACAGAAACAGAAAAATGATCACACGTGCTAAGAAAATACATTATGTCATGTTCTTGGGTGTCCCATTATCGAATATTTCTTTTAAATATAAGTTTATTTTCACCTAAACCCAAGATTAATCTTTAGCCTTAGCTTCACATAATAACTTTAGATACCAATAATTTGACTATCAGTCCTTGTGGGTTCGATATCTTTTTAAACTACGCGATTAGACTGTGCACTTGCAGTCACTAAACCCGATAGACTCTTAAAGTCACAATCACCTCTTCTGAAGGTAATAATTATCTCGACATACCCCCAGTGTTTGGTACTGGCCCCGTAGAAACCCTGGAGGTCTGAGCCCGTGTATGGGGTCAGGTGGCTTTCATTCAGTTGTAGGGTAGAGAACATCTGGGCTTACATGATATCCACTGAGATCCCTTGATCGACCAGTATGCATCGAAAATTAAAGTTTTCCATGATAGCCCGTACGAGCAGTGGGATAGTCGAGTTGGGGGATTCTCCATACAGTTTCTCCTTGTAGAAGGAGATGGGATAAGTACCTTCTCGAAACTTATCCAGTGTGGCATCCATGTCGGAGTTGGCTTTGATAAGTTGCTCAAACCTTCTTTTTATAGATCAAAATGTATGCTTATTGAATCCCCCGCCAGAGATGACCATCACAACAGGGAATGTCTCCCAGGGAATGTGAGAGGAGAAGTACAATGGGACTTCCTCCATGTCTGGGAAGTAGAAATATTCTGGTCACGAGATACTCATGGCGATCGGTATTGTGCTGATGTCGGGGGACTCCTTCCCCTCTTCGATGCTATTGGTTTCTGGAGCCTCCTCGCAGATACCCTCTTTCTTCTTGTACTGCTTGAGGTGCCCGTCTCAGATTAGTATCTCGATCGCATTCTTGAGGTGGATGCAATCTCCAGTGTTGTGACCATGGCTTTTGTGGAACCTACAGTACTTTCTCTTATCGGTTCTGGGCTTGGAGGGTGTCTGGTGAGGAAAGCGTACCCCAATATGTTTAAATTTAGAGTTGGCGCATTTTGACAGAATATGTTCTCTTCACGCCTCGATAATCAAGTAGGGTGTCGATGTCTTCTATGTGTTTGTCTGGGTCAGTCGTACCGTCATAGGATCCCAATGAGTGCGGCTTCTCAAGCCCGACCGAGGTTCGTACCTCCGTAATTTCACTCAATATTGGGCCACGGGTCTCGTTGTCATCGGTCTCTTATGGCGATTATGATGAGGAATGATGTTTTCTTCCTTGCCAGGCGTCATCATCTCGTCGATAGGAGGGGCTCCTCCCTCGTCGCCTCAGTCTGGGTGATAGTGTCCTGCTGCGGTTGTCTTTGCAGGTGCTCTTCATATTTTCGGAAAAAGGAGAGTATTTATCTTTCTTGGGAGATCCCCGATCACGCTTCTTGCAGAAAGAAACATCGAGCCTTCCCTTTCTTGGAGGACGCCCCTCTCGGGGAGGTGATATGCTGGAGGAGTTATGTTATCAGTGTATCAGAACTTTTTAATGATTCTCGTCTCTATAAGAATGTATACAAAGTGTTGACTTTTGAAAATATTTCATGAAAGTGTTGGTGTATTTGAAATATATTTTGTTTTGAAATGTTTGTGAGCAAGCAACTACGAACTTCTACCTACTCAAAAGAAAGTCTTAGTTCTTTTCCTCCTCCTTTAGACAATGTTATCTTACCATTAGTTAGTAAGAAACCTTATCATTGGATGTGAAGGGAAGGGCGTGGGTCATCATACAGTCATAGAAGGCAACATTGTAGGATACCTTAGCAATTTGTTGTAAGGGGCTAAGATTGTTTATCGAAGGCAACATCGAAGGGTCATCGAGGGACTACGATCTTGTAATAGAGGGTCTTTCCTAAAGTATCCCGCATTCATGGGACATGACTATTTTAATCTAAGGCAACAAGTGTGGGTTAACCCTAGAGGTGCAAGTGTGTAAAGTGTTTTGTTTTCATTTAATTTTGTCTTGAATTAGGGTTATCTAGTATTGATTTTTAGTCTTTCCATACAAACCCTAATTACTAGAAATAATATGGAAAGCGATAAATTGCGGAAATTAAAAGTCCTGCGCTATTATAATATTTTGGGATAAGGGATACAAATTTACAAATGGGGATGAAAACAATTAAAATATAATTACTATTACAACCAAATTGAATAATGAAAAATAAAATATACAAAAATGTAAAGATAATGTAAAAGAAAAGAAAATTGTTTTTATGGCTTTTTTGTATGAAAAGAGTTTTAATTGACCTAATGCCCTAATTTATTTGAAAAGAAGTTGATTGATTAGAAACTTAAAGTCTAAGTTAATTTAATTAAAAGAGAAAATTAAAATAAAACCTAAGTCTAAATTAATTTTAAAAATAGAAATTAATTTGTTAAGAAAATATTTTTTAGGTCTTTTGTTTAAAGGAAATTAAATAAAGGAAAATAAAATAATAATTTTTATTTTAAGTATTTTAATAAAATATATTTTTTGTATAAAAATAATAATAAAAGAAAATAGATGAAGACAAAATAAAATTAAAAATAAAATATGAAGTCAGGGGGTTTGAAAGGAAAATGAGTGGTTAGAAAGTAAAAAGAGTTTGGTGTTAGGCCCAAACAGATTTTTTATTTGAAATCAGAAAAGAAACAAAAATAAAAAGAAGTGGGATGGGCCTGCGTGTTATGAAGGAGAAAGGGGGTGATGGTGAGTAAAATGGAGTAAGCCCAATGCTAGAAAGGCCCAGGCGCGTTGACAAACAAAGAAACAAAAATAAGAAAAATGTGAAAAAAATAGCAAAATGTGTCACTGGGGCTCAAACCCAGGACCCTTAACAATAATGCCTTACGCGCGCACTTTCTACCACTGGGGTGGCTGTTTCATCCGTTAATAGTAAAACTTTCACTAAAGTGTGAACATCAAACTTGTAGGAAATTTCACCATAATTTCAAATATGTAAATAACTTAAACAATGGATCAAAGATGAGCACGAATTTTAAGTGGTACCAAATTTGACCTAGCTTTTTCAGAAAGTCAAACTTAAAATTCACACTACTCAAGCAACATAAATGAATTCTAAGGACATGGTTAGTTTCAGGGCTATGATGTCTATATTTTATATTCGCAAATTAGAGACAAATGATGCTTGTATGAAGAGTTGAAAGTTCAAAAAACTTACCTTGCAGATGGAGATCGTGTTTTGAGTATGAGCATACTTATAGGTGTTGTGATGATCTGGTTAGCTTCACTGAACCTCTAGGAAGTTATTTCAAAAGTTACTTTGAGCTGAGAGTTCCTGAATCGTGTTGGAGAAGTCAAAGTGCAAGTTGATGTTTTTGAAAATGGAGGATGGTGATGAAGGTGTTACAGTTGTATAACAAGTGTTGGGTTGAGTTATATTTTATGTAAGGAAGCTTTAGGATTGATTTGGAGAAGAAACGCACAAGTGGATTATGAGATGGGAATTTTTAGGTAGAAAATGACAAATTATGGAAGTTTGAATGCAATTCTGGTTTGAGAGTGTCTAAGGGAGTTTTTAGGCTTGCAAATTCGCGTCCTTTGCTTATAGATGATGTCTCAATTTATAGGAAAGGGTTTGGAAACTTGGTGTGATCAGAAACACAAGATCACAGGTTATGGATTTTAGCTTGTTTTTGAAGCAAGCTTGACAAACATGGTTTCAAGGCAAGGTACAAGGCTTGTACGGTGGCTAGAAGCTTTAAACATGTTTGCTCTGATCTTATAGATGAAGTGTATGCAGAAGAAACAATTGCAAAGCTAAAGACAAGTTGACTTTGTGATTAAAGCAACTTTTCAAGAATGGCAATGGTGCCTTTATGCCATAAATGGAAAATTGGCTTGGACAAAGGTTCAAACACTTGTACAATGGCTTAATTAGTTGTGTAAACATATGATCATGGATATATTTGCAAGTTAGAAGGCCTATAAAGCAAGATTATGCAGCATGGTTGGATATTTGATCAGATGTTCATCCTAAAAATGACTTATAATTCAAGAAAGAATGCCCAACTTCATGCCTTCGATTCTCTTAGCTCAAGCATGATCTCTTCAAGTTCTTGGACATTTTGAAAAGCTTGAAATAATTATCTACAACCTTCATGTTGACCATTTTGGCTAAATAATCTTGGATCTATGTGAAAATTGGCCAAGAAGTTAGGTAAAAAATCTGCCTAAACTTGTCAAAATTTTCACTAAGTGTTTTATGAAAAATGTCATGACTTCATGGGCTTATATCTTCAAATATAAGAATTTTTTAGACATCAACCCTAAAATAAAAAGTTGTAGAATTCATTAAAATATACAACTTTCATGTTGAAAGTTTCTTTGAATCATCTTGCATCTTGGTGAAAAAGGGTCATGAAGTAATGAATTTATCAAGTATAAAATGTACTTAGAAAATTTTCTAAGTCTTGAAAACTTTGACTTTTTATGGACTTTCTTGATTTTCTTGATTCTTGTTTACCAAGTTTGATATTTTGAGTATCTTGACGAGTCTTGATCTTTGAAACTACATTATGGGCATTAGAAGTCCAATTTTCCCTATGGAAATCAAAACCCTAATTTGGGGTCCTAGTGCTTAAGAGGTGATTTGACCTAGTCAACATTTGTGTAAATTTGAGCTATTGAAGATCTTTGTGAGAAATGTCTTGAGAAAAGAGAGGGAAAATTTTGGGGTACAAAAATTTCCCCTGTTCAATCTTCTTAAACCTGAAGAGTTAGATTGGCGTGTCCATCATTCGTGACTTAAAGGTAGAAGATGATTGAACACTAAAGTGCCTAGAAATTTGCACTCGTTTATGCACGAAGTAACACTGTTGATTGATTATCGGGAATTGGCTTAAATATAACATTTGGAGAGATGATGGAGAATTGTAGGAGATGGGCTTATAGATTCCATCCAAAGTAACTGTTGATAGGTTTTAGATTAAATCTAAATTTGACTTCTACTGGAAAAAGCATCAGAGCAAACCTGGTGGCGATTTACACTAAAATAGAAGATGTACTTTACCTTTTTTTAACTGGAAGAAATAAATCTAAACCATAAGAGGTATTTAGTTTGCATGTCTTTAACTGGAAGAAGTAAATCTAACATCAGAAGAGGTCTTTTGTTCGCCTGTCTTTAACTGGAAGAAGTAAATCTAAACCAGAAGAGGTCTTTTGTTTGCCTGTCTTTAACTGAAAGAAGTAAATCTAAACCAAAAGAGGTCTTTCATTTGCCTATCTTTAAATGGAAGAAGTAAATCTAAACTAGAAGAGGTCTTTCGTTCGCCTGTCTTTAACTGGAAGAAGCAAATCTAAACCAGAAGAGGTCTTTTATTTACCTGTCTTTAACTGGAAGAAGTAAATCTAAACCAGAAGAGGTCTTTTGTTTTCCTGTCTTTAACTGGAAGAAGAAAATCTAAACCAGAAGAGGTCTTTTGTTTGTTTGTCTTTAACTAGAAGAAGTAAATCTAAACCAGAAGAGTTCTTTTGTTCGCCCGTCTTTAACTGGAAGAAGTAAATCTAAACTAGAAGAGTTCTTTTGTTTGCCCGTCTTTAACTAGAAGAAGTAAATCTAAACCAGAAGAGGTATTTCGTTCGCCTGTCTTTAACTGGAAGAAGTAAATCTAAACCAGAAGATGTCTTTTGTTCGTCAATTGATTATTTCCTGAAAAGGAAAAGGGTTAACTGTATGCGATATCATGATGTATGAAATGAATTGCGTAATGATGTTCTCAAAATAAATGAGATTGTGCCATATGAGTTTCGTATGCATATGCTATGACGTATGAATGTGAAATGTTTGTCTAGGAAAAATAACTCCTTGATTGTTGCTAAGGATAAAGAGTAAGTGTGTCTTCAATTTTGTCTCGAAGGCTTCTGTTATGGATTCCTATTGATTTGTTTGAAGAAAATTTGTTGGGGATGTACTGATTTCTATTTGGGGAGTAAAGTTTAGAAACATTAGCCATTCGTTGCTAAACTGGGTAGTTTAGTTCTTATATGCCCTGACTGGGGATAAAAGAGATGTTTAAACTCCAGATTTGTTTGGGGAGGATAATTGACTGGTATCTGGTCAAAATCCAGGCTTTGAAGCAACTTTCTAGGGATAGTGACAACTCTATTGGGGAAGAGGAGTTTTGTCCGTGATTTGTTGTAGTCCAAGGAATAGACTCAGGCTGGGGAGATTGAAATCCGTTGGGGAAATAAATCCCGTTGAAGAAAGTATTATGGCGACCTTATTGGGGAAATGAATTCTTTTATGGCAGAACATTTGCAAGGTTTCTTTCCCAGTTTTGGAAAACCAAACTCGGTCGGGGAAGAGGATTTCCAAGAGATATGCTGATTGGAACTCTGAAAGGAAGTTCTATGAATTTACTCTGTAGGGATTTATGGATAGCATGAGCATTCTCCTGGCTCCTTGAGTAAGCACTTATTCCGGTTCTTATGCGTACATTTGTTAACAGTTAATCATGTTCATATGCATATGTTCATTTAATTTTAGTCATTGTACTTTTTGCAATCAAAACAGAAAAACAAAAAATTTTGCACTTCAAAGTATATTTGTATTGATAATTTGCCTATAAACAGGCATTTTTGTACAAAGAGATGGAAATCTTAGTAAGTGGAAGTCGTCGTGAAATGAAAAGAATACAAAATGAAAATAAATATATATATATATATATATATATATATAGTCATGTTGAAGTGATATCATCAGGTTCCAACTCTTCTATTACCCCTATGTCTTCGAACATCTCATCCTTTGTTATCAGAAGAAGTTGATTGAACTGATCTTGTACCATTTGAACTTTTGACCTTGGTAATAAAGCTAGCTGAAATAATCCAACGGGACATAGTCGTACGCTTTGATCCTTACCTTTTTCCTAGACCGCCCTTTCGTATTTTCAGTCTACCAGGATACCCTTTTTTTCCCAAGCCGCCCTCTCAGGTTTTCGACTTGTCGGGTGTACAATCTTTTGTATATATCCCTAATTTTTCCCAAACGTTTATGGTTTGCCTGGATGCCCTTATTTTTGCCTAGGTATGTCAACCTAGCGGGTCGTTCTTATGCGTAGTATTTTTTGACTATGTCTGCATTCACCGGGTGGGGGAAATCCTTGCCACCCATAGTGGTTAACATCATAGCACCGCCAGAGAATACTTTCTTGACTACAAACGGCCCTTCGTATGTGGGAGTTGTAAAGGTATAAATGTTTAAGACTAAGTCATTGGATTGACTTGATTTGCACAGATCAAATTGAAAACCGCCACCGCGCTTTATTGTTTCCAAAGGAATAGGAAAAGAGTGAATAACCCGAAAGAGGGGGAAAGATTCTAGGTAAGTGGGTTGGTTATGCAAATGGAAGTTATTAACACCCTAAACATCTACGATACTCCGCAGGAACTTCTTTGAAAAATCTGTATATTTTGGCTATAAAATGTTGTATGGTGTAAAATAAATTGTGGGGATAAGAAAAAGAAGTATATATTTTTATGATTTTTGAACCCACCGCAGTTGCAAACCTTTAGTGCCTATGTACCACCTTCCGTGCAATAGGGGATCAGGGTACACGTAGTTCCTCTTTAAAAAATTAAAACATAAGTGTGTTGGTTAATCTTATGAGATAAGACTTCATCATCATTGTCCGTGTGGAAAACATACTTACTACCCACAATTATGAGAAAGTATAATTTGAGTCATCTCAAAGTGGAGGATATGGCTTGGATTTTAAAATCAACAATGCCTCACTCAACACCCAAGTGGAAAATATCTCACTTCACTACATATTGTAGAAGTATAGTTGTTTGCATCACTACAAGGATTGACAAGAGTCTAATCTTTTGAGAATTTTTTTAAAGTAAAGAGCCAAATTGGCAAAAATGGTTTGAATGAGATTGATTGACTTTTAGTCTTCTCACAAAAATGTCAAGGTATTATTAAGTTGATTGAAGTTTATTTATGAAAATGTTTTGAAAATGTATGGACCTAAGTCCAAGTTTATTATGAAAGTGGTTCAAGTTTAGAAACAAGAAGAGTTTTCAAAAGGAGGGAAAAGATTTTTGAAATTAAAGAAGATGGGAAGAGATGAAGGGACTATCCTAAAGCATAAAATAAAATCTAGGGAGAAGAACCGTCTAACCAACAAGAAGCCAATACTTGACATTATGAGTCAAGGTAGAATTCTCATTCTTTAGATTGAAACCAAGCAAGAAAAGATACTAGATCTCTTGAGAGAACTAAACTTCAAATGTATTAAGTCTTCACAAAAATTGGGCAGAGTAAAGGCTGTATACAGATCAATTATAGATTACAGACAAAGTATGTAATCACAATAACCTGCACACAAAAACAAACAAACAACCCAATGTCTTGAGTTAAACCTCAAAAACTTTAGACAAAATATCGATTAAGGTCACAAGGTCTCCAACATAGGACAAGGTTTTTATTCCTAAGTCCAAGAAGTCCAATACTCCTTAATGCCAAGGATAGTTACCAAGTAGTCCAAGTATCATTAAAGTTTTTTATGGTTCATGTTGATTATTAAGTATCTTCAAAAAGAAGAGAAAAACTCAAGTGAGAAAAAATAAAAGTGACATAAAAGTAAATTCTCAAGTGAGCAATGATGAAAATAGCATGAAATGTAAATGCTAAAGTAAATGGTAGATAAAGTAAGAGCATAAAAATAAAAGCATAAAATAAAGTCAATTGTTAGAAGTTAATGGTTAGTTGGATGACCATCTTGAAACTTGCATTTAGAACACATTAGAGGATTGATAGAACCAAAGCCTCCCAACAACAAGTTGCATTTTCTTTTTGTCAATTATATCATCCATTTAATAATCCTCAAGGCCACATTTAATGATCAATGATGTTTAAGTGATCCGCGTTGACCAAAATTAATGAAGATCCATTGGAGGATTGGTAGAACCAAAGCCTCCTAACAATGAATCACAAGGTTATTGGATCAAAGGTTTCAAATTAACATTCTTGGGCTTTAAAACATAGATTTGGGCCTTGAATGATCATTTTCTCAAATCGAGACAAAATTTAGAGCTATGTTAAGCAATTATAAGTGGACTTATGTAGAAGTCGCACCTATTTTGAGGCCGGTCAATAGCAATCTATGCACTTCATGTTTGGATAAATGATATAGAGATCATCATCCCTTAACATGTAGTACAATAAGAAATGGGGATAAGAAGAAGAGGGAGGGGAATGATAAGCTAATTTGTATCACTATCTTAAATTTCTTTCATCTTTAAATTCAATCACTCATTTCGATGGATTAAAGTACTAAACATATCATTAATCCAAATAACCAAAAATGAATTGAATAATTCACTCTTAGGTAGATTTGAATTAATGTACATTTATCCAACTTCATCTACACCCAAAGTTCATTAAATTTAAAGAGAAATTGGACATTTAAAATTGTAATCCAAATCAACAATCAAAGGGAGTGAGTAGAAAAAGAGAGATGGATTAAAACAACCTCAAAAAAAGGAAGAAAATTCATTTTTGTTCTGTTACAATCGATTGCACTCTGGAAGCAATCGATTGCATCAGTGTTTTTTTTCAAAAAAAAATGTGAATTCATGTTGTGACAATCGATTGCACTCTGGCAGCAATCGATTACACCCTGTAAAAAATAGAAAATCAGTATTTCAAAAGGCTAAATTCTTGTTCAAACTTTCCATCAAACACCTTATGATCATGGATTTAATTGAGCACGAAAATTCCATCAAATTATGAGAAATTTGCACCAATGGAACCACAAAACAATGCTCAATGAATCCAATCCAAAGATCAACAAGAGATCACATTGTGAAAGACAAAGATCCAACTTACCAAAGGTAGATCTAGAGAATTATCAAAACAACTTTAAGAATTTGATTCAATTCAGCTCGAAGAATCAATTTCCCAAGCCTGGATGTGGAGAATTGATAAAGAAAAAGTGTTTGGATGAATGTTTAGCTCAAAGATTAGTAAGCTTCAATGAAAAGCTTACTAACTTTTTTTTGAAAATTTAGCTTTGAGTGTATTTGGTAAATGGAGGGAATTGAGAGATTTTTTAGCAAAGTGAATTTGGCTATCAAAAGCTTGAGATTTGAATGAAATGAAGGCTCTATTTATAGAGTTTAGGCTTGGTGTAACGCCCGTAATTTAATTAATTATTTAATTAAATTATTTTTGGAATATTTGTGAAGTTGTGTTGTTATGAGATATTGTGTTATGATTAGTTGCATTTAATTATTTTATTAAGTTGTGGAATAATGTTAGAATGATAATATTATTTGATGTGGGCTTGTTTTAAAGGAATAGAAGTAGTAAAAAGGGGGGGGGTGTGGTAGTCTTAAGCCCATTAAGGTATTTTGAGAATAATAGAGTTATTTTATTATTGTTATAAATAATAAGGAGAAAAGAAGAAGCAATAAGAGAGAAAGAAATAAGGGTTTGAAAGAAGAGAACGTGAAAGCTGTTGGAAAGGAGGAAAAGAGGCAGAACGAAAATTCAACCAGAAAAGTTGTAGAGAAACCTTCAATCCAAGGTAAGGGTGGGGTTCTGACTCTATAATATGGTTTATGATGATTGGTATGTGAGATCAGATGTGAAAGATTGTTTGGTTTATGATTGAATTATATATGTTGTTGTATGATGAGAATCGATGATTGAAAGATGAATAATGATGCCCTAATGCTGTATATTTGATGTAGGATTATAGGATAATTATAATTGATGATTATCTATGATTAGAGGATGTTTTTAGGGCCTAAAGTATGGAAACCGTAGTGAAAACACAGTGAAATCGCAGAAAATATCTATGACAGAACAATATGTGTTGATCCCAAACATCATGCATCGATACATGAAGGCTTTTAGACTCAGGATGAGTCAATATGAAGGAGTCATGTAACGATACATGAAGACTTTTAGACTCAGGATGATCAATATGTAAGAGCATGTATCGATACATGCAGTGTTGTAGACTCAGTATGAGTCGATGCAAAGGGAGTAAGCATCGACTCATGTAGCGTGTTCAGACCAGTACGCGTCGACCCAAGATATTACGCGTCGATCCATGTTATCTGGTTTTTGACAAATTCGTGTTCCAAAGGCTGTAACTTGAGTTTTCAGATTCTGTTTGAGGTGTCGTTCGAAGCATTGAATAGCTAGCGCGATGAACTTCATTCTTAAGGATCAAAAGGAAGAATAGGAAGGATAATCCTAGTATCCAAATTAGGATTAGAGTTAATTCCCGCGTTAATTGCTATGTTGATTTTTGTGAAGAATGATGAGGATGAGATGATTATAGATTACTGTTTGGTTTGTAATAGTAGGATTAATGATGATAATGATGTAGTATTACAGAATAATAATGTGTAGAGGTTTGGTGATTTAGAAGTAAGCCTTAGATGATTAATTAATTATAGGCAATATCATGTTGTAGGCCTATGGCCAACGTTGCGAGATTGACGAGTTACTGTTGAATTGTTGTATGGCCGAGTTGTTGATGAAATGATGTTGATGAGATTATGTTTGATGAATTATGATGATAAATGATGTTGATGAACGATGTTGATGAAAGGTGTTGAGATGCCTCTAATAATTGGAAGCTATTAAGATGTAGGCTTCTTGCCAACGATGATGTTGTGTTGAGATGTTATTAATTATGGTGTTGTCATTACATTCATGATTGTGTCGCATACATTGCATTTCAAGATGGAGCTTATGCTCGTTAAGATGGCATGTATTGGCGAATATTAAGATGAAGGCTTATGCCTTGTTGATGCCTCTATTTATTGGTAGATTTTTAAGATGGGAGTTCTGCTCCAATGGTACCACATGCACTTGCATAGTATTGAGTTGCATTATATGATTGCACAAAGAAGTTGTGTATTGATGCGGTGAATGTCTATATTGTTGGTATTATGTCGCGATTATTGTTGTTTATAAGATGAGAAGTGGTGGTGTCACGTGATATAATTTAATATATTAATTATCATACGTTTTATTATATTGTTAGATATCTCACCCCTTCTGTTTGAATGTTACCCTTACGTTGGTAACGTGCAGGTAATCGAGAGTGAAAACTGTGTACCTTCAATAGTTCGAGTCGGTGTCATTGCCCTGATATGTAACACTCGGGGGGATGAATGCTTGTTGCTTTTAATTGTTAATTATTTCAGTTGTTGAACTTTAATTTAATTGTTATTAAGTATGTGTTATTTTGAAGTTGTTGTAACGATGGATAAAGATGTTATTAAGAATTCTGTTGTGTAGATGTTTAAATTGTTGAATTAAGAGATTAAATTGATATACTGATAGTTCATCTGAAGTTTTAAAGTGTTACGTATTCACGTTGAATGCAATGTGTTTTTAAAGATGAATTTATGACATCCTGATTCGTTTGCATGAATGATTATAACACTGATTTACAATTATAATTTCTGGGTAGAATTGGGGTGTTACAAAGTTGGTATCAGAGCAAAAGGTTGGTTGGTCCGACCTTATTGTCGAGTCGTAGTTGTCTAACAATAAGTATTTTTAATTTGAGTTATAACCGTTGTTTATGTTGTAGTGATAAGTTGAGATGGCTGGAAGGAATGATGCTGAACTTGCTGCTGCTTTAGAAGCAATGGCTCATGCGATGGAGAATCAGCTGAATGCTGATGGGAATTCTGGATCTCGTAGCTTGGCTACTTTCCAGAGAGAGAATCCGCCTATGTTCAAGGGAAAGTATGATCCTGACGGAGCGTTGGATTGGTTAAAAGAGATTGAGAGAATCTTTCGTGTGATTGACTGTACTCTAGCGCAAAAGGTTCGATATGGTACTCATATACTAGCAGTTCAGGCTGATGACTGGTGGCTAGAGACTTGTCAGAGATTGGAAGCTGGAGGTGAGAATGTCACTTGGGCTACGTTTCGTAGGGAATTTCTGAGGAAGTAATTTCCTGAAGATGTTCGTGGTAAGAAGGAGATTGAATTCCTTGAGCTGAAGTAAGGGAATGTGTCGGTTGTTAAGTATGCTGCCAAGTTTTCTGAGTTGGCTAAGTTTTATCCGCACTACACTGAGGCAGATGCTGGGTTTTTGAAGTACATCAAGTTTGAGAACGGGTTGCACCCAGAGATCAAGAAGGCAGTTGGATACCAGAAGATCTGTGTCTTTGCTGATTTGATTGATAGTTGCAGGATTTATAAAGAGGATAATAATGCTCATTACAAGATTATCAGTGAGAAGAGGGGTAAGCACCAACAGAATCGTGGTAAGCCTTATGATACCCCAACTAGTAAAGGTAAACAGAAAGTTGCTCGGGGTCATATGACTAGTGGGGGAGACACTCTTGCTGGTGTGGGTTATTTTAAATATGGGAAACCTGGGCATAAGAGTAATGTGTGTACTACTGAAGTAAAGAGTTGTTTCCGTTATGGTAAGAATGGACATGTTGTATCTGAGTGCAAGCATAAGGATGTGATTTGTTTCAATTGTAGCGAAGAAGGGAACATTGGTAGTCAGTGTCAGAAACCAAAGAGGGCACATACAAGTGGTAAAGTGTTTGCTTTGGTTGAGGATCAGACAGCTACTGAGGACAGACTTATCAGAGGTACATGTTTCATTAATAGTATGATAAGTCTGTGATGTTTTCTACTCCTGAATAAGAGTACGATAGTCTGTTGTCTTCTAGACAGTTGAGGAAGTTGATTCAAGAGGAAACACAGATGTTCTCGTTGATGGCGTCTCTATTTGTAGAGATTCAAGCTATAATTGAGGAATTGCAGGTGGTGTGTGAATTTCCTAAATTTTCCCCGATGAAATTCCTGATGTACCGCCGAAGAGGGAAGTTGAATTTGCTATTGATCTTGTACTTGATACCAGACCTGTGTATATGGCACCATACATGATGTCTGCATCTCAATTGTCAAAGTTAAAGAAGCAATTGGAAGAGTTACTTGAAAAGAAGTTTGTAAGACCAAATGTATCATCGTGGGGAGCTCCAGTGTTGTTAGTAAATAAGAAAGATGGAAGTATGAGGCTTTGTGTTGATTATGGACAGTTGAATAAAGTGACGATTAAAAACAAGTATCCGCTTCCAAGAATAGATGACTTGATGGACCAATTGGTGGATGCTCGTGTGTTTAGTAAGATTGATTTGAGGTCGGGTTACCATCAGATTAAAGTGAAGGATGAAGATATCCAGAAGACCGCTTTCAGAATATGTTATGAAGATTATGATTATTCGGTGATGCCTTTTGGTGTTACTAATGCGCCGGGAGTATTAATGGAATATATGAATCATATCTTTCATACTTATTTGGATCGGTTCGTAGTGGTGATCATTGATGATATTTTGATTTACTCTAAGTTAGAAGAACATCATGCGGAACACTTAAGAGTAGTATTGCAAGTTTTGAAAGCGAAGAAATTGTATGCAAAGTTTCCAAGTGTGAATTCTGGTTAAAAGAGGTTAGTTTTCTTGTTCGTGTGATCTCAGGTAGTTGCATTTTTGTAGATCCATCGAAGGTTGATGCTGTGTTGCAATGGGAAACTTCGAGGTTAGCTACTGAGATTAGAAGCTTTTTGGTATTAGCTGGTTACTATAGAAGGTTTATTGAAATTTTTTCTAAGTTGGAAGTTCCGTTGACTAAGTTGACTTGTAAAGGTAGAGATTTTGTATGGGATATTCAGTGCGAAGAAAGTTTTATGGAATTGAAGAAGAGGTTGACGTTGGCTCCGATTTTGACGTTGCCTAATCCAGGAGAGCCTTTTGTGGTATATTGTGATTCTTCTAAGAAGGGGTTAGGAGGCGTGCTTATGCAGAATGATAAGGTAGTTTCTTATGCGTCAAGGCAGTTGAGGACTCATGAGAAGAACTATCCTACGCATGATTTAGAGCTTGCTGCAGTTATCTTTATGTTGAAGATTTGGAGGCCTTATCTTTATTGTTCTAGATTCGAAGTGTTTAGTGACCATAAGAGCTTAAAGTATTTATTCGATCAAAAGGAGTTGAATATGAGGCAACGAAGATGGTTGGAATTGTTAAAGGATTATAATTTCGGTTTGAATTATCATCCAGGAAAAGCGAATGTGGTAGATATGAGCTTAGTTTGCAAGGTTACGCCGCAGAGTGTTATGTTGGGTATGGTAAAGATTAATAATGAATTTCTAGACAGTATCAGAGAAGCTCAGAAGTTGGATGTGAAACTGGTATATTCGACGGTTGGAATCGATCAGTCTGAGAACAATGATCTTAAACTAGATGCTCAAGGTGTGTTGAGATTTTGTAATCGCATTTGTATTCCTGATGATGCTGAAATGAAGAAGGTGATACTTGAAGAGAGTCATAGGAGTAAGTTGAGTATTCATCCAGGAGCTACAAAGATGTATCAAGATTTGAAAGGTTTTTTTTGGTGGCCTGGGATGAAGAGTGATGTGGTTCGATTTGTGTATGCATGTTTGACTTGTCAGAAGTTGAAAGTTGAACATCAGAAGCCAGCAGGTTTGATGCAACCATTAGAAGTTCCATAATGGAAATGGGATAGAATTTCGATGGACTTTGTGACGGGGTTACCTAATACTATAAGAGGACATGATTCAATTTTGGTGATTGTTGATAGGCTTACAAAGTCGGCTCATTTTATCCCTATTAACATCAGTTTTCTAGTGTCGAAGTTGGCTGACATTTACACCAGTGTGATTGTGAAGCTGCATGGTGTTCCTTTGTGCATTGTGTCAGATAGAGATCCAAGATTTACTTCTGATTTTTGGAAGAGTTTGCAAGAAGCGCTGGGTTCTAAGTTGAGGTTGAGTTCAACGTATCATCCTCAGACAGATGGTCAGACTTAAAGGACTATTCAATCGTTGGAAGACTTGTTGAGGGCATGTGTTTTTGAGAAGGGAGGTTCGTGGGATACTTATCTTCCATTGATAGAGTTCACCTATAATAACAGTTACCATTCCAGTATTGGGATGGCACCTTTTGAAGCGTTGTATGGTCGAAGATGTAGAACTCCTTTATGTTGGCATGAATCTAGTGAAAGTGTAGTACTTGGGCCTGAACTTGTTCGTGAAACTACTGAGAAGGTGAAGTTGATTCGAGAAAAGATGAAAGCTTCCCAAAGTAGACAGAAGAGTTATCATGACAAGCGAAGGAAAGATTTAGAATTTCAAGCGGGTGACCATGTGTTTTTAAGAGTTACACCTGTGACTGGTGTTGGATGAGCATTGAAGTATAAGAAGCTCACTTCTCATTTTATTGGACCATATCAGATTTCGGAGATAGTGGGGAATGTTGCTTATAGAGTGGCTTTACCGCCTAATCTTTCGAATTTGCATGATGTGTTTCATGTGTCACAACTCTGGAAGCATATTTCAGATCCATCTCATGTGATTCATATGGACGATGTGCAAGTACAGGATAATCTTACAGTGGAGACGATGCCTTGATCTTCTCTGACATCTCGGGACACATACGAAGAACCTTCTGCTTTATCGGGGAACAACTCTCTTTCATCGGTAGACGGTGAACCACAATATCGATATCAAGCCCTGGCATGTCTTTGTATGACCAAGCAAAGATCTCAATATATTCATGCAAAATTTGTATTAACCTATTCTTGACACTGTCCTCTAAGTTGGCGCCTATCTTGACTTCTTTCTTGTATGTTTCAGAACCCAAGTTTACCACCTCAATTGGTTCTTCATGTGGTGGAATAGCTTTCTCTTCTTGCACTAATAATCTGACAAGTTCTCCTGGTATCTCACAATATTTCTCACCTTCGTCCTCGACTTGGTAGATCGGATTTTTAAAGTCATAAGTGGCAATAGCAGAATTGTTATCAACGAGATCTAGAGTGGATGTGGATCTACAGTGTATATATGGGTGTGTGTAAGAACACATAGCTATTAGATAGTGATAAAAGTAAATAGAAAGACAAAGAGCACAAAATTTGAATGCAAAACATTCAATGCTTTATTAAATGAAAATATGTTTATGAAATGGCAACCCTTAACAAATGAACCATTGTGCCCCAGGTAAGGCAGAGGGCTTAAAGTCATTGTTCAAATATTACAAAGCTAAAACTTGAAAGCAATGAAAAACAGAAATGTCACTATTACTCCTGACTAAAGGAGATAGAGATAACGTCTTTCGCCTTCCAGTTGGTGAGCCCATTTCTAATGGTAGGAAAGATCCGGCTGTCAAGGTTAGAGCCACTGTCAGCATCTTCTATTACGTTGACTCCGTTGATAGCCTTAACTCCCTTGTCGTGCTTAGGCATAAGTGCAGTGATCACATTGGGAGTCTCTGGAGGATCAAATTCAATTTTCTTGTTGTCAATCATGTCCTGAATTTTGTTTTTCAGGGTCTAGCAGTCTTTGGTGTCGTGCCCAGGGCTATTAGAATGGTAGGAACATTCCGCGTTCGGATTGTACTTAAGAGAGGAGGTATTGGGATTCTGAGGAGGATCCCTTAGCATAACCAGTTCCGCTTTTAGTAAATGTTGTAACGCCTGAGACAATGGCATATTAATCTTGGTAAACTGCCTTCCTGGAGCGTATGACCTACACTTATTGCCTTGTTGTTGTTGAACAAGCGTATGATTAGAAATAAATACCTCTCCCACAAAATGATTGCAGTTATTTTTACCATGGCCCTTCTGGCCATAAACAACATTGATCTCTTTCTTACCACTGAATATCTTCTTTAAAGTACTTGAAGATGCAGCCACTTGAATGTTTCCACTCTTGATGCCACTTTCAACTCGTTCTCCAGTTAGAATCAGCTTTGTAAAACCAGATGAAGAACTCCCAATCAGATGATTAAAGAAAGGACTTGTTAGAGTGCCCATGAACATATCAACTAGCTCTCGGTCGGACAAGGGAGGTTGCACCCTTCCAGCTAAGACTCTCCACTTCTGGGCATATTCTTTGAGCCCTTCATTCAAACCAATAGTCATGTTTTGTAATTGCACACGAGTTAGTGCAAGGTCAACATTATATTGATACTGCTTGTAAAAAGAAGCAGCCAAGTCTTCCCAAGTACAAATGTTGGTTCCTTCCAGCTGATAGAACCACTCGTTGTGTACCAGACAAACTTTCCTGAAAGAAGTGAACCATAACTTTATATCAGCAGTATGGGGTTGGATCTTCTGAACATAGGACCTTAGATGAAGTTTTGGATAAGACACACCATCATATTTAGCAAAAGCGGGGACCTTGAACTTGTGAGGGATAACTACCCCCAGAATAAGACCCAGCTCTCCGAAATCCAATCCAGGCACTTTATGGATTTCCATGGCCTTAAGACGATCTTCTAGCTACTTGTATCTGTCATCAGCAAGAGGATAATGTTCATTAGAATAGTCTTCATCCTCAGAAATTTGACCGGAACCTAGGCTGCTTCCACCTTCAGCCCTGACACTTCTGCCATCCTCCTCTTGGTTGTCATCTCCATCAGAGGTGATATCAGCAGTTTTAACTAGTTTAGCAGGACCTTTGAATCTTGTTTCCATGTTGAAAATAGTTGTTTGACCCCAAAATTTTCCCTCTCATTTCTCAAGGCATTTCTCACAAGGATTCTCAAAGTTCAAGCATGCACAAGTACAATTGGAGGAAACTGTTAAAAAGGGAAAAACAGATAAAAATAATCTTTTCAACAAAATTGGAGAAAAATAAGTTTTCTTCGATTTCCCTTGCTTCGTTTGGATTTTTGGTCCCGTGAAAATCTACTTCGATTCACAAGGCTTCGATTGGACTTTGGTCTCCTTCAGGCCTTCTTCGATTTCCCTTGTTTTGTTTGGACTTTAGTCTCTTTCAAGACTGATTCGATTGGACTAAGACTTCCTTAAAGCTTCCTTCGATTCAAAAGGAAATGATCTCCATACAAGCTTCGTCTGAGTTTTGTTTCCCTTTCAAATAGCGTCTTTCGATTCAGGAAGTAAAGGCCTCCTATTGGTTTTCTTTGATTCATAAATTCAATAACCTTCTAAAAGCTTCCTTCGATTAAGAAGGAAATAACCTTCTAAAAAGTGTCCTTCGATTGCACCATTTTTGCCTTGAGTCACAAAGCAGTGACCTCCGGCATATACCCTTTCGTTTGGCCATGTGACTTCTGGAAGGAAAGCCTCCGATTAGACAAGAGCCACCTTTACACAAAGCTTCGATTGGAGTTTTGGTTTCCTTCGAATCATCATCTTTCAAACCCATCTATGGATCCTTTGAAGCAAGTTTGAGAAAATCTCATGGCCTTACCCTACTTGTCAGGCTATTTTGCTTCCAAATCTTTACATAATCATAAGCTTGTACAAAGGATATAATCTTTGTCTATTGGATAATACCATTCTTGAATGAAATGACAAAAGGCTACATACCTTTTTTTTCATAGAGAGTACTTTTATCATAAAAGCAACTTCCAAACAGATTTTTGTCTGAACACAAGCAATGCCAGAAGCACAAGTCCAATCTTCTGCCAGCATGCCCACACTTGTACTGGAAACGTGGGAACAACGAAAAGGGACTGACTTGTTTCACCCTTAACCAAACCATGGTTTGTCATCATACAAATCTGGTTACTTCAAACATGTTATTTCTTTTCTCTATAAATAGAGAAGCATTTGTAAGCTCAAAGGAGGACTTTTTGGCCAGAGGAACGAATCTCCAAAATTTTCTCAAACACAATAAAGCTCTAAAGCTCTAAAACACTTAAACACTTGTGAAAGCAAAAACCCAGAATCTAACATTTACCTCTTTTGATTTTGAAAAGTTCCACACACTTTTGTTCCCCTTCGAATCTAGCAAGAAATAACACTACACCTGTTCTTCTCCTTTGAACCCAGAAATAACAAACACCAACCTTACACCTTATGACCTTCGAATCCAGTCAAAGGAACACCACACCTGTTTCTATCCTTCGAATCCAGGAGCATTTAGTTCAGCCACTTTAAGGTCCAACACATGCTCCATCTTGAAGCATGGCAAGTCCCTCTTACCCTTGAATCCTTAGTTTCAGGCATGATATGTGAATATTCTTTTCTTTCTTTTCAAGCATGTACATACCATTGTTCTTTTCGTTTCCACCATTTTAATATGTTTTCAGAGCTAACCCTTTTGTTTTGCTTCTTTTTTACTTAAACATGCATTAAGTATTAAATTGGTTGTAAGGCTATGTTAGCATGGCCTTAGGCCATGTTTCTATTTAAGAGTTCAAATGAAATAAACAGGAAAAAGGAAGTAGGAAACGAAGCCTCTGGCTTCCACACTAATCTACAGGCCCAGTCGAACGACACGCCCTCACTGCTTTCAACCCCCAGTCATAGGAGGAAAAAAGGCAGATTGCATCTTGCACTTGTTCCAGGCCTAATTGAAAGGCATACTATGCTGACCCCTAGGCCTCAGTCGAAAGCCACGCCTTCACCCCTTCCAGGCCAGATCGAAAGAAGCCAGAAAGAGAAGAATTAAAGGATGTTGCTGCCTGGATCGAAAAGACTTGTTTCCCTTCTTTATTTTATTTTTGTCTTTACATTTTCTTGCTATTCGATATGGTTGTAATAGTGTATGGTATTTATTTTCTGAATTTTTATTGCTTTATATAAATGTTAGTAATTAGGATGTATGGTAAGATAAACCAACAAGTAGACAACCCAAAAATCAAAGACTAAATGTATGCAAATCAAACACACTATTCACACATGCACCCGTAGGATTAACCCCACTTGTTGCCTAAAAATGGTCATGTTATGCATGTGAGACGCTTAGCAAAAACAATTAAAATACAAGATCATAGTCCCTCGACGACGCTTCAAATGTTGCCTTACAAATGATCTTACTCCCTCAAGAGAAATGCTAAGATATCTCACAACATTGCTATCATGACTATACGATGACCCACGCCCGTCCCTTCACATCCAACGATGGGGCTTCTTACCAAATCAATGGTAAGATAACAGCATCTAAAGAAGGATGAAAAGGACGTTTAAGACCTTTTGAGTAGATAGATTGCTCCTAGGTGCTTGCTTGCTCACAAAAAAAACATTTTATACACCAACGCTTTCATTTTGAAACATTTTCAAAAGATAACGCTTTGTGTGCTTTCTTATAGAGACGAGAACCATTACAAAGACACCCTTTTCAAAATCACTTTCAAAAGCACATTACACAAACACTTCTTTGAACTATTTTCCAAACAACACTTTGTATGCATTCTTATAGATACGAGAATCATTATAAAGGCACGTTTTCGAAATACTTTCAAAACTACACCACAAAGCACACTTTCAAACAAAAGCAAGTGATCTAGCAAGCAACTAAGAGCCCATAGATAACTATGAATGAAAAGGGTTCTAACACCTTCCCTTTTCATAATCTACCCCCCGAACTCAAGAAAATAATCTCAAAGGTCTTTCCTGTTCTTTTCACCCTTTCCTTTATTGGATAAAAGTAAAGTTGGTGGCGACTCTTGTTGTCCGTAACAATTGCTATCAAACGCAAAAAATCCCAAGTCAGTTCTCCCACCGTTTTACAGAACTGGCGACTCTGCTGGGGATATACCTAAAAATGGGGTTACCTTAGGGATAGATCACCTTTACTTGATTTCATTGTTTGACTTGCTTGCTTTACATTTTTGTTCCTTGTTTGGGCTTGTTTTTATCCTCTACCAGGATCTAGGACACCTTTTAGGTAAGTAGTAATAGATTGTGGAGACTGTATGACATAGACCGATATGGTTGAAATAATGACTACGTTAGTGTGATGCATTTGTTGGTACCGGTATCCCTTTTGTTGAATCGAGGAGAATATGAGGCCGCTGAGTGGCGTCATGAAGCACTAACTAACCTTAGAACCTTAATTGAACAAACTTGTCCATTAGGATGTAGTGAGATAACCGGTTTCAGTTGAAAGCTGAAAATTGGTTGATACTCGGTACTACACTCGTTGAGATTGGACTTTTGGGATATCTCGGCCGCAAGAAAAGATTAATTATGCTGAGATAATGCCTAAAAGAAAGGTCAGTGATATTGAGATCCTTTAGAACCCGGTTACTATTACTAGGACATGTTGAGCCAACTAAACTTCAAGAGGGTACTTACCTACAAACTCCATGCAAGCCTAAACCTAAGGACTTGTCTGCTTTGTGTGTATATGATTATTTGTACATAACAACTTGCTTACTTTGAATACTTGTACATAACATCATAACATCATACCATAGTATTTTCAATAACCATTTCAAGGATCTCAAGGGCCTATGATGCAGGGTCATGTTGAACCAGACGCCTATCAAGGGGCAAAAGGATTCATTATCTAATCAAACACTGTCAAGACCGAAGCACGGTAACTTGAGTCAAGGGCTATGACCCACTTGACATGATGAGCTTGATTCTCGTTGAAGTACATCCTCCAATACGAAGTTCTCCAATCAAATATGTCGATCAAATTCAAACTTCTAACATTTTCTTGTGTTTATCCCGCAAGATCCATTGAAAACATGCATCCATATACCATGCATCATATCTTGACAGGTTTTCCCGTACAGGATTTCTCATATGCTTATTGTTTATTTCATTAAGAGATGGCTCTAGAGAAAATAATTAAATATCTCTAAGCTCAAAACGCTCAGTTCCAACAAGCCCTCATGAACTTGGCCCAAGGGCAGGAAGATCTGAAAACACTCTTCACCAAAGAGAGCAAGAAGAAGAAAAAGGATGTCATCCTCAACGTGAGAAGAAGGTCCATGGGGCATGCCTAGCTAGCTCAAAAAGAATATGCTTCTTCTAATGACAGTCATGAAGAGGAAGCTGGAAGTATTAGAGCTTACATAGCTATTGATGACGAAGACTCTTCTGAGGAGCAGTATCCACCAGCGGATGAAAAATACAAACAACTTGAAGATAGAGTAAAAGCTGTGGAGATCCAAGTTGTGCCTAGCTTGGACTTAGGAGACATGGGTTTGGTTTTTGGAGTGGTCATCCCACCAAAGTTCAAAATCCCTACCTTTTCCCCGTATGGTGGAGTGTCTTGTCCTAAGATGCATCTGAAGTCTTATGTCCGCAAGAGTCAACCATACATAACTGATCAGAAGCTCTGGATCCATTTCTTCTAAGAGAGCTTAGTTGGGATGCAACTTGAGTGGTTCTATCATTTGGAGAGTTCCCACATTCACACTTGGGAAGATCTAGCAGCTGCTTTCTGCAAGAAGTACCAATACAATGCTGATCTTGCACTAACTCGTGTGCAGTTGTAGAATATGACCATGCCTTTCAACGAGGGCTTCAAAGAATACGCCCAAAAGTCGAGAGACTTGGCTGGCAGGGTGCAGCCACCCTTAACTAATAGGGAGATGATTGACATCTTTATGGGAACTTTGACGGGACCTTTCTTTAATCACCTAATCAGAAGCTCCTCTGCCGGTTTCACCGAGATAATATTGACTGGAGAAAGGGTCGAAGCTGGCATCAAAAGTGGAAAGATCCAAGGAGCTACATCCTATGATGTTCAGAAAAATCCATACAATGGGAAGAAAGAGTCCAATGTTATTTACGGCCAAAAGGGTCCTAACAGGATCTATCACGACCAACATGTGGGGGAAGTCCTGATCTCCAGTCCTACATCGCAACGACAACAAAGGGGAAATCAACGAAGGCCAGAAGAGCCCAAGAGACAATTTACCAACATCAACATGCTATTGGAACAAGCATTGCAACACGTGTTGAGGATGAATTTGATCACATTAATAGGACCTCATCCAAACCCCAAAATTCTTCCCCTAACTACAATCCTGATGCAATATGTGCTTATCATTCCGGCAGTCCCCGACATGATACTAATGATTTTTGGGCATTGAAATACAAGATTCAGAATATGATTGATGCCAACGTGATTGAGTTCGGTCCTCCTGAGACTCCAAATGTGATCACTGCTCCCATGCCAAATCATTGAGTGTTTTAGTTCATTTTGAATTTTCAATTGTAATTTCTTTTGTTGTTCAAACACTTATCTATTTATGTTAAACTTTGTTATTTCATCAATGCATTGCATATGTTTGTCTTGAATTAATTAATTCTCTTTCACTATATTTAAACTATGCTTTTTTACTCCCTTTATATTCAACTCTTGTTTTAAAAGTTGCAAGCCTTTAGAGGGAGGATGACGAAAACCATGCCTTAATCTCATACAATATGCTTTTGGACAGACCTTGCTGATGATGTACATGCGTTCTTTCAAATCCTAAATACTGGAGTTATAAGGAAGATAATCCCTAGTCAACCCATTCGATCCAAAGAAGTAGAAGTTTTCTTTTTTACACAAATTGAAACCTTTAATCAAAACCAGGGGTAGGATAGTTTCAGTTAATTCAAATACGCGTCCAGTCGAATGACATAAAAAACATTCCTCTAGAATCAAAAGACGGTGATGGTTCCCTATCATATAGGCAGTCATTATCTCTCAAAAAGAAAAGCCCACTAAGTCAAAACCTACAAAGGAGACTTAAGAAAAACTGAGGCATCCCGCTGACTATAATCTCAAAAAACAAGAATAGTCAGGCAAAATCAGGGATAATAAATCAAAAAAAGGTCACTACAAATCCTTAACAACATGAAAAATGTTGCAAAAAATGACTTCCTTCTGATAAACTAAACTTGTATGAACCATCACCAAAAAGTCATTGGAGTTCGAACGTACAATTAACTGAGTTTATGACTGAAGAACATCACGAAGAATGGGAGGGTACAAATACACTTTGAGCCTTACCCTTTGTTTTTTAAACCGTGAACCAAGCCACGTTACAACCATTCAAAAGTCCTAATTGAAGCATAGGTTAGTTTGAAAGCATACTGTTACAAAAGGTATCATGACTCCTGTGAGGCTTTACTCTAAATCTTGAGTTGAATTTTCTTACAAAAACTCTTTTATCTAATAAAATGCATTTTCAAAACTTCAAAGATAAGAATAAGATTTGCATTATTTGAAAATATCACTATTTGTATATGGCTATTTGTTTGAAAACGGAGAAATTCGCACGACGAATATCCAGTGAATAAAAACCCTCTCAATGAACAAAATTACTTCAAGTGGGAAGACGCTTCCAATAACAGGTCTCCTATGAGCAAGTTGGCATGACGTGTCATTATCTAACACACCTGGGGCAATCCAATCAAGATTCCAAGAAATCTCTCAAGAAATGCTGAATATACCAGAGACAGGTCTCCATCTGAATCACTTGGGGCATTGGACATGAGTTCCAGCAACGAATCATGCACGATCCAACAAACATCTTCTGGTAGTATGGTAACACCTGCTACTAGGGGCAATGACAAATCCCCCATAAAGTTTTTTTCATAGGGTGACCCCCAGCCAAAGTTTCAATCTCTGAAAACTTCTCCCCAACTGAGTTGAGCTCAAGAATCCTAGAGGATTTCTGCCAAAAGAAGACACCTCTCCAATAGACTGGCGACAAGGTTTATTTCCCCAACAAACTGCAGATTCTCCAACTTGAATTTGCCTCTATGACTGCTACAAATCAAGGGACCACAACTCCTCTTCCCCAGTAGACTGCTCAACAATCCCCAACAAGATACTGAGAAGCCTGGAAATCGACCAGATAACAGTTAACTTCAGTAAGTTGTTGTGAATCCTGGACCCGACCAGATATCAGTTCAACTTCATCCTTTCAAGTAAGTTACTACGAAGCCTGGAAACCGACCAAATAACAGTTTAACTTTAGTAAGTTGTTGTGAAGCCTAGAATTCGACCATATAACAATTAACTTTATTCCTTTAGAAATTTGTTGTGAAGCCTGGAATCCGACCAGATAACAACTAAATTCAAGCAAGTTATTATGAAGCTTGGAGTCCGACCAGATAGCAATTAACTTCATCCACCTCAGAAATCTGCGAAACCTAGAACCCGACCAGATAGCAGTTTAATGTTAGTAAGTTGTTACGAACCCTGGAACCCGACCAGATAACAGTTTAACTTCATTCTCTCAAGAAATTTTCTGTGAAGCCTGGAATCCGACCAGATAACAGTTAATTTAATTCTCCCCAGTAAGCCACTGAAGCCTGGAACCAGACCAGATAACAATTCAACTTCAAGCAATTTTCTACGAAGTTTAGATTACGAGCAGATACCAGTTTCATTCACTTTTCCCATGCAAGTCACTGCGAAGCCTGGATTACGAGAAGATAACAGTTTAATTCACTTTTTCCCTCTACAAGTCACTACGAAGCCTGGAATACGACCAGATAGCAGTCAACTTCATTATCCCCAACAAATTGCTGCCAAGCCTGGATTTCGACCAGATAACAACCAATTTTCGATGCTCTCCAGTCAAGAATAATTCTCCATTAGAGCATTGAACAACCAAAACTCCAAAACTCTTTTCCCCATGTAGAGATCAACACTCACCACAGAGTCTTCTTAAACAAGCCAATATCCCCCAGCGGAGTTTCTTCTCAAACAATAGAACAAGAATCCTCAACAGAAACAGTCTAAAACAAAGTTGAAGATATGCCTACTCTCCAACAACAGTTCAAGTTTCATTTCCCAATGCTCCCCAGCATTTGTCAAGGATTTATTTTCCCAGACAAAGATACATTTCAATAATGCTTCACATTCACACATCATATAATATACATGATATATGCATACAACATAGCTTCATTTTAAGAACATCATTGCATATTGCATTTCATACATCATGATGTTGCATACAACTAATGTTTTACCTTTTCAAGAAAAGGTCAATCAACAAATAACTATCATCAACAATTTTCAACAGTTCCAGATTAATACCTGAAACAAGCCAGGAAAACTATCTGAGAACAAGTGATTATAGATTAATAACCTGTAACAAGCCAGGAAAGCTATCTACATGAGCAGATTGAAGATTAATACCTGTAACAAGCCAGGAAAACTATCATTCTTTCTGAGGTCAGAGATTAATACCTAAAACCAGACAGGACAACTATCTCAACGACCAGTAAAAAAGGTTCCAGATTAATATCTGTAACAAGCCCAGAAAACTATCTGAGAACAACTGATTGTAGATTAATACCTGTAATAAGCCAGGAAAGCTATCTACATGAGCAAATTGAAGATTAATACCTGTAACAAGCCAGGAAAACTATCTTTCTTTCTAAGGTAAGAGATTAATACCTGAAACAAGACAGGACATCTATCTACTCGACCAGTTGAAGCAACCCTACTTAGGTTCCTTCTCATTTCTAGATGAAGTTTTACACAGACTCATCATGAAGTAACCCTACCCAAGTTCCTTCTCATTCCAGATGTAGTTTTACCTGGACTCATCATGAAGTAACCCTACCCAGGTTCCTTCTCATTTCCATATGCAGTTTTACTCGAACTCATCATGAAGTAACCCTACCCAGGTTCCTTCTCATTTCTAGATGAAGTTTTACACGAACTCATCATGAAGTAACCCTACTGTAGCGATAAAAAAATGTAGCGGGGTAAATCGGAGATCAAATTATTAATTAATTCGTCTCACAAAAGCAAGAGTCGCCACCGCGCTTTATTATTTCCAAGGGAAAAGGGGAAAGAGCGAAATAAAACCCTAAATATGCAATGTAAAATAATACTTTCTAAAAGTAATAAAAATACAAGGCGTTTTTGAAAAGAGATCTATGGTTCGGGGGTTGGTTATACAGTGGGAAGGTATTAGCACCCAATGTATCTATAGTACTCTATAGGAACCTTTTGAAATATCTATTTATTGAAATGTTCGTTTGATTAAAAATAAAATGTTTTGGCCGAAAAGGGGTACGGATGGGTTTTTTTGAAGGTACGACGACCTAATGTCGAAGTTTTGGCTTAAAAGGTATAGATTTTGAAAAGATTGAAGATTTGGGGAAAATTTGTCTTAAGTTTTAATGAAATGGAGATGTTCGCGTGATTGGACTCGAGGACATGAAGTCGACCAGTTTAATCATTTTTCCCTTGGATTTAGACATGAACAGAAAAACCCAAATAACGATGAAATAATTAAATAGAAAATTAGATAGATAAGTGATATACAACAATTAAATAAAAGAATAAATGGTGTGAACATGCATTTTTGTATTTTTTGTTTAACTATTAATTAAAGCGAGGGAATTAATAACATGTTTTTAATTTTTTATGTTTTTTATGTTTTTTAATATTAATATAAAGTATTACTTTAAAAGTTATTAAATAATTCTAAACTAAATTAAAACAAAAAAGGTTATTAACTTAAATCTAATTAAAAAGGAATACTAAAATTATTAAGCTAAACCTAAAGTTGAACTTAATAAAAAAAATTAAATTATTTAAAATGTTTTAATTAAATTACATCTTTTCTTTTAATTAACTTACTAATTAACTAATTTAATAAGATTCTAAAAACTAAAAGGAGGTAAATGAAGAAGGGGTATCAAATTAAAGGGGGTGGATAGGCAGTTATATGGGCCAAAGAGTTTCTAAAGGGGCCTGATCAAGAAAGAGAAATGGGGGGGTGCTATGAGAAAATCGCTTGGGCTTTAGGCAGGAAGCGGGTTGAGGTCCAATTTCCATAACTTGTTTTTTAGGGTTAAACATAATGTTTATTTTTGGGGAAAACAGATTAGGGTTAAGGTTCTATGGAGGCGCCGCTTGCTTGTTCATTCTTCGTCTTCGTCTTCTTCGCGCGTTATCCCACCTTCGCCTGAGTTCTCCCTTGTCAAAAGGCCACCAGCATCCTCAACCTCTTCTTCCCTCCAACGAAAGTAACAAGGCAACAGATTCACGGTACAATTTTGTGTTCTAATTCGTTAGGGTTTTTGGTTACTGCATGTTATGATTTTTTTATCCATTTGATTCTGACTTCGAATTTATTAATGGTTGTTGGAGGTATTTGAAAGAAAGAGAGGGAGAAATCGTTACCTGGAGACGGAGGAGGAAGGTTGGGGGTACTGTGGCGGCCAAGTCGAGGGGATGGCGCGTGATGCTTTGACTGGAACCTGGTACTCTGTCTTTTTCTCTTCTTGCTTGCTTCCGTATACTTGATGCTTGGTTGCCTTGATGTTTGGCCTATGATGATACTGAATTTCCCGGATGCCTTGTATACTTTTCCTCTCTTCTTCTTGCCTTACTTCTGTTGCCTTTCTAATGGCCTATGATGAAGATTTCTGAGGCCTTTTCGTTGCCTTGAACATGCTATTGTTGGAACATTTTTTGTTTTAATTTGCTTTCCTTCTTCTTCCTTTTGCTTTGCTTCAGTTGCCTTTCTTTGTATTAGCCTATGATGATGTATTTCTGAGGCCTTCGTGTTTGGACGTTGGTTGGATAAGTTTGTATTATTTGGTATTCTGGCTTTTTGGCTTTGGGCGTATATGGCTTTCTGGTTTAACAGGTTGAACAGGTTTTATGGTTTTTGGCCATAAGGTTTATGTTACTATGGCTTTGGCTTTGAAATGGATTGACATCGGTTTGAATTTTTTGGTGATGGCTTTTACTGGTTTCACTTCAGGCTTGACCTAGTTTTTGGTTTGTGGCCTTGAGACAAAGGTTTGTTGACAGGGGATTGTTCATTAGGTGGCGCTTTTACTGGTTTATGCAGGTTTTGGGTATACTGGTTTTTTGTTTGGCCATGTTGGTTGAGGTTTTTACGGTTTATGCAGGTTATGGAAATAGGTTTGTGGTTTAGGCCATGGTTTTATGCAGGTTATGTATGCTCTGGTTTATGTTGTAGCTTGAGTTGTTGGAACTCAGTTTTGGTTTAAGGCCTTCAGCAGGTTATGAACTATGAATTTTTTGAAGAGTTTGTTGTGTTATAACAGTTTTTGCTTGGCTCTCAGGTTATGTTACAGGTTATGAGTATTTTACTATATTTTTTTGATACTCTGCACTTCTTACTGCTCCATCAGTTTGTCCCTATTCTTTTTCATGCTTTCCCTTTTCTTATTGGATGCTGCTGTTTTTGTTTGCTATCCTTTTTCTGCCTAAGCCAAAACCTGTAAACCACACTCTTCCTCTCTTCTCTCTCTTAGTACAGATTGACATTAAAAAGTGATATACTGTACTTGGTTCTGAAAAAGCAAGCTGGAAAATGATGTAAAATGGAAATGTATTGCTTGCATATCTTGATTTTAAAACTGCACATCTCTTTGTCATCTCTATTGTACAGTATGTGAGCCTTTGTTTTGACTTCTTCCCACATCTTGGGGTAGTTTACGTTGGACTTGGCTTGTGTTGAAAATTTGCATATGCTGTTTTGCCATGCCTTTTATTTGAAATATGCAGTTGGCTTTTGAAAATATGCAATTGATTTGAACTATGCAGTTTACAATTAAAATGTGCAATTTTGACAAAAAAAATGAATTTGTGCATATTTTAACTTGTGCATTCATTTTTATCAATTAAAATTCATCCCTTTTTGTGAACTGGGAGAAATCCCGTGATTTGCAAAAAGGGTAAAACTGATTCCAGCCGTTTGCTTTTAATGATGAATGCTAAATTAATTTTTTTCTGCTTTTAATTATATATTCATTTCTGACTTTTCTTTTAATTCTTTTGCAGGTAAAATCAAATGAGCATTAAAGAAGCATTGGATAGAAGATGAAGATTTAGAATCTTAGAAAAATAGTTTTTATTTTACTTTAAACATTTTATGTAATTGTCATTGTAAATACTTTGTACATAATACAGTATTTAAACAACAATAAAGATGAATAAAATTCTATTATTTCAATTAATTCTTTTCTTCTTTCCAATTATTTATTTTATCATTTATAATTCTTTAAATTATATAATAACTAAAAATCAATTCCAATTATTTAAATTTAGAATGATAAATAATTAAATAAAAATCATTGATCAATTAACTTCTCTTCAATCATTTACTTCATTATTTATAATTATTCTAAATTATAATAACTGAAAATAAAATTTCAACTATTTAAACTTAGAATAATAAATAATTAGATAATCATTGTTGATCAATTAATAAACTCTTTTCAAATATTTATTTTATTATTTATAAATCTTTAAATTATATAATAACTGAAAATAAATCCCAATTATTTAAATTTAAGATAATAAATAATTAATAAACATCGTCTGATCAATTAATAAACTTCTTTTCAAATATTTACTTTATTATTTATAAATCTTTAAATTATATAATAACTGAAAATAAATTCCAATTATTTAAATTTAAGATAATAAATAATTAATAAACATTGTTTTAGCATTGATCAATTAATAAATTTAGCGTTCAAAAAATAAACAGCTCTTGACTTGAAAGAGTTATGAATTTTAAATCTGCTTTGAAAATTGATAAAAATAGGTCAAAACACTTGCAATATAATGATGCAGATGGGAGATGGTATCTTAGGTCAAAATTTGGGGTACAACAGCTGCCCCTATTTAAGTTTCTTATATCCGGAGATATGAAGATTAAAATCTTCATCTCGACGAGATTGAAGGTACTTAAATACATAATACGCAAATTTTTGCCCTAAGATACCGCCATTATGTTTGATATGAATGTAATGGTTGAAATCATGGAGAATGATACTGTATGAAACAAGACAATGCTGGCGAAATCAAACACCAACAAAACACAGAGACATGGATTATACACTACTGTGGAAACGAGCCATCGACTTCAAATGATAGACTCTTGACAGCGAATAAAATTGAGGGAATACGACCTCCGACCCTAACAAAGGAGGTATCTTGCACAGGCCATAAAACAGATTATTGACCCGAAAATAACAGTAAGTTCACAACTCAAGGTCAACGATAGACAAAAAGTATCAATTTTGCTGATAATGGACTGCCAACTTCTGAAGGCAAAGATTTCATGACAAACTTCTCTGCGAGATTTCTCGAGATATACTCATTAATGCTAAGATATAATATGGTTGTAGATACACAAGCTTCTCAAATAAAGAAGCTGTCACTTGCTGTCTTCCCAAAAAATATTATGACATACAAGCTGCTCAAATAAAGAGGCTGCCACTTGCTGTCGTCCAAGGATGTCAATAACATACAAGCTGCTCAAATAAAGAAGCCGCCACTTGCTGTCTTCCAAAAAAATACCAATAACATACAAGCTGCTCAAATAAAGAAGCTGCCACTTGCTGTATTCCAGAAAAATAATAACGTGCAAGTTGCTCAAATAAAGAGACTGCCGCTTGCTGTTTTCCAAAATAATAACGTACAAGTTGCTCGTGAAGAGCTGCCGCTTGTCGTTTTCCAAAGATGATAATAACGTACAAGTTTCTCATGAAGAGCTGCCGCTTGCCGTTTTCCAAAATAATAACATACAAGTTGCTCGTGAAGAGCTGCCGCTTGTCATTTTCCGATGTCTATAACGTACAAGTTGCTCATGAAGAGACCACCGCTTGTCGTTTTCCAAAATAATAACGTACAAGTTGCTCGTGAAGAGCTGCCGCTTGTCGTTTTCCGAAAATAATAATAACGCACAAGTTGCTCATGAAGAGACCGCCGCTTGCCGTTTTCCAAGAATAATAATAACGCACAAGTTGCTCGTGAAGAGCTGCCGCTTGTCGTTTTCCAAAAAAATAAAAATAACGCACTAGTTGCTCGTGAAGAGCTGCCGCTTGTCGTTTCCCAACGATGATTCAGAAGGAAATTGCAATGATATTGGCAGAGAATAAAATCTTCGTCAAAGAGAATCATAAATCAATCCTTCCCGAGGAGATCACATACTTAAATGTGCAAAATAAATGCACCATTCGTCTAGGTCGTGACTTCACTGGGGAAAATCATAAGATAGCCTATGCAAGAGACAACAACTTCCTCCAGGGATAAACCAGAGAGAAAAAAGTCAAACAAGACTCCATCCAATGAGAAAGTAACTTGATTGGGGATTCATCCTATCCAGAAATGGACAGGGTAGGCTAGATCAAAAATCATCCACGAGGATTAGCTCAGTTGGGGAATTTAGAAAGGAAGCACATTTTCTGCCTAAGCTAACCTTCTACTTGGAAAGAAACATGTACATTGTCTTAATAAACAAAGTATACAACCCAAAATCAACGACAAATGTGAATATGCATGCTGATATAAGTGTAAATGAATAAATGAATGTTATGCTGACAAAATGAACAGATGGAGTAACTTGAAGACAATAAGATGTCACGACATAATAGATACTCGGCCAATCTTAAAAAACACGGAAAATAACTGGAACTGGAACCCTAAAGCAACGTCGGAGCGTAACATGCCACAAGGCCCAAGTCTTCTGAGGAGAAAAGTATTCAAATCCGATCTTCTAACACCAATAGACCGCTGGCATGAGACAAAGCGTACCACACTTCAGAAATCTCCCAAATAAAGGTAGCCAAAACAACGCTTAACTGGAACAACTGGGGGAGTCAACAAACTTAGTACCACGAGGAACGCAAGCTTAACACAACCAACACCTCATGACGATTTTGAAACAAAACATGTTCATCATGCAAGGGTAAATTACTGTACTGTTTTGCATTTCATGGCTTGACCATCCTCGGAACAACTGTTAATATTCCTTTCATTATTCACGACACATTTTTAAAATAAGAATACTTTAAATAACTTTGTTTCAAATATTTCCATAAAATTAAAATTTTGCCCACAAAAGGTAAATGCTCAAATTTCATTAATAAGATGGTAGTTCGCTAACAACGCGACTCCAACGGTTTACAAAAGTTTGGGAAATAGTACATGAAAGAAAGGGTTACACAAAAACAATGATCACTATTCTCCCTAACAACTTCGAATTTCCAAAATGTGCTCAAATGCCAAAACTGGTCTGACCAAAAGCTTGCCTAAGCCGCCCCTTCGGGTTTTCAACCCAGCAAACCGTCAACTCAAACCTAGGCGAAATACCTCTTGACTGCATCGGCGTTCATGGGATGCGGGAGCTCTTCACCGTCCATATTGGTGAGAATCAAGGCACCTCCAGAGAAAACTTTCTTAACGACATACGGTCCTTCATAATTCGGAGCCCACTTGCCCCTAGAATCAGGTTGGAAAGATAATATCTTCTTGAGCACAAGGTCACCTTCTCTGAACTCGCGTGGTCGAACCTTCTTATCAAAAGCCTTCTTCATTCTCTGCTGATACAATTGACCGTGACACAAAGTTGTCAATCTCTTTTCTTCAATTAAATTCAACTGATCATATCTACTTTGACACCATTCAGCCTCAGAAAGTTTAGCTTCCATCAACACTCTCATAGACGGAATCTCAACCTCCACGGGGAGTACTGCTTCCATACCATAAACTAGGGAAAAAGGGGTTGCGCCCGTTGAAGTTCGAACTGATGTACGGTATCCATGTAAAGCAAACGGAAGCATTTCATGCCAATCTTTATAAGTTACCACCGTCTTCTGGTCAATCTTTTTGATGTTCTTGTTAGCAGCCTCAACAACCCCATTCATCTTCGGTCTGTAAGGAGAAGAATTATGATGTTCGATCTTGAACTCTTCACAAAGCTCTCTCATCATCTTGTTATTCAAATTCGAACCATTATCAGTGATGATCTTGCTCGGGATGCCGTATCGACAAATGATTTGATTCTTGATAAATCTGACTACCACCTGTCTGGTTACATTAGCATAAGATGCTGCTTCCACCCATTTAGTAAAATAATCGATCGCTACTAGGATGAAACGATGACCATTTGAAGCTTTGGGTTCAATCATTCCAATCATATCAATGCCCCACATAGAGAAAGGCCAAGGTGAAGAGATAACATTGAGGAAGGTCGGTGGCACATGTATCTTGTCCGCATAAATCTGGCATTTATGACATTTCTTCACATATTTGCAGCAATCAGATTCCATTGTCATCCAATAGTAACCAGCTCTCAGCATCTTTCTAGCCATTGCATGTCCGTTGGCATGAGTGCCAAAGGATCCTTCATGTACTTCTTGCATCAGCATGTCTGCTTCATGTCTGTCTACACATCTGAGCAAGACCATGTCGTAATTCCTCTTATACAAAACTTCTTCATTGAGGAAGAGACTGCTTGCTAATCTTCTCAATGTCTTCCTATCTTTATTGGATGCCCCAGGCGGGAACTCTTGAGTTTGAAGAACACGTTTAATGTCATAGAACCATGGTTTGTCGTCGGTGACCTCTTCTAATGAGAACACATGAGCAGGTCTGTCGAGGCGCATAACCCGGATTGTAGGCACGTCGTTCCAACCATTCACTTGAAACATTGAAGACAAAGTAGCTAAAGCATCAGCCATTTGGTTTTCATCTCTAGGGATATGATGTAATTCCACTTTGTTGAAGAAAGTTAACAATCTTCTGTCATAGTCTCTGTAAGGGATCAAACCAGGATGACGAGTCTCCCATTCTCCTTTGATTTGATTAATTACCAATGCCGAATCTCCGTAAATATCAAAAATCTTAATCCTTAGATCCACTGCTTCTTCGAGACCCATAATACATGTCTCATATTCAGCCATGTTGTTCGTGCAGTCAAACTTCAATCTCGCCGTGAACGGGATATGAGTACCTCGGGGAGTGACGATGATTGCCCCAATTCCATTTCCATAAGAATTCACAGCTCCATCAAATATTAAACCCCAATGGGATTCGGGATCAGGTCCCTCTTCAGGTAACGGCTCTTCACAATCTTTAGTTTTCAAGTACATAACATCTTCATCTGGGAAATCAAACTTGATGGATTGATAATCGTCAATTGGTTGGTGAGCCAAATGGTCGGCTAAAATACTCCCTTTGATTGCTTTCTGAGTGTGATACTCAATGTCATATTCAGATAACAACATCTGCCAACGGGCTATTCTTCCAAATAAGGCGGGCTTCTCAAAGATATACTTGATCGGATCCATTTTGGAGATCAACCAAGTGGTGTGGTTAATCATATACTGGCGCAGACGGCGAGCAGCCCAAGCTAAAGCACAACAGGTTTTCTCAAGCAATGAGTATCGAGACTCACAGTCTGTGAATTTCTTACTCAGATAATATACAGCATGTTCCTTTCTTCTAGTCTCATCTTGTTGACCAAGCACACATACCATGGAATCTTCCAATATAGTCAGGTACATAATCAAAGGTCTTCCTTCCACTGGAGGAATCAAAATGGGAGGTTCAAGCAAATATTCTTTGATGCTATCAAAAGCTCTCTGACAATCTTCTGTCCACACACATCCTTAGTTCTTTCGGAGAAGCTTGAAAATCGGCCCACAGGTAGCAGTCATATGAGATATAAATCTAGAAATATAGTTCAGTCTCCCAAGGAATCCTCTTACTTGTTTTTCCGTCTTGGGTGCGGGCATTTCCCGAATAGCTTTGACTTTATCAGGATCTACCTCAATACCTTTCCGACTGACAATGAAACCCAAAAGTCTTCCAGAACGAACACCAAAAGTGCACTTGTTGGGATTCAGACGGAGTTTATACTTTCTCAAACGCTGGAATAACTTCAATAAATGTTCCAAATGATCTTCTTCAGTTTGTGATTTGGCAATCATGTCATCTACATACACTTCTATCTCTTTATGCATCATGTCATGGAACAAAGCATTCATGGCTCTTTGGTATGTTGCACCAGCATTCCTCAAACCAAACGGCATAACCCGATAACAAAATGTTCCCCATGGTGTAATGAAAGCTGTCTTCTCCATATCTTCTGGTGCCATCTTGATTTGATTGTAACCAGAGAAACAATCCATGAAAGAAAAGACTTTGAACTTTTCGATATTGTCGACCAATACGTCAATGTGCGGTAATGGGAAGTCATCCTTTGGGCTAGCTCTATTTAGATCTCTATAGTCTACACACATTCGAACTTTTCCATCCTTCTTAGCAACAGGCACTATATTGGCTAACCACTGAGGATAGACCGACGTAACAAGGAAACTTGCATTAATCTGTTTCTGAACTTCTTCTTTGATCTTGTCAGCCATATCAGGACGAGTCCTTCTCAACTTCTGCTTAATCGGCGGACATTCAGGTCTCAACGGTAAACGATGCTCCACAATATTGTTGTCCAAACCTGGCATATCTTGGTAGGACCAAGCAAACACATCAACATACTCTCTGAGAAGCTCCAACATTTTCTCTTTGACCTCTGGGATAAGCAATGCTCCGACCTTGACTTCCTTTTTATCTTCTTCATCACCCAAATTGATCAACTCTATAGGTTCTTCAAACGGCTGAATAGTCCTTTCATCATGCTCAAGCAAACGAGAAATTTCAACAGGAATCTCTTCACTATCCTCTTCTTCGGCTCTGAACACAGGGAATTCAAAGTTGGGAGAGGGCATAGGATCATTGTTTTCAATGGTTAAGTCATGGATTAATCTGCACATATGATTATGCTTTATTTTAGAAATCGATTTGTGCAAATAAAACAAAAGGTTATTATATTTTCCTATTACTACCAATTAATTTTCATTACTATTTCCCAGAAAATGTGAAAAATAAAACAGCAGTGGACAAAATAACATTTTTATTCATTGAAGGGAAATACTTGAAACAAAGAGCCCAGACATTTCTCTTTTGCCTTGGGCAGAGCAAAAGGATTTATTTTCATCATAGCCCGACACAAATACTTTTCGCCTTGGGCAGAGCGAATTTTTTTTTAAAAAATAAAACAAAACATTACTCAGAAACGTGCATCACAACGGGAACATCAACAGAAATCCAGTTCTGGCAAGCCACTCCATGCGTTACAAAATCAGGTAAATCCTCTTCAGAATCGTCTCCTATTATAGCATCAACTTCAGGAGGAGTCGGATGGATAAAACCTGCACTTCGGAAAATTTCTTGTATCGGACGAGTAACTACTTCCTGCTTGACTCTTGTAGACACGGGATGAAAACTAAGACCTTCTCCAGACTTGTTCTCAGGCAAAGTCAGCACCTGACACCAACCTTCAGCCGAACCACTTTCAACCACTCGTCGCGCATCCTCAAAAGAAGAAATAGATGTCCCTTGCTTCTTCACTTCATTATTATCAATAGATAGAGCTTGGAATTGGGTTCCAACATCCTCATCAGCATCAATAAAAGAGAAAGATGACAAATGGCTTACCACCATAGCCTGCTCTCCACCAATCATTACCAGCTTTCCATGCCTTACAAACTTCAATCTTTGATGGAGCGTGGAAGTGACTGCCCCTGCGTCATGGATCCATGGACGACCCAATAGGCAACTGTAGGCGGCACGAATATCCATTACTTGAAAAGTGATCTGAAAAGTATGAGGACCAATTATTATAGGAAGATCCACTTCACCAATGACAGTCTTCCTAGAACCATCAAACGCTTTAACAATTACTCCACTAGGTCTCATGGGAGCACCTGAATATGAGAGTCGAGATAATATAGTTTTGGGCATTACATTTAACAACGAACCTAAATCTACCAGCACACTTGATAAAGTATCATTTCCGCAACTTATTGAGATATGCAAAGCCATATTATGGTTCCTTCCCTCCTCCGGAAGCTCTTCATCACTGAAACCAAGATTGTTACACGAAGTAATATTTCCCACAATTCCATCAAATTGGTCAACCGTCACATCATGATCCATGAACGCCTGGTCCAAGACCTTCATCAAAGCTTCTCTATGGCCACCAGAATCTCTTAGTAAAGCAAGCAAAGAAATCTTGGAAGGAGTTTGCAATAGTTGGTCCACAATCTTATATTCACTTCTCTTGATGAGCTTCAGAATCTCAACATCCTCAGGACGTGGGATAGGTTCACTGGATCGGCCTATCTCAACCCCTGGTTCAACATTTCTCGCTGGAATTTCTGCCGGTATGGGCCTCCTGACTTGAACTTCTGGTCTCTTCAAAGGTACTGCTGCAAAGACACGTCCACTTCTCGTAACTCTACTCACATCTGTGATGTTAACAAAAGATGGCCTTGTTGGTATAGGGACTTCTACCCCATTCTCAATCATTGTGGCATTATACTTATATGGTATAGCTTGGTCTGAGTTGTAAGGTACAGGACCAGGTGGGTAAATGATCAAAGGAGCAACAGGTGCAGTCTGACTATCGTAAACGATCTCTACCGATTCAGGATAATTGAATTGTGGTATTATAACATTCACTTCATCCTCCGGATCTCTGTCATATGTAATAGTGATAACCCTCTAGTCTAACAACTTTTGAATATCCTCCTTCACAATAGGACAATCAACCTCTCTTGAACAAAATTCACAAACATCATAATCATGCTGATGCCTAACAAAGGCAAGTCTTCTTAAACTCTGATGTAACCTGATCAACGACTCTCTTATGTGTTCAACTTGAAAAACTCGAAACTTTCCCGGACAACCTTCCACCATATTCACTGATGCTGCCCCATGTCGAGGCAAACGATTATCTCTAACATTTGGATTAACATCCTTGAAAACGAATCTGCCTTGTACCACGGAGAAGTACTATTTGGTGCGACAGGAGGAGGTTTCATCGTTATGAGATTCTTTCTGATAAGAGCAGGGAACAATTCACTATAAGTCATAGGAATGGCATCGAATTGCGGTTTTCTTGGTGAACGGTTCTGGTTGTTGAATGGATAAGCCTGTTGTCGAGGCTGCTGCTGAAATGGCCGTTGTTGAGTTGGTGGGGTTTGATGAGCTGGGGTCATCAAAGCTGGGCGGACAGCCGGGGTGACTGCCGCAACGTGTGAGTAACCTCTCCTTGGTCTCCCTGGGAAGATTGCGCTGACATCCTGTTCTTTTCTTTTTGGGAAAACACTTCCAAACTTCTTAGTACTGCTAGACGGACTTCCTTCTTTAACCAAACGCCCTTCACGAATCCCTTCCTCCAACCGCATGCCCATGCTTACCATTTCGGTGAAGTCACTGGGTGCGCTGGAGATCATTCTTTCATAGTAAAAGGAACCTAAAGTCTTTAAGAATATCTTCGTCATCTCTTTCTCCTCAAGAGGAGGATAGATTTGAGCAGCAATTTCACGCCACCTCTGGGCGTATTCCTTAAAAGATTCTCTGTCTCTCTGGGACATCGCCCGGAGTTGATCCCTGTCCGGCGCCATGTCAACGTTATACTTATACTGGTGGACAAAAGCTTCGCTAAGATCGTTGAAGTTGCGGATCCGAATGCTGTCTAAACCCATATACCACTTTAGAGCAGCACCCGTCAAACTGTCTTGAAAATAGTGAATCAACAAGTCATGATCATCAGAATACGTAGACATCTTTCTCACGTACATAGTCAAGTGACTCTGAGGACACGAATCACCCTTATATCTTTCAAAGTCTGGCACTTTGAATTTTGCTGGAATCTTGACATTCGGAACTAAACAAAGGTCATGCGTGTTCTTTCTAAACAAATCCTTCCCCTTTAACGCTTTGAGCTCCTTCTGCATTTCTTGGAATTGGTCTTGAAATTATTCCATTCTATCAAAAAGACCCAAACTTTCAGCAGGCTCGGCAGGATAAGTAGGTTCATTCAAGTATGGCACAGAGTGAATCACAGGAGCGACAATTGTCATCACCGGTTGCGGGAAAGGTGTTACAGACGAGATTACTGGAGGCATGGCAGTTGTCTCTGGTTGAGGAAGAGACAAAGTAGGTTGAAACAAACGCTGTACGGCAGGCTGATACCCCTCTGGCACAAAGTTGTAAGGCATTCCCCACGGAAAACCTTTTGGCATCTGATGTTGAAGCGGAGAGTTGATTTGAGTCACAGATGTTGGAACGGTGACAATCTCGGAAACCACAGTAGTTGAAGCCTGAATCTCAGCAGCTGTAGTCGATGGCTGATTCTGAGCAGCCACCAAACTTTCCACTAGCGCAGTTAACTTTTCCATACCGACGCGAAGGGTAGCGACCTCCTCACGAAGTTCGTGGTTTTCCTGTTCCAGATCTTCCATCTTTCTCTGACGATTGGCTCGAGTATCGTATCGATGAGACAGCTTGACAATCTATCGGAGTGGAAAAAGAAACAAGGATAAGACTCTAGAAAACATGTGAAGTGGAATGTTGAATGATGTATGATATGTGATGCAAATGATGATAGTTTTTTCAAGGAACTTCGATAATTTCGCACACATTAATGGTAAAGGAATTTGGAACAACAAAAACTCAATTCATTAATCAAAAGCGGTAAATCACAACTAACAACTTTGGAACAATCAAAACAATAAATTACACCTTTGGGATAACAACCCAATAATAAAAGCAGTAAACTACAACTTTGGAACATGAAGCCCATAATAAAAGCAATAAATTACAACTTCGGAACATGAAGCCCATAATAAAAGCAGTAAATTACAACTTTGGAACATGAAGCCCATAATAAAGCAGTAAATTACAACTTTGGAACATGAAGCCCTTTTACAGAGTTTTACAAAATGACATCAGTAAAAATAAAACTAAGAACTAAAGATCACTCAGAATCATCAGATGAAGGACCAAATGCCAACTGTAACTGGAACTTCCTGATCTTCTCTTCATAAAAGTCTTCCATCTCTTTCTTCTCAGCTACCAGTCGATCAATGATTTCCTTTTGTGGATTAGGAACAAGAGCAACGCTTACCGAACCTTCCTTCTTTCTCTTCCTTTCACTAGCATACTTCTTCAATAAAGCATCCTTTTGACGAAGCTTCTCATCATGATCAAGGAACCAACCGTCTTGAATAAATAGCAAATCCTCCTTTTCCTTTAGTTGTCGAGCCAGGACCCGATTCTCATATTCAGACATATTATACTTTTCTTTCCAAGCATCTCTCTCGGACTTCATCCTAGCCAGATTTCCTTGGTATTCTCCTATATTCTCGATAGGGATATCAACAGATGATGATGCAATGGTAGGGAATAAAGGTTTCTCAGGTTTATAGGGCATCTTGAGAGCACAAGCCCTAGCACGGACCCATTGTAGATAAGGCTCTAACGAAATGGCACCCATATATCCTAACATATCTCTCCCTTTCCTATGGATGTGGCGCAAAGCTCCTTCGATCTCCCTCTTAGCTGCCTGGTGATCTTGTCCTTCTTGTAGAAAGAAACCACTCACATGGATGTTGTTTGGATTGTCCCTCATCGGGTACACAAACTGACGACGCGCGAGAACAGGGTTATAGTTAATTCCACCTTTCGTACCAAGAAGAGGCACGTTAGGAAAAGCACCACAGCTATCGATGATCTTCACATCATAGTAAACTCGATTATACCAATCAATGTCGAAATGAGTAAGAGCCATAATTTTTGGCGCCCATCGCGGCTCCTTCTCGAGATCCCAGAAAACATCAGACCCAGGTAGATGAGAAACATACCACTGATACAGCAACGGTGCACAACAAATAATCATTCCTCATTGATAAGAGTTTCGAAGATGGATGGAGTAGTAGGTATCTCCTAGCAGCGTAGGGACCGGATTTCCAATCAAGAAAATTCTGATGGCGTTGATATCCACAAACTTATCAACGTTAGGGAACAAGAATAGACCATAAGCGAGTAAAGCAAAGACGTCTTCAAAGGCAATAGTATCTTTTATCTCAGCGAAATGACGAGCTTTCCTCAACAAAAACTGCGCAGACAAGCCTCGAATTCCCCCTTTTGTAGTCATGTTCTCCTCTATCTCTGACTTCTTCAAGTGGGTGATGGTCGCTATCTCGTGAGATTTGGGTTCCTCTTCTAAGCCAGAAAAAGGAACACAGTCGGTGATCGGCAAACCAAGTATGTAGGAGTACTCTTCTAAGGTGGGCATCAACTGGTAATCCGAAAAGGTGAAACATCGGTACAAAGGATCGTAGAATTGGACCAACGTATTAAGGATGCCTTCCTTCATCTTGTGCTTCATGAGAGGTATAATGGACCCATACTTTTTCTGAAAATCCGTCGGGTTCTCGATCTTAGGAATCAAACTCTTCAGTTCTTCAATCTCGGGCTCCTTAAAACTAAAACTTCGAGTGTTTCTCCTTCCAAATTCCATAATAATAGTACCTGAGATGTCTGCAAAAATCATTCCTAAGTTCCTTGAAAAACAGGATTTTTTACAAAAATGTTGATGGATGCATGAATGAATGATAATGCAACAGTTACACACAAGTTCACAAACATGGGGTTCAAAGGTTCAACGTTTCAGCATGGAGTCGAGGGTAAAGCCCACCCCAAGGTATGTACTAACGGTTCAATCACACCTGTAAGACAAGGTTCTAAGAGTTCACATAGTCTACATTCCTCCTTCGGATATTGCCAACGTCTTGATTACTCAATAATTAGCAATATTCTCAAGAGAAACTCATCCGAGCGTAGCATCGCGTAACAACTACTTCTGAATTACTCCGTTATAGTCTCCGCGCTACACCTAAAAGGCCAAGATGGTTTAGGGTTCTACGGTTCTCAATTTCTCTGGCTCCTAGGTCGAAAATAATAATGTCTTCCCGATTACTCGGTAAACAAATATTAAGTTCAAGAGGGCCTTCCATTGAGTGGGGGATCTCATGCCTCCTTCTTCGGGATTACTCCCTCAAAGTTAACATGACTGTACCGCCCGTCCTATTCCTTAAGTGTAACTTAATCCGGGTATAGGATTCGTCCTTTGCAAAAAACCCAAACAACCCCAATTTAAACACATAATCAAACAAAGCAAATAATAAAACAGATAAAACAAATTAGGCTTAACCCACTTAGGGATGGACCAGCAAGAGGTCAATCTATCCCCAGCAGAGTCGCCAATTCTGTAGCGGGGTAAATCGGAGATCAAATTATTAATTAATTCGTCTCACAAAAGCAAGAGTCGCCACCGCGCTTTATTATTTCCAAGGGAAAAGGGGAAAAAGCGAAATAAAACCCTAAATATGCAATGTAAAATAATACTTTCTAAAAGTAATAAAAATACAAGGCGTTTTTGAAAAGAGATATATGGTTCGGGGGTTGGTTATACAGTGGGAAGGTATTAGCACCCAATGTATCTATAGTACTCTATAGGAACCTTTTGAAATATCTGTTTATTGAAATGTTCGTTTGATTAAAAATAAAATGTTTTGGCCGAAAAGCGGTACGGATGGGTTTTTTTGAAGGTACGACGACCTAATGTCGAAGTTTTGGCTTAAAAGGTATAGATTTTGAAAAGATTGAAGATTTGGGGAAAAATTGTCTTAAGTTTTAATGAAATGGAGATGTTCACGTGATTGGACTCGAGGACATGAAGTCGACCAGTTTAATCATTTTTCCCTTGGATTTAGACATGAACAGAAAAACCCAAATAACGATGAAATAATTAAACAGAAAATTAGATAGATAAGTGATATACAACAATTAAATAAAAGACTAAATGGTGTGAACATGCATTTTTGTATTTTTTGTTTAACTATTAATTAAAGTGAGGGAATTAATAACATGTTTTTAATTTTTTATGTTTTTTATGTTTTTTAATATTAATATAAAGTATTACTTTAAAAGTTATTAAATAATTCTAAACTAAATTAAAACTTAAAAGGTTATTAACTTAAATCTAATTAAAAAGGAATACTAAAATTATTAAGCTAAACCTAAAGTTGAACTTAATAAAAAAAATTAAATTATTTAAAATGTTTTAATTAAATTACATCTTTTCTTTTAATTAACTTACTAAGTAACTAATTTAATAAGATTCTAAAAACTAAAAGGAGGTAAATGAAGAAGGGGTATCAAATTAAAGGGGGTGGATAGGCAGTTATATGGGCCAAAGAGTTTCTAAAGGGGCCTGATCAAGAAACAGAAATGGGGGGGTGCTATGAGAAAATCGCTTGGGCTTTAGGCAGGAAGCGGGTTGAGGTCCAATTTCCATAACTTGTTTTTTAGGGTTAAACATAATGTTTAGTTTTGGGGAAAACAGATTAGGGTTAAGGTTCTATGGAGGAGCCGCTTGCTTGTTCATTCTTCGTCTTCGTCTTCTTCGCACGTTATCCCACCTTCGCCTGAGTTCTCCCTTGTCAAAAGGCCACCAGCATCCTCAACCTCTTCTTCCCTCCAACGAAAGTACCAAGGCAACAGATTCAAGGTACAATTTTATGTTCTAATTCGTTAGGGTTTTTGGTTACTGCATGTTATGATTTTTTTATCCATTTGATTCTGACTTCGAATTTATTAATGGTTATTGGAGGTATTTGAAAGAAAGAGAGGGAGAAATCGTTACCTGGAGACGGAGGAGGAAGGTTGGGGGTACTGTGGCGGCCAAGTCGAGGGGATGGCGCGTGATGCTTTGACTGGAACCTGGTACTCTGTCTTTTTCTCTTCTTGCTTGCTTCCGTATACTTGATGCTTGGTTGCCTTGATGTTTGGCCTATGATGATACTGAATTTCCCGGATGCCTTGTATACTTTTCCTCTCTTCTTCTTGCCTTACTTCTGTTGCCTTTCTAATGGCCTATGATGAAGATTTCTGAGGCCTTTTCGTTGCCTTGAACATGCTATTGTTGGAACATTTTTTGTTTTAATTTGCTTTCCTTCTTCTTCCTTTTGCTTTGCTTCAGTTGCCTTTCTTTGTATTAGCCTATGATGATGTATTTCTGAGGCCTTCGTGTTTGGACGTTGGTTGGATAAGTTTGTATTATTTGGTATTCTGGCTTTTTGGCTTTGGGCGTATATGGCTTTCTGGTTTAACAGGTTGAACAAGTTTTATGGTTTTTGGCCATAAGGTTTATGTTACTATGGCTTTGGCTTTGAAATGGATTGACATCGGTTTGAATTTTTTGGTGATGGCTTTTACTGGTTTCACTTCAGGCTTGACCTAGTTTTTGGTTTGTGGCCTTGAGACAAAGGTTTGTTGACAGGGGATTGTTCATTAGGTGGCGCTTTTACTGGTTTATGCAGGTTTTGGGTATACTGGTTTTTTGTTTGGCCATGTTGGTTGAGGTTTTTACGGTTTATGCAGGTTATGGAAATAGGTTTGTGGTTTAGGCCATGGTTTTATGCAGGTTATGTATGCTCTGGTTTATGTTGTAGCTTGAGTTGTTGGAACTCAGTTTTGGTTTAAGGCCTTCAGCAGGTTATGAACTATGAATTTTTTGAAGAGTTTGTTGTGTTATAACAGTTTTTGCTTGGCTCTCAGGTTATGTTACAGGTTATGAGTATTTTACTATATTTTTTTGATACTCTGCACTTCTTACTGCTCCATCAGTTTGTCCCTATTCTTTTTCATGCTTTCCCTTTTCTTACTAGATGCTGCTGTTTTTGTTTGCTATCCTTTTTCTGCCTAAGCCAAAACCTGTAAACCACACTCTTCCTCTCTTCTCTCTCTTAGTACAGATTGACATTAAAATGTGATATACTGTACATGGTTCTGAAAAAGCAAGTTGGAAAATGATGTAAAATGGAAATGTATTGCTTGCATATCTTGATTTTAAAACTGCACATCTCTTTGTCATCTCTATTGTACAGTATGGGAGCCTTTGTTTTGACTTCTTCCCACATCTTGGGGTAGTTTACGTTGGACTTGGCTTGTGTTGAAAATTTGCATATGCTGTTTTGCCATGCCTTTTATTTGAAATATGCAGTTGGCTTTTGAAAATGTGCAATTGATTTGAACTATGCAGTTTACAATTAAAATGTGCAATTTTGACAAAAAAATTAATTTGTGCATATTTTAACTTGTGCATTCATTTTTATCAATAAAAATTCATCCCTTTTTGTGAACCAGGAGAAATCCCGTGATTTGCAAAAAGGGTAAAACTGATTCCAGCCGTTTGCTTTTAATGATGAACGCTAAATTAATTTTTTTCTGCTTTTAATTATATATTCATTTCTGACTTTTCTTTTAATTCTTTTGTAGGTAAAATCAAATGAGCATTAAAGAAGCATTGGATAGAAGATGAAGATTTAGAATCTTAGAAAAATAGTTTTTATTTTACTTTAAACATTTTATGTAATTGTCATTGTAAATACTTTGTACATAATACAGTATTTAAACAACAATAAAGATGAATAAAATTCTATTATTTCAATTAATTCTTTTCTTCTTTCCAATTATTTATTTTATCATTTATAATTCTTTAAATTATATAATAACCGAAAATCAATTCCAATTATTTAAATTTAGAATGATAAATAATTAAATAAAAATCATTGATCAATTAACTTCTCTTCAATCATTTACTTCATTATTTATAATTATTCTAAATTATAATAACTGAAAATAAAATTTCAACTATTTAAACTTAGAATAATAAATAATTAGATAATCATTGTTGATCAATTAATAAACTCTTTTCAAATATTTATTTTATTATTTATAAATCTTTAAATTATATAATAACTGAAAATAAATCCCAATTATTTAAATTTAAGATAATAAATAATTAATAAACATCGTCTGATCAATTAATAAACTTCTTTTCAAATATTTACTTTATTATTTATAAATCTTTAAATTATATAATAACTGAAAATAAATTCCAATTATTTAAATTTAAGATAATAAATAATTAATAAACATTGTTTTAGCATTGATCAATTAATAAATTTAGCGTTCAAAAAATAAACAGCTCTTGACTTGAAAGAGTTATGAATTTTAAATCTGCTTTGAAAATTGATAAAAATAGGTCAAAACACTTGCAATGTAATGATGCAGATGGGAGATGGTATCTTAGGTCAAAATTTGGGGTACAACACCTACCCAAGTTCCTTCTCATTCCAGATGCAGTTTTACCCGTACTCATCATGAAGTAACCCTACCCAGGTTCCTTCTCATTTCTAGATGCAGTTTTACCCTGACTCATCATGAAGTAACCCTACCAAGGTTCCTTCTCATTTCTAGACGAATTTTTACACGGACTCATCATGAAGTAACCCAACCCAGGTTCCTTCTCATTCTCGATTTAGTTTTACCCAGTCTCATCCGGAAGTAACCCTACCCAGGTTCCTTCTCATTTCCAGATGCAGTTTTACCTGGACTCATCATGAAGTAACCCTACCCAGGTTCCTTCTTATTACAAATGAAGTTTTACATTGACTCATCATTAAGTAACACTACCCAGGTTCCTTCTCATTTCCAGATGCAGTTTTACCCAAAATCATATTGAAGTAACCCTGCCCAGGTTCCTTCTCATTTCCAGATGCAGTTTCACACAGACTCATCCTGAAGCATTCCCTACCCAGGATCCTTCTCAAAAACTCTAGGTGAAGTTCCACATGGATTCATCCTGAAGCAGCCCTACCCAGGCTTCCCTCTCATATGTCTCCTAAAAATAGTCCTACACATGCCCATCACAAATAAACAATTGAAGACCTCTTCTGGTTAGATTTATTTCTTCCAAATTAACAATAGGCAAAAGACATCTGCTATTTCAGTATAAATCAACCAAAATATTTATCCTGATACCTTTCCTAATCACTCTGGATGGCATCTATAAGCCCATCTCTAACAACTTTCCGTCATTTCTCCAAATGGCATATTTAAGCCCATTCCCTACACAGTCAACTAACATATCATCGAGTGCAAATTTCTGGGAACTTTAGTGTTCAATCATCTTCCACCTTCAAGTCACGAATGGTAGGCTTTCCTGTTTAACTCTTCAGGTTTAAGAAGATTGAACAGGGGCAGCTGTTGTACCCCCAAATTTGACCTCTCTTTTTCTCAAGGCATTTCTCACAAGGATTCTCAAAGTTCAAGCTTGCACAAATACAATTGGAGGAAACTGTTAAAAAGGGCAAAACAAATAAAAATAATCCTTTCAACAAAATTGGAGAAAAATAAGTTTTCTTTAATTTCCCTTGTTTCGATTGGATTTTTGGTCCCATGCAAATCTACCTCGATTCACAAAGCTTCGATTGGACTTTGGTCTCCTTCAGGCCTTCTTCGATTTCCCTTGTTTCGTTTGGACTTTAGTCTCTTTCAAGATTGCTTCGATTGGACTAGGACTTCCTTAAAGCTTCCCTCGATTCAGAAGGAAATGGTCTTAATACAAGCTTCGACTGAGTTTTGTTTCCCTTTGAAACATCGTCCTTCAATTTTGGAAGTAAAGGCCTCCTGTTGGTTTTCTTCGATTCAGAAAGTCAATGACCTTCTGAAAGCTTCCTTCGATTTAGAAGGAAATAACCTTCTAAAAAGTGTCCTTCGATTGCACCATTTTTGCCTTGAGTCACAAAGCAGTGACCTCCTGCATACACCCTTTCGTTTGGCCATGTGATTTCTGGCAGGAAAGCCTTCGATTGGACAAGATCCACCTTCACACAAAGCTTCGATTTGAGTTTTGGATTCCTTCAAATCAGCATCTTTCAAACCCAACTCTGGATCCTTCGAAGCAAGTTTGTGCAAATCTCATGGCCTTACCCTACTTGTCAGCCTATTTTGCTTCCAAATCTTTACATAATCATAAGCTTGTACAAAGGATAGAAGCTTTGTCTACTAGATAATACCATTCTTGGATGAAATGACAAAAGGCTACGTACCATTTGTTCGTAGAGAGTACTTTTATCACAAAAGCAGCTTCCAAACTGATTTTTGTTTGAACACAAGCAATGCCAGAAGCACAAGTCCAATCTTCTGCAAGCATGCCCCCACTTGTACTAGAAACGTGGGAACAACGAAAAGGGACTGACTTGTTTCACCCTTAACCAAACCATGGTTTGTCATCATACAAACCTGGTTACTTCAAACATGTTGTTTCTTTTCTCTATAAATAGAGAAGCATTTGTAAGCTCAAAGGAGGACTTTTTGGCCAAAGGAACGAATCTCCAAAATTTTCTCAAACACTTAAACACTTTTGAAATCAAAAACCCAAAATCTAACATTTACCTCTTTCGATTCTGAAAAGTCCCACAAACTTTTGGTCCCTTCGAATCCAGAAAGAAAGAACACTACACCTGTTCTTCTCCTTCGAACCCAGAAATAACAAACGCCACCCTTACACCTCATGACCTTCGAATCCATTCAAAGGAACACCACACCTGTTTATTTCCTTCGAATCCAGGAGCATTTAGTTCAGCCACTTGAAGGTCCAGCACACGCTCCAGCTTGAAGCAAGGTAAGTCCCTCTTACCCTTGAATCCTTTGTTTCAGGCATGATATATGAATAAGATTTTCTTTTGTTTCAAGCATGTACATACCATTGTTCTTTTCATTTCCACCCTTTTAATATGTTTTCAGAGCTAACCCTTTCGTTTTGCTTCTTGTTTACCTAAACACGTATTAAGTATTAAACTGGTTGTAAGGCAATTCTAACATGGCCTTAGGTCATGTTGCTTTTTAAGAGTTCAAACGAAAGAAACAGAAAACAGGAAGTAGGAAATGAAGCCTCTGGCTTCCATACTAACCTCCAGGTCAAACGAAAGAGGCAACCAGAAGGTACACCATGCTGACTTCTAGGACCAGACGAAAAGCATGCCTACACTGATTTCATGCCTGGTCGAAAGGCACGCCCTCACTACTTTCAACCCCTAGTCGAATGAGGCAAAAAGGCAGATTGTATCTTGTACTGGTTCCAGGCCCAATCGAAAGGCATAATATGCTGACCCCCAGGCCTCAGTCGAAAGCCACACCTTCACCCCTTCCAGGCCAGATCGAAAGAAGCCAGGAAGAGAAGAATCAAAGGATCACTATGCCAAAAGTAAGTTTTAACAACGCACCTTAGGCAATGCTTTTGTACAAAAGCGCTTCTATAAGTGAATAAAAAAAACACGGAAAATGTATAAAATAATTAGTAAAAGCGCTGCTAAACATATGACCTTAGACAACACTTTTAAAAAGAGCTGCTAAAGGATTGCTTTAGAAAGCGCTTTATCATAAGCGCTGGCAAAGGGCCACTTTAGACAGCGCTTTAAGAAAGCGCTGTCTAAAGTCATAAAAAATATTTAAAAAAATAATTGAAAAGCACTGCTAAAGGTCACTATTAGCCAGCGCTTTTCAAAAGCGTTGTCTAAGGTCCATATTAGCCAGCGCTTTTAGAAAGCGCTGTCTAAACCCTTATAAGTCGGAATTAAAAAAACAGAACATTTGTATTCATAGTATCACTATCACACGAAAACAAAAACCCTTTCCCTCGCGAAACCCATTTATGTCTCTGTCTCAAATCGTCCTCCATCGTTCGCCATCGTACCTTCCTCCACCGCCTCGCTCTGTTTTCCTCCACCCACACCGGCCGGTTCTCAAGGTATGTTCTTTATTGAAAATGTGTTTAACTCCATTGATGTCCAAACTGAGTTATCATCCTTGAAAATGTGTTAATATCCATTGATGTCCAAATGTGTTTATATTATATTGATGTCTAAATTGGGTTATATGTATGCATTTTAATTTTTGGATTCTTGGTAGGGCTTCATATATAACAACAACATTTTTAGCATTTAGCATTTTTAGCAATTTTTGGATTCTTGGTTCTATGTTTTGGAATTTAAAAGATGATATATATGATGGGTTTTTTTATTATTTTAATTGGTTTCTGAATTGTTTATCATGTTTATATTTTCCATAAACTAGTATTTTGAACCTAAATATGTATACAACTTGTTTTTGATGATACTTTTGTATTGGTGTAGTTAGGTGAAGATCATCACTGATTCGAAGAACATCAAAGCCGCATCATCCGCCGTTGACACCAATATCCCCTTTTCTTTATTTAGTAAGTCAAGTTCAAGTTCTATCTGTATCGATCAATTAAAAAACACAATTATTTTTATATAGATATATTTATTTTTAGTCCATGTTATTAACTCTAGAAATAAATTTCTAGAAATAATTCGTTTAATTCAAACAAAAAGAGAATAATCCGTTTATAATGTTTTTGTTTACTTGAATAAGTAGAAAAAAATGGATGTTTGCCGATCGATTGTCACAAGAGTACGAGAATGGGGTATTGGAATTCGTTAAGTTTACTGTTTATGATACGGTTGGAGAACTGACTTGAGGTTTTCCGTTTTATGTTCGCAAATGTTTCGGTTTAGCAAGAGTCGCCACCAAATTTTTATTTTATCCAAAGGAAAGGTCAAAAAGCACAGGAAAGACCTTTGAGTAGTTTTCTTGAGTTCGGGGGGTAGATTATGAAAAGGGAAGGTGCTAGCACCCTTTTCATCCATGGTTTTCCATGGGCTCTTAGTTACTTTTTTAGATCACTTGCTTTGCTTTTCCAATTGTTTTAAATGGTGCTTTGTGTGGTTTTGAAAGTATTTTGAAAAGAGGCCATCGTTTTGGCAATCTTTGTAATGATTCTTGTTTGAAGAATGTATACAAAGATGTTTGTCTTTTGAAAAATGTTTCAATGTTTGAAAGTTGTTTGGAAATGTTTTGAAATTGTGTGTGTGTTTGTTTGAAAATAGCAAGGATGGTTTGCAAATTGATCAAGTAACTAGGAGCATCTACCTAATCAAAAGTCTTTCTTGTACATTTTTAACCCTTTTACATTGTTGTTTTACCATTGTATTTGGTAAACAACCTCGTCTTTGGATGTTAAACGGGACAGGCGTGGGTCATCGTATGACCATGATAGCAATGGTGCCAAGCATCTTAGCAAGTTTTAGGGACTAAGATCATTTGTTTTTAGGCAACCAAGATAGCGTCATCGAGGGACTACGATCTTTTTGTTTTGTTTGATTTTGCCAATATACCTAGCATGCATACCATGGCCATTTTTAAGGCAACAAGTGGGTGAAACCCTAGAGATGCTTGTGTGCAATGTGTTGTCATTTTCATGCATTTTGTCTTGTATTTAGTCATGCTATTTGTTTTGATTTTTTGGTCGTTTGCATACAAAACCCTAGTTTACTATCATGGTATATGAAAGCAATAAAATGGGTAAAGTAAATCTAAACTATTACAACATTATTATGGGAGGGGGGATACAAGTTTTGAATAGGGGGATATTGCTCAAAATAAACCCTAATTTACTATTACAACCAAATTGAATTAATTGTACAAATAAATAAATAAACAAATATTTAAAAATGCAATAAAATGTAAATATGCACAAAATGTTTTTGTATTAATTTATGTATGAGAAAATAAATTTATTCAAGCCTTAAAGACAAGAAAAAATAAAATGATTATTTTTGAAAGGGTGAAAACCCTAATTTTTGTTTACAAGAAAAATATTGTTTTCTAGTTATTTATTTGTCCATTTTTGTTAAGAAAAATAATATTAATATTATGTATAAATATTAAAAATTAAAATATGTGAAAAAATATTATTTTATGTGTATAACATAACAAAAATAAAATGTATAATATTTTTTTATTATTTTACAAGTTTATTTAAGAAAATAAAAGTATATTAACCTAATAAACTATTTTTATGCCAAAAAAATAATAAAAATAAAAAAATAAAAAAATGCAAAAATAAGAAAATATTTTTTGGTATTTTTTAAGATTCATAAAAAATATTAAAGTCAGAAATCACAAAAGAAATAAAAAAAATGCAAAATATAATAAATGGGCCAAGGGGGTGCAAAAAGTAAAATGGGGTGCAGAAAGAAACAAGCCCAAGCGCCAGGCCCAGACTCCACTTCGTCCCCAACCTCATGCCTTCGTCCAAAACGCGCGTTTTGTGTACAAAACCTGTTCTTGCTATTCTTTGCACAAAATCAAAAACTTATATCATGAAAAATGTAGCTCATGACCACACAATTCCAATGATATAAAGAACTTGACCTAACTCTCAAAGATCAGAGAGAATTTTAATGGCCCGAATTTCTGACATAAAATTTCCAGCATGTTCATCATCCAAATTCTCGTAGCTCAGTTAATATAAATAAGAACTATGCATATGTACAGCTTAAGGACATTAAAGACTACATTTTTGCTTCACAAACCTAAGCCTAAGGATGTCTAAATAGAGAGATAGAAACTTGGCAAATACCTTGTTCAGTTGAGTTTGGATATGGCAATGTAGCAACTTTGAGTGAGACCTAAAGTACTTGTGAGCTTGCTTGAAGTTCCCTTAACCTTTCCCAATGCTCAGCTTGCCTTGAAGTTGCCTGGATCTCCCTGTAGAAGTTAACCTGCAAAGCTTCAAAATGAAAATGGTGATCCTTGAAACAGAGGTTACAGTTGCTGAACAAAGGCTTGAATAGCTTTGGAGTAATGTAGGGAATGTGTTTGAAGTGGTTCCAAGCAAAACGCACGATGCAATATGGAAGTGGCTTGTGATTTGCAGAGATGGCCCTGTTTTGGGCAGAAATGGGTTTTTTTTTTGTGTTAGAGGGTGTTTTAGAGGTTGGGCAATCGTGTTTCTTGCTTGGTACAATATGCTGAGATTGTTTCAAATGATACTTAGGCTTGGTTTTATCAGATGGATCAATTATGCTGACTTTTGCAAGTTTACTTGCTTTTGAAGAAAATGTGGGAAGTGACAATGCCAAGGCCTGTACATGCTAGCTCAAGGTCTGCACATAGTTGGTGAGCTTTTTCTGATGTTTATGGATCTTGTTTGTAGCCAAAGATCAGGTTCAATGCTCAAGGAATACAAAATTGCAAAAAGCAAGCTTTATGGAAATGGTATTGTTACCTTTGTGCCATAAATGGAGTAAATCAATGTACAATGCTCCATAGCTCAGAAAAAATCCATTGCCCAATGTATTTGCATTAAATTAAGGAGTGTGGAAAGGAGTAAGACGTGTAAAACAAGTACAAGCATGCTTAGGACAGATTTGCAACTTGTAACAATGTGAAAAATGCCATGGACAAAAGTGAGAAATGGCCATTTTCTTTTCTTCGATTCTCCCTAACCATAAATGATCTTGGAGAGTTCTTGGACATTTTGGAAAGCTTGTAACATGATCTACAATCCATATTTAGAATTAATTTTTAGATTCTTCTTGGAACTAGGTGTAAAGTTGCCATGAAGTTAGGTCAAAAATCTGCCTAAACTAGGGCAAAATTTCACTAAGTTAAAAAGTTTTTGGACCCCTATTCACAAAATCATAACTTCACATCCAAGCATCTTTTGGGAAAACTTTGTGAAAAAAAGTTGTAAATTTTGTGGAGGACTACAACTTTCATGTTGGAAGTTTTCTTTGAATCCAATTGCATCATGGTGAAAAAGTTGGGAAAAGTTGGGAAAAAATAAGAAATTTTCATAACTTTGAAAATTTCTAAGTTATGAAATTTTTCAAACTTAAACCCTAATTTTCAAAATCAGGTTTCTTGCTGAACAAGTTTCATGTTTTGACACACCTTGATGAAAAATGACCCTTGGCACTTGATTTTGACCAAAAAGTCAAAGTTTGACTTTTCAGTGTACAGTTGATTTTTGATCAGTTGACTGGAAAATTCATCTGTCAATCCAATGCAATTGAGATCTTTTGAACCTTGTGATTAGGTAAATATGATTCTATTGAGTCCTTGAAACCTTGTTTGAACCCAATTTTCCATTGGCTAGGTGAAAAATCAGAAATTGCCCTTCTACAGTCAAAACCCTAATTTTGACCATTTTGGCCTTTTGATGATTTGATCAAATTTCTTGAGGAGTTGTGATCCAAACTTGATCAAATGGTTCATATGAGTCTATAATGTTGACGTGGATAAAAAATTATGAGGTTTGACTGTAAATTGGCCATAGTTGACTTTTTCCCCAATACAGTTGATTTTTAGGTCAACTGTCCAATTGACTGGGCAAAAATTTGATTCAAGGCTTGAAACTTAGTATGAGCTATCTTAGAGGTCCATCATGATGTATGAAAGTCATATGAGGAATTGGAAGTCCAAAAATCCTTGTGCAAACTCAAACCCTAATTTCAGGTCATCAGTGCAATGAGATGTCTTGAGCTGAGCAAACCCTAATCTGGTCTTGAGTCCAAGAAGTCTTGTGAGGAGAATCTTGATAAAATGAGAGGGAAAATTTTGGGATACAACACTATTGAACACGCCAAAGACCCCAGTCAAATGAAGTGTCCTTGCTTGGGTTGTTGTTATGTGGGTCAGGTTAATGCAGATGGATTGAAATCGCATTTACTAATGCGTGGAATTGATAGAAGTTATACATGTTGGATATTTCACGGTGAAAAAAGTAACGACAATGTTGAACCGGGGGAGAAAAGTAGTACGGCCTATGCTTCAGACGACAAGGACACAAATATATACGATTTTGATCGAGTCGAAGAGATTGCAGATGCACTTGAAGAAGATCTTCAGGATTGTCCCAAAATGTTTGAGAGATTGGTAAGCGATGCAGAGAAACCGTTGTATAAACGGTGCACTAAATTCACAAGATTGTCTACGGTATTAAAGTTGTACAACTTAAAGGCGAGAAATGGATGGTCAGATAAAAGTTTTAGAGTTATTAGCCCTTATGAGAGATATGCTTCCGGAGGATAATGTTCTTCCTAATCGAACCTATAAGGCCAAAAAAATGTTGTGCTCTATTGGCATGAGCTATGATAAGATACATGCTTGTCCAAACGATTGCGTTTTGTTTCGAAATGAATATGCTTCGTTAAATGAGTGCCCTAAATGCGGTTTGTCTCGATATAAGAAAAAATTGTCTCCAGTAAGAGTCTTATGGTATTTTCCTATAATTCCGAGATTTAGGCGAATGTTTCATAGTGAAACCGATGCAAGACATCTAACTTGGCATGCTGATGAAAGAATTATTGATGGAAAGTATCGACATCCGGCAGATTCACCACAATGGTCGAAAATTGATAATGATTATCCTTATTTTGGAGAAGAAGCAAGAAACCTTCAGTTGGCTTTATCTACTGATGGAATGAACCCGTGTGGTCTTCAAAGTATCTCACATACCACATGGCCTGTGATTATTATGATTTATAACCTACCTCCATGGCTATGTGTTGTACCCCAAAATTTTCCCTCCCATTTCATCAACATTTTCTCATCACAAGACTCTTGGAACTCAAGATCAAGCCAGGGTTTGCTCTGCTCAAAACACCTCCTTGCATTGTTGACCTAAATTAGGGTTTGAGTTTGCACAGGGATATTTTGACCTACAATGTCCAAAGTTATTTTCATACTTCATGTTGGACTCACAAGTTTGTCTATACCAAGTTTCAAGCCTTGATTCAAATTTTTGCCCAGTCAATTGGACAGTTGACCTAGAAATCAGCTATATTGGGGAAAAAGTCAATTGTGGCCAATTGATAGTCAAACCTCATGAAATTTGACCCACATCAACATTATGAACTCATATGAACCATTTGATCAAGTTCGGATCACAATTCCACAAGAAATTTGATCAGATCACCAAAAGGGCAAAATGGTCATTTTTAGCGTTTTGACTGCACAAGGGCAATTTTTGACTGTTTGACCTAGCCAATGGCAAACAAGCTCAACCATGGACTAAAGGACTCAATGAAATTGTCTTGACCCATTCAACAAGTTCAAAAGATCTCAAATGCATAGGATTGACAGATGAATTTTTCAGTCAACTAATCAAAATTTGACTGTACACTGAAAAGTCAAACTTTGACTTTTTGGTCAAAATCAAGTACCAAAAGTTATTTTTCATCAAGACATGTCAAATTATGAAACTTGTTCATCAAGAAACGCAAAATTGCAAATTAGGGTTTAAAATGGAAAATTTTCATAACTTAGAAATTTTCTAAGTTAAAAAATTTTCTTATTTTTTCCTAACTTTGTCCCATTTTTTCACCAAGATGCAAATGGATTCAAACAAAACTTGCAACATGAAAGTTGTATTCCATCACAAAGTATACAACTTTGATTCACAAAGTTTTATCAAAAGAAGCTTGGATCTCAAATTATGATTTTTGGAACAAGTGTACCTAAAACTTTTAACTTAGAGAAATTTTGCCCTAATTTAGGCAGGATTTTGACCCATCTTCTTGGCCATTTTTCACATAGTTCCACTTGTATTCTTAAGTTGAATTTCAAATATGGATTATAGTACATGTTTCAAGCTTTCCAAATTGTCCAAGAACTCCTCAAACACCTTTGTGGTTAGGGAGAATCGAATGCTCCAAGTTGGCAAAAACTCACTTTGTAACCATGGCCAATACATGTTCATACCAAGTTGAAAATCTGACCAAGCTAGCTTTGAACACATTTATAGGCCTCTAAACCAGTTTGTACTCAATAATTTAATGCAAATACATTGAGCCAAAGCATTGTCTTGGATATTAGGGTATTGTACACAAGTTTAATCCCTAAATGGTAAAAGGCATCTTTCCATTTTTGCAAAAGGTTGCTTTATGTCAAACCACTAAGCCTTGAGCCTTGAACAAGATCTTATGCTGTCAACCAAATCCACAAATTGCAAGTATCAAGGGCAAAGTATGTATCATAATATAGGGCTTGTACAGGCCTGTATTGAGAAGTTACACTTTCTTGCTTCACAAAGAAGAAATTTGTCCAAATCCTCCCAACTCAAAAACCAGCCATAGTCAGCTTACACAAACATTGCAAACAAGTTTCATACACCCTAGCAAGCAAGAAGCACGAGCCTGTGACTCCTCAAATCCCGTTGTACACAAAATCACCATTTTTCTGCAAAACAGGGCAAGCCCTGCAGAACCACTTCCATCTCCACTTTGCCTCGTGCGTTTTGCCTCAAACTTGTTCCAATACCTTCCATTCAACTCACCTAAACTATTTCAGACCTCCATTGCCAACTGTAACTCCATTAACACACATTGCCATTTTTGTTTGGAAGCTTTGCAGGTTGAGTTCTATAGCACGATTCAGGTTACTTAAAAACAAACCAAGCATTGGGAAAGCTTCAGTGGACATCAAGCAAGCTCAAAAGAACCTCAAGCACCCTTGGAAGTTGTTGCATTGTCCAGCTCGAGCTCAACTGAAACAGGTATTTCATGAACTTCTATCTCTCTATTTAGGAATAGTTAGACTTAGGTTTGTGAATGAAATATGTTGTATTCATAGCCCTGAAACCATACATGTGCTTAGTTTTCATTTATATTAATCGTGCTAGGAGAATTTCATCCATGAACTTTCTGAATAAACTAGGTTAAGAATTATGGCCAGAGAAATTCTCTCTGGTCTTTAAGAGTTAGCTTGAGTTTTTTATATGGTTAGATTCGTTGTTTAACGCTCTACAAGTTTCATGTTATGAGTTTTGTCAAAAAAGCAAGGAATCAGGAGATAGCATCTTGTACACAGAACGCGCGTGTTTCTGTCTAGAGGAAGAAGATGAAGTTGGTTTTGGGCTGGGCCTGGACAGGCTTGCTTTTGGCAGCCCTCTCTTTTCTTTTTACACCTCCCTGACCCATTTCTTGTATATTTGTCATTTTTGCATTTTTATTTCATTTCTGATTTTGATATTTTATTTTCTAATATAAAAAAAATACTTAAAAAATATTTTCATAAATTTTTGTATTTATTTGGTATTTATTTTAATTATTTTTAGTATTAATATATTAAATACATTATATTTATTTATTTAAACTTAAAAACAATGTAAAAAAATACTTTTGATTTCATTTATTATTTTTATACCCATTTGAAAATATTTTCTTGAAATATATACATTTTGTAAATAATTTATTTTCTTGAATTATATTTTATTAAATAATTAGAACAAAAAACATAAAAGTAATACATTTATATTTTTATTAATATTTTATACTAAAAATACCTTTTTTTAACATACTTTTATTTTTATACAAATTGATGCATTATTGTATATAAATAATAAATAATACTATTTATTTGAGAAATTAGGGTTTTTGCCCTAAAAACAAAAATAATTAAAATTGACTTTTTATTTATTTCTTTACATTTCACATTAAAAAATACTTTTTGCATACATAAATAAATAAAAACTTTTTTGCATAATACATTTTATTTAATCTTTATTTATTGTATTTATTTAAATATTGTATATTAAAATATTATGCCTTGCAAATTCAATTTGGTTGTAATAATTTAGGATTTAATTTCTTGTCTAAATAAAACCCCTATTCAAATTTGTACCCCCTCCCTGTATCATGTTGTAATAGTGTAGAATTTAAATTCTCGCACCTTTAAATGCTTTCAATTATGCCATGATTACACTTAGGGTTTGTATGCCAAATCAAATCAACAAATAGTTTGACCTAATCAAAGACAAAAATGCATGAAAAACAAACACAATGCACACTTGCACCCCTAGGGTTACAATCCACTTGTTGCCTTCAAAAATGGGCCATGATATGCATGTCAAGTACTTTGGCAAAACAAAAGCAAAACAAAAGCAAAAACAAAAGATCATGGTCCCTCGATGACGCTATCTGAGTTGCCTAAACAAAATGATCAAGTCCCTCAAGAAAATTGCCAAAAATACTTGACAAAATTGCTATCATGGTCTATACGATGACCCGCGCCTGTCCCGTTTAACATCCTAACACAAGGTTGTTCACCAAATACAATGGTGAAGCAACACTGTTAAAAGGGTTAAAAACATAAGAAAGATCTTTGAGTAAAATAGGGTAGATAACTCTTAGTTACTTGATCAAAGCTTGCAAAAACATCCTTGTTATATTCAAAACACACTTCACAACACAATTTCAAAACCCTACTTTCAAAACATTGGAAAACTTTTCAAAAGACAAAAACACTTTTGTATACATTCAAACAAGAATCATTACAAAGGTTGCCACAACGATGGCCTCTTTTCAAAACATCTTACAAAATCACACACAAAACACCATTTCAAACAATTGAAGAGCACCATTTCAAACAATTGAAAAGCAAAGCAAGTGATCTAAGCAAGTAACTAAGAGCCCATGGATAACCATGGATAGAAAGGGTGCTAATACTTTCCCTTTCTATAATCTACTCCCCGAACCCAAGAAAACATCTCAAAGGTCTTTCCTTTGCTTTTTGACCTTTCCTTAGGATAAAATAAAAAGTCAGTGGCGACTCTTGCTAAACCGAAACATTTGCGAACACAAACGCAAAATCCCAAGTCAGTTCTCCCACCGTATCACAGAACTGGCGACTCTGCTGGGGAAAATCTTTAAAAGTGGAGTAACCTTAGGGCTTAGATCACCCTTTTTCATGATTATATTGTTTGCTTTGATTGCTTTACATTTGGTTTTCTTGTTTGGGCTTGAAATTCTCTACCCGGATTTAGGAAACATTCATAGGTAAATAGCAATACATTGTGGAAACTGTGTGGGGTATACCAATATGGTTGAAGCAATAGCTATATTAGTGTGACATATTTGTGAGTACCGGTAGCCTTTGAGTCAATCAAAGAGAATACGGGGCCGCTGAGTGATGTCATAAAGCACTAATGAACTCTTAGAACCTTACTTGACCATCTTGGCCTTTTATTAGGGGTAGTGAGATAACCGACTTTGGTGCAGTCCGAAGTTGGTAGATACTCGATACTACACTCATTGAGGGTTGTTTTCTTGGAATATTTTGGTTGCTAGTTAAGTGGCTAAACCAAAACAATGCACATAGAAAACAATCCAGTGATATTGAGCTCCTTAGAACCCGGTTACTATTTATAGGACAGGTTTGAGCCAACTAAACTCAAGAGGGTACTTATCTATGAAACCTCATGCAAGCCTGAAATTAGGGTTTTGTGTGACTTGCTTGTACATGTGTTTGTGCATACATCATGAACATCATAAAGCATCATATGCATCCACTAACCATTTCAAGGGTTTGGATCTTCATCTTTGTTCTTGTTTTGTAGGTCATGGAATCTCTTCGCAGGAAAACAATCCAAGTCAACCTTGTGAGAATCCCTCCGCAACTCAAGGAGCTCACTTCCAGGATTCCAGAGAATTCTCTTTTCAGTGAGAGACATGGTAGACTTCCCAACTTGGTCAACTCCAACATTGAAGAAGACATGGTAAAAGTTCTCTTCCAGTTCTTTGACCCCCTACACCACTGTTTCACATTCCCTGATTACCAACTAGTATCCACTTTGGAGGAATTTTCTCAACTCCTGAGAATTCCTATTCTTCATCAACTACCCTACAACGGTACGGAAAAAGAACCAAAGCCTGAAGATGTTGCTCAAGAATTACACTTGCAACCATCTTACATCAAGGGACATTGGGAAACCAGAAGTGGTGTCAAGGGTTTCTTGGCAAAGTTTCTGTTTGAGAAGGCACAAGACTTCTGGAATTCTCTTGATCTACAAGCCTTTGAAGAGATTGTGGCACTCCTCATATATGGGTTGGTCCTGTTCCCAAACCCTGATCAACTTATAGATGTGAATGCTGTCAAGATTTTCATATCCCGGAATCCTATACCCACATTACTTGGGGATATCCTACACTCATTTTACACACGAACAATGAGGAAAAGAGGTGTTCTCATGTGCTGTACTCCTCTCCTAGCAAGGTGGTTTATTTCTCACCTTCCACAATCAATTTTGAAGAATGAGAAGGGTTTAAGGTGGTAACAACGATTGATGACCCTCACACATTCTGATGTACATTGGTGTTCTAGGTCTAGAGAAAATGTCATCATCATTGATCGTTGTGGGGAATTCCCTAATATCCCATTACTTGGCATTAGGGGAGGCATTACCTACAACCCCTGTTTAGCTCTAAGACAATTTGGATATGCTCGGAGGGATGGCCCTCATGACATGCTGATTCCTGACCTAGTTTTTAACTTCGACAACGATGTGCAAGGACTTCGAAAAAGGTTAATCAGAGCTTGGAGGATGCCCAACAAAGTGGATAGTAAGACACTGGGGAACAAGAATTCCATCCCCCTTGAGCCTTATCACAAGTGGGTGCGAACTCGCGCCCATAATCTTATGATGCCATACCCTCACATTCTCCCCTTGATCAAAGAGCCTGTTATGGAAGGAGAGGTTCCATACACCATCCTACATCCTGACATGCCAACATCATGGGAAGAAATGAAAAAGAGTTGGATCCAACTCAAGGAAGAACGTAATACTTTTGAAGCCAGCTTCTATGCCAGTGAGAAGAAGGTTTTGGAGCTTACCCGCCGACTTCATGAGGAGGAAACTCTCAACACTTACATCGCACCAAAGAGGATGCGCAATGTCTTTTTACATTAAGAATTTTGTAATATTTTTCCCATGGGGCACTTATGTACTAACAATTTCTTCTTAATATGACGTGTGTTCCTTTTTGTTTGCAAAAAATTCGAATTTCCGAATCCTTGAATGCATTACATGAATAACATATCATTCATCATATGCATAAACAGGTCTTCACACCAGGTTTCCTTATCTTTCTGTTGTTTATTTCAGCAAGATGGATTTGGAGCAGACGGTTAAGGATCTGCAAGCACAAAATTCTCAATTCCAGCAACTCCTCATGACCTTAGCAAAGGGTCAAGAGGACCTTAAAGCACTGTTGGAGAAAAGTAAAGAGAAAAAGAAGAAGAGGCTTGGAGCAGCCACTTTTGGAAGAAGGTTTGAAAGCAACGCCAGAAAAGTTCTCGAATTCCCCTCAACGTCTGATGAAGAGGCTGGTAAAGGAAAAGGGGCGGCGGTACCATCTGAATCTGAAGTTGAAGAGGAGGAAGAGGAAGAAGACGAAGATTACTCATAACAACAATATCCCCCGGCAGATAATAAATATAAGAATCTTGAGGATAGATTGGCAGCCATGGAGTTGCAGAGGGTACCTGGTTTAGATTTTGGAGAACTAGGGTTGGTCGCTGGGATCGTCATCCCTCCCAAATTCAAAGTACCAACATTTTCTAAGTATGACGGTCTATCCTGCTCAAAGATGCATCTGAGATCGTATGTCAGAAAGATCCAACCCCACTCATCTGATAAAGACCTCTGGGTACACTTTTTCCAAGACAGTTTGTCAGGCACACAATTAGACTGGTTCTACCAACTCGAGAGATTAGAGGTTCATAATTGGTAAGATTTAGCTGCTTCATTTTACCGTCAATACCAATACAATGCTGATTTGGCACCCACTCGTACTCAGCTACAAAGTATGGGGATGGCTTCCAATGAAGGATTTAAAGAGTATGCCCAGAAGTGGCGTGATCTGGCTGGAAGGGTGCAGCCACCATTATCATAGAGAGAGTTAGTTGACATGTTTTTGGGGACCCTGTCTGGCCCTTTCTTTAACCATCTAATCAGAAGTTCCTCCGCAGGATTCACTGAACTAATTTTGACCGGCGAAAGGGTCGAGGCCGGTATTAAAAGTGGAAAGATTCAGAAAGATGCCTCCGTGTCCATCGCTGTTAAGAAGGCCTTCCCAGCTAAGAAGGAAGCCTCTGTTGTTTACTCTCAGAAAAGTCAAGGAAGAACCGAGCACCGGCCAACTGTAGGGGCTGTGATGATTCAAAATTCTTCAAATGATCAACCTCGCAGAAATCAGTCAAAACCTAATCAACAACGGGTAGAAAGGCCACAACGGCAGTTCACCCGAATCAACATGACGCCAGCTCAAGTACTCCCTCATTTGTTGAAATAGAATCTTACCAGTTTGAAGGAAGCGCCAAAGAACCCTAATACCTCCTCTCCATACTACCACTCCAATGCCAAGTGTGCTTACCACTCTGACAATGTTGGGCACGATACAAATAATTGTTGGGCGCTTAAGAACAAAATCCAAGACCTAATTGACGCCAAGGAAGTAGAATTTGATGCTCCTGAGAAGCCCAATGTGATTTCTGCTCCGATGCCCAAGCACAGTAATAATGTTCATGCCGTTATGGAGGACCTTCATATTACTGATGTTGCTGACCTGTTGACTCCGTTACTTGTGAATAAAAAGAATTTGATGAGAGCCGGGATCTTTCCTGGTTGTGGAAAATACTGCTATTTTTGTTTGAACATACGAGGTGATTGCCCAATGTTGAAATCAGGTGTCCAACGCCTGATGGATACCCAAGAGATACTCTTCCAAAAAAACCCTGTTGATACCTTCAGTCCTGTTACTCCTGCTACTTTTGCTACTTCAACCAACGATATTGCAATCATAACCATTTCCGACAATCCTCCCAAGGCTTGCAAAAGGCCTGTCAGGATTACGCCCGACCCTAAATTTGTACCATTAAAGATCACCATGCCGGGACCTGTCCCGTATCAATCTAGCAAAACGATACCATGGAACTATGGAGGAGAAATCATCTATCATGGTATCAAATAGATTGAAGCAGTCCAAGAGAATTCTGAAGAAGAAGACCCTGATATAGGGAACATTGCGGGTACAAGCAAGATAAACCACAGCGGCCGGATCTTTTCTCCGGAGATTGCTCCCCCCCGAGCAGTTTTCGGACCCTCAAAAGCTTCTGCACCTGTTAAGTCATCTGTGCGAGCCCCGATAATTGAAGAATTGGATACTCCTGAAGTAAGACCATCTGTTTATACTACCAACAAGGGTAAGGGGATACTAGAAGTTCCTGTCAGGACGAAGGCTCATGTCGTGGTTATCCCCGAAACAACCCAGAAAGAAATGGATGAATTCTTGAAAATAATCAGAAAGAGTGACTACGACATCGTGGAACAGCTAGGGCAGACCCCTTCTAAAATTTCAATGTTGGCTCTTCTACTCTGTTCTGAGGCCCATGCTAAGGCCCTGATCAATTTTTTGAAGGCGGCACATGTACCCCAAGAAGCTTCGGCTGACCAGTTTCAAGAGTGTGTGGCTAGTCTTACTGCTGATAATGGTCTGGGATTTTCCGATGCTAATTTGACTCCCAAGGGTAGGAAACACAACGACGCGCTACATGTCTCAGTTGAATGTAGGGGAACCACCCTCGCCCATGTCTTAGTTGATACTGGTTCTTCCTTGAATGTGCTGCCGAAGAAAGCTTTAGACCGTTTGGATTGCGAAGGATTGACCCTCAAACCTAGTAACATCGTTGTTAGGGCTTTTGATGGGTCCAAAAGAATGGTTCATGGAGAGGTTGATATTCCTATCAAAGTAGGCACAAAAGTTTTCAACTCCACCTTTTATGTGATGGACATCCATCCGTCATATTTGTGTTTGTTAGGAAGACCGTGGATCCATTATGCCGGGGCAGTTACCTCCTCTTTGCACCAAATGCTGAAATATCCTATTAAGGGTAAGATTATAACGGTGCACAGCGAGGAAAAGTACATGATAAGTCATCTCAATTCCTTCCGCTATGTGGAATTGGATGGCGAGTTCATCGAAACGCCTTTCCAACATTTTGAGGAAGTTTCTCCTGAGGTAGCAGTTGTGAAGACAATCGTTGAGGTGCCTATCGTTCCCAAGCATGTGCCTAGGATGGCATCTCTCAAGGACGCAGAGGCGGTGATCAAAGAAGGGAAGAGCATAGTATGGGGGCAATTTCCTGATTTTCCCCATAAGACGGACAAATTTGGACTAGGGTTTACAGCTGCAGGACAGAAGGCTATGCGTCGTTCCAAGACTGGAGGGCCACCTGTAAGGATCACTCACCATAGAATTAATGTTGTTGAAGATGAAGATGAAGAGAACAACTTCGAAGATTGGATCTTTCCAACCGTCGAAGGGGGTCTAAGAAACTGGGAAGCAAAGGATTTTATTCCCATCACCTTTATCAACGAGTAATTTTATCTTTGAACAATTTCCTATTTTCGGTCTGTAATAACTAAAACAATTCGTACACTATTTTCACCTCATGCCTTGCCCGGGGAATGTAGGTCCATTTGTAAGGGCTTGATTGTCTTCATTATCATATGCCATGTTTTAATGAATCATTGGACGTTTTTCATCTATAAACTGTTGTGTTCATTTTCTTTCCTTTTGCATTTTTGTTTTGTTTAAGGATGGCTATCCCTTACAGACACCCACACTCACAAATGCAGGTACCCATCCACTCCGGATTCCATGGGTAACTATTCTGCTACAGCCTTCATTAACTCTGAAGATTTGGTCAATCATGATGAGTACGAAGTTGACGAAGATTGTGAAGTGCCGGGAGAGTTAGCCAGACTTATGCAACAAGAGGAACGGGTTATTCTGCCTCATGAGGAGTTGCTAGAAACCATCAACTTGGGAACGGAGGAAGATAAAAAAGAGGTAAAAGTGGGTGCCAACCTGGAACCAAGTGTCAAGGAGCGCTTAGTGCAGTTGTTGAACGAGTATGTTGAAATCTTCGTCTGGTCTTATGAAGACATGCCAGGGTTGGACACAGATATCGTGGTTCACCGTCTCCCTACAAGAGAGGACTATCCACCGATCAAGCAAAAGGTCCGCCGAATGAGGCCCGACATGCCTGAGAAGATCAAAGTCGAGGTAATGAAGCAATTCAACGCTGGATTTCTGGATGTTACTTCATATCCACAATGGGTTGCTAACATTGTGCCCGTACCTAAGAAGGACGGCAAAGTAAGAATGTGTGTGGACTATCGAGATTTAAACAGGGCTAGCCCCAAAGACGATTTTCCACTACCGTATATCAACATCTCGGTTGACAACACAGCTCAACACATGGTATTTTCCTTCATGGACGGATTCTCGGGATACAACCAGATTAAAATGGCCCCCGAGGACTTGGAGAAAACTTCTTTTGTCACGCAATTGGGTACCTTCTGCTACAAAGTGATGTCGTTCGGACTGAAGAACGCAGGGGCAACTTATCAACGTGCCATGGTAGCTTTGTTTCATGATATGATACATCATGAGATCGAAGTTTACGTAGACGACATGATAGCTCGATCACAGACGGAAGAAGAACACCTTAATCATTTGCAAAAGCTGTTTGCCAGGTTGAAGGAGTATAAGCTCAGATTAAACCCAAGCAAGTGCACTTTTGGAGTTAGGTCTGGTAAACTTTTGGGATTTATTGTCAGCAACAAAGGCATTGAGGTTGATCCAGCTAAAGTAAAGGCTATACAAGAAATGCCTACCCCCCTGCACTGAAAAGGAGGTTAGAGGATTCTTGGGACGCTTAAACTATATTGCAAGGTACATCTCTCACCTTACATCTAACTGTGAGCCAATCTTCAAGCTGTTGAAGAAAGATCAGGTAGTTGAATGGAACAATGATTGTCAAGTTGCTTTTGATAAGATCAAGGAGTATTTACTGGAACCTCCTATCTTGATGCCACCCGTCGAAGGAAGGTCGTTAATCATGTATCTGACTGTTTTGGATAACTCAATGGGGTGCATGCTGGGCCAACATGACGAGTCTAGCCGAAAAGAGCATGCTATTTATTACCTTAGCAAAAAGTTTACCGACTGTGAGACTCGCTACTCACTGCTCGAGAAAACTTGTTGCGCTTTGGTATGGGCTGCTCGCCGGCTAAGGCAGTATATGTTGACTCATACCACTTTGTTGATTTCCAAGATGGATCCGATCAAGTATATCTTCGAGAAGCCTGCTTTATCTGGAAGAATCGCTAGATGGAAAATGATCATGAATGAGTATGATATCCAGTATACTACCCAAAAAGCTATAAAGGGGAGTGTACTAGCTGACCATCTAGCTCATCAAGCCGTCGAAGATTACCAATCTATGAGATTCGACTTCCCTAACAAAGACATCATGACATTGGACAACATTGAAGGTAACGGACCATATGAAGGACGTGAACAAGGATCCCGATGGACCCTATACTTTGATGGTGCTTCAAATGCACTTGGCAACGGTATCGGTGTGGTACTCATTTCTCCGGATGGTTGCCATACACCCTTCACTGCCCGACTTTGCTTCAGCTGTACCAACAACATGGCTGAATATGAAGCTTGCATCTTTGGTCTCAAGGCTGCTATAGACTTGGGAATCAAATCTTTGGTCGTATTTGGGGACTCGGCTTTGGTTATCAGTCAAGTCAAAGGAGAGTGGGACACTAAACATCCTAATCTTATCCCGTACAAAGAACATGTCTTGACGTTGTTGCCTCATTTCGAGCAGATTACCTTCGAGCATTTCCCACTAAAAGAGAATCAGCTAGCAGATGCTTTGGCTACTATGTCTTCCATGTTTAAACTCAATTGAGATAACGAGGCTCCCCAAATTACCATCGAGCGAATGGACGAACCTGCGCACTATCACGAGATTAATACCGAAGAAGTAGTGGAACAACCATGGTTTCATGAAATCAAAAGGTATCTCCAGACTAGAGAATACCCTGAAGTAGCTTCCGTCAATGACAAAAAGTTATTAAGGAGATTTGCTGCCATGTTCTTCCTAAGCAATGGCATCCTTTATAAGCGCAGCCATGATTGTGTTCTACTTCGTTGTGTGGACAAGGTTGAAGCAGAGTTAATCATGACTGATATACATAATGGCACATTCGGCACCCACTTGAGCGGACATATGATGGATAAGAAGATTCTAAGGGCATGCTACTACTGGTCTACCATGGAAGCTGATTGTCATCAGCATTCCCGTACCTGCTACAAATGCCAAGTCTATGCCGACAAGGTACATATTACTCTTGTTCCTCTTAATGTTCTGACAGCTCCTTGGCCATTCACAATGTGGGGCATTGACATGATTGGAGAGATCAAGCCCAAGACATCCAATGGACATCGCTTCATCTTGGTGGCTATTGACTATTTCACCAAATGGGTCGAAGCAGCTTCCTTTGCCTCTGTTACAAAGAATGTGGTTGCCCGCTTCATTAAGCAGAACCTCATATGCCGGTATGGTATCCCCGACAGGATCATTATAGACAACGATACAAATTTGAACAACACTATGATCACCGCTCTATGCGAACAATTCAAGATTTATCATCACAATTCATCTCCCTATCGGCCGAAGATGAACGGTGTTGTTGAAGCCGCGAACAAAAATATCAAGAAGATCATTCAAAAAATGACAGTCACTTACAAGGACTGGCATGAGATGTTACCGTTTGCTCTACATGGATATCGTACCACGACACATACTTCAACAGGGGAAACTCCATTTTCTTTGGTATATGGCATGGAAGCTGTTTTACCTATGGAAGTTCAGATTCCTTCCTTGAGGATTATGAAGGATGCCGGTTTGAGTGAAGACGATTGGATTCAGACTCGGCTTGACCAACTTAATTTGATCAACGAGAAGCGACTTATTGCTGTTTGTCATGGTCAGACGTATCAAAAACGGATGATCAAGGCTTTCAACAAGAAAGTCACGCGTCAGGTATATCAAGTTGGAGATCTTGTAATCAAGCGGATCATCTTGCCGCAAAGTGATTCCAGGGGAAAGTGGACTCCTACCTACGAAGGACCATTTGTGATCAAGAGCATCTTTTCTGGTGGGGCAATGATTCTGACCACCATGGACAGTGACGACTTGCCGCACCCTGCGAATGCAGACATAGTCAAAAGATACTACGCATAAAACGACCCGACAAGTTGAAAACCCGAAAGGGCGACTTGGGTAAAAATGGGCATCCCGGTGAATCGAAAACCCGAAAGGGCGGTTCAGGAAAAAATTAGGGATAAATAATAAAAAATTTGTACACCCGGTAAGTTGAAAACCCGAAAGGGCGACTTGGGCAAAAAAGGGTTTCCCAGTGGATCGAAAACCCGAAAGGGAGGTCCAGGCAAAAGTTAGGAAATTAAAGCGTATGACTATGTCTCGTCGGATCACTTTAAGGATAATCTCTTCACCAACAAAACTCCAAGCTGCTGATCAATCCAGTCATCGACGGACGAAGCATCGAATGGACAAGACACTCAGAGTTGTGAAGGCTATAGCAGAATGGGAACCCCATGGAATTGTTACACATAGCCATCTTTCTATTGTATAAATTTTTTTCTCAAATTTTAAGACAACATTCTCTTACTAGGATGTCTGTCTCCTTTGTACAAATATACTTACAAAAGTTAATACAAAGATACTTCAAAGTGAATAAATTTGCTTGCCTTTATTTTCTTTTTACACTTTTGTTTTATTTGAAAACGTCCAATGTTTTGTTAAATAAGCATATGCATTTGAATATAATCACTGCTTACAAATAAAACGAAATTGAGAAAGGATAATTATTGATAGGTTGAAGGTGTAGGAAGATATCTTTGTGCTGTTCCAGAAGAAATCCCATGTAATGCTTTATTCAGATCCTCAACAAAGCTAAAAACTCGGAGTACATGTCCTCAGCGGAGTTAAGCTTCAAGATCCCCAGCGGAGCCGGTACATTATAAACTGGATTCCCCAGCTGAGTTAAGTTTCAAAGTCCCCATCAGAGTTCAAACTCCCGATCCCCAGTGGATCCTGAAAACCCTGAAAAAACCTTATCCCCAGCGGAACCAGAATATTCTAAACCTTCTTCCCCAGCGAAGTCAAATTTCCAACTGTTCAACTTCCCTCAATTTCCCCAGCAGCTAGGATGATTCCCCAGTAGATTGGCGTACAACCCAAGCTCCTGATTTCACCGGCCGAGTAAAAATTCTCCCTACAGAGTTATCTCCCAGCAGATCGAAGATTCTCGGTCTCTTTTCTCCAAGCAGAAGCCTCCTAGGTTCCAACTCCCGAGTAGAGATTTTCAGAATTTTCCTTAGTTCCCAGGAAAGTCTTGAAGGATTCTCATTCCCTGCAAAAGTTGTCAGAACCCTTGTAAATCCCCACAAGTCACTAATGATTTTCAATCCCTAGCATTGGTCCTAGGATTTCTCATTTCTCAAACAATCAGAGATTCTTTAACCTCCAAGCAGTGGTCCCAGGATTTCTCATTCTCAACAAATAGAGACTTTTAATCCCCAAGCAGTCAGCAAGGATTTCTCATCTTCAACAATCAAAGATTCTTTGGAATCCTCAGCATCAGTCAAGGATTCACTTTCCCCGACAGCAGTCAAAGATTTCATTATCTCAAGTTATCAAGGATTTATTTTCCTCAGCAAGACAACTACTCAGCTTACATGCATAACCATTACATTCATATATCATAAACATTGATGAAACGCAGTTCATTGCATCATACATATCATGCAATATAACTTTGTGTTTTAGCTAACATTTTACCCTTTTCAGGATAAGATTAAAAGGCTATCATTAACAATTATTCAGATACAGTATGGATATACCCCAAACACGTCGGTCATTCTATTACTCATGCAAAATTTCAAGTCAAAATACAGTACAGATACACCCCAGACACGGAGGTCATTCTACTACTCATTCAGACTTCAGCAATCTGATACAGACTAGATACACTCCAGACACGACAACCATTGTATCTCTCATTCAGATTAAACTATCAACTACAAGTTCGGATACGCTCCAAACACGGATGCCATTATGGCCCTTAGACCAGCAGTTTGATTCTCCCCAGTGCAGTCGCCACATAATTCATTCTGTCACTTATTCAGATCCCAGTTACAGTACAGATACACTCCAGACATGGAAGTCATTTTACTACTCATACAGATCTCAACTCCCAGTTACAGTACGGATACACTCCAGACACGGAAGTCATTCTGCTACTCATACAGATCTCAACTTCAGATACAATCCAGATACGCTCCAAACACGGTTGCCATTCTGTCACTCATTCAGAATTTATCCCCAGCACACAGTTGCCCCATACACAGATCTTTCTCTGTTGCTCAGATACAATACAGATACACTCCAGACATGGCACTCATTCTGATATTCATTCAAAGTTCAAATACAGTTACAGCTCAGATACGCGCCAGACACGGACGCCATTCTTTTGCTCATACAGACTCAGTCTCAAGATACAGTTCAAATGCATTCCAGACATGGATACCATTTTGACACTCATTCTTCTGACCTACAACATTGCAATTCAACAAGCACTCTTGGATGGAATATTTAAGCCCATCTCCAGCAAGATTCCACCATCTCCAAATGGCATCTTTAAGCCCATTTCCTCGGCTATATTTTAACGAGTGCAAATTTACGGGCACTCTAGTGTCCAATCCTCTTTTACCTTCGAGTCGCGAAAGGCAAACTTGCCAATCTAACTCTTCGGGTTCAAGAAGATTGAACAGGGGAAACTATTGTACCCCAAAATTTGCCCTCCCATTTCATCAACATTTTCTCATCACAAGACTCTTGGAACTCAAGATCAAGTTAGGGTTTGCTGTGCTCAAGACACCTCCTTGCACTGTTGACCTAAATTAGGGTTTTAGTTTGCACAGGGATGGTTTGACCTACAATGTCCAAAGTTATTTTCATACTTCATGTTTTACTCACAAGTTTGTCCATACCAAGTTTCAAGCCTTGATTCAAATTTTTGCCCAGTCAATTGGACAGTTGACCTAGAAATCAGCCGTATTGGGGAAAAAGTCAACTGTGGCCAATTGATAGTCAAACCTCATGAAATTTGACCCACATCAACATTATGAACTCATATGAACCATTTGATCAAGTTTGGATCACAATTCCACAAGAAATTTGATCAGATCACCAAAAGGGCAAAATGGTCATTTTTAGGGTTTTGACTGCACAAGGGCAATTTTTGACTGTTTGACCTAGCCAATGGCAAACCAAGCTCAACCATGGACTCAAGGACTCAATGACATTGTCTTGGCCCATTCAACAAGTTCAAAAGATCTCAAATGCATAGGATTGACAGATGAATTTTTCAGTCAAATGATCAAAATTTGACTGTACACTGAAAAGTCAAACTTTGACTTTTTGGTCAAAATCAAGTGCCAAAAGTTATTTTTCTTCAAGACATGTCAAATTATGAAACTTGTTCATCAAGAAACCCAAAATTGCAAATTAGGGTTTAAAATGGAAAATTTTCATAACTTAGAAATTTTCTAAGTTAAAAAATTTTCTTATTTTTTCTAAACTTTGTCCCATTTTTTCACCAAGATGCAAATGGATTCAAACAAAACTTGAAACATGAAAGTTGTATTCCATCACAAAGTCTACAACTTTAATTCACAAAGTTTTATCAAAAGAAGTTTGGATCTCAAATTATGATTTTTGGAACAAGGGTACCTAAAACTTTTAACTTAGAGAAATTTTGCCCTAATTTAGGCAGGATTTTGACCCATCTTCTTGGCCATTTTTCACATATTTCCACTTGTATTCTTAAGTTGAATTTCAAATATGGATTATAGTACATGTTTCAAGCTTTCCAAATTGTCCAAGAACTCCTCAAACACCTTTGTGATTAGGGAGAATCGAATGCTCCAAGTTGGCAAAAACTCACTTTGTAACCATGGCCAATACATGTTCATACCAAGTTGAAAATCTGACCAAGCTAGCTTTGTACACATTTACAGGCCTCTAAACCAGTTTATACTCAATAATTTAATGCAAATCCATTGAGCCAATGCATTGTCTTGGATATTAGGGTATTGTACACAAGTTTAATCCGTAAATGGTAAAAGGCATCTTTCCATTTTTGCAAAAGGTTGCTTTATGTCAAACCACTAAGCCTTGAGCCTTGAACAAGATCTTATGCTGTCAACCAAATCCACAAATTGCAAGTATCAAGGGAAAAGTATGCAGCATAATATAGGGCTTGTACAAGCCTGTATTGAGAAGTTACACTTTCTTGCTTCGCAAAGAAGAAATTTGTCCAAATCCTCCCAACTCAAAAACCAGCCATAGTCAGCTTACACAAACATTGCAAACAAGTTTCATACACCCTAGCAAGCAAGAAGCACGAGCCTGTGACTCCTCAAACCCCCTTGTACACAAAATCACCATTTTTCTGCAAAACAGGGCAAGCCCTGCAGAACCACTTCCATCTCCACTTTTCCTCGTGCGTTTTGCCTCAAACTTGTTCCAATACCTTCCATCAACTCACCTAAACTATTTCAGACCTCCATTGCCAACTGTAACTCCATTAACACACATTGCCATTTTGGTTTGGAAGCTTTGCAGGTTGAGTTCTATAGCACGATTCAGGCTACTTCAAAACAAACCAAGCATTGGGAAAGCTTCAGTGGACATCAAGCAAGCTCAAAAGAACCTCAAGCACCCTTGGAAGTTCCTGCATTGTCCAGCTCGATCTCAACTGAAACATATATTTCATGAACTTCTATCTCTCTATTTAGGAATAGTTAAACTTAAGTTTGTGAATGAAAGATGTTGTATTCATAGCCCTGAAACCATACATGTGCTTAGTTTTCATTTATATTATCGTGCTAGGAGAATTTCATCCATGAACTTTCTGAAAAAACTAGGTTAAGAATTAGGGCCAGAGAAATTCTCTCTGGTCTTTGAGAGTTAGCTTGAGTTTTTTATATGGTTAGATTCGTTGTTTAATGCTCTACAAGTTTCATGTTATGAGTTTTGTTAAAAAAGCAAGGAATCATGAGATAGCATCTTGTACACAGAACGCGCGTGTTTCTGTCTAGAGGAAGAAGATGAAGTTGGTTTTGGGCTGGGCCTGGACAGACTTGCTTTTGGCACCCCTCTCTTTTCTTTTTATACCTCCCTGGCCCATTTCTTGTATATTTGTCATTTTTGCATTTTTATTTCACTTTAGATTTTGATATTTTATTTTCTAATATAAAAAAATACTTAAAAAATATTTTCATAAATTTTTTTATTTATTTGGTATTTATTTTAATTATTTTTAGTATTAATACATTAAATACTTTATATTTATTTATTTAAACTTAAAAACAATGTAAAAAAATACTTTTGTTTTCATTTATTATTTTTATACCCATTTGAAAATCTTTTCTTGAAATATATACATTTTTTAAATAATTTATTTTATTTTTATACACACTTAATATATTTAACATATATATATATATATATATATATATATATATATATATATATATATATATATATATATATATATATATATATATATATATATATATATATATATATATATATATATATATATATATATATATATATATATATATATATATTTATTTATTTTTATACAAATTGATGCATTATTGTATATAAATAATAAATAATACTATTTATTTGAGAAATTAGGGTTTTTGCCCTAAAAACAAAAATAATTAAAATTGACTTTTTATTTATTTCTTTACATTTCACATTAAAAAAAACTTTTTGCATACATAAATAAATAAATTTTTTTTTTGCATAATACATTTTATTTAATCTTTATTTATTGTATTTATTTAAATATTGTACATTTAAATATTATGCCTTGCAAATTCAATTTGGTTGTAATAATTTAGGATTTAATTTCTTGTCTAAATAATCCCCTATTCAAATTTCTACCCCCTCCCTATATCATGTTGTAATAGTGTAGAATTTAAATTCTCGCACCTATAAATGCTTTCAATTATGCCATGATTAGACTTAGGGTTTGTACGGCAAATCAAATCAACAAATAGTTTGACCTAATCAAAGACAAAAATGCATGAAAAACAAACACAATGCACACTTGCACCCCTAGGGTTACAATCCACTTGTTGCCTTCAAAAATGGGCCATGATATGCATGTCAAGTACTTTGGAAAAACAAAAGCAAAACAAAAGCAAAAACAAAAGATCATGGTCCCTCGATGACGCTATCTGAGTTGCCTAAACAAAATGATCAAGTCCCTCAAGAAAATTTCTAAAAATACTTGACACAATTGCTATCATGGTCTATACGATGACCCGCGCCTGTCCCGTTTAACATCCTAACACAAGGTTGTTCACCAAATACAATGGTGAAGCAACACTGTTAAAAGGGTTAAAAACATAAGAAAGATCTTTGAGTAAAATAGGATAGATAACTCTTAGTTACTTGATCAAAGCTTGCAAAAACATCCTTGCTCTCTTCAAAACACACTTCACAACACAATTTCAAAACCCTACTTTCAAAACATTGGAAAACTTTTCAAAAGATAAAAACACCTTTGTATACATTCAAACAAGAATCATTACAAAGGTTGCCACAACGATGGCCTCTTTTCAAAACATCTTTCAAAATCACACACAAAACACCATTTCAAACAATTGAAGAGCACCATTTCAAACAATTGAAAAGAAAAGCAAGTGATCTAAGCAAGTAACTAAGAGCCCATGGATAACCATGGATAGAAAGGGTGCTAATACCTTCCCTTTCTATAATCTACTCCCCGAACCCAAGAAAACATCTCAAAGGTCTTTCCTGTGCTTTTTGACCTTTCCTTATGATAAAATAAAAAGTCAGTGGAGACTCTTTCTAAACGAAACATTTGCGAACACAAACGCAAAATCCCAAGTCAGTTCTCCCACCGTATCACACGATGTATGAAGCGTAAGTACATGATGTTATCTATGTTAATATCTGGGCCTAAACAACCAGGGAATGACATAGACGTATACTTGACACCTTTGATCGAAGATTTAAAGATTTTATGGGAGAACAGGGTGGAGGTTTATGATGGATATAGGAAACAAAGTTTCAATTTGAGGGTGATGTTGTTTGGCACAATTAATGATTTTACAGCATACAGGAATCTATCTGGGTATAGCATTAAAGGCAACGTGCGTGTCCTGTTTGTGAAGATGGAACTGGTACGACGCGTTTGGAACTTTGTCATAAGAATGGGTTTCTCGGTCATCGTAGATTCTTACATTCTAAACATCACTACCGTGCATGGAGAAAAGCATTCAATGGAGACAACGAACAACGTAAAGCTCCACCTGCATTGTCAGGTGACCAAATTTTTGAAAAGGTGAAAGATGTGTGTACTCAGTTTGGAAAGCCTTTTGCGCATATGGTTGTCAAAGGTGGGTGGAAGAAGAGATCGACTTTTTTTTAATTTCCATATTGGAAGTCTCTGTATGTGAGACATTTTCTCGATGTTATGCATATTGAAAAAAATGTATTTGAAAGTGTTATTGGTATGTTACTCAATTTTAAAGGAAAGTCTAAGGATGGCCTTAAAGCAAGGGAGGACATGTTAAAGATGGGAATACGAATTGAACTAGGACCCGTGAAGAAAGGAAGTCGAACATATCTACCACCTGCTGCTTTTACTCTATCTAGAAAGGAGAAAAAGATATTGTGTAAGTTTCTAAGTGAAGTTAAAGTTCCAGAAGGATACTCTTCAGATATTAGAAGACTTGTGTCTATGAAAGACCTCAAGTTAAAGAGTTTAAAGACACGTGATTGGCATGTTATAATGGAGAATTTTATACCAATAGGTATACATTCTATTTTGCCAGATAAAGTAAGGAGTGCGATAACTAAGTTGTGTTTTTTCTTTAGGTCAATTTGTAGTAAGGTGATTGATCCTGAGATCTTACCAACATTGCAAAAAGAAAATGTTATTACTTTGTGTGAGCTTGAAATGTGTTTTCCTCCCTCATTTTTTGACATAATGGTACATCTAGTTGTTCATCTTGTGAAAGAGACACAGTTGTGCGGCCCAGCTTATATGAGATGGACGTACCCTGTTGAACGTTATATGAAAGTATTAAAAGGGTACGTGAAAAACCGAAGTCGCCCAGAGGGTTGTATTGTTGAGAAATACATTGTTGAAGAAGCGGTTGATTTTTATACTAAATATTTGTCCAAAGTTCAATCCATTGGACTCCCCAAAAGTCATATCTTTGAAAAAAAGGCAGGTAAAAGATTAATTGGAAATAAAATTGTGACAATATCAAAATATGAACGGGATCAAGTGCATCTGTATGTTCTGCATAATGACAGTGAGGTTGAGCCATATGTTGAAATGCATAAGGATATACTCCGAGGGTTAAATCAGAATAGAAATGAAAATTGGATAGTACGGCAGCACAATCAAAGTTTTATACCGTGGTTTAAGGATCATATTTTTTCAAAGCTTCATTCAGATCCCGCTTCAATAACAGAAAGGTTAAGATGTTTGGCATATGGTCCAAGTTTGCATGTGTTTTCCTATAGCACATACGCAATTAATGGATACACATTTTATACCAAAGAACAAGATGATAAAAGTACTATGCAAAATAGTGGTGTCACTGTGCCTGCTGAAGCAATGCACATTTCTAGTATGAAGGACCTAAACCCCAAATATGCAAATCTGTCATATTTTGGAGTTATTGAGCATATTTGGGTGTTTGATTACGAGAAGTTTCAAATTCCTATCTTTGGTTGCAAGTGGGTAAGTAGTGGTGGTATACAAATGGATATTTCAGGATTTTTGCAAGTGGATCTTCATAGAGAGGGGTACAAAGAAGAGCCTTTTATTATATCCTCTCAAGCTAAACAAGTTTCTATGTCACTGACCCGACGAGTACAAAATGGTCTATAGTGCTTTTTTCTAACAAAGTGGTTGATAATAACAGTGTAGACCAAGGTGGTATTGATGATGAGAATGAGTCATGTATTAGATGGAATGAGTCGTATATTATAAATGATCAAGATGAGAATATTATAGCGGATGAATCATATATCAGAAATGATCATAATGAGGGAATTTGGATAAATCCATCCGTCCGCATTGTTAAGAAGCAAGTAATTCATGTTCCAACCAAGAAAAGAAAGAGATGTTAGTGAAAGAGGTAGGATATTAAAATGTTTATGTTTATGTTTGTGTTTACATTTAAGTTTATGTTTATGTTAATTTTTGGCATTGTCATTTTATATATATTTTTTGGGGTATATCCTGATATATATTCGTATTTTCTTTCCATGTGTAGTGTCCTCGCCAGCTATTCTTTTGGATCGATTAGAGATTCCATCCACGGTATGGATTTCTAACTTAGGAATTACATACTATTTTAATATTTTGTGTTTCTCATAAAATGACATATTGTTTTAACTAAATCACATACTATGTTATATTATTATATATGTAGTACTTTGAGGAATTCAATTGTGCACATTACTCAAAAGATCAATTGGATGAACTTATGGAGGAATGATGTAAATTCATTATCGGGTTGAGAATTTTATAAGCTAAGGTATATTGTCTTATTTCCTTTGATGAGAAATTTCGAGTTTTGAGTATAAATTAAATTCGAATTAATAGAGTGCAACGTTAATATTATCATGTTATGAATTTCGATCATTTGTTTTTTTTCCAGGTTTATAGGTACGTGTGTAGAAGATAGAGCTAAGATATTCATGTTTTTGTTGTTTCGTGAGAATTCTCGAAGATAGAAAGATGTATAAATTTAAATTCAATTTTGAATATTTTAGACATTTTAACTTGTATCATGAATTTTGTAATTGTTGTCTATATCATCAATTTATATATATGTGCAATTTTTATATATGTATATTTTATTGGAATGAAGCTACCGAATATGGAGCATAAAAGATAATTCTGAAAATCTGGATCAAAATATTGGAATGAAGCTACCAAATATGATAAAAATTCTGATTAAAATAGATAATTTATTATAAAAAAATTGTAAACAATAGACATCACTTTAGGAGAAAAGCGCTGTAAAAACTTAAAAAACAAAAAGCGTTGCCTAAAGTCTGAAAGTGTTGTCTAAAGTGGGGGAATAGACAGCGCTTTCAAAGAAAAGCGTTGTCTAAATCCTATATGGAAAAAAATTACAAAGCGATGTCTAAAGCCCAAGCGCTGCTAAAGGCGTATATAAAAAAGTGTTGTCTATTCTAAAAGCGTTGTCTAAAGTGGACATAAGGCAGCGCCTTTACGTTAAAAAAAAGCGCTGTCTTTTCTTTTAGCAGCGCTGCTTTAGACAACACTTTAAAGCGCTGTTAAAGGCCAAAAAAAGCGTTGTCTTTCAACCCCCAGTCGAATGAGGCAAAAAGGAAGATTGCATCTTGTACTGGTTCTAGGCCCAATCGAAAGGCATAATATGCTGACCCCCAGGCCTCAGTCAAAAGCCACGCCTTCACCCCTTCCAGGCCAGATCAAAAGAAGCCAGGAAGAGAAGAATCAAAGAATGCTGCTGCCTAGATCGAAAAGACTTATTTTCCCTTCTTTATTTTATTTTTGTCTTTACATTTTCTTGCTATTCGATATGGTTGTAATAGTGTATGATATTTATTTTCATCATTTTTATTGCTTTATATAAATGTTAGTAATTAGGATGTATGGCAAGATAAACCAAAAAGTAGACAACCCAAAAATCAATGACTAAATGCATGCAAATCAAACACACTATTCACACATGCACCCCTAGGGTTAACCCCACTTGTTGCCTAAAAATGGTCATGTTATGCATGTGAGACGTCTTAGCAAAAATAATCAAAATACAAGATCATAGTCCCTCGATGACGCTTCGAATGTTGTCTTACAAATGATCTTAGCCCCTCAAGGGAAATTGTAAGATATCTCACAACATTTCTATCATAACTATACGATGACCCATGCCCGTCCCTTCACATCCAACGATGGGGCTTCTTACCAAATCAATGGTAAGATAACAACATCTAAAGAAGGAGGAAAAGAACGTTTAAGACCTTTTGAGTGGGTAGATTGCTCCTAGGTGCTTGCTTGCTCACAACAAAAACATTTTATACACCAACACTTTCATTTTGAAGCATTTTCAAAAGACAACGCTTTGTATGCGTTCTTATAGAGACGAGAACCATTACAAAGACACCCTTTTCAAAATCACTTCCAAAAGCACATTACACAAACACTTCTTTTAACTATTTTCCAAAAAACACTTTGTATGCGTTCTTATAGAGACGAGAATCATTACATAGGAACATTTTCAAAATACTTTCAAAACCACACCACAAAGCACACTTTCAAACAAAAGCAAGTGATCTAGCAAGCAATTAAGAGCCCATAGATAACTATGGATGAAAAGGGTGCTAACACCTTCCCTTTTCATAATCTACCCCCCGAACTCAAGAAAATAATCCCAAAGGTCTTTCCTGTTCTTTTCACCCTTTCCTTTATTGGATAAAAGAAAAGTCGGCGGTGACTCTTGCTGTCCGTAACAATTGCAATCAAACGTAAAATATCTCAAGTCAGTTCTCTCACCGTGTTATAGAATTGGCGACTCTGCTGGGGATATACCTAATAGTAGGGTTACCTTAGGGCTAGATCACCTTTACTTTCTTTCATTGTTTGACTTGCTTGCTTTACATTTTGGTTCCTTGTTTGGGCTTGTTTTGATCCTCTACCCGGATCTGGAACACCTTTTAGGTAAGTAACAATAGATTGTGGAGACTGTACATTGTAGACCGATATGGTTGAAAGAATGGATACGTTAGTGTGACGCATTTGTTCGTATTGGTATCCCTTGTGTTTAATCGAGGAGAATACGGGGCCGCTGATCAGCGTCATAAAGAACTAACTGAACTTAGAACCTTAATTGAACAAACTTGGCCATTAGGATGTAGTGAGATAACCGATTTCAGTGGAAAGCTGAAAATTGGTTGATACTCGATACTACAGTCATTGAGATTGGAATTTTAGGATATCTCGGCCGCAAGAAAAGATTGATTGTGCTGAGACAATGCCTAAAAGAAAGGTCAGTGATGTTGATATCCTTTAGAACCCAGTTACTATTACTAAGACAGGTTGACCCAACTAAACTTCAAGAGGGTACTTACCTACAAACTCCATGCGAGCCTAAACCTAAGGACTTGTCTTCTTTGTGTGTATATGATTATTTGTACATAACAACTTGCTTACTTTGCATACTTGTACATAACATCATAACATCATACCATAGTATTTTCAATAACCATTTCAAGGATCTTAAGGGCCTAAGATGCAGGGTCATGTTGAACCAGACGCCTATCAAGGGGCAAAATGAGTCATTATCTAATCAAACACCGTCAAGACCAAAGCATGGTAACTTGAGTCAAGGGATATGACCCACTTGACAAGGTGAGATTGATTCTCGTGGAAGGACATCCACCAATACGAAGTTCTCCAATCAAAGTTGTCGATCAAATTCAAACTTCTAACATTTTCTTGTGTTTACCCCGCGAGATACTTGAAAACATGCATCCACATACCATGCATCATATCATGACAGGTTTTCTCGTACAGGATTTCTCATCTGCTTACTATTTATTTCAGTAAGAGATGGCTCTAGAGCAAACAGTTAAAGATCTCCAAGCTCAAAACGCTCAGTTCCAACAAGCACTCATGAACTTGGCCCAGGGGCAGGAGATCTCAAAACACTCTTCACCAAAGACAAGAAGAAGAAAAAGGTTATCAACCTCAATGTGAGAAGAAGGTCCAAGGGGAATGCCCAGCTAGCTCAAAAAGAAGATGCTTCTTATAAAGACAGTCAAGAAGAGGAAGCTGGAAGCATTAGATCTAACATAACTACTGATGACGAAGACTCTTCTTAGGAGCAGTATCCACCAGTAGATGAAAAATACAAACAGCTTGAAGACAGACTAAAAGTTGTGGAGATCCAAGCTATGCATGGCTTGGACTTAGGAGACATGGGTTTGGTTTCTGGAGTGGTCTTCCCACCAAAGTTCAAAATCCCTACCTTTTCCCCGTATGATGGAGTCTCTTGTCCTAAGATGGATCTGAAGTCTTATGTCCGCAAGGTTCAACCATGTACAACTGATCAGAAGCTCTGGATCCATTTCTTCCAAGAGAGCTTAGCTGGGACGCAAATTGAGTGGTTCTATAATTCGGAGAGTTCCCACATTCACATTTGGGAAGATCTAGCTGCTTCTTTCTACAAGCAGTACCAATACAATGCTGATCTTGCACCAACTCGTGTGCAGTTGGAGAATATGACCATGCGTTCCAACGAGGGCTTCAAACAATACGCCCAAAAGTGGAGAGACTTGGCTAGTAGGGTGCAGCCACCCTTAACTGACAGGGATCTGATTGACATCTTTATGGGAACTTTGACGAGACCTTTCTTTAATCACCTAATCGGAATCTCCTCGACCGGTTTCACCGAGATAATATTGGCTGGCAAAAGGGTCGAAGCTGGCATCAAAAGTGGAAATATCCAAGGAACTACATCCTATGTTGTTCAGAAAAAGCCATACAATGGGAAGAAAGAGTTTGATGTTGTTTACAGCCAAAAGGGTCCTAACAAGAGCCATCACGACCAACATGGGGGACAGTCCTAATCTCCAGTCCTGCATCGCGGTGACAACAAAGGGGAAATCAACGAATGCCGTCAGAGCCCAAGAGACAGTTTACCAATATCAACATGCCATTGGCACAAGCATTGCAACACATGTTAAGGATGAATCTGATCACATTAATAGGTACTCATCCAAACCACAAAACTTCTTCCCCTAACTACAATCCTGATGCAATATGTGTTTATCATTTCAGCAGTCCCGGGTATGATACTAATGATTGTTAGGCGCTGAAATACAAGATTCAGAATATGATTGATGGAGTTGGTTAGAGGAAAATAAATCCCCTTTCCCCTTGCTAGACTTCAATTCATGATACTTTGACGACATTTAGTTAGAGGAAAATAAACCCTCCTGCCCCTTGCTAGACGTCTAGTTCATGATAAGTTGTATCACAGGCCCTTGAGATCCTTGAAATGGTCAGTGAAAATGATAAGGTATGATGTTATGATGTGTATGCTATGCACCAAGAAAAAGTGTAAGGTAATGCAAACAAGTAAGTCTTACAAGAAGTCCAAGTTATTGGATAATGAATACAAACAAGTCCTACAGGGAATTCATGTCGTTTAGATAATGAATACAAACAAGCCCTGCAAGGAGTTCAAGTTGTTGGATAATGAATGCAAATAAGTCACACAAGTAGCCTTAGGTTTAAAGGCTTGCATGAAGTCCATAGGTAATTACCCTCTTGAAGTTCAGTTGGCTCAACCCGTCCTAAGAAAAGTAACCGGGTTCTAGGAGCCTCAGTATCACCGATATTTTCCCCATGCATTATTTCAGCACAACATCTGATTTGCGACCAAAATATCCTGAGAGTCCTATCTTAATGAGTGTAGCACCGAGTATCAACCAACTTCAGTCTGCACCAAAGTCGGTCATCTCACTACTTTATAATGGCTAAGTTGGGTCAATTAAGGTTCTAAGGTCTGTTAGTGCTTATGCCACCACGCAGCAGCCTAGTATGCTCCCCGACTGACTCGAGGGATACCAGTACAAACCAATGTGTCACACTAACGTATCCATCACTCCAACCATATTGGTATACGCCATATAGTTTCCATGATCTATTGCTACTTACCTAAAATGTTCCCCAGATCTGGGTATATGATCTTTGAAAGAAATAAAACCCAAACAACCCTTTAAAAATAAAGCAGAAAAATCAATCAAGGAAAGCATTTAAAAGTAATCTAACTCTAAGGTAACCCCACTTTTATTTTCCCCAGCAGAGTCTCCAATTCTGTAATACGATGGGAGAATTGACTTTTGGTTTTGCATTTTATCGCAAATGTTGTGGATAGCACGAGTCGCCACCGACTTTTCTTTTATCTAATAAGGAAAGGGTTAAAAGAACATGAAAGACTTTGAGATTATTGAGTTTGGGGGGTAGGTTATGAAAAGTGAAGTTGTTAACATCATTTTCATTCGTAGTTATCTATGGGCTCTTAATCGCTAGCTCACTTTGCTTTTTGAAATGCTTTGTGTTTGTGATTTTTTTTAAAATATTTTGAAAAATTGCCTAAGTACGACAACCTTGTAATGATCCTTGTATAAGTTAAGAACGCATACAAAGTGTTTGTTTTTGAAAATATTTAAGAAAAAGTGTTTTGTGTAAAAGATGTTTTGTTTTTGTGAGCAAGAGATTATGAGCTATCTACCTACTCAAAAGTCTTTTGTGTTATTTTCCTCCTCCTTAGATAGTGCTATCATGTCATTAGTTAGTAGGAAGCCTTATCGTCAGATGTGAAGGGACAGGCGAGGGTAATCGTATAGTCATAAAGGAAACTTGTAGGTGTGCTTTAACAACATTATTGTAAAGGACTAGATCATTTATCGAAGGAAGCGTCAAAAGGGCCATCGAGGGAATACGATCTTTTGTATCAGAGGGACTTTGCTAAAGCGTCTCCACGTTCGAGGGACATGACTATTTTTATTCGAAGGCAACAAGTGGGATTACCCAGAGGTGAGTGTGTGAAAAGTGTTTCAATTCAGTTATTTAATCTTGATTAGGGTTATCTAACGATTGATTTTAGATCTTTCCATACATGCCCTACTTACTAGTAGTTATAAGGAAAGCAGTAAATTGCGAAAAGTAAAGGTGCAAAAAGTAAACCTAAACTATTACAAGGCTTCGGGAAAGGGGGTACAAAACCATAAAACAGGGAAAAAGAAAGTAAACTCTAATTAAACTATTACATATTGTAGCTGATACATATTAGGAAAAACTAATGCAAAAGTAACTACACGAAGCAATAAAATAAAGGGAAAAAGATAATTGAAAATCTTTTGTGATCGTTTGACGAAAAAGTTTTGATAATCATCCTAAAGTATAATTGATTTTAATTAATCGAAAAAGTTAAGAAATTAATCGAAACTAATTATCCTAATTAATTTAATAAATAAAAAAATCAAAACTAATTTATTAAAAAGAAACTAAACCTAATTTGTTTTAGTTTATTTAAGAAAGGTAATTAAGGTTATTAAGAAATTAGGGTTAGCAAAAAAAAAAGAGAAAAAATAGGGTTAGTAAAAAAGGAGGAAAAACGAATGCTGGAGGTGAGTGTTGAACTCATGACCTCTGCCTTTCCCGTATGCACGCCTGCTAACTGAGCTACACGCCCTTGGTGCTAGGATATGCATCCGGCGCATTTTGTAATCAACCTGCAAAGATATGAAAAATTAGAGAAACAAAGTGCAAAAGGCTGGATCGAACCCATACCCTTTGATACTAATGTCTTATCGCGCGCGCTTCTACCGTTGGGGAGGTTATACATTCATTAATATAATTTAAACAAATAGTATAAATATAAAACATGATGATATTGACCGGAGAGACACCGGAGCCCTAGCTCCGATCGTCTTCTCCGGTGAGTCTTTTCCCTATTCCTGCAAAACCAACGTTGTTAAAGATCCAAGGGGACCTTACCCCCCTAAATCCAACCCTGAGAATTCAATGAGACCATCATTTTTTGCTAAATCACCTTGGTTTGTGAGGTATGGTGAAAACAACATGAATCATTTTGATCATGGCCATTCATGGTTCAGATAGCATGGGACATATGAGATGAGTCAAACTTGCACGTTGGCATCTCAGGAGCACGTTAGTGGAGTTAGTGTGTGTTAAAAAATAATGATGGTGCATGTATGCTAGTTTACGCCCTTTGGATCATGGTAACCGATCCAACCTTACCCTTCAATGTTCCTGGAAGTGAATGGAATGGAGGTTTTGTAGTGAGAGGGCTTGTAAAAAGAGTTTTGAAGTTCTAGAGTTCTTGAAAATGTTTGATGTTTTTTGACAATTTTAAGGCAAGGATTTTCGTGTGTAAGGGTTCTCCCTTGATGTCTGAATGGATATGAATATATAGATAAAATTAGGGCGAAGATATGATGGGTTTGGACTCTTGTAATAAAATATGATTTTATCTTATTTTATTTTGATTTTAAATTTATAAAAATAAAAAATAAAAAATAAATAAAAACAAGGGGTGTATGAATGAGTTCTGAGGTGTATGAAGAGTATAGAGAATGTTTGAACTCTTAAACCATGGCCCAATAGCCCAAAATATCAAGCTTGCTCAATTTTAACTTCATGCATTTGCCCAAACATTCCCAACTTCCAATGGTCACAACTTTTTGAAAATCAAAAGATGTCCTCGACAACCTTTGTGTTGATCATTTTTGCTTTTGAAGAGTTTATCTTGATGTAAGTTTCCTTGACAAAAAGTGTCTTCTTGTTGACTTTTGAAATGACCTGTAATGTATTGGCTTATATCTCTCAAATGATGCATTTTTGGACTTGAGCTTAGAGAGGCAAAGTTGTAGAGAATTGAATTTCATTCAAAATTATCTTTAGTTGGGGAAAGCTGATGAAGCGTGCGAAAGTTATGCTTGGTCAAAGTTCAGTTGATTTCTCATACTGGGGACTCACTCAACAATAGAGGATATAGCTTGGATTTTAAAATCAACAAAGCCTCACTCAACACCCAAGTGGAAAATATCTCACTTCATAAAACATCGTAGAAGTATAGTAGCTTACATCACTACAAGAATCAACAAGAGTCTAATCTTTTGAGAAAAAGTTTTAAAGTAAAAAGCCAAAGTGGAAAATGGTTTGAATGAGGTTAATGACTTTTAGTCTTAATAAAGATGTCAAATTATGATTAAATTTATTAAAGTTTGATTAAGAACAGATTTTTAAAAATGCATGGACCTAAGTCCAAAGTTTATTATAAAATCGGTTCAAGTTAGAAAACAAGAAGAGTTTTGAAAAGGAGGGAGAAGATTTTTGAAATTAAAGAAGATAGGAGGAGTTGAAGGGACTATCCTAAAGCATAAGGTAAAAGCTAAGGAAAAGAACGATCTAACCAATAAGAAGCCAACACTTGACAAAATAAGTCAATGTAGAATTCTCGTCCTTTAGATTAAAACTAATCTTACCAGTTGATCAGAACTTGCAAGGTGGCCGGATGATGATCTTCAGACGGATTGGAAAGTCGAGGAGGACAAAAGGGGGTTATACCTGCAAGGCACTCCGACGATCAAATAAGCATGGGAGAAAAAAGAGATACAAGCAAAGTGTTAGGGTTTTAGTGATGAATAGTGGATATTCGATACCTGGCCCTCACATGAGTGAGGGTTTATATAGTGCCCCAGGCGCTTGGCCATTGGTCCCTATTTTTTGGTATAGATATGCGGGTCTGCAAAAATAGGTAACTGCCAAAACTTGTTTAAACGGGGCAGATGTGCCTGTAACTAGTTGTTAGTTCCGAGGAAGAGGTAAGTTACGAGCAGCGGTCTGGTCGATTCCTGGTAGTTTGGCCGAGTTAAGGTCGGTAAGACTGATAGGTGCTTGTTGATCATCGTAGGTCAATGCTGGTTTAGGAGGGCAAACAATCGATGGTGCCCGACAGAGGGCGAGGGAGCGCGACCGTGGTTGCACGAGCCGTGCTGAAGGAGGGGGTCAAACTGGACCCACTCTAAATGTTGGGCCAGTCCAGAACAGTAGCCCCCCTAGTCGTTGCTTCTGGGAACATGAGTGATGACTTTAACACCTGTTCATGGAATGGGGAGCTTCTTACGGGGAGCGTGAGCGTCACCCGTTGTGCCTTTCTCGCGAGGAGATGATTAGTTGGTCGTTTGAGCTTGAAAATTGAAGAGGTAGCGTGTTTCGGGTTTTTATACCCCAAAATTTGCCATCTATTTTCTCAAGTATTTTAAAAGCTCAAGCTTGGGCAAGTATAAAGCAGACAAAAAGGGAAAAGCAGATAAAAATGATTTTTTGAAGAAAAGCAAGCTTCCTTCAATTCATTCTAGCTTCGATTGAGCATCTAGGCTTCCTTCGAGCAAGTTTGATTCATCCTTCGATTGGGCGCCTAGGTTTCCTTTGATTTAGAAGACAAAGGCCTCCTGTTGGTGTCCTTCGATTCAAAGGATTAGTGGCTCCATACCAGCTCCCTTCAATTCAGAAGGCAAGGGCCTTCTTAAAGCTCCCTTCGAGTCAAAAGTTAGTGGCTTAATGTTGGTCCCTTTTGATTCAGAGGGAAATGACCTTTTGAAAGTGTCCTTCGATTCAAAAGGCAATGGACTCCTATTTCTTTCCTTTGATTCAGAAGCAATTTTCCCCTTGCATGATTCCTTTGATTCACAAAAGCCAGGACTTCCTTCAGGCCAGTATGCACAAGGAAAAAGCATCCCCATGGCTAGCATTCACAAGGAAATGGCGCCCACAAAGCATTGGCTACTTTCACGCTAGTTTCGACTGGGAAATATTTCCCTTGGAAATAGTTTGTTTCGACACACACAATTTCTACACTATGACACACAATTGTTGTTCCTTTCGAAGGACATACCTGGATGTCCCATTCGAAGGACATATTTTGGTGGCCCATTCGAAGGACATGCAAGACATAACTGGATGTCCCATTCGAAGGATATATTTTGGTGACCCATTCAAGGGGCATACATTTTTCCCCTTTGAAAGATGCACAAAAAGGGCCCATTCGAAAGACACATACTGTTTGGAAACAAGTATTGTTGTCTAAAGATAGGATCTGGTTGAAGGTTGTACTTATGAAGTCAAAACAAAAGGTTGTAAATATTCAAAGATGCTTGTGCTGCAAGTCTAAGCCCGCTACACTGGCCACAATGCTCCAAAACTGCTGCACAACAGTCCTGTAATACTGCCCCTATTCTTGCACCAAAATGGCATACAAGACTGCACCTCAAAAACTACAAAAATAACATACTCAATTTGTTCAAACTTCATTTATTTTCTCTCCCAAACCTCATCCAACTTCATATATAAATAAGAGGCTCCATAACACATCTAAGGGGCTGGACAACACATCCAGAGGCTTTTGATAGCTGGAAAAACTTTGAGTGTGTGAAAATCATCAAACACTTAACACATCCTCAAACCCAGAATCAAAATACCATACCTTTGTTTTTGTTCCTTTTGAATCCAACACTAGAAACACAACACTTATTTCTTTTCCCTTTCGAATCCAGGAGAAACCCCACGCTTTGTTTTTCTTTCGAATCCAGCATAAGGAACACTACACTTGTTCTTCTCCTTCGAATTTAGAAACAACAAACACAACCCAATTCTTCTTGACCTTCGAATCCAGTCAAAGAAACACCACACTTGTTTATTTCCTTCAAATCCAGGAGCATCCAGTCCAATCACTCAAGGTCCAGAAGCACCAACTTCAGAGGCAAGGTAAGTCCCCTGACCTTAACCCTTTCGTTTCAAGCATGTACATGACATGTGTTTACTTTTTGTTTCTTCCCTTTTCGTTTGTTTTTCTTGTCAAAATGTATGATAGAACTAACCTGTATAGACCCCAAATGAAAGAAAAAAGTTATGTGTGAAACGAAGCATCAGGCTTTTCCCCCTTACTGTTTCACATTCCCAAACAAAAGACAAAGAGAGTATGAACGGAGGATACGCTTTCATGCTGCTTTGCAGGCCCATATTACTTCACAGTCCAAAAGAAGGAGCAAGAAGGGAGAAACGAAGGATGTCCACATTGACTTCCAGGCCCCAATCGAAAGCAGCAACAAGAAGGTTGACTCGAAGGGTCCATCTCAGGCTGGCTGCTAGGCCTAAATCGAAAGAAGCCAAGAAGAGTAGAATCAAAGGGTGCATTCTTCCTGGATCAAAAAACTTATTTTCCCTTCTTTTATTTTGTTTTGTCTTTATATTTTCTTGCTATTAAATATGGTTGTAATAGTGTAGGATATTTATTTTCGGCATTTTTATTGCTTTATACAAATGTTAGTAATTAGGTGTGTATGGCAAGATAAAACGAACAAGTAGACAACCTAAAATTCAAAGACAAAATGCATGAAATCAAACACACTTTGCACACATGCACCTCTAGGATAATCTCACTTGTTGCCTCGGAAAATAGTCATGTCCCTCGAATATGGGTGTTTTAGAAAAGTCCCTCGATAAAAGATCTTAGTCCCTCGATGTTGCCTTCTGTAAACAATCTAGTCCCAAAACGAAAATTGCTAAAACGTCCCATAGGTTGCCTTCTATGACTATACAAATGACCCACGCCTATCCCTTCACATCCAACGATGGGTCTTCTTATCAATCAAGGGTAAGATAGAAACATCTAAAGGAGGAGGAAAAGAACAAAGACCTTATGAGTAGGTAGGATGCTCATAGTTGCTTGCTTTCTCATAAACTAAAAAGCCATTTTCACACCAACACCTTTAATTGAAACATTTTAAAAAGACAAATCTCTTTGTACGCATTCTTATAGAGACGGGAATCATTACAAAGAAACTTTTCAAAACCACTTTCAAAAACATCCACAACAAACACCTCTAGGAACTATTTTCAAAAACAACACTTTGTACGCATTCTTATAGAGACGAGAATTATTACAAAGACACTTTTCAAAACCACTTTCAAAAGCATCCACAAAAAAACCTCTTTGAACTATTTTCAAAAACAACACTTTGTACGCATTCTTATAAAGACGAGAATCATTACAAAGACGTTTTCAAAATAATTTCAAACTCACCCACCACAAGCACATTTTCAAACAAAAGAAAGTGATCTAGCAAGCAACTAAGAGCCCGTAGATAACTACAGATGAAAAGGGTGCTAACACATTCCCTTTTCATAACCTACCCCCCGAACTCAAGAAAACATCTCTAAAGGTCTTTCCTGTTCTTTTCAACCTTTCCTTTGTTGGATAAAAGAAAAGTCGGTGGTGACTCCTGTTATCCACAACAATTGCGATCAAACGCAAAACAACCAAGTCAGTTCTCCCACCGTATAACATGGGTAGTGCACTAATGAAAAAAAGCAATGATGGCCTAGGGGCTAGGGTGCAATGATGAATATCCTACGGTTCCCTAGGTTTGTGTCTCTCACGTGCAGGCAAGTTTAGCTATAAATACAAGAGGAGTAGGGCATTCTGCAGTTTTCGTTCTTCTCTCGCATTGCTCGTTATTGCTCGCCTGTCGACCGCCTTTGTTTCTTGAAGATTAACTGTTCACCGTAGTTCCTTTCAACTTCCTTCCTTCTTTAATTGGTAATATTCTAGATATTCATTGTTATTTAGCTGTTGTAACCTAGATTTTCACGATTTCCTTTTAGAAATGCATGCGGTTAGGCTTAGGATCCTGTCTGTTAGGGTGTTTTCAAGGAGTGTTAGTGGTAGATGGTGGTTCCATAGTTTAGAATTGTTGGATCCACCATGGATTCTCCCTATATTTTCGTGATGTGTCGTAGATGATCCTTGAGGATTTAGGTCATTTTTGTTGACTAGGGTTTGTCTTGTTGGGAAAAGTATTTGTTTGTTCAAATGACTTAGTGAGGGTTCTGGTTGGGGACATGGTCCTCGTTTATCAGCACTCTTTCACTTGATTAGTGGTGGAAGGGTGGTTTTAAAATTGATGTCAAACTCACATTTATCATCTGCTTTTTAGGTAATATGGGAGACAATGTTGCACACACTCTTTCGGATGGATGAACCGGATATTCTCAGAGCTTTACAGAAGAGACTTGTATCACGTCGATCATTTTGGAGATATCCGGGGATGAGCCTAAGCGGTCTGATCAACACATAGGGGGAGAGGATGTGGAGATTGCCCCCGCTGATCAGGGTGGACTATTTCTGTCTGAGGATGACGAGGAACCACAGACCTGGGTTAAGGAGGATCCTTGGGATTCGGTCTCCTACTTCTTCGAGCACCAAGATGAGGTTTTTACTGAAGTGTATGCATACAATGACAGGGGCCGGCAGAAGTGGTTTCTTTTGATCCCCGAGAAAGATAATCAAATCTGCTCAAAATATGATAACCAACGAATCCCTATGTATGACATTGTGTTCCGAGAAATAGGCCTTCGACTCCCCTTCTTGGATTTCCAAGTGGCCATTTTTCGGCACCTTTGATTGGATCCTTCTCACCTTCATCCAAATGGGGTCGCTTTTATGCGAGCGTTCGAGATTGTCTGTGATTAATTGAAGATAGAGACCACCATTCCTTTGTTCTTCTACTGTTTCCATCTCCATAGGAACAAGGTTGACGACAAGTGGGTATGAGTCGCCTTGAAGTAGGGCAATGGGAAGTGTTTAAAGCTTATTTGGAAGTTGTTTTACACTTGAAGGACAAGTATATTCCGTGCAGCCTCTTTCGAGCAGGGCAATGTTGAATGTTTTTCGGGCTACTCATGTTGGCTCCTAAATTCGAGCCCATGTTTATTATCATATAGACCATTAATTATGAGTCAGAAGAGTCTCCTACATAAAGAAGGCTTCGACCAACTGACCATGTCGAAGGCTCATCAAAGAATGACAAGATACTTAGAGAAATTCCTTTAAGTTGGAATCTTGTTGTCTTCGACGTCGAAGGAACCTCTCGACAAAGGTCCCTGATGCCCAAGGTCGAACGGTTTGAATTTTGAACTGTTGGAGGGAAAACGGTTCCCAACAGTTACCAAGTGCAACGTGTCGAGAACATAGGCGTCGAAGGTTGTGAGCGTGCCATGTGGCGTCATCTCGAAGCGGTGTAACTGCCCAACGGTTACTTAGGATTTTTCTTAGTATAAATACTAAGTTTTTATGTAGTTATTAGTGTGTTCATCATTTTATACAAGTCACTCATTTAGATTCAAGTACCCAACGTGAGAGAAAGAATCATTGAGAATGTATGTGTGAAACACCATTTAAATTAATCAAAATCTTTTATATTCAAGCAATTTACCGTTGTTCATTTATTTACTTCCGTCGAAGCCTTTTATTTAACAATTCCTTAACGCTTTAATTTATTCTATCAAGCTTTTCTCCATGCAATTTACTTAAAGTGTCTTTACTTTATTGGCAATAATCACCATTAGGATTAGTCGAACTACAAAAATCAACCATGTCTTAGGATCAATCTGATCGATCCTGCGAGTCACCAAATAAGTAACCTTTTGGAAGATCAGCGGTTGTTTACCAATTTTCACGGTAAACAAATTGGCACACCCGGTGGGACTTTGTGTTGATTTTCTCACGATTAACCGTTTTATATAAAATATCCTCCTTTTTCACGAGTATTGCATGTTATTGAGAAGTGGTAGAATATACACCAACGAAACCAATACTAGGAGAAGAAGTGAAGAAATGGCGAATCCGCCAAACAATGGAGAAATCCCACAGACAAATGTGGGAGCAACGGTTATCCCAACCGTAAGTGAAGTGGTAACTGCTGGTTCAACGCCAGCAGTAACGGTTACACAAACAGGGCCATTACCTCCATTTACAGGCACCAGAATGCCTTTGGGAACTCCCCCCCCCCCCCAAGGGGAAACCAAGGAACTAGGCCATATGTTCCCTGATGGGGTCTGCGATCGACTTAATGTCTGACGGTATCTTAACTGCAAGCGCACAGCCTATCGGGGTAGTAATAAAAGATTGTCGAATCCACAGGGACTTTGTAATCACGCTAGTGTTGTAAAACAGGTTGGTTTAGCAAAGGCGGAAATTGTCACGTTTGTTTTGGGAAGATTAAGAAAGGTAAATTAATTGATTTTAAAGTAATTATAAAATGAACGGTCGGTATGCAATAGAGTCGACCTAAGGGATCTAATCGGACCTAGGCATATAAGGATGGTCAACTTGGTTTATCTGTAGAATTAATCAGTTTAAAAACCCTCAACTCACACTTTCATGGTCTTATCTCGGATTATACGTCTAAAGCCCTATACCTGCTTTCGCTAGCCTATAAGTGTTTAGAAGTATTTTTTGGAAACTTAATTAATTCTAATTTGGTTTAAAGCGCTTTCACTGTATTTAAATCAAATGCCTAACTTTAGCTATCCGGTTAAAAACCTCACACTTTCATGGTCTCGATCTAACCTATTTACTCTTCTTACTTTCGTAACAAAGATTTTATTATTAAGCATAAAAAGTTATAACCAGAGTTAAGTTGATTAAAGTTTTAGCCTAAGTTTGATTAGATGCCTAATGTCTCTTACTATTCCATACCGACACTAAAGGTTTAGCTAGCCATGGAAATTAAAATAAACATACTGTAAATAAAAGCAAACAAATATAAATTGGACATTATAAATAATAAATAACAAGCATGCATTAATTAATTAATTAAAATGAATTTAATACAATTGAAAAATAAAAACCTAACAGTAAAGCCAATACTTCAATCCTTCTTCCACAAATCAGAAACTCGGACTTGGTATCGGGAGTATTGCAAATTCTGAAGCTTGAATGGTAAATCCTAAACTATAATAATAATTCCCTAATGTTGGAAATTATTATTTGGACAGTGGAATTAAAAGAATTGAAATAAACAAATGCTGGAAAATAATAACTGAAATAATATTGGTTTTAATTTTGGCAGAGCTTCGGCACAAATAAGCTGTAATAAACTCTGTACTTCTAACATTCAATGTTGAGGTATTTATAGAAGAGTAAAATCTGGCAGTTAAGCTTGAAAACTTGTAACTCAGTCTTCCTTCAAAATCTCCAAAAATATAGTAACGTGAGTAGTTGAGGGATAAATGGTGAATATGGTGTTTGACTGGAGAGAATTAAGGAGTTTGGAAACTCCTTCTGTTATGCTTGCCACATTCTGCATTCTTCAAATAAACTATATACGCGTTACGTTCGTTAGCTTGGCGTTACGAGCAGCTTTGGGTCTTTCCCGTGTTACGGTCGTGGCCACTGTGTTACGGTCGTAACACTCTTCAAGATGGCTTACGGTCGTGGCAGCTTCATTACGACCGTTACAGCTACAAAAATGCAGTTCTTTGACAGATTTATCTTTTTCTTCTGTTCTTTTGATGCTTTCTTGCATTGTTTCACGTTTTCTTCTGTTTTGAGCTCAGTTATGAAATACCTGCAAAAAGTGATGACAAACTCGAAATATTCGGGAATTAATCGGGTCAAAATAATACAGAACGGGCGAATTTCATAGAAAATAAACGATACGATTTCGTGTTATCAAATCCCCCCATACTTAAACCTTTGCTTGTCCTCAAGCAAAATAATCAAATTAAAAATATCGGACAAGTTTTTATAAACGCACATAACTAGTATACCTTTCGTTTTCAAATAATTTCAAGAAATCCTAAGTTAGTTCGGCCGAGAAAATCGAATGAAACAACAACGATACGTAAATGATACAAGCAACAAGCTAGTCGTCGACTGTCCGTTTTAAACGAAACGTCCAATTATACCGTTATAATTCAACTCAAGGTTTCTCGTTCATATTTCACCCGGTTTCGTTCTTGCGCAATCACATTAAGCCCATTATCCTTGCACGCACGTAGTGGAATAGCCGGTTAGTGGTTCTGATTAAAACGCGACGGTTTCTGGCACAATTATGTGGCAACCTCTTTTATCCAATTGCAAGATGCGGGGGATCAGACCGTAGTCTGCCCTACCGAGTTCAGTACCAGACGCTTCCGAACCACCTAGACAATGGATTCTTATGTTACTTAGTAGAAACTTTTGCATCCGTTGGATTAAACAATCGGGTGAGGATCGCCCAATTTAATTGGTACAATATCTATTTCCTTGAAGCATGTAACATTCTATTTAAATCAATTTGCAAGATCATCCACTTATGTTCGTCGACTTTCCACGTGGATTGTGTTAGGACTGGTGCTGACTGCTAATATAAACTACTAGGGGCTAATTTAAGATTCAAAACTCAAAGTATCGGTATAACGAAAATGGAGACGATTCGCGTAGGTAGAGAGTCGAAGGTGTCATAATCGCATAGTTCTCGTTGGATCGTTCTCGGCCTTCTAACTAAGATTTTGGTTAAAGTAGGTAACTAACGGTTATGCGAATATAAAAGGCGAAAATTTTTTGGTATGGCTAAATAAAACGGGGAGAAAATGAAATAACGAAATATAACTGAAATAGGAATGAAATTACTCGTTCTGGATTAAGAATGCAGTACTCCTCCCACACTATATCAAACATTGTCTCAATGTTATGATATAATGGCGAGGTTAAATAAAAAGTACATCGGAAAAACAAGGAAAACAACAAGAAAAGGAAAAACTACTGGCGACCACGGCGGCTTCGGGTTCGTGACCGTCTGGAAGGAGTAGCTTCAGGGTTAGTGTCCTGGGGTCCAAGAGATGTAACATCCATCCTCAAAGCATTAAGCTCGCATAGCACTTCATCAAGCCTTTCATTTGTCGAGCGTTGACCACTCAAGATTTGGATATTTTGCTGATGTAAGGCATCGTAACGCTCCTGATTCTTCCTTTCAAGAGCTACAACCATCTGATTTTGCTGATGGAGGGCTCTAAGGATGTCCTCCATAGTAAAAGGAGGTGGTGCAGAAGAGGACGACTCAGGAATGTCAGGCGCGGGAGCAGCTCGATCCATTTCTTCCTGCATCTCATCAGCGGGGCCGACATGAGGTTCTTCTTGAGCAGCAGCAGGGCCTTCAGGGTTAAATAGCCAGTTGGCTCGGTTCTGAGGGTCGATTCTGTCCCTGCAAGGCAAAACAATATTAGTGTAAACTCGGTTTTGTATCACTGGATGAAATCTTCCATCGTCCCGCTCGTGGATGAGGTGGGCCGATTTACAATGATCCAAAGTGAGCAGAACCGGTGGTCGGGATGGCAGATGAACAAGGGTGTCACCATGGTTTAGTGCTAAAGCAAGAGAAGTGACAAGCCCTCCTAAATAGAAAGGTTTGCCGCCTATGGTGCAGATGGAGTGAATATGAGCCAGGAGGAAAGGTGCGGCATTAATTTTCTGACCCGAGAATGCACAATGCATGAAAAATAGCTCCTTTGAGTTGAGCTTGTGGTTACTATCCCTTGCAAAGATTGTGTTGGACAAGATGCGGTGGAAGTAACAAATGGCGGGGTTATGGATTTGGGTGGCATTTAGGTGATCGTATGAATAAGCCCGATTATTGGTCAAGCTATGCCACAGGTTGAAAGATTCCTCATGAAAAGTGTCAGGCACACGTAGGTGAGCACCTTCGTCGGTACAGAAATCTAGCAGGCGACCGAATGCGTTCTGAGGGAATTCATATTCGGTGCTGAAAATTCGGAACCTTACCACACCGGTAAGTTGATTTCTTGCACCGTTTGGAGTAATATAGCAAAATGAACTGAGAAACTCAAGTGTGAGAGTCTCGTACATCGGTTGTGGCTGGCTACATAGCGTCCAAAGGTTGACACTTTGTAATAGGTGTTGGACACTCTCGAGCAACCCGAGGTTTCGGAGGCAGTCAGTGTCGACGAACCTCGTAGGGTGGATGCCTCAGCGTTGAAACTTTAGGAACCGTGTCCGCTGAGTTTCACCTGCTTCGCCATTTCGTAGGGTAATGCCAGGAATGAGATTGTTCGCCATTTGCATGCAAAGTGTTTGAGTGAAAATGGGTCTTGGTTGGTGAATGAGAGGGTGAGAATGATGGTACGGGTAATGGATGTATATATGGTGGAAGGAGGTAGTGGAAGTTTGAAAATTGATAGGGATTAATTTTGGGTTGAATGGGGTTAATGGGGTATTATGGAAGAAGAAGAGAGAAAGGTTCAGGAAAAGGGAACGTTCTGCTAACAGGGTTACTGATGTAACCCGTGTTACGGTCGTAACACCTGGCTGACGAGCGTAACGCTCTGAAAGGCGCGTTACGGTCGTGGGGGATAGATGACGATCGTGGCAGCTATAAGTTTTGGTTTTTCACAGAACAGAACACAATACAATTGCATAGAGTATATTTTTATAGCAGCAGAACATCTCAGGCATTCCAATATAAACACAACATTAATTTTTTTTCCAACATATAATCCAACATATATAATTCGCAATAGAGTAGAAAACCATAAAACATTGTAAGCAGCATAATGATTGTAAGTTTAAAACTGAAAACAAACAATTGCATTAATTTAAACTGAGTAACTTGTCCTTTTTGACAGAAAATAAATGACGTGTAAATTGAAATGCAGTAACTTAACAAAAATTGAAACTAACTAAGAACAAAGCAGAATGGAAAAAATCTAAAAACAAAGAATTGAAAAACTGAAAACTGAAAACTAAGAAACTATAAACTGCTTCATCCAATCTTTTCTTTTAATATTTCCAAAGCTTGAGTGATGTTATAGAATTGTTCCACCGAGATGTCAGTTAAACCAATAAGATCCAAACGCATAGTCTTCAATTCATTCTTTATTCCATCAATGTCAGTTTTATAAGCATCCAAAGTGGTCAGAATGGTGTTTAATTGTGTAGTATATTCTCCTTGGTTTGTATCAGGGGCTGCTTGTGCTTCAGCCATATTTGTAAAGTCATGATAACCAGGAGGGGTTTCAGGATCTGTTTCGTTTTCAGACATGAAATTATTATCAACAAAATATGATTGTGGTGTTTCCGGTGTCGAAGGATGATCGGGTGGATTCAATTCGTACAACCAATTTTCACGGTTGTGGACACTTATTCGGGCATGGTTCGGGAGGGTAAAAAGAGTAACAACTTCGTCTATGATCAGGTAATCATAAGGTGCAGGGCCTAAATTTCCTATTATCCGGTTGTTAAAACAGAAATTAATATTCATAGGCCTAATTGATCCAAATGGTGCACAGTTATTAAGTTGGCAACGAGGTCCAAGAGCATGTGCAATCATTGTAACTAATCCTCCCACACTGACAGGAACATTAGGGTCCTCACTAATGCGGGTAAAGGTCTTCATCAGGAGTGGGACCGCATTGACAGGGCGTCCTAGGTTCATACAATAAAGCAGAGATAATTCATCCTTGGATACAACATTTTGATTTTTTTTCTTTTCCAAACAGGGTGTGGGCAAGAATCCTATGGAAATAACGGATGGCTGGGTTATGTATTTCATTATTATCCATACTTTCTGGGTCAGGGTGATAGTTTCCGGTTAAAGTACCCCATAAGTAATCCAGCTCAAAATCCAATATATCGGCCTCAGGGGTGGTAAAAGCTAAGGGTCCACTGGGGAATCCTAATAAAGCAGCTAAGTCCCTATGGTTATAGGTGAACTCAATACCAAAATGTCTGAAGGTAATGAATCCTTTTCGGGCTCCAACACCGTGGTCAGGGATGTGAACTAGAGAACTTAAGAATTCAAGAGTAAGCTCTCGGTAAGTGACGAACCTATTTTTCAGATGGGCTTTCTCCCATTCCAACTGGTTAAACATGTAGTAAATACTGTCAGTAATGCCTAAAGAGTCCATAGTGGGTACATCATGATACAGGGTTAAACTGATTGCTCGTTGAGACAAAGCCTCAAATCTTCTTTGTTGGTTTCTACCTCTAAAGGCGGTTTCCATAAAGTTCTGTGGAGGATCCATAGCAAAAATAAAGCGGGGAAACAGAGTAGAGGAGAAAGTAAAGAGAAAAAGATTATTCAGAAATCCTGTGCCAAGTAAAATTGATTTGAAATCAGCAGCAGTTTCATAAAAGTTTTTTAAAAAAAATGAAAAATACTTATATAGCAAGTAAAAACAAATAATACAAACAAAATAGCAGGTAAAAACAAATAAAATGGGTTGCCTTCCATGAAGCGCTGTTTTTAACGTCATAAGCCTGACGAAATGCCTAGTGAAAGATTAGTCGGGAGAAATAGGTAGCAGTTCTACGAGTTTAAGCTTATTCGTATAATCTCTATTATCTATACGATGATATTGTTTTAACCGCTGCCCGTTTACAATAAACGGGGCGCTATTTCTATCTGTGATTTCTACCGCTCCGCTAGGAAAAACTCTTGTAATTTCGAAAGGACCGGACCATCTAGATTTAAGTTTTCCAGGGAAGAGTCTAAGTCTAGAATTAAATAAAAGTACGACATCTCCCACACTAAATTCTTTTCGCGATAAACGCTGATCGTGCCATTTTTTAGTTCGTTCTTTGTATATTTTAGCGTTTTCGTAAGCGTCTAGTCTTAATTCTTCCAGTTCATGTAAATCGAGGATTCGTTTCTCGCCAGCAGCAGTGTAATTAATATTGAGTGCCTTTATCGCCCAATAAGCTTTATGCTCTAATTCTACCGGGAGATGGCATGATTTTCCGTAAACAAGTTTGAAAGGTGTAGTTCCGATAGGAGTCTTATAAGTCGTCCTATAAGCCCATAAAGCTTCGTTAAGCTTGGATGACCAATCTTTTCGAGATATCGCGACGGTTTTTTCTAATATTTGTTTAATCTCTTTATTCGAAACTTCGACTTGTCCGCTAGTTTGCGGATGATAAGGTGTTGCTACGCGGTGGTTCACTCCATATTTAGATAGTAATTTATCAAATATCTTCGAAATAAAATGAGATCCACCGTCACTGATAACAAGTCGGGGAACACCAAAACGCGGGAAAATTATATTCTTGAAAAGCTTTATCACTACTCGTGTGTCATTTGTAGGAGAAGCTATTGCCTCGACCCATTTTGAAACGTAGTCGACAGCGACGAGTATAAACTTGTTTCCAAAAGAAGATGGGAAAGGTCCCATAAAATCTATTCCCCAAACATCAAAGATTTCAACTTCAAGTATTCCTTTCTGAGGCATTTCGTCGCGTCTTGAGACATTACCGGTGCGTTGGCATCGGTCACAGTTTTTAACGGCGACGTGGACATCCTTCCACATGTTAGGCCAGAAAAGGCCGGCTTGGAGAATTTTGGCACACGTTTTAGAGGTGCTAGTATGTCCGCCACAAGGAGATGAATGACAATGGGAAATGACGTTTTCTATTTCTTCGTCAGGTACACACCGGCGAAAAATTCCATCAGGTCCTCGTTTAAATAAAAGTGGTTCGTCCCAATAGTAACTCTTGAGATCATGGAAAAATTTCTTTTTCTGTTGGTAAGTTAAGTCAGGTGGAAGTGCTCCGACAGCTAAATAATTAACGATGTCAGCATACCAAGGCAATCCTATGGTCATGTCGATGGCTTCCACGACTTCTTTAGCTTCTGGTTTATTTAAATTCAATTGATCTAGGTCGCTTATCATATGTGCTATCAGATGTTCATACGAAAAATCATCGTTAATTGTCACTTGTTCGGGTTTTATACCTTCTAAGCGGGATAAATGATCCGCTACGACGTTTTCTGTTCCTTTCTTATCTTTAATTTCCAAGTCGAATTCTTGTAAGAGTAAAATCCATCGGAGGAGTCTGGGTTTTGCATCTTTCTTGGCAACTAAATATCAGATAGCAGCATGGTCCGTGTAAATGAAGATTTTCGCTCCTACAAGGTAAGAACGGAATTTGTCGAGTGCGAAGACCACGGCTAAGAGTTATTTTTCAGTGGTGGCGTAGTTCATCTGAGCTGAGTCTAGCGTTCTGCTGGCGTAGTAAATTGCGTGAAGTTTCTTATCTTTTCTTTGTCCAAGAACTGCGCCGACAGCGTAATCACTTGCATCGCATATGATTTCGAAAGGTAACCTCCAATCGGGTGGTTGCATGATTGGTGCAGAAATAAGTGCGGCTTTAAGGGTTTCAAAAGCTTGAAGACAATCGTCATCGAATATGAACTCAGCATCCTTCATTAATAAACCGGTAAGTGGTTTTGTAATTTTCGAGAAATCTTTAATAAAACGTCGGTAAAAACCGGCGTGTCCTAGAAAACTTCGTATCTCTCAAACGGTCTTTGGTGGTTGGAGTTCTTTAATCACTTCTATCTTAGCTTTATCAACTTCAATTCCTTTATTAGAAATAACATGTCCAAGTACGATTCCTTCTCTGACCATGAAGTGGCATTTTTCCCAGTTGAGCACAAGGTTTACTTTCACACATCGTTCTAAAATACTTTCTAAATTAGACAGACATCCTTCAAAGCTTTGTCCACACACAGAGAAGTCGTCCATAAACATTTCCATGATATCGTCAATGAAATCTGCGAATATGGCCATCATACATCGTTGGAAAGTCGCGGGAGCATTACATAATCCAAATGGCATTCGTCTGTACGCGAACGTTCCATAGGGACACGTGAATGTAGTCTTCTCTTGATCATCAGGGTGAATCGGAATTTGGAAAAATCCGGAATAACCGTCTAAATAGCAGAAATAGGAGTGTTTGGCTAATCGTTCTAACATTTGATCAATAAAGGGTAAAGGAAAATGGTCTTTCTGAGTAGCTTTGTTCAGTTTTCGATAATCAATGCACACTCTGTGTCCACTAACTACTCTTTGTGTTATTGATTCGCCTTGTGCGTTTTTCACGACAGTGACACCTCCTTTCTTAGGTACGACATGCACTGGGCTAACCCATTTACTGTCGGAGATCGGGTATATAATTCCAGCTTCCATTAGCTTTTTGATTTCATCTCTGACTACAGTGCTTAGAATCGGATTGATTCTTTTTTTAGGTTCTCGAGAGGTTTTGCAATCCTCTTCTAATAGAATACGGTGCATACAAATTGAAGGACAAATTCCTTTTAAGTCTGATATGTTGTATCCTAACGCAGTAGGGTATTTCCTTAGAACGTCTAAAAGTTTTTGAGTTTCGAGCGTTCCTAAATTGGAATTCACTATTACAGGTCGAGTTTGTTCAGTATCAAGGAATTCGTATCGTAGATTTTTAGGTAGAACTTTCAATTCTAGTTTTGGTTTCTTGGAACATGGCATATGATCGGGTGTAAGTGCTAGACTTTCGCTTAGATTGTCATCTTTATATGGTTCTCGCCAATTGTCGTCTTCGAATATCAGAGGGGTTTCAATTTTCATTATTTCGGAATATGTGGTTTGTTTAACTTCCATTTCTCTCACGCACTCGTCTATAATATCGAGTAAATAACATGTGTCATTCATGGCGGGTGCTTGTAGAAATTGAGTGAGGATGAATTCCACTTTTTCCTCTCCGACTTTGAATGTTAATCTGCCCTTCTTGACATCAATTATAGCTCCGGCTGTGGCTAGGAATGGTCTTCCTAGTATGATAGGGGTAACTGAGTCCTCGGTTATGTCCATGATGATGAAATCGGTAGGGATATAGAATTGACCTATTCTAACTGGAACGTTTTCCAATATACCTACAGGATATTTAACCGATCGGTCGGCTAATTGGACGGACATTTTCGTGGGTCTGAGTTCTCCCATCTCTAGCTTTTTGCAGATAGATAAGGGCATGACACTAATGCTTCCTCCTAAGTCACATAGAGCTTTGTCTATGACAAATTTTCCAATATTACAAGGTATAGAGAAACTACCTGGGTCTTTTAGCTTAGGAGGCATATTGTTTTGAATGATCGCGCTACACTCGGCAGTAAGTGTAACTGTTTCGTTATCCTCTATCTTCTTCTTGTTGGATAGGATTTCCTTAAGAAATTTAGCGTACGAGGGCATCTGAGTGATGGCTTCTGTAAAAGGTATCGTTATATTGAGTTGTTTCAGAAGTTCAACGAATTTCTTGAACTGGCCCATCGTTTTGGAATTTGTAAGTCTCTGAGGATACGAGATTGGTGGTTTATAAGGTGGTGGAGGTACATAAGGCTTCTCTTGCTCCACTGCCTCTTGCATTTCGCTTTCCTTTTCTTTTTCTTTAGGCTCATTGGCTTGTTCAGGCGGCTCGCTCTGCTTTTGGTACATGGATGGATTTTCTAGTCTCGGGTCAACAGGTCCGTCGAGGTCTTTTCCACTTCTCAGTATCACAGCATTAGCATGTCCTTTCGGGTTTGGCTGTGGTTGACCAGGAAAAATTCCAGCTGGTGCCGCAGTAGATGCTTGTTGTTGAGCTACTTGTGAGATTTGCGTCTCAAGCATCTTGTTATGGGTGGCTAAAGCATCAACCTTGCTAGCTAATTGTTTTATCTGCTCATTAGTATGTAAATTTTGATTCATAACGTGTTTATTAGTATGAGCTTGGGAAGCAACGAAGTGTTCAATCATGATTTCTAGGTTAGATTTCCTAGGAGCATTAGGTACATTACCAGGATGATTTGGGATAGCTTTTGGATAACCGGGTGGTGTGGCAGGAGCTTGTACAGGCGCGTATAACGCGTTGTTATTTTTGTATGAAAAGTTCGGATGATTTTTCCAGCCTGGGTTATAGGTATTGCTATAAGGGTTCCCTTGTACATAGTTTGCTTGTTCAGCTGGAACTCCTGTTAGAAGTGGGTATTCTGGAGCAAGATGTGATTGAAGACCACATAGATCGCAAGTTTGGACAACTACAGCTACGGTAGCTGTAGGAGCAGTGGTAAGGTTTTCTAGCTTTTGGGTAAGAGCTTCCACTTTAGCGTTGACTTGGTCCAGCATATTCACTTCAGACATTCCACCTTTGGTTTGGGATTTCTCCACATTAGCTCTTTCGCTTCCCCATTGATAGTGGTTCTGGGCCATACTTTCGATAAGTTGATTTGCTTCGGCATATGGTTTATCCATCAGTGCGCCACCAGCAGCGGCGTCTATAGTCATTCTTGTGTTATACAACAGACCGTTATAAAACGTATGAATGATTAGCCATTCTTCTAAACCATGATGAGGACATAGTCTAATCATATCCTTGTAACGTTCCCATGCTTCGAAAAGTGATTCGTTATCTTTTTGTCTAAAACCGTTGATGTTAGCTCTAAGCATAACAGTTTTGCTTGGTGGGAAATATCTAGCCAAGAAGACTTTTTTCAATTCATCCCATGTGGTGATTGAATTTGAAGGAAGGGATTGGAGCCAGGCTCGGGCTCTGTCTCTTAAAGAAAAAGGAAATAGGCACAATCGTATCGCCTCGGGGTTTACACCATTCGCTTTTACAGTGTCTGCGTACTGCACAAACACTGACAGATGTAGGTTAGGGTCGTCAGTAGGAGATCCAGAAAATTGGTTCTGCTGAACAGCGGATAGAAGCGAAGGTTTCAGCTCGAAATCGTTTCGAGCGATAGCAGGGGCGGCAATGCTGTTGTGAGGCTCCGCTTGCGAAGGAACTGCGTAGTCCTTAAGAGCGCGAGGCGGATTTGGTACGTTAGCCATTGTTGATTCTTCGGTAGATTCTGATAACGGGATATCAGGAATTTTTGTTGGAGGGAGATTATTGAGAGATCGGTATTCTTGAATTCGGAGTCTTAATCTTAAGTAACGCTCGATATCGTTAATTTGTAAATGCAAAGGCTCGTTTTGAGAACGAGTGTTTGGCATACACAGAGGGAAATATAAAAAGTTGCCTTAGTCTAGACATCGTTGTTTTCATATTACACTAGTGACTAAACTAAAGTCCCCGGCAACGGCGCCAAAAACTTGATGGGGTCTGCGATCGACTTAATGTCTGACGGTATCTTAACTGCAAGCACACAGCCTATCGGGGTAGTAATAAAAGATTGTCGAATCCACAGGGACTTTGTAATCACGCTAGTGTTGTAAAACAGGTTGGTTTAGCTAAGGCGGAAATTGTCACGTTTGTTTTGGGAAGATTAAGAAAGGTAAATTAATTGATTTTAAAGTAATTATAAAATGAACGGTCGGTATGCAATAGAGTCGACCTAAGGGATCTAATCGGACCTAGGCATATAAGGATGGTCAACTTGGTTTATCTGTAGAATTAATCAGTTTAAAAACCCTCAACTCACACTTTCATGGTCTTATCTCGGATTATACGTCTAAAGCCCTATACCTGCTTTCGCTAGCCTATAAGTGTTTAGAAGTATTTTTTGGAAACTTAATTAATTCTAATTTGGTTTAAAGCGCTTTCACTGTATTTAAATCAAATGCCTAACTTTAGCTATCCGGTTAAAAACCTCACACTTTCGTGGTCTCGATCTAACTTATTTACTCTTCTTACTTTCGTAACAAAGATTTTATTATTAAGCATAAGAAGTTATAACCAGAGTTAAGTTGATTAAAGTTTTAGCCTAAGTTTGATTAGATGCCTAATGTCTCTTACTATTCCATACCGACACTAAAGGTTTAGCTAGCCATGGAAATTAAAATAAACATACTGTAAATAAAAGCAAACAAATATAAATTGGACATTATAAATAATAAATAACAAGCATGCATTAATTAATTAATTAAAATGAATTTAATACAATTGCAAAATAAAAACCTGACAGTAAAGCCAATACTTCAATCCTTCTTCCACAAATCGGAAACTCGGACTTGGTATCGGGAGTATTGCAAATTCTGAAGCTTGAATGATAAATCCTAAACTATAATAATAATTCCCTAATGTTGGAAATTATTATTTGGACAGTGGAATTAAAAGAATTGAAATAAAAAAATGCTGGAAAATAATAACTGAAATAATATTGGTTTTAATTTTGGCAGAGCTTCGGCACAAATAAGCTGTAATAAACTCTGTACTTCTAACATTCAATGTTGAGGTATTTATAGAAGAGTAAAATCTGGCAGTTAAGCTTGAAAACTTGTAACTCAGTCTTCCTTCAAAATCTCCAAAAATATAGTAACGTGAGTAGTTGAGGGATAAATGGTGAATATGGTGTTTGACTGGAGAGAATTAAGGAGTTTGGAAACTCCTTCTGTTATGCTTGCCACATTCTGCATTCTTCAAATAAACTATATACGCGTTACGTTCGTTAGCTTGGCGTTACGAGCAGCTTTGGGTCTTTCCCGTGTTACGGTCGTGGCCACTGTGTTACGGTCGTAACACTCTTCAAGATGGCTTACGGTCGTGGCAGCTTCATTACGACCGTTACAGCTACAAAAATGCAGTTCTTTGACAGATTTATCTTTTTCTTCTGTTCTTTTGATGCTTTCTTGCATTGTTTCACGTTTTCTTCTGTTTTGAGCTCAGTTATGAAATACCTGCAAAAAGTGATGACAAACTCGAAATATTCGGGAATTAATCGGGTCAAAATAATACAGAACGGGCGAATTTCATAGAAAATAAAAGATACGATTTCCAAACGTTAAAGATTTCAACTTCAAGTATTCCTTTCTGAGGCATTTCGTCGCGTCTTGAGACATTACCGGTGCGTTGGCATCGGTCACAGTTTTCAACGGCGCCAAAAACTTGATCGCAGGACTTTATCGTCTATTAATCGGGAGACTGCAAGTGCACAGTCCTATCGCGTAGTTTTAAAAGATATCGAACCCACAGAGACTATAAATCGATCTATTGTTATCCTAAGTTACGGTACACAGCTAAGGCGAATAGTTCTTTTAGAATATTGGTTAAGGAATATAAATATAAATAAAACGGATATCGGTACGTAAAGTAGTGAACCTAAGCGGCTTAAATTGAACTTAAGCGTATAAAGATGGTTAACTTAATTGTTCTGTAGAATTAATCAGTTTAAAAACCCTCAACTCACACTTTCGTAGTCTTATCTCGGATTATACGTCTAAAGCTCTATACCTGCTTTCGCTAGCCTATAAGTGTTTAGAAGTATTTTTTTGGAAACTTAATTAATTCTAATTTGGTTTAAAGCGCTTTCACTGTATTTAAATCAAATGCCTAACTTTAGCTATCCGGTTAAAAACCTCACACTTTCGTGGTCTCGATCTAACCTATTTTTACTTTCCTTACTTTCGTAACAAAAAGCGTAGTTTTAATTATAAAAAATCATAACCAGAAATTAAGTTAATTAGTATTTTAACTTATGAACAATTTAATTCCTACTCTTACTACTATTACTTACCGATACCTAAACGGTTTAGCCGGACATATTTATTAATTCGGACATGCATAAATAATAAGGTTCAATATATTTAAACATTCCCATAATCAAATAAATAAATACCAAGCAACAATACTTAAATAAAATAAAATAATTATATTAAGAACCTGGAAATAATAATGCTTGAATAATCTTGTTCTTCGAAATAAACGAGCATTCCCCCACAAGTCGGTTGGATCTGCTCGGAGACTTCTTGAATTGAAAAGAAAAATTACGACAAGAAATAAAAAGCACTAGGTCTAACTTAAGGTTAGATCAGTGAAAATTATAGAAACTTAAACTAAAATAAAAACTAAAGAAAGAAACTGAACTAGAAAAGTATGGTAGAAATACAAAACTGAAAAGAAAATACGAAAACAGAAAAATAAAGACAGACTAAATAACGGTTTTTCGGTAAAATTGCCGACCCTTGCTCTGAAGGTTGAACTTGTATTTATAGGCTTCATTTGTAACTTCCCGTTTCCATGTTGTACGAAGGCTAGTGGAGATCATGGGAATAACTACCAGAATCATGGGAGAACATGGGACACGTCTCCATGACGTGAGGAAGTTGAAATATAGCGCGTTACGGTCGTCACAAGGCTGTTACGGTCGTAACACCTTGTGGATTGAACTTCTGCTGGGCTTTTGCTCTTCTGGGCTTAGTCTTTTTCTTTGTATAATTATTTCTTTCTTCTTAACTCCTCCTTTTTGCTATATCACCCCTTTGCTTCATTTCTTTGGCTTTTTAATCCGATTTTCCCTCAATTTATTTCTTTTCTCAATTGATCTTTTATTTAATACAAATACCTGAAACAAAAGAAATACCAATATAATACAAAAATAAAATAGAATAAATAAATAAAAATACTAATATTATCTATGAAAATTAAGCCAAATATGTTATATAAATTCGTGTTATCAAATTCCCCTATACTTAAACCTTTGCTTGTCCTCAAGCAAAAATTAAAAATGAAAAATTACTTAAGCATAAGTCAAACGTAGATATAAAACACAATTCAATTCGTATTTGGTTGCAGGTCAACTCTTTTGTTTGGATAACTCAAGTTCAGACTTCGACACCAAAATTACCGTAATGACACTAGACACCCTCATTTATGCAGACCAAATTAAGTCATGAATTATAACTTGACCTAATAATTTCGTTTCGTTTCACCCGTTTTCATTCTGGTGCAATCACATTAAGCCCTTTACCTTACGCGCACATAGTGGAGTAACCGGTTAGTGACTTTGATCTTTATAATATAGCTTGGAGTTCTGGTAGTTATATTTGGTACTCCTTTATCCAATTACAAATTGTGGGGGATCGGACCGTCGTCCGCCCTACCAAGTTCAACACCAGAGACCACTGAACCAATTCATAATGGTTGTTTGCATAAATATTTTATAGTTTCTGCAACCGTTGAATTAAATGATCTGGTAAGGATCATCTAACTTAATAAGTGCATCTTCTAATAAAAATTTCTCTTTAAAAATCTTGATCAAACACTTATATTCATCGATTCTCCACGTAGTTTGTCGTTCAAGGCGGTGCTGACTGCTTTTGTAAACTACTCGGGATTACTTTAAAACTAAGTCTTAAGGTGTTGGTATAATAAGTACTTAAATCAATCTAACACGTTGGGGTATTGAAGTGTTATGATGATAATAATTTTGCTTTAGTCGCGCTCGAGTTCTTATTTATAAAAATAAGCAACCTTAATACTAGTTGAATATGTTAATATAACGTTTGAATTTTTTCATTATGGCTCAAGAATATGGAAGAATTCGAATAAGCACGAGAATTTTACATAAAAGGCTAAAATTTCATAAACATGTATTTTATTAAATGGAAATTTCGCAGTACATAGGAAAAAAAGGAAACTAAAAGGGAATACTAAATAGAGCAAAGATAATAAAAACGAAGTAAGAAATATTCTGACTCCCCTAAACTTAAAGTAAGCATTGTCCTCAATGCGATAGTACCAGGAGAAATCAGAAAAGAGAAGGGTGATCACTCGTCGCTTGGAGAATTTTGTCCTCTTGCTCCTCTATTTTTATTTCGTTGTCTTCTACGTCTATCAGAGTCGTAATCATCCAATCCATCGATTCTAAGGTTTAAGGCATGTATGGACTTGTTGAAATCCTCCATTTTATTTGATATCGCTTCGTAATTGCGGTTATTCCAATGTGCGTAGTCGTGTAGGTCGTGTTTCATTTATCGAACTAGGCGCAATGTTGCATTTTGAACGACTTCCATTGCTTGGAAACGTTGATCTTGTTGTAGAATCGTAGCATACATTGCTTCTAGAGTAGCCGGAGGATGATCATTATCTGGTTGTGAAGCCGGCTTGACTGGTGCATTCAAATTGAAACGCCAATTTTGGAAATTTTGCACATTAATCTGATTTGGACATGGAAGTATTATATTGGGAATCAGATGTGAATCGCGGCAGTACATAACATCTAGCGTCTGGGCCGGCATCATATATTGTCCCAAGGACAAAAGCTCGTCGAAAAGGCCTAAAGCATATTCTAAAGATGTGATGATTCCACCGAAGACAAATGGGTTGGTACCGGCCGCATTTATGCATGTGTGAAAGTGGCTAAGCATGAAGGCAATGTCGCCAAAAACTTGATCGCAGGAATTTATTGTCTGTTAATCAGGAGACTGCAAGTGCACAGTCCTATCGCGTAGTTTTAAAAGATATCGAACCCACAGAGATTATAAATCGATCTATTGTTATCCTAAGTTACGGTACACAGCTAAGGCGAATAGTTCTTTTAGAATATTGGTTAAGGAATATAAATATAAATAAAACGGATATCGGTACGTAAAGTAGTGAACCTAAGCGGCTTAAATTGAACTTAAGCGTATAAAGATAGTTAACTTAATTGTTCTGTAGAATTAATCAGTTTAAAAACCCTCAACTCACACTTTCGTGGTCTTATCTCGGATTATACGTCTAAAGCCTTATACCTGCTTTCGCTAGCCTATAAGTGTTTAGAAGTATTTTTTTGGAAACTTAATTAATTCTAATTTGGTTTAAAGCGCTTTCACTGTATTTAAATCAAATGCCTAACTTTAGATATCCGGTTAAAAACCTCACACTTTCGTGGTCTCGATCTAACCTATTTTTACTTTCCTTACTTTCGTAACAAAAAGCGTAGTTTTAATTATAAAAAATCATAACCAGAAATTAAGTTAATTCGTATTTTAACTTATGAACAATTTAATTCCTACTCTTACTACTATTACTTACCGATACCTAAACGGTTTAGCCGGACATATTTATTAATTCGGACATGCATAAATAATAAGGTTCAATATATTTAAACATTCCCATAATCAAATAAATAAATACCAAGCAACAATACTTAAATAAAATAAAATAATTATATTAAGAACCTGGAAATAGTAATGCTTGAATAATCTTGTTCTTCGAAATAAACGAGCATTCCCCCACAAGTCGGTTGGATCTGCTCGAAGACTTCTTGAATTGAAAAGAAAAATTACGACAAGAAATAAAAAGCACTAGGTCTAACGTAAGGTTAGATCAGTGAAAATTATAGAAACTTAAACTAAAATAAAAACTAAAGAAAGAAACTGAACTAGAAAAGTATGGTAAAAATACAAAACTGAAAAGAAAATACGAAAACAGAAAAATAAAGACAGACTAAATAACGGTTGTTCCGTAAAATTGCCGACCCTTGCTCTGAAGGTTGAACTTGTATTTATAGGCTTCATTTGTAACTTCCCGTTTCCATGTTGTACGAAGGCTAGTGGAGATCATGGGAATAACTACCAGAATCATGGGAGAACATGGGACACGTCTCCATGACGTGAGGAAGTTGAAATATAGCGCGTTACGGTCGTCACAAGGCTGTTACGGTCGTAACACCTTGTGGACTGAACTTCTGCTGGGCTTTTGCTCTTCCGGGCTTAGTCTTTTTCTTTGTATATTTATTTCTTTCTTCTTAACTCCTCCTTTTTGCTATATCACCCCTTTGCTTCATTTCTTTGGCTTTTTAATCCGATTTTCCCTCAATTTATTTCTTTTCTCAATTGATCTTTTATTTAATACAAATACCTGAAACAAAAGAAATACCAACGTAATACAAAAATAAAATAGAATAAATAAATAAATATACTAATATTATCTTTGAGAATTAAGCCAAATATGTTATATAAATTCGTGTTATCATTCCCCCAGGCTTTTCGACAGTCGGTTTAAATCGAGAACCACTATATGGCATTCCAACTTCTGAATTGGCTAGCCTGACGAATGCTACGTCCACTTTTTCAGATCCTTTAGTGAGCGCATCTTCGCCACTCCAAGGCTCTGGGGTTGGTATGGCGAACAGGGGTAGGACCCAACTCTTAGGAGGAACGTCCCAAGTAATGCATGGTCTTACGAATGCCTCAACAGTAGTCTTGAGGCAGCAAATGGGCGAAAGCAACCACGACATGGTTCAAATGTTGGCACAAACTTTAAGTACAGTGCTAAATCCTCTAATACAGAATACCACCCAGTCGAATCAGCAAATGACAGCGCAAATGTCGCGTCTGACTGACTTTTTTGGGGTACCCCAACCTATTCGATAGCCTCAAAGGGCACAAATAAGGGGGAACCAAGGCATACTTCTAGAGTAAGAAACCACTATTAACCAAGTCCAGCAGCCTGTCGAAGAGAACCTTAGGGTACAAATGGAACAACCCGGGGTCGAAGAGCCTAGAGTTATAGCCCCGGAAATAAGGATGGTTAATAGAAACCAAAACGCTGACGAAGTAGTTCAGTAGATCCAATACCAGAATGTTGGTTTGGAGAATAACTTGGCAGCCATGATTGAAAGAATCATGATGCAAAATGGGATGAATACGGGTTTCCGTAGGCCCAACTTCACATCCCCCTTGTCGGAATATGTGTTGCAAACGGACTTGCCTCCTAGATGCAAAGTCCCTAAGTTCACTAAGTTTTCAGGGGACACCACAGAATCCACTGTCGAACATGTGGCAAGATATTTAATCGAAGCAGGAGAAATTTCAAACAATGAGAACCTGAGGATTAAGTATTTCCCAAGTTCCCTAACAAAGAATGTGTTTACTTGGTTCACAACTCTCCCTCCCAATTCGATCCACCATTGGATTCAGTTGGAGAGATTGTTCCATGAGCAATTCTACATGGGACAGACCAAGATAAGCCTGAAATAATTGGCTAGTGTAAAAAGGAGATTCACTGAGCCTATAGACGAATACCTAAATAGGTTTAGATTGCTCAAGGCAAGATGCTTTACGCAAGTGCCATAACATGAGTTAGTCGAAATAGCCGCAGGAGGTCTAGATTACTCCATTAGGAAGAAATTAGACACTCAATACCTGAGGGACATGGCCCAATTGGCCGATAGGGTTTGACAGGTAGAACGCCTTAAAGCTGAAAAAGCCAGGGCGACGAAAACTCATAAAAGAGAAAGGATAGCGTATGTCGAAATGGACGATGAAGATCCAGAAACGTTCGACGAACCTATTACCGTCGAAGAAAGTGAGGTCGATTTAGCTGAGTTAAAACAAGGGCCACCATACTCTTGCAAACTACTAGTCCCCTCAAGTGGAAAACCCCACTGGTTCTGAAAAGGCCAATGATAGGTTCCCTAAAAAGACTTACAGTTTTGATATTACGAAATGTGATGAAATTTTTGATTTACTTGTAAAAGATGGCCAAATGATAATACCCCCAGGGATAAAAGTGCCTCCTCTTGATCAAAGAAAGAAAAGAGGCTATTGTAAATATCATAAATTTATGGGCCATAAAACATCTCAATGTTTTCTTTTCAGGGATCTCGTGCAAAATGCTATCGAAGAAGGGAGGCTGAAGTTCGCTGATAAGGCCCCCGTGAATGTGGATTCGAGCCCTTTGCATGCGGAAGCCCACTATGCTGAACCTTCAGAGGTGAATGTGATCGAAGCTTCCAGAAGTCAGGTGAAAAGGCCAGGGATAACTATGGTCGAAGTCACCAAAGATCATATCAATATGCCAATCTTTGGCAGTTTTTCTGGGAACCTTTCTAGAAAGACAATTGAAGCAGTCCAAAAGGCCGCTGAAGGTCCAAAACTGGAGACAGTTGGAGCCTCAAAATCTGGAACTAAACCCGTTTCCTACTTGGCTGCAGTGCAAGGCCAGACAAAAGACCTGGAGGCTCAAATGAAGCAAATAACTCTTGCTACTAAAGACAACATGAATGTCAGCATGGTCGAAATATCTGAATCAAAAGTTTCAAAGGAAACCATTAGGCAAGAGCAAGAAAACAGAACAGCTTTTCCTCTGGAGAACGAAAACCTGGCAGAATTCTTGCAACGATGCCAAAATAAAAAATCAGAAGTGATGTTGTGTCCTCGATGCAGCTCTATTTTTGACAAGAAAGCTGCTGAACACATCGAAGGTGTGAGAGAAGCAAACAGAAATTGGAGCAAAAATGCCCAAAAAGGTACAGGCTCTGATGCTCGACACGATCCCAGAAGAACCTACCAAAAGGGTCCAAATCAGGAAAGGAGGCCACCAACTTTCAGGCCTCCAACCAATGTGCCAGTTGATACATGGCTCAAAACATCGAGTCGAAAGAGACCCATCGAAGAAAGGTGGAATTCCTTTGAAGTGCCAAGAGGTACATCTTTGACACTCAAGAAAGAACCTCATGTAGGTGCCTCCAAAGTGACCCAAGTATCAAGTAACTACAAGGGAAAGAACCCAATGTCTCGATCCAAGTGGAGAAGATACCAAAGGCGGCGCAAGGCTGAGAGAGAAGCTGTCAACAAACCAAAACCAGAGTCAAGTTCAAATGTCCCCCAGCGAAAGCAAAGAAAGCCTTTGGAGAGGGAATCAGTGTCCAATAGGTTGGTATGGCCTGAACAAGGCGAAGCTGGTGACGAAGATGGCTCTGAGTCTGACGACACATTAGATATCATGGTAAATATAGTTTCAGTTTTGCCAATAGAATTCAACCGCCAAATGGAAGTCTAATCGAATGAATGGGAAGTCGAACAAGAGATGGCCAAGCATAGGCCAGTTTGCTACTTTGTCATGGGTAATGGCTGCACTGAAGAACAGAATGGTTTCTTCGAACCACCAACTGAGGCGATGAAAAGTCACCTTAAGCCTTTATTCATAAGGGAAAAACTCGAAGAGGCCACTGTAAACAAAATCTTGGTGGACTGTGGGGCAACCATCAACATAATCCCCCACTTCATGCTAAGAAAAATAGGCAAGAGTGATGAAAACATCAAGCCTCATAATATGGTCCTATCGAACTACGAAGGAGGAATAGGGACCACCATGGGTGTGATTCAACTGGACCTCAAAGTGGGATCCATCCTTTGACCAACCATGTTTATGGTCATATCGGCTAAACGAAATTACAACCTATTGTTAGGCTGAGAATGGATACATGGTGTAGGAGCAGTACCATCATCAATGCACCAAAGGGTGATATTATGGCGTCCTGATGGAATTGTCGAGAATATAAAAGCAGATCAGAGCTACTACTTAGGCGAAGTAAATCACCTAGGGAGAGCTGACTTCGAAAAAAATTTGGCTTACATTGGGCCATGTCCAGCACCTGACTTCGACATGGCGCCAGCGCCAAATGCTTTTTGTTCCTTGTACCTGCATCCTGATCATGGGTTTAAATGGGATAAAGAAGACTTGTCCCACATTGATTTCAGTGGGCTAATTGATATCCAGCCAACTGGTCGGGGAAGTGAATTCAGTGATAATGACTGAGTCACAAGCATTACAGCGAATTTCGGCTTACGTAGCCGAAACAAGGATTATAGCGGCTCTCGAAGCCGATGTAAAATATATGGCCACCAAGGCCAATGACCCAGGACCACCAGATATAGGTGCTGGAAAATATTTCGACCCAGAACCTCCTGATATCGGAACAGAAGGAATGCAGGATCAAAGGCTTGACGCCATCTACGACGATGAGCCTTTGGGATTCGAAAAGGACCCCCTGGCGAACAACATCAAAATGTTAGCACAGGATCCTTTAGAACAAATCAACTTGGGCGAAGGGTTAGATAAAAGGCCCACTTACATCAGTGCCAAAATAGACCTAGAGCTCAGGGTTGAAGTGATCCAATTATTAAAGGAGTTCAAGGACTGCTTTGCATGGGATTACGACGAGATTCCTGGTCTCGACAGAGGATTGGTAGAACTTCAGTTGCCAATCAAACCTGGAAAAAAGCCAGTCAAGCAATGTCCAAGACGCTTCACTCCAGAAATACTGTCGAAGATCAAAACGAAAGTCGACAGACTGCTGAAGTGCAAATTCATATGAGCTACGAGGTATGTCGAATGGATTGCAAACATTGTGCCAGTAATTAAGAAAAATGGTACGTTGAGGGTGTGCATAGATTTCAGAGATCTGAATGCTGCAACACCCAAAGATGAATATCCTATGCCTGTGACGGAAATGCTAGTCGACTCTGCCGCTGGCCACGAGTACCTGAGCATGCTCGACGGTTACTCAGGATACAATCAAATTTTCATTGCTGAAGAAGATGTGTCGAAAACAGCTTTTCGATGCCCCGGGGCTATAGGCACTTACGAATGGGTAGTAATGCCTTTTGGTCTGAAAAACACTGGGGCAACATATCAACGAGCGATGAACTCTATCTTCCATGATTTTATTAACACTTTCATGCAAGTATATATTGATGATATCGTTGTAAAATCTGTTTCTAGGAAGAACCATATAGACCACCTTCGACAATCATTTGAAAGAATGAGAGAGCATGGTCTGAAAATGAACCCTTTGAAGTGTGCGTTCTGTGTGAAAGCTGGAGATTTCTTGGGCTTCGTCGTCCACAAGAAAGGAATAGAAATCAACCAGAACAAGACAAAGGCAATCTTGGAAGCGAAAGCGCCAACGAACAAGAAGGAACTTCAATCTCTGTTGGGCAAGATAAACTTCTTAAGGAGATTTATATCTAACCTAAGTGGAAAAGTGCAAGCCTTCTCACCCTTACTTCGATTGAATAAGGAAGTATTCGAGTGGGGGCAAGAGCAACAGGATGCCTTCGACAAGATCAAAGGGTATCTCACCAAGCCACCTATTTGCGTGCCTCCTTGTAGCAATAGGAGTATGAGATTGTACATAGCTGCATCCGACAAAAATTTGGGAAGCATGTTATCCCAAGAAGATGAAAATGGAGTTGAAAGACCCATTTACTACCTTAGCAGAGTTTTGAACGATGTAGAAACTAGATATAGTGAAGTTGAAAAATTATGTCTATGTCTTTATTTCTCTTGTACAAAGCTCAAACAATATATAAAACCAGTTGATGTGTATGTTTCGTCTCATTTTGATGTTTTCAAATACATGTTGTCGAAACCCATCTTGCACAGTCGAATTGGCAAGTGGGCGCTAGCATTAACTGAGTATTCATTGACCTTTATGCCTCTTAAGGCAGTAAAAGGACAAGTGGTAGCAGACTTTATAGTTGACCACTCGATTCAGGTTGAAAATATAAATTTCGTGGAGATAGAACCCTGGAAATTTTACTTCGATGGTTCCAGCCCTAAAGATGGAACGGGAGTAGGGGTCTTAATTATTTCTCCAGAAAAAATTCCAATAACATTCAAGTACAAGATAAAAGGTACTTGTTCGAACAATGAGGCTAAATACGAAGCTCTAATTATTGGCCTTGAAATATTGTTGGAATTGGGGGCAACTCGAGTCGAAATAATGGGAGACTCAGAGTTAGTCATTAAGCAAGTCACAAAAGAGTACAAATGCATAAGAGAAAATCTCATTATGTACTTTGTGATAGAAAATCGTTTATTGAAAAAATTCGAAGTGGTTAATATTCGACACATACCTAGATTGGAAAACCAAGTAGCCAATGATTTGGCACAAATTGCATCTGGGTATAAGATTTCAAAAACGAGATTACAAAGAGCAATCGAAGTTCGAGAAAAAATAAAAGCAACCAGCTTGTCTCCAACTGATTTGGAATCAACAAGACTAGGGTATGCTGATAGAAGGAATTTCGAAATTTCTTTCATAGACAATCTATCAGAGCAGGATTGGAGGAAACCCATTGTAGATTATCTACAAAATCCAGCAGCTTTGACAGAATGAAAAATAAAATATAGGGTGTTAAGTTACGTACTCATGGGTAATGAGTTGTTCAAAAAGACGCCTGAAGGGGTATTACTAAAGTGCTTAAGCGAAACCGAAGCATACATAGCCCTTTCGACTACGCATGCTGGAGCATGTGGAGCTCACCAAGTAGGTCATAAGATGAAATGGCTGTTGTTTCGACAAGGACTATATTGGCCTACTATCTTGAAAGATTGTGTCGAGTTCGCGAAGGGTTGTCAGGAATGCCAAGTCCATACTAGTATCCAACATGTACCAGCAAGCGAACTTCACTCAATAGTGAAACCTTGGCCTTTTAGAGGATGGGCGTTGGATCTTATTGGAGAGATTCGACCAACATCATCAAAGAGCCAGAAGTATATACTGGTAGACATTGATTATTTCACTAAATGGATCGAAGCTATCCCTTTAGTCAACTTAGACCAAGAAAATGTCATTGAGTTTATTCAAAAGAACATTATCTACAGATTTGGAATCCCTGAGACTATAACAACTGATCAAGTGTCAGTGTTTACTGGTCGAAAGATGCAGGAATTCGCTCAAGAAACAGGCTTTAGACTCCTAACATCAACAACTTATTACGCACAGGCAAATGGTCAAGTCGAAGCAGCGAATAAAATAGTGATTGGCCTGATAAAAAAGCATGTAGGAAAGAAGCCAAAAAATTGGCATAAAACGTTAGACCAGATTTTGTGGGCCTGTCGAACGTCCCCAAAAGAAGCCATAGGTACAACACCATATCGGATAACTTACGGTCATGACGCAATACTGCCAGCAGAAATTTGTCTTCAATCAGCAAGGGTTCAAAGACATCAAGATATTCCCTCTTAGGTTTATTGGGATATGATGTTAGACGAATTGGTAGATTTAGATGAAGAAAGACTACGAGCTCTCGACCTACTGAGAATTCAGAAGAAAAGAGTGGAAGACTCTTACAATAAGAAAGTAAAACCTAAGGCATTCTCGCCTGGAGAATTAGTTTGGAAGGTAATTCTCCCCGTGGATCGAAGAGATCGAAGCATGGGAAAATGGTCACCCAAGTGGGAAGGACCGTTTAGAATTATTCAAACTTTTTCTGGTGGAGCTTATGAGGTCGAAGAGTTAAGCGAAGATAAAAGACTCTTGAGAGTAAACGGCAAATATTTGAAAAAATATAAACCTATGCTCCAAGATATCAAAATAAATAACAATTAATGACTAAGTGAACCATAAAGCAAAAATGGAAAATGACATTGATCAACCAAAATGGCTACATTGTATTACAAAAATTATAGTACATGGTCAATGAGGTGCAGAGCAAAATTAAAAAGGGATGGAAGCTTTGAGACAAAGATATTTGGCTCGTTGCAACTCCAGTCGTTTGTTACACAAGGCATTCTCTTGAGAGATTTTGGCAATCTGGTCATCTAGAGCCTGGGCCCTTTCAGCGAACTCTAGGCCTCGAGCAACTTCATCTTGGCTCTCTACGTCTGAAATGGTCGAAAGGAGTTCCTCTTTGTGCTTAGTGTTAGCGTTTAACCTGGCTTCCAACTCCTCGATCTGCGCCCATATAGAGGCATTATCCTGATCTATGGCTTCAATTTCCTGTTGCTTGGATGTCTTCTGTTTCGACAATTCTGCAATTCGAGAAGTCGATTCAGATACATCAGTCCAAGAAGAGGAACTCTTGCCATGCAGCGTTTCGAGTTGGCTGTTGAACCCCCTTCGACGATTATAATCCGCAGAGACTTGGTCAATAATGGAGTATAACTCCAAGATGAAGCTGGAAATCTCTGGAGAAACAACAAGCAAATCAACTTCACCCAAGACAGCTCCCAAACAAGACTGGGCAGTAGGATCCCCCTCCAAAGCCTTCATTAGATCCCTCTTGAAGAACTGATCCTTGACTTTCTTCAAGACCTCATCGAGAGGAGAAGTCGAAGTAGACTTCCCTAATGCAGTAGAAGCATCATGGCTAGGGTCAGATGAATTTTCCATGCTCTCGATGATGGAATTCAGGTAGCCAATTGGATCATTTTGCTTCAAGAGGGCCAAGTCCTCTTTAGACCTGGGCTTTGTTAAGGTAACCGTTTCTGCAGCAATGTGGGTTTGGGGCTGAGCATTTTCAGCAGCGTCAGCGTCAACATGACCCTCTTCATCATGTTGCTCTTTTGTCTCATTGACCACTTGAGCTTCCTCCTAGTGATGCTTCTCAGGGGCACCCTCTGTTTCAGCAAGAACTTCATCATCCACCAGTTCCTCCTCTCGTTGTCTGCTATGGTCAGCAGAATCTTGTGGCTCTGAAGTTTGGTTCACTTCGTTAGCAGAACTGACGAAAAAAGAAGGATGGTAAGTGGGTTCCCCTGCGCTGTTTACAAAGGTATCAGAACCTTCGACAGGATGCCCAGTTGGCGTTGAAGTTCTAGCTGTTTCCTACAAATAGAAAAGAAAAATATTTTGATTAGAGAGATGCACAATCGAAGGTGATCATCGACACCTAAGTTAAAAGTGGTCGAAGGCACTACCTGTAAAGGAACCTCAGCCCTAGGGCTAGAGTTGTCACTCTCAACGGGTTTGCTGAGCAAGACATTTAGCTCCTCCTCTGTGGGTTCTTCGATGATTACAGGAGGTGGCCTGGGTTTATTCCATGTGACTTTAGTTCTAATCACAGGTCGAGGCTCAGGAGCAGGGGCAGCCTTTTTCAGCTTTCTCCGTTTGAGAGGAACAGGAGGAGATTCCTCCTCGTCGCCACTCGAAGATTCGACCGTTAATATAGGTCGCTTCTTAGGCGCAGGTTCCTGAAAGTCCCAAATGGAGTCGATTTAAAACACAGCATCGGGAACAAGAATGTTTAAAACCAAAGCAGGAAACAAGAGAAATTTTTGTTACCTGTGCTGGAGGTTTTGTAGAGGGACCTCCACCCTGATGGCTGTCTGTGGCCTTCTTAGCCACAGGTTTTCGAACAACTGAAAGAAAAAACGTGCACAAGTTATAATTGACAGATGTAGGTAGAAATAGAAAGACAAATACAATTTGAAGAGGGAACGTACATTTCTTTATTTTGTCGAGAACCAAGACGAAGGACTTCTGGAGTTCGTCTGCAAAATCCTTTTCGTCGAAGAACTCTTCAACGTAATATCTCTTCCACCAGTCTTCAAAAGATGGTGAACAGAGGAAGTTGAGTTGGTAGTCGAACAATGATAGTACGGTTCGACCAACGTAACTACTAATATGCCTAGTAGCGGCATCCTCAGAGTAGTCATTACAAAAGTACAACAACGATTTCTCTCGAGGATAAATTGGAGAAGGAAGCGATTGGATAATGTCAAAATGTCGAGAGACAAGATTCGGCTGGTAAGCAATCAGGCTCAGCTGATTTTTTGAAGTCTTGAAACGCAACGGCATTATCCTTGGGGTAAGAAACGCTTCCCACATTGTTGTCTGCTCTTCAAGGTGAGGATCCTATGATGATTTAGGATGGGGCCTGGTAAACCACCCTGGACCAAACTTTCGACCGGCGAAAGGGGCCATGGTCGAGGTAAATTCCTTCCTCCCTGCAAACATCTGAACAAAGTTTGCAAAGGTCTTTTATAGTTCCAGCCCATCTTCAGTAGGAGTTAATAAGGCAAGCCTGGTGCCTTCAACGCGCCTTCTGGCTATCTCAGGAGCCTTTTCATTTATTTGAGTCTTCTGGGGTAGAAATGACTCAAAAGTGGCATTTAGCCAGAGTTGAAGTAGCCAGAAGGGACCAGCAAGCAGCAAGCTGACTCTATTTTCTATTATTTTTAATTGGGCCGCTCCACTGCTTATCGACTCATACAAGTTTGCCAGTATTAATTCGGCCAAACAGATGTTTTGGTCGTGATGAAGCTGAGTAGCGAGGGTGACCATTTTCTTCGTCACCTGTAGGGATTTCGTGCAGAACACGAAGCGCGACAGCCGAAGGGCTAGAAACGCGATGTGCTCCACACCAGTCACCACAACCGTCGATTTGTCATGGTAATGGTTGGTGTAGGTGGTATAAGTGGGTTTGGTAGCAGAAAACCCAATCTGGTCTTCAGACATTTCCTCTGGGTCGAAGTAGTCCCCAGTTGGTCAAAGACCAGTAATAGCGGCCACGTCGAAGAGAGTGGGCGTTACCATTCCACAAGGCAAGTGGAAGGTATAATGAGTATAGTCCCAAAACAGCAAAGAAGCTACCAGCATTTCAGGACAGTAGTTAAGACCAGTTTTGGACAGCATGACTAGGTCATAAATCCCCATGCCTTTCCAAATCGAAGCCTGGCACTTATCCATCTTGTTGAGCCAAGTGTTGTATTCTGGTGTAAGGTTAGGGCTAGACCTAAAAGCCCTAACCCCCCTGTTAAAAAACCGAAGATCTATTTTCTCTTTTGCAGGATCTTCGGTATCATCTGTCGCCTTCTTTGAGCACCCAATGAGTTTGAGTGCCTCATGCACGGGGAAGAAACCCTCGATTTTCGTTGGGTCAGTAATGCATGTTGAAAGAGGACCTGACATGGCAAAAACCTGGTTGGAATACCCAATAGGAATCAGCAATTGAGAACCATAAGTTTCACGCTCAGCGTCTCCCATGGGTTCAGGAACCCTTCACATTCCCATGGAGTTAACTATCGGAGCGGTTGAGAAGATTTCTGGTTGAGTAGTTTTAGAGGGAGTGCTAGATCTGGGGACATTGGAAGCACGAGTACGTGAATCCATTTTTTTTGGTTTGAGATGAAGATGGATGAAGATGAAGAACAAAGATTACTGGGTTTGGAGAGGAAGAAGCAAAGGTTTACTTGCAAAAAATTTCGTTCGACTGAAGATTTGGATGCAAGAAAGCGTAAAGAGTCGAACAAAGGCACTTAGTGCTATTTATAGTGATTGAAAAATCACAAGGCTCGAGGTCATTTAATGCCACAGACAAGAGTGGGGCACGTGGCACTCAGTTGGTGTTGTAACCGTTCTGAAGAACAGAAACGTTGCAGCGTGCGTCCTCGATTTCGGGAAATAGTCATGATGACGACATTTTAAAGGACATCGTGCATGCAAAAATGCCTTACTGAAGTGACGTCTTGGGAAAAGGTGAAATGATGACTTTTTGAAATTGTCAGTTGGTTGGTAGGAGACGAAAAGCACACAAACTAATTTGTGGCTGAGAATGAAGGACAGGTGTCGAATGGAATCTCAAAGAATGCCTTTTTCTTTTCAGTGTCGAAATAAGACATTCTTGGGGGGCAATTTGTTGGCTCCTAAATTCGACACCCATGTTTATTATCACATAGACCATTAATTATGAGGCAGAAGAGTCTCCTACATAAAGAAGGCTTGGACCAACTGACCATGTCGAAGGCTCATCAAAGAATGACAAGATACTTAGAGAAATTCCTTTAAGTTGGAATCTTGTTGTCTTCGACATCGAAGGAACCTCTCGACAAAGGTCCCTGATGCCCAAGGTCGAACGGTTTGAATTTTGAACTGTTGGAGGGAAAACGGTTCCCAACAGTTACCAAGTGCAACGTGTCGAGAACATAGGCGTAGAAGGTTGTGAGCGTGCCATGTGGCGTCATCTCAAAGCGGTGTAACTGCCCAGCGGTTACTTAGGATTTTTCTTAGTATAAATACTAAGTTTTTATGTAGTTATTAGTGTTTTCATCATTTTATACAAGTCACTCATTTAGATTCAAGTACCCAGCGTGAGAGAAAGAATCATTGAGAATGTATGTGTGAAACACCATTTAAACTAATCAAAATCTTTTATATTCAAGCAATTTACCATTGTTCATTTATTTACTTCCGTCGAAGCCTTTTATTTAATAATTCCTTAACGCTTTTATTTATTCTATCAAGCTTTTCTCCATGCAATTTACTTAAAGTGTCTTTACTTTACTGGCATTAATCACCATTAGGATTAGTCGAACTACAAAAATCAACCATGTCTTAGGATCAATCTGATCGATCCTGTGAGTCACCAAATAAGTAACCTTTTGGAAGATCAGCGGTTGTTTACCAATTTTCACGGTAAACAACTCCAGAATATGATGAGAATGTGGCTTGTCTTGAACGAGCTGAGGAAACGTGTGAGTAAGTTGGTCTACAAGTTCCCTTTTCAGTGGATGAGGAAGAATTTTGAAAACAAGTTGGGTTCCTATATGTGGAAGGAAGAGGAGATTGGTGACCAGATGAGCTTCATTGTTTTGACCGCTTTTGTCACATGGATTCCCCACGTCCAGTGCGTTGACCGGGGAGGAAAGCCGGTCACAGATAAGAACGGGGAGATCGTGTACGAGCCCGGTCTGACAACCGTTAAGGAGCTCCTCGTGAGTGAGGATTTCGTTAAATAATTGGGTATTTAGTTTTATGTTTTGAATAATTGTATATGGTCGACATTTTTAAGTCCTTGTTTGCTAACTTAATTTGTTATTTATTCTGTAGATAGCATGAATCCTTCTCAGTAACGCATAGCCAGAAACTTAGTCATGAAGGAAAAGAAGGCGTTGAAGAAGGCTCTGGCCGAGGAGGACCTGGGGAAGTTATCTGAGGAGCGCAAGGTCTTGTTTCTCGAGAAGAAGGCTCTGAAGGAGAGGGTGGCAATTTTGACTGCCATGGTCGCGCCTTCTGAAGACGAGCCAGAGGATACAAAGGACCTGAAGACCCTAGTTGAGCTTGTCACTCGTTTTCAACTGGCGATGGATGACGCTTAGGCCGACTCCGAGGGGAGCTTCAAGAATACGCTGAAGCAACCCCGTGTCTTGAATCCTAGGGTCGAGCTTAATACCTCCGAGATGGGGGTTAATTACTATGTCGCTATCGTAAAGATCCTGGTTCTCGACTACCTCGAAGAGCTCACTATCCAGCCCGCAGGGGGACCCTCTCAACTATCACCCGTTGTCGAGGAAGAGACTGAAGGGTGATGTTTGACAGTTTTTTTATTCTTCTCTGGCCTTCATGCCGTAATTTTTTAATCTTGTTTTTCTAGGATGTTGCCCGTTTATGTAAGTTCCAAACAAGTGTGGCCTTTGCGGCCATAAAATTATTCTTTTGGATGGGGGGATAAAGGCCTCCCTTGTTGTAATATTTGTACAATAGCGGCCCTGGCGGACGCTTCTTTTAATTTCCCGGCCATAATGCTTGTTTGTTCCAAATATTTGACTTGTTTTTGCATGTTTATTGTTATGCCCGTCTGCTTGAGACATATTTTATTGTTCTAAGAGTTTATAGCAGGGATTTTCTTGCTTTATTTGTATGTTTTCCAGTGTGGGGAAATTGGACAAACGACCATGGTTAATATCGGGCATGGGCCAGAACTCGGGTCTTATTTCAGGGACCTGAGCTCGACGGCGTGAACTTCCCGTCACGAGCCAGGTGTTCTACCATCGTGGTATGAGGATGATGAAGCTCGATCGAGTTATCCATGTCGGGATGAGGAAACGCTTGTTAAAAGATTGGATTCTCGCCCCTTCAAAATATTTTAGGTGTTATGCTTTTACCTAGGCATGCACGCGTGGTCGGGCCTGGATGAGTTTGTCTTATTGACAAAGCTCGTCGATTACTCAGTGTCTTAATTGTAATATTGTTTTAGCTTTTTAGCGTTCCATGGTCGAGCAAGTTGTTCCCCTTGTATATTTTCTAAGTAGTATGCCCCGGTCCCTATTTTTGCATAAACGCGATAGGGTCTTCCCAGTTCCTTGCGAGCCTGCCTTTGCAAGATTCTTTGCGATTTCTCTTTAAGACAAGGCTGTCGACCTCGAACTTTCTTCGTATGACTTTGTTGTTGTAGCGCATGGCTATTTTTTGTTTGAGAGAGGCCTCTTGTAGGGCCGCTCTTGTTTGGATCTCTTCGATCTGGTCTAGTTCTTCCCGTAGGGCGACATTGTTTGTCTTCTTGCTTGGGGGAGCTTCAGTTCGCCTGGAGGGTTCTTTGATCTCTACGGGAATGACGACCTCGGTTCTGTAAGTTATTCATAAAGGAGTCTCACTGGTTGACGAGTGTGTTGTTGTTAGGTATCCCTAAAGTATGTTGTATAGCTCCTCGACCCATCTTTTCTTGGTTTCGTCTAACATTCATTTGAGAGCCATGAGTATCACCCTGTTTGCAGCCTCGGCCTGATCGTTCGTCTAGGGATGTTCGACAGAGGCGAAGTGTTGTGTGGTGCCCAACTTGGCGATAAATTCCTGAAAGGTATGGTCTGTGAATTGGGTCCCATTATTGCTTGTGGGATGTCGAACCGAGCAAGGATGTTTCTTTTCTAGAAGCGAAGGATGTTTTGGGCGGTAATTTTGGCTAATGCTTCTGCCTATATCCATTTGGTGAAGTAGTCGACGACTACTATTAAATATTTATTTTGAATGGTACCTACCACGAACGGACCGAGGATCTCTAACCCCCACCAAGAGAAGGGCCAAAGATAAGAGAGGGACCTAAGCTCGTTTAGGGGGAGTCAAGTGCATGTCCCTATGCCTCTAGCATTTGTCATATTTATTCATGTGCTCCTTTGTGTTGTGCTGCATGGAGGGCCAGTAATATCCTATTCGTAGAGCTTTCCTAGCGAGGGATCTTCCACCCAGATGTTGGTCGTTTATCCCTTCATGGATCTCGAACAGGATGTGGTCCGCTTTGCTCCGGTCGACACTTTTGAGTAGGGGAATGGAAAACCCTTTCCTATATAATTTTCTTTCGACCCGGATGTAGGAGAAGGCTCTTTGTCTGACCATGATCACTTGTTTCGAGTCGGGGGGTAGCTCCCCTTTTGCGAGGTAGTCATGCACGGAGGTCATCCAACAGTCATTGTCCCCTATGGAGAATAATCTCAAAGTTGAGGGGAATATCTGGGTGTTCGACCAAGGAAGAATTTCCTGTATCACTGACTTGTTTCCCCCTTTCCTCTTTGTGCTTGCTAGTTTAGACAAGATGTCTGCCCAAGCGTTATGTTCGCAGGGAACATGTTGTACGTCCACATATTTGAATTTCTTTTCTCTCTCTTGGACTAGGGCCTAATACTTAGCGAGGTGATCGTTTTTCACCTGATATTCTCCCCAGACCTGGGATGCAATGATCTGAGAGTCGATGAAGATTTTCACTTCCTCGGCTCCCAGGTCTTCGACTTGGCGTAAACCTGCTAGGAATGCCTGGTATTTAGCCTGGTTGTTTGAGGTCAGGAAGGATAATTCAAAGGAGACCCTGATTAGGGTTCCTTCTTCATTTTCCAATATAATGCCTATGTCGCTTCCTATCGAACTAGAGGTGCCATCGACAAAAATTGTCCATTGGCGCGCCCCATCTGAGGGTGCGGGCAAGGTCATTTCGGCCATTTGAGGGGGAGCGTGTGTTGGGAAGATTTTTCCATGAACCGAGAGAGAGAAGTGAGCATGTCGTTCAGGATTTGAATGGACTTTTTCGAAGTTGGTGTTGGAAACTCAGAAAATGCTCAGAATTTTTCGGGGTTTGCCTCAATCCCTCGTTCTGTGAGGTAGAATCCGAGGAATTTTCCTGCCCGTACGCCAAAGGTGCATTTTTCTTGGTTAAATCGCATCTGGAACTTTCTGGCCTGCTCGAAAACTTTCTTCAAATGAAGGGCGTGGTTGATTTATTTCGTCAATTTGAAGATCATTTCATCCATGTAGACTTCGAGCATGTCTCCTATTTCATTGCAGAAGACTTTGTTCATCATGCGCTGATATGTAGCGCCTGTGTTTTTCAGGCCGAAGGGCATTACATTGTAGTAATAGTTGTCAGACTCGGCCTTGAAAGAAATATATTTTATGTCTGCTTTTTCCATTGGAATATGGTTGTATCCAAAATATGTGTCCATAAAAGATAAAAATTTGAAATCTGCCGAGTTGTCGACTAGTTTGTCAATATTGGGGAGGGGATAAGCATCTTTCGGGGAAGCCCGATTGAGGTCGGTATAATATATGAACATGCACCATTTTCCATTAGATTTATTTACAAGAACTACATTCGAGAGCCAGGTTGTTTATTGTGCTTCACAAATAAAGTGTGTCTCTAGGAGGTCTTTTACAGCTAGTTTGGCAGCTTCCATTTTTTCGGGGGACTGCTTCCTTCTGTGTTGGGCGATCACCTTGAGGGAAGGGTCTATGGCCAGGTGATGGAATGCAATCTCTAGGTCCAATCCGGTCATCTCATCTGTGCTCCATGTGAACAGATCATCATTCTCCCTCAAGTAAGCTTTAAGTTGCCTCTTCGCCAAGTCGGGGAGGTCAACTCTGATCTTTACTCCTTTGGCGGGATCATTTCTGAGGGGGATAATCTTGAAGTATCTGTCTGGAATGGGTCGTATGGGATTTGAGAGTTCCTCGCTACTTCAAGATAGGGATGAACCTTCACCTTCAACCATGGGCTATTTCCCTTTCCTCCTTTGCTCTTCGCGGTCCTCCTTAGAGAAGCGGTTGTCGAGGTCGATGGCGTCGACCCTTGGCAGTGGCTTGGCCTCCTCGGAGCTGGAGGGAAGGGTGGCCCCAGTGGTCATTCGGAGTTGATAATTAATGGAACTCAGGCCCCTGGTCGAGGCTTCAAAACATCTTCTTGTCCCTTGGACGTCCCCGTGAAGGATGGCGACCAAACCCTCCACAGTGTAGTATTTCATTTTGAGGTGTACGGTGGAGGGTACCACAATCAGTTCGGCCAGAGTGGGCCTTCAAAAGATACATTGATAGATAGACGGGAAATCTACTGCAAAAACTGAGTCTTGATGGCTCTGGCGGTCAGCCCTCTTGATAACACGAAAACGCATTGAATATTCGGCTCGATTAACATAAATAATGTTACCACTTTCTGTTAATTATGTTTCATTATGTTGGTATTTTAAGTGTTTTTCAGGTATTTACATTTCACAAGACTCGCATAAGAAAAGAGGAAGAAATGATAGAAATGTGTGGCTCTGTAGCAGAAAACATAAAAAATTGCATCAGAGGACTATGACAGTCGTTATAGCCTCCTGCTGGTCATCAGGTATATGTTTATGTATGCCCTTCGACACACATGTGTTACGGTCGCCACAACTTTGACTTGTGTGCCCCACGACACACAAGGCATGCCCTCTCTAGTCTATAATGAACATGTTCTCTCCACGTCTGCAACAAAACTCTTGTATTCTCTCTACCAGAACGAACTGAGCTTGTATTATGCTCCACTCCATGATAACCACGTCCCTGATTATTTGGAGAAGCCGAGTCTTCTGATTTCCACACAATTTCTAAATCTTCTCCAACAGGAGTTACAAGGAGGATATAAAAAGCAAACAACCAATCAGCAAAAACTCGCTCACGCTTTTGTTCAATTTTCTCATACAGAGCCATTGTTTTAGAAATTTTAAGCAGATACTTACCCACCTTAATTAGCAACAATTTTCCACACCGGGGAACTATTACACGAGTAGATTTTATTCATAACTTTCAGTCTTTGTTTTAGTTTTATATTTTCTTTCTGCATTCAATTTATTATTTTCCGTAAGCAAAATCCTGCCGGCATATTATGGAGGATTGCACTTGGTACTAGAAGTTTAACATTAATTTCAGTTTTCATTTATCCATTCCAGGTTCTTATTTCATTTATATATACTTCTTTTACTTAACAATTATTATCATGTTTTTTTTTTACTGTGATTTTATGTTGGTACTCAATAACATGACTGACTAATTTCCCTGATACCAGTATGTAAGGTCGTAGAACCGAAGGGGTTCGGTAATGAATTGGCATAAACAATTATAAAATACTTTTCTAGTTTGGTTTCCAACATTTAATATCAAAGATGCTTTGTTACGAGAGTAAAAGACAAATAAAGGTTAAAATCGATATAACGAGAGTTTGAGATTTTAACCGGATAGTGGTAATTGAGCATTAGTTTTAAATACAGCGAGGGTGGTTTACGATTAATTAGATTCTATTTGTTTTCAAAAAATATTTCTAGATTTTAAATGAGACTGCGAGAGCAAGCATTTAAGTTTAATAATATAATCTTAATCAATAATCATGAGAGTGTGATATAAAGGTTTTTAAATTGATAGTTTCTACTGAAATAGTATTTTAAATACTCAAAGTTATGCCAAATGACTCACTAAATCCCGAAAGTCCAACATATTACATACCAGTGTCCCATTATTAAATACTTCTTTTAAATCTAAGTTTATTTTCACCTAAACCCAAAATTAATCATTAGCCTTAGCTTCACATAATAACTTTAGATACTAATAGTTTGACTATCAGTCCTTGTGGGTTCGATATCTTTTAAAATTACACGATTAGACCGTGAATTTGCAGTCCCTACACCTGATAGACTCTTAAAGTCACGATCAAGTTTTTGCTGCCGTTGTCGGGGACTCGCTCTCAAGGCAAAGAATTAGAGCAACCAATCGACATGGTCAAGAATTTTATTAGTATAAGACGCCAAACTAGAGAATACCAAATTAAGTATAATCTTCCCAAATTCAATCTTCCCAACTTAACTCTCCCTAAACAAAGAATGGCCGGAGGACCCCAAAATCATCCTTTGAAGAATTATGCTGCTTCGTTGCAGGAGGAACCTCACAACAGCATTGCTGCACCCGCTATCGCTCGGAATGATTTCGAGTTGAAACCTTCATTACTACAAGCTACCCAACAAAATTAGTTTTCGGGATGTCCTATGGACGATCAAAACTTACATTTGTCCATGTTTGTGTAGTATGTAGACACAATAAAATAAAACAGTGTAAGCCTCGAATAAATAAGACTACATCTTTTCCCTTTCTCATTACGAGATAGAGCTAAAGCTTGGCTCCAATCTCTACCATCCAACTGTGTTACCACATGGAACGAGTTGAAGAAAGTTTTCCTAGCACGATATTTTCTGCCGAGTAAGACGTCTATGCTAAGATCCAATATCAATGGTTTTAAACAAAAGTAAAGAGAATCTCTTTTCAAAGCATGGGAAATATACAAAGACATGTTGCGACTTTTACCACGGTCTAGAAGAATGGTTGATCATTCTCACCTTTTATAATGGTTTCTTGTATAACACAAGACTAACGATTGACGCTGCAGCTGGCGACGCACTGATGTATAAACCTTATCATGATGCTTATCAGCTTATCAAAAGTATGGCTCAAAATCATTACCAGTGGGGAAGCGATAAAACCATTGTGGAGAAACCTCAAATGAAAGGCGGTATGTACGAAGTTAGCAGTTTAGACCAAGTTAACGCTAAGGTAGAAGCTCTTACCCAAAAGATAGAAAACTTGACCACAACTCTTGCATCCACCGTGGCTGCAGTAGCTCCAACCTGCGATTTATGCGAACTTCACCACATGTTGCACCTGAATGTCCACTTTTAACAGGAGTACCAGCTGATCAAGTGAATTATGCTCAAGGAAACCCATACAAAAATACCTATAATCCTACCTGGAAGAACCATCCAAACTTTTTGTACAAGAATAACAATGCATTATATGCACCTGGGCAAGCTCCTACTATACCACCAGGATACCAGAGAGCCGCCCGAATTGCTCCAAATATTCCTAGGAAATCCAATATAGAGATCACGATAGAAAACTTCGTAGCCACTCAAGCTAAACAAAACAAAGATTTTCTAAATCAAAACATACACACTAGTGAACAACTAAAGCAATTATTAAACAAGGTTGACGCCCTAGCCACTCGTAACAAAATTCTTGAAACACAAATCTCTCAAGTGGATCAACAATAAGCAGTTATAGTTGTCTAGATGGCCATTTTCCTGGCCAACCACAACAAAATCCGAAAGGTTATGCTAATTTTATAATACTTCGAGGTGGAATGAAAGTAGATGGACCAACCGTCCCAAGAACCAAAAATCCAACCATGTACCAGAGTACTGGTAAATCAGCTGAAAAGAAAGACGAACCAAAAGAAGATGAGAAGGAAGATGAAAGCGAAAAGGCAAATGAGAAAGAAAAACCATATGTGCCTCTACCACCGTACAAACCACCGATACCGTACCCTCAACGGTTAACTAAATCTAAAAATATAGGAAAATTTAAGAAATTTGTTGAACTTCTGAAACAACTAAATATCACTATACCTTTTACAGAAGCCATCACGCAAATGACCTCCTATGCTAAATTCCTTAAAGAAATCTTATCCAATAAGAAAAAGCTCGAGGACAATGAAACCGTTATGCTTACTGTAGAGTGTAGCACTATAGTCCAAAATAACACACCCCCTAAGCTGAAAGACACTGGTAGTTTTTCCATACCATGTGTAATCAGAAAATTTGTCATAGACAAAGCTCTATTCGAATTGGGAGATAATATTAGTCTAATGCCTTTGTCAATCTACAAAAGGCTAAATATAGGAGAATTGTGACCAACAAGAATGTCCGTATAACTAGTTGATCGTTCAGTGAAGTTTCCTTTAGGAATGCTAAAAAATGTTCCTGTACATATTGGACAATTTTATATCCCCACTGATTTCATTATTATGGATATCAAGGAAGACTCTAACATCATTATTATATTAGGAAGACCATTCCTCGCCATTGCCGGAGCCATCATAGATAAAAAAAGAGGTAAACTCACATTTGAGGTTGGCGAAGAAAAAGTCGAATTCATTCTCTCACAATTCTTCAAGGCACCAGCTATAGATGATTCATGATGAATGCGTTAAAGAAATGGAGAAAAAACAAACCAAATATTTAGAAGCTTTAAAAATTCCAATACCTCCCATCCTTGAAGACGATAATTGGTGTGATGAATACAAAGATGACAATCTAAATGAATGTCTCGCGCTAACTCCTGACCCTATTCCTTTTTTGAGGAAACATCTGTTGAACTTAAAACATCACCAAAAGATCTAAGGTATGAATTCCTAGATACATAACTCGAACAACCGTCATAGTAAACGCAAATTTAGAACAAATAGAAACAGAAAAATGATCACACGTCCTAAGGAAATACCTGACTACCTTAGGCTATAACATCTCTGATCTAAAAGGAATAAGCCCCTCAATTTGCATACATCGCATTATGCTTGAGGAAGACTGTAAGACCTCGAGAGAATATCAGAGAAGAATAAATCTAGTTCTGAGTAATGTAGTTAAGAAATAAGTACAAAAGTTATTCGAAGCAGGAATCATATATCCGATATCCGACAGTAAATGGGTTAGCCCATTACATGTTGTACCAAAGAAGGGAGGTGTTACAGTTGTCAGCAATGCAAAAGGAGAATCTGTAGCATAATGTACTCAAACTGGATGGAGAATATGCATTGACTATAGGAAATTAAACAAAGCCACTCGAAAAGATCATTTTCCTTTACCTTTCATTGATCAAATGCTCGAACGACTTGCTAAGCACTCCCATTTCTTCTATCTAGATGGTTATTCAAGATTTTTCCAAATCTCTATACATCCCGAAGACCAAGAAAAAACTACATTCACTTGTCCTTATGGTACATTTTTGTATAAACGAGTGTCGTTTGGACTATGCAACGCTCCCGCAACATTCCAAAGGTGCATGATATCAATTTTCGCTGATTTTATAGATGACATCATGGAAGTATTTATGGATGATTTCTCTGTCTGTGGGAAAAGTTTTGAAGGATGCTTATCGAACTTATAAATGGTACTTGAATGATGCATAAAAGTTAATCTCGTGTTAAATTGGGAAAAATGCCATTTCATGGTCCGACAAGGAACCGTACTTGGACACATAGTGTCCGACAAGGGGACTGAAGTTGAAAAAGCACAAATAGAATTTATAGAAAACCTTCAACCTCTGAAAACCGTAAGAGAAATATGAAGTTTCTTAGGACACGCCAGTTTCTACCAATGATTCATTAAAGATTTCTCTAAAATTACCAAACTGCTAACTGGCCTGTTAATGAAAGATGTTGAATTCAATTTCGATGACAAATGCTTAAAATAATTTGAACAATTAAAAACAACTCTTATTACTGCATCTATTATGCAACCACCTGATTGGAGATTACCATTCGAAATCATGTGTGACGCTAGTGACTATGCCATAGGCGAAATTTTAGGACAACGAAAGGATAAAAATCTTCATGCGATTTATTACGCCAATAGTACCTTAGATCCTACACATATGAACTACGCCACCATCGAAAAGGAACTTTTAGTTGTCGTGTTCCCCCTAGACAAATTCCGTTATTACCTAGTAGGAACAAATATAATTATCTATACCAATCATGCTGCAATTAGATACCTATTAAGAAAAAAAGGATGCCAAACCAAGATTACTCAGGTGGATCTTCCTTCTACAAGAGTTTGATTTAGAAATCGAAGACAAGAGAGGCACCGAGAATGTCGTAGCTGATCACTTATCTAGAATAGAAGGCATAAAATCTGAGCAAGTACCCATCAATGATGATTTTCCTTACGAATGCCTCATAGCCTAATTAGAAGCAGAAATCACTAAAATTGAATGCCCTATAACTTATAATGATGCCGAGACAAATGAAGTCATGGAAGCAGTCTACACTAAAACCACATTTCCATGGTATGCTGACTTTGTTAACTACTTGGCTGCAGGAGTCCTTCCGCCGGATCTAACCTATCAACAAAGGAAGAAGTTCTTCTATGATATTAAACAATATTATTAGGATGAGCCTTTGCTTTTTAAGAGAGGTGCCGATGGTATTTTTCGTTGATGTGTCCCCGAAGATGAAATAGAAAACATAATTTTCCATTGTCATGCTGCTCCCTATGGTGGACATGAGAGCACTTCAAAGACTTGCACTAAGATCTTACAACATGGCCTCTATTGGCCTAAACTATCGAAATATGTCCATATTACAGTCATAAATTTCGACTGGTGCCAACACACTAGCAACATCTCCAGACGCGACGAGATGCCTCAAAAAGGAATTTTGGAAGTAGAAGTCTTTGACGTGTGGGGAATTGATTTCATGGGACCTTTCCCATCCTCTTTTGGAAATAAATACATAATCGTTGTTGTAGATTACGTATCAAAATGGATCCAGGTTGTAGCTTCTCCAACAAATGACGTACAAGTAGTAATCAAGCTCTTCAAAAATATGATTTTTCCTAGATTCAGTGTGCCAAGACTGGTCATCAGTGATGGTAGCCCTCATTTCATTTCAAAAATATTTGAAAAACTATTAGTGAAATATGGAGTTCGACACCATGTAGCAACACCCTATCACCCCCAAACAAGTGGGCAAGTAGAGGTCTCCAACAGAGAGATTAAGAAAATCTTAGAAAAAACAGTTGCCACTTCTAGGAAAGATTGGTCGTCCAAATTACACGAGGCGTTATGGGCATATAGATAACCTATAAGACACCCATAGGAACTAACCATTCAAACTAATTTATGGAAAATCATGTCATCTTCCGGTAGAACTCAAGCATAAAGCTTATTGGGCGATCAAAACCCTCAACTTAAGTTACACTGCCGCAGGTAACAAGCGAATCTTATTTATCCATGAGTTAGAAGAGCTTAGACTAGATGCATATGAAAATGCTAAGATCTATAAAGAAAGACCGAAAAATTGGCATGACAAGCGCATATATAGGAAAGAGTTCAATGAAGGCGACATAGTGCTCATGTTAAATTCTAGACTTAAATTGTTCCCAAGAAAACTTTGTTCTAAGTGGTCCGGTCCGTTTGAAATAACTAAGGTTTTTCCAAGTGGAGCTATTGAAATTAAAGTAAGATCTAGCAAACCGTTTATCGTAAACGGGCAACGCTTGAAGCACTACCACCGTATAGACAACAAAGACTATTCCACTAGTTTCCATCTTGTAGAGCTACCCGCTCACTCCCAGATTTAATCAACTATTAAAATAATGTCGAGCTTATGACATAAAACAAAGCGCTTGGTAGGAGACACCCTGCTTTCTAGTCTTTTATTTATATTTACTACATTTTCTTACTTTTCATTCTTTTTCTTTTCATAAAAGTTATGCAATATTGTTCTCTAACGTTAACCATTATTAACTTAATTCTATATGTCAACTTACTTAAAGGCTAACTTAATTTTAGCTAACCGAACTAACTAACAATGCAAGAAGTTGACACAATGGGAATTGCTTTCAGAGGAAAAGCCCAAAGGAGGCATTTTGAGGCACTGGCTGCAAGAGAGATGGCACTAAATATATACCCTGATGGCCCTACCTTGAACACATTATGTATTAGGGATAGTATGATGTTTTTGCTGAACAAAATAGGTTGGGATACTTCTCCCTTGAGAAGGAGATTTAGTTCTTATTGTAGCTTACCTTAGAATTCCTGAGCTCACTCACCTTTTTGCCTGACCATGGATTAGGATTCCATCGAGACCTAATTACCTTCAAAAAATTTGGTATTGAATACTGGTATAATAAACACAAACTTTCTAATCGGTTAGGATTTCCTAGTGGCCCACATATTCTTACTTGTACCCAAGAAGACCTTCTTTTGGACCTTGAACTTGGATACTTTTGGGATAGTATAACCAGAGATAGCAACCCCGAGCCTAATAACATGTTTTCTGAAAATATCCTTAACCCTGCTATCTGTTATTTCCATAAGATCCTTTCTCACACCCTATTCGAAAAAGAATAAAACATTACTTCTGTTTCCATAGATGAACTTTTCATCATGTATCGTGCCTCCCGAAACCGCCTCGATAATGCCTCTACCTTTTTGATAGCTAACTTTGACCGTATTACACAGACTGATCATACACCTATCTTAGTGGGAGGCTTAGTAACCATGATAGCCAATGCTATTGGAATTAGACAACCACTTCTCGGACTCCACCCTCTGGGTGGATTCCAACCTATGAATATATATTTCTATTTCAACACTTGCATTATTAGAAACCTAGGCCTTAGCAAATTTGAACTTCTCATTAACAACCGAGTTATGCAACTCTTCACCTTGCCAAATCCAAGTACTAGTATTCATGACCGAAACAACTACCTATTTGATTTGGAAGTACACCAAGTTTCACCTCCAACTTCTCTTGAGACACCATAGATATATGATAACAATGATGCTTTTCTCTCTGATCCTGAAACATATCCTGAAACACCTCCATTCTATCACAATTTTCCACCCACCAACAAACCCACCCCTTCATGTGCCTCTGTTGCTCTAGTTGCCCATGCACCTTCCTCTGTTGATCAAGCTACTACCATACTTGCTTTACAAACTGAGTTAAATTGCTTGAGAGAAGAATTTAATAAATTATGCATTGAGTTTCATGGCTTTCTGGATTTATTTACGGAGCAGGTGGGTCACATTTCTTAACACATCTACTTCTCTACTAAAAATACTAATAGTAGTGGCTGATATTTCTAGACATTCTGCATTCTTCCAACTCTCACATTAAAAGAGTTGGGACACTGTTTATATTAGTGTGGTGGAAGTACAACCAATTTAGGATTTCCTTGATTTATAGAATAGATTTCTTGTTTTCTGTTTTTTTTCCTTTCTAGACTAGATTTTATGCTTTCTGTTTACTCTCTGTTTTACTTCAGAATATTGTCTAGATTTATATAAAATGTTTGGCAATGTTTCTGATATTTACATCTACATATATGCTATGTTTTAATAATACATAAATTATTATATACGTACTGATATAAATGTCTCTGTATATTCCTAAATTGTATCTCTCTGTAGCCTATAGTAATAACAATTTTGGAAATTATGATTTTTGCACTCTGCTGCTCGCCACACATACTGTGACGATCGCCAGACCTTTACAAAGTATGTCGCCCGGCATACACTCTGTGCCCTTCAGCACAGAGTAAAACCTGCACGTATTAGTTTATTGCAGATACCCCTTTCATCTTTTTCTTTCATCTTCTTCCATTTTCACTAAAACCACATTAAAACCCACTCCCCCTGTTTATCACCCTTGACCGTCCCAGTTCCTCTATTTTCAAAACTTTCATTAAACCCCATTATCACCCACTCCCTTCCATCTATATTTTCTCCTATTTAAACACTTGTGAAACAAAAAAACCAAAACCCACAACCTCTCCTTCGGTCAGTTTCGAAACCTAAACCATCCACCTTCCTTGTGTCTCATTATGTATCTAATAATCTAACACCAAATAGGAGAACCCCGACCTTTCAGGAATTGTGTTTAGAAACGGAACAGCTGGGGAACATCAGGAAGCACAATACTGAAAGTTCTATTAATGTTCGATTACCTCTACAAGGTATATTAATGTAAATTGTCTGCGTGAGTTGGGGCTGTTAGACAATGTGCAATGGCTACTTCGAAATTTTGACCTGACATATGTCTGCACACTGAACCACCCAACTTATGAATCCTTAACCTTGGAATTTCTGAGTTCCTTCTCCTACAACACACCTGCAGATGAAAATATGTACCTCACTGACTTTAGAATGTTTAACACTGAATATTCTTTAAATCAAGAAGCTCTGAGTGATTTGCTACGCTTCCCTCATGGAGGAGAAGTATACTACAGAATCCCTCCAGAGGCAGACTGGGCATCAACATCATTTGGACTATGGCACTCTTTAACTGATGAGCGGCCTTCTAGTTGGGATGTACTTTTTGATTCCTCTATTCATAATCCATCCATCCGCTATTTTCGTTGCATCCTATCCAACATCATTTTCGAGAGGATGAAAAACAACAAAGTAAATTCTAAGGAATTGTTTTTCCTGCACTGCATCTTCACGCCTAGTTGGAAGTTCAATACTAGCGTGTTCCTCTTGGCACATATCCAATCCATATGTGCAAGGGGTACTACACCTTTCTGTATTGGAGGGTTAGTTACCTCTACAGCGCTTGCTTTGAACCTGGGGGAAAAACTAGAGAATTTGCCTTTGTTGCCAGCCCTTTTTATTGATATTGACAACTGTCGTGCTGGGAACCTAATCAAGGCTAGATAGGATGGAAAATAGAATCTTATGGTGCATAATAAATTAGTCTGAGTATCATTTTTCCTAATCTCGTGCTCATTGATGTAACAAATATAGAGAAGTAGCATTATGATCTAAGTGCTCCTGCTCCTGGTGAAAACGTCCAGGATAACCAAGGTGGTCTGAAAAATGTTGAGCAAGATGAAATGGAGCAAGTGCTTGAGCAAGAAGCTCCACAACCTAACATCTACTTACCTGCTGCATAAATTCCTCCTGAAAATTTTGCAAGTTCATCATCCGGGAATCAACCCAAGAAGAAACCAGGGCCAGCCAGATACTCTTGATGACATCTATGCTGAAATGTTGTGACATAATGAAGCCGAAGCTCAACATTATCAAAGAATGGAAGCGCAACATAATGAGGTAATGCAGGAGGTCCAACAACTTCGGTGATATCAACACGACTACGCCTACTGGAATGACCGTAGTATGTCAGAGCTAACCAAAGAGATGCGAGCATTGACTTATCGTGTTGACGGCCTGCACGATTTTTTTACTCATGTTGGACTTCAGGGATTTGGTGTAGAGCCTTTATAAGGTAGAGACGATGCACGTGGATGAGCACGAGCATGGGCACGACGGGGAGCACGTGGCCGAGGCAACGAGTAGTCATTATCTCAGTTTCTTCCTTCCTTTTCTCACATTACATCGTTGCATTAGGGACAATGCTCAGTTTAAGTATGGGGGAAAAAGCTTTACCATTTTTATTTACCATTTTCTAAGTAGATTTTTATTATCGCCAATTTCCCTTAAATAAACATTTATGTACTATCAAGTCTTTATATGCATATTTTCGTTTATTATTTGAATTCCTCACTTTCTTGAGCCATAACAAAAAAAATTTACTTGACACATTCAAAAAGTATATAGGTTGCTCACTCATAAGATATGTTAGAAATTTTGAGAAAATTTTAAACAAAATTGATACCTTCTTAACACTCTAAAACCCCCGCTTACGCGAGACCGATTTAAGTACCTATTATACCGAAACCTCAATCTCTAAAGTAACCCCGACTAGTTTATATAAGCAGTCGGCACCGTCTTAAAAACAAATTATGTAGAGAACCGATGAATATAACTGAATGGTCTTAAAACATTTCCAAAAACATCATGTAATGATGAATTAAAAACAGGGAATGCACTAATTAAGTTAGGTGACCCTCACTCAGTTACTTAATCAAACAGTTGCAGAACCTACAAAATATGTTATAACAACCCAATGTAACTTGGTTCAGAGATTTCTGGTGCTGAACTTGGTAGGGCGGACTACGATTTGATCCCCCGCAGCTTGTAATCGGATTAATAAAGGGGTTACCAAATTTATGTACCAGAATTCCATGCTTAATATGACCATCACTAATCGGATACTCTACTTTGTGCGTCCAAAAAGATAAAAGGCTTAATGTGATTACGATAGAAAAAAACGGGTGAAACAAAGCAAAAAGATTTTGGTTGAGCTATAGTATCATGACTGGGACTGGTCTGCATAAGGTGGGGTTGTTTAGGGTCATTACTATATCCTTAATGTTGATATTGAGCTTATATTATTCTAACGAAAATACCTCTCAACCACGTACAATTTGAATTGTGTCATTTATTTGCGTTTAACCAGCGTTTAATTGATTTTCATACTGATTGTTTACTTAAGGACAAGCAAAGGTTCAAGCATGGGGAAGTTGGATAACACGAAAACGCATCGCATGGTCGGCTCGATTAGCATAAATGATGTTACCATTTTATGTTAATTATGTTGCATTATGTTGGTATTTTAAGTGTTTTTCAGGTATTTCCATTTCATAAGACTCACATAAGAAAAGAGGAAGAAATAACATAAATGTGTGACTCCGTATTATGCTCCACTCCATGATGACCACATCCCTGATTATTTGGAGAAGCAGAGTCTTCCGATTGCCACACAATTCCTAAATCTTCTCCAACGGAAGTTACAAGGAGGCTATAAAAAGCAAGCAATCAAGAAGCAAAAACTTGCTCACGCTTTTGTTCAATTTTCTCATACAAAGCCATTGTTTTAGAAATTTTAAGCAGATACTTATCCACCTGAATTAGCAATTGTTTTCCATATCGGAGAACTATTGCACGAGTATATTTTAGTCACAGCTTTTAGACTTTGTTTTAGTTTTATATTTTCTTTTTGCATTCAAGTTATTATTTTCCGCAAGCAAAATCCTACCGTCATATTATGGAGGATTGCACTTGGTACTAGAAGTTTAGCATTAATTTCATTTTTCTTTTATTCATTCCAGGTTCTTATTTCATTTATATATACTGCTTTTACTTAGCAATCATTATCATGTTATTGTTTGTTTACTGTAATTTTGTGTTGGTACTCAATAACATGATTGGCTAATTTCCCTGATACTAGTATGTAAGGTCGTAGAACCGAAGGGGTTCGGTAATGATTGGAATAAACATTTATAAAATACTTTTGTGGTTTGGTTTCCAACATTTAATATCAAAATTGTTTTGTTACGAGAGTAAAAGACAAATAAAGATTAAAATCGATATAACAAGAGTTTGAGATTTTAACCGGATAATGGTAATTGAGCATTAGTTTTAAATACAGCAAGAGCAGTTTACGATTAATTATATTCTATTTATTTTCAAAAAGTATTTATAGATTTTAAATGAGACAGCAAGATCAAGCATTTAAGTTTAATAATATAATTTGAATCAATAATCACGAGAGTGAGATAAAGTTTTTAAATTGATAGTTTCTACTAAAATAGTGTTTTAAATACTCAAAGATATGCCAAATGACCCCTTGAATCCCCGGAGTCCAACATATTACATACCGGGGTCCCATTATCGAATATTTCTTTTAAATCTAAGTTTATTTTCACCTAAACCCAAGATTAATCTTTAGCCTTAGCTTCACATAGTAACTTTAGATACCAATAAATTGACTATCAGTCCTTGTGGGTTCGATATCTTTTAAAACTACGCGATTAGACTGTTCACTTGCAGTCACTAAACCCGATAGACTCTTAAAGTCACGATCACCTCTTATGAAGGTGATAATCAGCTCGACATACCCCCAGTGTTTGGTACTGGCCCCGTAGAAACCCTGGGGGTCTGAGCCCACGTATGGGGTCAGATGGCTTTCATTCAGTTATAGGGTAGCAAACATTTGGGTTTACATGATAATCACGGAGATCCCTTGATCGACCAGTATGCGTCGAAAATTAAAGTTTTCCATGCTAGCCCGTACGAGCAGTGGGATAGTCGAGTTGGGGAATCCTCCTGACAGTTTCTCCTTGTAGAAGGAGAGGGGATAAGAACCTCCCAGAAACTTATCCAGTGTGGCATCCATGTCAGAGTTAGCTTTGATAAGTTGCTCAAACCTTCTTTTTACAGATCCAACTGTATGCTTATTGAATCCCCCGCCAGAGATGACCATCACAACAGGGAATGACTCCCAGGGAATGTGAGAGGAGAAGTACAATGGGAAGTCCTCCATGTTTGGGAAGTATAAATATTCTGGTCACGAGATACTCATGGCGACCGGTATTGTGCTGATGTCGGGGGACTCCTTCCCCTCTTCGACGCTCTTGGTTTCTGGAGCCTCTTCGCGGGAACCCTCTTTCTTCTTGTACTACTTGAGGTGCCCGTCTCAAATTAGTATCTTGATCGCATTCTTGAGGTGGATGCAATCGCCAGTGTTGTGACCATGGCTTTTGTGGAACCTACATTACTTTCTCTTGTCGGCTCTGGGCTTGGAGGGTGTCTGGCGAGGAAAGCGTACCCCCAATCTGTTTAAATTAGAGTTGGCACATTCTGACAGAGTATGTTCTCTTCACGCCTCGGTAATCAAGTAGGGTATCTATGTCTTCTATGTGGTTTGTCGGGTTAGTCGTACCGTCATAGGATCCCAATGAGCGCGGATTCTCAAGCCCGACCAAGGTTCGTACCTCCGTAATTTCACTCAATATTGGGTCGTGGGTCTCGTTGTCATCAGTCTCTTATGGTGATTATGATGAGGAGTGATGTTTTCTTCGTTGCCAGGCGTCATCATCTCGTCGATAGGAGAAGCTCCTCCCCCGTCGCCTCGGTCTGGGTGATAGTGACCTGCTGCAGTTATCTTTGCAGGTGCTCTTTGTCTTTTTGGAAAAAGGAGAGTATTTATCTTTATTAGGAGATCCTCGATCATGCTTCTTGTAGAAAGAAACATCGAGCCTTTCCTTTCTTGGAGGACGCCCCTCTCGGGGAGGTGATATGATGGAGGAGTTATGTTGTCGGTGTATCCGAACTTTTTAATGATTCTTGTCTCTATAAGAATCTATACAAAGTGTTGACTTTTGAAAATATTTCATGAAAGTGTTGGTGTATTTGAAAGATATTTTTTTGAAATGTTTGTGAGCAAGCAACTACGAACTTCTACCTACTCTAAAGAAAGTCTTTGTTCTTTTCCTCCTCCTTTAGACAATGTTATCTTACCATTAGTTAGTAAGAAACCTTATCATTGGATGTGAAGGGACGGGCGTGGGTCATCATACAGTCATAGAAGGCAACATTGTAAGATACCTTAGAAATTTGTTGTAAGGGACTAAGATTGTTTATCGAAGGCAACATCGAAGGGTCATCGAGGGACTACGGTCTTGTAATAGAAGGTCTTTCCTAAAGTATCTCGCATTCAGGGGACATGACTATTTTAATCTAAGGCAACAAGTGTGGGTTAACCCTAGAGGTGCAAGTGTGTAAAGTGTTTTGTTTTCATTTAATTTTGTCTCGAATTAGGGTTATCTAGTATTGATTTTTAGTCTTGCCATACAAACCCTAATTACTAGAAATAATATGGAAAGCGATAAATTGCAGAAACTAAAAGTCCTACGCTATTATAATATTTTTGGATAGGGGATACAAATTTACAAATGGGGATGAAAGAAATTAAAATCTAATTACTATTACAACCAAATTGAATAATGAAAAATAAAATATACAAAAATGTAAAGATAATGTAAAAGAAAAGAAAATTGTTTTTATGGCTTTTTTGTATGAAAAGAGTTTTAATTACCCTAATTGATTTGAAAAGAAGTTGATTGATTAGAAACTTAAGGTCTAAGTTAATTTAATTAAAAGAGAAAATTAAAATAAAACCTAAGTCTAAATTAATTTTAAAAATAGAAATTAATTTGTTAAGAAAATATTTTTTAGGTCTTTTGTTTAAAGGAAATAAAATAAAGTGAAAATAAAAAAATAATTTTTATTTTAAGTATTTTAATAAAATATATTTTTTGTATAAAAATAATAATAAAATAAAAGAGAAGAAGACAAAATAAAATTAAAAATAAAATATGAAGTCAGGGGGTTTGAAAAGAAAATGAGTGGTTAGAAAGTAAAAAGAGTTTGGTGTTAGGCCAAAACAGATTTTTTATTTGAAATCAGAAAAGAAACAAAAATAAAAAGAAGTGGGATGGGCCTGCGTGTTATGAAGGAGCAAGGGGGTGATGGTGAGTAAAATGGAGTAAGCCCAATGCTAGAAAGGCCAAGGCGCGTTGACAAACAAAGAAACAAATATAAGAAAAATGTGAAAAAAATAACAAAATGTGTCGCTGGGGCTCGAACCCAGGACCCTTAACAATAATGCCTTACGTGCGCGCTTTCTAGCACTGGGGTGGCTGTTTCAACCGTTAACAATACAACTTTCACTAAATTTAAAATAAACTTAGTTCTGAATGTCAACTTCATCTTCTTCCTCGCGCCAGATTTTTTCAATTCTGCAACTTGTGAATTTCTCAACCATTCTCAAAAGTGTGAACATCAAACTTGTTAGAAATTTCACCATAATTTCAAATATGTAAATAACTTAAACAATGGATCAAATATGAGCACGAATTTTAACTGGTACCAAATTTGACCTAGCTTTTTCTGAAAGTTCAAACTTAAAATTCACACTACTCAGGCAACATAAATGAATTCTAAGGACATGGTTAGTTTCAGGGCTATGATGTCTACATTTTATATTCACAAATTAGAGACAAATGATGCTTGTATGAAGAGTTGAAAGTTCAGAAAACGTACCTTGCAGATGGAGATCGTGTTTTGAGTCTGAGCATACTTCTAGGTGTTGTGATGATTTGGTTAGCTTCACTGAACCTCTAGGAAGCTATTTCAATAGTTACTTTGAGCTGAGAGTTCCTGAATCGTGTTAGAGAAGTCAAAGTTCAAGTTGTTGTTTTTGAAAATGGAGGATGGTGATGAAGGTGTTACCGTTGTATAACAGTTGTTGGGTTGAGTTATATTTGATGTAAGGAAGCTTTAGGATTGATTTGGAGAAGAAACACACAAGTTGATTATGAGATGGGAGTTTTTAGGTAGAAAATGACAAATTATGGAAGTTTGAATGCAATTCTGGTTTGAGAGTGTCTGAGGGAGTTTTTACGCTTGCAAATTCGTGTCCTTGGCTTATAGATGATGGCTCAATTTATAGGAAAGGGTTTGGAAAATTGGAGTGATAAAAAACACAAGATCATAAGTTATGGATTTTAGCTTGTTTTTGAAGCAAGCTTGACAAACATGGTTTCAAGGCAAGGTACAAGGCTTGTACGGTGGCTAGAAGCTTTAAACATGTTTGCTTTGATCTTATAGATGAGGTGTATGCAGAAGAAACAATTGCAAAGTTCAAGACAAGTTGACTTTGTGATTAAAGCAACTTTTCAAGAATGACAATGGTGTCTTTATGCCATAAATGGAAAATTGGCTTGGACAAAGGTTCAAAAACTTGGACAATGGCTTAATTAGTTATGTAAACATATGATCATGTATATATTTGCAAGTTAGAAGGCCTATAAAGCAATATTATGCAACATGGTTGGATATTTGGTCAAGTGTTCATCCTAAAAATGACTTATAATTCAAGAATGAATGCTCAACTTCTTGCCTTCGATTCTCTTAGCTCAAGCATGATCTCATCAAGTTCTTGGACATTTTGAAAAGCTTGAAATAATTATATACAACCTTCATTCTGACCATTTTGGCTAAATAATCTTGGATCTAGGTGAAAGTTGGCCAAGAAGTTAGGTAAAAAATCTGCCTAAACTTGTCAAAATTTTCACTAAGTGTTTTATGAAAAATGTCATGACTTCATGGGCTTATATCTTCAAATCTAAGCATTTTTTGGACATCAACCCTCTGATAAAAAGTTGTAGAATTCATCAAGATCTACAACTTTCATGTTAAAAGTTTTCTTTGAATCATCTTGCATCTTGGTGAAAAAGGGTCATGAAGTAATGAATTTATCAAGTATAAAATGTACTTAGAAAATTTTCTAAGTCTTGAAAACTTTGACTTTTTATGGACTTTCTTGATTTTCTTGATTCTTGTTGACCAAGTTTGATATTTTTGAGTATATTGATGACTCTTGATCTTTGAAACTCAATGTTGACCAAAAAGTAAAAGGTTGACTTTTGGTGTATTAGTTGACTTTTCATCAGTTGACCAAATTTCATCTATCAATTGTTTGATCTTGAGAAATTATTTGAACCATGAAATTAGGTCAAGCTATTGTACTTGAATCCTTAAGATTATGCTTCAAATCATTAGGTCATGTATTAGGTCAAAAGTCAAAAAAAAGTCATTCTCAGTCAAAACCCTAATTTTGACCATTTTGCCCTTTTGAGGATTTGAACACTTTTCTTGAGGAATTATGATCCAAGCTTGATCAATTGATGAATATGACTTCAAAATGTTGATATTGGCCAAAAAATCTTGAATTTTGACTGTAACTTGACCATAGTTGACTTTTTACCCAATACAATTGATTTTCAGTCATTTGATCAATTGACTGGGCAAAATTATGATCCAAAACTTGAAACTTGGCATGAGTGTTCTTGGGGGTATATATTGAACTATGAAAGTCATTTGGGGCATTAGAAGTCCAATTGTCCTTATGGAAATCAAAACCTTAATTTGGGGTCCCAGTGCTTAAGAGATGATTTGACCTAGTCAATATTTGTGTAAATTTGAGCTATTGAAGATCTTTGTGAGAAATGTCTTGAGAAAAGAGAGGGAAAATTTTGGGGTACAACAATTTCCCCTGTTCAATCTTCTTAAACCTGAAGAGTTAGATTGGCGTGTCCATCATTCGTGAGTTGAAGGTAGAAGATGATTGAACACTAAAGTGCCTAGAAATTTGCACTCGTTTATGCACGAAGTAACATTGTTGATTGATTATCAGGAATGGGCTTAAAGATAACATTTGGAGAGATGATGGAGAATTGTAGGAGATGGGCTTATAGATTCCATCCAAAGTAACTGTTGATAGGTTTTAGACTAAATCTAAATTTGACTTCTACTGGAAAAAGCATCAGAGCAAACCTGGTGGCGATTTACACTGAAACAGCAGATGTACTTTACCTGTTTTTAACTGGAAGAAATAAATCTAAACCAGAAGAGGTCTTTAGTTTGCCTGTCTTTAACTGGAAGAAGTAAATCTAACACCAGAAGAGGTCTTTCGTTCGCCTGTCTTTAACTGGAAGAAGTAAATCCAAACCAGAAGAAGTATTTTGTTTGCCTGTCTTTAACTGAAAGAAGTAAATCTAAACCAAAAGAGGTCTTTCATTTTTCTGTCTTTAAATGGAAGAAGTAAATCTAAACTAGAAGAGGTCTTTCGTTCGCCTGTCTTTAACTGGAAGAAGTAAATCTAAACCAGAAGATGTCTTTTATTTGCCTGTCTTTAACTGGAAGAAGTAAATCTAAACCAGAAGAGGTCTTTTGTTTTCTTGTCTTTAACTGGAAGAAGTAAATTTAAACCAGAAGAGGTCTTTTGTTTGCTTGTCTTTAACTAGAAGAAGTAAATCTAAACCAGAAGAGGTATTTTGTTCTCTTGTCTTTAACTGGAAGAAGTAAATCTAAACTAGAAGAAGTCTTTTATTCGTCCGTCTTTAACTAGAAGAAGTAAATCTAAACCAGAAGAGGTCTTTCGTTCACCTGTCTTTAACTGGAAGAAGTAAATCTAAACCAGAAGAGGTCTTTTGTTAGTTTGTCATTAATTGGAAGAAGTAAATCTAAACCAGAAGAGGTCTTTTGTTCGTCAATTGATTCTTTCCTGAAAAGGAAAAGGGTTAACTGTATGCGATATCATGATGTATGAAATGCATTGCATAATGATGTTCTAAAAATAAATGAGATTATGCCACATGCGTTTCGTATGCATATGCTATGATGTATGAATGTGAAATGTTTGTCTAGGAAAAATAACTCCTTGATTATTGCTGAGGATAAAGAGTAAGTGTATCTTCAATTTTGTCTCGAAGGCTTCCATTGTGGATTCCTATTGATTTGTTTGAAGAAACTTCGTTGGGGATGTATTGATTTCTATTTGGGGAGTAAAGTTTAGAAACATTAGCCATTCGTTGCTCAACTTGGGAATTTAGTTCTTATATGCCCTGACTGGGGATAAAAGAGATGTTTAAACTTCAGATTTGTTTGGGGAGGATAATTGACTGGTATCTGGTCAAAATCCAGACTTTGAAGCAACTTTCAGGGGATAGTGACAACTCTATTGGGGAAGAGGAGTTTTGTCAGTGATTTGTTGTAGTCCAAGGAATAGACTCAGGCTGGGGGAGATTGAAATCCGTTGGGGAAATAAATCTCGTTGAAGAAAGTATTCTGGCGACCTTATTGGGGAAATGAATTCTTTTGTGGAAGAACATTTGCAAGGTTTCTTTCCGAGTTTTGGAAAACCAAACTCGGCCGGGGTAGAGGATTTCCAAGAGATATGCTGATTGGAAATCTGAAAGGAAGTTCTATGAATTTACTCTGTAGGGATTTATGGATAGCATGAACATTCTCCTGGCTCCTTGAGTAAGAACTTATTCCGGTTCTTATGCGTACATTTGTTAATCGTTAATCATGTTCATATGCATATGTTCATTTAATTTTAGTCATTGGACGTTTTTGCAATCAAAACAAAAAAACAAAAAAGTTTGCACTTCAAAGTATATCTGTATTGATAATTTGCCTATAAACAGGAATTTTTTTACAAAGAGATGGAAATCCTAGTAAGAGGAAGTCGTCGTGAAATGAAAAGAATACAAAATGAAAATAAATATATATATATATATATATAGTCATGTGGAAGTGATCTCATCAGGTTCCAACTCTTCTATTGCCCCTATGTCTTCGAACATCTCATCCTTTGTTGTCAGAAGAAGTTGATTGAATTGATCTTGTACCATTTGAACTTTTGACCTTGGTAATAAAGCTGGCTAAAGTGATCCAACGGGACATAGTCGTACGCTTTGATCCTTAACTTTTTCCTGGACCGCCCTTTCGGATTTTCAGTCTACCAGGATACCCTTTTTTTCCCAAGCCGCCCTATCAGATTTTCGACTTGTCGGGTGTACAATCTTTTGTATATATCCCTAATTTTTCCCAAACCTTTATGGTTTGCCGGGATGCCCTTATTTTTGCCTAGGTATGTCAACCTAGCGGGTCGTTCTTATGCATAGTATTTTTTGACTATGTCTGCATTCACCGGGTGGGGGAAATCCTCGCCCCCCATAGTGGTTAACATCATAGCACCGCCAGAGAATACTTTCTTGACTACAAATGGCCCTTCGTATGTGGGAGTTGTAGCGATAGAAATGTTTAAGACTAAGTCATTGGATTGACTTGATTCGCACAGATCAAATTAAAAATCGCCACCGCTATTTATTTTTTCCAAAGGAATGGGAAAAGAGCGAATAATCCAAAAGAGGGGGAAAGATTCTAGGTGAGTGGGTTGGTTATGAAAATGGAAGGTATTAACACCCTAAATATCTAGGGTACTCCGTAGGAACTTCTTTGAAAAATATGTATATTTTGGCTATAAAATGTTGTATGGTGTAAAATAGATTGTGGGGATAAGAAAAAGAAGTATATATTTTTATGATTTTTGCACCCTCCGCATTTGCAAACATTTAGTGCCTATGTACCACCTTCCGTGCAATAGGGGATCAGGGTACACGTAGTTCCTCTTTAAAAAATTAAAACATAAGTGTGTTGGTTAATTTTATGAGATAAGACATCATCATCATTGTCCATGTGGAAAACATACTTACTACCCACAATTATGAGAAAAGAGAATTTGAGTCATCTCAAAGTGGAGGATATGGCTTGGATTTTAAAGTCAACAATGCCTCACTCAACACCCAAGTGGAAAATATCTCACTTCACTACATGTTGTAGAAGTATAGTTGTTTCAATCACTACTGTAAGTATTTGTTTGTTGGCATTTTTTTGGTAAAACCAGAGTTGCGAATGTCATGAATAATGTCATAACATTATGGGATAAAGGTACATTCTGCAGAAAAGAATGTCATTCAGGAACTACTCAGTATGATTGTTTATCATCATCATTAAGCAATGATCATATATATTGTATTCTACCAAAATCAGTGAGCAGGATACTTGTTGTCATAACCAATGTTAAGACATCCTGTTCTGATCTAGTTTTTGTGCAGATTTATTATTCCTGAGAATTTTCAGGAATCTGGTATGCTTCTCTGAGTTGTTGTATACAGTCCAGATCAGATGCTCACGTGGATATTAGGTTAACCTTACTTAACCCTAATCTAGAATGATGAAAGCCTAAGACCAAGTCTTTAGGTTAACTTGAGTTAACCCTAGCTATTTTCATGGAAGCCCTAACTGAAGAATATTCTGCCTATATATTCCTCATGAAGGTTAATGGTTAAGTACACTTTTTGACAGAAGATCAATAAGGGATTGTATAGTTGTAACTATTTTGAGCCAAGCAATTATCATTGCTATAAGTGACTTGGAGTAGGATTTGATTGTAAGGGTTGTGTATCACTCAAAGCTTTGAAGCACGAGTGTTTGTGTCTCTTGATTAAAGCTTTGAAGCAAAATCAAGTTAGGATTGTTTATCACTCAAAGCTTTGAAGCATGAGTGATTGTGTCTCTTGATTAAAGCTTCGAAGCAAAATCAAGTGTGTGTATTGAAGAGTGTCTTCATAATCTCATTATTCAATAGTTTAGTATCACTGCTGTGATTGAGGGGGAGTGAGTAGGAACTCAGGTTTAAGTTGAACTTAGATTGAAGTTGCATTGGGTAGGTCTTAAGTGAAGGAGATAAACTGGTTAGTTTATTCCTGAATTAATATCTCTTATAGTGAATTTCCTCCCTGGCTTGGTAGCCCCCAGAGTAGGTGTTGTTACACACTGAACTGGGTTAACAATTGATTGTGTTCTTTACTGTTTTTAATTTACTGTCTTGAAGTGTGTCAGATACGGTGTCATAACATTCACTGTGACATTAAGTATCTATTGCCAGAATTTCAATTGGCATCAGAGCAGGCACCCTGCCTGTCTTACTGGGTGAGATCTAGGGATATTATTTTTTGGCGCTATGGACAAGGTAGGAGGATTTGGGAACAGACCACCTATTCTGGATGGATCAAATTATGACTACTGGAAACCTCGTATGATTGCCTTCTTGAAGTCACTGGACAAAAAGGCTTGGAGAGCTGCTGACAAAGGATGGAACCATCCCACCATAACTGGTAAAGATGGGACGACCAGTCTGAAACCTAAGGAAGAATGGAGCAAAGAAGAAGATGAGTTAGCCCTGGGTAACTCCAAAGCATTAAATGCCCTGTTCAATGGAATTGATAGAAACATATTTAGACTAGTACATCAATGTGAACTGGCCAAGGATGTTTAGGACACTCTCAAAACCACCCATGAGGGTACATCCAAAGTAAAAATGTCAAGACTTCAGATGCTTACTACCAAATTTGAGAACCTAAGGATGATGGAAGATGAGACCATTCATGAGTTTCACATGAACATCTTGGAAATTGCCAACACCTCAGGAGCATTGGGAGAAAAGATGTCAGAAGAAAAGCTGGTGAGAAAGATTCTCAGATCCTTGCCTAAAAGGTTTGCAATGAAGGTGACTACTATAGAGGAAGCTCAGGATATCTGCAACTTGAAGGTTAATAAACTCATTGGGTCACTTCAGACTTTTGAGATGGGGATCAATGACAATGTTGACAAGAAAAACAAGAGCATAGAACTTGTATCTAATGCTGAAGATGAAACCAATGAGGGTGATGAAGAGAATATTTCAGAAGCTATAACTATGCTTGGAAGGCAGTTCAACAAACTCATCAAGAGAATGGACCCAAAGTCAAGGTCAAAGGTCAAGAACATTCCCTCTGACATTAGCAGATCCTATGACTCCAACAGAAGACCTAAGTCTGAAGAAAAGGGAAATCAAAGCAGAGGAATCCAATGCCATGTATGTGAAGGATATGGGCACATTCGAGCTGAATGTCCTACCTTTCTTAAGAAACAAAATAAAGGAATGTCTGTTACTTGGTCTGATTGTGACTCAGAAAGTAACTCTGAAGAAGAATCTGCTAAACTAGTTACTGCACTAGCTGGTATTTGTAACTCTGATAGTGACTCTAGTGATGAGGAAGTTACATTTGAAGAACTTGCTGACACCTACAAGAAGCTATGTATCAGAAGTGCTGAAGTCTGTCAGCAAATTGAGAAACAGAAAAAACTCATAGTAAAGTTGGAGGCTGAGAAAAAGGCAGACACTGATACTATAAGCCATCTCGAAGGTGAAGTTCAAATGCTAAACTCAAAACTTGACCAGATGACCAAGTCTGTTAAGATGTTGACAAATGGAACTGACAAGTTGGAAGAAATCCTCCAGGCTGGACAAAATGTGGGAAACAAGTCTGGTCTAGGATTTGTGGCTTCAAAGAAATCTACTGTAGACAAGAAGAAGATCAAGCCTGATAAACAAATGTCAAAGCAGATGTCACAACATGACACTCAACATCAAGAACAGAGAAATATGAAGAAAAAGTATCAAAGATGGAGATGTCATCATTGTGGAAGGTTTGGTCACATAAATCCATTCTGCTTCAGATTATATGGATATCTTAATCAGACCCCAGGTGTCAAACCTAAGTCTAACAAGGCACCATATACTCAACAGTGGAAGAAAAAGTATGCAACCCTGATAGCTCACACCTCCCTTAGAGTTTCTGCCAAGGAAGACTGGTACTTTGACAGTGGATGCTCTAAACACATGACTGGAATCAAGAATCTTCTGAATAATGTAAAACCCCATACTACTAGTTATGTCACTTTTGGAGATGGTGCTAGAGGAGAAATCAAAGGAGTTGGAAACCTGGACTACCCTGGAGTTCCAAACCTAAATGAAGTGTTGCTGGTAAATGGCTTGGCTGCTAATCTCATAAGTATCAGTCAATTATGTGATTTAGGATTCAAGGTCAACTTCACCAAGTCTGAATGTCTTGTAACTAATGAAAAACAAGAAGTTGTAATGAGAGGAGTCAGATCAAAAGACAACTGTTACTTATGGGAGTCTGAGAACACTAATTACTCTCTTGTATGCTCTATAGCCAGAGAAGAAAAGGAAGTGAAACTGTGGCACCAAAAACTTGGTCATTTACATCTAAGAGGGATGAAAAAGATCATATCTATGGAGGAAGTCAGAGGGATTCCAAGGCTTCAAATTGATGAAGGGAGAGTCTGTGGTGAATGTCAGGTTGGAAAGCAAACTAGAATGTCACATCCAAAGACAAGACATATGACCACCTCTAAGGTGCTAGAACTTCTACATATAGATCTGATGGGTCCAATGCAGGTGGAAAGTCTTGGTGGAAAGAGATATACATATGTTGTTGTGGATGATTTTTCCAGATTCACCTGGATTAACTTCATTAGGGAAAAGTCTGATGTATTTGATGTATTTAAGGAACTGTGCAAAAGAATTCAAAGAGAAAAAGAAGGATGCATTGTCAGAATCAGATGTGATCATGGCAAGGAATTTTAAAATAGTAAGTTTGATGAGTTCTGTTCCTCAGAAGGAATCAATCATGAATTCTCTTCACCCATAACTCCTCAACAAAATGGAGTTGTGGAAAGGAAAAACAGGACTATACAGGAATCTGCCAGAGCAATGATACATGCCAAAAGACTTCCTATTCATTTTTGGGCTGAAGCTATGAATACAGCCTGTTATGTTCATAACAGGGTCACCTTCAGAAATGGAACATCATCCACCATTTATGAACTATGGAAAGGAAGAAAGCCTACAGTAAAGTACTTCCATGTCTTTGGAAGCAAATTCTATATTCTGACAGATCGTGAACAAAGGAGAAAGATGGATCCTAAGAGTGATGAAGGAATATTCCTAGGATACTCTACCAACAGCAGAGCATATAGGATATTCAATTCCAGGACCAAAGTTATGATGGAATCCATAAATGTCATAGTTGATGATCACCATGAGGAAACAAATGTTCCATATGATGTTGAGACATTCCTTGAGACTTCAACTCAAGAGGATGATGTACCTAAAACTACTCCATCATAGTCTGAATCAAAGGAAGCTAACAAAGATCCTTCCATTAGAATTCAGAAAGATCATCCTAAGGAACTCATCATAGGAGACCCTAACAGTGGTGTCATTACAAGATCTAGAGAAATCATCACAAACTCTTGCTTTGTATCTAAGATTGAACCAAAAAATGTTAAAGAGTCTTTGACTGATGAATACTGGATTGGAGCAATGCAAGATGAATTGAACCAATTCAAGCAACATGAAGTATGGGAGTTAGTTCCTAGACCAGAAGGAACAAACATCATTGGCACAAAGTGGATCTACAAGAACAAATCAGATGCTGAAGGAGTTGTCACCAGGAATAAGGAAATACTTGTTGCTCAAGGATACACTCAAGTTGAAGGGGTTGATTTTGATGAGACCTTTGCTCCTGTAGCCGGACTGGAATCAATCAGACTTCTATTGGGAGTTGCTTGTCTTCTTAAGTTCAAGATATTTCAGATGGATGTGAAGAGTTCCTTCCTAAATGGGTACTTAAATGAGGAAGTATATGTGGAACAGACTAAAGGATTTGTGGATCCAAACTGTCCTGATCATGTCTACAAATTGAGGAAAGCTTTATATGGTCTGAAACAAGCTCCTAGAGCCTGGTATGACAGGTTGACAAAATTCCTCACTGACAAAGGATACAGGAAATGAGGCTTGGATAAAACTCTTTTTGTCAAAAATTAAGGAGGAAAGATAATGGTAGCTCAAATTTATGTTGATGACATAGTGTTTGGAGGAATTTCAGATAAAATGGTTAAAAATTTTGCTGACCAGATGCAAGCTGAATTTGAAATGAGCCTCATGGGAGAATTGACCTACTTTCTTGGACTACAAGTCACACAGATGGAAGACTCAATTTTTCTGTCTCAAAGCAAGTATGCAAAGAATATTGTCAAGAAGTTTGGAATGGAGAATGCCAGACACAAAAGGACTCCTGCACCTACTCATTTAAAGTTGTCCAAAGACACAAGTGGGGCAAAAGTGGATCAAAGCTTGTACAGAAGCATGATAGGAAGTCTACTATACTTAACAGCCAGCAGACCCGACATTGCTTTTGCAGTTGGAGTATGTGCAAGATACCAGGCTGAACCCAAAGTAAGTCACATCAACCAGGTGAAAAGGATTCTTAAGTATGTGAGTGGAACTTACAACTATGGCATGCTGTACTCTCATGGATGTGAACCAATCCTATCTGGTTACTGTGATGCTGATTGGGCTGGTAGTGCTGATGATAGAAAGAGCACCTCTGGAGGATGCTTCTTTTTGGGAAATAATCTTGTCTCTTGGTTCAACAAGAAACATAACTGTGTGTCTCTATCTACTGCTGAAGCTGAATACATAGCAGCTGGTAGAAGCTACTCTCAAATGATATGGATGAAACAGATGCTAACTGAGTATAATGTCACACAACATGTCATGACATTGTACTGTGACAATCTGAGTACTATTAACATTTCCAAGAATCCTATACAGCACAGCGGGACTAAGCATATTGACATTAGACATCACTTCATCAGAGATCTTGTGAAGGAAAAGGTGATTAAGCTGGAACATGTTGCCACTGAACTACAACTGGAAGACATTTTTACCAAGGCACTTGATGCTAGTCAATTTGAAAATTTAAGGTGCAAGCTGGGTATTTGCCAATATGAAGAGATGTAGCAATTAATTTTGCTTTAAACAAGGGATGAAAGAGATATTTTCGTTAAGTCTATTCTGATTGGGCTAATCATTAGTTTCCCTCTTTCTTTCCAAAATTTTAAGAAGTGGAATAGACATTCATATATATCCCTCTTCTCGCTTTTCTGCAACAGTCTCCATTCTCTCAAACAAAGATTTCACACTCGCTGTTACTTGTTTCTTAAATCTCTCGAGATGTCTCAACAATCCATGTCAACAATCCATGTCAACATCTTCATCAAAGGCGACTGCTTCTTCCTCACCCTCTGACACCGAACCTAGGGCAATCGTAAACTGCATGGAAGCTGATGTTCTTGAGATAACTCCTCTTCGTGAAATGGAAGCTGATCCTACTAAGGTCAAGAAGCTGCGAACCAGCCATGCAAGAAGATCACAAGCTTCTCCATCTGGTAAATCTTCTCAACCATCATCTTCTGCTCCTCCAGAGATAGCTAATAGGGAGGGTTTTGCTTATGTACATATAGTTATTGCCAAACTAGTCACTAGGATTATTAATGAGAATCACTTTGTTCCTGGCATATCTGTTCCTTTGAACCAAGAAACTGCTAGCCCTAATGTAGAAAGAAATCCAGATGTCACTCAGAATGTTGAGACACCTGATGACAACATTAGGAAATCTCCAGAAAAACATGATGATCACCAGAACCCTACTGACAAGGCTGTTGAACCTCCTGTTATTGATGTTGATAAAGAATTCTCTGAGAATGATTTAATTGCTAATATCAACCCTAGCATAGCTAGAAGGATGATGAGCAGAAAAGAAAAGCAGAATACTGCCCAAAGCCCCTCCAAAGAGAAGGCTACTGAAGTAGTTCATAAGAAAACCAGGTCTAAGAACAAGACTAGAGTAGAAGCTGAGAAGGATCAAAAAGCTGGAATGTCGAAAGGGAAGGGGAAGGCAAAAGCTAGAGTACCTACTGGTAGTCTCTCAAATCCTTTGAGACAACCTATAGCCAAGAAAAGAAAGGATCCTGAACCTTTTGAATCTGATGAGGAATCAGACTTTGATTTTGATGTTGAGAGCAATGTTCCAGACATTCTTCTCAGAAAGAAACCCTCTTATAGCAAATTACCTAAGGTTCCTGAAGTTTCCATTGACAACATCTCCTTTCACCATCCAGAAAATGCAAGCAGGTGGAAGTATGTGTTTCTGAAAAGGATTGCCTTGGAGAGAGAGCTGAACAACAGTGCTATTGAGTGTAAGGAAATCATGGACCTAATCAAAGCTGCTGGCCTGATGAAAACAATGGTCAATCTTTCCAACTTCTATGAGATTCTTGTCAAAGAATTCATAGTAAACTTGTCTGATGGATGTGCTGATGGAAAGTCAGCTGATTTTATGAGTGTTTATGTGAGAGGAAGAAAGGTAAATTTCTCTCATACTGTGATAAACAATTTCCTAGGAAGGCCTGATGATGCTCAACCTGAGCTTGAAGCTACTGACAACCAAGTTTGTCAAACCATCACTGCCAAGCAAGTCAAGCACTTGCCCTTGAAAGGGAAGCTAAATGCAAGCAAGCTGAGCATGAAGTTTGCCATACTGCACAAAATTGGTGCAGCTAACTGGGTTCCCACCAACCACAAATTCACCATTTCTACAGGTTTGGGAAGATTTATCTTTGTTGTTGGAACCAGAACAAACCTTGATTATGGCAAGTACATCTTTGATCAAACATTGAAACATGCTGGAAGCTGTGCTATTAAAGGCCCTATTGCTTTTCCCTCTCTCCTGTGTGGTATAATCATTGATTAGTATCCTGATATTCTGGTTGAAAAAGACTATGTATGCAAAAGAGCCCTTGCACTTGGTTTGCACTATAAGCTGTTTCAGAGAACACATGTCCCTGACATTGTTATGACATCTGCTGAGACATCAAATGTCAAAACTCATTCCAAGAAAACGGATGTTATAGCTGTGCTAAAGAAAACCTGTAGAGAGCTTGATACAAGAAAAAGTACTCTTGAAGAGCTGATTGCTAGACTAGAATAGGAGGAGAATGAAGAACAAATAAGGGAAGAGGATGTTGATGAAGACCAGCATAATGCTGAAAATAGTGCTTCCTCAGGGGATGGCAGTGCCTAAAGGTCAGTGTTTGCTGAAAAGATTGTTGCTGGAACTTGTTGCTGCCAAATGACCTCTTATTATTTCTGTGCTTTTTTTAATTTCCTTTTGGATGACTGTATAACTTAAAGTACAAGTATCTGTGGCCTCTTTATGGCTAAAAAGGGGGAGAAGAATTATTTGTGGTAATTTTGGTAGAATTATATTCTGCTGCATTCTAATCTCTGATTATTTTGGGATTTTAGCCAAAAATTTGCCAAAGGGGGAGTTTGTAAGTGTTTGTTTGTTGGCATTTTTGTGGTAAAACCAGAGTTGCGAATGTCATGACTAATGTCATAACATTTTGGGATAAAGGTACATTTTGTAGAAAAGAATGGCATTCAGGAACTACTCAGTATGAGTGTTTATCATGATCATTAAGCAATGATCATATATATTGTATTCTACCAAAATCAGTGAGCAGGATAATTGTTGTCATAACCAATGTTAAGACATCCTGTTCTGATCTAGTTTTTGTGCAGATTTATTATTCCTGAGAATTTTCAGGAATCTGGTATGCTTCTCTGAGTTGTTGTATATAGTCCAGATCAGATGCTCACGTGGACATTAGGTTAACCTTGTTTAACCCTAATCTGGTATGATGAAAGCCTAAGACCAAGTCTTTAGGTTAACTTGAGTTAACCCTAACTATTTTCATGGAAGCCCTAACTGAAGAATAGTCTACCTATATATTCCTCATGAAGATTAATGGTTAAGTACACTTTTTGACAGAAGATCAATAAGGGATTGTATAGTTGTAACTACTGTGAGCCAAGAAATTATCATTGTGATAAGTGACTTGGAGTAGGATTTTATTGTAAGGGTTGTGTATCACTCAAAGCTTTGAAGCACGAGTGTTTGTGTCTCTTGATAAAAGCTTTGAAGAAAAATCAAGTTAGGATTGTTTATCACTCAAAGCTTTGAAGCACGAGTGATTGTGTCTCTTGATTAAAGCTTTGAAGTAAAATCAAGTGTGTGTATTGAAGAGTGTCTTCATAATCTCATTATTCAATAGTTTAGTATCACTGCTGTGATTGAGGGGGAGTGAGTAGGAACTCAGGTTTAAGTTGAACTTAGATTGAAGTTGCATTTGGTAGGTCTTAAGTGAAGGAGATAAACTGGTTGGTTTATTCCTGAATTAATATCTCTTATAGTGAATTTCCTCCCTGGCTTGGTAGCCCCCAGAGTAGGTGTTGTTACACACTGAACTGGGTTAACAATTGATTGTGTTCTTTACTGTTTTTAATTTATTGTCTTGAAGTGTGTCAGATACGGTGTCATAACATTCACTGTGACATTAAGTATCTGTTGCCAGAATTTCAACTACAAGGATTGACAAGAGTCTAATCTTTTGAGAATTTTTTTAAAGTAAAGAGCCAAAGTGGAAAAAAATTGTTTGAATATGATTGATTGACTTTTAGTCTTCTCACAAAAATATCAAGGTATTATTAAGTTGATTGAAGTTTATTTATGAAAATGTTTTGAAAATGGACGGACCTAAGTCCAAGTTTATTATGAAAGTGGTTCAAGTTTAGAAACAAGAAGAGTTTTCAAAAGGAGAGAGAAGATTTTTGAAATTAAAGAAGATGGGAAGAGATGAAGGGACTATCCTAAAGCATAAAATAAAAGCTAGGGAAAAGAACCGTCTAACCAACAAGAAGCCAATACTTGACATTATGAGTCAAGGTAGAATTATCATTCTTTAGATTGAAACCAAGCAAGCAAAGATATTATATCTCTTGAGAGAACCAAACTTCAAATGTATTAAGTCTTCACAAAAATTGGGCAGAGTAAAGGCTGTATACAGATCAATTACAGATTACAGACAAAGTATGTAATAACAATAACCTGCACACAAAAACAAACAAACAACCCAATGTCTTGAGGTAAACCTTAAGAACTTTAGACAAAATATCAATTAAGGTCACAAGGTCTCCAACATAGGACAAGGTTTCTATTCCTAAGTCCAAGAAGTCCAATACTCCATAATGCCAACGATAGTAACCAAGTAGTCCAAGTATCATTAAAGTTTTTTATGGTTCATGTTGATTATTAAGTATATTCAAAAAGAAAAGAAAAACTCAAGTGAGCAAAAATAAAAGTCACATAAAAGTAAATTCTCAAGTGAGAAAAGATGAAAATAGCATGAAATGTAAATTCTAAAGTAAATGGTACATGAAGTAAAAGCATAAAAATAAAAGCATAAAATAAAGTAAATTGTTAGAAGTTAATGGTTAGTTGGTTGACCATCTTGAAACTTGCATTTGGAACTCATTAGAGGATTTATAGAACCAAAGCCTTCCAACAACAAGTTGCATTTTCATTTTGTCAAGTATATCATCCATTTAATAATCTTCAAGGCCACATTTAATGATCAATGATGTTTAAGTGATCCGTGTTGACCAAAATTAATGAAGATCCATTGGAGGATTGGTAGAACCAAAGCCTCCTAACAATGAATCACAAGATTATTGGATCAAAGGGTTCAAATTAACATTCTTGGGCTTGAAAGCATAGGTTTGGGCCATGAATGATCATTTTCTCAAATCAGGACAAAATTTAGAGCTATGTTAAGCAATCATAAGTGGACTTATGTAGAAGTCGCACCTATCTTGAGGTCGGTCAATAGCAATTTATGCACTTTATGTTTGGATAAATGATATAGAGATCATCATCCCTTAACATGTAGTACAATAAGAAATGGAGATAAGATGAAGGGGGAGGGGAATGATAAGCTAATTTGGATCACTATCTTAAATTTCTTTCATCTTTAAATTCAATCACTCATCTCGATGAATTAAAGTACTAAACATATCATTAATCCAAATAACCAAAAATAAATTGAATAATTCACTCTTAGGTAGATTTGAGTTAATGTACATTTATCCAACTTCATCTACACCCAAAGTTCATTGAATTTAAAGATAAATTGGACATTTAAAATTGTAATCCAAATCAACAATCAAAAGGAGTGAGTAGAAAAAGAGAGATGGATCAAAATAGCCCCAAACCAAGGCAGAAAATTCATTTTTGTTCTGTTACAATCGATTGCACTCTGGAAGCAATCGTTTGCATCAATGTTTTTTTTCAAAAAAAAACGTGAATTCATGCTGTAAAAATCGATTGCACTCTGGCAGCAATCGATTGCACCCTGTGAAAAACAGCAAAGCAGCATTTCAAAAGGACAAATTCTTGTTCAAACTTTCCAGCAAACACCTTATGATCATGGATTTAATTGAGCACCAAAATTCCATCAAATTATGAAAAATTAGCACCAATTGAACCACAAAACAATGCTCAATGAATCAAATCCAAAGATCAACAAGAAATCACATTGTGAAAGATGAAGATCCAATTTACCAAAGGTAGATCTAGAGAATTATCAAAACAACTTTAAGAATTTGCTTCAACTCAGCCCGAAAAATCAATTTCCCAAGCTTGGATATGGAGAATTGATAAAGAAAAAGTGGTTGGATGAAGTTTTATCTAAAAGATTAGTAAGCTTCAATGCAAAGCTTACTAACTTTTTTTTTAAAATGGAGCTTTGAGTGTATTTGGTAGATGGAGGGAATTGAGAGATTTTTTAGCAAAGTGAATTTGGCTATCAAAAGCTTGAGATTTGAATGAAATGAAGACTCTATTTATAGAGTTTAGGCTTGGTGTAACGCCCGTAATTTAATTAATTATTTAATTAAATTATTTTTGGAATATTTGTGAAGTTGGGTTGTTAGGAGATATTGTGTTGTGATTAGTTGGTAAAGGGGGGGGGGGGGGGGGGGGGTAGTTTTAAGCCCATTAAGGTATTTTGAGAATAATAGGGCTATTTTACTATTGTTAGAAATAATGAGAAAAGAAAAAGCAGTAAGAAAGAAAGAAATAAGGGTTTGAAAGAAGAGAACATGAAATCTATTGGAAAGGAGGAAAAGAGGCAGAACGAAAATTCAACCGGAAAAGTTGTAGAGCAACCTTCAATCCAAGGTAAGGGTGGGGTTCTGACTCTATAATAGAGTTTATGATGATTGATATGTGGGATTAGATGCGAAAGATTGCTTGGTTTACAATTGAATTATATATGTTGTTGTATGATGAGAATAGATGATTGAAAGATGAATAAAGATTCCCTAATGTTGTATATTTGATGTAGGATTATAGGATAATTATAATTGATGATTATCTATGGTTAGAGGATGTTTTTAGGGCTTAAAGTATGGAAACCGTAGTGAAAACGCAGTGAAATCATAGAAAATATCTATGACAGAATAATATGTGTCGACCCCAAACGTCATGCATTGATACATGAAGGCTTTTAGACTCAGGATGAGTCAATACGAAGGAGTCATGTATCGATATATGAAGACTTTTAGACTCAGGATGAGTCGATACGTAAGAGCATGTATCGATACATGCAGTGTTGCAGACTCAGTATGAGTCAATGCAAAGGGAGTATGCGTCGACTCATGTAGGATGTTCATACCAGTACGCATCGACCCAAGAAATTACGCTTCGATCCAAGTTGTCTAGTTTTTGACAGATTCACGTTCCAAAGGCTGTAACTTGAGTTTTCGGACTTTGTTTGAGTTGTCGTTCGAAGCGTTGAATAGCTATTGCGATGAACTTCATTCTTAAGGATCAAAAGGAAGAATAGGAAGGTTAATCCTAGTATCCAAATTAGGATTACAGTTAATTCTCGCGTTAATCGCTATGTTGATTTTTATGAAGAATGATGAGGGTGAGATGATTATAGATTATTGTTTGGTTTGTAATAGTAGGATTAATGATGATAATGATGTAGTATTACAGAATAGTAATGTGTAGAGGTTTGGTTATTTAGAAGTAAGCCTTAGATGATTAATTAATTATAGGCAATATCATGTCGTAGGCCTATGACCAACATTGCGAGATTGACGAGTTACTGTTGTATTGTTGTATGGCTGAGTTGTTGATGAGATTATGTTTGACAAATTATGATGATAAATGATGTTGATGAACGATGTTGATGAAAGGTGTTGAGATGCCTCTAATAATTGGCAGCTATTAAGATGTAGGCTTCTGGCCAACAATGATGTTGTATTGAGATGTTATTAATTATGGTGTTGTCATTACATTCATGATTGTGTCGCATACATTGCATTTCAAGATGGAGCTTATGCTCGTTAAGATGGCATGTATTGGCAAATATTAAGATTAAGGCTTATGCCTTGTTGATTCCTCTATTTATTGGTAGATTTTTAAGATGGGAGTTCTTCTCCAATGGTACCATATGCACTTGCATAGTATTGAGTCACATTATATGATTGCATAAAGAAGTTGTGTATTGATGTGGTGAATGTGTATATTGTTGGTATTCTGTCGGGATTATTGTTGTTTATAAGATGAGAAGTGGTGTTGCTATGTGATCTAATTTAATATATTAATTAACATACGTTTTATTATATTGTTAGATATCTCACCCCTTCTGTTTGAATGTTACCCTTACGTTGGTAACATGCAGGTAATCGAGAGTGAGGACTATATACCTTCAATAGTTCGAGTCGATGTCATTGCTCTGATATGTAACACTCGGGGGGATGAACGCTTGTTGCTTTTAATTGTTAATTATTTCAGTTGTTGAACTTTAATTTAATTGTTATTAAGTATGTGTTGTTTTGAAGTTGCTGTAACGATGGATAAAGATGTTATTAAGAATTCCACTGCGTAGATGTTTAAACTGTTGAATTAAGAGATTAAATTGCTATGCTGATAGTTCATCCGAAGTTTTAAAGTGTTATGTATCCACGTTGAATGCAATGTGTTTTTAAAGATGAATTTGTGGCATCCTGATTCGTTTGCATGAATGATTATAACTCTGATTTACAATTATAATTGCCGGGTAGAATTGGGGTGTTACAAAGTTGGTATCAGAGCAAAAGGTTGGTTGGTCCGACCTTGTTGTCGAGTCATAGTTGTCTAACAATCAAGTATTTTTAATTTGAGTTCTAACCATTATTTATGTTGTAGTGATAAGTTGAGATGGATGGAAGGAATGATGTTGCACTTGCTGCTGCTTTAGAAGCAATGGCTCATGCGATGGAGAATCAGCCGAATGCTTATGGGAATGTTGGATCTTGTAGCTTGGCGACTTTCCAGAGAGAGAATCTGCCTACGTTCAAGGGAAAGTATGATTCTAATGGAGCATTGGATTGGTTGAAAGAGATTGAGAGAATCTTTCGTGTGATTGACTGCACTTCAGCGCAAAAGGTTCGATATGGTACTCATATGCTAGCAGTTGAGGCTGATGACTGGTGACTAGAGACTTGCAAGAGATTAGAAGCTGGAGGTGAGAATGTCACTTGGGCTGTGTTCCGTAGGAAATTTCTGAGGAAGTACTTTCCTGAAGATGTTCGTGGTAAGAAGGAGATTGAATTCCTTGAGCTTAAGCAAGGGAATGTGTCGGTTATTAAGTATGCTTCCAAGTTTTCTGAGTTGGCTAAGTTTTATCTGCATTACGTTGAGGCAGATGTTGAGTTTTCGAAGTGCATCAAGTTTGAGAAAGGGTTGTGCCCAGAGATCAAGAAGGCAGTGGGATACCAGAAGATCCGTGTCTTTACTGATTTGATTGATAGTTGCAGGATTTATGAGGAGGATAATAATGCTCATTACAAGATTATCAGTGAGAATAGGGGTAAGCACCAATAGAATCGTGGTAAGCCTTATGATACCCCAGCTAGTAAAGGTAAAGAAAAAGTTGCTCAGGGTCAGAGGACTAGTGGGGGAGACGCTCTTGCTGGTGTGGGTTGTTTTAAATGTGGGAAACCTGGGCATAAGAGTAATGTGTGTACTACTGAAGTAAAGAGGTGTTTCCGTTGTGGTAAGAACGTACATGTTGTATCTGAGTGCAAGCATAAGGATGTGATTTGTTTCAATTGTAGCGAAGAAGGGCACATTGGTAGTCAGTGTCAGAAACCAAAGAGGGCGCATACAAGTGGTAAAGTGTTTGCTTTGGTTGAGGATCAGACAGCTGCTGAGGACAGACTTATCATAGGTACATGTTTCATTAATAGTACTCCTTTAATTACTATTATTGATACCGGTGCTACTCATTGTTTTATTGCTGCTGATTGTGTTGAAATATTGGGTCTTATGTTGTCTTCTATGAATGGAGAAATGGTCGTCGATACTCCAGCCAAGGGGACAGTGACTACTTCTTTTGTGTGTTTAAAGTGCCCCTTATCGATCTTCGATAGAGACTTTTCTGTTGATTTGGTTTGTTTATCGTTAAGAGGTTTGGGCGTGATTTTGGGTATGAACTGGTTAGAGCATAAATATGTTCATATTAACTGTTATGACAAGTCTGTTAGGTTTTCTACTCCTCAATAAGAGGACGATAGTCTGTTGTCTTCTAGACAGTTGAGGAAGTTGATGCAAGAGGAAGCACATATGTTCTCGTTGATGGCGTCTCTATCTGTAGAGACTCAAGCTATAATTGAGGAATTGCAGGTGGTGTGTGAATTTCCTAAAGTTTTCCCCGATGAAATTCTTGATGTACCATCGGAGAGGGAAGTTGAATTTGCTATTGATCTTGTACCTGGTACCAGACCTGTGTCTATGGCACCATACAGGATGTCTGCATCTGAATTGTCATAGTTAAAGAAGAAATTGGAAGAGTTACTTGAAAAGAAGTTTGTAAGATCAAGTGTATCACCGTTGGGAGCTCTAGTGTTGTTAGTAAATAAGAAAGATGGAAGTATGAGGCTTTGTGTTGATTATAGATAATTGAATAAAGTGACAATTAAAAACAAATATCCTCTTCCAAGAATAGATGACTTGATGGACCAATTGGTGGATGCTCGTGTGTTTAGTAAGATTTATTTGAGGTCGAGTTACCATCAGATTAAAGTGAAGGATGAAGATATCCAGAAGACGGCTTTCAGAATGCGTTATGGACATTATGAGTATTCGGTGATGCCTTTCGGTGTTACTAATGCGCCGGGAGTATTAATGGAATATATGAATCATATCTTTCATACTTATTTGGATCGGTTCGTAGTGGTGTTCATTGATGATATTTTGATTTACTCTAAGTCAGAAGAAGATCATGCGGAACACTTAAGAGTAGTATTGCAAGTTTAGAAAGAGAAGAAGTTGTATGCGAAGCTGTCCAAGTGTGAATTCTTGTTAAAAGAGGCTAGTTTTCTTGGTCATGTAATCTCAGGTAGTGGCATTGCTGTAGATCCATCGAAGGTTGATGATGTGTTGCAATGGGAAACTCCGAGGTCAGCTACTGAGATTAGAAGCTTTTTGGGATTAACTGGTTACTATAGAAGGTTTATCGAAAGTTTTTCTAAGTTGGCACTTTCGTTGACTAAGTTGACTTGTAAAGGTAGAGCTTTTGTATGGGATGTTCAATGCTAACAAAGTTTTACGGAATTGAAGAAGAGGTTGACGTTGGCTCCGATTTTGATGTTGCCTAATCCAGGAGAGCCTTTTGTGGTATATTGTGATGCTTCTAAGATGGGTTTAGGAGGTGTGCTTATGCAGAATGATAAGGTAGTTGCTTATGCGTCAAGGCAGTTGAGGACTCATGAGAAGAACTATCCTACGCATGATTTAGAGCTTGCTGCAGTTGTCTTTGTGTTGAATATTTGGAGGCATTATCTTTATGGTTCTAGATTCGAAGTGTTTAGTGACCATAAGAGCTTAAAGTATTTATTCGATCAGAAGGAGTTGAATATGAGGCAACGAAGATGGTTGGAATTGTTAAAGGATTATGATTTCGATTTGAATTATCATCATGGAAAAGCCAATGTGATAGCTGATGCATTGAGTCGAAATACTTTACATATGTCGGCAATGATGATTAAAGATTTGGAATTATTTGAACAGTTCAGAGATATGAGCTTAGTTTGCGAGGTTACACCGCAAGTGTTATGTTGGGTATGTTGAAGATTAATAATGAATTTCTAGACAGTATCAGAGAAGCTCAGAAGTTGGATGTGAAACTGGTATATTCGATGGTTGGAATCGATCAGTCTGAGAATAGTGATTTTAAACTAGATGCGCAAGGTGTGTTGAGATTTTGTAATCGGATTTGTATTCATGATGATGCTGAGATGAAGAAGGTGATACTTAATGAAAGTCATAGAAGTAATTTGAGTATTCATCCAGGAGCTACAAAGATGTATCAAGATTTGAAAGGTTTGTTTTGGTGGCCTAGGATGAAGAGTGATGCAGCTCGGTTTGTGTATGCATGTTTGACTTGTCAGAAGTTGAAAGTTGAACATAAGAAGCCAGCAGAGTTTATGCAACCGTTAGAAGTTCCAGAATGGAAATGGGATAGAATTTCGATGGACTTTGTGACGGGGTTACCTAATACTATAAGAGGACATGATTCAATTTGGGTGATTGTTAATAGGCTTACAAAGTCGGCTCATTTTATCCCTATTAACATCAGTTTTCCAGTGTCGAAGTTGGCTTACATTTACACTAGTGTGATTGTGAAGCTGCATGGTATTCCTTTGTGCATTATGTCAGATAGAGATCCAATATTTACTTCTGATTTTTGGAAGAGTTTGCTAGAAGCGTTGGGTTCTAAGTTGAGGTTGAGTTCAGCGTATCATCCTCAGACAAATGGTCAGACTGAAAGGACTATTCAATAGTTGGAAGACTTGTTGAGGGCATGTGTTTTTGAGCAGGGAGGTTCATGGGATACTTATCTTCCGTTGATAGAGTTCACCTATAATAACAGTTACCATTCCAGTATTGGGATGGCACCTTTTGAAGCGTTGTATGGTCAAAGATGTAGAACTCCTTTATGTTGGCATGAATCTAATGAAAGTGTAGTACTTGGGCCTGAACTTGTTCGTGAGACTACTGAGAAGGTGAAGTTGATTCGAGAAAAGATGAAAGCTTCCCAAAGTAGACAGAAGAGTTATCATGAAAAGTGAAGGAAAGATTTAGAATTTCAAGCGGGTTACCATTTGTTTTTAAGAGTTACACCTGTGACTGGTGTTAGGCGAGCATTGAAGTCTAAGAAGCTCACTTCTCGTTTTATTGGACCATATCAGATTTCGGAGAGAGTGGGGAATGTTGCTTATAGAGTGGCTTTACCGCCTAATCTTTCGAATTTGCATTATGTGTTTCATGTGTCACAACTCTGGAAGTATATTTCATATCCATCTCATGTGATTCATATGGAAGATGTGCAAGTACGAGATAATCTTACAGTGGAGACGATTCCTGTATGGATCGCAGATCATGAAATAAAGACTCTGAGGGGCAAAGAGATTACTTTGGTTAAAGTGGTTTGGCTAGGAGCTTCAAGAGAAAGCATGAATTGGGAGTTGGAGAGAAAGATACGAGACTCCTATCCTGAGTTGTTTGTTTAAGGTAACTTTTCAAGGACAAAAATATTCTAAGTGGGGGAGAGTTGTAATGCCCGTAATTTAATTAATTATTTAATTAAATTACTTTTGGAATATTTTTGAAGTTGTGTTGTTATGAGATATTGTGTTTTGATTAGTTGGATTTAATTATTTTATTAAGTTGTGTAATAATGTTAGAATGATAATATTATTTGATGTGGGCTTGTTTTAAAGAAATAGAAGTAGTAAAAAGGGAAGGGTGTGGTAGTATTAAGCCCATTAAGGTATTTTGAGAATAATAAGGTTAATTTATTATTGTTAGAAATAATAAGGAGAAAAGAAGAAGCAGTAAGAGAGAAAGAAATAAGGGTTTGAAAGAAGAGAACGTGAAAGTTGTTGGAAAGGAGGAAAAGAGGCAGAACAAAAATTCAACCGGAAAAGTTTTAGAGCAACCTTTAATCCAAGGTAAGGGTGGGGTTATGACTCTATAATAGGGTTTATAATGATTGGTATGTGGGATTAGATGTGAAAGATTTTTTGGTTTACGATTGAATTATATATGTTGTTGTATGATGAGAATCGATGATTGAAAGATGAATAATGATGCCCTAATGTTGTATATTTGATGTAGGATTATAGGATAATTATAATTGATGATTATCTATCATTAGAGGATGTTTTTAGGGCCTAAAGTATGGAAACTATAGTGAAAATGCAGAAAATATCCATGACAGAACAGTATGTGTCGACCCCAAACGTCATGCATCGATACATGAATGCTTTTAGACTCAGGATGAGTCGATAAGAAGGAGTCATGTGTCGATACATGAAGACTTTTAGATTCAAGATGAGTCGATACATAGGAGCATGTATCGATACATGCAGTGTTGCAGACTCAGTATGAGTCGATGCAAAGGGAGTACGCGTCGACTCGTGTAGCGTGTTCAGACCAGTACGCGTCGATCCAAGACATTACGCATCGATTCAAGTTGTCTGGTTTTTGACAAATTCGTTTTCCAAAGGCTGTAACTTGAGTTTTCGGACTCTGTTTGAGGTGCCGTTCGAAGTGTTGAATAGCTAACGCGATGAACTTCATTCTTAAGGATCAAAAGGAAGAATAGGAAGGATAATCCTAGTACCCAAATTAGGATTAAAGTTAATTCCCGCGTTAATCGCTATGTTGATTTTTGTAAAGAATGATGAGGATGAGATGATTATAGATTACTGCTTGGTTTGTAACAGTAGGATTAATGATGATAATGATGTAGTATTACAGAATAATAATGTGTAGAGGTTTGGTGATTTAGAAGTAAGCCTTAGATGATTAATTAATTATAGGCAATATCATGTTGTAGGCTTATTGCCAACATTGCGAGATTGACGAGTTACTGTTGTATTGTTGTATGGCTAAGTTGTTGATGAAATAATGTTGACGAGATTATGTTTGACGAATTATGATGATAAATGATGTTGATGAACAATGTTGATGAACAATGTTGATGACAGGTGTTGAGATGCCTCTAATAATTGGCAGCTATTAAGATGTTGGCTTCTGGCCAAGGATGATGTTGTGTTGAGATGTTATTAATTATGGTAATGACATTACATTCATGATTGTGTCGCATACATTGTATTTCAATATGGAGCTTATGTTTGTTAAGATGGAATGTATTGGAGAATATTAAGATGAAAGCTTATGCCTTGTTGAGTCGCATTATATTATTGCATAAAGAAGTTGTGTATTGATGCGGTGAATGTGTATATTGTTGGTATTCTGTCGTGATTATTGTTGTTTATAAGATGAGAAGTGGTGGTGTTATGTGATTTAATATAATATATTAATTATCATACGTTTTATTATATTGTTAGATATCTCAATCCTTCTGTTTGAATGTTACCCTTACGTTGGTAACGTGCAGGTAATCGAGAGGGAAGGCTATATACCTTCAGTAGTTCGAGTCGTTGTTATTGCTCTGATATGTAACACTCGGGGGGATGAATGCTTGTTGATTTTAATTGTTGATTATTTCAGTTGTTGAACTTTAATTTAATTTTTATTAAGTATGTGTTGTTTTAAAGTTGCTGTAATGATGGATAAAGATGTTATTAAGAATTCTGTTGCGTAGATGTTTAAATTGTTGAATTAAGAGATAAAATTGCTATGCTGATATTTCATCTGAAGTTTTAAAGTTTGATGTATCCACGTTGAATGCAATGTGTTTTTAAATATGAATTTGTGGCATCCTGATTCGTTTGCATGAATGATTATAACTCTGATTTACAATTATAATTGCCGGGTAGAATTGGGGTGTTACACTTGGGATTAGTGGTGGTTTGGAGTTTGGTTTGGGAAATGAAATTAGGCTTGGTAATTGATTCTTGAAGCCAAAGTTTGAATTAATGATATATCTTTCAAAAATTGAAGAAAAATTGGAGCCAAAATTTGATAAGCTTTAAATTGTTGATTTTTTCAAAATTTCACTCTGTGCAATCGTTGCACTCTGGGAGCAATTGATTGCACCCTGTTATTTTTTCAAAAATTATGCAAAATGCACTTTGTGCAATCGATTTCACTCTAAGAGCAATCGATTGTACAGTGAAAAAAAATGAAAATTTTTAATTATTTTTCTTTGCAAATAGAGATTTTATGGAAATAATACCGGAAAACCTTATTTGTCAGATGCTTTGACTCGGTACCTACAAAACACAAATATACAAAGACAAAGACAAATATTTTTTTGTATTTTTATTAGAAGTTAGTCAACAACACATATACAAATTACACAACTAAGGTGCTTGGAGATCCCTCAAGAGAAAACTTAAAGATATGAGATAGAAGAAGAGGAAGAACCAACCCTAATGTGATCTTTTTATGATCGAGTTGATATGATATGATGGGGGAATCTTAGGAGCAAAAATTGGGGTACAACAGCTGCCCTTATGTAAGTGTCTTCTATCCAGAGATGCGAAGATTAAAAATCTTTGTGTTGACGCGATTGAAGATACTTAAATATAAAACAAGCCCTATTTTGGCCCTAAGATACCAATAAATGCTTATGAATATGAATGCAGATGCATAAGTCTAAAGGGACGCAAGACACCATTGGGGATGTAGCAAAAAAACAAGGATCAAAAGAGAAAACCGACCAGGAAAATAAATTACCGGTGAACAAAAAACCTGACTCTATTGGGGTAGAGCCCAAAGAGGGGATAAGGTGTCATCAACTCAAATATTGAGGAGAGACAGTAAAAGATAAAAGTGATTGACAGATAACTATGAACTACCAACTCAATAGTTGATGGTAGAAAAAAAATAGAATAGTGTCGAATCGACAAGGGATAATAAACTACCAACTCAATGGATGAAGATACAAAAGTAATAAGATACTGACTCACAGATGATGGTAAACTACCAACTCAATAGTTGAAGGTAGAAGAGAAAAAAGATATTGACTCACAGATGACGGTAAACTACCAACTCAATAGTTGAAGGTAGAAGATCAAAAGATACCGACTCACACATGACGGTAAACTACCAGCTCAATAGTTGAAGGTAGAAGATAAAAAAGATACTGACTCATAGATGACGGTAAACTACCAACTCAATGGTTAAAGGTAGAAGATAAAAAAGGTACTGACTCACAGATGACAGTAAACTACCAACTCAATAGTTGAAGGTAGAAGATCAAAAAGATATCGACTCATAGATGACGGTGAACTACCAACTCAATAGTTTAAGGTAGAAGATCAAAAAGATATCGACTCATAGATGACGGTAAACTACCAACTTAATAGTTGAAGGTAGAAGATCAAAAAGATACCGTCTCAAAGATGACGGTAAACTACCAACTAAATGGTTGAAGGTGGAAGATCAAAAAGATTCTGACTCATAGATCACAGTAAACTACCAACTCAATGGTTGAAGGTTGGAGATCAAATAGATACCGACTCACAGGTGACGGTAAACTACCAACTTAATAGTTTAAGGTAGAAGATCAAAAAGATATCGACTCACAGATGAAGGTAAACTACCAACTCAATATTTGAAGGTAGAAAATCAAAAAGATACTGACTCACAGATGACGGTAAACTACCAACTCAATAGTTGAAGGTAGAAGATCAAAAAGATACCGACTCATAGGTGACGGTAAACTACCAACTCAATAGTTGAAGATAGAAGATAAAAAAGATATCTACTCATAGATGACGGTAAACCACCAACTCAATAGTTAAAGGTAGAAGAAAAGAATAACACCAACATTCACTGAAAGGAGAAATACCAACGTTCATTGAAGGTAGAAAAAAATGTATTGATAATAACAAGTTTCCAAAAATTTTGGCATTTCACCTAGAACGGGTCTCAACTTATTCTTTAACCAAGGAATTCCGCCTGGAAAGGGTGATATATAAGCTGTCTCAAATAAATAGACTGCCACTTGTAAATATCTCTCAATGAGCAGTCTCTGTCATATTGAAAAGACTTGCTATCCATTGGAGTGATTTGACAACGAACTGCAAACTATCCACTCATAGAGAAGATAGCAAAAAAGTAACGTCTACTTTTACGGGGAAGTACAAGTTGCTCAAATTAAGAGACCTGTTACTTGCTGTTATGGAAAGGATTGTAAAAATGACTTCCTGGGGAAAGAAATATGGCTTCCTGGGAAAAGAAATATGGCTTCCTGGGAAAAGAAATATGGCTTCCTGGGGAAAGAAATATGGCTTCCTGGGGAAATGCCAATATATTCCTGCTGAGGGGATAAAATCTTCTCGTGCCAAAATAAATGCACATTCTCAAACCAGGACTCGAAGCTTGCAGAAATCCAAAGTAATAATATTTCTAGGGATCATAGATTCAAACCAGAAATAAACCATAATGAATCAGTCAACTAAAATAACACCTCATGAGAAATAAACTCAAGGGGGAATTATATTTTATCCAAATAAAGAGTTGTACAGGAAGGCTAAAGCAAAAATCTTCCACGAGGGATAACTCAGTGGGGAAATTGAAAGAATATACACTTTCTTCTTAAGGTTGCCACTCTATTAGAGAGAGGACAACACAACTCTGCAAAACAGGGTAATATGCTAACAGAAAATTAATGAATGCAAGTGAGCAATTGTCATACCCCAATTTTTGACCTAAGATCCCTGCTTCATCTGCATTATTTTCATACACATCAAGGTCACAGAATACGGTAGGTTTCAAATGCTTCGCTTTCGAGCCTTGACTGTGTAGAGATTATCGAGTGTTATGAGCATTTTTATGAATGACTAACCAATAATCAAGCACGAAGTGTATGTTTTGTTGTTTTGTTTTCATGTGCAGAAAATAGGTCTGAAAGAAGAGCATCATACGTTGTATGTCGATTAGGGCTTCGAGTCTCAGGACATAAATGATGTCGTTCGTTAATTTCCGAAGGACTGGTTCATCAAATAATTTCAGAGAATTATGCATTTATTTCCACATTCTGTCCAACAAATGGTCTCCGTTTTCTCCGAATATTTTTCAGGAAGAACAGTCGAAATTCTACCGGCTTTGGTTCATGTGTGTTTCACATTGTTCTAAAATACAAGAAAAAAACAGGTTATACCGTCATTTTTGATTTCTTGAACCAAAAGTCATCTGCAAATTTTCTCACGACGCGGGTTGAATTTCGCTGAAATGGGATAATTAAATTCAAAACCGTTCTAGAAGAATTTATTCAGAATATTTGGAATTTTCTTTATTTGAATCCAAGTGATAATTAAAGAGGAGCTATTCAAGAGATTTCATCCAAGAATATTCATTTATCACATGGAATAGTTATTCAAGATTATTTTTGTGATTATTTTTGGTGGATCTACATCATGGTTATTTAAATACATGAAGTATTATTTCAAGAAGTTAGTGAGGAATTCGATTTAATTACATGAGGAATTTTATTTGATTACAAAATTAATCCATGTGATTTATTTGGATTTCTATTACAAAAGTGCAAGATTAAAGTCCAAGACTTACATTATTATTTATTCATCATTCAACAATTCATCCAAGTATTATTCAATTATTTCCCAAATTTAAATGGAAGATCTTGAATTTTTATCAAGATATATCAAGATTCATGTTTATATGAAGATTCAAGATTATTTATAACTATCAAAGGAAGTGAAAATATATTGAAGAATCCATGTTTATTCATGTCACAATTTATTTGAGTTTATTACAAGGTTGAAAAGAAGCTACAAGTTTGTACAAATGTATTTTCAACACTAAAAAAATTCAGCAAAGTTGCTAATGCAGTCCATTTTGCAACCCATCTTCAAGCCCAATTTTGTTATGTTTTTGTTGGTCAACAATGCTACAAACAGCCTAAAAAAACAGCAAGAAAGATGTTGTAAAATGCTACAAACAGTAAGAAAAATAGCAACATACAGCAGCTCTAAGTGCTGCCAAAATCTGCTCCAACCTGCATCAAAGTAGCCACAGTTTGCATCAAAATGGCTAAAATAAATGGTATGAACAAAGCATGGAAACATCTTGCCAAAACAGTTCAAATCTCTATTGTTTTTCCCCCCTAAAACCCCACACACTCCACTATAAATGGAGGCCTTTGTCAACACAAAATGGGAGAAAAGAAGAAAAATTCAGCAGTGAGAAAAAACAAAAAAATAGAAGTTTTGTTCAAAAATTCAGCAGTGAGAAAAACAGAAAAAATAGAGTCTTTGTTCTAAAAATCCAGCAAGGAAAAAAGCATAGAAAATTCAAGAAAACTTACTATTTTTTTTAGAAGCCCCATCGGAGAGGCTCCGATAGGTATTATTTCTTCCTCCTCCCTATATACTGCTGCATATACTTATCACTTGTTGCACCATTTTTTCCCTTTGCCATGCAATATTTTCCTTATCATTCTTTTCTTTGTTGTACTGTATTTGAGTTGAGTTTCTGCATTATTGTTAGCATCTAAACATGTTAGTATTCATAATATCGGTAATAATTACGAGTGTAATAAAAAGCATACTTCTTTCGTCATGTAACACCAGTTTAGAACTTGTTGTCCGGTTTAGAACTTGCTGTCCAAAAAAACATGTTGCCAATTTGCTGTTACAAAATCCAAAAAAACCATTTGTTGTTACAATAATCCAAAAAAAACCACTTGCTATCCCAAAAACTTGTTGTCCAACTTGTTGTCCAAATGCTTAACCCATTCAAAAACCAAAACCTAATCTATTCAAAACCGGTAACCTGCAAAAATCCAAAACGGCATATAATCTTCGAAAGCTAACCTGTTAAAAAACCATAAAAAACTATAACCACCTTACAACAATCCACTGCAAACCATAACCCCCTTATGCTTTTGACCGAACCACAACAAATAACAACACAGCGGCATATCACATTCCGTTCCATTTTTTTCTCAACGAAGCACAATCACAAACAAAATGAAGAAATTGAAAAACTATTACATGCACTTCAAAAACCACAACCACCCAGAAAGAAAATAGATTTTCCCACTTGCAATCGGTTCAATCCTCTCTCTCTTCCTTCTCTTTGTTGCAACACTAACATCACCACAAGGCACACACATTCTGCTTTTCTACCGCTCCATTTCAGCTTCTTATTATTCCGCTTTTGTTGAATCTAAGCTTCACCCTTTACCCATTTCAACGCTCCCTCCACCACCTCGCTTTGCTTATCTAATCTCTGGCTCTGCTGTTGATGATGGCTTCTGTCAAAAGGGTGCTTCTTGCGATGTATCATCCTCATAACCGTTATGTTGTTCATCTTGACCTTGAATCTTCACCTAAGGGAGGAACGAATCTACTTGGTGTGGAGAAGAGAGTGTTTTACGGTATAGCATAGGCAGAGAGAGAGAGAGAGGAAATGATGTTGTTTCTGTTTGATGGAGGAGAAGAGGACGGATCTGCTTCCATGAGAGAAAAGAAGGTATTCCATGAGATAGAGGAAGAATAAAGATATATTTTCGTGAGAGAGAGGATGATGTTGTGTTGTTTTTGCAAAGTTCCCTTGCTGTTTTTTGTTTTTATTGGAAATAATATAATAATAATCCCTTCTTTTCCTCTTCCCAGTATAAAAGCATATAATATAATTATTGTTCCTTTCCCAATGCATACAGCAGCGCGGCGCCCCTCTTGCTTTCTAGGGTTACTTTTTTGTTTCTTCCCTTCATGACCCGGTTGGCCCATTGGGCTTCTGTTTCGGTCCAATTTCAAATACCGTTTCTCCTTATCTTTTGATTAAATCCTAGTAATAAATGAAGAGCAGCTTAGCTCAATTGGCAAAGAATATTAACAACAACCTAAAAGACCTGAGTTCAATTCCTTATTCGGTCATTTTTCTGTCTTTTATTCTTTTAGCCATATTTCCCTTTTATTAAAACATACTTGATTATATATATTAATTTACTTTGCTGTATAATTATTAATTATTATAAAAAACACATAAAAACATGCTTAATTAAATTTTATCTTTTATTTAATTTTGTCAACATACTATTAGTTCTATTTTATTTTTAAGTTGTTGTTTATTTAATTATTCTAAAATACATGTTTCATGATTTAATTTTATTATGTGTTTAATTATTAAAAATCTATGATTTCGTAATTTAATCTTCATGTACTTTTGATTATTTATTTAATTGTTAAAATTCATGCTAGTATGATTTAAATTTCATTAGTTAATTGTTCAATTGTAATTTTAATTAATCGATCGTTAATCCGCATATCTTTCGTCTGTCTCAATCCAAGGGAATCGTTTAAATTTTTGTCGACTTCATGTCATCAAACACATCGCGCGAATACCCTTATTCATATTCCGTTTATTATTTCGTTAAAAACTTAAGATAATTTCCCAAATATTCAATTTTTCAAAACTCACACTTTAAGTCAAAACTCTGACGTTAGGTCGTCGTATCTTCAAAAAACTCGTCCATACCCATTTTTGGCCAAACAATTTATTTTTCAATCAAACTAACATTTTTAATAAACAGATATTTCAAAAGGTTCTTATAGAATACTATAGATACATTGGGTGCTAATACCTTCCCATTGTATAACCAACCCCCGAACTCTAGACCTCTTTTCAAAACGCCTTGTATTTTTCATTACTTTTTAGTATTATTTTACATTGCATATTTTAGGGTTTTATTTCGCTCTTTTCCCTTTTCCCTTGGAAATAATAAAGCGCGGTGGCGACTCTTGCTTTTGTGAGACGAGTTAATTAATAGCTGGATCTCCGATTTACCCCGCTACATTTTTTATCACTACAGAAATGGCGACTCTGTTGGGGAAAGATTGACCTCTTGCTGGTTCATCCCTAAGTGGGTTAAGCCTAATTTGTCTTATCAGTTTTATTATTATTTGCCTGTTTGTTTGATTATATGTTTATATTCGGGTTGTTTGGGTTTTTGCAAAGGTCGAATCCTATACCCGGATTAAGTTACACTTAAGAATAGGACGGGCGGTATAGTCATGTTAACTTTGAGGGAGTAATCCCGAAGAAGGAGGCATGAAATCCCCCACTCAGTGGAAGGCCCTTTTGAACGTAGTATTTGTTTACCGAGTAATCGGGAAGACATTATTATTTTCTACCTGGGAGCCAGAGAAGTTGAGAACCGTAGAACCCTAACCTATCTTGGCCTTTTAGGTGTAGTGCGGAGACTATAACGGAGTAATCCGGAAGTAGTTGTCACGCAATGCTACGCTCGGATGAGTTTCTCTTGAGAATATTGCTAATTATTGAGAAACAAGACGTTGGTAATATCCGAAGGAGGAATGTAGACTCTGGGAACTTTTAGAACCTTGTCTTGCAGGTGTGATTAAACCTTTATTACATACCTTGGGGTAGGCTTTACCTTTGACTCCATGCTCGAAACGTTGAACCTTTGAACCCCATGTTTGTGAACTTGTGTGTAACTGTTGCATTATCATTCATCCATACATCCATAAACATTTTTTGTAAAAACTTGTTTTTCAAGGAACTTAAGAATGATTTTTGCAGACATCTCAGGTACTGTTATTATGGAGTTTGGAAGAAGAAACACTTGAAGTTATAGTTTTAAGGAGCCTGAGATTGAAGAGCTGAAGAGTTTGATTCCTAAGATCGAGAACCCGATGGAGTTTCAGAAGAAATATGGGTCCATTATACCTCTCATGAAGCGCAAGATGATGGAAGGCATCCTTAGTACATTGGTCCAATTTTACGATCCTTTGTATCGATGCTTCACCTTTACGGATTACCTGTTAATGCCCACCTTAGAGGAGTACTCCTACATACTTGGTTTGCCGATCACCGATTGTGTTTCTTTTTTTGGCTTAGAAGAGGAACCCAAATCTCACAAGATAGCGACCATCACCCACTTGAGGAAGTCGGAGATAGAGGAGAACATGATTACCAAAGGGGGAATCCGAGGCTTATCTGCGCAGTTTTTGTTGATGAAAGCTCGTCATTTCGCTGAGATAAAAGATACTATTGCCTTTGAAGATGTCTTTGCTTTACTCGCTTATGGCCTATTCTTGTTCCCTAACGTTGATAAGTTTGTGGATATCAACGCATCAGAATTTTCTTGATTGGAAATCTGGTCCCTACGTTGCTAGGAGATACCTACTACTCCATCCATCTTCGAAACTCTTATCAAGGAGGGATGATCATTTGTTGTGCACCGTTGCTGTATCAGTGGTATGTTTCTCATCTACCCAGGTCTAATGTTTTCTGGGATCTCAAGAAGGAGCCGTGATGGGCGCCAAAAATTATGGCTCTCACTCATTTCGACATTGATTGGTATAATCGAGCTTACTATGACGTAAAGATCATCGATAGCTGTGGTGTTTTTCCTAACATGCCTCTTCTTGGTACGAAAGGAGGAATTAACTATAATCCTATTCTCGTGCGCCGTCAGTTTGGATACCCGATGAGGGACAAGCCAAACAACTTTCATGTGAGTGGTTTCTTTCTACAAGAAGGACAAGATCACCAAGCAGCTATGAAGGAGATCGAAGGAGCTTGGCGTCACATCCATAGGAAAGGGAGAGACATGTTAGGAAAGAGAGGTGTTGTTTCTTTGGAGCCTTACATACAATGGGTTCGTGCTAGGGCTTGTGCTCTCAAGATGCCTTATAAACCCGAGAAACGTTTATTGCCTATTGTTGCATCATCATCTATTGATATCCCTATCGAGAACATGGGACAATACCAAGGAATCTGGCTAGGATAAAGTCTGAGAGAGATGCTTAGAAAGAAAAGTATAATATGTCTGAATATGAGAATAGGGTACTGACTCGACAGCTAAAGGAAAAGGAGGATTTGTTATTTATTCAAGACGGATGGTTCATTGATCATGGTGAGAAGCTTCATCAAAAGGATGCTTTACTCAAGAAATATGCAAATGAAAGGAAGACAAAGAAGGAAGATTCGGTAAGCGTTGCTCTTGTTCCTAATCCATAAAAGGAAATCATTGATCGACTGGTAGCTGAGAAGAAAGAAATGGAAGACTTTTATGAAGAGAAGATCAGGAAGCTCCAGTTACAGTTGGCATTCGGTCCTTCATCTGATTATTCTGAGTGATCTTTAGTTCTTAGTTTTTATTACTGATGTCATTTTGTAAAACTCTGTAAAAGGGCTTCATGTTCCAAAGTTGTAATTTACTGCTTTTATTATGGGGTTGTTGTCCCAAAGTTGTAATTTATTGCTTTTTATTATTGGGTTGTTGTCCCAAAGATGTAATTTATTGTTTTGTTGTTCCCAAAGTTATAAGTTGTAATTTACCGCTTTGATTAATGAAATGAGTTTTTGTTGTTCCAAATTCCTTTATCATTGATGTGTGCAAGATTATCGAAGTTCCTTGAAAAAATGATCATTTGCATTGCATATCATGCATCATCCAACATTCTACTTCACATGTTTTCTAGAGTCTTATCCTTGTTTCTTTTTCCACTCCGATAGATTGTCAAGGTGTCTCACCGGTACGATACCCGAGCCAATCGTCAGAGGAAGATGGAAGATCTGGAACAGGAAAACCACGAGCTTCGCGAGGAGGTTTCTACCCTTCGTGTCGGAATGGAAGAGTTAACTCCGCTAGTGGAAAGCTTGATGGCTGCTCAGAATCAGCCATCGACTTCGGCCGTTGAGATTCCGACTTCAACTACTGTGGTTTATGAGATTATCACTGCTCCAACATATGTGACTCAAGTCAACTCTTCGCTTCAACATCAGATGCCAAAAGGTGTTCCGAGGGGAATGCCTTATAACTTCATGCCAGAAGGGTATCAGCCTGTCGTACAATCCTTGATTCAACCTACTGTGTCCTTTCCTCAACCAGAGACAACTACTGTGCCGCCTATAATTCCATCTGTGGCACCTTTCCCTCAACCAGTAATGACAAATGCCGCTCCTGTGGTTCATTCTATGCCATACATGAATGAACCTGCTTATCATGCTGAGCCTGCTGAAAGTCTGGGTCTTTTTGATAGAATGGAGGAATTTCAAGACCAGTTTCAAGAGATGTAGAGGGAGATCAGAGCGTTAAAAGGAAAAGATTTATTTGTAAAGAATGCTCATGATTTGTGTTTAGTTCCAAATGTAAAAATTCCAGCCAAATTCAAAGTGCCAGATTTTGAAAGGTATAAAGGTGACTCGTGTCTGCGAAGTCATTTAACTATGTATGTAAGAAAGATGTCTACATATTCTGATGATCATAATTTGTTAATTCACTACTTTCAAGACAGTTTGACTGGTGTCGCTCTAAAATGGTACATGGGTTTGGACAACACCTGGATCCGTAATTTCAACGATCTTAGTGAAGCTTTTGTTCGCCAGTATAAGTACAACATCGACATGGCGCCGAACAGAGATCAACTCTGGGCGATGTCCCAGAAAGACAGAGAGTCCTTTAAAGAATATGCCCAGAGGTGGCGCAAGATTGCTGCCCATATTTATCCCCCTCTTGAGGAGAAGGAAATGACAAAGATCTTCCTGAAGACTTTAGGTTCTTTCTATTATGAAAGAATGATTGCCAGCGCACCCAGTGATTTCACCGAGATGGTAAGTATGGGCATGAGGTTGGAAGAAGGGATTCGTGAGGGACGTTTGGTTAAGGAAGGAAGTCCATCTAGAAGTATCAAGAAGTTTGGAAGTGTTTTCCATAAAAGGAAAGAACAAGATGTCAGTGTAATTTTTCCTGGGAGACTAAGGAGAGGCTATTCACATGTTGCGGCAGTCACTCCGGCTGTCCGCCGAACAATGGTGACTCCAACTCATCAAACCCCACCAATTCAGCAACGGCCATTTCAACAGCAGCCTCGACAACAGGCTCATCAATTTAATAACCAGAATCGTTAACCAAGGAAACCGCAATTTGATGCCATTCCCATGACTTACACTGAGTTGTTCCCCGCTCTGATCAGGAAAAACCTTATAATGACGAAGCCTCCTCCTATTGCACAGAATAGTACTTCTCCCTGGTACAAGGCGGATCAGTGCTATGCGTATCATCAAGGGTCACCGGGGTACAACATTGAAAATTGCTTTGCTTTAAAGGCGGATGTACAGAGGTTGATTAAGAACGGTATTTTGTCTTTCAAGGATGTTAATCCGAATCTTAGAGAGAATCCTTTGCCTCGACGTGAGTTAGCATCAGTGAATATGGTGGAAGGTTGTCCGGGAAAGTTTCGAGTTTTTCAAGTTGAACACATAAGAGATTCGTTGATCAGGTTACATCAAAGCTTAAGAAGACTTGCCTTTTTTAGGCATCAACATGATTATGATGTTTGTGAATTTTGTTCAAGAGAAGTTGATTTCCCTATTGTGAATGAGGATATTAAAAAATTGTTAGACAAGAGGGTTATCACTATTACACATGATAGAGATCCAGTTAATGAAGTGAATGTTATAATACCACAATTCAACTTGCGTGAACAAGTAGAGATCGTTTATGACAGTAAGACTGCACCTATTTCTCCTTTGATCATTTATCCACCTGGTCCTGTGCCTTACAACTCAGACCAATGCCATCTTTTGTTAACATCGCTGATGTGAGCAGAGTTACGAGAAGTGGGCGTATCTTTGCGGCAGTACCTTTGAAGAGACCAGAAGTTCAAGTCAGGAGGACCATACTGGCAGAAATTCCAGCGAGAAATGTTGAACCAAGGGTTGAGATAGGCCGATCCAATGAACCTATCCCACACCCCGATGATGATGAGATTCTGAAGCTCATCAAGAGAAGTGAATACAAGATTGTGGACCAACTATTGCAAACTCCTTCCAAGATTTATGTGCTTGCTTTACTGAGAGATTCATGTGCCCATAGAGAGGCCTTGATGAAGGTCTTGGACCAGGCATTCGTAGATCATGATGTGACGGTTGACCAATTTGATGGAATTTTGGGAAATATTACTTCGTGTAACAATCTTGGTTTCAGTGATGAAGAGCTTCTGGAGGAGGGAAGGAACCATAATATGGCTTTTCATATTTCAATAAGTTGTGGAAATGATACTTTATCAAGTGTTCTAGTTGATACAGGTTCATCGTTAAATGTAATGCCTAAAACTACATTATCTCGACTTTCATACCAAGGTGCTCCCATGAGACCAGGTAGGGTAATTGTCAAAGCGTTTGATGGTTCTAGGAAGACTGTCATTGGTGAAGTGGATCTTCCTATAATAATTGGTCCTCATACTTTTCAGATCACTTTTCAAGTAATGGATATTTGTGCCGCCTATAGTTGCCTATTGGGTCGCCCATGGATCCATGATGCAGGGGCAGTCACTTCCACGCTCCATCAGAGATTGAAGTTTGTAAGGAATGGAAAGCTGGTAATTGTTAGAACATAGTTTGATTCTACAACCCTTGATTAGAGTTTTGATGATAACAAAATACAAAGAATAAATAAATTGTAAGATTTTTATAAGACAAATATGCTTCTTAAAATTATGTTTTGTATATACAGAAGATCTGATGGAATCAGCATCAGAAGATCAGTAACATGTGCTACACGCTGAAGCTACCAGATCATACGCTGAAGCTTGATGACCAGAATCTGCGCATAAACAAATACACTCTGACTCGGATCAAAGATCTTTTCTTCCAAGTCATCAGCACTCTGAAGCGTTATCATAAGTTAAAGCAAAGAAGACTCTGAAGCGTTATTAAGTATTCAAGACAAAATTAAATGCTAACGGCTATCCTCAGACAAGATCTTCTCAAAAAGGAAAGTGCGTTATTATCATTAAAATGGCTTTATGGACAACGTATCTCTGCCTTGACTATTTAAACAAGTCTGTGTGAGAAAAGACGCACGCATGCACTCACATAATTTGCCAAGCTTTCAAAACCACGCTTACTCAAACGCTTTAGCAAACTCAGTTTATTCCAAGCTTAAATTGTGTAATTATCACAGTTGTGATATATTATTTTATTAGAAAACATTAACACATCATTGTTAAAATTATTTGTAAAATATTTCCTTGAGATAAACTGGTTTGTGGTTATACTCAAGAAGGTTTTAACAGATGTTAAAGTAGTTGTTGTAATCCTTTGAAAATAGTGGATTAAGACCTCGTTGGAGAGAGGCGAAATCACCTTGACGGGTGGAATGGAGTAGTTTGAGATCAAACGAACCAGGATAAAAATATTGTGTTGTCTAACCATTTGATTTAAGTTTTACAATTCAACCCCCCCTTCTTGTGTTTTTCACATCTTTAATTGGCATCATAGCGCCTGGTTCTGAGCTTATAACACTTAACCGTGTCAGTACAAGATCCAGCGTCAGAAAAACACAATGGCAGGACCAAACCAAAACATCAGCAATGACAACAATGAAGAAAGAGACAGATTTAGTGGCAAACCTCTAGTCTTTGATGGAGAGAACTTTGACTACTGGAAAGACAGAATTGAGAGTTTCTTTCTGGCCCATGATACTGATATGTGGGACATGGTGACTAATGGATACACGCACCCAGTGGATGGAAGTGGTCAGAAGATTGACAGGAAAACGATGTCTGATCAGCAAAAGTGTGAGTTCATAAATCATCACAAGGCCAGAACAATTCTTCTCAGCGCCATCTCTTATTCAGAATATGAGAAGATATCAAACAGAGACACTGCAAAGAATATGTTTGACTCTCTGAGAATGACGCATGAAGGCAACATTCAAGTCAAAGAAACCAAAGCCCTTACACTCATTCAGAAGTATGAGGCATTCAAGATGGAAGAGAGTGAATCAATAGAAACTATGTTTTCAAGATTTCAAATTCTTTTTGCTGGTCTAAAAGTTCTTGACAAAGGGTATTCTACTGCTGATCACGTTAAGAAGATCATCAGAAGCTTTCCAAAACAATGGAGGCCAATGGTCACGGCGCTTAAGCTAGCCAAGGATCTCAACAAAATCTCTCTGGAGGAACTTGTCATCTCCATCAGAAGTCACGAGATAGAGTTAGAAGCAGATGAACCTCAAAAGCAAGGTAAGCCATTAGCTTTAAAATCTAACAAAAAATCTGACTCCAAAGTTTTGCAGGTTGTGGAAGAAACCTCTGATGGGTCCTCATCAAAAGAAGATGAACTATCTCCTCTCCAGAAGGGTGAACCAATTGTGGAAGCAGAGGCAAAGGAAGTTCATGAATCCCAGAAGATCATAAAATCAGAATGAATCTTTCTCCAAATACAGAAGGTCAGAATCCTCCTCTGGACACAGAAGATCTGAAGGTTCTTCAGGAAACAGAAAGCCAGACAACAAAGACATCATCTGCTATGAATGTAACGAGCAAGGGCACTACAAAAGTGATTTCCCAAAGCTTCAGAAGGAAAAGCCCAAAAAGAAGTTTAGCAAGGAAGAAGAAAAGTCTCATGGCTACATGGGATGATTCTGACTCAGAATCAGATGATGAAAGAGCAAACATAGCTCTCATGGAAAACATAACAAAAGACAGTGAAGCTTGAGTCAGAATCTGAATCAGATACAGAAGAGGTATTCCCTGACTTTACTATAAACTTTACTAAGGCTGAACTAGCTGAAAGCCTTAATGAAATTCTGGAAAGATATCAGCAGATCAGAGTCAAATTCAGAAACCTGAAAAGGAATCTTTCTTCTGACTCTGATAAGACTGAGAGTCTCAAATTGGAGAATTCTGAGTTAAAAGATAAAATTTCAAAATTAGGAAACCAATTGCAAAACTCTCAGAAGGAAACAATCCCTGAAACTCCCAGCAATGCTGATGAGATCATCAAGGAGTATGATCACAGCTTTCAGAAGTTTCTAGATAAAAACATAGACAGAAGCAAAATGGCTTCAATGATCTATGGAGTTAGCAGAAATGGCAGAAAAGGGATAGGATATCAAGGTAAGGTACCTACACCAAAAAATTCCATGGATTTAGTTATAAAATGTACTCCACTTGATGCACACTTTATACATGGGCACACACATGACAGAAAATATACAAGCAGTGATTACTCTGTCAAACCAAAATTCAACCAGAGTTTTGGTAAAACTAACAAATCAGGATCCAAGAAAATATGGGTACCTAAGGATGAAATAATACATGTGGCAGATATCTTTAGAAGCAAAGAAAAAACACCAATCATGGTACCTGGACTCTGGCTGCTCACGACACACGACGGGAAGAAGGCATATGTTCCAAAGCCTGGAACTTAAGCTTGGAGGCCACGTAGGTTTTGGAGGCAATTAGAGAGGAAAGATCATTGGCTCTGGAACAGTAGGTAATGGAAATCTTCCCTCTATAAGTAATGTTTTACTAGTTGATGGATTAATGCATAATCTGTTATCCATAAGTCAATTAAGTGATAACGGTTATGATATAATCTTCAATCAAAATTCATGCAAAGCTGTTAGTCAAAAAGATGGGACTATCCTATTTAATGGAAAGAGGAAAAACAACATTTATAAAATAAAACTTTCTGAACTAAAAAGTCAGAATGTAAAGTGTCTACTGTCTGTTAATAACGGGCAATGGATCTGGCACCGAAGATTGGGACATGTTAGTATGAGAAGAATATCTCAGATTAACAAACTCAATCTGGTCATAGGACTTCCTAGCCTGAAGTTCAATTCAGATGCTCTGTGTGAAGCATGTCAGAAAGGCAAGTTTGCAAAACCAGCTTTCAAATCCAAAAACGTTGTTTCCACCTCCAAGCCATTAGAACTTCTGCATATTGACTTATTTGGACCAGTTAAAACTGCTTCAGTCAGTGGCAAGAAGTATGGGTTAGTAATCGTAGATGACTATAGCAGATGGACATGGGTAAAGTTCTTAAGGCACAAGGACGAGTCACACTCTGTGTTTGTTACCTTCTGCAACCAAGTTCAGAATGAAAAGGATCATAGAATCGTCAAAGTCAGAAGTGATCATGGTGGAGAATTTGAAAACAAAGATTTTGAGTTATTCTTTAATAACAAAGGCATTTTGCATGATTTCTCTTGTCTTAGAACTCCCCATCAAAATGGAGTTGTAGAACGAAAGAACACAACATTGCAAGAAATGGCCAGAACCATGATCAACGAGACTAACATTGCTAAGATCTTTTGGGCAGAGGCAATGAACACAGCGTGTTACATTCAGAATAGAATCTCCATAAGACCTATTCTGGAAAAGACTCCATATGGATTGTGGAAGAACAGAAAGCCCAACATTTCCTATTTTCACCCATTTGGATGTACATGTTTTATTCTGAATACAAAAAATTATTTGAACAAGTTTGAATCTAAAGCACAAAAGTGTATTATGTTAGGATATTCTGAACGCTCAAGAGGGTACAGAGTATACAATACAGAAACACAGATTGTGGAGGAGTCAATCAGTGTTCGTTTTGATGATAAGCTTGACTCTCAAAAGTCAAAGCAGAATGAATTCCTTGCAGGTATGGAAGTTGAACACACAGGTACTGAAGACAAATCATCAGAAGCTCTCAATAGAGACACTCCCTCAACATCAGAAAGAGGCACTGCAAGCAATCTAGCACCTTCTGTTGATCAACTCCAGAAAAGACCATCCAGAAGCAGCATGGATCACCCAGAAGAAATAATCTTAGGAAGAAAGGAAGATCCAATCAGAACAAGATCTAGCTTCAGAAACTCTGAAGAATCCCTCATGGGACTGGTTTCTCTAATTGAACCAACAATAATTAATGAAGCACTTCTGGACAATGACTGGATTCTAGCAATGCAAGAGGAGCTAAATCAATTCACAAGAAATGACGTATGGGATCTAGTTCCCAAACAAAAAGGATTCAACGTCATTGGAACAAAATGGGTGTTCAGAAACAAACTGAATGAACAAGGTGAAGTCATCAGAAACAAAGCACGACTGGTAGCACAAGGTTATAGTCAGCAAGAGGGTATAGACTATACAAAAACCTTTGCTCCAGTCGCCAGGTTAGAATCTATCATACTCTTAATCTCATTTGCTGTTAATAAAGGCATCACTCTGTATCAGATGGATGTTAAGAGTGCATTCTTAAATGGCTATATAGAAGAAGAGGTATATGTGCACCAACCCCTTGGTTTTAAAAGTTCCAAAAATCCAGAATATGTTTTCAAACTAAAGAAGTCACTATATGGTCTGAAACAAGCTCCCAGATCTTGGTATGAAAGACTAAGTAACTTCCTGCTAGAAAAGGAATTCACCAGAGGGAAAGTGGACACAACCTTGTTCTGTAAGACATTTAAGAATGACATTTTAGTATGTCAGATTTATGTTGATGACATCATATTTGGATCCACTAAACCCTCTCTGGGAAGAAAGTTTGCTAAATGTATGCAGGCATAATTTGAGATGAGCCTAATGGGGGAACTAAAATTCTTTCTGGGCATTCATATTAATCAAATCCCGGAAGGAACTTACATTCATCAGAGCAAATATGTCAGAGAACTTCTGAAGAAATTTGATCTCTCAGAATGTAAGCCATCAAAGATTCCAATGCATCCCACGTGCATTATGGAAAGAGAAGAGGTAAGTAAAAAGGTAGAACAGAAGGTCTATAGAGGTATGATTGGTTCTCTTCTCTATCTGACGGCCTCAAGGCCTGACATTCTATTCAGTGTTTGCATTTGTGCTAGATTCCAATCAGATCCTAGAGAATCTCACTTAACAGCAGTTAAGCGAATTTTCAAGTATCTGAAAGGTACTACTAATCTGGGTTTGTTTTATAGAAAATCAAGTGATTACAGTTTCATAGGATACTGTGATGCTGATTTCGCTGGAGACTGAGTAGAACGTAAAAGCACTTTTGGAAGCTGCCAGTTTCTGGGAAAAATCTGATCTCATGGTCCAGCAAAACACAATCCACAATAGCTCTATCAACAACAAAAGCTGAATACATAGCAGCAGCTGGATGCAGCACACAAATGCTTTGGATGAAAAGTCAACTTGAGGACTTCAAGATATTTGAGAGTAACATCCCTATCCTCTGTGATAATACTTCTTCTATTTGCCTCAGTAAAAATCCTATTTTGCATTCTATGGCTAAGCATATAGAAATAAAACAACATTTTATTAGGGACTATATTCAGAAAGGGATTCTAAATTTAAAATTTATTAACACAGACCATCAATGGGCTGATATCTTTACAAAACCTCTTTCTGAAGATAGGTTCAACTTCATTCTAAAACATCTCAGCTTGAAGCTCTGCCCAGAATAAAACTGTTTTGATTCCATATCTTAACCTTCAGAACTTTGTCTACTTTTTCGTGAACTACTGACCAATCTTTCTTCAGATCTTTAGAAGTACAGATTGTATCAGAATCAAGGATAGAAATGTGCAGTTCACTCAAGCAAACAAGTGTCATCCAGTCATCAGCTACTTTCTGAGGCTGAACACGCGTTCACGTTTCTGAAAGGTCAAAAGCGCTGATTGGATGCATTGGGACACATGTCATGGGTAACCGTTCCAATATCTTTATGAATCCCCCAAATCAGCTATCATTAAATGCTCATAATCATTATATTTAATTTCTCTCTCTTACCATTTATGTTTTCAAAAATTTTTAGAAATCTATTTAAACACATTTCTCACTAATTACACTCTTTTACTTTCACTTTCATTTTCTCTACAAACTTATTGTTTCCAGTTTGCATCCTTTCTCAAAACCCTTTCATTTTCTTCTCAAAACCTTCGTGTGAACATGACTTCCTCAAGCATCCCCACTTCCAGTTCTCAGAAAATAGATTCCTCCGAACAATACAAAGAACCCTACAGAAATCTTCTTACACCCATCAAAAATCTAGAAGTTCTTTCAGAATTGATCGTGGATTTCAACAGTCTTCAAGAGAACGAGTTTAATCTCTCTGAAGAGGTTAAGGCTCAAGGCTGGGAAAGATATTTTGACCGACTGGTGGGTCCAACATTCCCAATTCTGGTAAAGGAATTTTGGATTCATGCTTCATATTCCAACCATCAAGTTACTTCATACATTATGGGGAAGAAGATAGTTATTACTGAGGACCTCATTGCAAGATTAATAGGCTACAGTGGTGGCGGTGTACGTTGCATTGACATGGCTGAAATATGCGCTGATGTTGCCCTAATTGCTAGAGAAATCTTCACTCTGGGTCTTCCCTCCAGCAAGATAAGGGATTTAAAAGACCATCACAGAATATGGGCCAAGATCATTCTAGGATGCATAAACCACAGGAAGCTTACCAGCTCTCCTGAGTACAACAATATTGATCAGCAATTTCTGATCTACTTCATCTCTCAGAAGATTAAGGTAAATCTGGCTCATCTGCTGTTTAACCATCTAAGGACCAGTGTTAAGGAAACCAGAGAAGAGGAGCGCACAAAAAGGGACTGGATACCCCTAGGAAGACTTATATCAGATATTCTAACAGAGAATAAGCTAATTGATCATCTTACAGAGGCTCAGGAAATCAGCTCTTTGGAAGCTAATGTTGGCAAACCGCTGAATGTAAAGAATCTGAAGAAGATGAAGTTGATTGAGAACATCAAGAAGGAACCTAGTGTCACTTCCTTTGCAGCAATCTCCAGCAGAAGAATCCCTCTGGATAACTTTCCTCTGTTCTCAGAGATTGATTCTAAACCTGATATAATAGTCAGATATATGGATGCATGCAAGGCGGATGGTACAACACCAAATTTGAACATTCAGGATCTGCATCAGAAGGCTCCAGAAGTTGTGCTGAAGAAAACCAAGAAAAGGAAAGCTGTAGCAGAAGGATCATCCCAGCGAACTCCTAAAAGAGAGGTAATCCTTCTTCTGTAACTGTTTTAAATTCAATTTCTGTATCAACATCTATACCAATTCCCACTCAATCAGAAAACCCCACACCACAAACATTTGATGACTTTGACATTGAATTTGACCCATCTGAATCCTTAACTCTTAGAAGATCTCGCTCCCAACCTCTAAATCCAAATATTGATGCAACCCAACAAGAACTTGCAAAAGTTCTATCTGATATAGATACCTTTGACCAACATACTTCTGCTCCCATGCCAAAAAATCCAAACCCTGAAACCACCACAGAAGCACAACCAGAAATTCCCCTCTCACCACAACCAGAAATCCCACTACCTCTATCTCTTCAACCAGAAATTCATCCACCTTCTCCACAACCTGAACTATTTCAACCAGAAGTTCAAACTTCTGAGACTCAACCTTCTGAATCCTGTGAACCAGAACCTCATAACAATCAATTAAACCAAACTGTTGATTCTGATACCATTCCCATTCCTGGAATCACAGAACCTCTGGCCATTCGTATGCCCCTAACCATTCTGAATATTCCCCAAATTCCCTCTTCTCTAGAATCAACTCCACCAAACTCCCCAACCAGTCCAATAATAATTCCTGACTCTCCCACTCCCTCACCAAAGAACAATCTAGATGACCACAGCAAGACTGTCATTGATGTAATGGTTTTTGAACGTCTTGTTGCCATAACCCACAAAACAGCTATCCCAAAACCAAAACCATCTGAACCCTCTCCAGATGTTGGTACCAGCATATTGATATTTGAAACAGAAGTACAGAAGTGGATCACTTCTCTGAAACAAGCTAGTCTTGAGCTGGTTGATCCTGCTGCATCAGACTACCTTTGGTCAAAGTTCAGAAGATGGGTATGTTCTGAAACTCACAAGTTGCAAGAACAGAGCTACGGACAAGCTCAATAGAACTTCAGCAATCTGCTGAAAGAAATTGAAGATCCAGTTCTGAGACAGCTGCTCAAGGAAGAAGTTCTCCCTCTGGACAATGCTCCCTGGTCTGAACATCGTCCAACAAACAAAGTTCAACCAGAGTCAGAAGATCTCAATCTGACTGATACTCAAGAGAAGATGATTCCTGCTGAAGAACTGGGTCAAGAAAAGGATATTGCAGAAGGCTCTGGGAAGCATCCAGTTACTGAAGATCCTTAAGCTTCCTCCTATGAAAGGCAGACTCTAGAAGACCTGAAAAGATCTGATATTTTGATGAAGGAAATAATGGATAAATAGGATGACAAAATTGATGCAATCGCGAGCATGTTAACCCAGCAACAGGAAACCAACATCTAGATCAAGAGCATGTTGGAAGCCTTGTTCACGCGTCTACCTCCTCCCTCTTAGAATTTCCTTGTCTTTAAAACTTGTTTATCTGTAATTTTCTTACATTGTTCTGAACTTATCATTGCTTTTGGTTTTTAATATAAACGTATTTTAGCTCTGATCTTATGTTCTTTTTTATAACTGACAAAAAGGGGGAGAAAGAATGATATTTTTCAATAATGGATTACTGAGACATAAGTCTCAAACATTCTGATTTATTTAAATTTTTTCTCTTCTGAAAAGCTTACAGGTACAAAACTCTGATGAAAGATACAATAAAGTTCTGATGCTCAAAGACTCATGGAATTAAAGGGAAGTAATCAACTCAGGGGGAGTTTTCTCTTCTTAATTCTATACTTTTTATTCTTTATTTTTAATTGAAAAATCTGGTTTTTGTCATCATCAAAAAGGGGGAGATTGTTAGAACATAGTTTGATTCTACAACCCTTGATTAGAGTTTTGATGATAACAAAATACAAATAATAAATAAATTATACGATTTTTATAAGACAAATATGCTTCTTAAAATTATGTTTTGTATATACAGAAGATCTGATGGAATCAGCATCAGAAAATCAGTAACATGTGCTACACGCTGAAGCTACCAGATCATACGCTGAAGCTTGATGACCAGAATCTGAGCATAAACAAATACACTCTGACTCTGATCAAAGATCTTTTCTTCCAAGTCATTAGCACTTTGAAGCGTTATCATAAGTTAAAGCAAAGAAGACTCTGAAGTGTTATTAAGTATTCAAGACAGAATTAAATGCTAACGGCTATCCTCAGACAAGATCTTCTCAAAAAGGAAAGTATGTTATTATCATTAAAATGGCTTTATGGACAACGTATCTCTGCCTTGCCTATTTAAACAAGTCTATGTGAGAAAAGACGCACGCATGCACTCACATAATTTGCCAAGCTTTCAAAACCACGCTTACTCAAACGCTTTAGCAAACTCAGTTTATTCCAAGCTTAAATTGTGTAATTATCACAGTTGTGAAATATTATTTTATTAGAAAACGTTAACACATCATTATTCAAATTATTTGTAAAATATTTCCTTGAGATAAACCGGTTTGTGGTTATACTCAAGAAGGCTTTAACAGTTGTTAAAGTAGCTGTTGTAATCCTTTGAAAATAGTGGATTAAGACCTCGTTGGAGAGAGGCGAAATCACCTTGACGGGTGGACTGGAGTAGTTTGAGATCAAACGAACCAGGATAAAAATACCGTGTTGTCTAACCATTTGATTTAAGTTTTACAATTCACCCCCCCCCCCCCCCCTTCTTGTGTTTTTCACATCTTCAGTAATGATTGGTGGAGAGCAAGCTATGGTGGTAAGCCACTTGTCATCTTTCTCTTTTATTGATGCTGATGAGGATGTTGGAACCCAATTCCAAGCTCTATCTGTTGCTAATAATGAGGTGAAGAAGCAAGGGGCATTTATTTCTTCTTTTGAGGATGCGCGACAAGTGGTTGAAAGTGGTTCGGCTGAAGGTTGGGGCCAGGTGCTGACTTTACCTGAGAACAAGTCTGGAGAAGGTCTTGGTTTTCATCCCGTGTCTACAAGAGTTAAGCAGGATACAGTTACCCGTCCAATACAAGAAGTTTTCCGAAGCGCAGGTTTTATCCATCCGACTCCGCCTGAAGTTGATGCTATAATAGGAGACGATTCTGAAGAGGATTTACCCGACTTTGTAACGCATGGAATGGTTTACCAGAACTGGATTGCTGTTGATATTCCTGTTGTGATGTATATTTCTGAGTAATGTTCTGTTTTATTTTTGAAAAAAAACTTTCTCTCTGCCCAAGGCGAAAAGTATTTGTGTCGGGCTATGTTGAAAATAAATCCTTTTGCTCTTCCCAAGGAAAAAGAGAAGATGTCCGGGCTCTTTTGTTTCAAGTATTGCCAATCATGAATAAAAATGTTATTTTGTCCACTACTGTTTTATTTTTCACTTTTTCTGGGAAATGGTAATGAAAATTAATTGGTAGTAATAGGAAGATATAATAATCTTTTGTTTTATCTATACAACATTCATGTTAATCGTTTTCTAAAATAAAGCATAATCATATGTGCAGATTAATCCATGACTTAACCATTGAAAACAATGATCCTATGCCCCCTCCCAACTTTGAATTCCATGTGTTCAGAGCCGAGGAAGAAGATAATGAAGAGATTCCTGATGAAATTTCCCATTTACTTGAGCACGATGAAAAGACTATTCAGCCGTTTGAAGAGCCTATAGAGATGATCAATTTCGGTAATGAAGAAGATAAAAAGGAAGTCAAGGTCGGAGCATTGCTTATCCCAGAGGTCAAAGAGAAAACGTTGGAGCTTCTCAGAGAGTGTGTGGATGTGTTTGCTTGGTCCTACCAAGACATGCCAGGTTTGGATAACCATATTGTGGAGCATCGTTTTCTGTTGAGACTTGAATGTCCGCCGATTAAGCAGAAGTTGAGAAGGACTCGTCCCGATATGGCTGACAATATCAAAGAAGAAGTTCAAAAGCAAATTAATGCATGTTTCCTTGTTACATCGGTCTATCCTCAATGGTTAGCCAATATAGTGCTTGTTGCTAAGAAATATGGCAAAGTTCGGATGTGTGTAGACTATAGAGATCTGAATAAAGCTAGCCCAACGGATGATTTTCCATTACCACACATTGACGTATTGGTCGACAGTACCGCAAAGTTCAAAGTCTTTTCTTTCATGGATGGTTTCTCTGGTTATAATCAAATCAAGATGGCACCAGAAGATATGGAGAAGACAACTTTCATTACACCTTGGGGAACATTTTGTTATCGGGTTATGCCGTTTGGTTTGAAGAATGCTGGTGCAACGTACAAAAGGGCCATGACTGCTTTGTTCCATGATATGATGCATAAAGAGATAGAAGTTTATGTAGATGACATGATCGCCAAATCACAAACTGAAGAGGATCATTTGTAACATTTATTGAAATTATTCCAGCGTTTGAGAAGGTATTAACTCCGTCTGAATCCCAACAAGTGCAATTTTGGTGTTCGTTCGGGAAGACTTCTGGGTTTCATTGTCAGTCAGAGAAGTATTCAGGTAGATCCTGATAAAGTCAAAGCTATTCGGGAGATGCCCGCACCTAAGACGGAAAAACAAGTAAGAGGATTCCTTGGGAGACTGAACTATATTTCTAGATTTATATCTCATATGACTGCTACCTGTGGGCCGATTTTCAAGCTTCTCCGAAAGAACCAAGGATGTGTGTGAACAGAAGATTGTCAGAAAGCTTATGATAGCATCAAAGAATATTTACTTGAACCTCCTATATTGATTCCTCCGGTGGAAGGAAGACCTTTGATTATGTACTTGACCATATTGGAAGATTCTATGGGATGTGTGCTTGGTCAACAAGATGAGACTGGAAGAAAGGAACATGCCATATATTATCTAAGAAATTCACAGACTTTGTGTCTCGATACTCAATGCTTGAGAAAACCTGTTGTGCTTAAGAATGTGACCTCGTGCTCAAGGAGATATTATCTTTCCAACCTGATTCTAGGGGCAAGTGGGCTCCGAATTATGAAGGACCGTATGTCGTTAAGAAGGTTTTCTATGGAGGTGCCATGATTCTCACAAACATGGACGGTGAAGAGCTCCCACGCTCCGTGAACACCGATGCAGTCAAGAAGTATTTTGCCTAGGTTTGAGTTGATAGTTCGCTAAGTTGAAAACCCGAAGGGGAGGCTTAGGCAGGCTTTTGGTCAGACCAGTCTTGGCGTTTGAGCACATCTCGGAATTCGAAGTTGTTAGGGAGAATAGTGATCATTGTTTTTGTGTAACCTTTTTCTTTCATGTACTATTTCCCAAAAAAATTGTAAACCGTTGGAGTCGCATTGCTAGCGAACTACCATCTTATTAATGAAATTTGAGCATCTATCTTTTTGTGGGCAAAATTTCAGCTTTTACAGCAATATTTGAAACAAAGTTATTTAACGCATTCCTATTTTTAAATATGTCATTTAATACTGAAAGGAATATTAACAGTTGTTCCGAGGATGGTTAAGCCATGAAATGCAAAACAATACAGTAATTTATCCTTGCATGATGAACATGTTCTCTTTCAAAATCGTCATGAGGTGTTGGTTGTGTAAACTTGCGTTTCTAGCGGTACTAAGCTTGGTGACTCCCCAGCATTTCCGGTTAAGCTTTGTTTCGGTTATCTTTATTTGAGCAAATTTCTGAAGCGTGGTACGTTTTGTATCATGTCAGTGGTCTATTGGTGATAAGAAGATTGGATTTGAATACTTTTCTCCCAGAAGATTTGAGCCTTGTAGCATGATACGCTCTGACGTTGCTTGTTGGTTCCAATTCCAGTTATTTTCCGTCTCTTTAAAATTGGCCGAGTATCTATTATCTCGTGATATCTTATCATCTTCAAGATATTCCATCTTCCTGTTTTGTCAGCATAACATTCATTTACTCATTTACACATATATCACGCATGCATATTCACATTTGTCGTTGATTTTGGGTTGTATACCTTGTTTATGTTTATTCCAACAACGTACATGTTCTTTCCAAGTAGAATGTTAACTTAGGCAGAAAATGTGCTTCCTTTCTAATTCCCCAGTTGAGCTAACCCTCGTGGATGGATTTTTGATTTAGCCTCCTTGTCCATTTCTGGATAGGATGAATCCCCAATTGAGTTATTTTCTCATTGGGTGGAGTCTTGTTTGACTGTCTTCTCTCTAGTTTATTCCTGGAGGGAGTTTTTGTCTCTTGCATAGGCTATCTCATGGTTTTCTCCAGGCTAGGCAACCTAGATGAATGGTGCATTTATTTTGCGCATTTAAGTATTTGATATCCTCAGGAAGGATCTATTCATGGTTCCCTTTGACGAAGATTTTATTCTCTGATAGTGTTATCGCAACTTTCTTCTGAAATATTTTTGGAAAACGACAAGCGGCGGTCTCTTCATGAGCAACTTGTGGGTTATCATATTTTTGGAAAACGGCAAGCGGCGGTCTCTTCATGAGCAACTTGTGTGTTATTTATTTTTTGGAAAACGGCAAGCGGAGGTCTCTTCATGAGCAACTTGTCCGTTATTAATATTTTTGGAAAACGGCAAGCGGAGGTCTCTTTATGAGAAACTTGTGCGTTATTTATTTTTTGGAAAACGGCAAGTGGTGGTCTCTTCATGAGCAACTTGTGCGTTATTAATATTTTTGGAAAACGGCAAGCGGCGGTCTCTTCATAAGCAACTTGTGCGTTATTTATTTTTTGGAAAACGGCAAGCGGCGGTCTCTTCATGAGAAACTTGTGCGTTATCATATTTTTGGAAAACAGCAAGAGCGGCTTCTTTATTTGAGCATCTTGTATGTTATTGGAATTTTTTGGAAAACAGCAAGTGGCGGCTTCCACATTCTGTCCAGCAAATGGTCTCTGTTTTCTCCGAATATTTTTCAGGAAGAACAGTCGAAATTCTACCGGCTTTGGTTCATTTGTGTTTCACATTGTTCTAAAATACAAGAAAAAAACAGGTTATACCGTCATTTTCGATTTCTTGAACCAAAAGTCATCTGCAAATTTTCTCACGACGCGGGTTGAATTTCGCTGAAATGGGATAATTAAATTCAAAATCGTTCTAGAAGAATTTATTTGGAATATTTGGAATTTTCTTTATTTGAATCCAAGTGATAATTAAAGAGGAGCTATTCAAGAGATTTCATCCAAGAATGTTCATTTATCACATGGAATATTTATTCAAGATTATTTTTGTGATTATTTTTTGTGGATCTACATCATGGTTATTTAAATACATGAAGTATTATTTCAAGAAGTTAGTTAGGAATTCGATTTTATTATATGAGGAATTCTATTTGATTACAAAATTAATCCATGTGATTTATTTGGATTTCTATTACAAAAGTGAAAGATTAAAGTCCAAGACTTACATTATTATTTATTCATCATTCAACAATTCATCCAAGTATTATTCAATTATTTCCCAAATTTAAATGGAAGATCTTGAATTTTTATCAAGATATATCAAGATTCATGTTTATATGAAGATTCAAGATTATTTATAACTATCAAAGGAAGTGAAAATATATTGAAGAATCCATGTTTATTCATGTCACAATTTATTTGAGTTTATTACAAGGTTGCAAAGAAGCTACAAGTTTATACAGATGTATTTCCAACACTAAAAAAATTCAGCAAAGTTGCTAATGCAGTCCATTTTGCAACCCGTCTTCAAGCCCAATTTTGTTGTATTTTTGTTGGTTAACAATGCTACAAACAGCCTGGAAAAAAACAGCAAGAAAGATGTTGTAAAATGCTACAAACAGTAAGAAAAACAGCAACATACAGCAGCTCTAAGTGCTGCCAAAATGTGCTCCAACCTGCATCAAAGTAGCCACAGTTTGCATCAAAATGGCTAAAATAAATGGTATGAACAAAGCATAGAAACAACTTCCCAAAACAGTTCAAATCTCTACTGTTTTTCCCCCTAAAACCCCATACACTCCACTATAAATGGAGGCCTTTGTCAACATAAAATGGGAGAAGAGAAGAAAAATTCAGTAGTGAGAAAAAAAAAATAGAAGTTTTATTCAAAAATTCAGCAGTGAGAAAAACAGAAAAAATAGAGTCTTTGTTCTAAAAATCCAGCAAGGAAGAAAGCATAGCAAATTCAAGAAAACTTACTATTCTTTTTAGAAGCCCCATCGGAGAGGCTCCGATAGGTATTATTTCTTCCTCCTCCCTATATACTGCTGCATATACTCATCACTTATTGCACCATTTTTTCCCTTTGCCATGCAATATTTGCCTTGTCATTCTTTTCTTTGTTGTACTGTATTTGAGTTGAGTTTCTGCATGATTGTTAGCATTTAAACATGTTATTATTCATAATATCGGTAATAATAACGAGTGTAATAAAAAGCATACTTCTTTCGTCGTGTAACACCAGTTTAGAACTTGATGTCCGGTTTAGAACTTGTTGTCCAAAAAAACATGTTGTCCAATTTGTTGTTACAAAATCCAAAAAAACATTTGTTGTTACAAAAATCCAAAAAAAAACCACTTGCTATCCCAAAAACTTGTTGTCCAACTTGCTGTCCAAATGCTTAACCCATTCAAAAACTAAAACCCAATCTGTTCAAAATCGGTAACCTGCAAAAATTCAAAATGACATATAATATTCGAAAGCTAACTTGTTAAAAAACCATAAAAAACTATAACCACCTTACAACAATCCACCGCAAACCATAACCCCCTTATGCTTTTGACCGAACCACAACAAATAACAACACAGCGGCATATCACATTTTGTTCCATTTTTTTCTCTCAACGAAGCACAATCACAAACAAAATGAAGAAATTGAAAAACTATTACATGCACTTCAAAAACCATAACCACCCAGAAAGAAAATAGATTTTCCCACTTGCAATCGGTTCAATCCTCTCTCTCTTCCTTCTCTTCGTTGCAACACTAACATCACCACAAGGCACACACATTCTGCTTTTCTACCATTCCATTTCAGGTTCTTATTATTCCGCTTTTGTTGAATCTAAGCTTCACCCGTTACCCATTTCAACGCTCCCTCCACCACCTCGCTTTGCTTATCTAATCTCTGGCTCTGCTGGTGATGATGGCTTCTGTCAAAAGGGTGCTTCTTGCGATGTATCATCCTCATAACCGTTATGTTGTTCATCTTGACCTTGAATCTTCACCTATGGGAGGAACGAATATGCTTGGTGTCGAGAAGAGAGTGTTTTACGGTATAGCATAGGCAGAGAGAGAGAGGAAATGATGTTGTTTATGTTTGATGGAGGAGAAGAGGACGGATCTGCTTCCATGAGAGAAAAGAAGGTATTCCATGAGAGAGAGGAAGAAGAAAGATATGTTTCCGTGAGAGACAGGATGATGTTGCGTTGTTTTTGCAAAGTTCCCTTACTATTTTTTTGTTTTTATTGGAAATAATATAATAATAATCCCTTCTTTTCCTCTTCCCAGTATAAAAGCATATAATATGATTATTGTTCCTTTCCCAATGCATACAGCAGCGCGGCGCCCCTCTTGCTTTCTAGGGTTACTTTTTAGTTTCCTCCCTTCATGACCCGGTTGGCCCATTGGGCTTCTGTTTTGGTCCAATTTTAAATACCGTTTCTCCTTATCTTTTGATTAAATCCTAGTAATAAATGAATAGAAGCTTAGCTCAATTGGCATAAATTATTAACAGTAACCTAAAAGACCTGAGTTCAATTCGTTGTTGGGTCATTTTTCTGTCTTTTATAGCCATATTTCCTAGTAATATTTTATTTTTGTATTGTTGTTTATTTAATTATTCTAAAATACATGTTTCATGATTTAATTTTTTTATGTGTTTAATTATTAAAAATCTATGATTTCGTAATTTAATCTTCATGTACTTTTGATTATTTATTTAATCATTAAAATGCATGCTAGTATGATTTAAATTTCATTAATTAATTGTTCAATTGTAATTTTAATTAATCGATCGTTAATCCACATATCTTTCGTCCGTCTCAATCCAAGGGAATCATTTAAATTTTTGTCGACTTCATGTCATCAAACACATCGTGCAAATACCCTAATTCATCTTCCGTTTATTATTTTGTTAAAAAATTAAGATAGTTTTCCCAAATATTCAATTTTTCAAAACTCACACTTTAAGTCAAAACTCCGACGTTAGGTCGTCGTATCTTCAAAAAACTCGTCCATACCCATTTTTGGCCAAACAATTTATTTTTTAATCAAACTAACATTTTTAATAAACAGATATTTCAAAAAGGTTCCTATAGAATACTATAGATACATTAGGTGCTAATACCTTCCCATTGTATAACCAACCCCCGAACTCTAGACCTCTTTTCAAAACGCCCTGTATTTTTCATTACTTTTTAGTATTATTTTACATTTCATATTTTAGGGTTTTATTTCGCTCTTTTCCCTTTTCCATTGGAAATAATAAAGCGCGGTGGTGGCTCTTGATTTTGTGAGACGATTTAATTAATAGCTCGATCTCCGATTTACCCCGCTACATTTCTTATCGCTACAGAAATGGTGACTCTGCTGGGGAAAGATTGACCTCTTGCTGGTCCATCCCTCAGTGGGTTAAGCCTAATTTGTCTTATCTGTTTTATTATTATTTGCCTGTCTGTTAGATTATATGTTTATATTAGGGTTGTTTGGGTTTTTTCAAAGGCCGAATCCTATACCCGGATTAAGTTACACTTAAGAATAGGACGGGCGGTATAGTCATGTTAACTTTGAGGGAGTAATCCCAAAGAAGGAGGCATGAAATCCCCCACTCAGTGGAAGGCCCTTTTGAACGTAGTATTTGTTTACCGAGTAATCGGGAAGACATTATTATTTTCGACCTGGGAGCCAGAGAAGCTGAGAACCGTAGAACCCTAACCTATCTTGGCCTTTTAGGTGTAGTGCGGAGACTATAACTGAGTAATATGGAAGTAGTTGTCACGCGATGCTACGCTCGGATGAGTTTCTCTTGAGAATATTGCTAATTATTGAGTAATCAAGACGTTGGTAATATCCGAAGGAGGAATGTAGACTTTGGGAACTTTTAGAACCTTGTCTTGCAGGTGTGATTAAACCTTTAGTGCATACCTTGGGGTGGTCTTTACCTTTGACTCCATGCTCGAAACGTTGAACCATTGAACCCCATGTTTGTGAACTTGTGTGTAACTGTTGCATTATCATTTATCCATACATCCATAAACATTTTTTGTAAAAACTTGTTTTTCAAGGAACTTAAGAATGATTTTTGCAGACATCTCAGGTACTGTTATTATGGAGTTTGGAAGAATAAACAGTCGAAGTTATATTTTTAAGGAACCTGAGATTGAAGAGCTGAAGAGTTTGATTCCTAAGATCGATAACCCGATGGAGTTTCAGAAGAAATATGGGTCCAATTATACCTCTCATGAAGTGCAATATGAGGGAAGGCATCCTTAGTACGTTGGCCCAATTTTACGATCTTTTGTATCGATGCTTCACCTTTTCGGATTACCAGTTAATGCCCACCTTAGAGGAGTACTCCTACATACTTGGTTTGCCGATCACCGACTGTGTTCCTTTTTCTGGCTTAGAAGAGGAATCCAAATCTCACAAGATAGCGACCATCACCCACTTGAGGAAGTCGGAGATAGAGGAGAACATGATTACCAAAGGGGGGAATCCGAGGCTTATCTATGCAGTTTTTGTTGAAGAAAGCTCGTCATTTCGCTGAGATAAAAGATACTATTTCCTTTGAAGATGTCTTTGCTTTACTCGCTCATGGCCTATTCTTGTTCCCTAATGTTGATAAGTTTGTGGATATCAACGCCATCAGAATTTTCTTGATTGGAAATCCGGTCCCTACGCTGCTAGGAGATACCTACTACTCCATCCATCTTCGAAACTCTTATCAAGGAGGGATGATCATTTGTTATGCACCGTTGTTGTATCAGTGGTATGTTTCTCATCTACCTAGGTCTGATGTTTTCTGGGATCTCGAGAACGAGCCGTGATGGGCGCCAAAAATTATGGCTCTCACTCATTTCAACATTGATTGGTATAATCGAGCTTACTATGACGTAAAGATCATTGATAGCTGTGGTGCTTTTCCTAACGTGCCTATTCTTGGTACGAAAGGAGGAATTAACTATAATCCTGTTCTCGCGCGCCATCAGTTTGGATACCCGATGAGGGACAAGCCAAACAACATTCATGTGAGTGGTTTCTTTCTACAAGAAGGACAAGATCACCAAGCAGCTAAGAATAAGATCGAAGGAGCTTGGCGTCACATCCATAGGAAAGGGAGAGACATGTTAGGACAGAGAGGTGTTGTTTCTTTGGAGCCTTACCTACAATGGGTTCGTGCTAGGGCTTGTGCTCTTAAGATGCCTTATAAACCCGAGAAACCTTTATTCCATACTGTTGCATCATCATCTATTGATATCCCTATCGAGAACATGGGAGAATACCAAGGAAATCTTGCTAGGATGAAGTCCGAGAGAGATGCTTGGAAAGAAAAGTATAATATGTCTGAATATGAGAATAGGGTACTGACTCGACAACTAAATGAAAAGGAGGATTTGCTATTTATTCAAGACGGCTGGTTCATTGATCATGATGAGAAGCTTCGTCAAAAGGATGCTTTACTCAAGAAATATGCAAATGAAAGGAAGAGAAAGAAGGAAGATTCAGTAAGTGTTGCTCTTGTTCCTAATCCACAAAAGGAAATCATTGATCGACTGGTAGCTGAGAAGAAAGAAATGGAAGACTTTTATGAAGAGAAGATCAGGAAGCTCCAGTTACAGTTGGCATTCGGCCCTTCATCTGATGATTCTGAGTGATCTTTAGTTCTTAGTTTTTATTACTGACGTCATTTTGTAAAACTCTGTAAAAGGGCTTCATGTTCCAAAGTTGTAATTTACTGCTTTTATTATGGGGTTGTTGTCCCAAAGTTGTAATTTATTGCTTTTTATTATTGGGTTGTTGTCCCAAAGATGTAATTTATTGTTTTGTTGTTCCCAAAGTTATAAGTTGTAATTTACCGCTTTGATTAATGAAATGAGTTTTTGTTGTTCCAAATTCCTTTACCATTGATGTGTGCAAGATTATCGAAGTTCCTTGAAAAAAAGATCATTTGCATTGCATATCATGCATCATCCAACATTCCACTTCACATGTTTTCTAGAGTCTTATCCTTGTTTCTTTTTCCACTCTGATAGATTGTCAAGTTGTCTCATCGGTACGATACCCGAGCCAATCGTCAGAGGAAGATGGAAGATCTGGAACAGGAAAACCACGAGCTTCGCGAGGAGGTTTCTACCCTTCGTTTCGGAATGGAAAAGTTAACTGTGCTAGTGGAAAGCTTGACGGCTGCTCAGAATCAGCCATCGACTTCAGCTGTTGAGATTCCGACTGTGGTTTCTGAGATTATCACCGCTCCAACATCTGTGACTCAAGTCAACTCTCCGCTTCAACATCACATGCCAAAAGGTTTTCCGTGGGGAATGCCTTATAACTTCATGCCAGAAGGGTATCAGCCTGTCGTGCAATCCTTGATTCAACCTACTGTGTCCTTTCCTCAATTGGAGACAACTACTGTGTCGCCAGTAATTCCGTCTGTGGCACCTTTCCCTCAACCAGTAATGACAACTGTCGCTCCTGTGGTTCATTCTATGCCATACATGAATGAACATACTTATCATGCTGAGCCTGCTGAAAGTCTGGGTCTTTTCGATAGAATGGAGGAATTTCAAGACCTATTTCAAGAGATGCAGAGGGAGATCAGAGCGTTAAGAGGAAAAGATTTATTTGGAAAGAATGCTCATGATTTGTGTTTAGTTCCAAATGTAAAAATTCCATCCAAATTCAAAGTGCCGGATTTTGAAAGGTATAAAGGTGACTCGTGTCCGTGGAGTCATTTAACTATGTATGTAAGAAAGATGTCTACATATTCTGATGATCATAATTTGTTAATTCACTACTTTCAAGACAGTTTGACTGGTGCCGCTCTAAAATGGTACATGGGTTTGGACAACACTCGGATCCGTAATTTCAACGATCTTAGTGAAGCTTTTGTTCGCCAGTATAAGTACAACGTCGACATGGCGCTGGACAGAGATCAACTCCGAGCGATGTCCCAGAAAGACAGAGAGTCCTTTAAAGAATATGCCCAGAGGTGGCGCGAGATTGCTTCCCATATTTATCCCCCTCTTGAGGAGAAGGAAATGACAAAGATCTTCCTAAAGACTTTAGGTTCTTTCTATTATAAAAGAATGATTGCCAGTGCACCCGGTGATTTCACCGATATGGTAAGTATGGGCATGCGGTTGGAAGAAGGGATTCGTGAGGGAAGTTTGGTTAAGGAAGGAAGTCCATCTAGCAGTATCAAGAAGTTTGGAAGTGTTTTCCCTAAAAGGAAAGAACAAGATGCCAGTGTAATTTTTCCTAGGAGACCAAGGAGAGGCTATTCACATGTTGCGGCAGTCACTCCGGCTGTCCGCCCAACAATGGTGACCCCAACTCATCAAACCCCACCAATTCAGCAACGGCCATTTCAACAGCAGCCTCGACAATAGGCTCATCAATTTAATAACCAGAATCGTTCACCAAGGAAACCGTAATTTGATGCCATTACCATGACTTACACTGAGTTGTTCCCCGCTCTGATCAGGAAAAACCTCATAACGACGAAGCCTCCTCCTATCACACTGAATAGTACTTCTCCCTGGTACAAGGCGGATCAGTTCTGTGCGTATCATCAAGGGTCACCGGGGAACAACATTGAAAATTGCTTTACTTTAAAGGCGGATGTACAGAGGTTGATTAAGAACGGTATTTTGTCTTTCAAGGATGTTAATTCGAATGTTAGATATAATCCTTTTCCTCGACATGAGTCAGCATCAGTGAATATGGTGGAAGGTTGTCCGGAAAAGTTTCGAGTTTTCCAAGTTGAACACATAAGAGATTCGTTGATCAGGTTACATCAAAGCTTATGAAGACTTGCCTTTTTTAGGCATCAACATGATTATGATGTTTGTGAATTTTGTTCAAGATAAGTTGATTGCCCTATTATGAAGGAGGATATTCAAAAATTGTTAGACCAGAGGGTTATCACTATTACACATGATAGAGATCCAGTTAATGAAGTGAATGTTATAATACCACAATTCAACTTGCCTGAACCATTAGAGATCATTTATGACAGTCAGACTGCACCTGTTGCTCCTTTGATCATTTATCCACTTGGTCCTGTGCCTTACAACTCAGACCAAGCTATACCCTATAAGTATAATGCCACAATGACCGAGAACGGGGTAGAAGTTCCTATACCGACAATGCCATCTTTTGTTAACATCGTTGATGTGAGCAGAGTTACGAGAAGCGGGCGTATCTTTGCGGCAGTACCTTTGAAGAGACCAGAAGTTCAAGTCAGGAGGCCCATACCGGAAGAAATTCCAGCGAGAAATGTTGAACCAAGGGTTGAGATAGGCCGATCCAATGAACCTATCCCACACCCCGATGATGATGAGATTCTGAAGCTCATCAAGAGAAGTGAATACAAGATTGTGGACCAACTATTACAAACTCCTTCCAAGATTTATGTGCTTGCTTTACTGAGAGATTCTGGTGCCCATAGAGAAGCATTGATGAAGGTCTTGGACCAGGCATTCGTAGATCATGATGTGACGGTTGACCAATTTGATGGAATTGTGGGAAATATTACTTCGTGTAACAATCTTGGTTTCAGTGATGAAGAGCTTCCAGAGGAGGGAAGGAACCATAATATGGCTTTGCATATCTCAATAAGTTGTGGAAATGATACTTTATCAAGTTTTCTAGTGGATACAGGTTCGTCGTTAAATGTAATGCCCAAAACTACTTTATCTCGACTTTCATACCAAGGTGCTCCCATGAGACCTAGTGGGGTAATTGTCAAAGCGCTTGATGGTTCTAGGAAGACTGTCAGTGGTGAAGTGGATCTTCCTATAATAATTGGTCCTCATACTTTTCAGATCACTTTTCAAGTAATGGATATTCGTGCTGCCTACAGTTGCCTATTGGGTCGCCCATGGATCCATGATGTAGGGGCAGTCACTTCCACGCTCCATCAGAGATTGAAGTTTGTAAGGAATGTAAAGCTGGTAATGATTGGTGGAGAGCAAGCTATGGTGGTAAGCCACTTGTCATCTTTATCTTTTATTGATGCTGGTGAGGATGTTGGAACCCAATTCCAAGCTCTATTTGTTGCTAATAATGAGGTGAAGAAGCAAGGGGCATCTATTTCTTCTTTTGAGGATGCGCGACGAGTGGTTGAAAGTGGTTCGGCTGAAGGTTGGGGCCAGGTGTTGACTTTACCTGAGAACAAGTCTGGAGAAGGTCTTGGTTTTCATCCCGTGTCTATAAGAGTTAAGCAGGATACAGTTACCCGTCCGATACAAGAAGTTTTCCGAAGCGCAGGTTTTATCCATCCGACTCCGCCTGAAGTTGATGCTATAATAGGAGACGATTCTGAAGAGGATTTACCCGACTTTGTAACGCATGGAGTGGTTTACCAGAACTGGATTGCTGTTGATATTCCTGTTGTGATGCATATTTCTGAGTAATTTTCTGTTTTATTTTTGAAAAAAAACTTTCTCTCTGCCCAAGGCGAAAAGTATTTGTGTCGGGCTATGTTAAAAATAAATCCTTTTGCTCTGCCCAAGGCAAAAGAGAAGATGTCCGTGCTCTTTTGTTTCAAGTATTTCCAATCATGAATAAAAATGTTATTTTGTCCACTACTGTTTTATTTTTCACTTTTTCTGGGAAATGGTAATGAAAATTAATTGGTAGTAATAGGAAAATATAATAATCTTTTGTTTTATCTATACAACATTCATGTTAATCGATTTCTAAAATAAAGCATAATCATATGTGCAGATTAATCCATGACTTAACCATTGAAAACAATGATCCTATGCCCCCTCCCAACTTTGAATTCCCTGTGTTCAGAGCCGAGGAAGAAGATAATGAAGAGATTCCTGATGAAATTTCCCGTTTACTTGAGCACGATGAAAAGACTATTCAGCCGTTTGAAGAGCCTATAGAAATGATCAATTTGGGTAATGAAGAAGATAAAAAGGAAGTCAAGGTCGGAGCATTGCTTATCCCAGAGGTCAAAGAGAAAATGTTGGAGCTTCTCAGAGAGTATGTGGATGTGTTTGCTTGGTCCTACCAAGACATGCCATGTTTGGATAACCATATTGTGGAGCATCGTTTACCGTTGAGACCTGAATGTCCGCCGATTAAGCAGAAGTTGAGAAGGACTCATCCCGATTTGGCTGACAAGATTAAAGAAGAAGTTCAAAAGCAAATTAATGCATGTTTCCTTGTTACATCAGTCTATCCTCAATGGTTATCCAATATAGTGCCGGTTGCTAAGAAATATGGTAAAGTTCAGATGTGTGTAGACTATAGAGATTTGAATAGAGCTAGCCCAAAGGATGATTTTCCATTACCACACATTAACGTATTGGTCGACAGTACCACAAAGTTCAAAGTCTTTTCTTTCATGGATGGTTTCTCTGGTTATAATCAAATCAAGATGGCACCATAAGATATGGAGATGACAGCTTTCATTACACCTTGGGGAACATTTTGTTATCGGGTTATACCGTTTGGTTTGAAGAATGTTGGTGCAACGTTCCAAAGGGCCATGACTGCTTTGTTCCATGATATGATGCATAAAGAGATAGAAGTTTTTGTAGATGACATGATCGCCAAATCACAAACTGAAGAGGATCATTTGGAACATTTATTGAAATTATTCCAGCGTTTGAGAAAGTATAAACTCCGTCTGAATCCCAACAAGTGCACTTTTGGTGTTTGTTCGGGAAGACTTCTGGGTTTCATTGTCAGTCAGAGAGGTATTGAGGTAGATCCTGATAAAGTCAAAGCTATTCGTGAGATGCCCGCACCCAATACGGAAAAACAAGTAAGAGGATTCCTTGGGAGACTGAACTATATTTCTAGATTTATATCTCATATGACTACTACCTGTGGGCCAATTTTCAAGCTTCTCCGAAAGAACCAAGGATGTGTGTAGACAGAAGATTGTCAGAAAACTTTTGATAGCATCAAAGAATATTTACTTGAACCTCCTATATTGATTCCTCCGGTGGAAGAAAGACCTTTGATTATGTACTTGACCATATTGGAAGATTCTATGGGATGTGTGCTTGGTCAACAAGATGAGGTTGGAAGAAAGGAACATGCCATATATTATCTGAGTAAGAAATTCACAGACTGTGAGTCTCGATACTCAATGCTTGAGAAAACCTGTTGTGCTCAAGAAGGTTACCTCGTGCTCAAGAAGATATTATCTTTCCAACCTGATTCTAGGGGCAAGTGGGCTCTGAATTATGAAGGACCGTATGTCGTTAAGAAGGTTTTCTCTGGAGGTGCCATGATTCTCACAAACATGGACGGTGAAGAGCTCTCGTGCTCCGTGAACGCTGATGCAGTCAAGAAGTATTTCTCCTAGGTTTGACTTGACAGTTCTCTAAGTTGAAAACCCGAAGGGGCGGCTTAGGCAGGCTTTTGGTCAGACCAGTCTTGGCGTTTGAGCACATCTCGGAATTCAAAGTTGTTAGGGATAATAGTGATCATTTTTTTTGTGTAACCTTTTTCTTTCATGTACTATTTTCCAAAAAAATTGTAAACTGTTGGAGTCGCATTGTTAGCGAACTACCATTTTATTAATGAAATTTGAGAATTTATCTTTTTGTGGACAAAATTTCAGCTTTTACGACAATATTTGAAACAAAGTTATTTAACGTATTCCTATTTTTAAATATGTCATTGAATACTTAAAGGAATATTAATAGTTGTTCCGAGGATGGTTAAGCCATGAAATGCAAAACAATACAGTAATTTATCCTTGCATGATGAACATGTTCTCTTTCAAAATCGTCATGAGGTGTTGGTTGTGTAAACTTGCGTTTCTAGCGGTACTAAGCTTGGTGACTCCCCAGCATTTCCGGTTAAGCTTTGTTTCGGTTATCTATATTTGAGCAAATTTCTGAAGCGTGGTACATTTTGTATCATGTCAGTGGTCTATTAGTGATTAGAAGATTGGATTTGAATACTTTTCTCCTAGAAGATTTGAGCCTTGTATCATGATACGCTCTGACGTTGCTTGTTGGTTCCAATTCCAGTTATTTTTCGTCTCTTTAAAATTGGCTGAGTATCTATTATTTCGTGATATCTTATCATCTTCAAGATATTCCATCTGCCTATTTTGCCAGCATAACATTCATTTACTCATTTACACTTATATCACGCATGCATATTCACATTTGTCGTTGATTTTGGGTTATATACCTTGTTTATGTTTATTCAAACAGCGTACATGTTCTTTCCAAGTAGAATGTTAACTTAGGCAGAAAATGTGCTTCCTTTCTAACTCCCTAATTGAGCTAACCCTCGAGGATGAATTTTTGATTTCGCCTTCCTTGTCCATTTCTGGATAGGATGAATCCCCAATTGAGTTATTTTCTCATTGGGTGGAGTCTTGTTTGACTGTCTTCTCTCTGGTTTATTCCTGGAGGGAGTTTTTGTCTCTTGCATAGGCTATCTCGTGGTTTTTTCCAGGCTAGGCAACCTAGATGAATGGTGCATTTATTTTGCGCATTTAAGTATTTGATCTCCTCAGGAAGGATCTATTTATGGTTTCCTTTGACGAAGATTTTATTCTCTGATAGTGTTATCGTAACTTTCTTCTGAAATATTTTTGGAAAACGACTAGCGGCGGTCTCTTCATGAGCAACTTGTGCGTTATCATATTTTTGGAAAACGGCAAGCGGCGGTCTCTTCATGAACAACTTGTGCGTTATTTATTTTTTGGAAAACGACAAGCGGCGGTCTCTTCATAAGCAACTTGTGCGTTATTAATATTTTTGGAAAACAACAAGCGGCGGTCTCTTCATGAGCAACTTGTGCGTTATTTATTTTTTGGAAAACGGCAAGCGGCAGTCTCTGCATGAGCAACTTGTGCGTTATTTATTTTTTGGAAAACGGCAAGCGGCGGTCTCTTCATGAGAAACTTGTGCGTTATCATATTTTTGGAAAACAGCAAGAGCGGCTTCTTTATTTGAGCATCTTGTATGTTATTGGAATTTTTTGGAAAACAGCAAGTGGCGGCTTCTTTATTTGAGGAGCTTGTATGTTATAGACATCATCGAAGACAGCAAGTGCCAACTTCTTTATTTGAGCATCTTGTATGTTATAGTTTTCATCGAAGACAGCAAGTGGCGGCTACTTTATTTGAGCATCTTGTATCTACAACCATATATTATTTCAGCATTAATTGGTATTTCTTCGGAAAATTTTGCAGAGAAATTTGTTGTGAATCTTTGCCTTCAGAATTCGGTAGTCCGTTATCAGCAAAAATTTGATACATCTTTTGTCTATCTTTGACCTTGAGTTGTGAACTCACCGTTATTTTGGGTCAATAATCTGTTTTGTGCCCTATGCAGGACGTCTTCTTTGTTAGGGTCAGAGGTCGTATTCTCTCAATTTTTTATTCGTCGTCAAGAGTCTATCATTCGAAGTCGATGACTCATTTCCCCAGTAGTGTATAATGTTCCTATTGTTTGTTGGTGTTTGGTTTCTCCAACATTATTTTGTCTCATACAGTATCATTCTCCATAAAGTTAAATGCTACATCCATATCATAAACATAATGGCGGTATCTTAGGGAAAAAAATGTGTATTATGTATTTAAGTACCTTCAATCTCGTCGAGACGAAGATTTTAATCTTCATATCTCCGGATAGAAGAAACTTAAATAGGGGAAGCTGTCATACCCCAATTTTTGACCTAAGATCCCTCCTTCATCTGCATTATTTTACATACACATCAAGTTCATAGAATACAGTAGGTTTCAAACGCTTCGCTTTTGAGCCTTGACTGTGTAGAGATTATCGAGTGTTGTGAGCATTTTTATGAATGACTAACCACTAATCAAGCACGAAGTGTATGTTTTATTGTTTTGTTTTCATGTGCAGAAAATAGGTCTAAAAGAAGAGCATCAGATGTTGTATGTCGATTAGGGTTTCGAGTCTCAGGACAGAAATGTTGTCGTTCGTTAATTTCCGAAAGACTGGTTCATCAAAGAATTTCAGAGAATTGTGCGTTTATTTCCACATTTTGTCCAGCAAATGGTCTCCGTTTTCTCGTAATATTTTTCAGGAAGAACAGTCGAAATTCTACCGGCTTTGGTTCATGTGTGTTTCACATTGTTCTAAAATACAAGAAAAAAACACGTTATACCGTCATTTTCGATTTCTTGAACCAAAAGTCATCTGCAAAATTTCTCACGACGCGGGTTGAATTTCGCTGAAATGGGATAATTAAATTCAAAACCGTTCTAGAAGAATTTATTTGGAATATTTGGAATTTTCTTTATTTGAATCCAAGTGATAATTAAAGAGGAGCTATTCAAGAGATTTCATCCAAGAATATTCATTTATCACATGGAATATTTATTCAAGATTATTTTTGTGATTATTTTTGGTGGATCTACATCATGGTTATTTAAATACATGAAGTATTATTTCAAGAAGTTAGTGAGGAATTCGATTTAATTACATGAGGAATTCTATTTGATTACAAAATTAATCCATGTGATTTATTTGGATTTCTATTACAAAAGTGCAAGATTAAATTCCAATACTTACATTATTACTTATTCATCATTCAACAATTCATCCAAGTATTATTCAATTATTTCCCAAATTTAAATGGAAGATCTTGAATTTTTATCAAGATATATCAAGATTCATATTTATATGAAGATTCAAGATTATTTATAACTATCAAAGGAAGTGAAAATATATTGAAGAATCCATGTTTATTCATGTCACAATTTATTTGAGTTTATTACAAGGTTGCAAAGAAGCTACAAGTTTGTACAAATGTATTTTCAACACTAAAAAAATTCAGCAAAGTTGCTAATGCAGTCCATTTTGCAACCCATCTTCAAGCCCAATTTTGTTGTATTTTTGTTGGTCAAGAATGCTACAAACAGCCTGGAAAAAAAACAGCAAGAAAGATGTTGTAAAATGCTAGAAACAGTAAGAAAAATAACAACATACAGCAGCTCCAAGTTCTGCCAAAATCTACTACAACCTGCATCAAAGTAGCCACAGTTTGCATCAAAATGGCTAAAATAAATGGTTTGAACAAAGCATGGAAACAGCTTGCCAAAACAGTTCAAATCTCTACTGTTTTCCCCCCTAAAACCCCACACACTCCACTATAAATGGAGTCCTTTTTCAACATAAAATGGGAGAAGAGAAGAAAAATTCAGCAGTGAGAAAAAACAAAAAAATAGAAGTTTTGTTCAAAAATTCAGCAGTGAAAAAAACAGAAAAAATAGAGTCTTTGTTCTAAAAATCCAGCAAGGAAGAAAGCATAGAAAATTCTAGAAAACTTACTATTTTTTTTAGAAGCCCCATCGGAGAGGCTCCGATAGGTATTATTTCTTCCTCCTCCCTACATACTGCTGCATATACTCATCACTTGTTGCACCATTTTTTCCCTTTGCCATGCAATATTTGCCTTGTCATTCTTTTCTTTGTTGTATTGTATTTGAGTTGAGTTTCTGCATGATTGTTAGCATTTAAACATGTTATTATTCATAATATCGGTAATAATAACGAGTGTAATAAAAAGCATACTTCTTTCGTCGTGTAACACCAGTTTAGAACTTACTTTCTGGTTTAGAACTTGCTGTCCAAAAAACCATGTTGTCCAATTTGTTGTTACAAAATCCAAAAAAACCATTTGTTGTTACAAAAATCCAAAAAAAAACACTTGCTATCCCAAAAACTTGTTGTCCAACTTGCTGTCCAAATGCTTAACCCATTCAAAAACCAAAACCCAATCTGTTCAAAATCGGTAACCTGCAAAAATTCAAAACGGCATATAATCTTCGAAAGCTAACTTGTTAAAAAACCATAAAAAACTAGAACCACCTTACAACAATCCACTGCAAACTATAACCCCCTTATGCTTTTGACCGAACCACAACAAATAACAACACAGCGGCATATCACATTCTGTTCCATTTTTTTTCTCAACGAAGCACAATCACAAACAAAACGAAGAACTTGAAAAACTATTACATGCACTTCAAAAACCACAACCACCCAGAAAGAAAATAGATTTTCCCACTTGCAATCGGTTCAATCCTCTCTCTCTCTCTTCCTTCTCTTTGTTGCAACACTAACATCATCACAAGGCACACACATTCTACTTTTCTACCGTTCCATTTCAGCTTCTTATTATTCCGCTTTTGTTGAATCTAAGCTTCACCCTTTACCCATTTCAACGATCCCTCCACCACCTCACTTTGCTTATCTAATCTCTGGCTCTGCTGGTGATGATGGCTTTTGTCAAAAGGGTGCTTCTTGCGATGTATCATCCTCATAACCGTTATGTTGTTCATCTTGACCTTGAATCTTCACCTAAGGGAGGAACGGATCTGCTTGGTGTGGAGAAGAGAGTGTTTTACGGTATAGCATAGGCAGAGAGAGAGAGGAAATGATGTTGTTTCTCTTTGATGGAGGAGAAGAGGACGGATCTGCCTCCATGAGAGAAAAGAAGGTATTCTATGAGAGAGAGAGGAAGAAGAAAGATATGTTTATGTGAGAGAGAGGACGATTTTGCGTTGTTTTTGCAAAGTTCCCTTACTGCTTTTTTGTTTTTATTGGAAATAATATAATAATAATCCCTTCTTTTCCTCTTCCCAGTATAAAAGCATATAATATAATTATTGTTCCTTTCCCAATGCATACAGCAGCGCGGCGCCCCTCTTGCTTTCTAGGGTTACTTTTTGTTTCTTCCCTTCATGACCCGGTTGGCCCATTGGGCTTCTGTTTCGGTCCAATTTCAAATACCGTTTCTCCTTATCTTTTGATTAAATCCTAGTAATAAATGAATAGCAGCTTAGCTCAATTGGCAAAGAATATTAACAGCAACCTAAAAGACCTGATTTTAATTCCTTGTTGGGTCATTTTTCTGTCTTTTATTCTTTTAGCCATATTTCCCTTTTATTAAAACATACTTGATTATATATATTAATTTACTTTGTCGTATAATTATTAATTATTATAAAAAACACATAAAAACATGCTTGATTAAATTTCATCTTTTATTTAATTTTGTCAACATACTATTAGTTCTATTTTATTTTTGTGTTGTTGTTTATTTAATTATTCTAAAATACATGTTTCATGATTTAATTTTGTTATGTGTTTAATTATTAAAAATCTATGATTTCGTAATTTAATCTTCATGTACTTTTGATTATTTATTTAATCGTTAAAATGCATGCTAGTATGATTTAAATTTCATTAGTTAATTGTTCAATTGTAATTTTAATTAATCGATCGTTAATCCGCATATCTTCCGTCTGTCTCAATCCAAGGGAATCATTTAAATTTTTGTCGACTTCATGTCATCAAACACACCGTGCGAATACCCTCATCCATCTTCCGTTTATTATTTCGTTAAAAACTTAAGATAATTTTCCCAAATATTCAATTTTTCAAAACTCACACTTTAAGTCAAAACTCCGATGTTAGGTTGTCGTATCTTTAAAAAACTCGTCCATACCCATTTTTGGCCAAACAATTTATTTTTTAATCAAACTAACATTTTTAATAAACAGATATTTCAAAAGGTTCATATAGAATACTATAGATACATTGGGTGCTAATACCTTCCCATTGTATAACCAACCCCTGAACTCTAGACCTCTTTTCAGAACGCCTTGTATTTTTCATTACTTTTTAGTATTATTTTACATTGCATATTTTAGGGTTTTATTTCGCTCTTTTTCCTTTTCCCTTGGAAATAATAAAGCGCGGTGGTGACTCTTGCTTTTGTGAGACGAGTTAATTAATAACTCTATCTCCGATTTACCCCGCTACATTTTTTATCGCTACAGCAATAATTTACTAATTTTAACTATGCATGATGTATGTATGAATGTATGAGTGTTATTATGTATATACTGACAAAACAGACATATAACATTGGGGATAACCAGACAAAATCAACTCAGGTACAGTAAATACTCAGCTAAATCACATCCAAGATGAAAATATCATAAGAAAGTAAGCACCAACTGAGGAAACAAATTCCCACTTCACGGCTTAACTTCACTGGGAAGGAACATAATCAGAAAGTAATCGCATCATGTGGTACGGTGGGAGAACTGACTTGAGGTTTTGCGTTTTATCGCAAATGTCGCGGTTAGCAAGAGTCGCCACTGACTTTTCTTTTATCCAAAAGGAAAGGTGAAAAGGCACAAGAAAGACCTTTGAGATGTTTTCTTGAGTTCATGGGGTAGATTATGAAAAGGGAAGGTGCTAGTACCCTTTTCATCCATGGTTTTCCATGGGCTCTTAGTTACTTGCTTAGATCACTTGCTTTGGTTTGTTTGAAATGGTGTTTGGTGTGGTTTTGAAAGTATTTTGCAAAAGAGGCTATTCGTTTAGGCAATCTTTGTAATGATTCTCGTTCGTAAGAATGTATACAAAGATGTTTGTCTTTTAAAAATGTTTTTAATGTTTGTAATATGTTTTGAAATGTGTGTGTTAGTTTTGGAAAATAGAAAGGATTATTTGTTTGAAATAGAGCAAGTAACTAGAAGCCATCTACCTACTCAAATGTATTTCTTGTTCATTTTCTATTCCTTTGACATTGTTGTCTTACCATTGATTTGGTAAGCAACCATATCTTTGTATGTAAACGGGACGGGCTTGGGTCATCGTATAACCATGATTAGCAATGTTTACAAAGTATCTTAGCATTTTTGAGGGACCAAGATCATTTTTGTTAGGCAACTTTTGAATAGCGTCATCGAGGGACTATGATCTTAAATTTGTTTTGTTTTGCCAAGATACTTCGCATGCGTAACATGGCCATTTTTGTTTTAGGCAACCAAGTGGGAGAAACCCTAAGGGTGCTTGTGTGCAAAGTGTATCATTTTCATACTTTGATTTTTGTCTTGTATTTTAGGTGTTCTATTTTGCTTTGTTTTATTCTTGCCATACAAACCCTAATTACTAATCATGGCATATGAAAACAATAAATTGCATAATGTAAATATACTAAGCTATTACAACAATTTTATAGGAGGAGGGAATACAAGTTTGAATGGGGATTGGCACAAATATAAAGCTAAATATATTATTACAACCAAATCGAATTTGTACGAATTTAAGATAAATACTAAACAATATTTAAAATGTAATGCAATGTACATGTGAGAAAAGATGTTTTGTGTCTTGTTTTTATGTAAGAGAAGTTTTAATCTAAACCTAAAAATATAAGGAAAAAAGAATTAATTTTTGAAAGGGGTTTAACCCTAATTTTTATTTAAGAGAAAATAAAGTTCCTATATGTATTATTTTGTATATTTTCTTGTATAAAAATAATAAATAATATTGTAATAAAATATAAAGTTTTGTATGTATGCAAAAATAGGGATTTATAAATATGAAATGCAAAATAAAAATATTAAGCATATTTAATTATATTTAAAAATTTATTAAGAAAGATAAATTATATCCTATTAAAATAAACTATATTCTTTATGTGAGAAACTAATATAAAAAATAAAATAAAAGTGTAATATATTAATTTTACATTTTTTTAAGATTTTATATCATTTAAAGAAAATAATAAAAATATTTAAATGAAAATAAAATAAATAAAAAATAAAATATGAAGAGAGTTAGCAAGGGGGTGATGCAGTAAATCAGTGGTGATGATGAGCAAAAACGATGGCCCAATAGCCAATCCCAATCTGCAAAAAAGTCAAAAAAACTGAAAAGGAAAAAATTGTAAAAATGCAAAAGTAGCGCGCATGTTCGAACCCAGGACATGGGTCTCACAAGCGCACTGCTTTACCACTGGGGTGGCCATACATCCATTGTCTTTACTGAAACAAAAACAACATATTACAAAATGCGCCCTTGCCCTGTTTCATCTTCTTCCTCAAGCCTTGGCCAGATCCCCTGTAACTTCCTCATGCTTCCATAAAAATGAAAACTTATAACATGAAAAATGTAGCATTTGAACTCACGAATCCAACCATATAAGTTATGTAATCTAACTATCAAAGATCAAAGAGAATTTTAAAAGCCCTAATTTCTAACCTAATATTTTCAGAGATTTCAACTTCCAAATTCTCTTAGCACAAGTAAAATTAATGCAAGATAATGATATGTATAGCTTCGTTATGATGAGAACTACACTTTTTATTCACAGATTGTGGCCTAAGGTTGAATGTACAAGGAGATAGAGTTTGAAAATTTACCTCCTTCAGCTGGAATCGTGTATGGAAATGTAGTGACTTTAATGGAGGCCTGATGCTTGCTTGAGCTTCCTTGAGCTTCCCTGAATCTATTCCAACCCTTGCCTTGCTCTGAAAGTGGCTAGAACTCCCTGACCAATTCCAACTGCAAGCTTCAAAGACAACAATGGAAGATGGTGGAAAAGAGAATACAGAACAGGGATGATGGTTTGGATGGGTTTGATATCAAGTATGTAAGGTATTGGAATGATCTAAACACAAAACGCACGAGCCAAATGAAAGTTGGATGTTTTTGTGCAAAAACTGTATGTTTGGACAGGTTTTAGGTGTTTTTCAGCTTGAGAGAGTTTCAGGTCTTGGCCTCGTGTTTTATGTGTTGCATACAGTTTGTATATTAGTATTAAAATGATCTTAGGTCAGCTTCCCAACAGATCTGCCAATGCTAGCCTTTTTGCAACTTTTCTTGTACTTGAAGCAAAGTGATAAGACAAAGCTTACATGCTTGTACCAGCTTGATTAGGGTTGGTATTTCTTCCCTACAAGTTGCCTTTGGTTTGTGGTACTTGCATGTATCAACGGAACAAGTCCAATGCTCAAGATTACAAAGTTTGCAAAAGTTGCTCTTTTTCAAAATGGCAATGGAACCTTTTTGCCATAAATGGAATTACAACATGGGTAAAGGTTCAAAAGCATGGATAGAGGCTTTGTCAACTGAGTAAGAATTTAATTAAGGAGTTTTTAGCAAGCTTAGGACCTGTACAACATGAAATAGCCAGCATAGGATTAATTTGCAACTTGGTTCTTCATGAAATGGCTTGAACAAAAAGTGAGAAAATACCAATTTCCTCTCTTCGATTCTCCCTACTAAAAAATGATCTTGGAGAGTTATTCGACATTTTTGAAAGCTTGCAATGTGATCTATAATCCATATTTTAAATCCATTTTTAGATACCTCTTGGAACTAGGTGAAAAATTACCATGAAGTTGGGTCCAAAACCTGCCTAAATTAGGGCAAAATTTCACTAAGTTAAGAAGTTCATGACCATATATTCACAAATTTATAACTTGAGATCCAAGCATCTTTATGGAAAAGTTTGTGAAGAAAAGTTGTATTCTTCATGGAGGTCTACAACTTTCATGTTGGGAACTTTCTTTGAATCAATATGCATCATGGTGAGAAAGTGGTGTAAAGTTGAGAAAAAATAAGAAAATTTTTATACTTAGAAAATTTCTAAATTATGAAAATGTTCAAATTCAAACCCTAATTTTCAAATTTGGTTTTCTTGGTGAACAAGTTTCACATTTTGACATATCTTGATGAATTATGACTCTTGGTACTTGATTTTGACCAAAAAGTCAAAGTTTGACTTTTAAGTATACAATTGACTTTTGATCAGTTGATTGTAAATTTCATCTGTCAATCCAATGAATTTGAGATGTTTTAAACCATGTAATTAAGTCAATATGATTCAATTTAATCCTTGAAATCATTCTTGAACTCAATTGGTCATTTGCTAGGTTAAAAATAAAAAATTGCCCTTCCTCAGTCAAAACCCTAATTTTGACCATTTTACCCTTTTGATGATTTGATCAAATTTCTTGAGGAGTTGTAATCCAAACTTGATCAAATGGTACATATGAGTCTAAAATGTTAATGTGGATCAAAAATTATGAAGTTTGACTGTAAATTGGCCATGGTTGACTTTTTTCTCAATACAGCTGATTTTTAGGTCAATTGTCCAATTGACTGATCAAAAATGTGGTTCAAGGCTTGAAACTTATCATGAGCAATATTAGGGGTCCAAAATGATGTATGAAAGTCACATGAAGCATTGATGGTCCAAAAATCCTTGTGCAAACTCAAACCCTAATTTTGGGTTATCAGTGCAAGATGAGATGTCTTGAGCTGACCAAACCCTAATCTTTTCTTGAGTCCAAGAAGTCTTGTGAGAAAAGTCTTGATAAATGAGAGGGCAAATTTTGGGGTACAACACCTGCCCCTGTTCAATATTCTTGAACCTGAAGAGTTAGATTGGCGAGCTTTGTCGTTCGTGACTCGAAGGTAAAAGATGATTGGACACTAGAGTTCCCGTAAATTTGCACTCGACAAAGTGTAGTTGAGGGAATGGGCTTAAAGATGCCATTTGGAGAGGTGATAGAATCTTGTTGGAGATGGGCTTGTAGATGCCATCCAAGAATGTTTGTTGTAAATCAAAAGAATAAGTATCAGAATGGGGTCCGTATCTGGAACGTATCTGAGCTGTATCTGGAGACTGAATCTGTATGAGCAACAGAATAGCATCCATGTCTGGAGCGTATCCGAGTCCTATCTGAACTTAAATCTGAATGAGTAACAGAATGGCTTCCGTGTCTGGAGTGTATCTGGACCGTATCATGAACTTGAAATATGAATAAGTGTCAGAATGGCATCCGTGTCTGGAGTGTATCTGGATCGTATCATGAACTTGGAATCTGAATAAGTGTCAGAATGGCATTCGTGTCTGGAGCGTATCTGAACTGTATCTGAATGTTGAAATCTAAATGAGTGACAGAATGGAAACCATGTTTGGAGCGTATCTGTACTGTATCTGAAACCTGAATCTGAATAAGTAACATAATGGCTTCTGTGTCTGGAGCGTATCTGAACTGTATCATGATTGCATATTGTTAGAGGTAGCTGTTAATCTTATCCTGAAAAGGGTAAAATGTTAGCTGGAACATGAAATTATGTTGCATGAAATGTATGATGTAACGTATGCGCATGTAAGCTGATTTGATGTATTACTGAGGAAAATAAATCCTTGACTGTTGTTGAGGATATGTGGATTCTTCATGTCTTGAAGTTGGAGTATTTGACAAAAATTCTGTTGTTTAGAGCAATGCCATATACTGCTTGAGGAATCTTCTTGGGGAATCCATAGAATTTTGATGACCTCTACTTGGGATTTAATAATGGGAATCTTCGTTCTGTTGGGGAGCAATGAAACTCTGTGGGGAAAAAGCTTATTCCTGTTTGGGAAAAAGTTCAGGAGTTTCGGTCGTCTGTCACCCTACGGGGGAGTTATCTTAGGTTGGGGAGAAACATAAATTAGCTGTTATCCGGTTGATTATCAGGCTTCAAGACAACTTGCTAGGGAATTTGGAGGAACTTGATGGTTTCCACTGTGGATTAATAGTTTGAAGTTTCAGCTCCGCTGGGGATCTTAATGACGTACTGTAGGGATTGCTCATGGAATAGCCTAAAGACGTTTTCCTATTCTTTCAACCTGTCAGTAATTGTTCTTTTTCGTTTTGTTTATTTGTAAACAGTAATTATGTTCAAATGCATATGTTCATTAATGAATCATTGGACGTTTTTGCAAATAAAACACAAATATATATATAAAAAAAAAAAGACAAATAGTTTTCTGTACTTTAAAGAGATATCTTTGTATTTACTTTGAATAAGTATTTTGTACAAAGGAGACAGACATCCTAGTAAGAGGATGGTGTCATGAAAATAAGAAAAATTTATAAAAAGAAAGATAACTATGTGTGATAATCCCATGGGGTTCCCATTATGCTATAGCCTTCATAACTCTGAATATCTTGTCTATTTATTGCTTCGTCCGAAGATGATTGAATTGATCAGAACTCCGAGTTTGTCAGTGAATAGATTGAAGTTGTCCTCAAAATTATCCAACGAGACATAGTCATACGCTTTAATTCCCTAACTTTTTCCTGGACCACCCTTTTGGGTTTTTAGTCCACCGGGAAACCCCTTTTTGCCCAAGTCGCCCTTTCGGGTTTTCAACTTGCCGGGTGTGCAGATTTTTTTATTTTATTCCTAATTTTTTCCCGAACCTTTTGGTTCGCCGGGATGCCCTTGTTTTGCCTAGGTGTGTCAACCTAGCGGGTTTCTTATGCGTAGTATCTTTTGACTATGTTTGCGTTTGCAGGGGGTGGCAGGTCGTCGTCGTCCATGGTGGTTAAGATCATTGCCCCACCGAAAAAGATGTTCTTGATTACAAATGGTCCTTCATAGGTAGGAGTCCATTTTCCCATGGGATCACTTTGTGGGGAGATGATGCGCTTGATCACTAGATCTCAAACTTGATATACTTGTTGAAAGCCTTGATCATCCGTTTTTGATACATCTGACCATGGAAAACAGCAGTAAGCCTCTTTTCATCAATTAAGTTTAGTTGATCAAGCCGGGTCTGGATCCAATCGTCCTCACTCAAACCTGCATCCTTCATAATTCTCAAAGAGGGGATTTGAACCTCAATAGGCAAGACAGCCTCCATGCCATACACCAAAGAATAGGGTGTTGCCCCAGTTGATGTGCGTGTCGTGGTACGGTACCCGTGGAGAGCAAACGGTAGCATTTCATGCCAGTCCTTGTAGGTGACTATGATTTTCTGTATGATCTTTTTAATGTTTTTATTAGCAGCTTCGAATGCACCATTCATCTTTGGCTGATAGGGGGATGAATTGTGATATTAAATCTTGAACTGCTTGCACAAGGCGGTGATCATAGTATTGTTAAGGTTTGTACCATTATCAGTAATGATCCTTTCTGGGATACCGTACCGGCAAATAAGATTCTGCTTGATGAAGTGGGCAACAACATTCTTAGTAACGGATGTGAAGGAAGCTGCTTCGACCCACTTTGTGAAATAGTCAATGGCCACTAGAATGAAACAGTGTCCATTGGAGGTTGTAGGCTTGATCTCCCCAATCATATCGGTTCCCCACATAGCGAAGGGCCAAGGAGCTGTTAAGACATTTAGAGGAACCAGAGGCACGTGCACCTTGTCTACATAGATTTGACACTTATGACAGGTCTGAGAGTGTTGATAGCAGTCTGCTTCCATGGTAGACCAATAATAGCCTTCTCGTAGGATTTTCTTCGCCATCGTATGCCCACTAGAGTGAGTTCCAAAGGCACCTTCATGTAATTCACCCATGATCTTTTCATCTTCAATCTTATCGACACAACTAAGCAGAATAGAATCATGATTTCGTTTGTACAGGATGCCATTACTTAGGAAGAACTTAACAGAGAATCTCTTTAGGAACTTTTATCATTGATTGAAGCTCCTTCTGGATATTCTTGAGCCTCGAGATACCTTTTGACTTCATGAAACCAAGGCTGGTCCAGTACTTCCTCAGTATTAATCTCATGATAGTGTGTTGGTTCGTCCATTCGTTCAATGGTGATCTGGGGAGCCTCGTTATCCCAATTAAGTTTAAACATAGATGACATTGTGGCTAGAGCATCTGCTAGCTGATTTTATTCTCACGGGAAATACTCGAAGGTAATCTGCTCGAAATGTGGTAACAATGTCAAAACATGTTCTTTGTAAGGGATAAGGTTTGGATGCTTAGTGTCTCATTCTCCTTTGATCTGACTGATGACCAAAGCTGAATCTCCAAATACAACTAAAGATTTGATTCCTAAGTCTATGGCAGCCTTGAGACCGAAGATGCATGCTTCGTATTCGGCCATGTTGTTCGTACAGTTGAAGCAAAGTCTGGCAGTAAAAGGAGTATGGCACCCTTCCGGAGATATGAGTACAACACCGATACCATTACCAAGTGCATTGGATGCCCCATCAAAGAACAGGGTCCATCTGGATCCTTGTCCAGGTCCGTCATATAGTTTGATTTCTTCACAATTGTCTAATGTCATGATGTCTTCGTCTGGGAATTCAAACTTCATGGACTGATAATCTTCTACAGCTTAATGAGCAAGATGATCAGCTAGCACGCTGCCCTTTATAGCTTTTTGGGTAGTGTACTGTATGTCATATTTTGTTAGGATCATCTGCCATCTAGCTATCCTCCCTGACAGAGCAGGCTTCTCAAATATGTACTTTATCAGATCCATCTTAGATATCAGCAAAGTGGTATGAGTCAACATATACTGTCTTAGCCGGCGAGCATCCCATACCAGAGCGCAACAAGTTTTCTCGAGCAGTGAATATCTTGTTTCACAATCGGTAAACTTTTTGCTCAGGTAGTAAATAACATGCTCTTTTCGGCCAGACTCGTCATGCTGCCCCAATACACACCCCATTGAGTTCTCTAAAACGGTCAGTCACATGATTAGTGTTCTTCCATCGACTGGTGGCATCAAGATAGGAGGCTCTTGTAAATACTCTTTGATTTTGTCAAAAGCAATCTGACATTCATCATTCCATCTGACTACTTGATCTTTCTTCAGCAGTTTAAAGATTGGTTTACAAGTAGATGTTAGGTGAGAAATGAATCTGGCAATATAGTTCAGGCATCCCAAGAATCCTCTGACTTCCTTCTCAGTACGAGGAGCAAGCATTTCTTGTATTGCTTTGACCTGGGCAGGATCAACCTCGATGCCTTTGTTGCTGACAATGAAACCTAAGAGTTTACCGGACCGGACTCCGAATGTGCACTTGTTCGGGTTCAACCTTAGTTTGCACTCCTTTAATCTTACAAACAACTTTTGCAAGTGATCAAGGTGCTCCTCTTCAGTTTGTGATCGGGCAGTCATGTCATCTACATAGACCTCTATCTCATGATGTATCATATCATGAAACAAAGCTACCATGGCGCGTTTATAGGTTGCCCCAGCATTCTTCATCCCGAATGGCATCACTTTGTAGCAGAACATGCCCCACTGTGTGACAAACGTAGTTTTCTCCATGTCCTCAGGTGCCATTTTGATTTGGTTATAGCTTGAGAATCCGTCCATTAAGGAAAACACTTTGTCCTGGGCCGTATTATCAACCCGGATGTCGATGTGGGGAGTGTAAAATCATCTTTAGGGCTGGCCCTGTTCAAATCTCTATAATCCACGCACATCCGTACTTTACCTTCCTTTTTAGGCATGGGAACAATGTTGGCAACCCATTGAGGATAGGAAGTAACAGCCAGAAATACATCATTGAACTGTTTCATGAATTCCGCTTTGATCTTCTCTGAAATATTAGGTCTCATGCGGCGGACTTTTTGTTTCACTGGTGGACAGTCTTCTCTTGTAGGTAGACGATGTACCACGATGTCTGTATCAAGTCCCGACATGTCTTCGTATGACCAGGCAAAGATCTCAACATAATCATGCAATAGTTGAATTAGGCGCTCCTTGACACTCGGCTCTAAATTGGCACCCACTTTAATTTCCTTTTTATCTTCCTCGGTACCCAAGTTGATTGTATCCAACAGCTCCTCATGAGACTGAATAGCTCTTTCCTCTTGTTGTAGTAGTCTGGCCAATTCCCCTGGCACCTCACAATTTTCCTCACCTTCGTATTCGGCTTGGTAGATTAGATCTTCAGAGTCACTAAATGCTATAGCAGTATCGTTACCCATGGGATCCGAAATGGAGGGCTACCTGCATTTGTGAGTGTGGGTGTGTGTAAGGATATAGCCATCTTTAAACAATAAAATGTAAAAGAAAGACAATGAGCACAAAATATTTGCATGTGAAAAAAGTGTCCATGATTCATTGAATGTCATATGAAGATGAAATAAAAACCCTTACAAATGGACCATTGTGCCTCGGGTAAGACACAAGGTTTTTAAAGTGTGAATTATTCGTGAATATTACAAGTCCAACAGAAATGTAAAAGATAAATTACTGAGAGATGAAAGTTATTGGGACAAAGTCTCTTGCTTCCAAGTTGCGAAGTCCTCCGTTGACAGTAGGAAATATCCAATCTTCCAAGCTGCTATCCTCCCCATTGTATTCTACTGCATTGACCCTTTGGTTTCTAATTTTCAAAGGTGGCCTTCCGGCACGGGCACGACGCACAGCCTTCTGAGCAGTTGAAGTAAACCTCAAGCCAAACTTGTCTGATTTATACGGAATGTCTGGAAGTTTCCCCCATATGATGCATCCACCCTCCTCTATTATTGCCTTTGCATCCTTTAGTGATGACATCTGAAGCGGAGGTCTTGTGATCTTGGGAATCAAGGATACTGCCTTGGTTGCCGCTACTTCTTAAGAGACCTCCTCGAAATGTTGAAAAGGAGTTTCAATGAACTCGCCATCCAACTCCACATATCAGAAAGAATTCAGATGACTAATCATGTACTCTTCTTCCCCGTGGACATTTATGATCTTTCCTTGGACCAGGTATTTCAGCATCTGATGCAATGTGGAGGTGACAACACCGGCATTATGGATCCAAGGCTGTCCTAACAGACAAGAGTAAGAGGGATGGATGTCCATCACATAGAAGGTTGAATTGAAAGTATGAGTTCCCACCTTTATCGGGATGTCCACCTCCCCATGGACCATCCTCTTTGAGCCATCAAATTCTCTCACAATTATGTTACTGGGTTTCAACGTCAGCCCTTGGCAATCCAATCTATCAAGAGCTTTCTTCGGTAAGACGTTCAAATATGAGCCAGTGTCAACCAAGACATGGGCCAGAGTCGTTCCTCTACACTCTACAGTGACATGCAATGTGTTTTACCCCAAAATTTTCCCTCCCATATTCATCAACATTTCTCATCACAAGACTCTTGGGACTCAAGATAAAGCTAGGGTTTGCTCTGCTCAAGACACTTTCTTGCACTGTTGACCTAATTTAGGGTTTGAGTTTGCACAGGTATATTTTGACCTACAATGCCCAAAGTTACTTTCATACTCCATGTTGGACCCACAAGTTTGTCCATACCAAGTTTCAAGCCTTGATTCAAATTTTTGCCCAGTCAATTGGACAATTGACCTAGAAATTAGTTGTATTGGGGGAAAAGTCAACTGTGGAAAATTGACAGTCAAACCTCATGAATTTTGACCCACATCAACATTATGAACTCATATGAATCATTTGATCAAGTTTGGATCACAATTCCACAAGAAATTTGATAAGATCACCAAAAGGGCAAAATGGTCATTTTTAGGGTTTTGATTGTACAAAGGCAATTTTTGACTGTTTGACCTAACCAATGGCAAATAAAGCTCAACCATGGACTCAAGGACTCAATGAAATTGTCTTGACCTATTCAACAAGTTCAAAAGATCTCAAGTGCATAGGATTGACAGATGAATTTTTCAGTCAACTGATCAAAATTTGACTGTACACTAAAAAGTCAAACATTGACTTTTTGGTTAAAATCAAGTGCCAAGAGTTATTTTTCATCAAGACATGTCAAATTATGAAACTTTTTCATCAAGTAACCCAAAAATGCAAATTAGGGTTTAAACAAAACTTTGTCCCATTTTTTCACCAAGATGCAAATGGATTCAAACAAAACTTACAACATTAAAGTTGTAGTCCATCACAAATTCTATAACTTTGATTCACAAAGTTTTCTCAAAAGAAGCTTGTATCTCAAGTTATGATTTTTGGAACAAGGGTACCTAAAACTTTTAACTTAGAGAAATTTTGCCCTAGTTTAGGCAGGATTTTGACCCATCTTCTTGGCCATTTTTCACATAGTTCCACTTGGAGTTTCAAGTTGAATTTCAAAGATGGATTATAGTACATGTTGCAAGATTTCCAAATTGTCCAAGAACTCCTCAAACACCCTTGTGGTTAGAGAGAATCGAATGCTTGAAGTTGGCAAAAACTCACTTTGATCCATGGCCAATACATGTTCATACCAAGTTGCAAATCTGATCTAGCTAGCTTGGTTCACAATTAAAGGCCTCAAAACCAGTTTACAATCCATAATTTAATGCATATCCATTTATCTAAGGTATTATCTTGGTCATTTGGACATTGCATACAAAACTAATCCCTATTTGGAAAAAGGTATAATGCTATTTTTGTAAAGTTGCACTTTATGTCAAACCAAGATCCTTGAGGCATGGGGCCATATCTCTGAGGCAAGATCAAATATACCAATTCCAAGAACCAAGGGAAAAGTGTTCAACATAATATAGGGCTTGTACAGGCTTGCATTGAGAACATACATACTCTTGCTTGAAAAAGAAGAAAAGTTGCAAAACACAGGTCATCTCTCACATATGATAAAACCAACTTACACAAACATTGCAAACAAGTTTCATACCTCCCAACAAGCCAGAAACACGACCCCTTTGCCTCTCAAAACTCCTTGTGTAAAAAATCCCCATTTTCTTGCAAAACAGAGTCAGTTCTGCATTTTGCAAGCCATCATCAAATTCCATCGTGCTTTTTTCCCAAAGATACTTCAAACACCTTCCAACCAACATACCTAAGCTATCCAGATCATCCATAAGTTGTTGTAATACCATTAACACACATTGCCATTTTTGTTTCAAAGCTTTACAGGTTGAGTTCTGTAGCACGATTCAGGCTACTACAAAACAAGCCAAGCATTGGGAAAGCTTCCTTGGACCTCAGGCAAGCTCAAAAGAAACTCAAACACCATTGAAGGTTGCTACATTGTCCAGCTCGAACTCAACTGAAACAGGTATTTCATGAACTTCTATTTCTCTATTTAGGAATAGTTAGACTTAGGTTTGTGAATGAAAGATGTTGTATTCATAGCCCTGAAGCCATACATGTGCTTAGTTTTCATTTATATTAATCGTGCTAGGAGAATTTCATCCATGAACTTTCTGAAAAAACTAGGTTAAAAATTAGGTCCAGAGAAATTCTCTCTGGTCTTTGAGAGTTAGCTTAAGTTTTTTATATGGTTGGATTCGTTGTTTGATGCTCTACAAGTTTCATGTTATGAGTTTTGTCAAAAAATCAAGGAATCAGAAGATAGCATTTTTTGTACAAAGCGCGCGTTTTGGTTTGAACTGAGGAAGAAGATGAAGTCTGACTAGGCTGGGCCTGGTTGTTTTTACTCCTAACACATGCATTTTCAGTTTACACCCCCCTGGCCCATTTATTTGAACATGTGTCATTTTTTTCATTTTTATTTCATTTCTGATTTTGATATTTTATTTTTCTAGCATAAAAATACTTAAAAATTATTTTCATAAATTTTTTGTATTTATTTGGAATTTATTTTAATTATTACTAGTATAAAAAATGTTTAAATGTTTTATATTCTTTTTATTAAAACCTAAAAATAAAGTAAGAATATGATTATTTTCATTTATTATTTTTGTTTACATTTGAAAACATTTTCTTGAATACGCACATTTTTTGTAAATAATTTATTAAATTTTTATATACATTTAATATATTTAATATATTTAATATATACTTACATATTTTATTAAATAATTAGGACAAAAAACACAAAAAGTAATACATATTTGTTTTTATTAATATTTCATACTAAAAATACTTTTTTTTTATTTTTGTACAAATTAATACATTATTGTATATAAATAATAAATAATGCAACTTATTTAAGAAATTAGGGGTTTTGCCCTAAAAAAATGAAATAATTGAAATTGACTTCTTATTTATTTACATATCACATTTAAAAATACTTTTTACATACATAAAAATCTTTTTTTTTGCATAACATATTTTATCTAACATTTATTTTATTATATTTAATTATTGTACATTTAAATATTATGCCTTGTACATTCAATTTGGTTGTAATAGTAATTTAGGGTTTAATTTCTTGCAAAATAATCCCCAATTCAAATTTGTACCCCCTCCCTATATCATGTTGTAATAGTGTAGGATTTAAATTCTCGCACTTTTAAATGCTTTCAATTATGCCATGATTAGACCTAGGGTTTGTATGCAAAATAAAATCAACAATTAGTTTGACCTAATCCAAAGATAACAATGCATGAAAAACAAACACAATGCACACTTACACCCCTAGGGTTACAATCCACTTGTTGCCTTCAAAAATGGGCCATGATATGCATGTCAAGTACTTTGGCAAAACAAAAACAAAACAAAAGATTATAGTCCCTCGATGACGCTATCTGAGTTTCCTAAACAAAATGATCAAGTCCCTTAAGAAAATTTCCGAAAATACTTGACACTATTGCTATCATGGTCTATACGATGACCCGCGCCTGTTCCGTTTAACATCCTAACACAAGGTTGTTCACCAAATACAATGGTGAAGCAACACTGTTAAAAGGATTAAAAACATAAGAAAAATCTGAGTAAAATAGGGTAGACAACTCTTAGTTACTTGATCAAAGCTTGCAAAAACATCCTTGCTATCTTCAAAACACACTTCACAACACAATTTCAAAACCTCACTTTCAAACATTGAAAACTTTTCAAAAGACAAAAACACCTTTGTATACATTCAAACAAGAATCATTACAAAGGTTGCCACAACGATGGCCTCTTTTCAAAACATCTTTCAAAATCACACACAAAGCACCATTTCAAACAATTGAAGAGCACCATTTCAAACAATTGAAAAGCAAAGCAAGTGATCTAAACAAGTAACTAAGAGCCCATGGATAACCATGGATAGAAAGGGTGCTAATACCTTCCCTTTCTATAATCTACTCCCCGAACCCAAGAAAACATCTCAAAGGTATTTCCTGTGCTTTTTGACCTTTCCTTAGGATAAAATAAAAAGTCGGTGGCGACTCTTGCTAAACCGAAACATTTGTGAACACAAACGCAAAATCCCAAGTCGGTTCTCCCGCCATATCACAGAACTGGCGACTCTGCTGGGGAAAACTTTAAAAGTGGAGTATCCTTAGGGATTAGAACACCCTTTGCATGATTATATTGTTTGCTTTGTTTGCTTTACATTTGGTTCTCTTGTTTGGGCTTGAAATCCTCTACCCGGATTTGGGAAACATTCATAGGTAAATAGCAATACGTTGTGGAAACTGTGCGGGGTATACCGACATGGTTGAAGCAAAAGCTATATTAGTGCGACATATTTGTGAGTACCGATAGCCTTTGAGGCAATCAAAGAGAATACGGGGCCGCTGAGTGATGTCATAAAGCACTAATGAACTCTTAGAACCTTACTTGACCATCTTGGCCTTTTATTAGGGGTAGTGAGATGACCGGCTTTGGTACAGTCCGAAGTTGGTAGATACTCGATACTACACTCATTGAGGGTTGTTTTCTTGGAATATTTTGGTCGCTAGTTAAGTGGATAAACCAAAACAATAAACATAGAAAACAATCCAGTGATATTGAGCTCCTTAGAACCCGGTTACTATAGGACAAGTTCGAGCCAACTAAACTCAAGAGGGTATTTACCTATGAAACCTCATGCAAGCCGGAAACTAGGGTTTTGTGTGACTTGCTTGTACATGTGTTTGTGCATACATCATGAACATCATAAAGCATCATATGCATCCACTAATAATTTCAAGGGTTTGGATCTTCATCTTTGTTCTTGTTTTGTAGGTCATGGAATCTCTTCGCAGAAAAACAATTCAAGTCAACCTTGTGAGAATCCCTCCTCAACTCAAGAAGCTTACATCCAGGATTCCAGAGAATTCTCTCTTCAGTGAAAGACATGGTAGACTTCTCAACTTGGTCAACTCCAACATTGAATAAGACATGATCAAAGTTCTCTTCCAGTTCTTTGACCCCCTACACCACTGTTTCATATTCCCTGACTATCAATTAGTACCCACTTTGGAGGAATTTTCTCAACTCCTGAGAATTCCTATTCTTCATCAACTACCCTACAACGGTACGAAAAAAGAACCAAAGCCTGAAGAGGTTTCTCAAGCATTACACTTGCCACCATCTGACATCAAGGGACATTGGGAAACCAGAAGTGGTGTCAAGGGTTTCTTGGCAAAGTTTTTGTTCGAGAAGGCACAAGACTGCTGGAATTCTCTTGATCTACAAGCCTATGAAGAGATTGTGGCATTCCTTATCTATGGGTTGGTTTTGTTCCCAAACCCTGATCAACTTATAGATGTGAATGCTGTCAAGATTTTCATATCCAGGAATCCTATACCTACATTGCTTGGGGACATCCTACACTCATTTTACACACGAACAATGAGGAAAAGAGGTGTTCTCATGTGATGTACTCCTCGCCTAGCAAGGTGGTTTATTTCTCACCTTCCACAATCAGTTTTGAAGAATGAGCAGGGTTTAAGGTGGTCACAACGATTAATGACCCTCACACATTCTGATGTACATTAGTTTTCTCGGTCCAGAGAAAATGTCATCATCATTGATCGTCGTGGGTAATTTCCTAATGTCCCACTACTTGGCATTAGGGGAGGCATTACCTATAACCCCTGTTTAGCTCCAAGACAGTTTGGATATGCTCGGAGGGATGGCCCTCATGACATGCTGATTCCTGACCTAGTTTTTGACTTCGATAACGATGCGCAAGGACTTCGACAAAGGTTCATCAGAGCTTGGAGGATGCCCAACAAAGTGGATAGTAAGACACTGGGGCACAAGAATTCCACCCCCCTTGAGCCTTACCTCAAGTGGGTGTGAACCCGCACCCAGAATCTTATGATGCCATATCCCCACATTCTCCCCTTGATCAAAGAGCCTGTTATGGAAGGAGAGGTTCCATAAACCATCCTACATCCTGACATGCCAACATCATGGGAAGAAATGCAAAAGAGTTGGATCCAACTCAAGGAAGAACGGGATACCTTTGAAGCCAGCTTCTATGCCAGTGAGAAGAAGGTTTTGGAGCTTAACCGCCAACTTCATGAGGAGGAAACTCTCAACACTTACATCGCACCAAAGAGGATGTGCAATGTCTTTTTACATTAAGCATTTTGTAATATTTTGCCCATGGGGCACTTATGTACTAACAATTGCTTCTTAATATGACGTGTGTTCCTTTTTGTTTGCAACAAATTTGAATTTCTGAATCCTTGAATGCATTACATGAATAACATATCATTCATCATATGCATAAACAGGTCTTCACACCAGGTTTCCTTATCTTTCTGCTGTTTATTTCAGCAAGATGGATTTGGAGCAAACGGTAAAGGATCTGCAGGCACAAAATTCACAATTCCAGCAACTCCTCATGACCTTAGAAAAGGGTCAAGAGGACCTCAAAGCTCTGTTGGAGAAGAATAAAGAGAAAAATAAAAAGAGACCTGGGGTAGCCACTTTTGGAAGGAGGTTTGAAAGCAATGCCAGGAAGGTTCTTGAGTTCCCCTCAACGTCTGACGAAGGGGCCGGTAAAGGGAAAGGGACTGTTGTTCCGTCTGAATTTGAAGTTGAAGAGGAGGAAGAGGAAGAAGACGAAGACTACTCCGAACAACAATATTCACCAGCAGATGATAAATAAAAGAATCTTGAGGATAGATTGGCAGCCATGGAGTTGCAGAGGGTCCCTGGTTTGGATTTTGAAGAACTAGGGCTGGTAGTTGGGATTGTTATCCCTCCCAAGTTCAAGGTGCCAATATTCACCAAGTATGATGGTCTGTCGTGCCCAAAGATGCATCTGAGAACGTATGTCCGAAATATCCAACCCTACTCAGTTGATAAAGACCTCTGGGTACATTTTTTCCAAGACAGCTTGTCAGGAACGCAGTTGGACTGGTTTTACCAGCTCGAGAGATCAGAGGTTCATAATTGGGAGGACTTAGATGCTACATTTTACCGTCAATATCAATACAATGCTGATTTGGCGCCCACTCGTACTCAGCTACAGAGTATGGGGATGACTTCCAATGAAGGATTTAAGGAATATGCCCAAAAATGGCGTGATCTGGCTGGAAAGGTGCAGCCACCGTTATCAGACAGAGAATTAGTTGACATGTTTTTGGGGACCCTGTCTGGCCCTTTCTTCAATCATTTAATTGGGAGTTACTCCGCGGGATTCACTGAGCTAATTTTGACCAGCAAAAGGGTTGAGGCTGGTATAAAAAGTGGTAAGATTCAGAAAGATGCTTCTGCATCCACTGCTGTCAAGAAAGCCTTCCCGGCTAAAAAGGAAGCTTCCGCTATTTATTATCAGAAAGTCCAAGGAGGAATGGGGCGCCGACCTACTGTAGGTGCTGTGATGATTCAAAACTCTTCAAATGATCAACCTCGCGGCAATCAGTCGAGACCTAATCAACAACGGGTAGAAAGGCCACAACGGCAGTTCACCCGAATCAACATGACGCCAGCGTAAGTACTCCCTCATTTATTGAAGCTGAATCTTACCAGTTTGAAGGAAGCACCTAAGAACCCTAACACCTCCTCTCCATACTACCACTCCAATGTTAAGTGCGCCTACAACTCCGACAGTGTTGGGCATGATACAAATAATTTTTGAGCGCTTAAGAACAAAATCCAAGACCTAATTGACGCCAAGGAAGTAGAATTTGATACTCCTGAGAAGCCCAGCGTAATTTCTGCTCCGATGCCCAAGCACGGTAATAATGTTCATGCTGTTTTGGAGGACCTCCATATTACTGATGTTGTTGACTTGTTGACACTGTTACTTGTGATTAAAGAGAATTTGATGAGAGCCGGGATCTTTCCTGGTTGTGGAAAAGATTGCTATTTTCGTTTGAACATACAAGGTGATTGCCCAATGTTGAAGTCAGGTGTCCATCGCCTGATAGATACCCAAGAGATACTATTCTAGAAAACCCATGTTGATACTTTCAATCCTGTTACTCTTGCTACTTTTACTACTTCAACCAACGATATTGCAATCATAACAATTTCCGACAATCCTCCCAAGGATTGCAAAAGGCCTGTCAGGATTACGCCCAACTCTAAATGTGTACCATTAAAGATCACCATGCCGGGGCCAGTCCCGTATCAATCTAGCAAGACAATCCCATGGAACTATGGAGGAGAAATCTTCTATCATGGCGTCAAGAAGATTGAAGCAATCCAAGAGATTTCTGAAGAAGAAGACCCTGATATAGGAAACATCGCGGGTACAAGCAAGATAACCCGTAGTGGCCGGATCTTTTCTTCGGAGATTGCTTCCCCCCGAGCAGTTTTCAGACCCTCGAAAGCTTCTGCACCTGTTAGGTCATCTGTACAAGACCCGATAATTGAAGAATTGGATACTCCTGAAGTAAGACCATCTGCTGATATTACCGACAAGGGTAAGGGGATACTAGAAGGGCATGTCAGGACGAAGGCTCATGTTGTGGTTATCCCCAAAACCACTCAGGAAGAAATGGATGAAATCTTGAAAATAATCAAAAAGAGTGACTACGACGTCGTGGAACAGTTAGGGCAGACCCCTTCTAAAATTTCAATGTTAGCTCTTCTACTCTGTTCTGAGGCCCATGCTAAGGCCCTGATCAAATTTTTGAAGGCGGCACATGTACCCCAAGAGATTTCGGCTGACCAATTTCAGGCATGTGTGGCCAGTCTTACTGTTGATAATGGCCTTGGCTTTTCCGATGCTGAGTTGACTCCCAAGGGTAGGAAACACAACGACGCACTGCATATTTCAGTTGAATGCAGGGGGACCACCCTGTCCCATGTCTTAGTTGATACTAGTTCTTCCTTGAATGTACTATCGAAGAAAGCCTTAGATCGCTTGGACTGTGAAGGATTGACCCCCAAACCTAGTAACATCGTTGTTAGGGCTTTTGATGGGTCCAAAAGAATGGTTCATGGAGAGGTTGATATTCCTATCAAAGTAGGCACAGAAGTTTTCAACTCAACCTTTTACGTGATGGACATCCGTCTGTCATATTCGTGCTTGTTAGGAAGACCGTGGAACCATTATGTCGGGGCAGTTACCTCCTTTTTGCACCAGATGTTGAAATATCCTGTCAAGGGTAAAATTATAATGGTGCACGGCGAGGAAGAGTACATGATAAGCCACCTCAACTCCTTCCGTTATGTGGAGCTGGATGGCGAGTTCATCGAAACACCTTTTCAACATTTTGAGGACGTTTCTCCTGAGGTAGCAGTTGCGAAGACAATGGTTGAGGTACCCATCATTCCCAAGCATGTGCCTAGGATGGCATCTCTGAAGGACGCGGAGGCGGTGATCAAAGAAGGGAAGAGTATAGCATGGGGGAAATTTCCTGGTTTTCCCCATAAGACGGACAAATTTGGACTAGGGTTTACAGCTGCAGGACAGAAGGTTATGCATCATTCCAAGACTTGAGGGCCACCTATAAGGATCACTCATCACGGAATTAATGTTGTTGAAGATTAAGATGAAGAGAACGACTTCGAAGATGGGATCTTTCCGATCGTCGAAGGGGGTCTAAGCAACTGGGAAGCAAAGGATTTTATTCCCATCACCTTTATCAACCAGTAATTTTATCTTTGAACAATTTCCTATTTTCGGTCTGTAATAACTAAAATAATTCTTACACTATTTTCACCTCATGCCTGGCCCAGGGCGTGTAGGTCCATTTGTAAGGGCTTGATTTCCTTCATTATCATATGCCATGTTTTAATTAATCATTGGACGTTTTTCATCTATAAACTGTTGTGTTCATTTTCTTTCCTTTTGCATTTTTGTTTGTTTAAGGATGGCTATCCCTTACACACACCCACACTCACAAATGTAGGTACCCATCCACTCCGGATTCCATGGGCAACTATTCTATTTCATCCTTCGATAACTCTGAAGATTTGGTCAATCACGCTGAGTACGAAGTTGACGAAGATTGTGAAGTGCCGGGAGAGTTAGCCAGACTTTTGCAACAAGAAGAGCGGGCTATTCTGCCTCATGAGGAGTTACTAGAAACCATCAACTTGTGGATAGAGAAGGACAGGAAAGAAGTAAAAGTGGGTGCCAACCTAGAACCAGGTGTCAAGGAACGCTTAGTACAGTTGTTGAACGAATACGTTGAAATCTTCGCCTGGTCTTATGAAGACATGCCAGGGCTATACACAGACATCGTGGTTCACCGTCTCCCTACAAGAGAGGATTGTACAGTGATCAAGCAAAAGGTCCGCCGAATGAGGCCTGACATGTCTGAGAAGATCAAGGCTGTTACAACCTATCCACAATGGGTTGCTAACATTGTGCCCGTGCCTAAGAAGGACGGTAAAGTCAATTTGTGTGTGGACTATCGGGATTTAAACAGGGATAGCCCTAAAGACGATTTTCCACTACCGTATATCGACATCTTGGTTGACAACACAGCTCAACACAAGGTTTTTTCCTTCATGGATGGATTCTTGGGCTACAACCAGATTAAAATGGCTCCCGAGGGCACGAAGAAAACTACTTTTATCACGCAATGGGGTACCTTCTGCTACAAAGTGATGTCGTTCGGACTGAAGAACACAGGGGCAACCTATCAACGCGCCATGGTAGCTTTATTTCATGATATGATACATCATGAGATCGAAGTTTACGTAGACGACATGATAGCTCGATCACAGACAGAAGAAGAACACCTTAATCATTTGCAAAAGTTGTTTTCCAGGTTGAAGGAGTATAAACTTAGACTGAATCCAAGCAAGTGCACTTTTGGAGTTAGGTCTGGTAAGCTTCTAGGATTTATTATCAGCAACAAAGGCATTGAGGTTGATCCAGCTAAAGTAAAGGCTATACAAGAAATTCCTGCCCCCCGTACTGAAAAGAAGGTTAGAGGATTCTTGGGACGCTTAAACTATATCGCGAGGTTCATTTCTCACCTGACATCTACATGTAAGTCAATCTTCAAATTGTTAAAGAAAGATCAGGTAGTTGAATGGAACAATGATTTTCAAGTTGATTTTGATAAGATCAAGGAGTACTTACTAGAACCTCATATTCTGATGCCACCCGTCGAAGGAAGGCCGTTGATCATGTATCTGACTGTTTTGGATAACTCAATGGGGTGCGTACTGGGCCAACATGACGAGTCTGGCCGAAAAGAGCATGCCATTTATTACCTTAGCAAAAAGTTTACCGACTGTGAGACTCGCTACTCACTGCTCAAGAAAACTTGCTGCGCTTTGGTATGGGTTGCTCGCCGGCTAAAACAGTATATGTTGACTCATACCACTTTGCTGATTTCCAAGATGGATCCGATCAAGTATATCTTCGAGAAGCCGGCTTTATTTGGAAGAATCGCTAGATGGCAAATGATCCTGACTGAATATGACATCCAGTATACTACCCAAAAAGCTATAAAGGGGAGTGTACTAGCTGACCATCTAGCTCATCAAGCCATCGAAGATTATCAGTCTATGAGATTCAACTTCCCTGACGAGGACATCATGACATTGGACAACATTGAAGGTAACGGACCGTATGACGGACCTGAACAAGGATCCTGATGGACCCTATACTTTGATGGTGCTTAGAATTCACTTGGCAACGGTATCGGTGCGGTACTCATTTCTCCATATGGTTGCCATACACCCTTCACTGCCCGACTTTGCTTCATCTGTACCAACAACATGGCTGAATATGAAGCTTGCATCTTTGGTCTCAAGGCTGCTATAGACTTGGAAATCAAATCTTTGGTCGTATTTGGGGACTCGGCTTTGGTTATCAGTCAAGTCAAAGGAGAGTGGGACACCAAACATTCTAATCTTATCCCATACAAAGAACATGTCTTGACGTTGTTGCCTCATTTCGAGCAGATTACCTTCGAGCATTTCCCGCGAGAAGAAAATCAGCTAGCAGATGCTATGGCTACAATGTCTTCTATGTTTAAACTCAATTGGGATAACGAGGCTCCCCAAATCACCATCGAGCGAATGGACGAACCTGCACACTGTCATGAGATTAATATCGAAGAAGTAGTGGAACAACCTTGGTTTCATGAAATCAAAAGGTATCTCCATACTAGAGAATACACTGAAGGAGCTTCCTTCAATGACAAAAAGTTCTTAAGGAGATTTGCTGCCAAGTTCTTCCTAAGCAATGGCATCCTTTATAAGCTCAGCCATGATTGTGTTCTACTTCGTTGTGTGGACAAGGTTGAAGCATAGTTGATCATGACCGATATACATAGCGGCACATTTGGCACCCACTTGAGCGGACATACGATGGCTAAGAAGATTCTAAGGGCAGGCTACTACTGGTCTACCATGGAAGCTGATTGTCATAAACATTCCCGTACCTGCCACGAGTGCCAAGTCTACACTGACAAGGTACATATTCCTCCTGTTCCTCTCAACATTCTGACAGCTCCTTGGCCATTCGCAATGTGGGGCATTGACATGATTGGGGAGATCAAACCTACGGCATCCAATGGACATCGTTTCATCCTGGTGGCTATTGATTACTTCACCAAATGGGTCGAGGCAGCTTCCTATGCCTCAGTTACAAAGAATGTGGTTGCCCGCTTCATCAAGCAGAACCTTATATGCCGGTACGGTATCCCCGACAGGATCATCACAGACAATGGTACAAATTTGAACAACACTATGATCACCGCTCTATGCGAACAGTTCAAGATTTATCATCACAATTCATCTCCCTACCGGCCGAAGATGAATGTTGTTGTTGAAGCCGCAAACAAAAATATTAAGAAGATCATTCAAAAGATGACAGTCACCTACAAGGACTGGCATGAGATGTTACCGTTTGCTCTACATGGATATCGTACCACGGCACGTACTTCAATAGGGAAACTCCATTTTCTTTGGGATATGACATGGAAGCTGTTTTACCCATGGAAGTTCAGATTCCTTCCTTGAGGATTATGAAGGATACCGGTTTGAGTGAAGACGATTGGATTCAGACCCGGCTTGATCAACTTAATTTGATCAATGAGAAGCGACTTACTGCTGTTTGTCATGGTCAGACGTATCAAAAACGGATGATCAAGGATTTCAACAAAAAGGTTAGGCATCAGGTATATCAAGTCGGAGATCTTGTAATCAAGCGGATCATCTTACCGCAAAGTGATCCCAGGGGCAAGTGGACTCCTACTTTTGAAGGACCATTTGTGATCAAGAGCATCTTTTCTGGTGGGGCAATGATTCTGACCACCATGGATGGCGATGATTTTCCGCACCCTGCGAACGCAGACATAGTCAAAAGATACTACGCATAAAACGACCCGACAAGTTGAAAACCTGAAAGGGCGACTTGGGCAAAAATGGGCATCCAGGTGAATCGAAAACCTGAAAGGGCGGTTCAGGAAAAAATTAGGGATAAAACAAAAAAATATGTACACCCGGCAAGTTGAAAACCCGAAAGGGCGACTTGGGAAAAAAAGGGTTTCCCGGTGGATCGAAAACCCGAAAGGGCGGTCCAGGCAAAAGTTAGGGAATTAAAGCGTATGACTATGTGTCGTTGGATCACTTTAAGAACAACCTCTTCACCTACAAGCTCCAAGCTTCTGATCAATCTAATCATCTACGGACGAAGCAACGAATGGACAGACACTCAGAGTTGTGAAGGCTATAGCAGAATGAGAACCCCATGGAATTGTTACACATAGCCATCTTTCTTTTTGTATAAATGTTTTCTCAATTTTTACGACAACATTCTCTTACTAGGATGTTTGTCTCCCTTGTACAAAGATACTTACAAAAATTAATACAAATATACTTCAAAGTATAGAAATTTGCTTGCCTTTCTTTTTCTTTTTTACACTTATGTTTTATTTGAAAACGTCCAATGTTTTGTTAAATAGGCATATGCATTTGAATATAATCACTGCTTACAAATAAAATGAAATTGGGAAAGGATAATTACTGATAGATCGAAGGTGTAGGAAGATATCTTTATGCCATTCAAGAAGAAATCCCCTGCATTACTTTGTTCAGATCCTCAACAAAGCTAAAACCTCGGAGTACATGTCCCCAGCGGAGTTAAGCTTCAAGATCCCCCGGCGGAGCCAGTACATTCCAAACTGGATTCCCCAGCCGAGTTAAGTTTGAAAGTTCCCATCAGAGTTCAAATTCCCGATTCCCAGTGGAGCCAGAATAATCTGAATCTCCTTCCCTAGCGAATTCAAATTTCCAACTGATCAAATTCCCTCAATTTCCCCAGCAGCTAGGATGATTCCCCAGTAGATTGGCATACAACCCAAAGCTCCTGAGTTCACCGGCCGAGTAAACATTCTCCCCACAGAGTTATCTCTCAGCAGATCGAAGATTCTCGATCCCGTTTCTCTAAGCAAAAACCTCCCAGGTCTTAACTCCCCAATAGAGATTTTCCCTGTTTTCCAGGAAAGTCATGAAGGATTCTCATTCCCCGCAGAAGTTGTCAGAACCCTTGTAAATCCCCACAAGTCGCTGAGAACCCTCAATCTCCAGCAGTGGTCCCAGGATTTCCCATTCTCAACAATCAAGAGCTTTAATCCCCAAGCATTCAGCAAGGATTTCTCATCTTCAGTAATCAAAGATTTTTGGGATCCCCAACTTCGGTCAAGGATTTATTTTCCCCGGCAGCAGTCAAAGATTTAATTATCTCCAGCTATCCAGGATTTATCTTCCTCAGCAAGACGGCTACTCAGCTTACATGTATAACCATTACATTCATATATCATAAACACGGATTACAGTTCATTGCATCATACATATCATGCAATATAACTTCGTGTTTTAGAAAACATTTTACCCTTTTCAGGATAAGATTAAAAGGCTATCATTAACAATTATTCAGATACAGTATGGATACACCCTAGACACGGTGGTAATTCTATTACTCATTCAGAACTTCAAGTCAAAATACAGTATGGATACACCCCAGACATGGCGGTCATTCTATTACTCATTCAGACTTCAGCAATCAAATACAGACTAGATACGCTCCAAACACAGCGACCATTCTATCTCTCATTCAGATTCAACTATCAACTACAAGTTCAGATACGCTCCAAACACGGATGTCATTCTGGCCTTTACACCAGCAGTTTGATTCCCCCAGTGCAGTCGCCACGGAAGTCATTTTGTCACTTATTCAGATCCCAGTTATAGTACGGATACACTCCAGACACGGAAGTCATTGTACTACTCATATAGATCTCAACTTCAGATACAGTCCAGATACACTCCAGACACGGTTTCCATTCTGTCACTCATTCAGAGTTTATCCCCAGTACACAGTTGCTCCATACACATATGTTTCTCTGTTACCCAGATACAATACAGATACACTCCAGACACGGCAGTCATTCTGATATTCATTCAAAGTTTAAATATAGTTACAGCTCAAATACACTCCAGAAACGGACGCCATTCTTTTGCTCATACAGACTCAGTCTCCAGATACAGTTCAAATGCATTCTAGACACGGATACCATTTTGACGCTCATTCTTCTGACCTATAACATTGCAATTCAACAAACATTCTTGGATGGCATCTTTAAACCCATCTCCATAAATATTCTACCATCTCCAAATGGCATCTTTAAGCCCATTTCCTCATCTATATTTTGACGAGTGTAAATTTACGGGCACTCTAGTGTCCAATCCTCTTTTACCTTCGAGTCACGAAAGACAAACTTGCCAATCTAACTCTTCAGGTTCAAGAAGATCGAACAGGGGAAACTGTTGTACCCCAAAATTTGCCCTCCCATATTCATCAACATTTCTCATCACAAGACTCTTGGGACTCAAGATCAAGCTAGGGTTTGCTCTGCTCAAGACACTTCCTTGCACTGTTGACCTAATTTAGGGTTTGAGTTTGCACAGGGATATTTTGACCTACAATGCCCAAAGTGACTTTCATACTCCATGTTGGACCCACAAGTTTGTCCATACCATGTTTCAAGCCTTGATTCAAATTTTTGCCCAGTCAATTGGACAGTTGACCTAGAAATCAACTGTATTGGGGAAAAAGTCAACTGTGGCTAATTGACAGTCAAACCTCATAAATTTTGACCCACATCAACATTATGAAATCATATGAATAATTTGATCAAGTTTGGATCACAATTCCACAAGAAATTTGATCAGATCACCAAAAGGGCAAAATGGTCATTTTTAGGGTTTTGACTGTACAAAGGCAATTTTTGACTGTTTGACCTAACCAATGGCAAATAAAGCTCAACCATGGACTCAAGGACTCAATGACATTGTCTTGACCTATTCAACAAGTTCAAAAGATCTCAAGTGCATAGGATTGACAAATGAATTTTTTAGTCAACTGATCAAAATTTGACTGTACATTGAAAAGTCAAACTTTGACTTTTTGGTCAAAATCAAGTGCCAAGAGTTATTTTTCATCAAGACATGTCAAATTATGAAACTTGTTCATCAAGAAACCCAAAAATGCAAATTAGGGTTTAAAATGGAAAAATTTCAAAACTTAGAAATTTTCTAAGTTATGAAATTTTCTTATTTTTTCCTAACTTTGTCCCATTTTTTCACCAAGATGCAAATGGATTCCAACAAAACTTGAAACATGAAAGTTGTAGTCCATCACAAAGTCTACAACTTTGACTCATAAAGTTTTCTCAAAAGAATCTTGTATCTCAAGTTATGATTTTTGGAACAAGGGTACCTAAAACTTTTAACTTAGAGAAATTTTGCCCTAGTTTAGGCAGGATTTTGACCCATCTTCTTGGCCATTTTTCACATAGTTCCACTTGGAGTTTAAAGTTTCATTTCAAAGATGGATTATAGTACATGTTTCAAGCTTTCCAAATTGTCACAGAACTCCTCAAACACCCCTGTGGTTAGAGAGAATCGAATGCTTGAAGTTGGCAAAAACTCACTTTGATCCATGGCCAATACATGTTCATACCAAGTTGCAAATTTGATCTAGCTAGCTTGGTTCACAATTAAAGGCCTCAAAACCAGTTTACACTCCATAATTTAATGCATATCCATTGAGATAAGGTATTATCTTGGTCATTTGGACATTGCATACAAAACTAATCCCTATTTGGAAAAAGGTATAATGTTATTTTTGTAAAGTTGCACTTTATGTCAAACCAAGATCCTTGAGGAATGGGGCCATATCTCTGAGGCAAGATCAAATCTACCAATTCCAAGAACCAAGGGAAAAGTGTGCAGCATAATATAGGGCTTGTACAGGCTTGCATTGAGAACATACATACTCTTGCTTGAAAAAGAAGAAAAGTTGACAAACACAGGCCATCTCTCACATCTGATAAAACCAACTTACACAAACATTGCAAACAAGTTTCATACCTCCCAACAAGCCAGAAACACGACCCCTTTTCCTCTCAAAGCTCCTTGTGCATAAAATTCCCATTTTCTTGCAAAACAGAGTCAGTTCTGCATTTTGCAAGCCATCATCAAATTCCATCGTGCATTTTGCCCAAAGATACTTCAAACACCTTCCAACCAACATACCTGAGCTATCCAGATCATCCACAAGTTGCTGTAACACCATTAACACACATTGCCATTTTTGTTTCAAAGCTTTATAGGTTGAGTCTGTAGCATGATTCAGGCTACTACAAAACAAGCCAAGCATTGGGAAATCTTCCTTGGACCTCAGGCAAGCTCAAAAGAAACTCAAACACCATTGAAGGTTGCTACATTCTCCAGCTCGAACTCAACTGAAACAGGTTTTTCATGAACTTCTATCTCTCTATTTAGGAATAATTAGACTTAGGTTTGTGAATGAAAGATGTTGTATTCATAGCCCTGAAGCCATACATGTGCTTAGTTTTCATTTATATTAATCGTTCTAGGATAATTTCATCCACATGAACTTTCTGAAAAAACTAGGTTAAAAATTAGGACCAGAGAAATTCTCTCTGGTCTTTGAGAGTTAGCTTAAGTTTTTTATATGGTTGGATTCGTTGTTTGATGCTCTACAAGTTTCATGTTATGAGTTTTGTCAAAAAATCAAGGAATCAGGAGATAGCATTTTCTGTACAAAGCGCGCGTTTTGGTTTGAACTGAGGAAGAAGATGAAGTCTGACTGGGCTGGGCCTGGTTGTTTTTACTCCTAACACATGCATTTTCAGTTTACACCCCCCTGACCCATTTATTTGAACATTTGTCATTTTTGCATTTTTATTTCATTTCTGATTTTGATAATTTATATTTCTAGCATAAAAATACTTAAAAATTATTTTCATAATTTTTTTGTATTTATTTGGAATTTATTTTAATTATTACTAGTATAAAAAATGTTTAAATGTTTTATATTCTTTTTATTAAAACATAAAAATAATGTAAGAATATGATTATTTTCATTTATTATTTTTGTTTACATTTGAAAATATTTTCTTGAATACACACATTTTTTGTAAATAATTTATTAAATTTTTATATACATTAAATATATTTAATATATTTAATATATACTTACATATTTTATTAAATAATTAGGACAAAAAACACAACAAATAATGCATATTTGTTTTTATTAATATTTCATACTAAAAATACTTTTTTTTATATTTTTGTACAAATTAATACATTATTGTATATAAATAATAAATAATGCAACTTATTTAAGAAATTAGGGTTTTTGCCCTAAAAAAATGAAATAATTGAAATTGACTTCTTATTTATTTACATATCACATTTAAAAATACTTTTTACATACATAAAAATCTTTTTTTTTTTTGCATAACATATTTTATCTAACATTTATTTTATTGTATTTAATTATTGTACATTTAAATATTATGCCTTGTACATTCAATTTGGTTGTAATAGTAATTTAGGGTTTAATTTCTTGCAAAATAATCCCCAATTCAAATTTGTACCCCCTCCCTATATCATGTTGTAATAGTGTAGGATTTAAATTCTCTCACTTTTAAATGCTTTCAATTATGCCATGATTAGACCTAGGGTTTGTATGCAAAATAAAATCAATAATTAGTTTGACCTAATCCAAAGATAACAATGCATGAAAAACAAACACAATGCACACTTGCACCCCTAGGGTTACAATCCACTTGTTGACTTCAAAAATGGGCCATGATATGCATGTCAAGTACTTTGGAAAAACAAAAACAAAACAAAAGATTATAGTCCCTCGATGACGCTATCTGAGTTGCCTAAACAAAATGATCAAGTCCCTTAAGAAAATTGCCAAAAATACTTGACACTATTGCTATCATGGTCTATACGATGACCCGCGCCTGTCCCGTTTAACATCCTAACACAAGGTTGCTCACCAAATACAATGGTGAAGCAACACTGTTAAAAGGGTTAAAACCATAAGAAAAATCTTTGAGTAAAATAGGGTAGACAACTCTTAGTTACTTGATCAAAGCTTGCAAAAACATCCTTGCTATCTTCAAAACACACTTCACAATACAATTTCAAAACCTCACTTTCAAACATTGAAAACTTTTCAAAAGACAAAAACACCTTTGTATACATTCAAACAAGAATCATTACAAAGGTTGCCACAACGATGGCCTCTTTTCAAAACATCTTTCAAAATCACACACAAAGCACCATTTCAAACAATTGAAAAGCACCATTTCAAACAATTGAAAAGCAAAGCAAGTGATCTAAACAAGTAACTAAGAGCCCATGGATAACCATGGATATGAAGAGTGCTAATACCTTCCCTTTCTATAATCTACTCCCCGAACCCAAGAAAACATCTCAAAGGTCTTTCCTGTGCTTTTTGACCTTTCCTTAGGATAAAATAAAAAGTCGATAGCGACTCTTGCTAAACCGAAACATTTGCGAACACAAACGCAAAATCCCAAGTCAGTTCTCCCACCGTATCACACAATGCCTCGTTGTGTTTTCTCCCTTTGGATGTCAAATCAGCATCAGAGAAGCCCAGGCCGTTATCAGCTGTCAAACTGGCCACACAATCTTGGAATTAGTCAGCAGACGTCTCTTGTGGCACATGAGTTGTCTTCAGAAATTTTACCAGAGATTTCGCATGTTCCTCAGAGCACAGAAGCAATGCTAGCATGGAGATCTTGGAGGGGGTTTGCCCCAGCTGTTCAACCACATCATAGTCACTCTTCTTTATTATCCTCAGGATCTCTTCCATTTCCTTCTTGGATGTTTCAGGGATAGCTAGTGATTGAACCTTCGTCCGGACAGGCTCTTCTTGAATGTTTTTCCCTCGATTCTCAACAGTAGAAGTATTGGTAGGGATAGGAATTATGTCATCTTTGTCGGTAGGTATGCTTGCAGGTATGATCACTGGTGCAGAGGTAATCTTCGGAACGGCCACGGGTCCAAAAACTGCCTTTGGAGGGGAAATCTCTAGAGAGAAGATTCTACCACTACGGGTAATCTTGCTAGTTACGACAATATTGCTAATGTCGGAATTTTCCTCTTCAGAGCTCGCTTCTTCGGCATCCAGTTCATCTTGTTTGATACCATGGTAGTAGATTTCTCCACCATTATTCCATGGTACCGTTTTATCTGACTCATACGAGACCGGCCCGGGCATTGTGATCTTAAGTGGAGTAGTTTTTGGAGCAGGTGTGATCCTAAGGGGTCTTTTAGGGACCCTGGAAGGATTGGCGGAGATGGTTATGATTGAAATTTCTTTAACAGGAACGGGTAAAATGGGAGCATTCTCAAATAGAATTTCTTGATTATCAATCAAGCGTTGGATACTTATCTTCAACAGAGGGAAATCGACGGGTGAGGATAAGCAATGATGGCAGTCTTCCTTACAACTTGGGAATACACCAGCTTTCAACAAGTTCATTTTAATGATCGGGAGCGGAGTCAAAAGTTCATCTACTATGGCAATAAATAAATCTTCCTCGACAACATTGGCATTGTGACCATGCCTAGGCATTGGAGCAGAAATGACATTCGGTTTCTCAGGCGCATCAAACTCAACTTCCTTTGCATCTATAAGGTCTTGAATTTTATTCTTCAGAGCCCAACAATTGTTAGTGTCGTGCCCTGGACTTTCAAAATGGTATGCGCATCTGGCATTTGGGTGATAATGAGGGGACGCTGTATTGAGATTCTTTGGGGCCTATTTTAAAGTTGCCAAATTCAATTTCAGAAGATGTGGTAGAACCTGGGATATAGTCATATTAATCCTGGTGAATTGCCGGACTGGCCTTTCCACCCTTAGCTGGTTATTTCTTGGCTGGTCGGATGCGGGATTTGGGATCATAACGGCCCCCACCACTGGTCTGTGTTCAGTTATTCCTTGATTCCTATGTGAATAAATAGTAGATACTTCCTTCTTCTACGTGAAGGGTTTTTTCACAGTTGTAGAGGCAGACGCGTCTTTTTGAATTTTTCCGCTTTTTATACCAGCTTCCAACCTCTCGCCAGTTAATATCAATTCAGTAAACCCTGCAGAGGAACTCCCAATTATATGATTGAAGAAAGGGCCCGATAGAGTTCCCAAGAACATGTCCACCAACTCCATTTCAGACAGAGAGGGTTGCACTCTTCTGGCTAGATCTCTCTACTTTTGCGCGTAATCTTTGAAGCCCTCATTTGAAACCATAGCCATACTCTGAAGTTGAGTACGGGTAGGCGCCAAATCGGAATTGTACTGGTATTGTTTATAGAAAGCTGCGGCAAGGTCTTCCCAATTATGGACGTCGGTCCTTTCTAATTGGTAAAACCAATCATGTTGCGTTCCGGATAAACTGTCTTGGAAGAAATGGACCCATAAGTCTTTGTCGACAGAGTGCGACTGAATCTTTCTGACATATGATCATAGGTGCATTTTAGGACAAGACACCCCATCATATTTTGAAAATAATGGCACTTTAAACTTTGGTGGGATCACAATTCCTGACACTAACCCTAATTCTTCAAAATCTAGACCCGGTACTCTCTGTATTTCCATAGCAATTAAATGCTCTTCCAGGTGTCTGTACTTATCGTCAGCCGGAGGGTAATGTTCTTCAGAGTAGTCCTCCTCTTCCTCCTCATCTTCAGAGTCTGACGGAACTGCCGTTTCTTTTCCTTTTCTTTCCCCATCATCAGATGTTGCTGGAAAATCTAAGGTCCTTCTAGCTTGCCCTTGAAACCTTCTGCCCATGATTACCACACCAGCTGGTTTCTTCTCTTTCTTCTTTTTCTCTTTCTCTTTTGCTAGCAAAGTCTTTAGCTCCTCCTGCCCCTTGGCTAAGGTCATGAGTAACTGTTGAAATTGTGTGTTTTGAGCTTGAAGGTCTTTGACCGTCTGTTCGAGATCCATCTTACTGAAATAAACAGTAGAGAGATGAGGAAACTTGTTGCAAAGACCTGTTTATGTTTATGATGAATGATATGTATACATGCAATGCTTTCAAGGATTTAAAATCTCAAATTTGTTTTAAACAAAAAGAAACACACGTTATATTAATAAGATAGAATTTGAGTACATCAATGCCCCTTGGGCAAAATAATACAAAATTCTAAGATAAAAAGACATTGCGCATCCTCTTTGGTGCAATGTAGGTATTTAGAGTCTGCTCTTTATGAAGTAGCCGAGTGAGTTCCAAAACCTTCTTCTCGCTTGGGTAGAATTGGGCTTCGAAAGTATCACGCTCTCCTTTGAGCTGTATCCAATCCCTTTGTAGATCTTCAAGTGACGTGGGCATGTCCGGATGTAGGATAGTGTATGGAACTTCTCCTTCCTTAACAGGCTCAATAATCACTGGGAGAATGGAAGGATAAGGCATCATAAGACTTTGAGCGCGGGTTCATACCCACTTGAGGTAAGGATCAAGAGGGATGGAATTCTTGTGTCCCAAAGTCTTGCTATCCACCTTGTTTAGCATCCTCCAAGCTCGAATGAATCTCTGGAAAAGTCCTTGATCGTCGTTGTCGTAGTTGAATACCAAGCCTTGAATCAGCATATCATGTGGGTCGTCCCTTCGGGCATAACCAAACTGTCTTAGAGCTAAGCACGAGTTGTAGGTGATGCCTCCCCTAATTCCAAGTAGAGGGACATTAGGGAATTTCCCACAATGGTCAACAATGATAACATTCTCTTTGGATTGAGAGCACCAATGAATATCTGAATGTTTAAGCGTCATTAACCTTTGTGACCACCTCAAACCTTGCTCATTTTTAAAGACTGATTGGGAAAGATGAGAAATAAACCATCTTGCCAGGAGAGGAGTGCAACACATAAGAACACCTCTTTTCCTCATTGTACGAGTGTGAAAAGAGTGTAAGATATCCCCAAGCAATGTAGGCACCGGGTTGACATGAAGATTTTGACAATGTTCACATCTATGAGTTGGTCAGGATTGGGGAACAAAACCATCCCATAGATAAGAAGAGCCACAATTTCCTCAAATGCTTGCAAGTCTAAGGAATTCCAACAGCTTTGGTCCTTCTCAAACAGAAACTTTGCCAAGAAACCTTTGACACCACTTCTAGTTTCCCAATGAGTTGTGACATTAGATGAGTGCATGTGCAGGGTTTGAGAAATCTCTTCTGGCTTTGGATCTCTTTCCATACCATTGAAAGGTAGTTGATTGAGAATAGGAATCCTCAAAAATTGAGAGAATTCTTCCAAAGTGGGCACAAGTTAATAGTCATGAAATGTGAAGCAATGATGGAAAGGGTCAAAGAACTGGAAGAGAACCTTCATCATATCTTCCTCTGTGTTGGAAGTGACCAAGTTGAGTAGATGACCATGCCTCTCGGTGAATGGAGAGTTCTCAGGGATCCTTGAGGCTAGCTCCTTGAGTTGTGAAGGAATTCTTACAAGGTTGATTTGGATAGTTTTCCTGCGAAGTGAATCCATATCCTACAAAACAAGAACAAAGATGAATCTCCAAAATCCTTGAAATGGTTAGTGAATGCATATGATGTTCATGATGTCCATGATGTTATGTACAAGTATGCATATACAAGCAAATCAAACAAGTTCTTAGTTTAGGCTTGTATGGGGTTTCATAGGTAAGTACCCTCTTGAAGTTTAGTTGGCTCAACCTGTCCTAACAAAAGTAATCGGGTTATAAGGAGCTCAATATCACTGGATCGTTTCCTTGGTCATTGTTTCAGCACAAGCCTCTTTAATGGCGACCAAAATATCCCAAGAAACCAACCTTCAATGAGTGTAGTATCGAGTATCTACCAACTTCGGACTGCACCAAAGTCGGTCATCTCACTACATCCTAAAGGCCAAGTTGGTCAAGTAAAGGGTTCTAGAAGTTCATTAGTGCTTCATGACATCACTCAGTGGTCCCGTATTCTCTTTGATTAACTCAAAGGCTACCGGTACCCACAAATATGTCACACTAACATAGTTATTGCTTAGACCATGTCGGTATACCCCGCACAGTTTCCACAACGTATTGCTATTTACCTATAATGTTTCCCAAATCCGGGTGGAGGATTCAAACCAAAACAAAGAACCATAATGTAAAGTAAACAAGTCAAACAATTGTAAGCAAATAAAGGTGATCTAAACCCTAAGGTAACCCCACTTTTATAATTTCCCCAGCAGAGTCGCCAGTTCTGTGGTACGGTGGGAGAACTGGCTTGAGGTTTTGCGTTTTATCGCAAATGTCGCGGTTAGCAAGAGTCGCCACCGACTTTTCTTTTATCCAAAAGGAAAGGTGAAAAAGCACAGGAAATACCTTTGAGATGTTTTTTTGAGTTCGGGGGGTAGATTATGAAAAGGGAAGGTGCTAGCACCCTTTTCATCCATGGTTTTCCATGGGATCTTAGTTACTTGCTTAGATCACTTGCTTTGGTTTGTTTGAAATGGTGTTTGGTGTGGTTTTGAAAGTATTTTGTAAAAGAGGCCATTCGTTTAGGAAATCTTTATAATGATTCTCGTTTGTAAGAATGTATACAAAGATGTTTGTCTTTTGAAAATGTTTTCAATGTTTGTAAGATGTTTTGAAATGTGTGTGTTAGTTTTGGAAAATAGCAAGGATTATTTGTTTGAAATTGAGAAAGTAACTAGAAGCCATCTACCTACTCAAATGTCTTTCTTGTTCATTTTATATTCCTTTGACATTGTTGTCTTACCATTGATTTGGTAAGCAACCCTATCTTTGGATGTAAACGGGACGGGCGTGGGTCATCGTATAACCATGATTAGCAATGTTTACAAAGTATCTTAGCATTTTTGAGGGACCAAGATCATTTTTGTTAGGCAAATTTTGAATAGCATCATCGAGGGACTATGATCTTAAATTTGTTTTGTTTTGCCAAGATACTTCGCATGCGTAACATGGCCATTTTTGTTTTAGGCAACCAAGTGGGAGAAACCCTAAGGATGCTTGTATGCAAAGTGTATCATTTTCATGCTTTGATTTTTGTCTTGTATTTTAGGTGTTCTATTTTGCTTTGTTTTGTTCTTACCATACAAACCCTAATTACTAATCATGGCATATGAAAGCAATAAATTGCATAATGTAAATATACTAAGCTATTACAACAATTTTATGGGAGGGGAGAATACAAGTTTGAATGGGGATTGTCACAAATATAAAGCTAAATATATTATTACAACCAAATCGAATTTGTACGAATTTAAGATAAATCCAAAACAATATTTAAAATGTAATGCAATGTACATGTGAGAAAAGATGTTTTGTTTCTTATTTTTATGTAAGAGAAGTTTTAATCTAAACCTAAAAATATAAGGAAAAAAGAATTAATTTTTGAAAGGGCTTTAACCCTAATTTTTATTTAAAAGAAAATAAAGTTCCTATATGTATTATTTTGTATATTTTCTTGTATAAAAATAATAAATAATATTGTATTAAAATATGAAGTTTTGTATGTATGCAAAAATAGGGATTTATAAATATGAAATGCAAAATAAAAATATTAAGTATATTTAATTATATTTACAAATTTATTAAGAAAGATAAATTATATCCTATTAAAATAAACTATATTCTTTATGTGAGAAAAAAAAGTGTAATATATTAATTTTACATTTTTTAAAGATTTTATATCATTTAAAGAAAATAATAAAAATATTTAAATGAAAATAAAACAAATAAAAAAATAAAATATGAAGAGAGTTAGCAAGGGGGTGATGCAGTAAATCAGTGGTGATGATGAGCAAAAACGTTGGCCCAATAGCCAAGCCCAATCTGCAAAAATGTCAAAAAAACTTAAAAGGAAAAAATTGTAAAAATGCAAAAGTAGCGTGCAGGTTCGAACCCAAGACATGGGTCTCACCAGCGCGCTGCTTTACCACTGGGGTGGCCATACATCCATTGTCTTTACTGAAACAAAAACAACATATTACAAAACGCGCCCTTGCCCTGTTTCATCTTCTTCCTCAAGCCTTGGCCGGATCCCCTGTAACTTCATCATGCTTCCATAAAAATGAAAACTTATAATATGAAAAATGTAGCATTTGAACTCACGAATCCAACCATATAAGTTATGTAATCTAACTGTCAGAGATCAAAGAGAATTTTAAAAGCCCTAATTTCTAACCTAATATTTTCAGAGATTTCAACTTCCAAATTCTCTTAGCACAAGTAAAATTAATGCAAGATAATGATATGTATAGCTTCGTTATGATGAGAACTACACTTTTTATTCACAGATCGTGGCCTAAGGTTGCCTGTACAAGGAGATAGAGTTTGAAAATTTACCTCCTTCAGCTGGAATCGTGTATGGAAATGTAGTGACTTTAATGGAGGCATGATGCTTGCTTTAGCTTCCTTGAGCTTCCCTGAATCTATTTCAACCCTTGCCTTGCTCTGAAAGTGGCTAGAACTCCCTGACCAAGTCCAACTGCAAAAGAGAATACAAAACATGGATGATGGTTTGGATGGGTTTGATATTAAGTATGTAAGGTATTGGAATGATCTAAACACAAAACACACGAGCCAAATGAAAGTTGGATGTGTTTGTGCAGAAACTGTATGTTTGGACAGGTTTTGGGTGTTTTTCAGCTTGAGAGAGTTTCGGGTCTTGGCCTCGTGTTTTATGTGTTTCATATAGTTTGTATATTAGTATTGAAATGATCTTAGGTCAGCTTCCCAACAGATCTGCCAATGCTAGCCTTTTTGCAACTTTTCTTGTACTTAAAGCAAAGTGATAAGACAAAGCTCACATGCTTGTACCAGCTTGATTAGGGTTGGTATTTCTTCCCTAAAAGTTGCCTTTGGTCTGTGGCACTTGCATGTATCAAGGGGACAGGTCCAATGCTCAAGATTACAAAGTTTGCAAAAGTTGCTCTTTTTCAAAATGGCAATGGAACCTTTTTGCCATAAATGGAATTACAACTTGGGTAAAGGTTCAAAAGCATGGTCAGAGGCTTTGTCAACTGAGTAAGCATTTAATTAAGGAGAGTGTAGCAATTTTAGGACATGTACAACATGAAATAGCCAACATAGGATTGATTTGCAACTTGGTTCTTCATGAAATGGCTTGAACAAAAAGTGAGAAAATGCTATTTTCCTCTCTTCGATTCTCCGTACTCAAAAATGATCTTGGGGAGTTCTTTGACATTTTGGAAATCTTTCAATGTGCTCTATAATCCATATTTGCAATGCATTTTGATATACCTCTTGGAACTAGGTGAAAAATTGACATGAAGTTGGGTCCAAAACTTGCCTAAATTAGGGCAAAATTTCACAAAGTTAAGAAGTTCGTGACCATATATTCACAAATTTATAACTTGATATCCAAGCATCTTTAGGGAAAAGTTTGTGAATCAAAGTTGTAGTTTTCATGGAGGTCTACAACTTTCATGCTGGGAACTTTCTTTGAATCAATATGCATCGTGGTGAAAAAGTGGTGTAAAGTTGAGAAAAAATAAGAAAATTTTTATACTTAGAAAATTTCTAAGTTATCAAAATTTTCAAATTCAAACCCTAATTTTCAAATTTGGTTTTCTTGGTGAACAAGTTTCATATTTTGACATATTTTGATGAATTATGACTCTTGGTACTTGATTTTGACCAAAAAGTCAAAGTTTGACTTTTCAGTATACAATTGACTTTTGATCAGTTGATTGTAAATTTCATATGTCAATCTAATGAATTTGAGATGTTTTGAACCATGTAATTAAGTCAAGATGATTCCATTGAATCCTTTAAATCATTATTGAACTCAATTGGTCATTTTCTAGGTTAAAAATCAAAAATTGCCCTTCCTCAGTCAAAACCCTAATTTTGACCATTCTGCCCTTTTGATGATTTGATCAAATTTCTTGAGGAGTTGTAATCCAAACTTGATCAAATGGTACATATGAGTCTAACATGTTGATGTGGATCAAAAATTATGAAGTTTGACTGTAAATTGGCCGTGGTTGACTTTTTCCTCAATACAGTTGATTTTTAGGTCAACTGTCCAATTGACTGATCAAAAATGTGGTTCAAGGCTTGAAACTTATCATGAGCAGTCTTAGGGGTCCAAAATGATGTATAAAAGTCACATGAAGCATTGATGGTCCAAAAATCCTTGTGCAAACTCAAACCCTAATTTTGGGTTATCAGTGCAAGATGAGATGTCTTTAGCTGACCAAACCCTAATCTTGTCTTGAGTCCAAGAAGTCTTGTGAGAAAAGTCTTGATAAATGAGAGGGAAAATTTTGGGGTACAACAACTGCCCCTGTTCAATCTTCTTGAAACTGAAGAGTTAGATTGGTGAGCTTTGTCGTTCGTGACTCGAAGGTAAAAGATGATTGGACACCAGAGTGCCCGTAAATTTGCACTCGACAAAGTGTAGTTGAGGGAATGGGCTTAAAGATGCCATTTAGAGAGGTGATAGAATCTTGTTGGAGATGGGCTTGTAGATGCCATCCAAGAATGTTTGTTGTAAGTCAAAAGAATAAGTATCAGAATAGTGTCCATATCTGGAACGTATCTGAGTTGTATCTGGAGACTGAATATGTATGAGCAACAGAATAGCATCCGTGTCTGGAGCGTATTCGAGCCGTATCTGAACTTGAATCTGAATAAGTAACAGAATGGCTTCCGTGTCTAGAGCATATCTGGACCATATCATGAACTTGAAATCTGAATAAGTGTCAGAATGACATCTGTGTCTAGAGTGTGTCTGGACCGTATCATGAACTTGAAATCTGGATAAGTGTCAGAATAGCATCCGTGTCTGGAGTGTATCTGAACTAGATCTGAATGTTAAAATCTAAATGAGTGACAGAATGGAAACCATGTCTGGAGCGTATATGTACTATATCTGAAAGCTGAATCTGAATAAATAACATAATGGCTTCCGTGTTTGGAGTGTATCTGAACTATATCATGATTGCATATTGTTAGCGGTAGCTGTTAATATTATCCTGAAAAGGGTAAAATGTTAGTTGGAACATGAAATTATGTTGCATGAAATGTATGATGCAATATATGGTTTTTATCAATGTTTATGATATGTGGATGTAATGTATGCGCATGTAAGCTGATTTGCTGTATTACTGAGGAAAATAAATCCTTGACTGTTGTTGAGGATATGTGGATTCTTCATGTCTTGAAGTTGGAGTATTTGACAAAAATTCTGTCGTTTAGAGCAATGCCATATACTGCTTGAGGAATCTTCTTGGGGAATCCATAGAATTTTGATGACCTCTACTGGGGATTTAATAATGGGAATCTTCGTTCTGTTGGGGAGCAATGAAAACTCTATGGGGAAAAAGCTTATTCCTGTTTGGGAAAAAGTTCAGGAGTTTCGGTCGTCTGTCACCCTACCGGGGAGTTATCCTAGGTTGGGGAGAAACAGAAATTAGCTGTTATCCAGTTGATTATTAGGCTTCAAGATAACTTGCTGGGGAATTTGGAGGAACTGGATGGTTTCCACTGTGGATTAATAGTTTGAAGTTTTAGCTCCGCTGGGGATCTTAATGACGTATTGTAGGGATTGCTCATGGAATAGCCTAAAGACGTTTTCCTATTCTTTCAACTTGTCAGTAATTATTCTTTTTCGTTTTGTTTATTTGTAAACAGTAATTATGTTCAAATGCATATGTTCATTAATGAATCATTGGACGTTTTTGCAAATAAAACACAAATATATATAATAAAAAAAAGACAAATAGTTTTATGTATTTTCAAAGAGATATCTTTATATTGAATTTGAATAAGTATTTTGTACAAAGGGGACATACATTCTAGTAAGAGAATGCTGTCGAAAAACAAAAAAAAATTATACAAAGAAGGATAGCTATGTGTGATAATCCCATGGGGTTCCCATTCTGCTATAGCCTTTGCATTCTCCGAGTATCTTGTCTATTTGCCTTGTCCGAAAATGATTGAATTGATCAGAAACTCTGAGTTTGTCAGTGGAAGCCAAAGGTTGTCCGTCAAGTGATCCGACGGGACATAGTCGTACGCTTTAATTCCCTAACTTTTGCCTGGACCGCCCTTTCGGGTTTTCAGTCCACCGGGAAACCCTTTTTTGCCCAAGTCGCCCTTTCGGGTTTTCAACTCGCCGGGTGTATAGATTTTTTTATTTTATCCCTAATTTTTGCCTGAACCTGTTTGGTTTGCCGGGAAGCCCTTGTTTTTCCTAGGTGTGTCAACCTAGCGGGTCTTTTATGCGTAGTATCTTTTGACTATGTCCGCGTTTGCAGGGTGTGGCAGGTCGTCGCCGTCCATGGTGGTCAAGATCATTGCCCCACTGGAGAACATGTTCTTGATTACAAATGGTCCTTCATAGGTAGGAGTCCATTTTCCCCTGGGATCACTTTGTGTCAAAATGATACGTTTGATCACTAGATCCCCAACTTGATATACTTGGCACCTGACTTTCTTGTTAAAAGCCTTGATCATCCGTTTTTGATACATTTGACCATGGCAAACAGAAGTAAGTCTCTTTTCATCAATTAAGTTCAGTCGATCAAGTCGAGTCTGGATCCAATCGTCTTCATTCAAACCCGCGTTTTTCATAATCCTAAGAGAGGGGATCTGGACCTCAATAGGCAAAACATCTTCCATGCCATATACCAAAGAATAAGGTGTATCCCCAGTTGATGTGAGAGCCATGGTACGATACCCGTGGAGAGCGAATGGTAGCATCTCATGCCAGTTTTTATACGTGACTGTCATCTTTTGTATGATCTTTTTAATGTTTTTATTCGCAGCTTCCACAACACCATTCATCTTTGGCCGGTAGGGAGAAGAATTGTAATGTTGAATTTTGAATTGCTTGCACAAGGCGGTGATCATAGTGTTGTTAAGATTTGTACCGTTGTCAGTGATGATCCTTTCTGGGATACCGTATCGGCAAATGAGATTTTTCTTGATGAAGCGGGCAACAACGTTCTTGGTAACGGATGTGAAGGAAGCTGCTTCCACCCACTTGGTAAAATAGTCAATCACCACTAGGATAAAACGGTGTCCATTGGAGGTTGTTGGCTTAATCTCCCCAATCATATTGATTCCCCACATAGAAAAGGGCCAAAGAGCCATTAAGACATTCAGAGGAACCGGGGGTACGTGCACCTTGTCAGCATAAATTTGACACTTATGACAGGTCCGAGAGTGTTGATAGCAATCTGCTTCCATGGTAGACCAATAATAGCCTTCCCGTAGGATTTTCTTCGCCATCGTATGCCCACTGGAGTGAGTGCCAAAAGTACCTTCATGTAATTCAGCCATGATCCTTTCCGCTTCAACCTTATCCACACACCAAAGCAGAATGGAGTCATGATTACGTTTGTACAGGATGTCATTACTCAGGAAGAACTTAGCAGAGAATCTCCTTAAGAACTTCTTATGATTGATTGAAGCTCCTTTTGGATATTCTTGAGCCTCGAGATACCTCTTGACTTCATGAAACCAAGGCTGGTCCACTACCTCTTTAGTATTAATCTCGTGACAGTGTGCTGGTTCATCCATTCGTTCGATGGTGATATGGGGAGCCTCATTATCCCAATTAAGTTTAAACATAGATGACATTGTGGCTAGAGCGTCTGCTAGCTGATTTTCTTCTCGCGGGAAATGTTCGAAGGTAATCTTCTCAAAATGTGGTAGCAATGTCAAAAAATGTTCTTTGTAAGGGATACGGTTTGGGTGCTTAGTGTCCCATTCCCCTTTGATCTGGCTGATGACCAAAGCTTGACCTCCAAACACATCTAAAGATTTGATTCCCAAATTTATGGCAGCTCTGAGACCAAAGATGCACGCTTCGTATTCCGCCATGTTGTTCGTACAGTTGAAGCAAAGTCTAGCAGTAAAAGGAGTATGAAACCCTTCGGGAGATATGAGTACAACTCCGATACCATTACCAAGTGCATTGGATGCCCCATTAAAGAACAGGGTCCATCGGGATCCTTGTTCAGGTCCGTCATATGGTCTGATTTCTTCACAGTTGTCTAATGTCATGATGCCTTCATCCGGGAATTCAAACTTCATGGACTGATAATCTTCTACAACTTGATGAGCAAGATAATCAGCCAATACACTTCCCTTTATAGCTTTCTGGGTAGTATATTGTATGTCATATTTTGTTAGGATCATCTTCCATCTAGCTATCCTCACAAACAGAGCAGACTTTTCGAAGATGTATTTTATCGGATCCATCTTAGATATCAGCAAGGTAGTATGAGTAAGCATATACTATCTTAGCCGGCGAGCAGCCCATGTCATAGCGCAACAAGTTTTCTCGAGTAGTGAATATCTGGTTTCACAATCGGTAAACTTTTTACTCAGGTAGTAAATAGCGTGCTCTTTTCGGCCAGACTCGTCATGCTGCCCCAATACACACCCCATTGAGTTCTCTAAAACTGTCAGATACATGATCAGTGGTCTTCCCTCAACTGGTGGCATCAAAACAGGAGGCTCTTGTAAGTACTCTTTGATTTTGTCAAAAGCAACCTGGCATTCATCGTTCCATCTGACTACTTGATCTTTCTTTAATAGTTTGAAGATTGGCTCACAAGTAGCTGTTAGGTGAGAAATGAATCTGGAAATATAGTTCAGGCGCCCCAAGAATCCTCTGACTTCATTCTCAGTATGAGGAGCAGGCATTTCTTGTATTTCTTTAACCTTGGCAGGATCAACCTTAATGCCTTTGTTACTGACAACAAAACCTAAAAGTTTATCGGACCGTACTCCAAATGTGCACTTGTTTGGATTCAACCTTAACTTGTACTCCTTCAAACTCTCAAACAACATTTGCAAGTGATCAAGGTGCTCTTATTCAGTTAGTGATCGAGCTATCATATCGTCTACGTAGACCTCTATTTCATGATGTATCATGTCATGAAACAAAGCTACCATGGCGCGCTGATAGGTGGCCCCAGCATTCTTCAGTCTGAATGACATCACTTTGTAGAAGAATGTGCCCCATTGTGTGACAAATGTAGTTTTCTCCATGTCCTCAGGCGCCATTTTGATTTGGTTGTAACCTGAAAATCCGTCTATGAAGGAAAACACTTTGTGCTGGGTCGTATTGTCAACCATGATATCTATGTGGGGGAGTGGAAAATCATCTTTAGGGATGGCCCTATTCAAATCTCTATAGTCCACACACATTCGTACTTTTCCATCCTTTTTAGGCACGGGAACAATTTTGGCAACCCATTGGGGGTAGGAAGTGACATCCAAGAATCCAGCATTGAATTGTTTCATGACTTCCACTTTGATCTTCTCTGACATATCAGGTCTCATGCGGCGAACTTTTTGTTTTACTGGAGAACCGTCTTCTCTTGTAGGGAGACGATGTACCACAATGTCTGTATCGAGTCCCGGCATGTCTTCATATGACCAGGAAGAGATCTTAACATAATCACGTAATAGCTGAATCATATGCTCTTTGACACTGGGCTCTAGATTGGCACCCACCTTGATTTCTTTTTTATCCTCCTCGGTACCCAAGTTGATTGTATCCATCGGTTCCTCATGAGGCTGAATAGCTCTTTCCTCTTGTTGTAGTAGTCTGGCCAATTCCCCTGGTACTTCACAATCTTCCTCACCTTCGTCTTCGGCTTGGTAGATTAAATCCTCAGAGTCATAAAAGGCCATAGTAGTATCGTTACCCATGGGATCCGGAATGGAGGGGTACCTGCATTTGTGATTATGGGTGTGTGTAAGGGTATATCCATCCTTAAAAATAAAATGTAAAATAAAAACAATGAGCACAAAAGTTTGTATGTGAAAAACGTCCATGATTCATTGAATGTCATATGAAGATGAAATAAAAACCCTTACAAATGGACCATTGTGCCTCGGGCTAGACACAAGGTTTTAAAAGTACAAATTGTTTGTGAATATTACAAGTCCAACAGAAATGCAAAGATAAATTACTGAGGGATGAAAGTTATTGGAACAAAGTCTATGGCTTCCCAATTGCGGAGTCCTCTGTTGATAGTGGGAAATATCCAATCCTCCAAGCTGCAATCCTCTTCACCATCTTCCACCGCATTGACCTCTCGGTTGCTAATCTTCAGGGGTGGCCCTCCAACACGGGCACGGTGTACAGCCTTCCGAGCATTTGAAGTGAACCCTAAACCAAACTTGTCAGATTTATACAGAATATCCGGAAGTTGCCCCCAGATGGTGCATCCACCCTCCTCTACTACTGCCTTGGTGTCTTTCAGAGATGACATCCGGAGCGGAGGTATTATAATCTTGGGAATCTGGGACACAGTCTTGGTTACTGCTACCTCTTGAGAGACTTCTTCAAAATGTTGAAATAGAGTTTCAATGAACGCGCTGTCCAATTCAACATACCAGAAGGAATTGAGGTGGCTAATCATATACTCTTCCTCTCTGTGGGCAGTGAAAATCTTTCGCTGGACCGGATATTTTAGCATCTGGTGCAGTGTAGAGGTGACAGCACCGACATTATGGATCCACGACCGTCCTAGCAGACAAGAGTAAGAGGGGCGGATGTCCATTACATAGAAAGTTGAGTTGAAAGTTTGAGTCCCAACCTTTATGGGGATATCCACCTCCCCGTGCACCATCCTCTTTGAACCATCAAATTCCCTTACGACTATGTTACTGGGTTTTAACGTTAATCCTTCGCAGTCTAGTCTGTCAAGAGCCATCTTCGATAAAACATTCAAAGATGAACCAGTGTCTACCAAGACATGGGATAGATATGTTCCTCTACATTCCACAAAGACATGCAATGCCTCGTTATGCTTTCTTCCCCTTGGTGTCAGATCAGTAAACGAGAAGCCTAGGTCGTTATCCACCGTCAAGCTGGCCACACAATCTTGAGATTGGTCAGCAGATGTCTCTTGAGGCACATGGGCTGTCTTTAGAAACTTCACCAGGGATTTCGCATGTGCCTCAGAATACAACAATAATGCTAGCATGGAGATTTTGGAGGGAGTTTGCCCCAACTGTTCAACTACGTCATAGTCGCTCTTCTTTATTATTCTCAGGATCTCCTCCATTTCCTTCTTGGAGGTTTCGGGGATGGTCAGTGGTTGAGCCTTCATCCAGACAGGCTCTTCTTGAATACTTTTTCCTCGAGTTTCAACAGCAGGAGTGTTGGTAGGGATAACAGCAGAGGTTGTATCGTCTTTGTCAATAGGAGCACTTGCAGGTATAATTATTGGTACGGAAGTAACCTTTGGAGCAGCCAAGGGTCCAAAAATTTCCTTTGGGGGGGGGAAATTTCTGGAGAGAAGATTCTACCGCTTCGGGTAATCTTACTAATTCCGACAATATTGCTAATGTCGGAGTCTTACTCTTCGGAGTTTATTTCTTCGGCGGCCATCCCATCTTGTTTGATTCCATGGTAATAAATGTCCCCACCGTAATTCCATGGCACATTTTTGTTTGATTCATACGGGACTGGCACAGGCATTGTGATTATAAGAGGAGTAGTTATCGGAACCGATGTAATCCTAACGGGTCTTTTGGGGACCCTGGATGAATTGGCGGAGATGGTGATGATTGAGACATCTTCAACAGGAACAGGTAAAACATGAGTACTTTCGAACAAAATCTCTTTGTTGTCTATCAAGCGTTGAATGCCTGTTTTCAACAAAGGGAAAACAGTTGGTGAGGATAAGCAGAGATGGTAGTCATCATTACAACCCGGGAATACATCAGCTTTCAACAAGTTTATCTTAATGATTGGGAGTGGAGTCAAGAGTTCATCAATTGTGGTAACAAACAAATCTTCTTCAACAGCATTAGTGTGGTGACCATGCCTGGGTGTTATACCCCAAAATTTGCCCTCCCATATTCCTCAAGAAATTGCCAAGCCAGGTCACAAAATTCCCCAAGGGTTGTGCAGGTCAACTGTCTCCTATACAGTCAAAACTAGGGTTTGTGTGCTGATCAAGAAAATGGAGTGTTCAAAGGCTCAATCAAGTCTCATATGCTTACAAACATGGTCAAGCATCCTCATATCAAGTTTCAAGGCATTCAGCTCAAAATTGCACAGTCAAAACCCTAGATTGCACTACAGTCAACTGTAGGGGCAAAATGGTCATTTGGCAGTCAAAAGTTCAAATTTTTTGTCAACATATCATTTTGAAGCCACAAACATCATTTGATCAATGCTTGATCATGATTCTCAAAATTTGGCTCAGAAATCATCAAAGATGCAAAAGTTGCTATATTTGGACAGCTGAAAAAGTCAACTGAAATTGACCAGGGCATAACTTTCACATGGATTATCAGAAAAATTCCATCCAAAGCTCATTTTGAAGAGAAAGACATTTCCTACAACTCATCTTCATACTTCAAGTCCAAGAAATGCTCTCACAAAAAGTTATCAATTTCAACATTATAGGTCATTTTCAAAAGTCAACAAAAAGGGAACTGGAGGCCTTAATTCTTTTTCCATTAGCATCCTGGACAAATTTTGAACGCATCCCAATTCAAAACATCATTCAAAACTCCCTGAACTGGTATCCATGAGTCAAACGGCATCTCAAAAATTCTGAAATCATATAGCACGATTCAAGCACATTTTTGCATTTTTGTTTAGGCATTCATATTCATGATGATGTTTCTGAGCTAACCATTGCGTTTGATTTCATTTTTGTGCCATGTATATGAACTTGCCATGCGAGAATTCTAGGGTTACAGTTTTCTTAAATTGGGGATTTTGCATAGAGGAAAAATTAGGGCTCAAGAGTACCATGGTTGGATTCAGTACCTCAAGACGAACAAATCCCAACCATCGCGCCTAATTTATGTTTGAAGCTGAGCTATTCGCTATTTTTTCATAGCTCACCTAATGCAACGCCCAGAAACCGTTGCCTATTTTGTTTTGTTTTCAGGGACAGGGAGGAAGATGACTCCGTGTCAACACGTGATAGGGGCGTTTGAATTCTCGCGCCAGAAAGCCACTAACCCACTTGTTTCCTTTTTTATTATTTATTTGTTGTAAAATAATAACACGCGCGTTTCAGCTCAATTGGTAAGCAAAGGGATTGTTAACCTCAATGACCTGGGTTCAAGTCCCAGGTCTACCCAATTCCATATTATTTTTCAAAATAGAATTCTATGCTTTGCTAATATCCAGGTGCACCATATGCCATCCTGATCCAAACGCATACGTGTCCCAGACAATCATCCAAGGGCTCAGAATCAAGGTGTACCATGATCAAAAGTCAATGCGTTGATACAGAATTCCAAAAGTCAATGGACTCAGGCGTTAATGGGCCTTAATCTTCCAGGCCTGCATCTCACAATTTTGGGGTCTACCCCCCCTGGTTTGCATTATTATTTTTTATTCTTTCTTTAATTTTTCTTTTTATTTCTTTTATTTGCTATGTATTTAATTAATTATTTTTACAAAAAATGCAAAAACATCATAAAATTCAGAAAGGCCAAAAATATAATTTTTTTTATTTTAATTATTTTCTAAATAAATACTTGTAATTACTTAGATTAATTAGGGTATAATTTTAATCTTTTTTTAATAAAAATCCAAAAAAAACTAGAATTTAGGTTTAATGACTTTTATTTTCTTTTTTTATTTTTTCCCTTTTTTCAGAATAATAATGTTATTTATTTATTTTCATAAATTAAAAAATGTACATAAATTAATTTAGAATTAGATTAGGTTAAAAGTTAAAATGTTCATAATAAACTTAAAAAAATAATAGAATTAGGTCTAATATTTAATTTAATTTCAATTAATTTTTCTTTTTTCTTTTAAATCTAAAAAACCCAAAAATACCATTTTTTCATTTAATTTTAATTTTAGATAACTTAATTATTTTAATTCCTTTAAAGGGTTCAACGCCCTCGCATTTGATTATTTTCTTTTTCGCGCGTTTCATTTATTTCTTTTGTGAATATAAAGTACTTGTACCAAAGCCATGTAATAGCTATTAGACATTTCTTTTCTGCAATTTATTTTAAAACGGGTCTGGATTAATTTGGCGTTGTAGACCCTCGCCCTTTGTAATAGCGTAGGACTTTTATCTTTTCCGCACTTTAAATTCCCGCACTTTTAACTGTTAAACAATAACATGAAAGAATGAATGCCCAAAAATAAAATCGAATCGTTAGATCACCAATGCATGACAAGACAAACAATAAACTGAAAATGACACACAATTCGCACACACCACCCCTAGGGTACGCCTCACTGTTGCCTTTCGAAAGGTGATCGTCGAGTAGAGGATGTTTTAGTAAGTCCTTGTGTCCATTGATCTAGTTGCCTAAAACAAAGTTGCCTCGAATAAGTTGCCTCGGAATAAAAGATTAATGGCATAAGGGTAGCTTCTAAGGTGTCTTCCCATTGCTCCGGTGATCACCATGTCCCTAAAACTCGAATTGACCCGAACACCTCCAACGGTGGTGCTACCTACCTCTCAATGGTGGGATAGCACTACTTTCAAGGACTTTTACACAGACGAATTCCTTAGGGTAGGTAGGTTCTCAAGGATACTTGCTCTAATTTCAAGCAAATCAAAATACTTTTCACACCAACACACTTTCAAAAACTTTCAAGACAAACTTTTCAAACACTCTGACGTACGAGTTGAATTGAAACTTTTCAAAGAATATTTTTGAAACCCACATTGAAAAGCAAGCAAACATTTTTGAAAACACATTGAGCAAGTATCTAAGAGCCCATGGATAACCATGGATAGAAAGGGTGCTAACACCTTCCCTTTCTATAACCTACCTCCCGAACCGAGAAACTATCTCATAAGGAATTTTTCTGTGCTTTTGTCCTTTCCATTTGGAGAAAATAAAAGACGGTGGCGACTCTTGCTTCCGCGACATTTCGCGAACCAGCGTTAAACAGTCAGTTCCAGATCCACCGATCACAGAACTGGCGACTCTGCTGGGGACACTTATAAAGTGAGGTGTACCTTAGGGCTAGTTCATAACTGTGTTTTCAATTGTTTTCCTTGTATGCTTTAAAATTGTGGGTTGCTTGGGAGTTCTATAGATCCTAACCCGGATCTGGGGATACCTTCTTAGAAAGTAGCAACAAGGCTGTGAGGGAACTGTGCGGGGTATACCGACATGGTTGAAACAGTCTGCTACGTTGATGTGGCACTTTGGTGTGTACCGGTAACCCTTGAGTCAGTCAAGGAGAGTACGGGGCCTCCATGTGGTGTCATGAAGCATCAACAGACCTTAGGAACCTTAATTGAACCATCTTGGCCTCTTTAGGGTAGTGAGATAACTGACTTTGGTGCAGTCCGAGGTTGGTTGATACTCGATACTACACTCAATTGAGGGTTGCTTTCCTGGAATATTTCGGTCGCCAGTTCAGTGGCTAAATCGAAACGATGAACAATGAAAGCAATCCCGTGATATTGGGAACTTTAGAACCCGGTTACTTTGATTAGGACAGGTTGAACCCACCAACTTCAAGAGGGTACTACCCAGACCCCATGCTGGCCTTAAACCTTAAGGGCCTGTCTTGTGTGCCTTGTGTGCCTTACATGTTTGTCTTTGTAAATATCTGTGGTGTGTTTAATCATAGCATCATGACATCATCCAGCATCATATGCATTGACTAACCATTTCAGGGGTTCGAATTTTCATCTTTGTTCTTGTTTTGTAGGACATGGAAACTGTTCGTAGAAAGACAATTCCAATCAGTCTTGTAAGGATCCCTCCTCAGCTTAAGGAGCTTATATCCAGGATTCCCGAGAACTCTTCATTCAGTGAAAGGCATGGAAGCCTCATCAGCTTGGTCAACACCAACATTGAGGAAGATATGATAAAAGTCCTGTTCCAATTCTTTGACCCTCTGCATCACTGTTTCACCTTCTTGGACTATCAGTTGGTACCTACATTGGAGGAGTTCTCCCGACTCCTGAAGATCCCTATTCTTGATCAGCTACCCTTCAACGGTACAGAAAAGGAACCTAAGCTTGAAGAGATTGCTAAAGCCTTGCACCTACGGTCATCTGACCTCAAGGGACATTGGGAAGTTAGAAGTGGTATCAAAGGGTTCTTAGCCAGGTTTCTGTTTGAAAAGGCCTATGAATGTTGGAACTCCCTTGACTTACAAGCTTTTGAAGAGGTTATGGCCCTTCTTGTTTATGGTTTGGTGTTGTTCCCTAACCCAGACCAGCTCGTTGATATCAATGTTGTCCAGATCTTTATGTCCAGGAATCCTATACCTACGTTGCTGGGGGACCTCCTTCACTCATGTTACACTCGAACCATGAGAAAAAGAGGTGTCCTTATGTGTTGCACTCCTCTCCTGGGAAAGTGGTTTATTTCGCACCTTCCACAATCAGTCCTGAAGAACGAGCGGGGTTTGAGATGGTCACAACGGTTGATGACTCTTACACATGCAGATATACATTGGTGCCCAAGGTCCAGAGAAGATGTCACTATCATTGATCGTTGCGGGGAGTATCCTAATGTTCCTTTACTTGGAATCAGAGGGGGTATTACTTATAGTCCATGCCTGGCTTGGAGACAATTTGGTTATGCTCGGAGGGATGGTCCTCATGACATGTTGATTCCTGACATAGTTTTTGACTTCGACAACGATACTCAAGGACTTCGCCAGAGATTTATCAGAGCTTGGAGGATGCCTAGTAGGATAGACAGCAAGACACTGGGGCACAGGAACTCCATCCCTTTGGAGCCTTACCTCAAATGGGTACGAGCCCGCTCCCAGAAGTTAGTAATGCCTTATCCTCACATGCTTCCAGTAATCAAAGAGCCTGCCTTGGAAGGAGAGGTGTCTCATGTTATTCAGCACCCTGATATGCCCACGTCCTGGGAAGAGATGCAGAAGAGCTGGATCCAGCTTAAGGAAGAGCGGAATTCTCTTGAGACTAGTTTGCATGCCAGTGAAAGGAAGGTCTTGGAGCTCACCCGCCTGTTGCACGAGGAAAGGAACCTCAACACTTACATAGCTCCAAAGAAGATGCGCAACATATTTTGGATGTGATTTGATCTTTTTGTACTTTTGCCCGTGAGGCTTTGATGTATCAAACAATGATTTTCCTAATAATAACGTGCGTTCCTTTTGGTCTACAACAACTTTGAATTTTCGAACTCTTGAATGCATCGCATAAACACATATCATTCATCATGTGCATCATAGTTACTCTTCTTTTCAGGTTGTTTACTGTTCTTCGCTGTTTATTTCAGCATCATGAATCCTGAATCATCAACCGAGGCCTCTATCAAGGCTCTTCAGGTGCAGAACGTCCAGTTTCAGGTGCAAAACGCCCAATTTCAGGAGCTGATCAAGGGCTTGGCTCAGGGTCAACAAGAGTTGAAGACCATGCTTCTGAAGAAGACTAAGAAGAAGAGGAGGACTGTGCTATTTAACACTGGGCGCAGACTCGGGAATACTTTGGTGGAAGCTGAAAGGACTCCTCCATATGTGACGGAAGGTAGTCACCAAGAAAGGGAGGTCACTACTCCTGTGGGCTCTGATACTGAAACAGACTTCAACGACGAACAGTACCCTCCTGCTGAAGACCGGTACAAACAGCTGGAAGACAGATTAAAGGCTATGGAAGTTCAGCGGGTGCCTGGATTGGATTTCGGAGACTTGGGGTTATCTACTGGAGTGGTGATCCCGCACAAGTTCAAAACACCTGCCTTCGTGAAGTATGATGGGGCTTCCTGTCCCAAGATGCACCTCCGTTCTTATGTAAGGAAGATCCAGCCTTACACAGCAGACAAGAACCTTTGGATCCATTTCTTCCAGGAGAGTCTTTCAGGGACTCACCTCGACTGGTTCTATCAGCTGGATGGAATCAGCATTCGTAACTGGGAGGATCTGGCCACTGCTTTTTACAAGCAGTATCAGTATAATGCCGACCTCGCTCCTACGCGTACCCAGCTCCAGGGTATGTCGCTAGGGTCGGGTGAAGGTTTTAAGGAGTATGCTCAGAAATGGAGAGACCTGGCTGGCAGGGTGCAGCCACCATTGACGGATCGGGAGCTGGTAGATATGTTCTTGGGGACCCTATCTGGTCCATTTTTCAATCACCTCATTGGTAATTCCTCTGCTGGGTTTACTGATCTGATCCTGACTGGTGAAAGGATCGAGGCCGGTATAAAATCGGGGAAGATACAGAAAGTTGCCTCCTCCAGTACTGAGAAGAAACCCTTCAAAAAGGAGGCTAGTGCTGTATATAGCTCCCGGAGAACAGAGCGACCTGAACACCGCCAATCTGTCAGTGCGGTAATGATTGCCAAACCTGCTGCCGCTCCTCGGCCAACTAATCCTCAAAAGTTTGAAAGACCCCGGAGAGAGTTTACCCGGTTAAGCATGACCTTATCACAGATCCTGCTACAGTTGCTATCCACCAATTTAGTGACTGTCAAGGAGGCTCCAAAGTTTCCCAATACTGCGTCCCCCAAGTTCAATCCAAATGCTCGCTGTGCTTATCACTCTGATAGCCCGGGGCATAACACAGATGACTGTTGGGCTCTAAGGAATAAGGTTCAAGACCTCATTGATGCAAAGGAAATAGAGTTTGAGGCGCCCGAGAGGCCGAATGTTGTAACTGCTCCCATGCCCCAGCATGGAGTGAATGCTGTTGAGGAGGATTTGTATGTAGCTTCGGTGGATGATGTTGCTACTCCGTTGCTGATGGTCAAGAGGAATCTGTTGCTAGCCGGTTTATTTCCGGGATGTAGCGAAGGTTGCCCTCTATGTGTTGCTTCCCCTGCTGGTTGTTCTCTGTTGAAGTCAGGCATCCAAAACCTGATAGATAGTAGAGAGATTTTGTTCAGAAAGACTGCTGTTCCTGCTGTTCCTGTTGAAGAAGTGTCGATCGTTACTATCTTCAACAACCATCCCAAGGCTCCTTCAAAGAAGCCTATACAAATTTTGTCAGTTCACAAGAGTGCTCCCATCACCATTACTGTTCCGGGGCCTATACCCTACAACTCTGATAAGGCTGTCCCATGGCACTATGGGGCGGATGTTTATGTTCTAGGTGTGAAACAAGAGTGCAACACTGATACTGGTGTCTCCAACATCACCGGGCCTGCTAAGGTCACTCGTAGTGGAAGACTGTTCTCGCCAGACATTGCTCCTCCGGCAATTCATAGGCCTTTGATCTTCACACCTGCCAGAGAGCCTGTTTCTCCCCCTGACCAAGTATTCACCCCTGCTACTGAGTCATCTGACACTCGGGGCAAGGGAATTGCTGCTGATATGCCTGCCAGGACGGAGGCACCAAAAACCATTGTTGAAGCTTCCAAGCAGGAAATGGAAGAAATCCTCAAGATAATAAAGAAAAGCGATTTCAACGTTGTAGAACAGCTGGGGCACACCCCCTCTAAAATCTCCATGTTGTCACTGCTGCTGTGTTCAGAGGCCCATGCGAAGGCTCTGATTGCTTTCTTAAAGACAGCCCACGTACCCCAAGAGACGTCTGCTGACCAGTTCACCGACTGTGTGGCCAACCTAACTGCTGATAATGGCCTGGGTTTCTCTGATGCCGATCTGACAGCAAAGGGGAAGAACCATAATGATGCCCTGCATGTCTCCATTGAATGCAGGGGCACTACTCTTGCTCATGTGCTGGTGGACACAGGTTCTTCATTAAACGTGCTGCCCAAGAAGGCTCTGGATAGGCTGGATTGTGAGGGTCTAGAGCTCAAACCAAGTAGCATTGTTGTCCGGGCCTTTGACGGGTCCAAAAGAATGGTGCATGGTGAAGTGGACATCCCAATCAGGGTTGGGTCACAGGTATTCGATTCAAAATTCTATGTGATGGACATCCATCCGTCCTATTCTTGTTTGCTGGGTCGCCCATGGATCCACAAGGCTGGAGCTGTGACTTCCACATTGCATCAGAAGCTCAAGTACCCGGTCAGAGGGAAGATCGTAACAGTGCAAGGGGAAGAGGAATACATGGTCAGCCACCTCAATTCTTTCAGATACGTAGAAATGGATGGGGAGTTCATTGAAACCCCCTTTCAACATTTTGAGGAAGTACCACAAACCTTGGCAGCAGCAGAAGCAGATGAAGAGGTTTCTCCTATGAAGATGGCCTCCTTAAAGGACGCCCGGGCTGTGATCGAAAAAGGCGAATGTGCAAACTGGGGCAAGCTCCCTGATCTTACTCCTAAGACTAACAAGTTTGGGCTGGGTTTCACCACAGAAGCTCAGAAAGCGGTGCGCAAGGCGAGAATTGGAAGACCTCCTGTGCTCATCACCTACTCAGAAGTGAATGCTGTTGGAGAGGAAGATGAAATAGAAGAGTCAGAGTTCGATAGCTGGATCTACCCGACGGCCGACGGTGGATTGACCAATTGGACTGCTAAAGATTTTACACCCATAACTTTTGTTCCCCAGTAATGAATTTCTTTGTTTTTGATTTGTAATAAACAATAATTTGAGACTATATGGCCCGGTGTCTTACCCGTGGCACCGTGGTTTTATTTATGAGGGCTTTTGTTTGTCACTGTCATATATCATGAATAAAAGCATTGGACGTTTTTCACATTTCAAATTTTGCGCTCCTTTTCTTTCCTTTCTTTACATATTGCAAAACAGCTGTATTTACACACACACTCACTCATACAGGTTTCAATCCACTCTGGATCTCACTGGTAACGACTCTGCTACTGCCGGTTATGACTTCGAAAATCCGATCAACTTAGCCGAAGACGAAGGTGAAGATGATTGCGAAGTGCCTGGTGAACTTGCAAGACTGTTACAACAGGAGGAGAGGGCAATTCAACCCCATGAAGAGCCAGTGGAAATAATAAACTTGGGTACTGAGGAAGACAAGAAAGAGGTGAAGATTGGTGCCAACCTAGAACTCAGCGTGAAGCAACGGTTGACTCAGATGCTGCATGACTATAAAGAAATCTTTGCCTGGTCCTACGAAGATATGCCCGGATTAGATACCGACATTGTGGTCCATCACTTACCAACTAAAGAAGATTTCCCTCCGGTTAAGCAAAAGGTTCGTCGGATGCGTCCAGAGATGTCTGAGAAGATTAAAGCCGAAGTCATGAAACAGTTTGATGCCGGGTTCCTTGCAGTGACTTCTTACCCTCAGTGGGTTGCTAATGTGGTGCCGGTACCTAAGAAGGACGGCAAAGTCAGGATGTGCGTCGACTACAGGGATCTGAACAGGGCCAGCCCCAAAGATGACTTCCCCTTACCTCACATTGATGTCCTTGTTGATAATACAGCTCAACACAAGGTGTTCTCTTTCATGGATGGCTTTTCAGGCTACAATCAGATCAAGATGGCTCCGGAAGACATGGAAAAGACTACATTTGTTACTCAGTGGGGCACCTTCTGCTACAAAGTCATGCCTTTCGGACTAAAGAATGCTGGGGCAACCTACCAACGTGCCATGGTTACTTTATTTCATGATATGATCCATCACGAGATCGAAGTGTATGTGGACGACATGATCGCTAGGTCCCAGACTGAGGAAGAGCACCTTGATCATCTACAGAAACTGTTTGACCGGTTGAAATTGTACAAGCTGAGATTGAACCCGAACAAGTGCACCTTCGGGGTAAGGTCCGGGAAATTACTAGGCTTCGTGGTCAGTGATAAAGGTATTCAAGTGGACCCTGCTAAGGTCAAAGCCATTCAAGAGATGCCAGTTCCTAAGACAGAGAAGGAAGTCAGAGGCTTTCTAGGACGTCTGAATTACATTGCTCGGTTCATCTCACACTTAACTGCTACCTGTGAACCAATCTTCAAGCTGCTGAAGAAAGATCAGGTAGTACGTTGGAATGATGAATGTCAGGCTGCTTTTGACAGAATCAAAGAATATCTCCAAGAACCACCCATCCTTATGCCACCAGTTGAAGGGAGACCTTTGATACTTTACCTAACAGTGCTTGATAATGCAATGGGGTGTGTGCTGGGGCTGCATGACGAGTCTGGCCGAAAAGAGCATGCCATTTATTACCTTAGCAAAAAGTTTACCGACTGTGAGACCCGATACTCACTGCTTGAGAAAACTTGCTGCGCTTTGGTATGGGCTGCTCGCCGGCTGAGACAGTACATGCTGACTCACACTACCTTGTTGATCTCAAAAATGGATCCTATAAAGTACATATTCGAAAAGCCTGCTCTGTCTGGGAGAATTGCAAGATGGCAGATGATCTTGACGGAATACGACATTCAGTACACGACCCAAAAAGCCATCAAGGGGAGTGTATTGGCAGACCACTTAGCACATCAAGCTGTGGATGACTACCAATCAATGAACTTCGAGTTTCCAGATGAAAGCATTATGATAGTGACTGACTGTGAAATACCTGGACCGGATGAAGGACCTGAACCAGGATCCCGATGGTCTATGCACTTTGACGGAGCCTCCAATGCTTTGGGAAATGGTATCGGCGCCATAATCGTATCTCCACAAGGTACTCATACTCCACTCACCGCCCGGCTGTGTTTCAACTGTACCAACAACATGGCGGAGTATGAAGCGTGTATTATGGGTCTTCAAGCTGCGATCGACCTGAGGATCAAATTTCTGAGTGTCTTCGGAGATTCCGCTCTTGTGATCAATCAGATCAAAGGAGAGTGGGATACGAAACACCCAAACTTGATTCCTTACAGAGAATGTGTGTTGGCCCTGATCCCCCACTTCACAGAGATAACATTTGAGCACTTTCCAAGAGAAGAGAATCAGTTGGCGGACGCGTTAGCTACAATGTCTTCAATGTTCAAGGTCAAATGGGACAACGAGGCTCCCCGGATCATCATCTGGAAACTGGACGAACCGGCATACTGTTGTGATCTCGAAACCGAATTGGTGACTGAGAAGCCTTGGTACCACGAAGTGAAGAGATACCTAGAAGCTCAGGAATACCCTGAAGGAGCATCCGTCAATGATAAGAAATTCCTGAGGAGGTTTGCAGCCAAGTTCTTCCTTAGCAACGGCATCTTGTACAAACGAAATCATGACTCAACCTTACTGCGTTGTGTGGACAAGACTGAAGCAGAAAGAATCATGGAAGAGTTACATGACGGGACCTTCGGTACGCATTCCAGTGGGCATACTATGGCTAAGAAGATCCTACGGGAAGGATACTATTGGTCCACAATGGAAGCTGATTGCTACCAACATTCTAGGACATGCCACAAGTGCCAGATCTATGCAGATAAGGTGCATGTTCCTCCGGTTCCCCTGAATGTTCTGACTGCACCTTGGCCGTTTGCAATGTGGGGCATAGACATGATCGGCGAGATTAAACCTACGGCATCCAATGGACATCGCTTCATCCTAGTGGCGATCGACTATTTTACGAAGTGGGTTGAAGCAGCATCCTATGCTACGGTAACCAAGACTGTTGTGGCACGGTTCATTCGGCACAACCTGATCTGTCGATACGGCGTCCCTGAGCGGATTATTACAGACAACGGTACCAATCTGAACAATAAGATGATCGCTGAGCTCTGCGAACAGTTCAAGATACAGCACCACAATTCTTCTCCTTACAGACCAAAGATGAATGGGGCTGTAGAAGCAGCTAATAAAAACATCAAGAAGATCGTGCAGAAGATGATAGTAACGTATAAAGATTGGCACGAGATGTTACCGTTCGCTCTGCATGGGTATCGTACCTCAGCTAGGACGTCAACCGGGGCAACTCCTTTCTCTCTGGTTTATGGCATGGAGGCAGTCTTGCCAATCGAAGTACAAATTCCTTCTCTCCGGATAATGAAGGATGCAAATCTGAACGAAGATGATTGGATCCAGACACGACTTGATCAGCTCAACCTTATTGACGAAAAGAGACTCGCTGCTATCTGCCATGGTCAGACGTATCAGAAACGAATGATCAGGACATTTAACAAAAAGGTCAGACCACAGGAATATCAAGTCGGGGATCTGGTGATCAAGCGAATCATCCTTCCTCAGAGTGATCCAAGGGGCAAATGGACCCCTACGTACGAAGGGCCATTTGTGGTTAAGCATGTGTTCTCAGGAGGAGCAATGATCTTAACCAACATGGATGGTGACGACCTTCCTCACCCCGCCAATGCAGACATAGTTAAAAAATACTACGCATGAAAAAAAGACCCGCTAGGCTGACATGTCTAGGCAAAAATTAGGGCTTCCCGTCGAACCAAAAGGGTTCGGGCAAAATGAAGGGATGAAAATGAAAAATCTGTACACCCGGCAAGTCGAAAACCTGAAAAGGCGGCTTGGGCAAAAATGGGTATCCCGGTGGACTGAAAACCCGAAAGGGCAGTCCAGGCAAAAATTAGGGATAAAAGCGTAATACTATGTCTCATTGGATCACTTTGCATCCAGAATCCGGTATCTACATCAAGACGGCATCGATCAGTCAGCTTCACCTTCAACCAAGGTCATCAAGTGATGAGACGCACGGAGTATAAAGGCAATAGCGGAGTTGAAACCCGGTGGATCATTCATCTTTCACACAGCTGTTTTATTTTCTTTTGTACAAAACTTCTATAAACTCTTTTGTTCGGCGGCGTACCTCTTACCAGGACGTCAGCCTCTTGTACACAAAACGCCTATTCACAGGCTATTCAAAATCAATACAAATATACTTTTCAGTTAAACGTGCCAACTGTTTTTCTTTTTTTTTTTTTTGTTTTGCGAAGAACGTCCAAGGTTCAATTTGTGATATATGCATTGACAATAATTTGCTAGCTCATAAATATTTGCATGCGAAACAAAGAATTAATTGCAGATGACACTAGAAACAGGGGCAATAAAGAGTTGTCTGAGCAGGCTAATTGTTCTATCCTCCAAGGTACCAAGGTAGGTTCAGCTAAAGAACCTAACCAGACATCTTAAATTCCCCAGCAGCATATATTCTTAACAAGCCTCCCCGGCAGTCTTGGTCTACAGATTGTTCCCCGGCGGCATACATCAACATTCAAAGGGATCACTTCCCCAGCATATCAAAACTTCCCCAGGAGAGTCCCATCCAAGTCCCCAGGAAAGATGGAATTCATCTCCCCAAGCAGTAAGCTTATCCCCAGTAAATTCTGGAAGCTTATCCTTCACAGGACACGAACGCGTCGTCTGGCTTGATTTAAAGAGTTATTTCCTTAACAGGATATAACTGGGTTATCCTCAGCCAAAAGCCAAGGGAAGGTCGTCGTCAACGTAGTTCTTTCCTATCCCCAGCGAAGTCTATTCACACTTCCAATACAACAACGGTATCCCCAACAGAGTTACTATCAACATTCAGCAAGGCATCACTCTTCCCACAGAGTATTGCTTTCCAGCATGATCGTTAGAGTATCTTTTCTCCCCGCAGAATCTTCTATTCGCCAAGTTTATTCCGCAACGGAGTCATCTTCTCCTACCGGTATCCTTGCAGTTATTATCCCCAGCGGAAGCAAAATCTATTCTTCGACATCAGCCCAGGATACGACTTCCCGACACCCGTCAAGGATTTACTTTCCTAGACGAAAACATACATAAAACATCACATACATCATTATAGCATGCATAACGCACTGCATCATACAAATCTCATTTATGTTGAGAACATCATTGCTTGATCCATATCAGGCATTGCATATGACTGACTTTTACCTTTCAGGAAAGATCCAGTTAAGTTCTCAGGCTACATTTCAAGACCTAGACCGGTTCAGTTAAATCATCCTAAGATTTTCCTGATGCTTATCCAGTCAAAGGCCTTCTCTGGTTCAGTCAGATCGACCTTAAGATCTCCCTGATGCTTATCCCAGTTGAAGACATTTCAAGACCTAGACCGGTTCAGTTAAATCATCCTAAGATTTTCCTGATGCTTATCCAGTCAAAGGCCTTCTCTGGTTCAGTCAGATCGACCTTAAGATCTCCCTGATGCTTATCCCAGTTGAAGACATTTCAAGACCTAGACCGGTTCAGTTAAATCGTCCCAAGATTCTCCTGATGCTTATCCAGTCAAAGGCCTTCTCTGGTTCAGTCAGATCGACCTTAAGATCTCCCTGATGCTTATCCCAGTCGAAGACATTTCAAGACCTAGACCGGTTCAGTTAAATCGTTCCAAGATTTTCCTGATGCTTATCCGGTCAAAGGCCTTCTCGGGTTCAGTCAGATCGACCTTAAGATCTCCCTGATACTTATCCCAGTTGAAGACATTTCAAGACCTAGACCGGTTCAGTTAAATCGTCCCAAGATTTTCCTGATGCTTATCCAGTCAAAGGCCTTCTCTGGTTCAGTCAGATCGACCCTAAGATCTCCCTGATACTTATCCAGTTGAAGACATTTCAAGACCTAGACCGGTTCAGTTAAATCGACCCTAAGATTTTCCTGATTCTTACCCAGTCAAAGGCCTCTCTGGTTCAGTCAGATCGACCCTAAGATCTCCCTGGTTCTTATCCCAGTAGAAGACACCCCAGATTTTTCTCAACGAGCGTTGTTGAAGTTAAGGTCACCCAAGGCTCTCTTACCATTCATGCTAAGGAAGTAATCATCCCTGGTTCTTTCATCGCTGTTTGAAGCTCCAGACTCAGCTCCTGTAACCAGTCAGGACACATCTAAACATCAGCTCCTGCAACGTGTCAGGTACTCATTTTCTGTTTTGCAGGTATACAGGTTCTCGCCAAGGAATCTCCTACGCGATCAACATCCAGATGGCATCTATGAGCCCATCATCCAATCCAGCAATCTCCAAATGGCATCTATAAGCCCATTCCACCCTCATTGCTAACATGTGAGCGCAAATTTCCGGGCACTCTGGTGTCCAATCATCTTTTACCCTCGGATTACGAAAGGCACGTCAGCCAATCTGCATCCTCAGGTCTAAGAAGATTGAACAGGGGCAACTGTTATACCCCAAAATTTGCCCTCCCATATTCCTCAAGAAATTGCCAAGCCAGGTCACAAAATTCCCCAAGGGTTGTGCAGGTCAACTGTCTCCTATACAGTTAAAACTAGGGTTTGTGTGCTGATCAAGAAAATGGAGTGTTCAAAGGCTCAATCAAGTCTCATATGCTTACAAACATGGTCAAGCATCCTCATATCAAGTTTCAAGGCATTCAGCTCAAAATTGCACAGTCAAAACCCTAGATTGCACTACAGTCAACTGTAGGGGCAAAATGGTCATTTGGCAGTCAAAAGTTCAAATTTTTGGTCAACATATCATTTTGAAGCCACAAACATCATTTGATCAATGCTTGATCATGATTCTCAAAATTTGGCTCAGAAATCATCAAAGATGCAAAAGTTGCTATATTTGGACAGCTGAAAAAGTCAACTGAAATTGACCAGGGCATAACTTTCACATGGATTATCAGAAAAATTCCATCCAAAGCTCATTTTGAAGAGAAAGACATTTCCTACAACTCATCTTCATACTTCAAGTCCAAGAAATGCTCTCACAAAAAGTTATCAATTTCAACATTATAGGTCATTTTCAAAAGTCAACAAAAAGGGAACTGGAGGCCTTAATTCTTTTTCCATTAGCATCCTGGACAAATTTTGAACGCATCCCAATTCAAAACATCATTCAAAACTCCCTGAACTGGTATCCATGAGTCAAACGGCATCTCAAAAATTCTGAAATCATATAGCACGATTCAAGCACATTTTTGCATTTTTGTTTAGGCATTCATATTCATGATGATGTTTCTGAGCTAACCATTGCGTTTGATTTCATTTTTGTGCCATGTATATGAACTTGCCATGCGAGAATTCTAGGGTTACAGTTTTCTTAAATTGGGGATTTTGCATAGAGGAAAAATTAGGGCTCAAGAGTACCATGGTTGGATTCAGTACCTCAAGACGAACAAATCCCAACCATCGCGCCTAATTTATGTTTGAAGCTGAGCTATTCGCTATTTTTTCATAGCTCACCTAATGCAACGCCCAGAAACCGTTGCCTATTTTGTTTTGTTTTCAGGGACAGGGAGGAAGATGACTCCGTGTCAACACGTGATAGGGGCGTTTGAATTCTCGCGCCAGAAAGCCACTAACCCACTTGTTTCCTTTTTTATTATTTATTTGTTGTAATATAATAACACGCGCGTTTCAGCTCAATTGGTAAGCAAAGGGATTGTTAACCTCAATGACCTGGGTTCAAGTCCCAGGTCTACCCAATTCCATATTATTTTTCAAAATAGAATTCTATGCTTTGCTAATATCCAGGTGCACCATATGCCATCCTGATCCAAACGCATACGTGTCCCAGACAATCATCCAAGGGCTCAGAATCAAGGTGTACCATGATCAAAAGTCAATGCGTTGATACAGAATTCCAAAAGTCAATGGACTCAGGCGTTAATGGGCCTTAATCTTCCAGGCCTGCATCTCACAATTTTGGGGTCTACCCCCCCCTGGTTTGCATTATTATTTTTTATTCTTTCTTTAATTTTTCTTTTTATTTCTTTTATTTGCTATGTATTTAATTAATTATTTTTACAAAAAATGCAAAAACATCATAAAATTCAGAAAGGCCAAAAATATAATTTTTTTTATTTTAATTATTTTCTAAATAAATACTTGTAATTACTTAGATTAATTAGGGTATAATTTTAATCTTTTTTTAATAAAAATCCAAAAAAAACTAGAATTTAGGTTTAATGACTTTTATTTTCTTTTTTTATTTTTTCCCTTTTTTCAGAATAATAATGTTATTTATTTATTTTCATAAATTAAAAAATGTACATAAATTAATTTAGAATTAGATTAGGTTAAAAGTTAAAATGTTCATAATAAACTTAAAAAAATAATAGAATTAGGTCTAATATTTAATTTAATTTCAATTAATTTTTCTTTTTTCTTTTAAATCTAAAAAACCCAAAAATACCATTTTTTCATTTAATTTTAATTTTAGATAACTTAATTATTTTAATTCCTTTAAAGGGTTCAACGCCCTCGCATTTGATTATTTTCTTTTTCGCGCGTTTCATTTATTTCTTTTGTGAATATAAAGTACTTGTACCAAAGCCATGTAATAGCTATTAGACATTTCTTTTCTGCAATTTATTTTAAAACGGGTCTGGATTAATTTGGCGTTGTAGACCCTCGCCCTTTGTAATAGCGTAGGACTTTTATCTTTTCCGCACTTTAAATTCCCGCACTTTTAACTGTTAAACAATAACATGAAAGAATGAATGCCCAAAAATAAAATCGAATCGTTAGATCACCAATGCATGACAAGACAAACAATAAACTGAAAATGACACACAATTCGCACACACCACCCCTAGGGTACGCCTCACTGTTGCCTTTCGAAAGGTGATCGTCGAGTAGAGGATGTTTTAGTAAGTCCTTGTGTCCATTGATCTAGTTGCCTAAAACAAAGTTGCCTCGAATAAGTTGCCTCGGAATAAAAGATTAATGGCATAAGGGTAGCTTCTAAGGTGTCTTCCCATTGCTCCGGTGATCACCATGTCCCTAAAACTCGAATTGACCCGAACACCTCCAACGGTGGTGCTACCTACCTCTCAATGGTGGGATAGCACTACTTTCAAGGACTTTTACACAGACGAATTCCTTAGGGTAGGTAGGTTCTCAAGGATACTTGCTCTAATTTCAAGCAAATCAAAATACTTTTCACACCAACACACTTTCAAAAACTTTCAAGACAAACTTTTCAAACACTCTGACGTACGAGTTGAATTGAAACTTTTCAAAGAATATTTTTGAAACCCACATTGAAAAGCAAGCAAACATTTTTGAAAACACATTGAGCAAGTATCTAAGAGCCCATGGATAACCATGGATAGAAAGGGTGCTAACACCTTCCCTTTCTATAACCTACCTCCCGAACCGAGAAACTATCTCATAAGGAATTTTTCTGTGCTTTTGTCCTTTCCATTTGGAGAAAATAAAAGACGGTGGCGACTCTTGCTTCCGCGACATTTCGCGAACCAGCGTTAAACAGTCAGTTCCAGATCCACCGATCACACTGGGCATAGGAGCAGAAATGATGTTTGGCTTCTCGGGCGCATCAAACTCAATCTCTTTTGCCTCTATAAGGTCTTGAATTTTGTTTTTCAGGGCCAAACAGTTGTTAGTGTCCTGACCTGGACTTTCGGAATGATATGCGCATCTAGCATTTGGGTGATAATGAGGGGACGCTGTGTTGGGGTTCTTTGGAGCTTCTTTTAAAGTTGCCAAATTGGATTTTAGAAGATGCGGTAAAACCTGGGCTAGAATCATATTGATTCTGGTGAATTGCCGGACTGGCCTCTCCACCCTCGGTTGATCACTTCTTGGTTGATCAGATGTAGGCTTTGGGATCATGACAGCCCCCACCATTGGTCGGTGCTCGGATCTCCCTTGATTACTTTGTGGATACACAGCCGCTACTTCTTTCTTCCCAGTGAAAGACTTTCTCACAGCTGTAGAGAGAAATGAATCCTTCTGAATCTTTCCACTTTTTATGCCAGCTTCCACCCTCTCTCTGGTTAGTATTAACTCAGTAAATCCTGCAGATGAGCTTCCAAACAGATGGTTGAAGAAAGGGCCTGATAGAGTGCATAAGAACATGTCCACCAACTCCCTCTCAAACAGAGGGGGTTGAACTCTCCCAGCTAGATCTCTCCACTTCTGCGTGTAATCCTTGAAACCCTCATTGGAAACCATGGCCATACTCTGAAGTTGAGTACGGGTAGGCGCCAAATCTGCATTATATTGGTATTGCTTATAGAAAGCTGCGGCAAGATCTTCCCAGTTGTGGACGTTTGCCCTTTCCAATTGGTAAAACCAATCGAGTTGTGTTCCAGATAGGCTATCTTGGAAAAAATGCACCCACAGGTCTTTATCAGCGGAGTGCGGCTGGATCTTTCTCACATATGATCGGAGGTGCATCTTAGGACATGAAACCCCATCATATTTTGTAAACAACGACACTTTGAACTTCGGTGGGATCACAATTCCCGACACTAGTCCCAATTCTTCAAAGTATAGACCTGGCACCTTTTGTATTTCCATAGCGCTTAAACGCTCTTCAAGATGTCTGTACTTATCATCTACTGGAGGATATTGTTCCTCGGAGTAGTCTTCCTCTTCTTCCTCCTCTTCAGATTCTGAAGGAACTGCTGTTTCTTTTCCTTTCCCTTCTCCTTCCCCGGAAGTGGTTGCAAAATTCAAGGTTCTTCTAGTCTGTCCCTGAAATCTCCTCCCCATATTAAAAACCCTAGTGGCTTTCTTTTTTTTCTTCTTTCTTTCTTCAGCTAACAGAGTCTTCAACTTTTCTTGCCCCTTGGCTAGGGTCATGAGTAACTATTGAAACTGCGTGTTTTGAACTTGAAGATCTTTGACTGTCTATTTGAGATCCATCCTACTGAAATAAACAGTAGAGAGATGAGGAAACTCGTTGCAATAGACCTGTTTATGTTATGATGAATGATATGTGCATATGTAATATTTTTCAAGGATTTTTAAAGATTCAAGTTCGTTTTAGACAAAAAGAAACACACGTTATATTAATAAGATAGAGTTTGAGTACATCAATTCCCCTTGGACAAAATAATACAACACTCTAAGATAAAAAAGTAGTGCGCATCCTCTTTGGTGCAATGTAGGCATTTAGAGTCTGCTCCTCATGAAGTAGCCTAGTGAGTTCCAAAACCTTCTTCTCGCTTGTGTAAAATTGGGCTTCGAAAGCATCTCGCTCTCCTTTGAGCTGTATCCAATCCCTTTGTAGGTCTTCAAGAGATATGGGCATGTCAGGATGTAGGATAGTGTATGGAACTTCTCCTTCCTTAACAGGCTCAATGATCACCGGGAGAATGGAAGGATAAGGCATCATAAGACTTTGAGCGTGGGTTCGTACCCACTTGAGGCAAGGCTCAAGAGGGATGGAATTCTTGTGTCCCAAAGTCTTGCTAGCCACCTTGTTTAGCATTCTCCATGCTCGGATGAATCTCTGGCAAAGACCTTGATCATCGTTGTCGTAGTCGAATACCAAGCCTTGAATCAGCATCTCGTGTGGGCCATCCCTTCGGGCATAACCAAATAGTCTTAGAGCTAAGCATGGGTTGTAGGTGATGCCTCCCCTAATGCCAAGTAGAGGGACATTAGGGAATTCCCCACAACTGTCAACAATGATAACATTCTCTTTGGATCGAGAAAACCAATGAATATCTGAATGTTTGAGTGTCATTAACCTTTGTGACCACCTTAATCCTTGCTCATTCTTTAAGACTGATTGGGGAAGATGAGAAATAAACCATCTTGCCAGGAGAGGAGTGCAACACATAAGGACACCTCTTTTCCTCATTGTGCGAGTGTGAAAAGAGTGTAGGATATCCCCTAGCAATGTAGGCACCGGATTGCGTGACATGAAGATTTTGACGACACTCACATCTATGAGTTGGTCAGGATAGGGAAATAAGACCATCCCATAGATGAGGAGAGCCATAATTTCCTTAAAAGCCTGCAAGTCTAAGGAATTCCAACAGCTCTGGGCTTTCTCAAGCAGGAACTTTGCTAAGAAGCCTTTGACACCACTTCTAATTTCCCAATGAGTTGTGACATCAGATGAGTGAAATTGCAGAGCTTGAGCAATCTCTTTTGGCTTTGAGTCTATTTCCGTACCGTTGAGAGGTAGTTTATTGAGAATAGGAATCCTCAAGAGTTGAGAGAATTCTTCAAAAGTGGGCACAAGCTGATAGTCGGGGAATGTGAAGCAATGGTGCAAAGGATCAAAGATCTAGAAGAGCACCTTCATCATATCCTCATCTGTGTTAGAGGTGACCAAGTTGAGTAGACGACCATTCCTCTCGGTGAATGGAGAGTTCTCATGGATCCTTGAAGCTAGCTCCTTGAGTTGTGGTGGAATTCTTACAAGGTTGACTTGGATAGTTTTCCTGCGAAGTGAATCTATATCCTACAAAACAAGAACAAAGATGAATCTCCAAAATCCTTGAAATGGTTAGTGGATGCATATGATGCTCATGATGTCCATGATGTTATGTATAAGTATGCATATACAAGAAAAACAAACAAGTTCTTAGTTTAGGCTTGCATGGGGTTTTATAGGTAAGTACCCTCTTGAAATTTAGTTGGCTTGAACCTGTCCTAATAATAGTAACCGGGTTCTAAGGAGCTCAATATCACCGGATTGTTTCCTTAGTCATTGTTTCAGCTCAAGCCTCTTTAATAGCGACCAAAATATCCCAAGAAACCAAACCTCAATGAGTGTAGTATCGAGTATCTACCAACTACGGACTGCACCAAAGTCGGTTATCTCACTACGTCTTAAAGGCCAAGTTGGTCAAGTAAAGGGTTCTAGAAGTTCATTAGTGCTTCATGACATCACTCAGCGGCCCCGTATTCTCTTTGATTGACTCAAAGACTACCGGTACCCACAAATATGTCACACTAACATAGCTATTGCTTAGACCATGTCGGTATACCCCGCACAGTTTCCACAACGTATTGCTATTTACCTATAATGTATCCCAAATCCGGGTGGAGGATTCAAACTCAAGCAAAGAACCATAATGTAAAGCAAACAAGTCAAACAATGTAAGAAAATAAATATGATCTAGCCCTAAGGTAACCCCACTTTATAAATTTCCCCAGCAGAGTCTCCAGTTCTGTGATACGGTGGGAGAACTGACTTGAGGGTTTTGTGTTTTATCGCAAATGTTGCGGTTTAGCAAGAGTCGCCACCAACATTTCTTTTATCCAAAAGGAAAGGTGAAAAAGAACAGGAAAGACCTTTGAGATTGTTTCTTGAGTTCGAGGGGTAGATTATGAAAAGGGAAGGTATTAGCACCCTTTTCATCCATGGTTTTCCATGGGCTCTTAGTTACTTGCTAGATCACTTGATTTTTGTTTTGAAATTGTAATTTGTGTGGTTTTGAAAGTATTTTGTAAAAGAGGCCATTATTTAGGCAATCTTTGTAATGATTCTCGTTCGTAAGAATGTATACAACGATGTTTGTCTTTATGAAAAAAATTTCAATGTTTTGAAATATGTATGTTTGTTTTGAAAATAGCAAGGATAGTTGTTTGGAAATAGAGCAAGTAACTAGAAGTAATCTACCTACTCAAATGTCTTTCTTGTTCATTTTCTATTCCTTTGACATTGTTGTCTTACCATTGATTTGGTAAGCAACCCTATCTTTGGATGTAAAACGGGACGGGCGTGGGTCATCGTATAACCATGATTAGCAATATTGCAAAGTATCTTAGCATTTTTAAGGGACCAAGATCATTTTGTAAGGAAACTTTGAATAGCGTCATCGAGGGACTATGATCTTATACTTGTTTGTTTTGCCAAGATACTTCGCATGCGTAATATGGCTATTTTTGTATAAGGCAGCCAAGTGGAGAAACCCTAAGGATGCTTGTGTGTAAGTGTGTCATTTTCATGCTTTGATTTTGTCTTGGATTTAGGGTTTTCTATTTGATTTGTTTTTATCTTTCCATACAAACCCTAATTACCATCATGGTATATAAAAAGCGGTAAATTGCGTAATTTAAAGATTACTACGATGTTACAACATTTTTATGGGAGAGGGGAAATACAAATTTGAATGGGGATTTGCAATAATGTAAATCTAATTAAGCTATTACAACCAAATCGAATTTGTACGAATATTGAAATAAACAAATACAGTATTTAAATATGCAATATTATGTACATGCAAGAAAAAGATTTTGTTTTGTTTTTTATGTGAAGAGGAATTTTGTGCTAAACCTAATATCTTGAGAAAAAGAAATTAATTCTTGAAAACAAAACTTAACCCTAATTTCTAATTTAAAAGAAAATAAAGTTCTTTAGGTATTATTTTTTGTGTATTTTTGTATTAAAAATAATAAATAAATAATTTATGAAAATATTTAGTTTTTATATATGTCAAAAATAAATATTTGCAAGTATGAATGAGAAGGAATAAAAATAATTAACCTAATTCTATTATATTGTATTTACAAGTTTATTTAAGAAAAATAATTAATATATATAGTTTAATAAAAATAATTTTTTTATGTAAAAATAAAATAAAATAAACAAAATGCAATATTTATCAAGTTTTATATTTTTCATGATTTTATGTATTAAAGGAAATATTTAATAAAACAAAAAAAGAAAATAAAACAAATAAATAATAAAGATTGGGCCAGGGGTGCTGTAAGGAGACAGGGAGTAGTATGTTAGCAAAAACACTAAGGCCCAGAGAACCAAGCCCACGCTGACAAAAACCAAAAAAAAAGCTGAAAAGAATGAGAAAAAATGTAAAACGTAGCGCCAAGGTTCGAACCCATGACCTGGGCATTGCCAGCGCGCTATCTTGCCACTGGGGTGGCTGTACATCCGTTAGTCTAAATGAAATAAAATATACATAACACAAAACCATTCCTAGCCCTGTACTTCATCTTCTTCCTCAAGCTAGCCGGACCTCTTGTAACTCTTTCATCTCTTAACAAAAATGGAAATTGATAACATGAATGTTATAGCATTTTGTCTTACGATTCTAACCATGTGCATAACTAAAACTATAAGTCCAAGATTAAAGAGAATTTTAATGGTCCTAATTCTTAACCTAATTTTTTCAGGAACTTCAAGTTCAAAATTCTCTCAACTCAGGCCAAATAAATGCAAGTTATGGATATGTACAGCTTTGTAGCAATGATATCTACATTTTTCTTTCACAAATCGTGGCTAATGGATGCCTGTATGAGGAGATAAAAGTTGGAGTTCTTACCTTTTCAGCTGAGATCGTGAATGGAGTTTGAGTGAGATTTATGAAGGCCTGATGATTGCTTGAGCTTGCTTGAACCTCCCTGAGTGTGTTCCAATCCTTGCCTTGCTTTGGAAGTGCCTGAAACTCTCTATCCAAGTCAACCTGCAAGCTTTGAAAACAAAAATGGCAGATGAAGAAGGAGGAGTTACTGTGCATGGATGATGGTCTGGATCACTTAGAAATGAAGTAGGTAAAGTGTTTGGATGATTAAAACTTGAAACACACGAGCAAAATGATGGATTGCTATGCTTGGGCACAAACTGCATGTTTTGACAGTTTTTTGGTGATATGGAGTTTTGGAGTGTTTCAGCCCTTTAGCAATCATGTTCTCAACTGTAATGGGTTTGTGTATTAGTATGGAGAAAGTTTCAAGTCAGTTTCACAACATATCTTTGAGTTGTAGGCTTTTTGCACACTTTCTTGCTTTTGAAGAAAAGTGAAGGGACAAGTCTCCACATGCTTGTACTGGCCTGCTTGGAGTTGGTATAAGATCTACACAAGTTGATTTAGGTCTATAGGACTTGTGTGTGTAGAGAAGACAGGTTCAATGCTCAAGAATTGGAAAGTTGCAAAAGTGAAGCTTTTTCAAAATGGCAATGGCAACTTTGTGCTATTTATGGAATTAAAGCTTGGACAAAGACCTTTGGGCTTGAATTAATTCTTTTTCAACTGGGTAAGCATTAAATTATGAAGTGAGAAACAAGTTTGGGACCTTTAAAGCATGGATTAGGCAGCATAGGTACTGATTTGAATTTTGTTCTTCATGAAATTACTTGAATTCAAAGTGAGAAATTGCCAACTTCATCTCTTTGATTCTCTCTACTCAAAAATGATATCAAGGAGTTATTGGACATTTTGGAAAGCTTGCAATTTTCTATATAACTCATCTTTGAAATGCATTTCAATATTCCTCTTGGAACTAGGTGAAAATTGCCATCAAGTTGGGTCAAAACCTGCCTAAATTAGGGCAAAATTTCCCTAAGTTATTTTAGTTTATGGGAATGTATTCATTAAATTATATCTTGATATACAATCATATTTATGGAAAAATGTGTGAAGAAAAGTTGTATATTTCATGGAGGTCTACAACTTTCATGTTGGGAACTTTCTTTGAATCATCTTGTATCATGGTGAAAAAATGGCTTAAAGTTGAGAAAAAATAAGGAATTTTCTACACTTAGAAAAATTTCTAAGTTAAGAAAATTTCAAATTTTAAAACCAAATCTTCAATCTTTGATTCCTTGATGAACAAGTTTCACATTTTGACATATTTTGATGAATTGTGACCCTTGGCACTTGATTTTGACCAAAAAGTCAAAGTTTGACTTTTCAGTATACAGTTGACCTTTGATCAGTTGACTGGAAAATTCATCTGTCAATTCGATGAATTTGTAATGTTTTGAATCATGTCATTATGTCAATATGATGCAATTGAATCCTTGAAATCATGCTTCAAATCAATTGGTCATTTGCTAGGTCAAAAATCAGAAATTGCCCTTTCCCAATCAAAACCCTAATTTTGACCATTTTGCCCTTTCGATGATTTGATCAAATTTCTTGAGGAATTGTGATCCAAAATTGATCAAATGATACATATGAGTCTAAAATGTTTATGTGGATCAAAAAATATGAAGTTTGACTGTAAATTGGCCATGGTTAACTTTTTCCCTAATACAGATGATTTTTAGGTCAACTGTCCAATTGACTGATCAAAAATGTGGTTCAAGGCCTGAAACTTGCCATGAGTAATCTTAGGGGTCCATAATGATGTTTGAAGGTCATATGAAGCAATGATAGTTCAAAAACCCTTGTGCAAACTCAAACCCTAATTTTCGATCATTAGTGCATGATGAGAGGTCTTGAGCTGGTCAAACCCTAATCCAGTCTTGAGTTTAAGAGATTCTTGTGAGAATAATCTTGATAAATGAGAGGGAAAATTTTGGGATAAAACAATATGCAATGCATATGATTGTTTAAAAGTTTTAAAACCAAGTTTTCAAAGAACTTTGGAACATTATAAACAAATTGCAAGCATCAATTAAAAGACATAATTGGGATAACTGAAAAACTCATTTCATTAATATTGGGAGGATTACATTGGAAGTACAAGACTTCATTAATCCTAAACAGAAGAAAGAGAAAGCTAAATCCTCAGGTCCAAATGAACTGCATCCAATTAATATCCAACACCGCGTTGTAAAATCTTTTTGATCTTGAATTTGGAATGCTAAAGTAAAGTAAATCCTCTTGCACTCTTATCTTCTACTTTGCTGATAATCGGGAAAATAAATCACCAATAAAAAGGATTTAGGAACTAGATCAAGAGCGTGGAGAAATCCATATTCAAGATAGCTAGGATAATTTGAACTCCCAAGGACTAGATACCAAGGATTAAGGCTTTCTCAATTCTTCTGAATCAGGACTCTTGACATTGTACTTCTTAGTACTCTTTCCAAAATCCATAATTACAAAACTTGTGATGTTTGCAAGCAAAAGTCTTAAGTTCCTTAAAATTTGGTTAAAACAATGGCCATGGGTGCATGGATGCATGATGAAAAATCACACATAAGATCACAAGCATAGGGTTCATAGGTTCAACGTCATGAGAATGAGGTCGAAGGAACTACCCATAAGGTATGATCTAAAAGTTTATCACCTGCCGGACAATGTTATAGAAGTTCCCAGAGTCTACATCCTTCCTTCGGATATTGCCAACTTCCCGATTAACTCGGTAATTAGTAATATTCTCAAGAAAAACTTGTCCGGGCGTAGTATCGCATGACAACTATTTCTGAATTACTCCGTCATAGCTTCCGCACTACACTTAAAAGGCCAAGATGGGTTAGGTATTCTACGGTCCTCAATTTCAGCAGGCTCCCAGGTCGAAAACAGTATGTCTTCCTGATTACTCGGTAAACGATAATACAATTAAAGGGGCCTCCACTGAGTGGGGATCTCATATATCCTTTTTTGGTATTACTCCCTCAAAGTTAAGATGACTATACCTCCCGTCCTATCTTAAGTTTGCCCAAGTCCAGGTATCGGACTCATGAGTAATCACAAAGCACCTTGAAAAATAGAAAAATGAAGATAAACATATATACAACATATAATACAGCATACAATAGCACATATACAGATATAAACAAAGATAGGCTCAACCCACTTAAGGATGGACCAGCAAGAGGTCAATCATTCTCCAGTGAAGTCGCCATTTTTCTATAGTGTAGAAATGTTTAAGACTAAGCCATTGGATTGACTTGACTCGGACATATCAAATTAAAAATCGCCACCACACTTTATTGTTTCCAAAGGAATGGGAAAAGAGTGAATAACCCAAAAGAGGGGGAAAGATTCTAGGTAAAGGGGTTGTTTATGCAAAAGGAAGGTATTAGCACCCTAAACATCTACGGTACTCCGCAGGAACCTCTTTGAAAAATCTGTATATTTTGGCTATAAAATGTTGTATAGTGTAAAATAGGTTATGGGGATAAGAAAAAGAAGTATATATTTTTATGATTTTTGCACCCGCCGCGGTTGCAAACCTTTAGTGCCTATGTACCACCTTTTGTGCAATAGGGGATCAGGGTACACGTAGTTCCTCTTTAAAAAAATTAAAACACAAGTGTGTTGGTTAATTTTATGAGATAAGACATCATCATCATTGTCTGTGTGGAAAACATACTTACTACCCACAATTATGAGAAAGGAGAATTTGAGTCATCTCAAAGTGGAGGATATGGCTTGGATTTTTAAATCAACAATGCCTCACTTAACACCCAAGTGGAAAATATCTCACTTCACTATATATTGTAGAAGTATAGTTGTTTGCATCACTGCAAGGATTGACAAGAGTCTAATCTATTGAGAATTTTTTAAAGTAAAGAGCCAAAGTGGCAAAAATAGTTTGAATGAGATTGATTGACTTTTAGTCTTCTCAAAAAAATGTTAAGGTATTATTAAGTTGATTGAAGTTTATTTATGAAAATGTTTTGAAAATGCATGGACCTAAGTCCAAGTTTATTATAAAAGTGGTTCAAGTTTAGAAACAAGAAGAGTTTTCAAAAGGAGGGAGAATATTTTTGAAATTAAAGAAGATGGGAGGAGATGAAGGGACTATCCTAAATCATAAAATAAAAGCTAGGGAGAAGAACCGTCTAACCAACAAGAAGCCAATACTTGACATTATGAGTCAAGGTAGAATTCCCATTTTTTGGATTGAAACCAAGAAAGCAAAGGTACTAGACCTCTTGAGAGAACCAAAATTCAAATGTATTAAGTCTTCACAAAAATTGGGCAGAGTAACAGCTGTATACAGATGAATTCCAGATTACAGACAAAGTATGTAATCACAATAACATTCACACAAAAACAAAAACACAACCCAATATCTTGAGATAAACCTCAAGAACTCCAGACAAAATATCAATTAAGGTCACAAGGCCTCCAACATAGGCCAATGTTTCTATTCCTAAGTCCAAGAATTCCAATACTCCATAATGCCAAGGATAGTAACCAAGTAGTCCAAGTATCGTTAAAGTTTTTTATGGTTCATGTTGATTATTAAGTATCTTCAAAAAGAAATGAAAAGCTCAAGTGAGCAAAAATAAAAGTGACATAAAAGTAAATGCTCAAGTGAGAAAAGATGAAAATAGAATGAAATGTAAATGCTAAAGTAAATGGTACATAAACTAAAAGCATAAAAATAAAAATCATAAAATAAAGTAAATTGTTAGAAGTTAATGGTTAGTTGGATGACCATCTTGAAACTTGCATTTGGAAGTCATTAGAGGATTGATAGAACCAAAGCCTCCCAACAACAAGTTGCATTTACTTTTTGTCAAGTATATCATCCATTTAATAATCCTCAAGGCCACATTTAATGATCAATGATGTTTAAGTGATCTGCATTGACCAAAATTGATGAAGATCCATTGGAGGATTGGTAGAACCAAAGCCTCCTAACAATGAATCTCAAGGTTATTGAATCAAAGGGTTCAAATTAACATTCTCGGGCTTGCAAACATAGGTTTGGGCCACGAATGATCATTTTCTCAAATCGGGACAAAATTTAGCGCTATGTTAAGCAATCGTAAGTGGACTAATGTAGAAGTTACACCTATTTTGAGGCCGGTCAATAGCAATCTATGCACTTCATGTTTAGATAAATGATATAGAGATCATCATCCCTTAACATGTAGTACAATAAGAAAGGGGGATAAGATGAAGAGGGAGGGGAATGATAAGCTAATTTGGATCACTACCTTAAATTTATTCCATCTTTAAATTCAATCACTCATCTCGACGAATTAAAGTATTAAACATATCATTAATCCAAAGCACCAAAAATGAATTGAATACATCACTCTTAGGTATATTTGAATTAATAAACATTTATCCAACTCCATCTACACCCAAAGTTCATTGAATTTAAAGAGAAATTGGACATTTAAAATTGCAATCCAAATCAACAATCAAAAGGAGTGAGTAGATAAAGAGAGATGGATCAAAATAGCCCCAAAACAAGGCAGAAAATACATTTTTATTCTGTTACAATTGATTGCACTCTGGAAGAAATCGATTGCATCAGTGTTTTTTTTCAAAAAACGTGAATTCATGCTGTGACAATCGATTGCACTTTGGCATCAATCGATTGCACCCCGTGAAAAACAGCAAATCAACATTTCAAAAGGCCGAATTCCTGTTCAAACTTTCCATCAAACACCTTATTGTCATGGATTTAATTGGGCACGAAAATTCCATCAAATTACGAGAAATTAGCACCAATGGAACCACAAAACAATGCTCAATGAATCAAATCCAAAGATCAACAAGAGATCACATTGTGAAAGATGAAGATCCAACTTACCAAAGGTAGATCTAGAGAGTTATCAAAACAACTTCAAGAATTTGCTTCAATTCAGCCCCGAGAATCAATTTGCCAAGCTTGGATGTGGAGAATTGATAAAGAAAAAGTGTTTGGATGAAGGTTTAGCTCAAAGATTAGTAAGCTTCAATGTAAATCTTACTTCTTTTTTTTTGAAAATGGAGCTTTGAGTGAATTTGGTAGATGGAGGGAATTGAGAGATTTTTTAGCAAAGTGAATTTGGCTATCAAAAGCTTGAGATTTGAATGAAATGAAGGCTCTATTTATAGAGTTTAGGCTTGGGATTAATGGTGGTTTGGAGTTTGGTTTGGGAAATTAAATTAGGCTTGGAGCCAAAATTTGAATTAATGATATATCTTTCAAAAAATGAAGAAAAATTTGAGCCAAAATTTGACAAGCTTGAAATTGCTGATATTTTTAAAATTTAACTCCATGCAATCGATTTCACTCTGGGAGCAATCGATTGCACCCTGTTCTTTTTTCAAAAATTGCGCAAAATGCACTTTGTGCAATTGATTTCACTCTAAGAGCAATCGATTGTACAGTGAAAAAAAATGAAAATTTTTAATTTTTTTTCTTTGCAAATAGAGATTTTAGGGAAATAATACGAGAAAACCTTATTTGCCAGATGCTTTGACTCGGTACCTACAAAACACAAATATACAAAGACAAAGATAAATAATTTTTTTGGTATTTTGATTAGAAGTTAGTCAACAACACATATACAAAATACACAACTAAGTGCTTGGAGATCCCTCAAGACTAAACTTAAAGATATAAGATAGAAAAAGGGGAAGAACCAACCCTAATGTGATCTTGTTATGATCGAGTTGATATGATATGATGGGGGAATCTTAGGGGCAAAAATTGGGGTACAACAGGAGTCCATTTTCCCCTGGGATCCCCTTGTGGTAGAATGATGCGCTTTATTACCAAGTCGCCAGCCTGGTATACTCGAGGCTTGATCTTCTTATTGAATGCCTTGATTATACGTTTTTGATACATTTGACCATGATAGACAACAACCAGTCTCTTTTAATCGATCAAGTTCAACTGATCCAGCCTAGTCTGATTCCATTTGTCTTTACCTAGATCTGCTTCTTTCATAATCCTTAGAGAAGGAATCTGAACTTTGACACGCATGACAGCTTCCATGCCATAGACTAAAGATAATGGGGTTTCCCTAGTGGATGTTCGCGCCGAGGTATGGTAGCCATGAAGAGAAAATGGTAGCATCTTATGCTAGTCTTTATAGGTAACCACCATCTTTTGCATAATCTTTTTTATATTTTTATTGGCAGCTTCTACTACGCCATTCATCTTAGGTCTGTATGGAGAAGAGTTGTGATGCTTGATTTTGAACTACGTGTAAAGTTCAGTAATAATAGCATTGTTGGGTTTGGTACCGTTGTCAGTGATAATCCTCTCAGGGATGTCGTACCAACAAATGAGGTTATGCTTGATAAAACGGGTTACAACATTCTTGGTAATTGAGGCGAATGAAGCCGCTTCAACCCATTTGGTGAAGTAGTCAATGGCAATGAGGATGGAACAATTTCCATTAGATACAGTGGGCTTGATTTATCCGATCATGTCAATGCCCCACATTGTGAATGGCCTTGGAGAAGTCATGACATTTAAAGGTATTGGAGGCACGTGAACCTTATTGGCTTTTATGTCAAGTCCTCGAGTGGTGGTGACAATCAGTTTCCATAATCGACCAATAGTAACCATCCCTCAGAATCTTCTTGACCATAGTGTGTCCACTGGAATGAGTTCCAAAGATACCTTCATGCATATCCTCCATGATCTTCTCTGCTTCTTTCTTGTCCACACAACGGATCAGAGTAAAATCATGGTTGCGCTTGTACAAAATCCCATTTCTTAGGAAGAACTTGGTTGAGAATCTCCGCAGGAATTTCTTGTTGTTGATTGAAGTTCCATCAGTATATTCTTGTTCTTCAAGATACATTTTCACCCCATGGAACCAAGGCTTCTCCTCATCAATGTCAATCTCAAAATAGTGTGCTGGTTCGTCGAATATTTCGATAGTAATTCTGGGAGCTTCATTGTCCCAATTGACCTTGAACATAGATGACATAGTTGCCAAGGCATCTGCCAACTGATTTTCTTCCCTCGGGATATGTTCAAAGGTGACTTCTTCAAAGTAAGGGATCAAGGTTAGCACAAGCTCTTTGTAAGGGATCATATTTGGATGTTTGATATCCCACTCTCCTTTAACTTGACTGATCACTAAGGATGAATCTCCGTATATGCTAAAGAATTTGATTCTTAGGTCAATGGCCGCCTTAAGGCCCAAGATACAAGCTTCATACTCAGCCATGTTGTTGGTACAGTCGAAGTAAAGTCTGGAAGGGAAAAGTGTATAGCATCCTTCGGGAGAAATGATCACAACACCAATTCTATTACCTAGTGCTTTGGAAGCTCCATCAAAAACCATAGTCCATATGGATCCTTGCTCAGGTCCTTCATACGGTCCAGGCTTTTCACAGTCGGTTATCAGCATGATATTCTCGATCAGGAAATCAAAGTTCATGGATTGGTAATCATCGACATCTTGATGTGCCAAATGATCCTCCAGTACACTTCCTTTGATTGCTTTTTATGTAGTGTACTGGATGTCATATTCAGTCAAAATTATTTTCCATCTGGCTATTCGTCCGAAGAGAGTTGGCTTCTCGAAGATGTATTTGATGGGATCCATATTAGAGATCAAGAGAGTAGTATGAGTCAACATATACTGTCTTAGTCCGCGAGCAGCCCATGCCAAAGCCCAATAAGTTTTCTCAAGCAGTGAATATCTAGTTTCATAATCGGTAAACTTTTTGCTAAGGTAGTATATCACATGCTCTTTTCGACCATACTCGTCATGTTGTCCCAACACACACCCCATTGAATTCTCTAATACGGTCAAGTACATAATTAGAGGTCTTCCTTCAACTGGAGGCATTAGGATTGGAGGTTCTTATAAATACTCCTTGATCTTGTCAAAAGTCGTTTGGCAGTCGTCATTCCATCTAACTACTTGATCTTTCTTCAACAGTTTGAAGATTGGCTCACAAGTAGTAGTTAAGTGAGAGATGAATCGAGCAATATAGTTGAGTCCACCTAAGAAACCCCTGGCCTCCTTCTCAGTACAAGGAGATAGCATTTCTTGTATGGCTTTGACTTTTTCAGGATCGACTTAAATACCTTTTCTATTGACGACGAACCCTGGGAGTTTTCCAGACCTCACCCCAAAGGTGAATTTGTTGGGATTCAACCTCAGTTTATATTTCTTCAGCCTTTCAAATAGCTTATGTAAATGATATAGGTGTTCTTCCTCAATCTGCGATCTTGCAATCATGTCATCAACATAGACTTCTATTTCATGATGAATTATATCGTGAAATAGAGCTACCATAGCCCGTTGATAAGTTGTGCTTGCATTTTTCAAACCAAAAGGCATAACCTTATAACAGAAGGTGCCCCACTATGTGACAAAAGTGGTTTTCTCCATGTCTTCAGATGCCATTTTGATTTGGTTGTATTCGGAGAAGCCATCCATGAAGGAGAATACTTAATGTTGAGCAATGTTGTCAACCAAGACATCGATATGTGGTAGTGGGAAAACATATTTGCAACCCATTAGGGATATGACGTCACTTCCAGAAAACCTGCATTGAGATGTTTCAATACCTCAACCTTTATTTTCTCAGACATATCTGGCCGCATGCGACGAACCTTTTGCTTGATCTGAGGACAAACTTCTTTCATTGGTAGACGATAAACTACGATATTAGTATCAAGCCCCGGCATATCTTCGTATGACCAAGAAAACACCTCAACATAGTCATGCAACATCTGAACCAATCTGCCCTTGACATTCTCTTCTAGGTTAGCGCCAATCTTGACTTCTTTCTTATCTGCCTCAGTACCCAAGTTTAAAAATTCAACTGGTTTCTCGTGCGGTTGAATGGCCTTTTCCTCTTGTATCAGGAGTCTGGTGAGTTCCCCAAGTATCTCACAATCTTCTTCATCTTCACCTTCGACTTGATAGATTGGATTCTCAAAGTCATAGATGACAATAGCAGAATCATTGTCAACGAGATCCAGAATGGATATAGATCTACAATTGTGTGTATGTACATGTAAGGTCACATGGATATTTGAAAATGCAGTAAAGTGAAAGAAAGACAAAGAGCGCGAAATTTGAATGCAAAATAGTCCAATGTTTTTCATTAAAATGAGCATATGGCATATGAAAATGAAAAATCCTTAACAAATGGACCATTGTTCCCGGGGTAAGGCACACAATTTAAAGTCGGTGTTTTAATGGAAATTACAGACAAATTTCTCAAAGTAATAAAAACAGGAAATGGCAATTACGCATGGCTGAAAGAGATTAGGATGAAGTCCTTGGTCTGCCAATTGTTGAGTCCTCTATCAACAGTTAGGTAGATCCAATCGTCCTAGTCACCGTCACTGTCAGAGTCTCCAAGAGCATTAACTTCATTGTTGCTAATACGGATAGGCGGTTTCCCTGCACGAGCACATCGAACCTCTTTTTGAGCCTTGGAAGTGAAGCCTAACCCAAACTTGTCTTACTTGAATGGGATATCAGGAAGTTGTCCCCAAATGGTGCAACCTCCATCTTCAACTACGGCACAAGCATCTTTGAGAGAGGCCATCCTTGGTGTATCTTTAGCAGCTTTAGGAGTGACGAGAGTGGTCTTGGCAACAACAATCATTGGAGGGACCATTTCAAAAGCTTGACAAGGAGTCTCAATGAATTTTCCATTCATTTCAACATATTTTAATGAATTCAAATGACTGATCATAAACTCTTCCTCCCCACAAACAGAAAATTTTTCCTTTGGCCGGGTACTTCAGCTTTTGATGTAGTATGGACGTAACCGCACCTGCCCCATGAATCCACGGGCGTCCGAGTAGGCAACAATAAGCCGGGCGGATATCCATCACATAGAATGTTGAGTTGAAGACTTGAGACCTAACCTTTATATGGATATCAACCTCTCCATGGACCATTCTCTTTGATTCGTCAAAAGCTCTCACCACGATGTCACTAGGTTTCACCACTAAACCTTCACAGTTCAACCTATCCATAGCACCTTTTGGTAAGACATTCAGGGAAGATCCAATATCCACTAACACATGTGCTAAAGTAGTGCCTTTACACTCGGTGGAAACATGCAGAGCTTTGTTGTGATTCTTCCCTACCTGGGTTAAATTTGCGTATGAAAATCCCAAACCATTGTCAGCAGTCAGTCTTGCTACAAAGTTTTCAAATTGGTTAGTCGTAGTTTCTTGTTGGACATGTGAATTTTTCAAGAATTTTAACAGGGCTTGGGCATATGCCTCAGAGTATAACAACAAAGACAACATGGAAATCTTCGAGGGTGTCTGTCCCAACTATTCCAGTATCTTGTAGTCACTTTTTCAGATAATTTTTAAAATCTCCTCCATCTCTTAGGTAAATGGGTCCTCAACTGCAATATCTTTTGTGGGCGCCTTCGTCCGGGCAGGCTCAGTCATTTTTTCCTTTCCTCGAGTATCAGTAACAGGTTTAACAACAATACTACAAATGGGTGTAGTAGTGGTTGTCGGAGGTGAGATCTCCGGAGAGTAGATCCTTCCTCTCCTAGTAACTTTAATTGGTCAAGCAATGTTTGTAACTTCATCATTCTCATTCTCGGTGATCCACGATTCTTGTTTGATACCTTGGTAATACACTTCCGCCCCACAGTTCCAGGGCACAACATTATCAGAAGAGTAAGGGACTGTTTCACGGTGGCAGAACCGACTGTTATATATTGGTTTTGCATTTTTTGTTCACAAATGTGTGGTAAGCAAGAGTCGCCACCGTCTTTTCTTTTATCGAACAAAGGAAAGTGTGAAAAGAACAGAAAAAGAACTTTTCGAGATGTTTATGAGTAAGGGGGGCATATTATGGAAAGGGAAGGTATTAGCATCCTTTCCATCCGTGGTTTTCCATGGGCTCTTAGAGGTTTGCTCATTTTTTAAAATGTTGTTGTGCTTTGTGTGTTGGAAAATGTTTTGAAAGAAGCCTTAGTGCAGAGATTTTCTTTGAGTTTAACTCTTATATCAATCCTCAAGAGTGTTAACAAAGCAAATGTTTTGAAATTGTTTTTGAAAAGTAGTATTTGTGTGTAAGTGCAAAAAAGTATTTTTGAGCAAACTTCTAACAGCTATCTAATTTTATTACTCGAAAAGGGTCGTTCTTTTCCTCTTTTCCTCTTTTCCTTTGGACAATGCTATCCTACTATTAGTGAGTAGGTAGCCTTGTCGTTGCATATTTTTAGGGACAATCGAAGGGACGTTACAGTCACGAAGGCAATATATGGATACGCTTTAGCAATTTCATTTTAAGGGATGAGATCATTTATCGAAAGGCAACACCGTAGGGTTATCGAGTGACTATGACCTTTTTGATTTTTGGGGTCTTTACTAAAGCATTCCTGCCTCATCACTGTTTTATTGAAGGTAACCAAAGCTGGTGTACCCTAAAGGTACTTGTGTGCAGGTGTGTTCAATTCAGTTATTTATCTTTAAACATTTAGGTGTTCTACCGTTTGTTTTCAGATATTGTCATGCAATCCTAGTTAGCATACATCTAAGAAGTTAATATATGTACATGAATTTAAAGTGCGGGAATTATAGATCCTACACTATTACAAGGCTTCGGGGAGGGGTTTACATTTATACAGGGATAAAGGGGATAAAGTAGTAAATATCCTAATTTTTATCTATTACATCCGGTGAACAAATACAATAATAGTAAAATACGAAATTAAATAAACGCGCATGAAAGTAAAAGAAAATCTTTTTGTTGTTTTATAGTATAAAAGAAAATAAAGCCTAAGTCTATTTAATTTTAATTTTAAGAAAAAATGTTAAATTAATTAATTTATCTACAAAATTAATTTGGTTGGGAAAACAACTAGCCTAAATATTTTTGTGATTTTTTGTATCAATGTTAATTAAAAAGATAAAAAGAAGTCAATGAAAACAAAAATAAAATGTAAGAGAGATCCTTTGATCCAGTGAAAAAAAGGAGCTTCGACCCAGGGAGGGAATGGAAGTTTCGATCCAGAAAGGGCCATGGTCCTTTCGATTGGGCCAGAAAGTGTCTTTCGATCTGGGGCAAGATATGGTTCTTTCGAGCCAGAGAAAGAGAAAGTCTTCTTCGACCCAGGGAATGGAGTTATTCCATTATATCTGGGGGAAGGATGGTCTTTTTGCTCTAAACCTGCAAGACAAACATTAACGAAAAATATGACCTGGGTGTCAAACCCAAGACCTTCGATCCTGCATACATTGGTTTATTTGGGCCAAATCTACAGCGTGGGCGTTAGAGACAAAAGAAACAATAGTGGATCTGGTGTCGAAACCAGGCCCTAGCTTTGAAACCAAATCGAAAGAGTCACATGATATCCTATGCGTGAATCAAGCACTGAACTAATACATTATGAAATTATAAACATGGATTTGAAAGTTTACCAACAATAGGATGCTTCGATTTGTCACCTTTGGGGCGTGGATATGTTTGCTTAGGATTTTGGTGTAAACTCCTGGATGGCTCAGGAATAAGGATCTGGTCTTCGCTTGGGCTGGAGGTACCTGCAAAAAAAATGTTTCGATTTACCCTCTTGGGGTTTCTATGAGCAATATGGCAGCGTAATCCGTTCGTGTGCAAAAGCATTTGTGCCTCTCTTTCGTTTGCTCTCCCCTCCCCATCGGCACTGTATGCTTGTCGTTGTATTTATAGGAGAATGATGGTGTCTTTTAACGGCTCGAGACAAAAAATTAAACATGCTTTTAAGACCATGGGACAAAAATCAGACAACTTAAAAGCATTCCTTTCTTGAAACATTCATGTCTCTTTGGAAACCTTGGATGAACCTAGACACTTAACCCCTTCAAATACCCTCCAACATTTCTCTTTGATTGGACTAGGAGTTTCCTCCTTCGAATGGCCTTCTTATGCATGCTTCGAATGGACTTCTAAAGGCTTCTTTGAATGGACCTTTTGGAATGCCAATCGAAGGGCCCTTGTCCATATCAATCGAAGGGTACTTGGTTAACATGTTGGTCGAAGCTACCTTGTTTGAGATGCTAAATCGAAGGATTCTTTGCCACTCCAATCGAAAGGCTTATCATGAGGCCAATCAAAAGGCCTTGTATCCATTCCAATCAAAGGGTCTGGCCATGAGGTCAATCGAAAGGCCTTGTATCCATGTCAATCGAAGACCTTGTTGAAATTCCAATCGAATGATACTTTGTTCTGATACCAATCAAAAGACTTTTCTAAAATGCCAATCGAAAGGCCTTGTTAACAGGACAATCGAGGGACCTTTGTCCATGCCAATCAAAGAGCGCTATGTAGGTGCCAATCGAAAGGCTTTTTAGAGATGCCAATCGAAAGGCATTTTGCAGATGCTAATCAAAAGGCACTTTAGAGATGCTAATCAAAAGGCACTTTGGAGATGCCAATCAAAAGGCACTTTGACCAACTTCAAAATTTGTTATTTTTATTCAAGTAAGTGTTTGTAACCACCCATATAAGAGAAGATCTTGTAAAAGATGAGAGGGAAAATTTTGGGGTACAACAGCTGCCCCTGTTCAATCTTCTTAAACCTAAAGATGTAGATTGGCTTGTCTGCCTTTTATGATCTGAAGGTGGAAGATGATTGAACACTAGAGTGCCCAGAAATTTGCACTCGATGATGTGATACTATTGGTGAATAATATCGGGGATGGGCTTATAGATGCCATTTCGGAAAAGATGATGGGAGATCATCGGAGATGGGCTTAAAGATGCCATCAGAATGTGACGAAGAGTCGTTGGAGATGGGTTTAAAGATGCCATCAGAATGTGACGAAGACTCGTCGGAGATGGGTTTAAGGATGCCATCTAGAAGACTGTTGATTTCATGAGATATTCCTATATGGGAATCCCTATTTGAGGAGTACTCTGCTGAGGAATGTTGGTCTCTGTCTTGGAACATAGAGTTTTAGGAGTTTCAGTTGTCTGTTACTCTACTGGAGAGTCATCACTTGATTGAAGAGATTGAAGTGAACTGCTATCTGGTCAGGATCCAGGCTTTGCAGTGACTTGTTGAGGATAATAAGGCTAACTGTTATCTGGTCGTTCTCCAGGCTTCACAATGACTTACTAGGGAAATGAGATTAAATTGTTATCTGGTCGTAACCAGGATTTACAGTTTGAAGAAATTAAGCTCTTATCTGGTCGGGTCTAGGTTTCACCTGAATCTGAGGTATACCGTTATCTGGTCATATCCAGGCTTCGGTAATTAAAGAAATTAAGCTGTTATCTGGTCGGGTCCAGGCTTCAACTTGAATTTGAGGTATACTACTATCTGGTCGAATCTAGGCTTCATAGTGACTGACAGAGTAAACTGCTATCTGGTCAGATTCCAGGCTTCGCAACACCTTATATTGTTATCTCGTAGAAATCCAGGATTCACAGTGTCTTAAATTGTTGGTTGACTATTATCCGATCAGGTTCCGAGCTTCATAGTAGCTGACAGGGTAAACCGCTATCTGGTCGGATTCCAGGCTTCTCAGTGCTTTCTACTATTATCTGGTCGGAATCCATGCTTCATAGTGTCTTGAACTGGAACGGAAATCAGAAAGGTCTTAGTGTCGATCTGATTGAACCATAGATGGTCTTGGATTAACTTTGACTGGATAAGAATCAGAAAAATCTTAGATTCGATTTTACTGAACTAGACGAAAGTCTTGGAATATCTTCAACTGGAATAAGAATCAGGGAGATCTTAGTGTCAATCTGACTGAACCAGAGAAGGTCTTGGATTAACTTTGACTGAATAAGAATCAGAAAAATCTTAGAATCGATTTAACTGAACCAGACGAAAGTCTTGGAATATCTTCAACTGGAATAAGAATCGGGAAAATCTTAGTGTTGATCTGATTGAACCAGCGAAGGTCTTGAATTAACTTTGACTGGATAAGAATCAGAAAAATCTTAGAATCGATTTAACTAAACCAGACAAAAGTCTTGGAATATAATCAACTGGAATAAGAATCAGGGAGATCTTAGTGTCGACCCGACTGAACCAGACAAGGTCTTGGATTAACTTTGACTAGATAACAATCAAAAAAATCTTAGGATCGATTTAACTGAACCAGACAAAAGTCTTGGAATATCTTCAATTAGAATAAGAATCAGGGAGATCTTAGTGTCAATCTTACTGAACCAGAGAAGGTCTTGGATTAACTTTGACTGGATAAGAATCAGAAAAATCTAAGAATCAATTTAACTGAACCAGACGAAAGTCTTAGACTATCTTCAACTGGAATAAGAATCATGGAGATCTTAGTGTTGATCTGACTGAACCAGAGAAGGTCTTGAATTAACTTTGAATGGATAAGAATCAGAAAAATCTTAGAATCGATTTAATTGAACCAGACGAAAGTCTTGGAATATCTTCAATTGGAATAAGAATCAGGGATATATTAGTGTCGATCTGATTGAACCAGAGAAGGTCTTGAATTAACTTTGACTAGATAAGAATCAGAAAGATCTTAGGATCGATTTAACTGAACCAGACAAAAGTCTTGGAATATCTTTAACTGGAATAAGAATCAGGGAGATCTTAGTGTCGATCTGACTGAACCAGAGAAGGTATTGGGAGGACATTTTTCTAAGGAAATTGCTGAAATAGCCTTTCATCAGACGTAGCTTTTGAGAATACTACCAGGTCCCATAAGTAGTGGTGTTTGTTGATTTGATCTTTCCCTGAAAAAGGTAAAGACTTAGTCATATGCAATGTCATGATGTATGAAATGCATTAATGATGTTCTCAAAATAAATGAGATTATATTGTATGCGATATGCATGCACATGCCATGATGTATGGATATGGGATGTTATTTAGATGTTTCCCAGTCTAGAAAAATAAATCTCGGACTACTGCTGGAGAGTATTGGGAAGTTGAATCCTTCATTTTCGCTGGGGATGATAAATAGAGATGATTCGCTGGGGATTTCCTCTTTCTGTTTGAGGATTTTCTGTCGGGGACTGACTCTGCTTGAGAATTGATTCTGCTTGAGAATAACTCTATGTAGAGAGATGCTTGTTGGAAGATTCTGACGATGTAGAGAAATAAACTCTATTGGGGAATGAGCTTCAAAAATTGGAGAAATAAACTCTACCTAGGAGGAGGTTTTATAACTGCTTGAACTAGGCTGGGGAAAACAGACTTCAGTTGGAGAAGTTAATCCCTGCTTGGGGAAGAAGAGATCAAAACTCTGGTTGTTTATGCTCTGTGGGGAACATAGATGTCACGGGGTCGTATGCTAAGGATACGACGATGACTTCTAATGAGGAGGTTTCTGCCCATGTGCTTGTTGGAGGTTTTATGGATGGATCTATGACATGATTGTACTTGGACATGTATTGAATGAGTGTCAGAATGACATCCGTCTTTGGATCGTATATGTATTGTACTTGCTAGAAGATGATCTGAATAAGTATTAGGATGACATCCGTCTTGGGTCGTACCTGAACTGTTTCTAGAAGATAATCTGGAGTAAGTGTCAGGATGATATCCGTATTTGGATCATACCTGAACTGTTTCGAGATGAGAATCTGGAGTAAGTGTCCGGATGACATCCATCTTTAGATCATACCTGAATTGTTTCAAGATGAGAATCTGGAGTAAGTGTCAGGATAACATCCGTCTCTGGATCGTACCTGAACTATTTCGAGATGAGAATCTGGAGTAAGTGTCAGGATGACATCCGTCTCTAGATCGTACCTGAACTGTTTCAAGATGAGAATTTTCTTTATTCAGAATGTGTCCGTTGAGGAAGTGAAACTCTGTAATCCGCTTGGGGAATCCTGAGAAGTTTGGTGACTTCAACGGGGAATTTTCGTTGGAGAAGTAATTTAGAGATTTTTCTCTGCCGAGGTTATGAGAACACCTGGCCTCAATAGGCTGCATGCTAAGAACATGGCAGTGACCTTGTATTAGAATGCCATGTCTCGATACTTGTTGTAGAAAATATCAACCGAGGATTTTGTAGATGGTGATCAAGATGATAAGTCTTCTACTGATGAACAAATGACAAGATGACGGGATATAGTCGTTCGCTTTCCCTTACTTTTTCCTGGACTGTCTTTTCAGATTTTCAGTCCACTATCCCAAGCCGCCTTTTCAGGTTTTCGACTTGTCGGGTGTACGAATTTTTTTGTTTTCATCCCTAATTTTTGCCCGAACCCTTTTGGTTCGCCGGGATGCTCTTATTTTTTCCTAGGCCTGTCAACCTAGTGGGTCTTTGTTCATGCGTAGTATTTTCCGACTATGTCCATGTTCACCGGGTATGGAGAATTGTCACTGTCCATAGTAGTAAGTGTTATCATACTTCCAGAAGGTGTTTGTTTGATCGTACAGGATTCGTTGCTGGAATTCATGTCCAATTCCCCAAGTGATTCAGATGGAGATTTGCCCCTGGTTGTTTGGCATTTTTGATAGATTCCTTGAATCTTGACTTGATTTCCCCAGATGATGGACAATGATCATGCCGTGCCCCTTGGTTGGAAGTGTTTTTCCACTTGAGGTGATTCTGCTCATTGAGAAGATTTTTGTTCATCGAATATTCGTTGTGTGAATTTCTCTGCTGTTGAACAAATAGTCATATGCAAACAATGGTATTTTAAGAATGCAAAGCTTATGTCTGTCTTGAAGTTTGAAAATTCATTTTTTAGTAAAACAAATTTTGCAAGAGAGTGATATCAACTCAGGATTTATAGCAAGTCCTACAGGGGTCAGGATATCTTTTGTAACAGTATGCTTTCGAACTAACCCATGCTTTAACTAGGACTTTCAAGGGTTGTAGTTTGGCATGGTTCACGGTTTAAGAAACAAAGGATAAAGGCTCAAAGTTTATTTGTACCCACCTGCTCTTTGTGATGTTCTTCAGTCCTATGCTCATTTAATTATGCGTTCGGATCCCAGTTGAGTTTGGCATCTTGTCCTTGATGTTCCAGTGATGGTTCGGATACTGAAAGTTTATTTTGAAGAGGCAGTCATTTTGTAATCTCTTTTTTTTGTCGAGGATTTGTAGGACCCCTTTCTTTTTTATTGATTTCGTTATCCTTGCTTTTGCCTGAACTGTTTCTTTTTGTGATTACAGTCAGCAGGATGCCCCAGTATTTTTCTTTTTCTTAAGTCTCCTTCATAGGTTTCGACTTAGCGGGCTTTTATTGTGAGAGATAATGACTACCTGTCTTGACGATTATGCGGAACCATCATCGTATTTTGATTGGGAAGGACGTCTTCAATGCCATTCATTGTGTACTAAGCGGAAGATTGCGACTGAATGCGCGTCTAAGAAACTACCCTGCCCCAGGTTACGATTAAGGGTTTTAATTTGTGTGAAAAGAAAAACTCCTACTTCTTTGGCTTAAAAGGGTTGACTAGGGATTATCTTCCTTATAACTCCACTGTTTGGGATTTGAAACAACGTCTGTACATCGTCAGCAAGGTCTGTTCAAAAGCATACTGTGGAGATTGTGGTATCGTTTTCGTCATCCTCCCTCTAAAGGCTTAGAGCTTTTAATCAAGAGTTGGATATCACAAAAAGGAATTAAGAAAGCAGTTTAAGCATGATGCAAACAAATCAATTCAAGACAAACATGTGCAATGCATTGATGAAATAATAAGGTTTGATATGAATAAATGTTCAAACAATCAAAAGAAAATTACAAATTGAAAATTCTAATGAACAAAAAGCCTTCTTGTCAGAACTTGTCACTTCAGATGGTGTGCCTTGGAGGAATGACAGAAAAATTCCAGTTGACCATCTTGTGTAAACTCCAACACTCCTTCATCAATCAAGTTTTGAATTTTGTATTTTAACATCAAACAATCATCAGTATCATGCCCCGGACTGTTGGAGTGATATGCACACCTTGCACCAGGGTTGTAGTTAGGGGAAGAAGTCTTGGGATTTGGATGAGGCCCTATAAAACTAGATCCATCCTTAACATGTGTTGTAAAGCTTAGGACAGTGGAATGTTGAGTTTAGTAAACTGCCTCTTGGGTGTATCCGACTTACTCTAATTAACCTGTTGTCTTTGGCGAGGTTGTTGTTGGACCCTTGGCGTAACAGCCATCTGGAAAGGTCTGCTCTCCGAGCTAACTCTTTGTCTCATCAGGGGTTGGTTAATGACTTGATCCCCAGCCTCGGCCGTTTGCTTCGTATGCTTGTATCCGTCTTGAGGAAGTTTGTCGATAATGGCTCTCAGCTCTTCTTATCCCCGGGCTAGGCCTTGGATAAGAGCCATTTGCCCTAGCATCTGGGTTCTCATTGCTTCTACCTCAGCTTGCAATTGTTCCAACCGTTCGTCCTTATTGTCTTCAGGACTTTTCTTGGCCAGGTCCTTAGCAAGGAGTGCTTTCAACTCTTCCTGCCCCTGAGTCAGAGTCAGGAACATTTGTGGGAATTGAGCGCTCTGAGCTTGAAGGTCTTTGACTGTTTGTTCGAGAGCCATTTCTTTACTTGCTGAAATAAATAGAGAATAAGATGAGGACCCTTCTTTGAAATATTTTTATGCAATAACATGTATGATATGCGTATGCAATGTTTTTAAGGACTCGCGAGGTAAACAAGAAGATGTCAGCATTTGAAGTTTGTAGCTTTGATTGAAGAACTCTGTATTATTGAGTGTCCTTCTACGAGAGTCAAGCTCACCATATCAAGTGGGTCATAGCCCCTGACTCAAGTTGTTGAGTTTTGATCTTTTGACGACATTGGCTAGAGGAAAATAAATCCCCTTGCCCCTTGCTAAACGTCTGATTTACCATAACCTACATCACAAACCCTTGAGATCCTTGAAATGGTTAAGGAAATATTGTGGCATGATGTTATGATGCGTATGATATGCGTTAAGCAAAAGTGTAAGGTTATGTAAGCTAGTAAACCCTACAAGAAATCCAAGTTATGGATAATGACTGTAAACAAATCCTGCAAGGAAATCAAGTTGTTAGAAAAACCCTGCAAGTAGTTCAAGTTAAAAGCACACAAGTCACACAAATATCCTTAGGTTTAGTCTTGCATGAGGTTTGTATGTAAGTACCCTCTTGAAGTTTAGTTGGTTCAACCTGTCTTAGAAATAGTAACTGGGTTCTAAGGAGTCTCAATATCACTGATCTTCCTTTATCTATATTATCTCAGCTTAGAAATCTTTTCTTGCGGCCGAAACATCCCGAAAGTCTGATCTTAATGAGTGTAGCATCGATTATCAACCAATTCCCATCTTTACACTGAGACCGGCTATCTCACTACTTTCTAATGGCCAAGTTTGTTCAACTAAGGTTCTAAAGTTCGTTAGTGCTTCACGACACCACGCGGCGCTACTTGTGAGCCAATCTTCAAGCTGCTGAAGAAAGATCAAGTGGTAAAGTGGAATGATGAATGCCAGACCGCTTTCGAGAGAATCAAGGAATACCTCAAAGAGCCACCTATTACGATGCCTCCAGTTGAAGGAAGACCTTTGATCTTATAATTGACAGTACTGGATAATTCAATGGGGTGTGTGTTGGGGCAGCATGACGAGTCTGGCCGAAAAAAGCATGCTATTTACTACCTTAGAAAAAAGTTTACCGACTGTGAGACCCGATACTCATTGCTCGATAAAAATTGTTGCGCTTTGGCATGGGCTGCTCACCGGCTGAGACAATATATGCTGACTCACACCACCTTATTAATATCAAATATGGATCCAATTAAGTATATCTTCGAAAAGCCTGCCTTGTCTGGAAGAATAGCAAGATGGCATATGATCTTAACTGAGTACGACATCCAATACACCACCCAGAAAGAAATCAAGGGGAGTGTGTTGGCGGATCATTTGGCGCATCAAGTCGTGGATGACTACCAATCCATGAATTTCGAGTTCCCAAATGAGAACATCATGTTGGTGACCGACTGTGAAGAACCTGGACCGGATGAAGGACCTGAGGAAGGGTCCCGATGGTATATGTATTTTGATGGGGCATCAAACGCTTTGGGTAACGGCATCAGCGCTGTAATCATATATCCTGAGGGTTTTCATACTCCGTTCACCGCCCGATTATGTTTTAACTACGCCAACAATATGGCGGAGTATGAAGCATGTATCCTGGGTCTTCGAGATGCTATTGACTTGAGGATTAAGTTCTTAAGTGTATTCAGAGATTCTGCTCTAGTGATTAGTCAGATCAAAGGCGAGTGGGATACGAAGCACCCAAATCTTATTCCTTACAAAGAGTATGTACTGACATTGCTCCCGCATATCGAAGAGATAACCTTTGAAGACTTCCCAAGAGAGGAAAACCAGTTAGCGGACGCGCTAGCTACCATGTCTTCTATGTTCAAAGTCAGGTGAGATAATGAAGCTCCAAAGATTACCATTGAGAGGTTGGACGAACCCACACATTGTTGTGACATTGGGACTGAAGAGGTAGAAGATAAACCCTGGTTTCACGAGGTAAAGAGGTATCTTGAGACTCAGGAGTACCCCGAAGGTGAATATGTTAATGATAAGAAGTTCTTGAGAAGGTTCGCTGCAAAGTTCTTCGTAAGCAATGGGATCCTTTATAAGTGTAACCATGATTCAACCTTCATGCGATGTGTGGACAAAAGCGAGGTAGAAAGGATCATGGCAGAGTTACATGAAGGTACCTTCAGAACTCATTCCAGTGGACATACCATGGCAAAGAAAATCCTACGGGCAGGATATTACTGGTCTACTATGGAAGCCGATTATTATCAGCATTCTCGAACCTGTCATAAGTGCCAAGTCTATGCTGATAAGGTGTAAGTACCTCCAGTTCCTCTTAATGTTTTGACAGCTCCTTGGCCTTTCGCAATGTGGGGCATCGACATGATCGGCGAGATCAGACCTACTGCGTCCAACGGGAATCGTTTCATTCTGGTAGCTATTGATTATTTCACGAAGTGGGTTGAGGCAGCTTCCTTTGCTACAGTAACCAAGAACGTCGTGGCACGGTTTATCCGACACAATTTGATCTGTCGATATGGTGTACCAGAGAGAATCATTACGGGCAATGGTACAAATCTCAACAAAACGATGATCCCCGAACTCTGCAAACAGTTCAAGATACAGCATCACAACTCTTCTCCCTACTGGCCGAAGATGAATGGGGTTGTTGAAGCTGCTACCAAGAACATCAAGAAGATTGTGTAGAAGATGACGGTGACATACAAAGACTGGCACGAGATGTTACCATTCGCTCTTCATGGGTACCGTACCTCAGCACGGACGTCGACAGAGGAAACACCTTACTCTCTGGTGTATGGCATGGAGGAAGTCCTACCCATCGAAGTCCAGATACCATCTCTCTGGATTATGAAGGATGCAGGTTTGAACGAAGACGACTGGATCCAAACCCGGCTTGATCAGCTAAATTTAATTAATGAAAAGAGACTTACTGCTATTTATCATGGTCAGGCGTATCAAAAGCGAATGATCAGGGCTTTTAACAAGAAAGTCAAATGTCAAGAATATCAAGTCAGGGATCTGGTGATCAAACGCATCATACTACCGCAAGGTGATCCTAGGGGAAAATGGACCCCCACATACGAAGGGCCATTTGTGGTTAAGAACATTTTCTCGGGAGGAGCTATGATTCTAACCACCGTGGATGGTGACGACCTTCCTCACCCCATCAATGCAGACATAGTGAAAAGATACTACGCATAATCAAAGACCCGCTAGGTTGACTGGCCTAGGAAAAAATAAGGGCTTCCCGGCGAACCAAAAGGGTTCGGGAAAAAGTAAGGGATGAAAATGAAAAAAATTGTACACCCGACAAGTCGAAAACCTGAAAAGGTGACTTGGGCAAAAAAGGGTATCCCGATGGACTGAAAACCCGAAAGGGCGGTTCAGGCAAAAATTAAGGATTGAAGCGTAACGCTATGTCTCATTGGATCATCGTGCAACCAAACTTCGATATCGACTATCAAACTTGGACAACGCCAATCAATCTGATCTACCTTCGACCAAGTAGCAAAGTGATGAGACGCTCGAAGATATAAAGGCAATAGCAGAGTTGGAACCCGATGGGATTGTTTCACATAGCTGTTTTTCTTTCTTTTTCACAAATTGTATAATTTCTATCCTACGGCGGCGTTCTCTTGCTAGGACGTCAGTCTCTTGTACAAAATGCCTATTACAGGCCAACTTCAAAAATCAATTCAATTCATTTTCACAAGAAATTTCAACTTGTTTTTTCTTTTTCTATTTTATTTTGCAAGAACGTCCAATGATTCATATTTGATATATGCATTTGAAAATAATTGCTGCTCATAAATATTTACATGTGAAACAAAAGACAACTACTCGTAATTCCAGGAATAGGGGCAAACAAGAAGTGTCCAAACCTTACAGTTGCTCTACCCACCAGGTACAGGGATAGAGCCAGCTTGAGAATATGACTAAAGGTACATATATTCCCCGCAGAGTAGGGAGTATCCAAAGATAGTGGTGTTAGCTCTACCCAGCCAAGGTTCATAATCACGAATGAGTCGGCAAAATTCTTCCCAAGCAGAGTTTATCTATCACCAGCAATAGAAGTTCACCACCAGATGAGTTTATTTCTCCAAATCAGCAGATCATCCAATAGAGTATCTTTCTTCCCTGCAGAGTCATTCTCCTACAGGGTTATTCTCAAACAGAGTCTCTCCCGGCGGAATATTCTCGAGCAAAACAGACGCGAGTCTCCAGCTAATCATCTTCGGTCACTATCCCCAACGAGAACGAAGAACTCACCTCTTTATACTCTCCAACAGTAGTCCGGGATTTATTCTCCCCAGCCGGAGAATATCACAAGAACATTGCATATCCATACATCGTGGCATACGCATATGCATCATACAGCAGAATCTCATTTATTTTGAGAACATAATTACTCAATACATTTCATACATCATGACATTACATACGAATAACTCTTTACCTTTCAGGGAAAAATGCAATCAAGTTCACACAAGTTTTTGCTGGTTCAGTCAAATCGATACTAAGATTTCTATTCCAGTCCAAGCTTCAAAGCCCGGAAATCGACCAGAAAACAGCTTAACCCTCAGCAAGTTTTTGTGAAGCCTGGAAATCGACCAGATAGCAATACAAGATACCATGAAGCCTGGAATCGACCAGATAACGGTATAAGATGCTGTGAAGACTGGAGCACGACTAGATAGCAGCAAAGGACACTGAAGCCTAGAATCGACCAGATAACGGTATAGGACGTTGTGAAGACTGGAGCACGACCAGATAGCAGCAAAGGACACTGAAGCCTGGGACACGACCAGATAACAGTATAAGGTACTGCGAAGCTTGGAATTCAAACAAATAGCAGTTTACTCGGCCAATTACTATGAAGCCCGGAAATCGACCGGATATTAGTATGCCTTAAATTCAAGTTGAAACTCGAATGCGACCGGATAACCACCTAATTTCTTCTGAAGCTTGGAGCACGACCAGATAAGAATTGAGAAATTGTAGAGCCTGGAGCACGACCAGATAGCAGTTCATTGTCACCTCCTCGACTAAGAGATAATTCCCTAGAAGAGTAGCGGACAACTGAAGCTCCTAAAATTCTACTTTCCCCAAGACAGAGACCGGTGTTCCCCAGCGTAGTCCTCCTCAACAACAGGTGTACGGGCTCTCGCAAAGGAATCTCTTATGCGATCGACAATTCTTCGGATGGCATCTTTAAGCCCATCTTCCATCATTGACTTCCAAATGGAATCTATAATCCCATTCCCGATATCACAAGACAACCACCACTTCATGCGAGTGCAAATTTCTGGGCACTCTAGTGTTCAATCATCTTCCACCTTCAGATTACGAAAGGCATACAAGCCAATCTACACCCTCAGGTTTAAGAAGATTGAACAGGGGCAGCTGTTGTACCCCAAAATTTATGCTCCCATATTTCTCAATACATGTCAAGTAAGGTCTTCAAATTGGTCAAGGAAGTCCAAGAGTTGACCAGACAAACTCTCTCCTAAGGCAGTCTACCCCAAATTAGGGTTTCATTTTGCATCAAGATGTTTGAGTCTAAAGGATCCCAAATGCTCACCATTGTCCTAATATGTTCTCAAGATCATCCATGAAAAGTTTCAAGCCTTGCAGAGAAAATTTGCTCAGTCAATTGCTCAAAGGCCTGAAAATCGACTGTGCTAGGGCAAAAGTCAACCGTGTCCCACATACAGTCAAACTTCAAGATTTTTGGTCAACATTCTAATTTTGAATTATTATTCATCATTTGATCAAGGACTGATCATAATTCCTCAAGGATTGCTCACAATTCATCAAAACCCAAAAGTTGCTAAATTAGGGTTTTGTAGGAAAAGTCAACTCAACTTTGACCAAGCATAACTTTCTCATACTTTATCAAAAATGACACATCCAAATCTCATTTTGAAGAGGATGTAATTCCCTACAATTCATCTTCAGCTCCAAAGTTCAAAATATGCACTCACAAGAAGATATGAATTTGGACATTATAGGTCATTTTGGAAAGTCAACAAAAACACATTTTGGGTCAAAGCTTCATACATGAACATGGAAGACTCAATTGAGATGAGACCAAAAGGGTTACTTAGAGGACATCTTAAGATTTATAAAAAGTCCAAGAACACCTCTCTAGGGTCAAAATTGAGGGATTTATGCATTGGTCAAGTTGGCCCTTTTTGCAAAATTGCCAAAAGTCAAAAGTGTCCAAAATTGCATTTTTTGTCAAATGGGCCCAACTTTTTATGCTTGCACTGAGTCTGTAATGTGACCCACGACCCATGAGCCCTTCCACTTGTCATTCTTTTATTTTTGTTATTTATTTTGATTTTATTTCATTTAAATCAAATAAAATCAATATAAAATAATGAAAATATCAAAAGCTAATTAAATCTTGAGATTTTGTGCATGTTTAGGTCTATTATACAGCTGGAGACAAGATCAAATCGTGCAAGGCCTGATATGGACACAAAAAGATTGGATTTGCTTATTTTGGAAAGATTTGGTGCAAGGATTGAATCATGAATCAATATTCATAATTGGGAGAGATTTGATACAAAGTTGCAACCCTAATACACTCTAGTATACATAAAGAACAAATTGCAAAAATTCAAGAAAAAGTGCAAACTGATTTCCAAGTTTCAGGCCATCTCAAGCCATTCTAATCATACCAATCAATTGTTGTACTCCCCAGGATCGTGTTTCAACCGCTAGCAAGCTTCCCTACGCCTTGAAATGCCCTGTAAGAGTCACACGGTTTATCTCTTTTCTTGAATTCAAATATCTTAATGCTGGCATCTTTAACATGATTGATTGGCATATTCTTAATCCTTGTGATGCTTGCAAGCAAATGATTATATTTAATTGTATTTTTGTTGACGGAACACGAAGCTGCCATGGCTAGGGTTCTTGCTTTGTTTTTAGGGGTTTTATGTACAGGGAAAATTGGACCTTAATAATGGTACCATGATGCTCGTGAGGTTGAAACGAGTTGATTGGTACCATTGGTTTTGATTTATCATACACACACATGATTTTGGAATGAACAAGGGTTATACTTACGCCTGGTGTCCGTAGGTAAAAGCCTTTTATCTAAAACGACGAAATCCACGAAGAAGACAATGGTGTGGCAGTATGTGAGTGGCTTGTTTGAATCTGCGCGTGTTTTGGAAGGCGTGGAACATTATTTGTATTATATTTTATTTGTTGCATTATTATTACAACTAACGTGACTAGCGCAGATGGTAAGACTATTGGCCTTTGATGCACACGTCCTGGGTTCGATCCCAGGCGTGTGCATTTTATTTTCTCAATATTTTCAAGGCAATCCAACGTGTTACATGGCAAGGGGTACATCGTGTACTGTCCAGATATGGTCGTCCCATCCCTCAACGCTCCAGATCCAAGGCTATCCAATGAAGGTCCACCATGCGCCTGGGTCAAGCAAGCACATGGGATTGGAAAAAGTCAAAAGGGCCAAGAGCTTGTTGGGCTCAGAATTGCAAACTGCACCCCCCCTTTTTTGCTAATATCAGGCCCATTACTAACTCTCTCTATATTTCTTTTTCTTATTTCTTTTTTCTTTTAATTTTATTTATTCATTTAATTTACAAACTAATTCATTTTTCACACAAAAATCATAAAATCAAGTGTTTCACGAAATTAGAATTAGGTTTTATTTTATCAAATTTAATTTAATATTAGTGTAGTTTAATCTAGGATAATTCTAACTTTTTTTTATAATTAAAATCAATTAGAAAAATTAGGGTTAACTTTTGATTTAATTTTGTTTCTTTCTCAAAATAAAAAAATACAAAAATAGGTTAATTTAATTATTTTTATTAATTAAAATTAAATTAGTAATTAGGTTTTTGGTATTATTCAATTAAGCTTTATTTTCTCAAATAATCAAAAACGACAAAAAAATGATTTTCCTTTTAAATTACAATTAGGTAGTTGGGGTCAAAACCATAAATCTCTCGTTTTCGATTCATCACGCGCGTTTATTATTTTTGCAATATTAATGTAACTGTCCATGGTATGTAATAGTTTAAACTAGGATTTTCTTTATTTATCGTCTTTTATGGGTTTTTTGGCTATGTAATTAATCTCTACCCCGAAGCCTTGTAATAGTGTAGGTTTTATTTCTCGCATTTTAATTCTCGCAAATATTAACTGTTTAGATGTATGTTAATAGGATTGTATGACAAGATTGCTTAATAATTTAAAACGGCTAGAAAACCCTAATGTGCAAAGATAATAACTGAAATCAAATCACTCGCACATGTGCACTCTTAGGGTATACTCTCACTTCGGTTGCCTTCGGTAAACGATCATTAAGTATAGGGTGTCTTAGTGGTTACCCTCCTGTCTAAACAAAGATCAAATGTCCCGTTCGGAAATGTTGCCTCGGAAATATTGCCTCGAATATGATCTTAAGACTCTAGGGTTATTACTAAGACGTCCTAACATTGCTTTAGTGATCGTACGTCCCTTACGAATTGACCCTTACAACTCCAACGACGGTGCTTCCTATTTCTCAATAGTAGGATAGCATTGTCTAAAGGAAATGAGAATAGAAACGATCCTTTTTCAAGTAGGTAGATGTTAGTAGGTACTTGCTCAAATCAAACTTTTTTCACACCAAACACTTTTTCCAAACAAAGTTTTCAAAACAACTTCGTAACACTCTTGAGGACAGAAACAAGGGTTAAAACGAAGTAAAACAAAACTTTTCAAAACAAACACACACAAGCAATTTTAAAAGATGAGCAAATACCTAAGAGCCCATGGAAAACCATGGATAGAAAGGGTGCTAACACCTTCCCTTTCTATAATCTACCCCCCGTACTCAGAATATCTCGAAAAAGGATTTTTTTTCTGTGCTTTTTTTCCTTTTCGGTTGGATAAAATAAAATTCGGTGGCGACTCTTGCTTACCGCGACATTTTACGAATAAAAAACGCAAAACGCAAACCAGCATTTTCAAAAACAGTCGGTTCTGCCACCGTATCACATTTAGTTATCACTTTGCTGTATTTTTTTAGTTGTTGCATTTGTTGATATTTAGAATGTTTAGAGGTAAATAATGATAATTAAAAAATAGAAAACGAAAGGTACAGTAATAACAAAAATTTGGAGATAAAAATATACCTTCAATTTCTCTACTCAAATACTCCCTCCTTGTTTCCGTCGAACACCATATTCCAGCATCCCGCTTCCTTACTTCAATTTCAACAGCCACAGAATTTTCCCAATGGTACTGCCGCTTTAATTCAGAGCCAGATAATGCAGCAGCCTCAACCTCAGCACAGTTTTTCCAAGAAAAATCAAGCACATCAACATCAATCTCAATCTCGGGCTCAAACCCAGCGGTTTCAGCAGCTTCTTCAGCATCAACACTCATTCACTAATCAAAATTATCATCAACAGCACCTGCAACAACAATAACAACAGCTTAACATTCTACTGAAACAACAGGAAATTACAAACCTCACAGGAAAATTACACAGGAAATTACACAAGAAAATTCGTAAAAAAAAATTTAACTTAATTATTCCAAACCTCGCATCAACCTCCCTAATAAAATCCCTAAACGCAAATTTGCTGCTGCTTCCTCCGTAATTTCCATCATCTTTAATCTCACTTGCCGTAGCGCGAACGAAGACACTGAGATCCAAATCTACAATTCAACATGAAGTTCAACATTGTGAATTCCACCACTGGATTCAAGAAGAAGCTTGAAATTGACGATGACCAGAAGCTTCGTGCTTTTTGGGACAAGAGGATCTCTCAAGAGGTTAATGGTGATGCTTTAGGAGAGCAATTCAAAGGCTATGTTTCTAAAATTACTGGAGGGTGTGACAAACAAGGTTTTCCAATGAAGCAAGGAGTGTTAACTCTGGGTCGCGTTTGCCTCTTGCTTCACCAAAGAACTCCTTGTTTCCGAGGACACGGAAGGAGAAATGGGGAGTGAAGGAGGAAGTCTGTCCGTGGGTACATTGTCAGCACAAATCTATCTGTTTTGAACTTGGTGATTTTGAAGAAGGGTGAGAATGATTTACCTGGAATGACTGATATTGAGAAGCCAAGGATGGGAGGTGCTAAGAGAGAATCCAAAATCCATAAGTTGTTCAACCTATCTAAGGAGGAGGATGTAAGGAAGTATGTCAACACCTACCGTAGAACATTCAACCAAAGTTGGGAAAAAGCAGAGCAAAGCTCCCAAGATTCAACATCTGGTTACTCCTCTCACTCTCCAAAGAAAGCGAGCAAGAATTGCCTCAAAGAAGGAGAGAGGGGGGCTATTGAAGAAGAGGAACGACTAGAGTTTTAGAAGATGAGGGTGAGGATGCGTAATGTACGGATGAGAGAGAGAGAGAGGACAATTTTTTTTGTTTCAACTTTTTTATTTTAATTGTTTTACTGGAAACAAGAACAATAATAATTAATCTATTTTTCTTCCCCATGAAAATAGTATGGCGCCTCTCTATCACCTTTAGGGTTTCCAAAAACATCTTCCTTGTTTCATTCCCAACCGGGCAGCCCAATGGGCCTATGGGCCCAATCACTCATTTGTTTTCACCTTATTTATTATAACAGTTAATTAACTTAGTTCAGTTGGCAATGCATACCATTGATAACCTTAAGGGATCCGAGTTTAACCTCTGCTGGGGCTTTTCATTCTATCTTTTTTCTAATTCTTTAGTCTTATTTCCCATTTTTATTAAATATACTTGATAACAAAACATTAACTTAGTTTATTTTATATAATTATTCTATGCTATTATAATTTAATCTTTTTACTTAATTTTTGTTATTATTAAAAATATATACTATTATAATTTAGTTTATATTAAATTTTGCTTATTTATTTAATCGTTTAAAAATACATGCTATTATAATTTAGTCTTTATTTAATTTTGGTTATTTATTTAATCGTTTAAAAATAAATGCTTATAAATTAATATCTTATTGAATTTTATTATTATTCAATTGTCACTCTAATTAACGTCATTCTCGATCATTTAACCTTTGTATCTTTCGTCCGTCTAAATTCCAAGGGAAATTTTTTGACTTTGTTGACTTCATGTCATCAAATATATGTAATATGATTGTGTAAATCTCTTCATTAATTTTTGTTTTATTATTTTTTGTTAACCTTAGGTTAATTTTCCTAAAAGACCCAATTTTAAAACTCACCCCTTTTAAGTTAAAACTTCGACACTAGGTCGTTGTATCTTCAAAATCTTGTCCATACCTATTTTAGCAAATGAACCATTTTAATCAAACAAACAATTTCAAAAACAGATATTACAAAAGGTTCCTGTGGAGTACCACAGATGAATTGGGTGCTAATACCTTCTCATTGTATAACCAAACCCCGAACTCTAGATCTCTTTCAAAAAACGCATTGTATTTTCATTACTTTTAAGTATTTACATTGCAGATTTAAGGGTTTTATTTCGCTCTTTTCCCTTTTCCCTTGTAAATAATAAAACGCGGTGGCGACTCTTGCTTTTGTGAGTCGAGTTGATAAATAGCTCGATCTCCGACCCCACTGCATTTTTTATCTCTATAGTACCAGACAAAATTCATGCTCATCTTTGATTTATAGTTTAAGTTATTTATATGGATGAATTTATGACGAAATTTGGAGTAACTTTCATGTTTACATTTTTTTAAATGGTTGAGAAATGAAGAAGTTATAGTTTTGAGCAATGTAGCTTTTGTTCTGCGTGCGCGAAGGAGGAAGAAGATGAAGTTCAAAATTCAGAAATGAGTTTATTTTATATTTAGTTGATGTTGTATTATAAACAGATGAAACATCCACCCCAGTGGCAGAGAAGCGCGCGCTAAGGCATTTGTGTATAGGGACCTGGGTTCAAGCCCCAGCGGTACCCTTTTGATTTGCACATAATTTTTTATTTCAGATTCAATGCAAGTAGGCTAGGGGTGCGCATGGTGTTCCTCTCACTATCACCACATGATCATTACATGGCTAAATCCCACGCATTCAAATGCAAGCCCATGGTGCACTCCAAGAAATCATCCACGCTGGATCATTGATTATGGGCATGTTTTAATTTCTTCCCAACACCCCCCGTTTTACTTATACTCAGGCCCATCTTCTTTTTATTTTATTTTCTGATTCAACAAAAAAATATGTTTGTGCCTAACAAAAATGACTTCTCACGCCCATTTTTCTTTTTAGCATCGAGACCCAACTTTTTATTTATTTCTTTATATTTTCTTCTTATTTATTTACTTATTTTATTTAATCAAAAATACAAAAAATATATATTTTTTTTAAATAATTGGATTTATTTATTTTATTTTACTTCATTTTTTTCCAAACAAATAAAATCAAAAAATACTTCCTAAACAATTAATTTCTCTTTAGATTTAGGTTTTCTTATATTTAAATTATTTCTCCTTTTAGTTAAATTCTTATCTTAGTTTAATTTACTTCTTTTAAATACAAAGTCATTTAATTAAATTAGGCATCAAACCTTTTCCATCAAAAATAACAATTTCCTTTTTCTTCTACTTTACATTCTTGCACATTTTATTATTTAACATTATTAATTATTCAATGGTTTATAATAGACAATTAGGTTTAATGCTTTCATCCCCTCATTCACAAACTTGTACCCCCCTCCCTCCCCCCCCATTCTCAAAGCATTGTAATAGCGCAGAATATTTAAATTCCGCAATTTATCGCTTTCCTTATTATTGTTAGTAATTAGGGTTTGTACGACAAGACTTAAAATCAAACCTAGAAAAAACTTAATTAAAAGATAAAATATTTTCAAAACACTTTGCACACATGCACCTCTAGGGTAACCCACACTTGTTTCCTCAGATTAAAACAGTCATGTCCCTCGAATGTGGGATGCTTTAGCAAAGACCCTCGATTAAAAGATTGTAGTCCCTCGGTGACCCTTCAATGTTGCCTTCAATAAATGATTTTAGTCCCTTACGACAATTGGTAAAAACATCTTACAAGTTGTCTTCTATGACTGTATGATGACTCAAGCTTGTCCCTCACATCCAATGATTTGGCTTCCAACTAACTAATGGTAGGGTATCACTATCTAAAGGATGAGGAAAAGAACAAAGAATTTTTGAGTAGGTAGATTGCTCGTAATTGCTTGATCACAAACTAAAACCATTTTCACACCTCACACTTTCAAAATCAAACATATTTTCAAACATTCTCTTTCCAAACAAATATTTTCAAAACAAAAATTTTGTATACATTCTCAACGATACGAGAATCACTGCAAAATTTCTACACCAAGGCATTTTCAAAATATTTCCAAAACAAAAATTTTGTATACATTCTCAACGATACGAGAATCGTTACAAAAATTACCATTTTCAAAATATTTTCAAACACACAAACACAAAGCATTTCAAAGTGAGCTAGCAATTAAGAGCCCGTAGATAACTATGGATGAAAAGGGTGCTAACACCTTCCCTTTTCATAACCTACCCCCTGAACTCAAGAAAATTCTCAAAAGGTCTTTCATGTTCTTTTCACCCTTTCCTTTATTGGATAAAAGAAAAGTCGGTGGTGACTCTTGCTATCCGCAACATTTGCGATAAAACGTAAAACACCCAAGTCAGTTCTCCCACTGTATTACAACGACTCTTCTGACCATAAACAACATTAGCTTCTTTTTTACCATTGAACAACTTCTTCACAATACTTGAAGACGCAACCACTTGAATTTTTCCACTCCAGATTCCACCTTCAACATGTTCCCCTATTAATATCAACTCAGTGAAACCAGATGAAGAGCTCCCAATCAGATGATTAAAGAAAGGACCTGTCAAAGTTCCCATAAACATATCAACCATCTCCTTATCAAACAACGGAGGTTGAACTCTTCCTGCTAGATCCCTCCATTTCTGGGCATATTCTTTGAAGCCTTCGTTTGAACCCATAGTCATACTCTGTAATTGCACACAAGTCGGTGCAAGGTCAGGATTGTATTGGTATTATTTGTAAAAATCAGTAGCCAAGTCTTTCCAAGTACAGATATTGGTCCTTTCCAGTTGATAGAACCATTCCAATTGTGTTCCAGATAGACTCTCTTGAAAGAAATGCACCCATAACTTTTTGTCGGCAGTGTGAGGTTGGATCTTCTGGACATAAGACCTCAGGTGAAGCTTTGGGTAAGAAACACCATCATATTTTGCAAAAGTAGGGACCTTGAATTTGGGAGGGATAATAACTCTCGAGATAAGACCCGACTCTTCAAAATCCAGCCCAGACACTTTCTGGATTTCCATGGCATTCAAACGATCTTCCAACTGTTTGTATCTTTCATTAGCGAGAGGATATTGTTCATTGGAATAGTCTTCTTCTTCTTCTTCAGCAGGAATTTTGTCAGAACCAAGGTTGCTTCTTTTCCCAGCTTTAATACTTTTACCATCTTCCTCTTGATTTTCATCTTCATCTGATGGGATATAAGACATTTGAGCCCGCTTGGCTGGACCTTTGAACCTTCTTCCCATGTTGAGGATGCCAAATAGTTTCTTTGTCTTTTTCTTCTTTTCTTTAGTGATGAGAGCCTTCAGTTCTTCCTTCCCCTTGGCTACGTTCAGGAACATTTCTTGAAAATGAGCATTCTGGGCTTGGAGATCTTTGACGGTTTGTTCAAGAGCCATTTCTGCTAAAATAAACAACAAGAAGATGAGAAAGACTATCTTCACCTGTTATGCAATGATATTGTATGCAAATGTGTATGTATGTGCAATATTTTCAAGGACCTTGTGGGATTTAAATTTGTTTAATAAAAAAAAGGAAACAAAGAAACTTAGTAGTAAGTTCAAATTATAATTGCCTTCTAGGCTTACAATGAAAGCAAGATAGTTAAAAAAATATAAGACTCATAAGTTATTAAGTCTCCCATGGACACTTCCTCTTTGTGTTGACATATGCATTAAGGCTCTGCTCTTCTTGGAGTCGTTTTGTCAGCTCCAATACTTTCTTCTCACTAGCATAGAACTGAGTCTCTAAGGTATCCCTTTCTTCCTCGAGTTGGATCTAGGACTTATGTAGTTCCTCAAAGTCAGTAGGCATAGCAGGATGAAGAATGGTATGAGGAACATCTCCTTCAATAACAACCTCTACGATCACTGGTAGGATAGTAGGATATGGCATCATAAGATTTTGAGAATGAGACCGCATCCATCTAAGGTAAGGTTCCAAAGGAATGGAGTTCATATGCCCCAAAGTATTGCTATCAATCTTATTGATCATGCCCCAAGCACGTATAAACCTTTGACGGTAAATTTGAGGATCATTCTCATAGTCGAATACAATACCCTGGATGAGCATATCATGAGGACCGTCTCTTCGAGCATAACCAAACTGACATAGAGATAGAGAAGGGTTTTAAGTAAATCCTCCCCTTATATAGAGGAGTGGTACATTATGGAATTCCCCACAGCGGTCAATAATGGTGATATCTTCTTGTGATCGAGAACACCAGTAGATATTTGAATGAGTGAGTGACATCAACCTTTGAGACCACCTCAAGCCTTGTTCATTCTCCATTACTGATCAGGGAGGTGCGAAATAAACCACCTGGAAAGTAAAGGTATGCAACACATGAGAGTCCCTTGCTTCCTCATAGTACGAGTGTGAAGAGAATGCAGAATATCTCCAAGCATAGTAGGAACAGTGTAACACGGTGGGAGAACTGACTTGGTTTTGCATTTTATCACAAATGTTGCGGATAGATAGAGTCGCCACCGGCTTTTCTTTTATCCAATAAGGAAAGGGTGAAAAGAACAGGAAAGACCTTGATAGATTTTGATTTCGGGGGGTAAGTTATGAAAAGGGAATGTGTTAGCACCCTTTTCATTTGTAGTTATCTACGGTCTCTTAATCGCTTAACTCGCTTTTGGAAATTGCTTTGTGTGTGTGTTTGAAAATATTTTGAAATTTTGCCAATGTAAGGCGAACTTTGTCATGATTCTTGTATCAGTCCTCAAGAATGCGTACAAAGTGTTTGAAAATATTTTGTTGTTTTGAAAGTGTGAGGTGTAAAAATAATTTGTTTTTGAGCAAGAAGTCAAGAGTTCTATCCACTAAGGTCTTTCTTGTTATTTTCCTTCTCCTTTGGAGATAGTATTATCCATACCATTAGTTGGTAGGTAGCCCTATCCATTGGATGTAAAGGGACATGCGAGGGTCATCGTACAGTCATCAAAGGCAACATGTAAGGATACTTTAGCAATTGTATCAAAGGGACTATCATCATTTTGCTCGTAGAATCATCAAGGGACTAGATCATTTTATAGGCAACTCGAAGGGTCATTGAAGGATTATGATCTTTATTCGAATGGACCATGATGATATTGTTAAATCGAGGGTCTTTGCTAAAATATCCCTACTTTCGAGGGACATGACAACTGTTTTCGAAGGCAATAAGGGAGGCTACCCTAGAGGTGAAAGTGTGCAAGAACGATCCAGTTTAGTTATTTACCTTGATTAGGGTTATCTAACGATTAATTTTAAATCTTTCCATACAAGCCTATTACTAACAGTTAAATATATACAAACAAGCAAGTATAATATAGGTGCAGAAAGTAAAGTGCAGAAAAGTAAACCCTAATTAAGCTATTACAATGCTTTGGGGAAGACACAATAGCGTAAATTTGCGAGAAATAAAACTACAACTATTACAGGAAAAAAATTGTGCGACCTATACAAATTCTCTAAGAAAGTAAAGGGGAAAATAAATAAGAAAATGTTAGAAAAGATGTTTTAAAGTCCTAAAATCTAAAACGTTAGAAATTATTTTTTTTGTGTATTTTTGTAGAAAAAAATTAAGTTAATAATTAATAAAAACCTAATTATTCTAATTAATTTTACAAATTAAAAAATAAGACCTAAAATCTAATTAAATGAAAAAAGTTAATTAAGAAAACCTAAAAGACTATTTTTTTTATTTTATGTAATATTCTGATTTTTATATGTTTTGATTTTAATTGTAAAAAAGAAATAAATTAGTGCAAATGGAGTTTCAAAGAGAGAATCCAATCATGCCCTAGCCATGGTAACTCATCATCCATTTGTTAAAGCTTGCATTTTCTTATTCAAACTTGTTATAAACACCATGATGAAATCATTTGTGCACACAAAATTAGTTAAATATGCATAGATTAAAATGTTTGAATTCAAGAAAACTACCAAAACTGGTGGGCTTGTTTAAGCTAATCCAGACATGAATAGATTTGTTTCTGGACTTTGTGAGATTCCTGGGAGCTTCAGGAACACGATTTGAGGCTTGGTTTTGATTGAGAGTGGCTGGAAACTTTGATACGAGTTTGCATCTTTCTTTGAAAATTTGTGATTTTGAAACCTTGCTTCTATGGCAGCCACTTTGTGTTTTATTGTAGTGTGAGGGCTGGTGTATTTATAGAGAACATTTTAGGCCAACAAAAATGGACATGAATTAATTGAAATCAAACATAAATCATTCTTTCCAAAATTGTTTTAAAAATATTCCAAACTTGAAGATTCTTGTTCCCAACATGTTTTCACAGTTTTGGCAAGCTCTTATGAGGTCTTGGGCCTTCTAGAAGATATCCAAATGAAGCCCACATGCCCTTTGGTCCATCAAATCATATTTTTATTTGATTTATTTTGAATAAAATCAAAATAAATAAAATAAAAAATCAAAGTAATGTATAAATGGAGTTATAGGTCCTCTAACATGTTATAAACATGTTTAAACCTCAAAAGTTAGGCTCATTAGTCAAAAAGTTCAAGATTGCTCAAATGAAGTTTCATGCATTTTCTCAAAAATTTCCTAACTTGCAAAAACCATATCTCACTCAATTTTCTTTATTTGAAGGTGATCTTTGACTTTTTAGAAAGCTCAAGATATCCTCTACAATCTCTATTTTGATCATTTTTGCATTTGAATATATCATCTTGATGTAAGTTGCCTTGACAAAAAGTGTCTTTTTGTTGACTTTTGAAATGACCTATAATGTTTTGGCCCATATCTCTCAAATGAAGCACTTTTTGGACATGACCTTAATGAGACAAAGTTGTAGAGAATTGAATTTCCTTCAAAATGAGCTTTGGTTAAGGAAAATATGATGAAGCATGTGAAAGTTATGTTTGGTCAAAGTTCAATTGACTTCTCCTAAGGAAACCCTAACTTGGCAACTTTTGACTTTTGATTATTTGAGGGCTTTTCTGGAGGAATCATGATCAACCCTTGATCAAATGATGAATATCACTTCAAAATGTTGTTGTTGACCAAAAATATTTAAGTTTGACTGTACGTTGACCATAGTTGACTTTTTACCCAATACAGTGGATTTTCCATCATCTGGGCCATTGAATGAGAAAACTTGTGATACAAGGCATGAAACTTGGTATGAGCATTCTTGAATACATACGAGTACCCGTGAAAACAACTTGAGACCTTGGAAACTCAATCTTCCTTGAGAAATACCAAACCCTAGTTGTGGACTAATTGCTTAGGAGAAGACTTGTCTGATTAATTCCTTGAGTAATCTTGAGCAATTGAGAACCCTATGGACATGAGGTGACCTCTTGAAATAATTTGATTTCAAAATGAGAGGGAAAGTTTTACGGTACAACAGCTGCCCCTGTTCAATCTTCTTAAACCTGAAGGGTTATATTGGCATGTCTGTCATTCATGACTTAAAGGTAGAAGATGATTGAACACTTAAGTACCCAGAAATTTGCACTCGCCTATGCAGTAAGTAACATTATTGGTCGATTATACCGTGAATGGGCTTAAGGATGCCATTTGGAGAGTGGCGTTATGTCGTCGAAGATGGGCTTATAGATTCTATTCAGAGTAATTGTTGACAGGAATATCAGAATGAATCTACGCCTGACTTTGTCCAAAAGAATATCAGAGTGAACCTACACTTGATTTTATCTGAATGATGCACTAGAATGAGTCTACGCCCGACTTTGTCTAGAAGATGTAGGGACATGAGTCTACGCATGAATTTGTCCAAAATAATAATCATAATGAAATCTACGCTTGATTTCATCTAGAAGATGTCTACGTCTAGCTTCATCTAGAAGAGATATTGGAAGGAGTGTACGCCTGACTTTTTTTCCAAAAGAGTTCCAGAAGGAAATCTACGCTTGACTTCATTTAAATAATGCACTAGAATGAGTTTACGCCCGACTTTGTCTAGAAGATGCATTTGGAATGAGTCTACATCCGACTTTGTCCAAAAGAATATCAGAAGGAAATCTACGCTTGATTTCATCTAGAAGATGTATATGCCCGACTTTATCTAAAAGAGATATTGGAAGGAGTCTACGCCTTACTTTTTTCCAAAAGAGTTTCAGAAGGAATCTACGCTTGACTTCATCTGAATGATGCACTAGAATGAGTCTACGTCTGACTATGTCTAGAAGATGTATTTGGAATGAGTCTACGCCCGACTTTGTCCAAAAGAGTTTCAGAAGGAATATACGCTTCATTCCATTTGAATGAAGTACTAGAAGACGTCTACGCCTGACTTCATCTAGAAGAGGTATTGGGAGGAGTCTACGCCTGACTTTGTCCAAAAGAATATCATAAGGAAATATACGCCTGACTTCATCTGAATGATGCACTAGAAGATGTCTATGCTCGACTTCATCTAGAAGAGGTATTGAAAGGAGTTTATGCCTGACTTTTTTCCAGAAGAGTATCAGAAGGAAATCTACGCTTGATTTTTTCCGAATGATATATTATAATGAGCCCATGTCAAGCCGTGGCCGGAAATGTATTAGAAGGAACCCATGTATGGCTGCTTCAGGATGAGACTGTGTTAGACTACACCTGGAAATGTCTTAGTAGGAACTTCTGTAAGATTACTTCAGGATGAACCCGTGTTAAACTGCATATGGAAATATATTTAGAAGGAGTCTGAGTAGGACTGCTTTAGGATGAGCTGTGTAAAGCTTCATCTGGAATTTTTAGAAGGAAACTGGGTAGGACTGCTTCAGGATGAGCCCATGTGAAGCTTCATCTGTAAATTTTAGAAGGAACCCGAGTAAGGTTGCTTCAAGATGAGCCCATGTGAAGCTTCATCTGGAAATATTTGAGGAGGAGCCCGAGTAAGGCTGCTTCAGGATGAGCCCGTGTGAAGCTTCATCAGAAAATATATTAGAAGGAACCTGTGTAAGGCTGCTTCAGGATGATCCTGTGTGAACCTTCGTCAGAAAATATATTAGAAGGAACTCGTGTAAGGCTGCTTCAGGATGAGCCCGTGTGAAGCTTCATCAGAAAATATATTAGAAGGAACCATTGTAAGGCTACTTCAGGATGAGCCTGTGTGAAGCTTCATCTGAAAATATATTAGAAGGAACTCGTGTAAGGCTGCTTCATCTGGCCATGTAAATAGTCACCCCGGCCTGTTACGAGAATTGATCTCTGACCTGCTGTGTAAAAATTCGTCGGCAATGTTCGTCTGGTCATGAACTAACCTAAAAACAAAGTTAAATTTATGCAATGTCATGATGTATGAATGAATTTTGTAATGATTCTCTCAAAATAAATGAGAATGTCATATGCATCTTGTGTGCATATGCCATGATGGATTGTAAATGATGTATGGGTGTAAAATGTCGCTAAAGGCAGCGGTAAATTTGTATAACAGTGCATGTCTCGGGAAAATAAATCTATGACTGTTGTAGGGGTGAAGAAAGTAATTCTTCAATTTTGTTTAGAACGACTTTACTAGGGATTCCCACTTTCTGTTTGAGAACACTCCGATGGGGATCTTCAACTTTTGCTTGGGGATAGAAGCATTCAAACAGAGTTGGTTGTTCGTCATTCTTTTTGTTGAAGAAATTGATTTTTGTATACCCTGAATGGGGATAAAAGAGATGGATATTCCTTCTATGCACTATCTGACAAGGTTTCAGATATGGGTAGCTACTTTTCTGGTGATTGCCACTCTTAATTAAACCCTGCACGAGAAGAGAATTTTTTCCGGGAATTTGCAGTATTGGAGAAATAAACTCTTTTGGGGAATTAAATCATGTAGATTGAATTAAGGAAATAATATCTGATGGAGATTGGAATTTCATAGGCTACGCTGAGGAAGTTTCCACCATATGCTAAGGAAATGATCAAACTTCCTTCTCTACTGGGGATCTTTTTGGGAAGATGCTCCTGTTAAGTTATCCATCAGGGGTATGGAGGTGAACTGCTGGAAGTTTCCCCAGTTTCTGTCTGACTTGTGTTTTAGACTTCTTGGGGAATGTATCTCTGTTGAAGATGAGCTTGTGCAGATAGCTCTGTAGAGATAATTCCGTGGAAACTGCTATGTGTGGATTTATGGATGACTTGAACTTTATCTCAACTTCTAGAGCCCTCGGTAAATGCTGATCAGGGTGATAATTCTTCTACTGATAGACAAGTGATGAGATAACGGGACATAGTCGTACGCTTTAATCCCTAAATTTTTCCTAGACCGCCTTTTCAGGTTTTCAGTCCACCGGGATACCTATTTTTTACCAAGCCACTGAAGCGACCGACAAAAAACACAGAGCCTCCACTGAACTTTATTTATCTCGAAGGAAGGGGAAATATCGAGAAAACCCCAAGAGGATAGATAAGATGGTCTTGCAACCAAAAGAGAGGGTACGGAATTCGATTATGCGAGGGGAAGGTATTAGCACTCCTCACATCTATTGTACTCAACGGGATCCATTTTGATTGTTTGCTTCTAAGGGTGTTTCTATCTATAACTATACTTGCTAAGGGGAATGAAATGGTTTTTTATTAGTACGTTCGTGAGGGTCTCGCAACCCTTTGCCTACGTATCCCGTAAAGGAATCAGAACACCGTAGTTCTTCTAGAAAATGTTGGTTTGTTGGTGTTTTTTAGTGGGCGATGTTAACGCACGCATTCTAGTAATAGGCACGGCCGGTACCGCGGTAGAACGGAGATAACATGCCCTTTTGAGGAGATCTTTGATTTTTTGAATATTTTTTTAAGTGTGGAATGAGTTTGAATAATGATTAAGTGTTTTTGGATTTTTTTGATTAAGGAGAGAAAATTTTGTTTTAAGTTACAAAAGAAGAAAGAGTCTAACGGGGAGACTAAGAAACCTAATTGTTGTCATACAAGGTGTGGACTTAAAGTTGAGTGTAAAATGGAAATTATATCCTAAATTTGTCATACAAAGTTTGATCCTAATGTCTAATTCAACATGAAACGATCAACGGGAATTTAATCGATTCAGGGAATCACTTAAGAGAACATGTATTTAAGATTGACCAAGTAATCAAGCAAAAACAAAGAATTTAAGTTCTTAACATTTTTTTATGATTTTTATCAAGTAAATAAAAGAAAATAATAGTATAATATTTTTATGATATTTTGTGAAAATAAATATTAAAACCTAATTCTAAATTATTATGAATTGCGAAATCGAGGAATTCTAAAAAAGGGGAAATCCAAATTTTAATACTACTCTATTTTAATATATTTTTATTTTTTAGTAAACATATAATCCAAAGAAAATTAAAAATTCTAATCTAATATTTTTGGTGTTTTTATCATATAAAGAAACTTAAAACCTAATTCTATTTTTATGATTTTTGTATGAATTTTAAACGAAACAAGGGAAAAAACTTGAAACTTAGAATTTTAAATAAAAAAGAAGTAAGGTTAGGGGTTGAACTCATGTCCCCTAAGTTATAACTTTCTTTCCATGCCACTAAACCATATTTGTTTTTCTGTTGTATGTACACCGTTAATTAAAAATAAAATAAAAGAGTTTGGGTTAAAAGGAAAAAATAGAATAATGGTAAAAATATCCCAGGGGGCTCGAACCCGGGACCTTAAGTAGTCAAAGACACACACTAAGCACTGCACCATATGTTCATTTGTGTATATCACCAATCAGATTATTGAAGTACCAAAATGATCATTGGGCTTAAATGGGGATAAAATGCATAAAAATAGTAAAATGTCCCCAATGGGTTTTGAACCCAGCCCCTCGCGCTTACAGTACTTACGCCCCAACCACTGTACCATGTTACTCATTTGTTATATCTATCTAATCAAAAACTGTATAAAAAAACTCATGAAATTGGTTGGGCTAAAGAAATAATCCCATTCAAATTCCAATAGGGATAGAAAACCCTAAATGTAACAAACGCGACTGCTCAAACTCTCTATCTTCCCCTGTTCGTTCAACCTTCTCTTTCGTCTTGAAATCACAACAAAAATAATTTGCATTATTTTCTTTTTCGCTTTTGTTTCACGATAAACCAAAACCAATGATTCCTTCCCTCTCAACCTCTGTAAATCTTCTTCATCTCTTAACAACCAAAAACTCTTCACTCCATCAACTCAACCGGTCTCTCTCTCTCTCTCTCTCTCTCTCTCTCTCTCTCTCTCTCTCTCTCTCTATATATATATATATATATATATATATATATATATATATATATATATATATATATATATCTTTCTCTAAATTTATATTCCAACACCAATTTAACAAATTCAGCATTAACCTCTAAATCTTGCCTTATAGTTCGAAAACCTTAAAAAACCTAAACATAAAATCGAAGGCCAACGAATCTCAGATTCACGCACGCAGATAAGGGAAACGAGTTCAGGAAGCAAAAAAACACATATGCACCTTAAGGAAAAAAGGCCTACCGATAACGACGAAGATGATTTAACAAAGGTTGAACTCCGGTAAGTTGTGCTATCGCTTCTTACTACTTCCTCTTCTTCTTTTCTAAGAAATTGTTTAGTGTTGGACTGGTTATACAGATGTGTTGTTGTTAAATGTTGCAGGTCAGTTTCCTTTGTGTATATGTTTATGTTTAATGTTGCAGGTTCATGGATAAAACCTGGAGGAAGATTGTAATATTTTTGTGTAGAATTTCAATGTATGTTTCTTCAATGGATTTCTTGGTGAGATTTTAGCAGAGGTTGGAAAGTGAAGTAGGGAGTTATGATATAATTTTGAGTAAGCTTCTTTATTGATTTTTTATCTAAATTTCCTCTATTCCTTCTGTCAAATTCGTGAACTGTTATTGTTGCTGCTATTTCTTCTTATCTGAGCATGATTTGTGTTGGATCTTGGTCTGTGCAGCATCATGCAGACATGATAATGCAAAGCTCAACGGTGTTAGACTACTACTATGGAAATGGATGCATTGACATTGTTATTGGTTTACTGACTGAGGAAGGGTTTAAGGCGACGTTATGGTTTAGACAGGAAATTTTTTTCTGTACAACGTTCGTATGCAGGGTGAGTTTAAAGAGATTTATTTTGAAGGTGAGTTTTTGTTTATGGTTGGTGAATGTTACGATTTTGGATTGGTGCGGATCAGAGGGAGGGTGTATGAATCATCTTGAAATGGTGGCTTTTTCCTGTGTTGTGATGAGAGAGTTTGGACAGAATTTCTGAGTAAGTTTCTTGTTGAATTTTTTTCTCTCTTTCTTTGAAATAAATTTGTAGACAGCGCCGCTTATGATATTTCAAAAAAAGAATCAACCCAAAATGATGAAAATCAAAAGAGTTATGATCCTTGAAAGTTGTTCAAAAGTTACTTGAAATTCGGTCAAAGTCACAAAGCGACCTCTAATGTACTCAAACTTTTGATGGCCTTATACATATAATTAGCTCTCGACTTATAAAAAGAAGTTGGAGATGATGTTAAGGAGAGTCATACATAAAAAGAACCACTCAAAAATATTTAATAATGTAGAAGTTATGATCATTTGAACTTGATCTTGAAAATGTTGACTTTTGGTCAAAGTGCTTTGAATCGACTTGCAAATTTGATCCTTCCTCGCATTCTGAGACATATTGATGCACATATGGGCTAGTGATAATGAAATCTTGACTTTGCTTTTGGTTAAATGCTAAAATTTGATGAAGTAGTATTTTAGAATTGATGATTCACCATACTGAACACTTGAGGGGTTCAAACCCTAGCTGAGGCATGATGCTAACAAACCCTGATTTTTAGTCACACATAGGGAAATAAACCCTAATCCAAGATCTTGATGAATTTGAATGAGAAACGGCCTTGTACATGGATGAATAAGAAACTCGTGATAACCATACTTCAAAACCTGATTCCACTATCCACTTCCCAAGGAGGAGCCAAGGAAATCAACTGTAGAATGTAGAAGCCTCAAACCAAAATTGAACCCTAGTTAGCATAACCACTGATGCTTTGAACCACTGCCTTATTGAAATGAAGGAATGATGTGTGAATGACCTAATGAGAATGATGAAAATGAAATGAAAATCCTAAGTCAGATAAAAGTGAAAAGGGTAGGACAAATTTGGGGTATGACAGCTGCTCTTATTTAATCGTCTTAAACCTGAAAGTGAGATTGGCATCATCCTTTCGATCATTTAAGGTAGAAGAAGATTAAATACCAAGACCTGAAATTTGTCCTGGAGAGATGGTGTGAATGTTATTATTTGTGATGTCTGTTGGGGATAGAAAATTCAGTTTCTGGTGAAGTGGTTATGATGGATAAATGTAGTTGAGTAGTAATCGCTTGTAACGGGGTAACAGTGCCAATACAAGGTTCTCGTGGAAGTGGGTGTCATAATGATTGAAAAGATATGGTTGATGATGTCGTGGTGACTGAAAGTAGGATTAATGCCAACATGATAACTTAAAGATAATGGGTAAACTTAACGATAGTGGAGAATCAATCGTATAGGATTCACGACTTAAAAAGAAAGGTAAAGACAACAGGTAAAATCAACGACAGTGGAGAATCTATCGTGTAGAATTCATGACCCGAAAATAAAGGTAAAGACAACGGGTACAACAAATGACAGCGGAGAATCTATCGTGTAGGATTCACTACCCAAAAGAAAGGTAAAGACAACGGGTAAAATCGATGACAGTGGAGGATCAATCGTGTAGGATTCACGACCCAAAAAGAAAGGTAAAGACAACGGGTACAATCAATGACATCAGAGGATCTATCGTGTAGGATTCCCGACCCAAAAATAAAGGTAAATACAACGGGTACAATCGAGGACAGTGAAGGATCTATCGTGTAGGATTCACGACCCAAAAGAAAGGTAAAGACGACGGGTAAAATCGACGATAACGGAGGATCTATCGTGTAGGATTCACGACCCAAAAAGAAAGGTAAAGACAATGGGTACAATCAACGATAGCGGAGGATCTATCGTGTAGGATTCACGACCCAAAAAAATGGTAAATACAACGGGTACAATCGACGACAGTGGATGATCTATCGTGCAGGATTCACGACCCAAAAGAAAGGTAAAGATGAAGGGTAAAGATCATAATATGATCTATGACCCAAGAAAATATAACAGAAGGGTAAGATCTATGGACGACCTACAACCTAAGAAAAGATAACATAAGGGTAAGACCTATGGACAACCTACGACCCAAGAAAAGATAACATGAGGGTAAGACCTATGGATGACCTACGACCCAAGAAAAGGTAACATGAGGGTAAGATCTATGGATGATGTATGACCCAAGAAAATATAACATGAGGATAAGACCTATGGATGACCTACGACCCAAGAAAAGATAACTGGAGCGGTAAAATCAATGGAGTTTCCACCGAGTATTTATTTGTCCCATATAAAAGGGAAAGGAAAATCATCGAAGAAAAACCTAAAGGGGGAAATCAAGGTCTTGCAACCGAGAGATTGGGTAAGGGAGTCGATTACGCGAGGGGAAGGTATTAGCACCCCACGTCCATAGTACTCTATGGGATCCACTCTCGTTGCTCTAATCAAAGGGTGTGTTCAATCTAATGCTTAAGAGTTATAAACTAAGAGGGAATGCATGCAAAGAAAACACGGGTAAAAGAAGGAAGTATTTACAATTTTCGCTCGGCTGAGCCCCGTGACCAGATTCCTACGTATCCCCTTTAAGGAATCAGAGCGCCGTAGTTCGGCTCATATATTTTGTTTGTTTGTATTTTTTAAATGAACAATGTTGCATTTTGTGATACGGTGGGAAGAACTGACTATTTTTTTTAGAATGATGGTTTGCGTTTTGCGTTTATTTTCGCAAAATGTCACGGTAAGTAAGAGTCGCCACCGACTTTTATTTTATCTAAGAAGGAAAGGAAAAAAGCACAGAAAAATTCCTTTTTCGAGATATTTCTCGGGTTCGGGGGGTAGATTATAGAAAGGGAAGGTGTTAGCACCCTTTCTATCCGTGGTTATCCACGGGCTCTTAGGTACTTGCTCATATTGTTTTCAAAATATTGTTTTCTTTGTGCTTGTGGGTTTGAAAATTTTTTTGTTTTGAAACATCGATTTAACTCTTGCTTCTGTCCTCAAGAGTGTAATGAAGTGTTTTTGAAAACTTTGTTCGAAAAAGTGTAAGTGTGAAAAAGATTTTGTTTTTGTTTTTTTTAAAGAGGAAGTACTTAAGAACCATCTACCTACTCGAAAAAGGAATCCTTCTATGATATCTTCCTTTAGACAATGCTATCCTACTATGAATGAGTAGGTAGCACCTTCGTTGGAGTTTAAGGGTCAATTCGAATTTAGGGACTTACGGTCACTAAAGCAATGCTAGGACGCCTTAGCGGTAACCCTAATGTCTTAGATCATTTGTTTTTAGGCAACAATATCCGAGGCAACCAATTCGAGGCGACTATGATCTTTAGACAAGAGGGCGACCTCTAAAGTGACCTATACTCAATGACCGTGTACGAAGGCAACCAAGTGGGGTGTACCCTAAGAGTGCGCATGTGATAGTGTTTTGTTTTCAGTTATTTTTGTCTTTGTACATGTTAAAGGTGATCTATGTTGATTTTAGGTTAAAACATTCAGTCTTGTCATGCATTCCTATTATCAAACATCTAACAGTTATAATTTGCGGAAAATAAATTGCGGAATTTAAATTACAAGGCGTCGGGTATTTACATCGCCAAAGACAAACCCTTTAAAAATAAATAAAGCGATAAATAAATAAAAGTCCTATTAAACTATTACAATTCTGGAGCAATTACATTATTTGGATAAAATAAATGAATCGCGTGCGGGAAATTAAATTGAGCGCAAAGTTTAGGGTTTTGACCCTTTTTGTTAAAGAAAAGATTTTTTTGTTGTTTTTTATTTTAAGAAAGAAATAAATTCTAAATTAGTTACTAAATTGAATTAAATAAACTAATTAATAAAAAATAAAATATTTTTTAGGTTTTTGTTATTTAAAGAAAGAAATAAAAATTAATTGAATTAGTAAAACCTAATTAAGTCTAGTTAATTTTAATTATTAAAAAAGGAATTAAAGTTATTCTAATTAAAACCTAAATCAATTTAATTAATGTTTATTAATAAAAAATAAAACTTAAAGTTTAATTTGATGAAAAATATTTTTGGTGATCTTATTTTATAAAGAAAAGAATTTTTGGTTGGTTAGAAATTAAATAAAACAATAAAAACAATTAATTAAAAGAAAATAAATAAATAAGAGAGAAAAGAGGTTTGGGCCTGAATTTTGTGGTGTATATAGCAATGCTGAGGCCCAATTGTGTTGGCCCTTTGTTGACTTTTGAGATCAGGTGTGTGAGCGTTGACTTTGCCTATGGTGGTCCTTCAGATCTTGGCCACCAGATCTGGCCAATGGCCATCTGGCAATTGATTGAATGATGGTGTATGGTGCGCTGCATGCTTCGATGTGTACACAATTTCCTAAAAAGAAAAAACAAATGGAATTTGGGGGACCTGGGATTCGAACCCAGGTCCTGAACTTGATTGCCAGCTCGCCTTGCCACTACGTTGAATTAACTTGTTTGTTAATAATATACAAATAATACATAATAAAGGAAAACAAATTAATGGCCAGAAAAGACAAAAAGCACGCGCGCAATATTTGAATGGAGCAATGGTTGAGTGCCAGGTATTGTCTTCAACCTTCGTCCGTGGCTAAAAACCTGTAAAACCTATAGCCACGGACACAGACCGTCACTAAAAGTCATGCATACTCCAAAATCTGCTGTGAGCCATGGAAATGAATTCTAAGGGCATGGTTGTGCTCGTCTCATCATCCCAGTCACAACCATACCCTTCTTGATAGCCAATTTTTCCTGAAACAAAAACACCCAAAAATATCCACGAAAACCTAGCTGTGGCATTTTGCAGTATAGGTCAGATAAACAAAATTGAATAATGCCAATAGTTTGGAAATGTTATGAGGATTTCAAATATACCAATAATTTACTCAAATGATGCAAGAGTGATGATTTACGAATTCAAGAAATAAGTGGATTATCGTGGTACTTATAACGCGTTGTGGTGTCTGAGAATGATTGCTTTTGATCCAGGAAGGTTGAGTGAACACCTAGGAATCGATTGGGACCGGTCTCAGCTTCTGAAAACGCCTCTAAGTATGATTTTGATTTCACACTTTTTTAGTGAATTTTGCAACTTTTCTCTTGCCTTTTCTGCATCCTCCAACCTCTATTTTCGTGCCTTTGCCTTCCTTATGTAATGTATATTGCATTAGGGTAAGAAACTTGGTACAAATCTCTCTAAATCAATGCTCAGGAATTGGATTTGATTCCACCATTACAACCTTCCAAATTTGGCCTAAATCATATCTTCTTGTAACCAATGCACTTGATGCAAATTTGACTCACATAATAGCTATATTCAAGGCCTAAATCAACCAAAAAATCATGAGTTATAAATACTTCTGATTTTATATGATTTTATTTGATTTAAAGTGAATAAATTCAATTAAAAATCAAATTAAATAATAAAAATAAGATATGGGCTCATGGCTGAAGCTAGGACACGTGGACAATGATGCAAGCTCAAATCAAGTGGAAAAGAATGGGCTCATTTGGCAAAATTTGAAGTTTTGGGGATAGTTGACTTTTGGCAATTTTGCAAAAATGTCCAACTTCAACAATGCATAACTTCTTCAATTTTGAACTTTTGGAGGTCTTCTGGGACTTTTTAGAAAGCTTGAGATGTCCTCTAACCAACCTTTTGGTCTCATCTCAATTTGATATTCCATGCTCAAGTTATAAGCTTTGGAAAAAAGGTGTTTTTGTTGACTTTCAAAAATGACCTATAATGTCCAAATTTGTAACTTCTTGTGAGTAAATGTTTTGATCTTGGGGTATGAAGATGGATTGTAGGAAATTGCATTCTATTCTAAATGAGCTTTGGATGGGTTATTTCTCATAAAGTATGAGAAAGTTACGCTTGGTCAAAGTTGAGTTGACTTTTCCTACAAAACCCTAATTTAGCAACTTTTGAGTCTTGATGAATTTTGAGCAATCCTTGATGAATCATGATCAACCCTTGATCAAATGATGAAATATACTTCAAAATGAGAATTTTGACAAAAAATCTTGAAGTTTGACTATTTGTAGGTCACAGTTGACTTTTGCCCTAGAATAGTCGATTTTTGGACCTTTGAGCAATTGACTGAGCAAACTTCCTCTGCAAGGCTTGAAATTTGACATGGATGATCTTGAGAACATATTAGGACATTGGGGAGCACTTGAGGTCATTTGGACTCAAATATCTTGATGAAACACAAAACCCTAATTTGGGGTTGACTGCCTTAGGAGATGACTTGTCTGGCCCACTCTTGAGCAACCTTGAGCCACTTGAAGATTTTTCTTGCAATGTCTTGAGAAATATGAGAGGGAAAACTTTGTGGTACAACACATTCAATCATTCCACCGCTGCTCGACCTTTGGAGACTTATGACCTGTAGTGGAAAGGAGCTAACATGCTCTTAGAAGAGAAAAGCTGAATGGCGAAAAGAAATGGATTGGTTGGTATTTTTTTTATCATGAAAAGAATTTTTTGTATGCTTAGCATTTTTTATACATTTGCCAAGAAAAAAGAAGTTTTAGTTTTAAATTCAATTATGCAAAAATGGGAAGAAAACAACTAAGGGAGACTAAGCTATCTCTAACCTAATGTTATCATACAATGAGTGATCCTATCTAAGTTAGCATGCCAGTGAAAGTCTAACATACTATCATATAGGGAACATGCACTGAGAGCAAATTCGTGATCTCAATTTCTAAATTGAGTGACTCATCGATCAACAAGAAATAAAGGAAAGCGATAAAATCCTATAGGGAGCATGCACTGAGAGTGAAGTCGTGATCTTAATTTCTAAATTGAGTGACTCATCGATCAACAAGAAAGGAAACAAACACAAGCACAACACATATAATAAATGAAGTGTGGAATGTATGCTATAGGTCTTTAAACAGCGACTTCAAGCGCGCGCTCTTTATTTCCTACTTATCATGATATCTAGAAAAGAAATAAATGCGAAAATATAGCTTGGAAGCAGTATAATACCAAACGAACAATAATATCCTCAAAAAGCACAACCAAAGCAAAGAAACCAGGAATACTTCGCGCAAGCTGACATCAATAAACAAACAGTCAGAGATCGAATGTTCGGAAAAGGTGTTGAAGCTTCATCGATGTCAAAATAAATCACAATCGGAATCCAAACACATCCATATATCAGACAATGAACCTGCACAAGACTCAACTCAACATGCAAAAGTGAATCACAAGTCTCAAGTAATCGAAAAAAATTAGGAGTTAATTTCCTAAAAATCAAATGAGAAATCTAACAAATTTTATTGATCTTTGTAGTTTGTTACCCATAAAAATAAGAGGAAATCCTAAAATCTATATTTTTTATTGTTTTTTTTTTATATGTATTTTGCTACTACTTTTATTATAAAAGGAATTTAAACTAAAACTTAAACAAAATCTAGAAAACATAGGAAATATAATTGGTCAGGGGGGTGTTAAATGGGATGGAGGTGTATAGACATGAGGCCTGCTGAATGAAGCCTAGGCAGTTCAGTTTTTTGGCAAGTTAAAAGCTTTCAAAAAAATGATGATGGGCTTAGGGGGATTTCGGTTCAGCCCACTCCAACATTTATTCCTTTTCAGCATTATTAATTATACAACACCATCATTAAGCTAAAGAAAAAGAAAAATAATAATAAAATTAAATGAGATGAGAGTATGATGACACGATGCTATTGTGAAATGAGTTAGGGTTGGGAATTGGAACTTTTCATCCACCCTTTCCATCTCGAACGCAAATAGAGCAGTTTCTTCTCCCTTACCGCTGACTTTGATCAATTACCTCGCCATCCTCCTCTGATCCTGATCAAGACCCCACTGATTTTCAACCGTTTTCCTCTGTCTCACTCTTAACGGTTCATCGCCATCCTTTCCCTCTTTGGTTTTTTGTCGGTTCTACGCCTCCAATTAAACATTCTAACACAGAACCTAAATAGAGGTGAACTGAAAAGAGCTTACTGAACAGGGTTCATTAGGCGCATCTTCGAAGGCGACTCGGGCGACGGTAAAAAATAGAGGGACGACTCAGGTATGCTTGCCCCTGACTCTTCTTCTTCTTCTTCATCTTTTCCTTTTTTACTTGTTTTGTTGTTGCATTGACACGATGATTATGTGTAGAAGAAATGAAGATCTTGAATCCTGCGAAGCTATTATTGATGTTGTAGAGTTGTTGCGATAGTGATCATTGACGTGACGAACGAATCGGATTTATCATGATCACAAAAACTTGAGACGAGTTTGAAGAATCGCGCAACACGATGAATATGGAGGAAGATTAAGGAATCGTATGCAGAATTTGGATTAGAGATTAATGAAGATATTGTTCTTGCCAGGGGAAATAAGGAAGATGACCTTTTTAGAGTGCAGAGAGACAAGAGATTTCTGGAAAAATCAGTTTATGGTGATTCTCATGAATAATGAAGAAGAATGATGAAGATAATGTTAAAGGAAGGTTGCAGATGGAAGAACGAATGAGAAGAGTGAAGGTTGAATCTGGAAATTTTCTGTTATTCTTGTTGTAAAATCCATCATGGCAAAAGTGAACCCCCCAGGTGAATCCTATTTTTTCTCTTATCTCTTATGAATTCTGTTATGGTTTTTCAATCTGTTAGCAAAAATCTCTTTCTCATCTCTTTTCTTCCCCTTTATTCCGTTATTTATGCTATCCACTTAGCAGGTTGTTAGGCTGTTACAGATCAGAATCAATCTCATCCCTTGGTTAAAGAAAACGTTTAGAGAGAATAGATGGTAGGAGATTGAAACTATTAGGAGTTAGTTTGGAAAATAGGGAGTTTTTAGAAGCTGGTTATTGGATCCCCCTATCATGAATTGGTTAGAGGGTTATTATAGGTAGTTGAGGTGGTTAATTTCTGTTATATCCGTTTTTTTTAACTCTATGATATTTGGAATATTAGTAAGTCCTCCTGATTCCTTCTTTTTCCTACAAGCCAACCGTTTTCTGAATAAAGTCACCAGAATTGAATTCGCGAAACCGTTAGAAGCTTAGTTTGACAAGTTTAGTTCACCACTACGGTTGTGAAGTGAATTTAAAATGTGTAATTGTTGTTTCTTTTTGGATGCAGGCTGGCTTGAATAAAGTGAATTCTTCTTTAGTTTTTTTTATTGGTTCACCCTGTTAGAAAAAAGTCAAAATTCTATTTTTATGAATGAGAACAGTTAGGGGTTTGTTATTGTGAGGGTTAAACAGTTAGTTTTTTCTTCTTTGTATCGCTGTTTTTTTTTCTTAACTGAACATGTACACACTTGTAATACTGAAATCGTTTTTTCCAGTTTTGACAAGTTTTCCTTCAGGATTTTGCAGTTAGCTTGCTGTGATCGGTGGAAATAGAACTGACTGTTTTTTAGCTGGTTTTGCGAAATGTCGCGGTAAGCAAGAGTCGCCACTGTCTTTTATGTTCTCCAACATGGAAAGGACAAAAGCACAGCAAAATTCCTTATTGAGAATGTTTCTCGGTTCGGGAGGTAGATTTATAGAAAGGGAAGGTGTTAGCACCCTTTCTATCCGTGGTTATCCACGGGCTCTTAGGTACTTGCTCTTATGTTTTCAAAAAATGTTTGCTTTTCAAGTGTGTGTGGGTTTTGAAAAAGTTCGTTTGAAAAACTTCTAAGTAACTCTTATATCAGTCCTCAAGAGTGTATGAAGTGTTTTGTTTGAAAACTTTTTGAAAGTGTGGGGTGCGAAAAGATGTTTTGTTTGTTTGAAAAGAGAAAGTACTTAAGAGAAATCTACCTACTCTAAGGAATTAGGCTGTGTAAGAGTCCTTTAGATAGTGCTATCCCACCATTGAGAGGTAGGTAGCACCGTCGTTGGAGGTATTCGGGTCAATTCGATTAAGGGACAGTGTGGTCACCAAAGCAATGGTAGGACACCTTAGAAGTAACCCTAATGTCCTAGATCCTTTTTTATCCGAGGCAACCGTTTCGAGGCAACTGGATCTTTTGGACAGAAGGGCGACCTCTAAGACACCCTATACTTGATGACCACGTTTCGAGGCAACCAGTGAGGCGTACCCTAGAAGTGGCATGTGCTTTGTGTGTTGTTTTTCAGTTAAGGTTATCTTGTACATGTTATTTTGTGAGCTACATATTGGTTTTATTTACATACATTCTTTCATGCATTTAACAGTTAGGGGTGCGGAAAGTAAATTGCGGAAGGATAAATTCTACGCTATTACAAGGCGCGGGTCTATACATCGCCAAAAATACAAAGACCCGTTTTGGTAAATAAGTACGAGAAATTAAATAAAGCGGTAAACCTAATTACTATTACATTCTTGGAAGCAATTACATAAATAATCAAAATAAAATACGCGCGAATAGAAATTAAATCAGGAAGTCCTTAGAGTGTTGACCCCTTTTTAGAAAATAAATGAATTTTTGTCTTTTTTTTTAATGAAATGGAATTAAAACTAATTATTTAATTTATTAAAAGAAAAATGTTTTTGTATTTTTTATGTTTTTAATGAAATAAAATAAAAGGAATTAAAATTAAAAGTTAATAAAAATCTAATTCTAAATTTATTTTAGTTATTAAGAAAAAAGGTTAAAGTTGCCTAATTAAAACTAATTCAATTTATTAGTATTTATTTACAAAAATAACATGAAATTAATAATAATAATAATAATAATATTAGTTCTTTTTTTGGATTTTTATGAAAAATATTAATTATGTTAGGTTAATTAACAATAATGATAATAATTAAAAAATTAGTTAAAAGAAAATAAAAAAGGAAAAGAAAACAAAAGAAAATAAAATAGAACCATAGGGGTGTTGGGCCAGAATTGAGGGTTTGTTTAGCATTGTTGTGGCCCATTTGCACAAAGTCACGTTGACTCCTAGAATCATGTGCGTATGGTTGACTGAAAAGCATGGTGCTCATCATTTCCTGGCCACTGGATTGTTGTTTGTAGACACTTGGCATACTAAAGCATCAGGGCACATGGTATACCACTTTTAGAAACCTGCACATGAATACATTGAGAAAAAATGGAAACAAGGAAATTGAGGGACCTGGGAATACTTACAGTGCTTGATAATGGACCTTAGGACGTGGCAAGGGTTGCTTTAGCTTCAGGGTATGGCAAAGAAGAGAGTCACGTTCTCCTCTTTGCCTGAAAATGCTTGTAAAAACTCCTTTTGATCTCACACTATTTTTGACAAATTTTGAACTTTTCTCTGGCCGTTTGTGCACTTTTTTTCGTTTTTGAATGAGGCTTACAAGGCTTGTATATATAGTAATGAGTGAGAATCAGTCACTATTATGAGCTCTTAACCATTGCAATTAAACTTTGGATTTCTCCATAACCACCATTAAAGCAATTTGCCAATTTTGTTCAAATTTGAATTTTATGCTTAAAATGGACCTTACACGAATTTGGTAGGTTCATTATGCTTCATCAAGGTCATTCAAACCACAAAATATCATTGAATTATTTTTTTTATATTTTTATTTGAATTTTATGGATTTAAAATGAATTAAATCAATAAAATTAAATAAAAAATAGAAAAATTAATGTTTAATCTTGAAATTAATCATGGGACACGTGGGTGGAATGACAAGGCCGAACCAAGTGGAAAAAAGTGGGCCCTTTTGTCAAAAATTGAAGTTTCAAGGATAGTTGACTTTGGCCATTTCACAAATATTTCCCAACTTCTCCAATGCATATCTTGCTCAATTTTGATCATATGAACATGTTCTTGGACATTTTGGAAAGGTCTTGAAGTCCTCTAACCAATGCCTTTGCTCCCATGTCATTTGAATTTACCAATCTCAAGTTATGGTCTTTGAATTAAAGTGCCTTTTTGTTGACTTTTGAAAATGACCTATAATGTTGAAATTGATAACTTTTTGTGGAAGCATTTCTTGGACTTGGAATGTGAAGATGAGTTGTAGGAAATGTCATCCCCTTCAAAATTAGCATTGGATGGGATTTTTCTGATGAACCATGAAAAAGTTATGCCTTGGTCAAGTTACAGTTGACTTTTCAGCCATCCAAAAATGGAAACTTTTGCATCTTGATGATTTTTGAGCCATTCTTGTGGAATCATGATCAAGACTTGATCAAATGATGATTGTGGCTTCAAAATAAGATGTTGACCAAAAATTTTGACTTTTGACTGCCAAATGACCATTTTGCCCCTGCAGTTGACTGTGAATCAATTGGGTTTTTTTTACTGTGCAACTTGACCTTGTGAGCCTTGAAACTTGGCATGTAGATGCTTGACAATGTTTATAGGCATATGTGACTTGATTGAGCCCTTGAAAACCTCAACTTCCTTGAGAGAAACAAAACCCTAATTTTGACTGCCTTAGGAGGCCATTGGACTGTGCAATCCTTGAGCAAATTGAGATGATGCTTGTCAAAACTTTGAAGAATATGGGAGGGAAAATTTTGGGGTACAACAGTTCCCCCTGTTAAATCTTCTTAGACCCGAGGATGTAGATTGGCTTGCGTGCCTTTCGTGATCCGAAGGTGGAAGATGATTGAACACTAGAGTGCCCAGAAATTTGCACTCGCATAGTGGAGTATCAACAGTGTGATGGCGGGAATGGGCTTACAGATGCCATTTGGAGATTGTTGGATAGGAGGATGGGCTTATAGATGCCATCAGGATGTCGATCGCGTAAGAGATTCCTTAGCGAGAACTTGCGTACCTGAGAAAGATAATTTCCTGGCCTGTTACGGGTGTTGATCCTCACTCAGTTGCTCACAGACATGCCCTGGCTAGATACAGGTATTGAATCTGGAACTTCAAAAGGTTGATGGGTTGTCTCTACTGACAGGTTATCTCAGAAAAATCTTTAGGATTTAACTAAACCAGAGGAGGTTTTGTCTTTCTTGACGAGTTGTCTCTTTGGACGGGTTGTCTTCATGGACGGGTTGTCTTCAACGACGAGTGATCTTCAATGACGAGTTGTCTTCAATGACGAGTTATCTTAAATGACGAGTTGTCTTAAATGACGGGTTGTCTTCAATGACGGGTGTCTATACTGACGGGTTGTCTTCAATGACGAGTTGTCTTCAATGACGAGATGTCTTCAATGACGAGTTGTCTTCAATGACGAGTTGTCTTCAATGACGAGTTGTCTTTAATGACGAGTTGTCTTCAATGACGAGTTGTCTTAAATGACGGGTTGTCTTTAATGACGAGTTGTCTTCAATGACGAGTTGTCTATAATGACGGGTGTCTATAACGACGGGTGTCTATAATGACGGGTGTCTATAATGACGGGTGTCTTCAATGACGAGTTGTCTTCAATGACGAGATGTCTTCAATGACGAGTTGTCTTTAATGACGAGTTGTCTTCAATGACGAGTTGTCTTTAATGATGAGTTGTCTTCAATGACGAGTTGTCTTCAATGACGAGATGTCTTCAATGACGAGATGTCTTCAATGACGGGTTGTCTTCAATGACGAGATGTCTTTAATGACGGGTGTCTATAACGACGGGTGTCTATAACACGGGTGTCTATGATGACGGGTGTCTATACTGATGGGTTGTCTTCAATGACGAGATGTCTTCAATGACGAGATGTCTATAACGACGGGTGTCTATACCGACGGGTTGTCTCCAATGACGAGATGTCTTCAATGACGGGATGTCTTCAATGACGGGATGTCTTCAATGACGGGATGTCTATAATGACGGGTTGTCTTCAATGACGAGTTGTCTTCAATGACGAGTTGTCTTCAATGACGAGTTGTCTTCAATGACGAGTTGTCTTCAATGACGAGTTGTCTTTAATGACGAGTTGTCTTCAATGACGAGTTGTCTTCAATGAAGGGTTGTCTATAATGACGGGTTGTCTTCAATGACGGGTTATCTATAATGACGGGTGTCTATAACGACGAGTGTCTATGACGATGGGTGTCTCAAATGACGAGGTGTCTATAACAACGGGTGTCTATAACGACGAGTGTCTATAACGACGGGTGTCTATGATGACGGACTGTCTTCAATGACTTTAGGAATTAATTTTAACTGGACTTGTCTTCTTTGACTGGATGAGCACCAGAAAAACCTTTGGGATTTAACTGGACTTGTCTTTTTTGACTGAATCTGTCTTCTTTGACTGGGTTGGTCTCTTTTGACTGTATCTGTCTTCTTTGACATAGCTGATCATTTAACTGTATCCTTCCTGAAAGGTAAGGTCAGTCACATGCAATGCATGACATGGATCAAGCGATGATTTTCTCAACATAAAATGAGATTGTATGATGTGTATATGCATGTATCATGACGATGCGATGTTTATGAATGTATTCTCGTCTAGGAAAATAAATCCTTGACGGATGCCGGGAGCTTATTGAATCCTGGGCTTGATGTTTGAAGAGTAGAGTTCTTCGTTTCCGCTGGGGATGATGGTCGCAAGAATAAACCGGTAGGAGAAGATGACTCCGTTGGGGAATAAACTTGTTGAAGAGATTACTCTGCGGGGAATTACTCTCTGGGAAGAGATACTTCGCTGAGATTTGGTGATAACTTCGCTGGGGATTCCATTGAGAAGCTATGTTGAGGAATTTGATGAACTCCGTTGGGGATAGGAAGAACTTCGTCGAGGACGATCTTTCCGTGGTAATTAGCTGAGGATAACCCAGTTATAAGCCCTGGTGGGAAATAACCTTTGGATAAAGCCGGGGAGACGCGTTCGTGCTCTGCAAGGGATAAGCTTCCAGAATCTACTGGGGAGGATGATTCAACTCTCCTGGGAGACTTGAGACTGTACTGGGGAAGTGGCTCCACTGGGATGTCTATATTCCACCGGGGAACAATCTTATATTAAGACTGCCGGGGATACTTGCTTAGGAACATCTCTATACTCCATTGGGGAATGTTGAGATCTTCTGGGAATACCCATCTTCCTTATGGCTGACAGTAGATTAACTCTGCTTGGGGAGAGTGTTGCTGACTTGCTGGAGAATGCTGTGCCTTTTCAGGGCTGATTGGGAGACCAAACTCTGTTCGGGGAAGAGTATTGCTGACTCTTATCTTACTCTGAGGGGAGTGGAGGCCTCTTGGTTATGTTCTTCAGCCGAACCTACCTTGGTACCTTGGTTGACAGAGCAACTAGTTCGCTTGGACAACTCATTATTGCCCCTGTTTCTGATGTGGGAGAAAAAGATACCTCGTGGAGGTGCTTGATAACTGCCGATTGACAAATCTTCTTCTGGTAGGCAAGTGACGAGATGACGGGACATAGTCGTACGCTTTTGATCCCTAACTTTTTCCTGGACCGCCCTTTCGGGTTTTCAGTCCACCAGGATACCCTTTTTTTCCCAAGCCGCCTTTTCAGGTTTTCGACTTGTCGGGTGTACAGATTTTTCATTTCATCCCTTATTTTTGCCCGAACCCTTTTGGTTCGCCGGGAAGCCCTTATTTTTGCCTAGGTGTGTCAACCTAGCGGGTCTTTGATTGTGCATAGTATTTTTTGACTTTGTCCACACCCTCAGGATGTAGGGAGGTGCCCCTGTTGTTGTGTTTGCCATGTTACCAGAAGATCTTCGTTTGATCAGACAAGATTCGTTGTTGGAATTCATGTCCCATGCCCCAAGTGATTCGGACGGAGATTTGCCCCAAGCTGGTTGGCCTTTTGAGAGATTCTCCGAATCTTGACTTAACTGCCCCAGATGATGGACAATGATCATGCCATGTCCCTTGATTGGAGGTGCTTTTGTTCATTAGACATTCGTCGTGCGAACTTCTATGTTGTTCAAACAAATAGTCATATGCAAACAATGTTATATCAGGAAAGCAAAGCTTATGTCTGTCTTGACGTTTTTGAAAATGCATTTTTTCATAAAAACAAGTGAATTTTTTGTAAACTGTGACGTCAACTCGTTATTTTACCGCAAGCCTTAAGGAGTCAGGATACCTTTCGTAACAGTATGCCTTCGAACTAACCCATGCTTCAGCTAGGACTTTTTAAGGGTTATAACGTGGCCTGGTTCACAGTTTAAGAAACAAAGGATAAAGGCTCAAATTATATTTGTACCCACCCGCTCTTCGTGATGTTCTTCAAACCTAAACTCAGTTGATCGTGCATTAGACTTTGTTTGAGTCTTTGCTATGATGTTCCGGTGATGGTTCGAATGTTGACAATTTATTTGGAATAGGCAGTCATTCCCTTTTGTGTTGAGGGTTTGTAGGGCCTCTTGCTTTTTGATTTCGTTATCCCTATTTTTGCCTGAACTATTTCTTTTGTGATTACAGCCGGCGGGATGCCCCAGTTTTGTAAGTCTCCTTCATAGGTTTTGACTTATTGGGCTTTAGTTTTTTTTTTTTGTAATGACTTTTTGGTGCCATTCGTTGTGCACTTGGATCAACTGAGAGAACTACCCTGCCCCAGGTTATGATTAAGGGTTTTAATTTTCGAAAAGAAAAACTCCTACTTCTTTGGCTCAGAGGGGTTGACGAGGGATTATCATCCTTATAACTCCAGTGTTTAGGAATTGAAACAATGCATGTACCTCATCAGCGGGGTCGGTTCAAAAGCATATTGTAGATTGTGGTATCGTTTTCGTCATCCTCCCTCAAGAGGCTTAGAATTTTCGATCAAGAGTTGATCATCATAACAATATGAAAACAGTTTGCATATAGTGAATATGAAATAATTACTTCAAAACAGACACGTGTAATGCATTAATGAAATAACAACGTTTGACATGAATACAATGTTTGAACAATCAAAGAAAAATACAATTTGAACATTCGAATGAACAAAAATAATTCCCAATCCTAGCCATGTTTTGGCAAGGGAGCAGTGATCACATAGGGAGTCTCTGGAGAGTCGAACTTGACTTCTTTTGCGTCGATCAGATCCTGAACCTTGTTTCTCAAAGTCCAACAATCATCTGTAGCATGCCCCGGGCTGTCAGAATGATAAGCGCAGCGAACGTTGGGGTTATACCTTGAAGGTGTCCTGTTGGGATTCTTAGGGGGGTCCCTTAGAGCTACCAGATTGGTTTCCATCAACTGTGGCAATATCTGAGACAAGGTCATACTGAGTCGAGTGAACTGCCTCTTAGGTCTCTCTTCCCTTTGTTGGTTGCAGTGTTGAGGAGCACTGGCCGGTTTTGAAATAACCACCGCGTTGACAACACTAGATTTTTCTTGGATGGTTTCTTCTCAGTGTTCGAGGAGTCACCAGCTTGTATCTTTCCAGACTTGATACCAGCTTCTATCCTTTCACTAGTCAAGATCAGATCTGTAAACCCAGCAGAGGAATTTCCAATCAGATGGTTGAAGAACGGACCAGACAGGGTCCCCAAGAACATATCAACGAGTTCACAGTCAGTCAGAGGTGGTTGCACCCTTCCAGCAAGATCTCTCCACTTTTGCGCATAATCATTGAATCCTTCGCCCGTCCCTAGTGACATACCCTGGAGTTGGGTACGCGTAGGAGCGAGGTCAACATTATACTTGTATTTCTTGTAAAAGGCAGCAGCAAGGTCCTCCCAGTTGCGGATACTGGCTCCATCCAGCTGATAGAACCACTCGAGTTGATTCCCTGACAAACTATCCTGAAAGAAGTGAATCCACAAATTCTTGTCAGCCGTGTAGGGTTGGATCCTCCTTATGTATGATCTGAGATGCAGCTTAGGACAAGATGCCCCGTCGTATTTTGCAAAGGCAGGTGCTTTGAATTTGTGTGGGATCACCACCCTAGAAGATAAGCCTAGGTCTCCAAAGTCCAACCCGGGCACACGTTGAATCTCCATAGCATTCAACCGGTCTTCCAGCTGTTTGTACCTATCCTCCGCAGGAGGGTACTGTTCATCATTGAAATCGGTCTCGGTGTCAGAGACTATGGGACTAGGAACCCTTCCCTCTTGGTGACTGCCTTCCCCAACAGATGGGGTAGTCCGCTCAGCTTCATTCTGCAGTGTATTCCCAGATCTGCGTCTAGGGTTGAACAAAACAATCCTCTTCTTCTTTTTCTTCAAAAGCAGAGTCTTCAATTCCTGTTGTCCTTGGGCTAAGCTCATGACCAGCTCCTGGAACTGGGCGTTCTAGGCCTGGAGGGCCTTGATAGCTTGTTCATTGGATGATTCAGGATTCATGATGACTGCTGAAATAAACAGTGAAGAAGGTAAGTGACCTGTAACAAGGGTACCTGTTATGCAATGATATGTATGCATGCAATGTTTTCAAGGATCTCGCAGGGTAAACAAGAAAAATTGTTAGGATTTGGATCCGGTAGCTTGATTGAAGGAACTGCATATTGTTGAGAGTCCTTCTTCAAGAGTCAAGGCTCACCATATCGAGTGGGTCATAGCCCCCGACTCAAGTTATCAACCTTGGCTGGAGGAAAATAAATCCCCTTTGCCCCTTGCTAGACAGTTGGTACATCATGACCTGCATCACAAACCCTTGAGATCCTTGAAACGGGTTAGTCCTTATGTAGGATGTATGCAATGGTATGATGTTATGCTATGCATGGAGTAATGTAGGTAAACCCTGTTATGAGTCCAGATTAAGGACTGTAAACAAAACCTGCAAGAAACTCAAGTGTCAGATAACAAGTATGCAAGTAGTCAAGTTTGAAGGCACACAAGTCACACAAAGAGCCCTTAGAGTTTAGGCCAGCATGAAGTTTGGGATATTACCCTCTTGAAGTTGGTGGGCTCAAAACCTGTCCTATCAAAAATAACCGGGTTCTAAGGAGCTCAATATCATAGGGTTGTTTTCTATGTTCATTGTTTTGATTTAGCCACTGAACTGGCGATCAAAATATTCCAAGAAAACAACCCTCAATGAGTGTAGTATCGAGTATCAACCAACTTCGGACTGCACCAAAGTCAGTCATCTCACTACCCTAAAGAGGCCAGGATGGTCAAGTAAGGTTCCTAAGGTCAGTTGATGCTTCACGACACCACGCGGCGGCCCCGTACTCTCCTTGACTTGACTCAAGGGTTACCGGTACTCACCAAAGTGCCACATCAACGTAGCAAACTGCTTCAACCATGTCGGTATACCCCGCACAGTTCCCTCACAGTTTGTTGCTACTTTCTAAGAGGTATCCCCCAGATCCGGGTTAGGATCTATGAAACTCCCAAAACAGGCCCACAATATTAAATCAAGCAAAGCAAGCAATTGAAAACATGATGATGAACTATTCCTAAGGTACACCTCACTCTCAATATTCCCCAGCAGAGTCGCCAGTTCTGTGATCGGTGGAAATAGAACTGACTGTTTTTTAGCTGGTTTCGAGAAATGTCGCGGTAAGCAAGAGTCGCCACCATCTTTTATGTTCTCCAACATGGAAAGGACAAAAGCACAGCAAAATTCCTTATTGAGAATGTTTCTCGGTTCGGGAGGTAGATTTATAGAAAGGGAAGGTGTTAGCACCCTTTCTATCCGTGGTTATCCACGGGCTCTTAGGTACTTGCTCTTATATTTTCAAAAAATGTTTGCTTTTCAAGTGTGTGTGGGTTTTGAAAAAGTTCGTTTGAAAAACTTCTAAGTAACTCTTGTATCAGTCCTCAAGAGTGTATGAAGTGTTTTGTTTGAAAACTTTTTGAAAGTGTGGGGTGCGAAAAGATGTTTTGTTTGTTTGAAAAGAGCAAGTACTTAAGAGAAATCTACCTACTCTAAGGAATTAGGCTGTATAAGAGTCCTTTAGATAGTTCTATCCCACCATTGAGAGGTAGGTAGCACCGTCGTTAGAGGTATTCGGGTCAATTCGATTAAGGGACAGTGTGGTCACCAAAGCAATGGTAGGACACCTTAGAAGTAACCCTAATGTCCTAGATCCTTTTTTATCCGAGGCAACCGTTTCGAGGCAACTGGATCTTTTGGACAGAAGGGCGACCTCTAAGACACCCTATACTTGATGACCACGTTTCGAGGCAACCAGTGAGGCGTACCCTAGAAGTGGCATGTGCTTTGTGTGTTGTTTTTCAGTTAAGGTTATCTTGTACATGTTATTTTGTGAGCTACGGATTGGTTTTATTTACATACATTCTTTCATGCATTTAACAGTTAGGGGTGCGGAAAGTAAATTGCGGAAGGATAAATTCTACGTTATTACAAGGCGCGGGTCTATACATCGCCAAAAATACAAAGACCCGTTTTGGTAAATAAGTACGAGAAATTAAATAAAGCGATAAACCTAATTACTATTACATTCTTGGAAGCAATTACATAAATAATCAAAATAAAATACGCGCGAATAGAAATTAAATCGGGAAGTCCTTAGGGTGTTGACCCCTTTTTAGAAAAGAAATGAATTTTTGTCTTTTTTTTAATGAAATGGAATTAAAACTAATTATTTAATTTATTAAAAGAAAAATGTTTTTGTATTTTTTATGTTTTTAATGAAATAAAATAAAAGGAATTAAAATTAAAAGTTAATAAAAATCTAATTCTAAATTTATTTTAGTTATTAAGAAAAAAGGTTAAAGTTGCCTAATTAAAACTAATTCAATTTATTAGTATTTATTTACAAAAATAACATGAAATTAATAATAATAATAATATTAGTTCTTTTTTTGGATTTTTATGAAAAATATTATTTATGTTAGGTTAATTAACAATAATGATAATAATTAAAAAATTAGTTAAAAGAAAATAAAAAAGGAAAAGAAAACAAAAGAAAATAAAATAGAACCATAGGGGTGTTGGGCCAGAATTGAGGGTTTGTTTAGCATTGTTGTGGCCCATTTGCACAAAGTCACGTTGACTCCTGGAATCATGTGCGTATGGTTGACTGAAAAGCATGGTGCTCATCATTTCCTGGCCACTGGATTGTTGTTTGTAGACACTTGGCATACTGAAGCGTCAGGGCACATGGTATACCACTTTTAGAAACCTGCACAGGAATACATTGAGAAAAAATGGAAACAAGGAAATTGAGGGACCTGGGAATACTTACAGTGCTTGATAATGGACCTTAGGACGTGGCAAGGGTTGCTTTAGCTTCAGGGTATGGCAAAGAAGAGAGTCACGTTCTCCTCTTGGCCTAAAAATGCTTGTAAAAACTCCTTTTGATCTCACACTATTTTTGACAAATTTTGAACTTTTCTCTGGCCGTTTGTGCACTTTTTTCGTTTTTGAATGAGGCTTGCAAGGCTTGTATATATAGTAATGAGTGAGAATCAGTCACTATTATGAGCTCTTAACCATTGCAATTAAACTTTGGATTTCTCCATAACCACCATTAAAGTAATTTGCCAATTTTGTTCAAATTTGAATTTTATGCTTAAAATGGACCTTACACGAATTTGGTAGGTGCATTATGCTTCATCAAGGTCATTCAAACCACAAGATATCATTGAATTAATTTTTTTGATTTTTATTTGAATTTTATGGATTTAAAATGAATTAAATCAATAAAATTAAATAAAAAATAGAAAAATTAATGTTTAATCTTCAAATTAATCATGGGACACGTGGGTGGCATGACAAGGCTGAACCAAGTGGAAAAAAGTGGGCCCTTTTGTCAAAAATTGATGTTTCAAGGATAGTTGACTTTGGCCATTTCACAAAAATTTCCCAACTTCTCCAATGCATATCTTGCTCAATTTTGATCATATGAACATGTTCTCTGACATTTTGGAAAGGTCTTGAAGTCCTCTAATCAATGCCTTTGGTCCCATGTCATTTGAATTTACCAATCTCAAGTTATGGTCTTTGACTTAAAGTGCCTTTTTGTTGACTTTTGAAAATGACCTATAATGTTGAAATTGATAACTTTTTGTGGGAGAATTTCTTGGACTTGGAATGTGAAGATGAGTTATAGGAAATGTTATCCCCTTCAAAATGAGCATTGGATGGGATTTTTCTGATGAACCATGCAAAAGTTATGCCTTGGTCAAGTTACAGTTGACTTTTCAGCCGTCCAAAAATGGAAACTTTTGCATCTTGATGATTTTTGAGCCATTCTTGTGGAAGCATGATCAAGACTTGATCAAAGGATGATTGTGGCTTCAAAATAAGATGTTGACCAAAAATTTTGAATTTTGACTGCCAAATGACCATTTTGCCCCTGCAGTTGACTGTGAAGCAATTGGGGTTTTTTGACTGTGCAACTTGACCTTGTGAGCCTTGAAACTTGGCATGTAGATGCTTGACAATGTTTATAGGCATATGTGACTTGATTGAGCCCTTGAAAACCTCAACTTCCTTGAGAGAAACAAAACCCTAATTTTGACTGCCTTAGGAGGCCATTGGACTGTGCAACCCTTGAGCAAATTGAGATGATGCTTGTCAAAACTTTGAAGAATATAGGAGGGCAAATTTTGGGGTACAACACTTGTGTTTCAGAGCCGTTCTTTTGAATTGCCTTGATGATTACATTGATTCTGTAAGCACCAGGAAATGAACAATCACACTGTTTGATCGATTATGCCCATGAGTGTAGGGTACAAGTATATATTTCTTTATGTTTGAACTTCGAGAGCAAAAGTCTAGAACCTTATTGCAAAACATTTGTACAAATTCATCACCAGGTACAAAATCTCTTCGTTTGCATCTTATCTTGACTTGGCCAATCCCTTATCTTATTCAATCTGATAATGGATAGTAATGAGTAGTATTTATCAGATCAATCACTAAACAAAGTTCTCCACCTGAGGCTCTCTGTTACAGAACTGCTCTCTTGGGGGGGGGGGGCATGTTTTTTTATTCATAATGTAATCATTGACAGATTCTCCAAGTGGAACCTTTGAAGGGATTATGAAATCTAGTTCTTGTCCGTCGATCCATCTGAATGAGCTTTCTTTTTAAACCTATATGTGCATCCTCACCATTCATTTGATAACTCATTGGAGAATTTTGAGGAAAGAGAAGAGAATGAGAATGAAGCATGGAAGAATGGGTTCAGTACTGGTTTCAATGTATAAGAATGAGAATAATCCATTTCGAAGTTCATGTATGGATATTTTTTCCTTGTATTACTTGGAATTTTCTTGTAACATTTGCAGTTGCACTTTGAATGTAATCATGGATGATATACTTGCCATTCCTTCTCTATTTTTGAGCATTTCAACTCAATGCCTTGAGGATATTAATGAACAAAACATCCTCTAATTTGTATTTTGAAATTCGAAACATTTTCTTTGATTTTGCAATATATAATAAACCATAAAGTTTGACATCTCGAATAATGGATGATGAATTGCTTGAAGCTTTAAATGGAATCATATCTTTGACAATCTGATAATGACTTTGGACAATGAAGGTTTGGGTCAATAATGGGAGGATGCTTGAATTAATTCTTGAATAAGTCTTCCATCTTTGAAATATAAATCCACCTGGAAAATTGTGCCAAGATAATCACTTGAAGGGAATTTGAATGGAATTGGAATGAATGATAAGTTTCCTGAACCTCAAATAATTCTCCTTAAAAGGGAATTCTCATTGAACGGGCTTGAATTCGTACTGACATTGAATGATATTCAGATCATCAACTTTGAATTCCATACAAACCATTATACGAATTCTCTTGAATTAACCTGGGCTTAGAGACATTTCTTGAACGAATATTCAAATCGCCTCCAACGAAAACTCAATCCAAATCTTCTATTTAATCAAAGCCCAAGAAGCAAACCTACTTTGATTCACAGCTTGAGCACCAAGAATTATCTTGATGAAATCTTCAATCAATCCTTAACCACGTAACAAATAGCATCACAAGAAAGAAGCCATTGATTCGGTCCTCTAAACTTCTTAAAAGGAATGTCTATTGGAGAAAGCACTTAGGAGAAACCCTAATTGTTGCTCTTTGAAAAATATTGATGAAGATAGCTTTGTATCCTCAATTCATAGAGATAAACCCTAATGACAAAGCTCTTTGATCCTGTAACCATGGGGCCAATGCTATGTATGAGATGTACAGAGTATGATGAGGGATCTTAGGGGGAAAAATTGGGGTATAACAGCTGCCCTTATTTAAGTGTCTTCTATCCGGAGATACGAAGATTAAAATCTTCGTTTCGACGCGATTGAAGGTACTTAAATATAAAATAAGCCTTATTTTTGGCCCTAAGATGCCATGCGATGCTTATGATTATGGATGTAACATATAAAATTCATGCAGATGGGCAAGACACACACTGGAGAAGCAAAATTAAAATCTAAAAATTAAAAAAAAGAATTCAACCAGGATAATAAATCTATGGAGAACAACACGACTCTGGGGATAGAAATTTGAATCTATTTAGAGATAAATCGGCTCTGCTGGGGAATAGAAGACTTGACTTTATTGGAGTAAGATTTAGAGAATAGACCAAATAACATCGACTCAACAAAATGAGGATAATAGTGGTCAATCGAGAACTGTGAACTATCCACTCATAGAGGGGATAGGAAAAAGAGAGTAACATCAACACAGAGGATTAACACCTACTAAACAGAAGAGCGAAAACAGAAATAATGAAGATAATACCGGCTCAGAGACGACGATAAACATCAACACCTAGGCTAGTGAGTGAATGATTGGTATTAGTAATTATGTCCGGTAATCAAAGATTTTACGTCATCACTTATGGCTGGAAACAACTCAACTCAATCGGAGTAAGGTCCAACGAGGAGGAGAAGATCAATCTTACCGAAGAATGGTAATGAACCACCCACTCAAGAATGAAGGTAAAAAAACATAAGACAATACTGACGTTTATTTAAGGTAAAGAAATAGAATATACATCGACGTTTACTGAAGGTGGAGAAAAGAGAATGCACCAGCTTTTACTGAAGGTGATGGCTCAAAGAGCAATAACGAACTTCCTAAAATACTGGCGTTCTACCTAGAACGAGTAAAAATACAAGCTATCTCAAATAAAGAGACTACCACTTGTAAAGATTTCACAACAAACTTCTCTTGTGAAACTTCCTCGAAGAGATACCATTTGATGGAGAATCAGATAAACTTCCCCTCGATCCTGACTATAAGCCACGAACTGGTCTCAGTTTCTTCTTTAACCAAAATACTTCACCTGGAAAGGGTAAAAACACAAGTTATCTCAAATAAAGATGAAATTCTGGCAGCAGATACTCAATGTCACAGTGAATGTTATGACACCGTATCTGACGTTCTGTAAGACAGTAAATAAAAACAGTAAAGAACACAGTCAATTGTTTACCCAGTTCAGTGTGAAACAACACCTACTCTGGGGGCTACCAAGCCAGGGAGGAAATCCACTATAAGAGATATTAATTCAGGAATAAACCAACCAGTTTATCTCCTTCACTTAAGACCTACCCAATGTAACTTCAATCTAAGTTCAACTTAAACCTGAGTTCCTACTCACTCCCCCTCAATCACAGCAGTGATACTTAAAACAATTGACTAATAAAATAATGAAGACACTCTTCAGAACATACACTTGTGCTTCACAGCTTTGAGTGATACATCAACCTAACTTGACTTTGCTTCAAAGCTTTAGTCAAGAGACACAAACACTCTTGCTTCAAAGCTTTGAGTGATACAACAACCCTTACAATCAAAACCTATTCCAAGTCACTTATCACAAATGATACTTGCTTGGATTACAGCAGTTAAAACTATACAGCTCCTAATTGATCTTCAGTCAAAGAGTTACTTTCCAATCAACATTCCTGTTGAATATAGATGCAGCTGTTTCTTCAGTTAGGGCTTCCACGAAAAGCTAGGGTTAATTAGGGTTAACCTCAAGACTAGGTCATAAGACTTTATCAACCGGATTAGGGTTGAGCTAGGTTAACCCAAAGTCCACGTGAGATTCTGTTCTGGAAAGAATGAACCAACTTCCTGAAAAATCTCAGAATTAACCAAACTGCATAACTGTTAGATCAGTACAGGATGTCTTAACATTTGTTATGACATCAGAATTCCTGTTTACTGATTTTGGTAGAAGGCAATAAATGTGATCATTGCAAAATGCTCAGATACACACTCAAAAACAGAGCTACTGAATGCCATACTTTTTCTGCATAAAGTGCCTAATAATCCAGAATGTTATGACATCAGTCATGACATTCACACACCTGGTTTTACCAAAAATACATGCCAATAACTAAACACTTACAAACTCCCCCTTTGGCAGATTTTTGGCTAAAACCCCTAAGCAATCAGAGAATAGAGAGCAGCAGAATGAATATGACTGCAGAAAAAAATATGATGTCTACCAAGTAATTAACACAAAATATCTCCCCCTCTTTAGCCACAAATAGGCCAAATATACATGTACTTATATGTTATACATTCATCCAAAATGAGTAATAAAAACAACAAATAAAATCTGAAAACACTTGCATCAACAGGAACCAGCATCAGGCTTGTCAACTCCACCAAACTTTAAGCACTGTCATCTTCAGAGGAGCTACTTTCTTCAGCATTGAGCTGATCTTCAGCAGCACCCTCTTCCCTTCTGTTTCCTTCAGTCTCCTCCTGTTCTAATCTGGCAATTAGGTTTTCTAGAGTCTTTTTCCTTGTCTCCAGCTCTTTGCAGGTCTCTTTCAATACAGCTATAACATCAGATGTCTTGGACTGAGTTTTTACAATTGATGTCTCAGCTGATGTTATGACAATGTCAGGAACATGAGATCCCTGAAATAGCTTGTAGTGTAACCCAAGAGCAGGAGCTCTTTTGCAAGCAGTATCTCTTTCCACCAGGATGTCAGGGTACTGAGCAAGGATAATTCCACATAGGAGGGAGGGAAAGGCAATAGGGCCTTTAACAGCATAGCTTCCAGCATGTTTTAAAGTTTGATCAAAAATATACCTGCCATAGTCAAATTCAGTCCTAGTTCCAACAGCATAAATGAATCTCCCCAATCCTGTAGAGATGGTTGATTTATGGTTTGTAGGGACCCAGTTGGCTGCACCAATCTTGTGCAGGATGGCAAATTTTATGCTTAGCTTGCTAGCATTCAGCTTGCCTTTTGAGGGCCAGCACTTGACTTGTCTTGCTGTGATGGTTTGGCATACTTCATTGTCAGTAACTTCTAGTTCAGGGAAAGCCTCATTTGATCTTCCAAGGAATTTGTTAATTTCAGATGGAGAGAAATTAACCCTTCTTCCTCTCACATAGACACATTCAAAGTCAGCTGACCTTCCATCAGCACATTCATCAGACAAATTCACTATGAATTCCTTGGCAAGATTTTCATAGCATTTGGTAAACTTTTCAATAGTCTTCATTAGTCCATCAGCTTTGATTAGGTCCATGATTTCCTTACAATCCATGGCACCATTGTTTAGTTCTCTTTCCAAGGCTATTCTCTTCAAGCAAACATACTTCCATCTGTTGGCATTTTCAGGGTGGTGAAATGAAATGTTGTCAGTAGGGACTTCAGGAACTCTAGCCATTTTGCTGGAAGGGAGTTTCCTTCTGAGAGGAATGTATTCAGCATCAATTTCAAATTCTGATTCCTCATCAGAATCAGAAGGTTCAGGTTCCTTCCTCTTCTTTGCTATTGGTTGTCTCACAGGCTTTGAGAGACTTCCAGCATGTACTCGGGTTTTCACCTTCCCCTTGGACAGTCCAGTCTTCACAGTTTCCACACCAGTCTTGCCTTCAGACCTGGTTTTCTTATCAGCAGGTTTCTCTTTGGTCAGACATTTGGCAGCATCCTGATTACCCTTTCTGTTCATCATTCTCCTAGCTATGCTAGGGTTGATATTTGCAATTAGGTCATTGTCTGAGTATTCCTCATCCACATCAATTACAGGTGGTTCAACATTATTCTCTGAAGGGTTCTGAATATTATCAAGGTTTTCAGATGATTTCTAAATGTTGTCATTTGGAGTCTCAACATTCTCAGAGACATCTGTATTTACTTCAACATTTGGGCTTGCTGATTCTTGATTTAATGGAACAGAAATCCCAGGTACAGAGTGGTTCTCACTCAAAATTCTTGTAACAATCCTAGCTATTGCTTGATGAACGTAAGCTGAGCCTTCCCTATTTGGTACAGAAGATGAAGGTTGAGAGGGATTACCGGATGAAGTAGCTTGAGACCTTCCTGCATGCCTTGTTCTCATCTTTTTGACCTTGGAGGGGTTAGTTGCCATTTCTCTAAGAGGAGTAATCTCCAGGACTTCAGAATCCATGCATGAGGTGATTTCCCGAGAATCTTAATCAGATGATGAAGATGAAACGGTCGTCTTGGATGAGGATGATGTTTGAGACATTTTGATAGTCTTAGAAAACCAGTAGCAACTAGAGAGAAAACTTTGATTGAGAGAATGGGATTTGTTGCAAAGACGAGAGAGGAAGGAGGCAAATGAGTGTATATTCAACTTCTTAATAATTTTGAAAGAATTGGGAAAACATATGATTAACCCACTCAAAATAGACTTAACAAAAATAAATCCTTCAACCCTTGTTTTAAGCAAAATTAATTGCTACAATTCCTCATGTTGGCAAATACCCAACTTGCCCCTCAAGTTTTCAAATTGATTTGCATCAAGTGCCTTGGTAAAAATGTCAGCCAGCTGTAGCTCAGTGGCAACATGTTCCAGTTTAATCGTCTTCTCTTCTATAAGGTCTCTGATAAAGTGATGTCTTATGTCAATGTGCTTGGTCCTGCTATGCTGAATAGGATTCTTGGAAATGTTGATTGTACTCAGATTGTCGCAGTACAATGTCATAACATCTTGTGTGACATTATACTCAGTAAGCATCTGTTTCATCCAGATCATTTGAGAACAACTACTACCAGCTGCAATGTATTCAGCTTCAGCAGTAGAGAGAGACACACAGTTCTGTTTCTTGCTGAACCATGAGACCAGATTATTTCCTAAGAAGAAACATCCTCCAGAGGTGCTTTTTCTATCATCAGCACTTCCAGCCCAATCAGCATCACAATAACCAGTCAGAGTTGGTTCACTACCATGAGAGTACAGCAAGCCATAGTTGTAAGTTCCACTTACATACTTCAAAATTATCTTCACTTGGTTGATATGACTGACTTTAGGATCAGCTTGGTATCTTGCACAAACTCCAACTGCAAAAGCAATGTCAGGTCTGCTGGCTGTTAAGTACAGCAAACTTCCTATCATGCTTCTGTACAGACTTTGGTCCACCTTAACCCCACTTGAATCTTTGGATAGCTTTAAATGAGTAGGTGCAGGGGTCCTTTTGTGACTGGCATTCTCCATACCAAACTTCTTGACAATGTTCTTTGCATACTTGCTTTGAGATAGAAAGATTGAGTCCTCCATCTGTGAGACTTGCAGTCCAAGAAAATAAGTCAGTTCTCCCATGAGACTCATTTCGAATTCAGCCTGCATCTGGTCAGCAAAATGTTTAACCATTTGTTCTGACATTCCCCCAAACACTATGTCATCAACATATATTTGAGCTACCATTAACTTCCCTCCTTCATTTTTGACAAAGAGGGTTTTATCCAAGCCTCCTTTTCTGTATCCTTTGTCTGAGAGAAATTTTGTTAACCTGTCATACCATGCTCTAGGAGCTTGTTTCAAGCCATATAGAGCTTTCCTTAATTTGTAGACATGATCAGGGTGGTTTGGATCCACAAAACCTTTAGTTTGTTCCACATAAACTTCCTCATTTAAGTACCCATTTAGGAAGGCACTTTTTACATCCATCTGAAATAGCTTGAACTTCATGAGGCAAGCAATTCCCAATAGGAGTCTGATAGACTCCAGTCTGGCTACAGGGGCAAAGGTCTCATCAAAATCAACCCCTTCAACTTGAGTGTATCCTTGGGCAACAAGTCTTGCCTTATTCCTAGTGACAACTCCTTCAGCATCTGATTTGTTCTTGTATATCCATTTTGTGCCAATGATGTTTGTTCCATCTGGTCTAGGAACTAACTTCCAAACTTCATGTTGCTTAAATTGGTTCAATTCATCTTGCATTGCACCAATCCAGTATTCATCAGTTAAAGCCTCCTTAACATTTCTTAGTTCAATTTTAGATACAAAGCAAGAGTTTGAGATGATTTCTCTAGATCTTGTAATGACTCCACTGTTAGGATCCCCTATGATGAGCTCTTTAGGATGATCTTTCTGAATTCTGATGGAAGGGATTTTGCTAGCTTCCTTGGATTCAGAGTCTGCTGTAGTGGTGTTAGGAAGGTCATTCTGTTGAGTTGGAGTCTCAAAGAATGTCTCAACATTACAAGGGACATTTGTTTCTTCATGATAATCATCAACTATGACATTTATTGATTCCATCATGACTTTGGTCCTGGAATTGAATACCCTATAAGCTCTGCTGTTGGAGGAGTATCCTAGAAATTTACCTTCATCACTTTTAGGGTCCAGCTTTCTCCTTTGTTCACGATCTGCCAGAATATAGCATTTGCTGCCAAATACATGGAAGTACTTCACAGTTGGCTTTCTTCCTTTCCAGAGTTTATAAATGGTGAATGAGGTTCCCTTTCTCAAAGTGACTCTGTTATGGACATAACAGGCTGTATTCATAGCTTCAGCCCAAAAATGAATAGGAAGTCTTTTGGCATGTATCATAGCTCTGGCAGATTCCTGTATGGTCCTATTTTTCCTTTCTACAACTCCATTTTGTTGAGGAGTTATAGGAGAAGAGAATTCATGACTAATTCCTTCTGAGGAACAGAACTCATTAAACTTACTGTTTTCAAATTCCTTGCCATGATCACTTCTGATTCTGACAATACACCCTTCTTTTTCTCTTTGAATTCTTTTGCACAGTTCTTTAAAAACTTCAAACACATCAGATTTTTCCCTAATGAAGTTAATCCAGGTGAATCTGGAAAAGTCATCCACAACAACATAGGCATATCTCTTTCCACCAAGACTTTCCACATGCATTGGTCCCATCAGATCCATATGAAGAAGTTCTAGAACCTTAGAGGTGGTCAGATGTATTGACTTTGGACGTGACATCCTAGTCTGCTTACCAACCTGACATTCACCACAAACTCTCCCTTCATCAATTTGCAGTCTTGGAATCCCTCTGACTGCCTCCATGGAGATAATCCTTTTCATTCCTCTTAGATGAATATGGCCAAGTTTTTGGTGCCATAGTTTCACCTCTTTTTCTTCTTTGGCAATAGAACACACAGTGGAGTAATTAGTGTTCTCAGGCTCCCACAAGTAACAGTTGTCTTTAGATCTGACTCCTTTCATTACAACTTCTTGTTTTTCATTAGTTATAAGACATTCAGATTTTTAGAAGTTGACCTTGAATCCTAGATCACATAATTGACTGATACTAATGAGATTAGCAGTCAGGCCTTTTACCAATAGTACTTCATTTAGATTTGGAACTCCAGGGCAGTCCAAATTACCAACTCCTTTGATTTCTCCTCTAGCACCATCTCCAAAGGTCACATAACTAGTGGTGTGAGGTTTAACATTATTGAGAAGGTTCTTGATTCCAGTCATGTGCTTAGAACACCCACTGTCAAAGTACCAGTCTTCCTTTGCAGAGACTCTAAGGGAAGTGTGGGCTATCAGGGCAGTAGCCTTTTTCTTCCACTGTGGAGTATGTGGTACCTTGTTAGACTTAGGTTTGACACCTGGGTTCTGATTAGGGTATCCATACAATCTGAAGCAGAATGGATTTATGTGACCAAACCTCCCACAATGATGACATCTCCATCTTTGGTACTTTTTCTTCATATTTATCTGTTCCCGATGTTGAGTGTTATGTTGGGACATTTGCTTTGACATTTGTTTATCAGGCCTGATCTTCTTGTCTGCACCAGATTTCTTTGCTGCCACAAATCTTAGACCAGACTTGTTTCCCACATTTTGTCCAACCTGAAGGATTTCTTCCAATTTGTCAGTTCCATTTGTCAGCATCTTGACAGATTTGGTCATCTGGTTCAGTTTTGAGTTCAGCATTTGAGCTTCCCCTTCTAGATGACTTATAGTTTCAATGTCTGCCCTTTTTTCAGCCTCCAACTTTATGATGAGTTTTGTTTGTTTCTCATTTTGCATACAGACTTCAGCACTTCTGATACATAATTTCTTGTAAGTATCAGCCAGTTCTTCAAATGTCACTTCCTCATCACTAGTGTCACTTTCAGAGGTACTATTGTACCCCAAAATTTGCCCTCCCATATTCTTCAAGATTTGCAAAGAGCATGCTTCAAAGTCTCCCAAGGGTTGCACAGTCCAATGGCCTCCTAACAGTCAAAAACTAGGGTTTTGGTTCTGGCAAAGAAGTTGAAGTTTCCAAGGGTCCAAACAAGTCCCACATGCCCATAAACATTGTTAAGCATCCTTATGCCAAGTTTCAAGACTTACAGCACAAAGTTGCACAGTCAAAAACCCTAATTGCTCAACAGTCAACTGCAGGGGCAAAATGGTCATTTGACAGTCAAAAGTCCAAATTTTTGGTCAACATCTTATTTTGAAGCCACAAACATCATTTGATCAATTCTTGATCATGATTCTCAAAGCATGGCTCAAAAAGTCTCAAGATGCAAAAGTTTCTATTTTTGGACAGTTGAAAAAGTCAACTGCAAATTGACCAGGGCATAACTCCAACATGGTTTATCATAAAAATTCCATCCAAGGCTCATTTTGAATAGAATGACATTTCCTACAACTCCTCTTCACACTTCAAGTCCAAAAAATGCTCTCACAAAAAGTTATCAATCTCAACATTATAGGTCATTTTCAAAAGTCAACAAAAAGGCACTTTAAGTCAAAGACCATAACTTGAGATTGGTAAATCAAAATGACATGGGACTAAGGGAATTGGTTAGAGGACTTCAAGACCTTTCCAAAATGTCCAAGAACATGATCAAAGCTTAAATATTGAGCAAGATATGCCTTGTGGAAGTTGGGAAATATTTGGGAATTTTGAAAAGTCAACTTTGCTCCAAATGCCTCAAAATTGCTAATGGGCCTCAATTTCTTCCAAGAATCATCACCCAAAAGCTATGCACGACCCATTGACCCAAAGGGGAGTTATTTTCTTATTTTTTATTAATTATTTGAATTTTTATTACTATTAATTCATTTAATTAAAATTAAATATGAAAAAATACTAAAGCATGTATTTTAAATCTTTTTATGCAGCTAATAGGTCCATTATAAGCTCAAGATTTCGTGCCCCTTCAAAAAGGAAAGAATCATTCATGATTTGGCATATTTGGCATGAAAAAAGATTGAAAAAGATTATGCAAAATCAAAAATTCAAAATCATCAATGCAAAGGTTTTATGGCTTGGATTTCTAACCTAATTCATTCCACATATATGTACTAACCTAAACCTAATCACAAGAACAAGCAAGCTGCGCCTCAAACCAAAAACAAAACTTTCATTTTTTCTTTAAAAAACTCAAAACTGAAAACATAGTTGCAGTGTTTTTCAAGGCCTAAAAAGTGTCCCAAAAGATTGCTGGAACCTTCCTGAACGTGACTCAATATGTTTCAAGTCCTCACACGCAAAGAACTGGTAGAATGAAGTCGTCCTGTTCATGAATTTTTGCATATTCGTATTTTGATTTGCACGCATTTTCCATACATTTTAATGCTTGTTTTACACTAACATGATCATACTGAAGCTAATGGTGCCATTGAATTGAATTAATCTTGCCTGTATAGAAAGTTGCCATTGACGTTTTCTAGGTTTTCATAAGCTTGAAATTGGGGACTTCTTCATGAGGAAAAATTGGCCATCCTAACCAGTACCATTGAACTCAGAAACTCCAGACGAATTGAACCAACCGTTCGCGCTCAATTTATGTGGCTTCCTCCTCTAATCGCTATTATTCGTCATGCCACTTAGTGGGGGTTTAAAAACCCCGCTATCTAATTCATATTTTTGCAGGAAAAGGAAGAAGAAGCATAGGTGTCATCCTATGGTTGGAACGTTCAAAAGCTGGCGCGCGTTTTTTATCAAATACCACTAATACTCATTTCTCTCTCATATTGATCATGCTCCACTAAATGAACAAAGAAACGCGTTTGGCTGGTTGGTGAGTGATGTGTCCTTCAAGCATTGGGACCTGGGTTTGATTCCCAGGTCCCCCATTATTTCCCTATATTTTTTCTCATTACATGTTCAGGTACCCAACACGCCCAGAAGTCCACCATATGCTCTCATTAATGGCTTGCCAAGTGGCCATGAGCGTCCATCCAATGGCCAGATAACGCAGTCCACCATGCACGTTAGTCAGTCATCCCACACGCGATCTGGAAAAGTCAAACGAGTTCTATGCTTCTTGGGCCTGATTGTTCATAGTTTCACCTCCATTTGGGCCAACTCACCCCCTATGGTTTGCATATCCTTATTCTTATTTCTTATTTCATTCTTTTATTTTGCCTTTGTTTTATTAATTTCACAAAATATAATTTTCATAATACAAAAATACAAAAAAATCATAAAGTCAAAAATAAAATATGTTTATTATTTAATTCACTAATATTTTATTTTGTAAATAAACTTAGTAATCAATTTAGTTTTAATTTTAAGTTTTTAACTTTAATGCTTTTTCTTAGACAATTAAAAAATATAAAAACAAGTCTTTTAGCATTTTTTATTCTTAATAAATAACCTTTTTTTCCTTATCACTATTAATTATTAATCATTTTTGTAAATAAATTATAATTAATTAATTAGGGTTAAATTAGGTCAAACTTAAACATTTTTTTTTAATAATTAAAAGCAAACTAGAATTAGGGTTTTATTTAATTTTTAATTTTAATCCATTTTCTTTATTTTCATTTAATACAAAAAACATCAAAAAAATAAGTTCTTTCCTTTATTTAATTTAATTACTTTATAATTTCGATTTAATTTCTTTAAAGGGTCCAACGCCCTCGCACCTTCGATCATAATTCCATTTCGCGCGTTTGCTTTTTATTTCCTTTTTAAATTTCCTGTAATTGCCCTAAAGCTTTGTAATAGATAATTAGGACATTTATTTTCCGTATTTTATTTATTCAAATCGGGTCTTGGTTTAATTTGGCGTTGTAGACCCGCGCCTTGTAATAGCGTAGGACCTTTATTTTTCCGCATTTTAATTCCCGCACCCCTTAACTGCTAATAATCACATGAAAGAATGTATGCCCAAATAAAAACAATGCGTAGACCACCAAATGCATGACAAGACAAATAAAAACTGAAAATGACACACAAATCATACACCACTCCTAGGGTACGCCTCACTGTTGCCTTGCCCCTCGAAACGTGGTCGTCGAGTAGAGGATGTCTTAGTAAGTCCTCATGTCCATGAACATGGCATGGGGGTAGCTTCTAAGGTGTCCTCCTATTGCTCTGGTGACCACACTGTCCCTAAACTCGAATTGACCCGAACACCTCCAACGGTGGTGCTACTTACCTCTCAATGGTGGGATGGCACTACCTTAAGGACATTTACACAGACTAATTCCTTAGGGTAGGTAGATGACTCGTAGATACTTGCTCTAATTCAAAACAAATCAAAAACTTCTTTTCACACCAACACTTTCAAAAAGCTTTCAAAAACAATTTTTCAAACACTCTTGAGGACTGATACAAGAGTCGAACTGGAATTTTAAACGGAACTTTTTTCAAACCCACTCACCTTGAAAAGCAAACAAACATTTTTGAAAACACAAATGAGCAAGTATCTAAGAGCCCATGGATAACCATGGATAGAAAGGGTGCTAACACCTTCCCTTTCTATAAATCTACCTCCCGAACCGAGAACTAATCTCAATAAGGAATTTTTCTGTGCTTTTGTCCTTTCCATGTTGGAGAAAATAAAAGACGGTGGCGACTCTTACTTCCGCGACATTTCGCGAACCAGCGTTAAACAGTCAGTTCCAGATCCACCGATCACAGGTACAAACACCAGTTAGTGTAGTAACTAGTTTGGCAGATTCTTCTTCAGAATTACTTTCTGAATCACAGTCAGACCAGGTCACAGACATTCCTTTCTTTTGTTTCTTAAGAAAGGTAGGACATTCAGCTCGAATATGCCCATATCCTTCACAACCATGGCATTGAATTCCTCTGCCTTGATTTCCCTTCTCTTCAGACTTTGGTCTTCTGCTGGAGTCATAAGATCTGTTAATGTCAGAGGGGATGTTCTCAACATTTAACCTTGACTTTGGATCCATTCTCTTGATGAGTTTGTTGAATTGTCTTCCAAGCATGGCTATAGCTTCTGAAATATTTTCTTCTTCATCCTCCTTGTTTTCATCTTTAGTGTTGGATACAAGTGCTATGCTCTTGTTTTTCTTGTCAACATTGTCACCGATCCCCATCTCAAAAGTCTGAAGAGACCCAATGAGTTCATCCACCTTTAACTTGCTGATATCCTGGGCTTCCTCTATAGCAGTTACCTTCATTGCAAATCTTTTAGGCAAGGATTTGAGAATCTTTCTCACCCGTTTTTCTTCAGACATCTTTTCACCCAATGCTCCTGAGGTGTTGGCAATCTCCAAGATGTTCATGTGAAACTCATGAATGGTTTCATCTTCCTTCATCCTTAGGTTCTCAAACTTGGTAGTCAGCATCTGAAGCCTTGACATTTTTACTTTGGATGTGCCCTCATGGGTAGTTTTGAGAGTGTCCCACACTTCCTTGGCCAGTTCACATTGATGTACTAGTCTGAATATGTTTCTATCAATTCCATTTAACAAGGCATTTAAAGCTTTGGAATTACCCAGGGCTAACTCATCTTCTTCTTTGCTCCATTCTTCCTCAGGCTTCAGACTGATTGTCCCATCTTTCTCAGTTATGGTGGGATGGTTCCATCCTTTGTCAGCAGCTCTCCAAGCCTTTTTGTCCAGTGATTTTAAGAAGGCAATCATACGAGGTTTCCAGTAGTCATAATTTGATCCATCCAGAATGGGTGGTCTGTTTCCAAAAACTCCTTCTTTGTCCATAATGCCAGAAAGTGATATCCCTAGATCTCACCCAGTAATACAGGCAGGGTGCCTGCTCTGATGCCAATTGAAATTCTGGCAGCAGATACTCAATGTCACAGTGAATGTTATGACACCGTATCTGACGTTCTGTAAGACAGTAAATAAAAACAGTAAAGAACACAGTCAATTGTTTACCCAGTTCAGTGTGAAACAACACCTACTCTGGGGGCTACCAAGCCAGGGTGAAAATCCACTATAAGAGATATTAATTCAGGAATAAACCAACCATTTTATCTCCTTCACTTAAGACCTACCCAATGCAACTTCAATCTAAGTTCAACTTAAACCTGAGTTCCTACTCACTCCCCCTCAATCACAGCAGTGATACTTAAAACAATTGACTAATGAAATAATGAAGACACTCTTCAGAACATACACTTGATTATGCTTCACAGCTTTTTAATCAAGTAACACAAACACTCGTGCTTCACAGCTTTGAGTGATACATCAACCTAACTTGACTTTGCTTCAAAGCTTTAGTCAAGAGACACAAACACTCTTTCTTCAAAGCTTTGAGTGATACAAAAACCCTTACAATCAAAACCTATTCCAAGTCACTTATCACAAATGATACTTGCTTGGATTACAGCAGTTAAAACTATACAGCTCTTAATTGATCTTCAGTCAAAGAGTTACTTTCCAATCAGCATTCCTGTTGAATATATATGCAGTTGTTTCTTCAGTTAGGGCTTCCACGAAAAGCTAGGGTTAATTAGGGTTAACCTCAAGACTAGGTCATAAGACTTTATCAACTAGATTAGGGTTGAGCTAGGTTAACCCAAAGTCTACGTGAGATTCTATTCTGGAAAGAATGAACCAACTTCCTGAAAAATCTCAGAATTAACCAAACTGCATAACTGTTAGATCAGTACAGCATGTCTTAACATTTGTTATGACATCAGAATTCCTGTTTACTGATTTTGGTAGAAGGCAATAAATGTGATCATTGCAAAATGCTCAGATACACACTCAAAAACAGAGCTATTGAATGCCATACTTTTTCTGCATAAAGTGCCTAATAATCCAGAATGTTATGACATCAGTCATGACATTCACACACCTGGTTTTACCAAAAATACATGCCAATAACTAAACACTTACAAAAGAGACTACCATTTGATGGAGAATCAGATAAACTTCCCCTCGGTCCTGACTATAAGCCCCGAACTGGTCTCAGTTTCTTCTTTAACTTAGATATTTCACCTGGAAAGGGTAAAAACATAAGCTATATCAAATAAAGATACTACCACTTATAAAGATTTCACAACAAACTTCTCTTGCGAAACTTCCTCGAAGAGATACAATTTGATGGAAAATTGGATAAACTTCCCCTCGATCCTGACTATACACCACGAACTGGTCTCAGTTTCTTCTTTAACCAAGATATTTCACCTGGAAAGGGTAAAAACACAAGCTATCTCAAATAAAGAGACTACCACTTGTAAAGATTTCACAACAAACTTCTCTTGTGAAACTTCCTCGAAGAGATACCATTTGATGGAGAATCGGATAAACTTCCCTCGATCCTGACTATACGCCACGAACCGGTCTCAGTTTCTTCTTTAACCAAGATATTTCACCTGGAAAGGGTAAAAATAGAAGCTATCTCAAATAAAGATACTACCACTTGTAAATATTTCACAATAAACTTCTCTTGCGAAACATCCTCGAAGAGATACCATTTGATGGAGAATCAGATAAACTTCCCCTCGATCCTGACTATAAGCCACGAACTGGTCTCAGTTTCTTCTTTAACCAAGATATTTCACCTGTAAAGGGTAAAAACACAAGCTATCTCAAATAAAGAGACTACCACTTGTAAATATTTCTCAACAAACTTCTCTTGTGAAACATCCTCGAAGATATACCATTTGATGGAGAATCAGATAAACTTCCCCTCGATCCTAACTATAAGCCACGAACTGGTCTCAGTTTCTTCTTTAACCAAGATATTTCACCTAGAAAGGGTAAAAACAAAATCTATATCAAATAAATAGACTACCGCTTGTAAAGATTTCACAACAAACTTCTCTTGCGAAACTTTCTCGAAGAGATACCATTTGATGGAGAATCAAATAAACTTCCCCTCGATCCTGACTATAAGCCACGAACTGGTCTTAGTTTCTTCTTTAACCAAGATATTTCACCTGGAAAGGGTAAAAATATTGATGTAAGCATCTTTCAACGAACTGTCTTTATCATTGAAGTACATCCAAACTCAACAACGAACAATCTCCCATAATGACGAGACTACCATTCATTGGAGTAACAAATTTTAACGACGAACTATCTCCCATAATGACGAGACTACCATTCATCAGAATATAGAACTAAACAACGAACTACCTCCCATAATGACGAGGCTACCATTCATTGGAAAAATAATATCTTCTTGCATTAACAGACTTACTGGGAAGAACAGGTTGCTCAAATAAAGAGACTTCTTACTTGTTGTTTAAGAAGGAATCGTAACAAGACTGGAGGGAAATGAAGCTTGATTTCCTGGGGAAATTCTAATACGTTCCTGTTGAGGAGAACAAGTCTTTGTGTGCAAAATAAATGCACATCCTCGAATCAAGGCTCAAATCTTGCAGAAGTCAGAATAATAATATTGTCGGGGACTACAGATTCAAACCAGAGATAAATTGGAATGAAATAATCAACCAAGACAACACCTGATGAGAAATAAACTAAAAAGGGGATCACACTCCATCCAGATAATGAATCGAATATGAAGGCTGAAGCAAAATTCTTCCACGAGGGATAACTAGGTGGGGAAATTGAAAGGATATACACTTTCTGTTTAACATTGATAACTCTATTGGAGAGAGAGTAACATAACTTTGCAAAGAGGATAATATGCTGACAAAACATCAATGAATGCAAATGAGTTATGAATTTAAATTCATCTATGCATGATGTGTATGAATGTATGAACATTATCATGTGTATGTTGACAAAATACCATAATACACTGGGGATAACCAGACAAATCTAACTTGGGTGAAGACAACATCCGGCCAAATCACATCCAGGATGACGGTTTCATAAGAGAATAAGCATCAATTAAGGAAACAAAGTCCTATTTCACGGCTTAACTTCACTGGGAAGAACATGGCTTGAAAACAATCAAAGAACCACCTGACTAGCAACAAGTAAAGTTGCGGGAATATCATAAACTCCTCTAGGTTTCACCGGGGAATACCAATACGGACTTCGATAAAGGAAGAGGAAGCTTCATCGTCTAGACTTCGCTGGAGATTCCAAAAATAACTTCACTAGGGGAAGATGAAAACCATGTCGTCGAGACTTCAACTAGGGATGTCAATATAAACCTTACTAGGAAGATTAAAAACTACGCCCTTGATGCTTCAACTGGGGATTGTTATTCTAACTTCATTGGGGAAAAAGAAGCCACACACACCAAAGAGAGCCTGGATACAGTCTTCAATATCAGGCATAATAGTTGTGCAAAATTCTCTGGAGAGAGATCATGGAATTTCACGGGATAACAACTTCAGAGGGAAGCATCATATTCGACACATCTGGAGAATTAAGAAATTATCATCACAGTAATAGGTCAGCTTATGGGGATTTTAAATCAAACTCAGCGTATAGCGAGAGAAAACCCAAGGAGTAGACACTTAACTCAAAACTTCTAGAAGGTATACTTCCCTTGTCTGGTGTCTTAGAGGCACACTACAACAACAACATCATAACTGGAGGGCGTAATACCCCTCAATCGAAGAAATCTGAATCAGGACCTGACTAGGGAGGATGGGATTACAAACCCAACATCAAATAGCTGCTTGAAAACAATCTGAACCAATGTTTAACTGGGGAAGAAAATGGGATTGCGAACCAAATACCACACCACAACCTGGAAGACACCCACCAACTGGTCAGTTACTGTACAGGGAATCATGCACATATCTACCATGCAGATCATCAGAAACAATATTGCTTGAGGAAAATCTTTGGCTCGTGGAAGAACCTAGTAACAGTCTTGACAAAAAAATCTGGAAATTCCCTGGGAAACAAATATGGTGTCCCAAGTTTACCGTACTGGTCGAGATATTTTTTCACGACTTGCCCTCGGCTGTATGCTTTTAAGATAATCTGCCTGACCAAAAAAGTTCCTAGAGATTCATCGAATCTCGACATAACAGCCCTAGATTAGCTAAATGTTGCATCTTCTTTACTCGACAATTTCTTCTTAGCTACATGCCCTTTGCTGATACTCAAATGTAAGCTTCTTTGATATCATGCAATGGTTTTACAAGCAGCACAATATTTATTCTAAAATGATGATTCTAATGCAACAGTTATGTAAGTCTTGAAGATTTTATTGAAGATATTTCGCAAAACCTTATGAATGAATCACTAGCCAGGACGCAAAATTGATTTTTTATTTTTATTTTTATCAAAGATAACAAAAGCATATGGTACCAACACAAAAATTTTAGCAAAATTCATGAGAGTCAGAAAATTATATCTCGTTGAAGTATGATTTCAAAATAAACCTTGTTTCAATTAGGACTTTTGAGGGTTGTAACGTGGCCTGGTTCATGTTTTTATAGAAAATCGGATTTTAAGGCTCAAAGTTATTTGGTGCCTTCCCCCTTCATAATGTTCTCCAGTCCTAAGTTCAATTAACTCGATCTAAACATTCATCTCTCAAAAGAAATTTCGAGACAGTTGAGGAACCAACCAAGGTTTTCTTTGGATACAACAATCACTTATTTTTTAATTTTATTGTATGATCACGCAACATATTTCTTTGCTAAGGATATCCATTTTTTAATCCTTTTTTGCCTTTCAGGCTTTCCATCATTTTCCCTAACTTTTTCCTGGACAAATTCTTTTTGAATTTGACTATGAAGCCCAGCGGGATGCCCTGGCTTTTGCCTAAGCAGGCTTTTTCCAAGTTTCGACTTAGTGGGCTTTTTTGTATTTTTCTTTAACCAATTCTTATTCATTTCATTTTTTCATTTATTTTTATATTACCTTTTCTTTCTTTTTGAACATGTCGTGTGATGTTGAGTCACTTTCAACTTGTTGGAAGAATTATGACTGCCCTATTTCTTGGAAGATGAGGGATAACCATTGTTGTATCATCGTCTATTGACTTTCTGATGTGCGAGAGATACTCATTGGGGTATAGTCAATTGAAGCCCACTCTTGATAACTTAAGGTTATCCATTACAATTTTGAGTCTCTTCAACCTTTTGAAGGATAACCATTGTTATATCCTTAGATGCGCATTTCTGATGAGTTGCAAACACTCGATCAAATTAACTGAACACTACCCTGCCCCGAGTTAAAAATGAGGGTTTTTTCTGAATAAAAAAGAAACTCCTGCTTCAAGGCTCAAAGGGGTTAACGAGGGTTTCACTCCCTTATATCTCCGGTGTTTGGGAATTTGAAACAATGCATGTACATCATCAACAGGGTTTTATTCAAATGCATACAACTAGAAATTTTGCATTTTAAATTCATCATCCTCTCTCCAAACCATGCCTAGGGAAGAGAATGGATAACAAATTGGTATGATAATGCAAAAATAAATTTAAGATTAAAAATAAACACGAGTGAAGCGAATGGATTTCTTTAAGAAAAACATATTCATTGTATTAAGATAATCATTCAAATGTAAACAAGTTCTTACATGCAAACAGTATGATGATTAACAAGAAAAGTTACAAATGATAAATCATTAAAATTGCTGGTAAACATGAGAAGACTAATCATCCTTAAAATCCAGGGCATTCTTCAATCACGTTTATTCTTCGGCAGAGACTTGGCTTGAACCTCAAGACAAATATCCTTAAGTGACAAGATACCACTTTTGACCAATTTTTGGACTTTAGCTTTCAATGGGTAACATTGTTCAATACTATGTCCATGGGCTCCCTGATGAAAGGCACAAGTCAAATCAACTTTGTAGTACCAAGGAATCTTCTCAGGAATCTTTGATGGAGGTCGGGTCTGAACCAAATTCCTCTACATTAGGATAGGAAACAACTCTGTATAGGTCATTAGAATTGGATCAAACTGAGCTTTCTTCTGATCAGGAACTTGCTGATTATGTTGACAAAGTGGAGCGGCAGGAGGTAAATTGAACACAGAGATGACAGAAGAAACATGCTTATTCTGACGATGATTGTTTCTTCCTCTGGTTCTCTTCTTGGCAAAGTTATTATCAAACTTTTTCACACCGCTAGTTTTGCCACTGTCTTCAGATAAACATTCCTTTTGGACATCCTTTTCTAGAAGCACTCCCACATTCGCCCTTTCTGGGAATTCGCCGGGTGCATTGACTATCACTTTCTCATGAAAGAATGATTTCATAGTTTTTGTGAAGACTTTTGCCATCTCTTCTTCCTTCCTAGAAGGATTGACTTGGGCGGCAACCAAAGTTTTAACCAAAGCAGTTAGATATTCCGTATCAGCCTTCAAAGTAGATACCTCTTTGTGGAGTTCAAAGATCTCTTGCTTAATGCTTTCCATCTTCCCTTAGCACGAGTGTTGTACTGATGAGACAACTTGATTCTGAAGACCAAAGGACCTTGGGTAAGACTTTTGTGGAATTCATGAAATGCATAGTCAAATGTAACATGATACATGATATGTAATGCAAATGCCACGCTTTTGTTTCCAAAAGTTTCTACGCTTTGATTCCAGTTATTAATCCACAATATTATTATATATTTTTTCATGTATTTATTATATATAATTTTTTTGATGTTTATTTTTTGTCTTAACAATTGGAATCAAGGAAGTAATGTTTGGAAGAAAAAAAACATGTATGCTGATAATTATATTAACATGCTATGTATGCCAATATGCGGGATCAAAGCTTCTGCAATACTGGGTGGCTGCTGAACTGATAACAAAACCACTGTCATATAAAATAAGATCAAAGGTCTGGACCAATTCAGAATACCAAGGATCAAAGTCATCAGTATAATCAGAGTCACCAACAGAACATCTATAGTCACCATCTATACTTGTAAATATTATTCCCTTCCCACTCACGGGTAAAGACTAGGTCAGGGTAAGTCAAAGGTAACTCAAAATCACGGGTCTACCTAAAAGTACTACCGCCTTACCCACAAATGTAGGTATCGATAGTAATCCATTTGAACCTCATCTAAGCGTGGTATATGACATGACTGCACTAATCGGACCACGTCCTATAGCCGTCATTCCCCCACTCTATTCCTAGTGTCCTAGTGAACTTTGGCCTGGGTATTGGGCCTTTTACCTCAGTAGTAACACCGACCCAACAAAGAAACAGAGAAACCAGCACAATAACAATATAACAAATAACAATAAAGATGCAATGCAAACATATGCTCAAACATATACAAATGAATAATCCATAAAATCATAATGATAAACACCCTAAGAAAATAAAAATGGGAGCTAGGAGTGACTCACGGGATGGACGAGCAATAGGTCGACATATCTTCCCCAGTGAAGTCGCCATTTCTCTGGACTTGTAAAATCAATGAAATCGCCACCGAGTATTTATTTGTTCCATATAAAAGGGAAAGGAAAATCATCGAAGAAAAACCTAAAGGAGGAAATCAAGGTCTTGCGACCGAGAAATTGGGTAAGGGAGTCGATTATGCGAGGGGAAGGTATTAGCACCCCACACGTCCATAGTACTCTACGAGATCCACTCTTGTTGTTCTAATCAAAGGGTGTGTTCAATCTAATGCTTAAGAGCTATAAACTAAGAGGCGCATGCAAAGATAACATGGGGAAAAGAAGGAAGTATTTACAATTTTTTCTCGATTGTTCCACGTGACCAGATGCCTACGTATCCCCTTTAAGGAATCAGAGCGCCGTGGTTCGGCTCATATATTTTGTTTGTTTGTATTTTTTAAATGAACAATGTTGCATTCGATCATTCCACCGCTGCTCGACCTTTGGAGACTTATGAACTGTAGTGGAAATGAGCTAACATGCTCTTAGAAGAGAAAAGTCGAATGGCGAAAAGAAATGGATTGGTTGGTATTTTTTTATCATGAAAATAATTTTTTGTATGCTTAGCATTTTTTATACATTTGCCAAGAAAAAATAAGTTTTAGTTTTAAATACAATTATGCAAAAATGGGAAGAAAACATCTAAGGGAGACTAACCTATCTCTAACCTAATGTTATCATACAATGAGGGATCCTATCTAAGTTAGCATGCCAAAGAAAGTCTAACATACTATCCTATAGGGAACATGCACTGAGAGCAAAGTCATGATCTCAATTTCTAAATTGAGTGACTCATCGATCAACAAGAAATAAAGGAAAGCGATAAAATCCTATAGGGAGCATGCACTGAGAGCGAAGTCGTGATCTCAATTTCTAAATTGCGAAATTCCTGCTACATGTCTTTAAACAGTAACTTCGAGCGCACGCTCTTTATTTCCTACTTCTCATGATAACTAGAAAAGCAATAAATGTGAAAATATAGCTTGGAAGCAGTATAATACCAAACGAACAATAATGTCCGCAAAAAGTGCAACCAAAGCAAAGAAACCAGGAATACTTCGTGCAAGCTAACATCACTAAACAAACAGTCAGAGATCGAATGTTCGGAAAAGGTTTCGAAGCTTCATCGATGTGAAAATAAATCACAATCGGAATCCAAACACATCCGCATATCAGACAATGAACCTGCACAAGACTCAACTCAACATGCAAAAGTGAATCACAAGTCTCAAGTAATCGAAAAAAATTAGGAGTTAATTTCCTAAAAATCAAATGAGAAATCTAACTAATTTTATTGATCTTTGTAGTTTATTACTCTAAAAAATAAGAGGCAGTCCTAAAATCTATATTTTTTATTGTTTTTTTGATATGTATTTTGCTACTACTTTTATTATAAAAGGAATTTAAACTAAAACTTAAACAAAATATAGAAAACATAGGAAATATAGTTGGTCGGGGGGTGTTAAATGGGATGGAGGTGTATAGACATGAGGCATGCTGAATGAAGGCTAAGCAGTTCAGTTTTTTGGTAAGGTAGAAGCTTTCAAAAAAATGGTGATGGGCTTAGGGGGGTTTCGGTTCAGCCCACTCCAACATTTATTCCTTTTCAGCATTATTAATTATACAACACCATCATTAAGCTAAATAAAAATAAACAAAATAATAAAATTGAGTGAGATGAGAGTATGATGATACGATGCTACTGTGAACTGAGTTAGGCTTAGGAATTGGGACTTTTTATCCACCCTTTCCATCTCGAACGCAAATAGTGCAGTTTCTTCTCCCTTACCGCCGTCTCTAATCGATTACCTCGCCATCCTCCTCTGATTCTGATCAAGACCCCACCGATTTTCAATCGTTTTCCTCCGTCTCACTCTTAATGGTGAATCGCCATCCTCGCCCTCTTCGGTTTTTTGTCGGTTCTACGCCTCCGATTAAACATTCTAACACGGAACATAAACAGAGGTGAACTGAAAAGAGCTTATTGACCAGGTTTCATTAGGCGCATCCTCGAAGGCGACTCAGGCGACCGTAAAAACTAGAGGGACGACTCAGGTATGCATGCCCCTGACTCTTCTTCTTCATCTTTTCCTCTTTTCGTTTTATTGGTTGTTGCATTGACACGATGATTATGTGTAGAAGCAATGAAGACCTTGAATCCTGCGAAGCTATTATTGATGTTGCAGAGTTGTTGCGATAGTGATCATTAACGTGACGACCGAATCAGATTTATCGTGATTGCAAAAACTTGAGACGAGTTTAAAGAATCACGTAACACGATGAATATGGAAGAAGATTAAGGAATCGTATGCATAATTTGGATCAGAGATTAATGAAGATATCGTTCATGCCTGGGGAAATAAGGAAGATGCCCTTTTTAGAGAGCGGAGAGATAAGAGTTTTCTGGCAAAATCAGTTTGTGGTGATTCTCCTGGATAATGAAGAAGAATGATGAAGATGATGTTAAAGGAAGGTTGCAAATGGAAGAATGAATTAGAAGAGTGAAGGTTGAATCTGAAAATTTTCTGTTATACTTGTTGTAAAATCCATCATGGAAAAAGTGAACCCCCCAGGTGAATCCTCTTTTTTCTCTTATCTCTTGTGAATTCTGTTATGGTTTTTCAATCTGTTAGAAAAAATCTCTTTCTCATCTCTTTGCTTCCCCTTTATTCCGTTATTTCTGCTATCCACATAGCAGGTTGTTAGGCAGTTACAGATCAGAATCAATCTCATCCCTTGGTTAAAGAAAATGATTAGAGAGAATAGATGGTAGGAGATTGAAACTGTTAGGAGTTAGTTTGGAAAATAGGGAGTTTTTAGAAGGTGGTTATTGGATCCCTCCTGTCATGAATTGGTTAGAGGGTTATTATAGGTAGTTGAAAGTTAGTTGTGGTGGTTAATTTATGTTATATCCTTTTTTTGAGCTATATGATATTTGGAATATTAGTAAGTCTTCCTGATTCCTTCTTTTTCCTACAGGCTAACCGTTTTCTGAATAAAGTCACCAGAATTGAATTCGCGAAACCATTAGAAGCTTAGTTTGACAAGGTTAGTTCACCACTACGGTTGTGAAGTGAATTTAAATTGTGTAATTGTTGTTTCTTTTTGGATGCAGGCTGGCTTGAGTAAAGTGAATTCTTCTTTAGTTTTTTTTATTAGTTCACCCTGTTAGAAAAAAGTCGAAATTATGTTTTGATGAATGAGAACAGTTAGGGGTTTGTTATTGTGAGGGTTAAACAGTTAGTTTTTTCTTCTTTGTATCGCTGTTTTTTTTCTTAACAGAACATGTACACACTTGTAATGCCGGAATCGTTTTTTTTTCAGTTTTGACAAGTTTTCCTTCAGGATTTTGCAGTTAGCTTGCGTTTTAGAGCCGTTCTTTTGAATTTCCTTGATGATAACAGTGATTTTGTAAGCACCAGGAAATGAACAATCACATCGTTTGATCGATTATTCCCATGAGTGCAGGGTACAAGTATATATTTCTTTATGTTTAAACTTCGAGAGTATAAGTCTAGAACCTTATTGCAAAACCTTTGTACAGATTCATCACCATGTACAAAATCTCTTCATTTGCATCTTATCTTGACTTGGCCAATCCCTTCTCTTGTTAAATCTGATAATGGATAGTAATGAGTAGTATTTATCAGATCAATCACTAAACAAAGTTCTCCACCTGAGGCTCTCCATTACAGAACTGCTCTCTTGGGGGCCATGTTTTTTTATTCAGAATGTAATCATTGACAGATTCGCCAAGTGGAACCTTTGAAGGGATTATGCAATCTAGTTCTTGTCCGTCGATCCATCTGAAGGAGCTTTATTTTTAAACCTCTATGTGCATCCTCACCATTCATTTGATAACTCATTGGAGAATTTTGGGGAAAGAGAAGAGAATGAGAATGAAGCATGGAAGAATGGGTTCAGTACTGGTTTCAATGTATAATAATGAGAATAATCCATTTCGAAGTTCATGTATGGATATTTTTTCCTAGTATTACTTGGAATTTTCTTGTAATATTTGCAGTTGCACTTTGAATGTAATCTTGGATGATATCCTTGCCATTCCTTCTCTCTTTTTGAGCATTTCAACTCAATGCCTTGAGGATATTAATGAACAAAACTTCCTCTAATTTGTATTTTGAAATTCAAAACATTTTCTTTGATTTTGCAATATAGAATAAACCATAAAGTTTGACATCTCGAATAATGGATGATGAATTGCTTGAAGCTTTAAATGGAATCATATATTTGACAATCTGATAATGACTTTGGACAATGAAGGTTTGGGTCAATAATGGGACGATGCTTGAATTAATTCTTGAATAAGTCTTCTATCTTTGAAATATAAACCCACCTGGAAAATTGCACTAAGATAATCACTTGAAGGGAATTTGAATGGAATTGGAATGAATGATAAGTTTCCTGAACCTCAAATAATTCTCCTTAAAAGGGAATTCTCATAGAACGGGCTTGAATTCGTACTGACATTGAATTATATTCAGATCATCAACTTTGAATTCCATACAAACAATTATACATATTCTCTTGAATTAACCTGGGCTTATAGACATTTCTTGAACGAATCTTCAAATCGCCTCCAAGGAAAACTCAATCCAAATCTTCTATTTAATCAAAGCCCAATATGGAATGGCACCATGGCTTATTTTGGTTTGTAGTGTAATGACGGATGTCAACTGGGAATTATGATAATGGAATTCTTTGTGGGGATGCTTTTACTGTTTTGAGGATTGATTTGGCCTTTCGCGCAAGGTATCAAATTTGGCTTATGCTTCATATGCATTTCGAAGTGTATGGCATAATGATCCATTTCAATGGATATGCTATTGTTGTTACTGGTTTATTAATCAGAGCCGCCACTATTAGTTTTTATCCTAGGGAAGGGAATCTAACAGAAAACCCTAATTCGCAGATAGAGATTCTAGGTTTCGGACTTCTTTAGACGAAAGGAAGGTGTTAAGCACCTTTCATCTACCTTGTTCACGAGGATTCTAGGTTTTAGGTTTTAGTTGGGAAAACAGGATTTAAATTTTATTAGGGGAAGGGTTTAAATTTTTTATAGGGGACGGGTTTAAATTTTTTATAGGGGAGCTCGCTACGATTTTGATCATATGTGTGATACGGTGGGAGAACTGACTTGAAGGTTTTGCGTTTTATCGCAAATGTTGCGGTTATCAAGAGTCGCCACCGACTTTTCTTTTATCCAAAAGGAAAGGTAAAAAAGCACAGGAAAGACCTTTGAGATTGTTTCTTGAGTTCGGGGGGTAGATTATGAAAAGGGAAGGTATTAGCACCCTTTTCATCCATGGTTTTCCATGGTCTCTTAGTTACTTGCTAGATCACTTGCTTTTGTTTGAAATTGTGCTTTGTGTGGTTTGGAAAGTATTTTGCAAAAGAGGCCATTGTTTAGGCAATCTTTGTAATGATTCTCGTTCGTAAGAATGTATACAAAGATGTTTGTCTTTTTGAAAATATTTTTAAGTTTGTAAGATGTTTTGAAATATGTGTGTTTATTTTGAAAATAGCAAGGATATTTGTTTGAAATGGAGCAAGTAACTAAAATTAATCTACCTACTCAAATGTCTTTCTTGTTCATTTTCTTTTCCTTTGATATTTTTGTCTTACCATTGATTTGGTAAGCAACCCTATATTTGGATGTAAACGGGACGGGCGTGGGTCATCGTATAACCATGATTAGAAATGTTGCAAAGTATCTTAGTATTTTGAGGGACTAAGATCATTTTTGTAAGGCAACTTTGAATAACTTCATTGAGGGACTATGATCTTGTTTCTTTTTGTTTGTTTTGCTAAGATACCTTACATGCGTAATATGGCCATTTTTTTCAAGGCAACCAAGTAGAGTAGCCCTAGGGGTGTTTGTGTGCAAGTGTGTCATTTTCATGCTTGATTTTGTCTTGAATTAGGGTTTTCTATTTGATTGTTTTTATCTTGCCATACAAACCCTAATTATTAACATGTTATATATAAAGTGATAAATTGCGGAAAGTAAATATCCTACGCTATTACAATCATTTGGGGATGGGGTTTACAAATTTACAAATGGGGATTGCAAGAAATTAAAGTCCTAATTATCTATTACAACCATATTGAATAGCCATGAAAAAAATATATGAAGCATGTAAAAATAAAGAAAAATGAAAGGAAAAGAAAACATTTTGGATTATTATGTGTCGACACATGTCGTAACATCAAGCTTCTCGAATGTACTTTTGTTTTGATGAAGACAAATCATGATTGATAAAGAAGGAAAAATCATTGATCAAGCTAAAAGCCTCTTTGGATGAAGTCTTTGGTTCAAACCCTTAGCAAATTTCAAGGTATAATGATAATACTTACTTTGAACATAAGATATAGATGCTCAATGGTCAAAAGAAACATTTTATATTGTCCAACTCTTTATTCAAGTTTTTTCAAAGCAAAAATTTGATTTTTATTTGAGTGCAATCGGTTTGCATGTTAGTGCAATCGATTGCATGCTTCAGTTTTTCAAAACATTGGCTACTGACTTCCAGTGTAATCGATTTGCATGGTTGTGCAATCCTTTGCACATTCAAAATATTTGGAAACCTGGCTACTGGAACCCCGTGCAATTGATTTGCATGGTTGTGCAATCAATTGCACACTCAAAATATTTAGAAATCTGGCTACTGGAACCCCGTGCAGTCGATTTGCATGGTTGTGCAATCGATTGCCTGTTGTATGATTTCGAAAAACACTTTCCTTACACCTTCCTGTTCATGATACTATTTCATGGAAAACTTTTCACTCAATCTTGGCAATTGTTCATGATTTTTTACAAACCTTTTCTTCAAAGGTCACTGCATTCTAGCCTCAAAAATGAATCAAGTGATGATGATTGAAATGAAGAGTTTAAAGTTAAGGAGACTTACCTTGCAGCTAGAATTTATGTTTTGAGCTTGAGGTGTTGCCTTGTGGACTGTTATGACCTTTTTCAGTTATGAGATTTTTTAGAGTTTGTCAACAAAACTTTTGGTTTTATTTCTCCCTTTTTTCCTCTTCTCTCCCCATTTTTTTCTTTGCAAATGCTCCTTCTATTTATAGGCAAAGGACTTGTGAACAAAGGCTGAATAGGTTTACAAGACAACATGTTATGGTTTGGTTGGGATGTAAGTATCAAACTATGTCAAGTACTCCATGGTTCCAAGATGAAGTACCAAAGTTGCTGGTTTAGAGGGGTTGATTTCCATGTTTTATGGTGGAGTAAAATCAGAAACAAACAAAGTATGGGCTCAAGACAAGTTTTGTACAAAAATTTTGCTTTTCAAGAATAGCAATGGTGCCTTTATGCCATAAATGGAAAGATCATTTGGACAATGGCTTAAACACTTGGGTAATAGCTCAAAAGTGGGTGTAAACATTAAATTATGTAGAGATTTGCAAGCAAGAAGGCCTGCAACATAAGATTATGCAGCATAGCATAAGGGTTTTGTTGTGTGTTCTTCAATAGAATGACTTGCAAATCAAGGGTGGATGCCCAACTTCATGCCCTTGAATCTCCTAGCTCAAGTATGATAAATTCATGCTCTTGGATGTTTTGGAAAGCTTGACACATCCTCTATAACTTTCATATTGACCACTTTTGTTAAATCAAACTGGAACTTGATGGAAATTGGCCAAGAAGTTAGGATAAAAACCTGTCTAAACCTGCTGAAAAATTCTCTAAGTGTTTATTCAAAAATGTCATGACTTCATGAATTTATAACTAAAAATCCAAACATTTTTAGAAAAATTCCTGCTCTACAATGTTTTAGATCTCATTGAGATCTACAAATTTTATGTTGGAGGTTTTCCTTGAATCATCTTGCATCATAGCGAAAAATTGGCATGAAGTGGTGAAATTATCATGTGTAAAAACACTTAGAAAATTTCTGTCTTGGAAATCATGACTTTTCAAGTTGACTTTTGACTTTCTTAACTTCTTGATGGTCAAGCTTGATATTTTTTAATGTCTTGATGAATGGTGATATTTGAAACTTAATGTTGACCAAAAAGTCAAAGTTTGACTTTTGGTGCTACAGTTGACTTTTTCACCAATACGGTTGATTTTAGGTCATCTGATCAATTGACTGAGCAAAAATGCGATACAAGACCTGAAACTTTACATGAGCAATCTTGAGAGTCCAAAATGATACATGAAAGTCAAATGGGGCATTAAAAGTCCATTTGTCCTTGTGCAAACTTAAACCTTAATTTTCAGTCATCAGTGCTTGAGGAGATGTCTTGAGCTGATCAACCTTAGTGAAGTATTGAATCCAAAGGAGATCTTGTGAGATATTAATTGAGAAATGAGAGGGAAAATTTTGGGGTACAACAGCTTCCCCTGTTCAATCTTCTTAAGCTTGAAAAGTTAGATTGGCGAGTTTTGCCATTCGTGACTCAAAGGTGGAAGATGATTGAACACTAAAGTGCCCAGAAATTTGCACTCAATGATGTTGTGGTTGATTGTGTAGGGAATGGGCTTACAGATGCCATTTGGAAGGTGACGGGTAATCATCAGAGATGGGCTTAAAGATGCCATCCAGAAAGGATCGGTTGCATAAGAGATTCCATGGTGAGAATTCCTGTATCTGCTGTTGAGGAGGACTCTACCGAGGAATGTTGATTTATGCCCTGGGAAGTAAGATCTAGGAGCTTTGGTTGTCCATTACTCTACTGGGGAATTAACTCTCGATTCAGGGAGTGAAAGTAGAATGTATACCTAGTTAGGGTCTAGGTTGTACAATGACCTACTGGGGAAGTATGAAACTGACCGTATCTGGTCGGGTCTGGGCCTTTCAGTGTTGTAAACTGCTGATTGGAGATAAGGGAGAAGGAACCTGGATAGTATGGTTACTTCGCAATGAAAGACTGGATAGCAGGGTTGGCGGATTTACCATTCGGAGATATGATGAATAGTTTTTGGAGGTGGGCTTGCAGATGCCATCCAAGAGTGATTGTTGATTTTGTAATTTGTAAGCTGAAATAATGAGTATCAGAATGGAATTCGTGTCTGGGGCGTATCTAAACTGTATCTGAAGTTGTATTTGAATGAGTATCAGGATGGCATCCGTATCTGGAGCGTATCTGAAATTGTATCAAAAAGTTGAATCTGAATGAGTATCAGGATGGCATCTGTATTTGGAGTGTATCTGAATTGTATCTGAGAGTTGAGTCTGAATGAGTATCGGGATGGCATCCATATCTGGTGCGTATCTGAACTGTATTTGAAAGCTGTCTTTGAATGAGTATCAGGATGGCATCCGTATCTGGTGCGTATCTGAACTGTATCTGAAAGATGAATCTGAATGAGTATCAAGATGGCATCTGTATCTTGCGTGTATTTGAACTGTATCTGAAAGCTGTCTTTGAATGATTATCAGGATGGCATCCGTATCTAGAGTGTATCTGAACCGTATCTAAAATCTGAATTTGAATGAGTATCCGGATGGCATCCATTTCTGGAGCGTATCTGAACTGTATCTGAAAACTCAGCAGGATGATGAAGGAATCTTGGATGATTACTACCTCAGCAGGGTGATGAAGGAATCTTGGATGATTACTACCTCAGCAGGATGATGAAGGAATCTTCAGACGACTACTACCTCAGCAAGATGATGAAGGAATCTAGATGATTACTACCTCAGTAAGGTGATGAAGGAATCTTGGACGATTACTACCTTAGCAGGGTGATGAAGGAATCTTGGACGATTACTACCTCAGCAGGATGATGAAGGAATCTTGAATGATTACTACCTCAGCAGGATGATGAAGGATTCTTGGACAATTACTACCTCAGCAGGATGATGAAGGAATCTTGGTCGATCACTACCTCAGCAGGATGATGAAGGAATCTTGGATGATTACTACCTCAGCAGGATGATGAAGGAATCTTGAACGACTACTACCTCAGAAGGATGATGAAGGAATCTTGGACAATTACTACCTCAGCAGGATGATGAAGGAATCTTGGACGATTACTACTCCAAAAGATGGTAACCTTTATCTGTCGATCGATCTTTCCTGAAAAGGTAAAGAGTTAGTTGTACGCAATGTCATGATGTATGCATTGTGTAATGATATTCTCAAAATAAATGAGATTTATGTTATATGTATTTTGTATGCATATGATATGAATGTTGTTGAAATATAATTTTGTCTTGGAGAATAAATTCTTGACAAGTGTTGGGGAGTTATTAAATTACAGATTGTTGTTGAAGAGTAGGCATGTCTTCAAACTTTTCTTAGAATGTTTCCACTGAGGATCCTTGTTTTTTTAGGAGAACTCCGTTGGGGAAAGTTGAAAACTCTGTGGAGAGTGTTAATTCCTACTTGGGGAAAAGAGTTCAGGAGTCTTAGTCGTTCGTTTCTCTATTGGGGAGTCAAAGTTGAATTGATATCTGGTCGGGTCCAGGTTTCACAGTAACTTGCTGGGGATTGTAGAGTAGTCTACTGGGGAAGAGGAGTTGTGGTCCTTTGATTTGTAGTAGTCGGAGAGGCCACCTCAAGATGGGGAATCCTTCCGTTTTTTGGGTGAATAAACCATGTTGCTTACTCTATTGGAGAGGCGGCAATTTCACTGGCAGAAATCCTCGAGGATTCTTGAAGTCGACTCAATTGGGAAGAGGTTTTTCAGAGATTGAAAATTTGGCTGGGGAATCATCCAATGAGAAGGATTTTGGGGAGATTTTTCACTGCCCCTAGTAGCAAGTGATTGTGGCACTACTAGGAACTTATTTGATTGTAATTAAACCTCTGTCAGGATTTGCGTTCAATTCCCCAAGTGATGGAGACCCGCCCCTGGTTATTTCAACATTTCTTTGAGAGATTCTTTGAATCTTGACTTGACTGCCCCAGGTGTGCAGGATAGTGACATGTCATGCCCCCTTGTTGTCAGTATATTTTCCCTTGGAAATGTCATCCCAATTGAAGTGATTTTGTTCACCGAGAGAGCTTTCGTTCATCGGATATTCGTTGTGTGAATTTCTCCGCTGTCAAACAAATAGCCATATGCAAACAGCGATATTCAAATAATGCGAAGTTTATGCTTGTCTTGAAATTTTGAAAATTCACTTTAGCAAGTAAAGAAATTTTATAAGAAAAATTCAACTCAGGATTTAGAGTAAAGCATTACAGGAATCATGATACCTTTTGTAACAGTATGCTTTCGAACTAACCCATGCTTCAATTAGGAATTTTGAAAGTTTGTAGCGTGGCTTGGTTCACGGTTTAAGAAACAAAGGATAAAGGCTCAAAGTGTATTTGTACCAACCCTCTCTTCATGATGTTCTCCAGTCCTAAACTCAACTAATTATGCGTTTGAACTTCAATTGAGTCTGGAAAGACATTTTAGTGATGGTTCAGACAAGTTAAGTTTGTCGGAAGGCAGCCATTTTTGCATCATTTTTTCATGTTGTTGAGGATTTGTAGTGGCCTCTTTTTTGATTTTTTATCCCTAATTTTTTCTGACTGTTCTTGTTTTGAGATTACGATCAGCAGGATGCCCCAGTTTTTTCTTAAGCCTCATTTGTAGGTTTTGACTTAATGGGCTTTTCCTTTTGAGGGATGATGACTGCCTATTTGGTATGGAACCATCACCGTCTTTTGATTCCAGAAAAAAGTTTTGATGTCATTCGTTGTATTACGAAATGAGAGTTTGCAGCTAAACACGCGTTTGAATCAACTGAGAGACTACCCTGCCCCAGGTTTTGATTAAAGGTTTCAATTTGTGTAAAAAAAGAAAACTTCTACTTCTTTGGCTCAAAGGGGTCGACTATGGATTATCTTCCTTATAACTCTAGTGTTTAGGATTTGAAGGAATGCCTGTACATCGTCAGCAAGGTCTGTTCAAAAGCATACTATATGAGATTTATGGCATTGTTTTCTTCATCCTCCCTCTAAAGTCTTGTAACTTTTAGCAAGAGTTGAATGTCATAAATAGCATAATTTAAATATAATGAAAATGAATGGATTAATTCAAGACAAACATATTTAATGCATTAATGAAACAAAGTTTGACATTAATAGATAATTGTTTGAATAACAAAAGAGATTACAATTGAAGATTCAAATGAACAGAAGCCTCTTTGTCTAAACTTGTCACTTTAGGTGGTGATCCTTTGAGGGACGGCAGAAGAATTCAGTTTGGCCATCTTGTGTGAACTCCATCATTCCTTTGTCGATCAGGTTTTGAATTTTGTATTTCAGCACCCAACAATTGTTTGTATTATGCCCAGGACTATCGGAATGATAGGCACACCTGGCATCGGGATCGTAGCTGGGAGAAAAGGTTTTGGGATTTGGATGAGGTCTTATTGGTGTAATCAGGTTCACCCTCAGCATGTGCTGCAAAGCTTGAGACAGTGGTATGTTGATGTTGGTAAACTGTCTTTTGGGATCGCTTTGCCTTTGCTGATTTTCTGGTTGATGTTGACGAAGTCATTGTTGGGCTCGTGACGTGGAAACAGATTGGGAAGGTCTTCCAGCTTCTTGTTTTATGGGAGGTTGAGCAGTGACTTGATTTCCAGTTCTGGTTGTTTTCCCTATACGGTTGCAACTTTCTTGACGAAGTTGGTTGACAAGAACTTGCAGTTCTTCTTATCCTTGAGCCAGATTTTGGATAAGAGTCATCTGGCCCACCAGTTGTCCCATCATTTGGACCTTCATCGTGACTATCTCGGATTGTAGCCGCTCCAACTGTTCATTTTTGTCGTCCCCAGAATTTCCCATGATCATTCCCCTGGTGAGGAGTGCCTTGACCTCTTCTTGTCCCTTAGATAGGTTCAAGAACATCTCTTGAAGTTGAGCGTTTTGAGCCTGGATGCCCTTCACCATTTGTTCCATATCCATCTTACGGAAATAAACAGTAGAGAGATGAGGAGACTTGTTGCAAAAGACCTGTTTATGTTATGATGAATGATATATGCATATGCAATGTTTTCAAGGATTTCAAAGATTCAAATTTGTTTTAGACAAAAAGGAAACACACGTTATATTAATAAGATAAAGTTTGAGTACATCAATGCCCCTTGGACAAAATAATACAAAACTCTAAGATAAAAAAGTAGTGCGCATCCTCTTTGGTGCAATGTAGGCGTTCAAGGTCCACTCCTCGTGAAGTAGCCTAGTGAGTTCCAAAACCTTCTTCTCGCTTGCATAGAATTGGGATTCAAAAGTATCTCGCTCTCCTTTGAGTTATATCCAATCCCTTTGTAAGTCTTTAAGAGATGTGGGGATGTCAGGATGTCGGATAGTGTATGGAACATCTCCTTCCTTAGCAGGCTCAACGATTACCGGGAGAATGGATGGGTAAGGCATCATAAGACTCTGAGTGTGAGTTCATACCCATTTGAGGTAAGGCTCAAGAGGGATGGAGTTCTTGTGCCCCAAAGTCTTGTTATCCACCTTTTTTAGCATCCTCCAAGCTCGGATAAATCTTTGGCAAAGACCTTGATCGTCGTTGTCGTAGTCGAATACCAAACCTTGAATCAGCACCTTGTACGGGCCATCCCTTTGGGTGTAACCAAACTGTCTTAAGGCTAAGCATGGGTTGAATGTGATGCCTCCCCTAATTCCAAGTATATGTACATTAGGGAATTCTCCACAACGGTCGACGATGATAACATTCACTTTGGATCGAGAGCACCAATGAATGTCTGAATGTTTGAGCGTCATCAACATTTGTGACCACCTTGAACCTTGCTCATTGTTTAAGACTGATTGGGGAAGATGAGAAATAAACCATCTTTCCAAGATAGGAGTGCAACACATAAGGACACCTCTTTTCCTTATTGTGCGAGTGTGAAACGAGTGTAGGATATCCCCTAGCAGTGTAGGCACCAGGTTGCGTGACATGAAGATTTTGACGGTGTTCACATCTATGAGTTGGTCAAGATTTGGAAACAAAACCACCCCATAGATGAGAAGAGCCACAATTTCCTCAAAGGCTTGCAAGTCTAAGGAATTCCAACAACTTTGGTCTTTCTCAAACAGGAACTTTGCTAAGAAACCTTTGACACCACTCCTAGTTTCCCAATGGGTTGTGACATCAGATGAGTGCAAGTGTAGAGCTTGAGCAATCTCTTCTGGATTTAGGTATCTTTCTGTACCGTTGAAAGGTAGTTGATTAAGAATGGGAATCCTCAAGAGTTGGGAGAATTCTTCCAAAGTAGGCACAAGTTGATAGTCGGGAAATGTGAGGCAATGGTGCAAAGGATCAAAGAACTGAAAGAGCACCTTCATCATATCCTCATCTGTGTTGAAGGTGACCAAGTTGAGTAGGCGAACATGTCTCTCGGTGAATGGAGAGTTTTCAGGAATTCTTGAAGCTAGCTCCTTTAGTTGTAGAGGAATTCTCACAAGGTTGATTTGAATGGTTTTCCTACGAAGTGAATCCATTTCCTACAAAACAAGAACAAAGATGAATCCATAAATCCTTGAAATGGTTAGTGGATGTATATGATGTTCATGATGTCCATGATGTTATGTACAAGTATGCATATACAAGCAAAGCAAACAAATCCTAGGTTTAGGCTTGCATGGAGTTTTATAGGTAAGTACCCTCTTGAAGTTTAGTTGGGTTAAACCTGTCCTAGTAATAGTGATCGGGTTCTAAGGAGCTCAATATCACTGGATTGTTTCCTTGGTCATTGTTTCAGCTCAAGCCTCTTTAATGGTGACCTAAATATCCCAAGAAACTAAACCTCAATGAGTGTAGTATCGAGTATCTACCAACTTCAGACTGCACCAAATCCGGTCATCTCACTACATCCTAAAGGCCAAGTTGGTCAAGTAAAGGTTCTAAAAGTTCATTAGTGCTTCATGACATCACTCAGTGGCCCTGTATTCTCTTTGATTAACTCAAAGGCTACCAGTACCCACAAATATGTCACACTAACATAGCTATTGCTTAGACCATGTCGGTATACCCCGCACAGTTTCCACAATGTATTGCTACTTACTTATAATGTATCCTAAATCCGGGTAGAGGATTCAAACCCAAACAAAGAACCATAATGTAAAGCATACAAATCAAACAATGTAAGCAAGTAAATGTGATCTATCCCTAAGGTAACCCCACTTTTATAATTGTCCCCAGCAGAGTTGCCAGTTCTGTGATACGATGGGAGAACTGACTTGAAGGTTTTGCGTTTTATCGCAAATATTACGGTTAGCAAGAGTCGCCACCGACTTTTCTTTTATTCAAAAGGAAAGGTAAAAAAGCACAGGAAAGACCTTTGAGATTGTTTCTTGAGTTCGGGGGTAGATTATGAAAAGGGAAGGTATTAGCACCCTTTTCATCCATGGTTTTCATGGGCTCTTAGTTACTTGCTAGATCACTTACTTTTGTTTGAAATTATTCTTTGTGTGGTTTTGAAATTATTTTGCAAAAGAGGCCATTGTTTAGGCAATCTTTGTAATGATTCTCGTTCGTAAGAATGTATAAAAAGATGTTTATCTATTTGAAAATGTTTTTAAGTTTGTAAGATGTTTTGAAATGTATGTGTTTGTTTTGAAAATAGCAAGGATATTTGTTTGAAATGGAGCAAGTAACTAAAAGTAATCTACCTACTCAAATTTATTTCTTGTTCATTTTCTTTTCCTTTGATATTGTTGTATTACCATTGATTTGGTAAGCAACCCTATCTTTGGATGTAAACGGGATGGGTGTGGGTCATCGTATAACCATGATTAGCAATGTTGCAAATTATCTTAGCATTTTGAGGGACTAAGATCATTTTTGTAAAGCAACTTTGAATAGCATCATCGAGGGACTATGATCTTGTTTCTTTTTGTTTGTTTTGCTAAGATACCTTACATGCGTAATATGGCCATTTTGTTCAAGGCAACCAAGTGGAGTAACCCTAGGGGTTTTTGTGTGCAAGTGTGTCATTTTCATGCTTGATTTTGTCTTAAATTAGGGTTTTCTATTTGATTGGTTTTATCTTGCTATACAAACCCTAATCATTAACATGTTATATATAAAGCAATAAATTGCAAAAAGTAAATATCGTACACTATTACAATCATTTGGGGATGGGGTGTACAAATTTACAAATGGGGATTGCAAGAAATTAAAATCCTAATTATCTATTATAACCATATTGAATAGCCATGAAGAAAATATATGAATCATGTAAAAATAAAGAAAAATGAAAGGAAAAGAAAACATTTTAGATCATTATGTGTCGACACATGCCGTAACATCAAGCTCTCGAATGCACTTTTGTTTTGATGAAGACAAATCATGATTGATAAAGAAGGCAAAAATTATTGATCAAGCTAAAAGCCTCTTTGGATGAAGTCTTTGGTTCAAACCCTTAGCAAATTTAAAGGTATAATGATAATATTACCTTGAACTTAAGATATAGATGCTCAATGGTCAAAAGAAACATTTTATTTTGTCCAACTCTTTATTCAAGTTTTTTCAAAGCAAAAATTCAATTTTTATTTGAGTGCAATCGATTTGCATGTTAGTGCAATCGATTGCATGCTTCAGTTTTTCAAAACATTGGCTACTGAATTCCAGTGCAATCAATTTTCATGGTTGTGCAATCGATTGCACACTCAAAATATTTGGAAATCTGGCTACTGGAACCCCGTGTAATCGATTTGCATGGTTGTGCAATCAATTGCACACTCAAAATATTTAGAAATCTGGCTATTGGAACCCCGTGAAATCGATTTGCATGGTTGTGCAATCGATTGCCTGCTGTATGTTTTCGAAAAATTGCTGCCTTACACCTGCCTGTTCATGATACTATTTCATGGAAAACTTTTCACTCAATCTTGAAAATTGTTCATGATTTTTTACAAACCTTTTCTTCAAAGGTCACTGCATTCTAGCCTCAAAAATGTATCAAATGATGATGATTGAAATGAAGAGTTTAAAGTTAAGGAGACTTACCTTGCAGCTAGAATTTATGTTTTGAGCTTGAGGTGTTGCCTTGTGGACTGTTATGACCTTTTTCAGTTATGAGATTTTTTGAGAGTTTGTCAACAAAACTTCTGGTTTTCTTTCTCCATTTTTTCCTCTTCTCTCCCCCTTTTTTTTCTTTGCAAATGCTCCTTCTATTTATAGGCAAAGGACTTGTGAACAAAGGCTGAATAGGTTTACAAGACAACATGTTATAGTTTGGTTGGGATGTAAGTATCAAACTATGTCAAGTACTCCATGGTTCCAAGATGAAGTACCAAAGTTGCTGGTCTAGAGGGGTTGATTTCCATGTTTTATGGTGGAGTAAAATCATAAACAAACAAAGTATGGGCTCAGGACAAGTTTTGTACAAAAAGCTTGCTTTTCAAGAATAACAATGGTGCCTTTATGCCATAAATGGAAAGATCCTTTGGACAATGTCTTAAACACTTGGGTAATAGCTCAAAAATGGGTGTAAACATTAAATTATGTAGAGATTTGCAAGCAATAAGGCCTGCAACATAAGATTATGCAGCATAGCATAAGGTTTTTGTTGTGTGTTCTTCAATAGAATGACTTGCAAATCAAGGGTGGATACCCAACTTCATGCCCTTGAATCTCCTAGCTCAAGTATGATAAATTCATGCTCTTGGATGTTTTGGAAAGCTTGACACATCCTCTATAACTTTCATGTTGACCACTGTTGTTAAATCAAACTGGAACTTGATGGAAATTGGCCAAGAAGTTAGGATAAAAACCTGTCCAAACCTGCTGAAAAATTCTCTAAGTGTTTATTCAAAAATGCCATGACTTCATGAATTTATAACTCAAAATCCAAACATATCTAGAAAAAGTCCTGCTCTATAATGTTTTAGATCTCATTGAGATATACAACTTTTATGTTGGAGGTTTTCCTTGAATCATCTTGCATCATGGCGAAAAATGGGCATGAAGTGGTGAAATTATCATGTGTAAAAACACTTAGAAAATTTCTAAGTCTTGGAAATCTTGACTTTTCAAGTTGACTTTTGACTTTCTTAACTTATTGATGGTCAAGCTTGATATTTTTGAATGTCTTAATGAATTGTGATATTTGAAACTTAATGTTGACCAAAAAGTCAAAGTTTGACTTTTGGTGCTACAATTGACTTTTTCACCAATACGACTGATTTTAGGTCATCTGATCAATTGACTATGCAAAAATGCGATCCAAGACCTGAAAATTGACATGAGCAATCTTGAGAGTCCAAAATGATCCATGAAAGTCAAATGGGGCATTAAAAGTCCATTTATCCTTGTGCAAACTCAAACCTTAATTTTCAGTCATCAGTGCTTGAGGAGATGTCTTGAGCTGATCAACCTTAGTGCAGTCTTGAATCCAAAGGAGATCTTATGAGATATTAATTAAGTAATGAGAGGGCAAATTTTGGTGTACAACAGTATGCCTATGTATCCTCTTAAGAGGAATCAGAGTCTCAATTCATAGTTCGTATGGGGTTGGTGTCTTTTAGGGGATGCAAATGTATTTTGAATCACCTCGCACTTGGTCGGGAGTAGTGATTGCGAAAATTTTGACTAAATGTGCGGTAAGTCAGAATCTGTTTGAAACCATTTTGAAAAAAATAGTTGACTAGATTAGTTGATTGTGAAAAATAGTTTGTTGTTTGTTGAGTGTTTTTTATCGTATTAATTGCAAAAATATCTTGATTAATACATGATAAAGAAAATATTTTAATGCAAATAATATAGAAAATATATTCATGAGTTTTTTACATAAAATATTTACATGTGATGATAAAATAATAATATGATAATAAAAATTAATATTTATATGCAAAAATACCAATTATTATTATTAACAATAATAATTATTATAAAAAAATAGTAATAATGATAATAAGAAAACATTTAAACTAATAATAAGAAATAATAATAACAAGAAATGTTTAAATAAGAAAATAGAAAAATAGAAAAAAAATGCAATTAAAACAGGGGGTGCACTCTAAGTTGAGTCAATAAAACAGGGGGTGTTAAAATTAGGTTGGGCTAGGCCCATATATAGTTCTGAAGGGGGGGTGTAATTTGCTTTGGGATTTAGTAAAACTAACAGAAGGGGTGTGCGAATAATAACGGGCTCGACCCATTAAGCCCTTTGAAAGGATCCAGTTTGATTGAATGGGTGAGGGAGTATGGGAATTACCGTGGACTTGGCCTCATAGTCGTCCACTAATGATCTAAGGGATAGAAACGAAGGCGCATGCTAGTTACTGTAAACGTGCACGTATTGAATCCAAATAGAACATAATAGTTATTTTTCCATTACTCCATTCATCACTTACAGTATCATTTCCTCTCTCCTTTACTCAACCATTTCCTCTATCTTCTCTAACCCTAATACCTACAACCACCGCGACGGTGTCTCCCAACTCTAACCTCCCACTAAAATCCTGACTCCCCCTAATTGTTAACCACAATAATGAGCAAATCCAAAGCTAAGTTCCATCCTACCTCCAATCGCTTGTTTATCCGATACTTCGCGTTTTTGTTTCTTGATCTCCAACTCCCTTTTGATTTGCGGGTCCGTAGAGGTTGTGATAGCGAAGGCTCTCGTGGCATTCAATGGATGAGCGACGACGCGATTAGGGTTTCAGATATTGAAACCCTAATCGCTTTCTCTCCTATCTTCAATGACAGAGTTGGTATATTAGCTTCCTCTTTGTTTTCATTTCGCCAAGAATTTCTCAATTTCTTCTCCTTCTGTTCTCCCCCCCCCCCCCCCCAAAAAAAAACCCTGTTCTGTTAATTTTGTTTAGTACTTATAGGCTTGTAGTTTTAGGGCTTTGTTAAAATTAGTTAGCTTTGATTTAGGAATTATGAAAAATTATAGATTCAATGTTTATGACAATTGATTTAGTTTGATTTTTAATTTTCGGATATGTATTATATAATAGAGATTTAGATTTTCTGTAATTGATTCAATATTCTGGGCTCGGACTGGAGATTTTAGTTTTAGAGATTTGATTCACTTTTAGCCTTGCATTGTAAAAACCGAGATTTGTTTTCGCAATTATCTCAAGATCTGATTTGATTTAATCTACACAGTAATTGTTAATTGAAAAAAACGTGCGTAATCTTCTGTAATTGACACAGTATTTGTTTCTCAAACATGGGACCTTTAAACTGTAATGCAAAAAACGTTATCTGTCCATTAATCAATTTTTATTACAACAAACATTTTTTTGAGCGAACTGGGCCTAACTGGCTTTTGCATTTTGACCCAACTGAACAAAAACTCTTAAAAAAAGGTTTAACAGATCAATATTAGTAAAGAGTTTTTTTTTAATAATAATATTTTTTCTTTTAAAATGAGGCAACAAATACCAAAAAAGACAAATGGGCTGACTAAAAACAATGGGCCTGTAATTTTTATGACTATACCCTCTCTTTACTATTTATCAAAAATAGAAATGGGCCAAACGAAATGGACCAAATTCTGATGGGCTTTAAATGGAAATTCCATCCCCTCTTTCTTCACTAACAACAATAATCTCTTATATTTTATTTCCACCTCTCCTTCACTAATAACGATTATTTAATAATTAAGAACTTAATAATTGTTATTCTTTTGAAATAATTTCTATTTTCGAATCCCATGGGCCATTGGCCAACATACTTCGTGAATGGGTTTATGAGTCTTTCTGATTTAGAAAGCCTCGCTTTCCTGAATTAAAATACACCCCCCAGTCTTAGATAAAGATAGGCCATCAGATCGAATTGTACCATCTTTAATTAAATATTTCTTCTATTTTAATCTCGAAAAATAAAATCATCGAGGTAGGATAAATTTGAGGTACTACAGTTGTCCCTATTCAATTATCTTCCAATCGAATAGCGTGAGAAAACTCGATTCTTGCGCATTCTGATTGGGAGTTTATTGAATACTTGGAATACCCCAAAATTTGTCCGACAAACATAAGGTTACACTGATATAGCATACCTTACGAGTCTCAAGGAAGTAGGAAAAGCTAATGATGTATCTCTTACCAGGATTTGATAACGAGGCAGATAGTTTTGAACTTAAGAGCACAATTTTGTATGTCGTGGTTTGGTTTTGACTATTCACCCATTTGGAGGATGAATACAACAATAATTGATGATGCATGGCTGCTTGAAGACTGAGGCCATGAGTTATGTTCACGAATCGTTGCATGACGTCTGAGGCGATAGGCTACAGTTTTGTTTTCTTTCGAGCATCACTGCATGAAGTCTGAGGCGATGATATGTGTTAGTGGATAAATAAATACATTGCTGCATGAAGTCTTAGGTAATGGGTTAGGTTCGAAAATCACTATGTGAAGTCTGGGGCGATTGGCTAGATTTTTTTTTTCTTTCGAGCATCGCTGCATGAAGTCTGAGGCGATGATTTGTGTTACGAAATAAAGAAACGCATTGCCGTATGAAGTCTTAGGCAATGAGCTTAAATTTGTAAATCACTGCGTGAAGTATGAGGCGATAAGCTAAATTTGGTTCTCGAGCATCGCTGCATGAAGTCTGAGGTGATGGTCTGTGTTATGGAATAAAGAAACACATTACTGCATGAAGACTTAGGCAATGGGTTAGGTTCGCAAATCGCTACGTGAAGTCTGAGGCGATAAGCTAAATTTTGTTTTTGAGCATTGCTTCAAGAAGTCTGAGGCGATAAGCGAAGTTTGGTTTTCGAACATTGCTGCATGAAGTCTAAGGCAATGGTATGTATCACGTCGCGAGGAACCGCACTGCTGCACGATGTCTTATGCAGTGGGCTGGATGAGGAGAGTACATTGAGGCTTAGAGGCAATGTACCGAGTTTTATGAATACATTGAGGCTTAGGGGAAATGTATCGAGTTAGGAGAATACATTGAGGCCTAGAGGCAATGTGTCGAGTTTTGTGAATACATTGAGGCTTAGAGGCAATGTATCGAGTTTGGAGGGTACATTGAGGCTTAGAAGCAATGTACCGAGTTTTGTGAATACACTAAGGCTTAAAGGTAGTGTAACGAGATAGAAGAATACATTGAGGCTTAGAGGCAATGTATCGAGCTTCGTTCATTACTGCATGGAGACTTAGGTAATGGACTACTTTATTAGGAACTCATCACTGCATGGAGACTTAGGTGATGGGCTGAATGCGTCACGACATGGAGACTTAGGTGACGGACTGGATCACAGGATAAGTGTTTTTTTAATTGACCCTTAGATAGTTAAATCAAGGGTGAGACTGTTTGTTTGTTGTATGATACATGCGTACGATGTCTGATATTGAGGTGTTTGGATGTATGCAAAATGTATGATGTTTGACATTGATATGGAACCCTGAATATATGCGTATTGTAAAAATATATAGCGTATGTTTGCAAAATGTATGTATGAAATATGTGTAATATGCGCGTATGCCTTGAAATGTTATGAAGACTATTTTTGGCATTCTCTTCTTTAAACCATTGGCTTAGAGTTACCAATCCCCTGGCGTTGTATGTTGTGTCGTCATAGCATTGTTGAATTTGATTTTAATGTGGTGAAAAGCCTTAGCAAAATTTTGAACATTGATTTTGTTTTATTGTAAGCGTAGGCGTAGACGTAGACGTAGGTAATGGCATATGCGTATATTCGTATGTTGTAAGCGTAGGCGTAAGCGTAGATGCATGTGCGGACGTAGACTTTGCAGGCGTAGACATAGGTGTAGATATGTGTATAGTATCTTGTGTTGCAAGTGTAGGCATATGCGCAGACATGTAGACTTGGATTTTCTTTCTATATTTTTCTAACCCAAAATTCCTTTTCGATGTTTTATCAAATGCTTTTATTTTTTTAATCCCCCGAAATGATTTCAAGACAATATTCACAAGTAATGATCGTAGTATTTTGTAAACAAGTCTGAGAAAAGAAAAAACACAATTTGAAAGATGCAAAGAAAGCAAATGTTTTATTGATAGGCCTCTGAATAGGCGAGAATACAAGATGCAATTCCTAGAAAGAGGTAATTACGGAAAGTTTTAAAATTTTAAATGGCAATAAAAAATGATAATTGTTGTTGTTGTTCCCCAATATCCTTTTAAATCTTATCTCCTTTGCTTCTGAGTTGTATGATTCAGATCTGTATCTCCCTTTGTGGTTCGTAGTTGCAGTTCTTAGATCGCAGTCTTTTTGTTCTTTATTTCTTTGTATGAAATCCCTAACTTTTGCCTGGATTGCCCTTTCGTATTTTCAATCCACCGGGATAATTTTTATTTATATGCCCCTAATTTTTTCCTGGATCTCCCTTTAAGGTTTTCGATCCACCGGGACGCTCCTTTTTGCCTAAGTCGCTTGTTTGAGGTTCGAGCTTAGCGAGCTTCTTATACATAGTATTTTTTGACTGCGTCTGAATTTGCCGGATGCGGTAGTTCTTCCCCATCCATTGTTGTGGGGATAAGACCACCACTGGAGAATGTTGTTTTGACTACGTATGGACCTTTATAGTTGGGTATCCATTTACCACGTGAGTCGAGGCAAGGTAGCAGAATCTTTTGGAGTACTAGACCATGTTGTGGTTCATCTTGTGCAGTACACAGTCACCCAGAAAGAATTTCGAGGCTAATTTCTGTAGAGTTCGTTCGTCGATGCTGGAGGCATGTTCTTGTTTTTCAAGGTATTTCTTGACGTCGTAAAACCAAGGATTGTCATCCGGTCTTCCTTTGATAGAAAGACAGTGTGCAGGCTCTTTGAAGTTTCTACGTGGTTCGTGGTTTAACCAAGTTACTTTGAACGTAGCTGATATAGTTTCTAGAGCGTCCGCCATTTGATTTTCTTTTCGTGGGATGTGACTGAAAGTGATCTTTGTGAGTTCCGCAGTCAGTTTTGAAACATGATCCTGATATGGAATCAGTTTTGGATGTTTAGTATCCCATTTTTCCTTGACTTGGTATATGGCTTGTGAGCATTCTTTGGGGAAGTCAAAATTTCCCCTATACCGTGTCCTAGTGCATTTGAAGCCCCGTTAAACATGAGTGTCCATCGTACCCCTGGCTCGGGTTCTTTGTCAGGCCTTGGTACTTCGTAGTTGCTTATTTTTACAGTAATGTCTGTATCTATCCTTGGCCTGTTTCTGTAGGAACAAGGAAATATGTGCAATAATTTGATCAGCTTCTTTGTGGCTCTACTCTACCATTGCCCCTTAGCTTGATTTCTTTGTACCTAGATTAATGGTCTTAATAGTCTCTTGATTTGGTTGTACGTTGTCAGCCTTTTGCTCTGTTTCCCTCGCCATTTTTCTCATAGAGTTCAAGATCTTTATCACTTTCCTCTTCAGTTTGGTTGATGGGAGCATCAAAATTATATCGGGTCACAGCAGTAGCATTATCGGTGGTTTTGGAGATGGATTTGCACCGTTATCATGTTTTGGTGCAGATTTAGTATGTGAAATTTGAAAATGCATATGCAGAGAAAGTATTGCCATTTTTAAATTTAAGATATAAATGCAAGAGAAATAAAGGGATCTTAATTGAAAATAAAATATAACTTTTATTAATTGCCAATACTATCTGAAACAAAAATTGGCGAACCCTTACAAGCAACCCCTATGCCTCGGGCTTGACATAAGTTTTTTTCAAAAAACAAGAAAAATTACTTAGGAAAGAAAAAGATCTCAGGAATCTCCACGGAAATCCATTTTTTAAGTTCTTCTCCTATGGCGCATTCTCGGATGAATTCAGTTGCCCCTTTAGCATTTGATTTGTTGGATATCTTCTCCACATGTCCGCCATGCTCTATAAAGGTCTCTTGGATCGGAGGAAAGCGTGCTTCACCCTTCAGAGTAGCTTTATATTTTTCTTCAGGGTATGGTCCGAATTGGACTATCCCCTAGTCCCCTAGCTTTTGCGGAGTTTTCTCAAAGGCTTGATTATGATCCAATGGGAATCCACATTTGAACATATACTCCTTCAACAAGCTTATCAGAGTCTTTGCTTGTCTGGTTTCCCCACGGGCATTGGCTACTTCGATTGCATTTATTGTCGGCCCGTCATGCGGAGGCATAGGATTTGATTTGATGTTAGGTTTCTCAAAAGTGATGTCCTGAGATTCCAACAAATCATGCACCTTGTGTTTGAATGGCCAACATTGTTCTATGGTATGTCAAGGAGAGTTGGCATGATACTCACATATGGCGCTGGCATTATATCTTCGTGGGAGTGGCCCGACTGGAGGATCTAGAGGCTTGATTTCCACCAAGGATGCCTTAACCAGCTGTTGTAATAACTGGCTAGGTGGCATAGGGAGTGGATCAAAATTTATTTGCAGCCTTCTGCCTTTCTGCTTCCCTTGTGGGATCACCAATGTTTATTGTAAGGTTGTGACGCTACAGCATTAATTTCTCCCTCTTTTCCTTTAGGGACTGTAACACGGTGGGAGAACTGACTTGGTTGTTTTGCATTTGATCGCAATTGTGCGGATAGCAAGAGTCGCCACCGACTTTTCTTTTATCCAAAAGGAAAGGCTGAAAAGAACAGGAAAGACCTTTAGAGATGTTTTCTGACTTCGGGGGGTAGATTATGAAAAGGGAAGGTATTAACGCCCTTTTCATCTGTAGTTATCTACGGGCTCTTAGTTGCTTGCTATATCAACTTGCTTTTGTTTGAATGTGCTTGTGGTGTGGGTTTTGAAAGTATTTTGAAAATGTCTTTGTAATAGTTCTTGTTTCTATAAGAACGCATACAAACTTTTGTTTCGAAAATAGTTCAAAGAGGTGTTTGTGGAATGTGTTTTTGAAAGTGATTTTGAAAAGTTGTCTTCTTTGTAATGGCTCTCGTTTCTATAAGAACGCGTACAAAGTGTTTTGTCTTTTGAAAATGTTTCAATATGAAAGTTTTGGTGTAAAAAATGTTTTGTTGTGAGCAAGCGAGCAACTAGGAGCGAATCTACCTACTCAAAAGGTCTTAGATGTTCTTTTCCTCCTCCTTTAGATGGTGCTACCTTACCATTGTTTTGGTAAGAAGCCCTATCGTTGGATTCGAAGGGACAGGCACGGGTCAATCGTACAGTCATAGAAGGCAACTTGTGAGACGCTTTAGCAATTTTTGTAAGGGATTAGATCGTTTTATCGAAGGCAGCATCGAGGGATATTGAGGGACTACGATCTTTTTTTATCGAAGGATCTTTGCTAAAGTGTCCCATATTCGAGGGACATGACTGTGTTTCCGAGGCAACATGCGAGGTTATCCTAGAGTTGTGCGTGTGAAAAGTGTGTTCGATTCAAGTTAATTTGTCTTTGATTAGGGTTATCAAGAGGTTGTTTTTATGTCTTTCCATACACGCCTAATTACTATACAGTATAAGGAAAACAGTAAATTGCGGAAATTAAAATTCTACGCTATTACAAAGCTTTCGGGAGTGGGGGTACAGATTCACAAATGGGGATGGATTAATGCGATTAAAAGTCCAAATAGGAAAACAATACAACCAAATCGAATCGAGAAATTAATTGAAATTACAAAAAATTTAGAGGAGGAATTACAACAAATTTCCGAAATTACAACATGTTTGGAAGAAGAATTAAAAAATCTATTCTATTAAAGAAAATAAAATAATTGGTTTAAAGAAATTAAATTGTTTGTATATGTTTTTGTCTTTTAGGTTTTTAAGAAATTAAATAAACAAATTAGAACAATGTACAAAAATTAATTAGTAAAATTATTTACAAAATCCTAAAGTAATTTTTAGTCATTTTTATGTTAATGTTGTTAAAAACTTATTTATAAGAAAAGAAAATCAACATGTCTAAAACTAATCATTATTGTTTTTTTTTATTTAAAAGAAGACAAAGATAAATAGAAAATATTGGGCCTGGGGGTGTGAAAACCAAATCATAGTGTATGGTGCAAAAGGGGCTGGGGTGCTGAGGCCCCGCAATGAGAAGCCCAAGAGGTTTTTTTTGTCCAAAAAGAAACTGGAATCAGAAGAAAAAAAAATGTCCTGGGGGGTCTCGAACCCAGGACCTTTCCTCCAAACAACAACGCCTTAACCACTGCTCCAATCGACCCTTCATGCATTATGGCACCTTTATTAATATAAAAGGCTAAAATGGTTGAGTGATTGGGCCAGCAGCCCAATGGGCTGAACGGTTTTGATGAAGGGGAACAAGGAAAATAATCTTAACCCTAAAGTGATTAGGCGTCGCGGTAGGGTTATTGGGAAAGAAAAAATTTCATTATTATTTTTATTATCTTAACTAATGATTCTTATTCCCATCGATTAAAACAAAAAAAAAACATAATATCTCTCTCTTCTCCCACGACATTTTCCTCTCTCTATTTAAACCACTTCTTCTTTGTTTTTTTTCACTCCCTCTCAAAATCACATATGTAAAACGAAAAAAAAACGTACCTTTTCCGCTCCCTCATGTGATTCAGATACCAACAGCAAAAACTATGATCGGAGCTAGTCCGAAAGATTTGAGGTTCCGAAGGAGTCGAGGTTTTCCGGTTTGAGGTTGGGTATGTTGCAATGTGGTGGCTCGAGGGCGGATCTTTGAATGGAGTCGGTCGAAGCAGGTTGCGGAGATATCTGTTGGTGCGCTGAAATCAGGGGAGTTTGATTGTTGCGTGCAGATTCGATAATTTCGGTATTTCTCTATTCTTCTTCTTCTCTTCTTTTATTTCGTGTAGTTGTTGTCGTTGTGTTGTTAATAGAAATTATTTGTGTTAGTGGCTCGGACGGTTGTGGCTAGCGGAGGGGATGAAATTGACAGTGGGTTAGCGATGGATGGAGGTTTGCATGAGGTTTGAGAGACTGAGGGTCGTTTGGAGGTTAGGCTATTTGTGGTTAAGTAGAAGGGTTTTTGAATCGTCCTTTTTGTGTCTAGCTGATAGACCAAGCCCCTTTACTATTATGTTCTCCTTCTCTTATATTGCAACAGAAAGAAAACAAAATGGGGGGGGGGGGATATGAGAGATTTGAACCATTTGGCAAGATGACTTTGTGGCCTTTTTGAGTGCAGGTTTTCTATTTTACTGATTTTGTGCAACCTTTGGCATGTTATGGGACTATTTTATACAAGTTTTTTAGCAGCTAATGCAAGCTGCTTTTGATAGTTTTTGCAGGATTTTAGGTATTGCTGGTTTGTAGCAGGCTGCTCAGGCTTAGGTGATATCTTTATGTCACTTGCTCTTTCCTCTTTCATCTTTCAAGGATGCAGAGCATTTTGCTTTTCACAAAATTTTCTGAAGGGGTTGGAGTTTAAGGAAAATGATGATGCAGGTTTTATGTGAGCTAGTGCTAGCTTGCATGTTGTTTTTGAATTGCTGTTATTTTATTTGTTTTTACCTGTTGCTGAAGCCTTGTTCTGTCATTACTTGGTGCACTTGTTTGGCAGCCTAGTTGCTGCGCTAGCCTGCTGTTTTGTTGTTTTGTTTAGGCTGCCCATTTTGTTGTTGTTTGTTGCCTGCTATTTGCCAGCATTGCTTCTTTGTTATGTTGTTTTGTTTCTGCTGCATTGCATCCTGTTTTGTTGTTGCTGCAACTTGCTGTGCTATTTTTGCTTGTTGCAATATTTTGTTGCTTGTTGGACAGCCTTGGGCTTTATGTTATGTTTGCAACAAAAAAAATTCTTTTTTTGTGAACCAAGGCCCAAACCTTGTGATTTGCAAAATAGGAGAAAATGGATTATGATTAAAAACAAACAACCTTTAAATATGATTCCTAAATGCAAACCCTAATGATGAGTTTTCCTTTTTTGCAAATCATTCTTGCTTGAATTTCCATATATTGATTGCTTGCTAATTTCCCTTTTCTTGTTTCATGAACACGAGGAGTGGATGGCAAGCGAGGTAAAGTGAAGAGAAAACCATGGCGAGGTGTGGATAAATTTCTGGAAGATGAAGCAAGAGAATATTTGAAGAAACAAAATTTCTTTTTGTAAACAAAGCATTGTAATTTATATTTTACTTGTAATGTAATGAACATGAAGCTTGAATAAATTTGTGAGTTATGAAATTAGTTGTACAAATCTTGGATTTTGTTAGAACTTTGAAATTCTCAATTGAATGGTTTGAATGATACATCTTGATTTTGTAACTTGAACTTCAAGCAATCACTAATGACTTTTGTAACTTGTATTTCAAGTAAACCATGCACCTTGTACTCTAATCAAATTTCTAAACAAAATAAATGTTTAAGAATTCAATTCCACTTGGTTAACTAGAACCCAAAACCATGGTCATTTAAATGAAAATCTTAATCTTCACATCATGTCCAAATCAAACTTGCATTCAAAATGAACTTGCACGCCATGCTCGATTAAAATGGAACTTTATTGCCAAAACAAACATGCTTTAAGAACATTCATCAATCTTGTAAAATTAACAAACTTTAACATGAGAATCATAGTCCTGAGAAAACAATTATGGTTAAGAAATTTCGAAATCAAACAAATGACTTGTGATGATTCGATAACTTTCAAAGTCTTCCAAACACAATTTTTCTTCGATCTTTAAAGATAAACTCGTAAGCCGCATCACTTATGACCATATGCAGAAATAATCGTCTCAAGATCTTGTAATTTGAGGAAATCACATTTCTTAGAAATCAGACGACAGTTACTTAAGATTAGGTCAAAGTCCATGAAGCGACCTCTAAAGTATTCGAATTTTGGTGATCCTCCACATGTAATCAGCTCTTGATTTGTGAAGAGAAATTGGAGATGACGTTAAGGAAAGTCATACACAAGAAGAACCGCTCAAAAATATAGAATAGTGAAGAAGTTACAATCGCTTGAACTTGGTCTCGCAAAAGGTCGACTTTTGGGTCAATGAAGTCATTTTCAGTCATTTGAACCCTTGATTAAGCAAACTTACAATGCGAGGTTTGAAACTTGGCACGGACATCTTTGAGGAGACAAGAAGATCTAGAAGACCATTTGAAACCTTGGAGACTCAATTTTCTTTGGGAAATAACAAACCCCTAATTGTTGACTTACTTCCTAGGAGGAGAATCTGTCTGATCAACTTTTGAGCCAAATTGGATATTCGAGAAAACCTAGGATAGTATCTTGCATGAAAAATGGGAGGGAAAATTTTGGGGTACAACAGCTGCCCCTGTTAAATCTTCTTAAACTTGAAAAGTGAGATCGGCATGTTTGTCGTTCGTAGCTTGAAAGTGGAAGATGATTGAAAACTAGAGTGCCCGGAAATTTGCACTCGGTGATGTGTTGGTTGATTGTGTAGGGAATGGGCTTAAAGATGCCATTTGGAGAAATGATGGAGAGTTGTCGAAGATGGGCTTATAGATGCCATCCAAAGGTGATTGTTGACAGAAATTCGACTAAGTCTGAACTTGACTTCAACTAGAAAAGAATCAGAATAAACCTTTGGTCGATTTAAACTGAAACTAGAAGAAGTCTTGCATGTTGTTTGACTGGAAAGGATCAGAATAAATCTTGGAGAAATTTGTCTGAACCAGAGACAATATCTATTTGGAAAGTATCAGGATAAATCGTTGAGAGGTTTAGAATGAACCAAAAGAGGTCTTGGGTATTCTTTAACTGGAGAGAATCAGAATAGATCTTTGAGCGATTTATCTGAACTAGAGAAAGTGTCTACTAGGAATGAATCAGGATAAACCATTGAGAGATTTAAACTGAACCAGCAGGGGTCTGGAGAAGAATCAAAATAAATCTCGAAGCGACTTATCTAAACCAAAGAAGATGTATGCGGGAAAGAATCTGAATAAACCGTTGAGAGATTTAAACTGAACCAGCAGGGGTCTGGAGAAGAATCATAATAAATCTTAAAGCGATTTATCTGAACCAGACAAGACGTCTGCGGGAAAGAATCAGAATAAACCATTGAGATATTTAAACTGAACCAGCAAAGGTCTGGAGAAGAATCAGAATAAATCTTGAAGCGATTTATCTGAACTAGAGACGACGTATGCGGGAAAGAATTAGAATAAACCATTTGAGATATTTAAACTGAACCAACGGGGGTCTGGAGAAGAATCAGAATAAATCTTAGAGTTGATTTAACTGAAACAGTAAAGGTCTTGAATTATCTTTAACTGGAATAGAAATCAGAGAGATCTTAGTGTCGATCTAACTGTACCAGAGGAAAATCTTGAACTAACTTTGAATGGAATGGAAATCAGAAGAATCTTAGGATTGATTTAACTGAACAAGGAAAAAAGTCTTGGATCATCTTCAACTGGAGTAGAAATCAGAGAGATCTTAGTGTGAATCTGACTGAACCAGAGAGGGTCTTTAATTAACTTTGAATGGAAATCAGAAGAATCTTAGGATTGATTCAACTGACCCAGAAAAAAGAGAAAATGTCCACCGTAAAGAATCAGGATAAACCGTTGAGAGATTTAAATTGAACCAGCAGAGGTCTTGGATGAGCATCAGAATAAGATTCATAAATGAATTGTATCTGACTCGTATCTGAGAGATGTACTGAATGAGCGTCAGAATGACATCTATATCTAGATCGTATCTGGACTGTATTGGAAAGGTATGCTGAAGGAAGTATCAGAATGATATTCGTATCTGGATCGTATCTGGACTGTATTTTAATGAGTGACAGAATGACATCTGAATTTGGATCGTATATGGGCTGTATTTAGAAGAGAATCTGGAGTAAGTATTGGAATGTCAGCCATATCTGGATCGCATCTGAACTGTTTCTAGAAGGAAATCAGGAATAAGTATCAGAATGTCAGCCATATCTGGATCGCATTTGAACTGTCTCTAGAAGGAAAACTGGAATAAGTATCAGAATGTCAGCCATATCTGGATCGCATCTGAACTGTCTCTAGAAGAGAGTCTGGAATAAGTGTCAGGATGTCAGTCGTATCTGGATCGCATCTGAATTGTCTCTAGAAGGAATGTGGAATAAGTGTCAAAATGTCATCCGTATCTGGATCGCATCTGAATTGTTTCTAGAAGAGAGTCTGGAATAAGTGTCAGAATGTCAGCCGTATCTTGATCGCATCTAAACTGTTTCTAGAAGAGTGTATGGGAAGGAGCCCGTGTTGGATTGCTTCAGCTGGTCGTATAGATAATTGCCCTGGCTTGTTACAGGTATTAATTTCTGGCCTTTTATAGATTGTTGATGATAGCCATTTGTTTATTTGATCTTTCCTGAAAAGGTAAAGAGTTAGATGCATGCAATGTCATGATGTATGAAATGCATGGTGCAATGATGTTCTCAAAATAAATGAGATTGTGTCGTATGCACTTGTCATGTATGTAATATGATGTATGAAATGCGAGATGTTTATTGAAGTGTATCTTTGTCTGGAAAATAAATCCTTGACAAATGTTGGGAAGTCATTAAATCCCAGACTATTGTTGAAGAGTAGGAGAGTCTTCAAACTTTGCTTAGAATATTTCCACCAAGGATTCTTGTTTTGTTGTTTGAGGAGAGCTCCGCTGGGGAATGTTGAAAACTATGTGGATAGTGTTGATTCTTACTTGGGAAAAAAGAGTTCAGGAGTCTTAGTTGTCCGTTGCTCTATTGGGGAGTCAAAGTTGAACTGATATCTGGTCGGGTCCAGGCTTTACAATAACTTGCTGGGAATTGTAGAGTAGTCTACTGAGGAAGAGGAGTTGTGGTCCTATAATTTGTAGTAGTCGTAGAGGCAAACTCAAGCTGGGGAACCTGTAGTTTGTTGGGGAAATAAACTTTGTTGTCGGTCTTTTGGAGAGGTGTCTTCTTCACTAGGGAAAATCCTCGAGGGTTCCTGAGGTCGACTCAGCTGGTGAGAAGTTTTTGAGATTGAAACTCTGGCTGGGAGCCATCCTATGAGAAGGATCTTGGTAAATTTTGTACCCCAAAATTTCCCCTCTCATTTATAAAAAAAATTCTCACAAGGATCTCTCTTGGTTTAAGACTGCACTAGGGTTGATCAACTCAAGACACCTCCTTAAGCACTGATGACCAAAATTAGGGTTTAGGATTGCACAAGGATAATTGAAATTTCAATGGTTCATATGACTCTCGTGGATCATTATGTACCCCCAAGATTACTCATGTAAAGTTTCAAGCCTTGGATCACACTTTTGCTCAGTCAATTGAGTAGTTGACCTAAAAACCAGCTGTATTGGGGAAAAAGTCAACTATGGCCAATTTACAGTCAAACTTCATAATTTTTTATCCGCGTCAACATTATAAACTCATTTGTATCATTTGATCAAGTTTGGACCATAATTCCTCAATAAATTTGATCAAATCATCAAAAGGGAAAAATGGTCAAAATTAGGGTTTTGATTGAGAAAATGAAATTTATTATTTTTGACCTAGCAAATGGTCAATTGGTTTGAAAAATGATTTCAAGAGTTCAATTGCATCATTTTGAGCTAATGGCATGACCCAAAACATTTCTCAAGATCAATTGGATTGACAATGAATTTTCAGTCAACTGATCAAAAGTCAAATGTACACTGAAAAGTCAAACTTTGACCTTTTGGTCAAGATCAAATGTCAAAGATCACAATTCATCAAAACATGTCAAAATATGAAAATTATTCATCTAGAAATAAAAAATTCAAGATTTCGTTTTGAAAAGTCAAAGTTTTCTAACTTAGAAATTTTTCCAAGTGTTTAAAACTTCATGTTTTTTCATAACTTTGAGCCAATTTTTCACCATGAGGCAAGATGATTAAAAAGGAACCTTCAACATGAAAGTTGTAGATCTCCATGATATATGCAACATTTATTTACACAACTTCTTCTAAAAATATTTGGATCTCAAGTTATTAATTCATAAAGTCGTGGTCATGAAATTGAACACTTAGTGAAATTTTGCCCTAGTTTAGGCAGGATTTTGACCTAACTTCATGGCACTTTTTCATATAGTTACAAGGGGAATTTACAAAAGTGATTCAAATAGGGGTTATAGAGCACATTACAAGCTTTCCAAAATGTCCAAGAACTCCTTGAGATCATTTGTGATCAAGGAGAATTGAAGATCAGAAGTTAGGGTTTCAAGTTGTTTTACAAGGCAGAATCTCTGATGCACAATGGACCAAATCACATAGTCATGCTGCATAATCTCACTTTGCAGGCTTCTAACTTGAAATTAACTCCTTAATTAAATGTTTACACAATATATGGAGCCATTGTCCAAGCATTTGAACTATTATCTAAGTTGCATTTCCATTTTTGGAAGAAAGGCACCATTGTTATTCTTGAAAAGTGGCTTTAATCACAAAGTCCACTCTCCTTGAGCATTGAACTTGTCCTTTATGCACACACAAACTATATAAACCAAAAGCAAGCATGTCCAAAGTACTAACCACTCTATGCAGCCTTGTACTTTGCCTTGGAACAAGATGTTTCAACTTTGCTTCAAAAACAAGAAAGATGCTACAACATTTGATTTTCAAATTCTGACTTGTTATAAGACATAAAACGTCTTGCCTATAAATAAATACACTATTTGCAAGATAACCCACGCATACACAAGCCCTGGAAACTCCAAAAACCCAGAACTGCATCATAAACCACCATTGTTGCATATTCTGACCAAGAACTTCAAACATCCATTTCACTCGTGCGTTTTCTGGCCTTTTGCTTCCAAAAGCTTCCAAACATCATACATAAGCCATCCATATCCCTGTTACACGACTGTAACACCATCTTCATCCATTTCCAAGTTCAAAAATAGAGCATCACAGTTGGACTTCTGCAGTCCATTTCAGCCACCCTCAGCTCATGCCAGCCATTGCATTAGCTTCCTAGAGGTCCAAAGAAGCTAACCTGATCATCAGCACTGCCTGAAACAAGCTCAAATCCATTTCATGATTTCCAGTTTTGAGGTATTTTTCTTGAACTTCTATATTTAGGCATTGTTAGGCTTGCATTTGTGAAGATAAAATGTAGACATCATTGCCCTGAAACTATACATGTCCATAGATTTCATTTATTTTGATTGAGCTAAGAGAATTTTGAGTTAGAACTTTCTGAAATATTTAGGTTAGAATATGGTACTTTTATAAATTCCCATTCATCTTTGATTTATAGCTTATGATATTTATATGGTTGAATTCGTGTGACAAATAGAGCAATTTTCATGTTTACATTTTTGCAAATGGTTGAGAAATGAGCAAGTTACAGATCCTTGGGCTAGAGGTTGAAGATGAAGTGTAATCAGGGTGCGTTTTGTGTTATGTACTTATCCTTTCACACAAGTTAACGGATGTATCACCACCCCAGTGGTTAAAGCGCGCGTCTGTCACCATGAGGTCCTGGGTTCAAGCCCCAGCGTGACCTTTTTTCCATTTTTTCACTTTTTTGACATTTTTTTTCTTTGCAGCGCCTGGGCTTTCAACATTTGGGCCTATTGTTTTTTTCTTTTACTGACTCTGATTTGCTTGTGCATCCCCTGACCTTTTTTTAATTATTTCTTTTTTCTTTTATTTTATTTTATTATATTTTATTTTCTTTAATATCTTTATTATTTATTATTATTAATTTTATTATTATTTTTATTAATAGAACTCCAAAAAAAAATATTTTTATTTATTATTTATACTTATATATTTTTATTTTCTCTATAAGACAAAAAGATTAAAAAAACATTTTCTTAAACAAATTAATTTCTTTTTCTTAAATAATTAATATTTTGACTTAGGTTTAATTTTTTTATTTATTTAAAATTATTTTGGAACTTAGGTTTATTTTAGTTAATTAATATTCATATTATTTTCATTAATTTAAAACCTCTTCATAGAAAACCCTAAAAAATACATTTTTAACTTAATTTCCCTCTTAACTATTTTAGGTTTATTATATTTTATTTTCTTTAATATCTTTATTATTTATTATTATTAATTTTATTATTATTTTTATTAATAGAACTCCAAAAAAAATTATTTTTATTTATTATTTATACTTATATATTTTTATTTTCTCTATAAGACAAAAAGATTAAAAAAACATTTTCTTAAACAAATTAATTTTTTTTCTTAAATAATTAATATTTTGACTTAGGTTTAATTTTTTTTATTTATTTAAAATTATTTTGGAACTTAGGTTTATTTTAGTTAATTAATATTCATATTATTTTCATTAATTTAAAACCTCTTCATAGAAAACTCTAAAAAATACATTTTTAACTTAATTTCCCTCTTAACTATTTTAGGTTTAAATTTTGTTTATTTTGTCATTAATCATCTCACTTAATTAGGCTAAAACCCCTTTCATAAAAACAAAACAAAAAATCATTTCTTTGTCCATTTATATTCTTTCATTTTATTTTCAATTTTGTACAATATTCAATATCGTTGTAATAGATAACTAGGTTTAATTTTCTTGCAATCCCCATTTGTTAATTTGTACACCCCCTCCCCTAATGATGTAATAGTGTAGTAATTTTACTTTTCGCAATTTATCGCTTTACATAAATGCTAGTAATTAGGGTTTTATATGAGAAGATAAAATCAACAAGTAGCAAACCTTAATCAAAGACTAAACAAAGCATGAAAATCAATACACTTGCACACAAGCACTCCTAGGGTAAATCCACTTGGTTGCCTTACAAAAATGACCATACTAGACATGTGAGGTATCTCAGCAAAGACAAGCAAAATACAAGATCATAGTCCCTCGATGACGCTATCAAAAGTTGCTTGTCAAAATGATCTTAGTCCCTAAAGAAAAATGCTAAGATACCTTGCAACATTGTTAATCATGGTTATACAATGACCCACGCCCGTCCCGTTTCCATCCAAAGATAGGGTTACTTATCAAATCAATAGTAAGATAACAATGTCAAAGGAAAAAGGAAATGAACATGAAAGACTTTTGAGTAGGTAGATTGTTCCTAGTTACTTGCTCCATTTCAAAACAAAAACATCCTTACTATTTTCAAAACAAACACCAACACTTTCAAAAGATCTTTCAAAACTTGAAAACATTTTCAAAAGATCAAACACTTTGTATACATTCTCACGAACGAAAAACATTACAAAGTTTTCCTAAACAATGGCCTCTTTTCAAAAATACTTTCAAAACCACACAAAGCAAAATTTCAAACAAAAGCAGGTGATCTAGCAAGTAACTAAGAGCCCATGGAAAACCATGGATGAAAAGGGTGCTAATACCTTCCATTTTCATAATCTACCCCCCGAACTCAAGAAATAATCTCAAAGGTCTTTCCTGTGCTTTTTCATCTTTCCTTTTAGATAAAAGAAAAGTCGTTTGAGACTCTTGCTAACTGCAACATTTTCGATCAAACACAAAACACCAAAGTTAGTTCTCCCACCGTATCACAGGAAGATTCGTCACTGCCCCTAGTAGTAAGTGTTGTAGTAATACCAGAAAATGTTTTCTTGGTCGCACATGACCCTTTTATGTGGGAGCCTGTTTTCCCCGGAGTTAAACTGGTGCACCTCGATGCTTGAGATTTTGATCATATTTCCGGTAGCCCTGAACTTCCTAGAGATATTTTCTAAGACTGTTATGGAAGAAACCGAGAACCTGATACTAACACCATCTGATACTACTGGCACAGACGAACAAATTGGTGGTACCCAAGATCTTTGGTCAAGTCTCAGAATTTTCTAAGAATTGTCATGGGAGGATCCGAAGACATGATACTGACACCATCTGATACTGACGCCATCTGATATTATTGGTACATACAAGCAATTTGATGGTACCAGAAGTCTTCATAGTGGATTTTGTTCAAACCCATGATCAACGTAACATTTCCCCTTGAGTGATACATATGGAGACTTTCCCCTGGTTATTCAACAATTCTTTGAGAGATTCTTTGAATCTCGACTTGACTGCCTTAGATGTGTTGGACAATGGTCATGTTGTTCCCCTTGATTATGAGAGATTTGTCATTGGAAGCGTCTTTCCATTTGAAGTGATTCTGTTTATTGAGAGAGCTTTCATTTGCTGAATATTCATCGTGTGAATTTCTCTGTTGTCAAACAATTGGCCATATGCAAACAGCGGTATTCAAAATAATGCAAAGTTTATGCTTGTCTTGAAGTTTTGAAAATGTGTTTTAGCAGATACAAGAATTTTTGCAAGTATGTGAATTTAAATCAGGATTTAGAGTAAGCCTTACAGGAGTCAGGATACCTTTTGTAACAGCATTATTTTGAACTAACCCATGCTTCAATTAGGACTTTGAAAGGTTGTATCGTGGTCTAGGTTCACAATTTAAGAAACAAAGGATAAGGCTCAAAGTGTAATTGTACCCGCCCGTTCTTCGTGATTTTCTTCAGTCCTAAACTCAGTTAATTGTGCGTTTGAACTCCAATTTAGTCTGGAATGACGTTTTGGTGATGGTTCATACAAGTTAAGTTTGTCGGAAGGCAGTCATTTTTGCAACATTTTTCATGTTGTTGAGGATTTGTAGTGACCTCTTTCTTTTGATTTATTATCCCTGGTTTTTTTCTGACTGTTCTAGTTTTGAGATTACAGTCAGCGGGATGCCCCAGTTTTTCTTAAGTTTCCTTCGTAGGTTTTGACTTAATGGGCTTTTTCTTTTTTGAGAGATAATGACTGCTTATGTGATAGGGAACCATCACTGTCTTTTGATTCCGGAGGAATGTTTTTTATGTCATTCGTTGTATTATGAGATGAGAGTTTGCGGCTAAATGCGCGTTTGAATTAACTAAGAGACTACCCTGCCCCAGGTTTTGATTAAAGGTTTCAATTCATGTAAAAATAAAACTTCTGCTTCTTTGGCTCGAAGGGGTTGACTAGGGGTTATCCCCCTTATAACTCCAGTGTTTAGGGTTTGAAATAACGCATGTACATCATCAGTAAGGTCTATTCAAAAGCATACTGTATGAGATTATGGCATTGTTTTCGTCATCCTCCCTCTAAAGGCGTGCAACTTTTAAAGCAATAGTTAAATATTATAAAGGGAGTAAAAAACATAGTTTAAATATAATCTAAATGGATGGATTAATTCAAGACAAACATATGCAATGCATTAATGAAATGAAGTTTGACATTAATAGATAAGTATTTGAACAACAAAAGAGATTACAACTTGAAAATTCAAATGAACAAAAGTTTTCAATGATTCGTCATAGGAGCAGTGATCACGTTTGGAGTCTCCAGAGGGTCAAACTCGATCTCCTTGGCATCAATCATGTCTTGGATCTTGTTCTTCAGAGCCCAACAACTGTTTGTGTCGTGTCCTGGACTATCAGAGTGGTATGCACACCTTTCATTGGGATGATAGGTAGGAGCGGAAGTGTTGGGGTTCCGGAGAGGAGCCTTTAACGTAATCAACTCTACCTTCAACATGTGTTGGAGCGCTTGAGCTAGTGACATGTTGACCTTAGTGAATTGTCTTTTAGGTGCGACCTCTTTGCGCTGATGCCCCTGTCTTTGTTGAGCAGGTGTAGGATTAGAGATCAGGATTGCTCCTACGTGTTGATCGTGGTTGCCCTGGTTACGACCTTTTTGACCGTATGCAGCATCAGACTCTTTCTTCCCGGTGAAAGGTTATTTCCCTGTACTCGAGGATGCACCCCATTGGATTTTACCGCTTTTGATGCCAGCTTCGACTCTTTCGCCAGTCAGTATTAGCTCGGTGAACCCGGCCGAGGAGCTTCCGATTAGGTGTTTAAAGAAAGGTCCTGTCAAAGTTCCCATAAAGATGTCAATCAACTCCCTATCAGTTAAAGAGGGTTGCACCCTACCAGCCAGATCTCTCCATCTTTAGGCTTATCCTTTGAAGCTCTCGTTGGAACCCATGGTCATGTTCTGCAATTGCACACGAGTTGGTGTAAGATCAGCGTTGTACTGGTACTTCTTGTAGAAAGAAGCAGCTAAATCCTCCCGGGTATGGATGCGAGAAATCTCCAATTGATAGAACCGTTCAAGTTGAGTCCCTACTAGGCTCTCTTGGAAGAAATGGATCCAAAGCTTCGGATCAGTTGTGTATGGTTGAATCTTGCGGACATAATACTTTAAGTGCATCTTAGGGCAAGAGACTCCATCGTACAGGGCAAAGGTAGGGATTTTAAACTTTGGAGGGATGACCACTCCAGAAACCAAACTCATGTCTCCTAATGGCCAAGTTGGTCAAGTAAAGGTTCTAAAAGTCAATTAGTGCTTCATGACATCACTCAGCGGCCCCGTATTCTCCTTGACTACTCAAGGGCTACTGATACCCACAAATATGTCACACTAACGTAGCTATTTCTTAGACCATGTCGGTATACCCCGCACAGTTTCCATAATGTATTGCTACTTACCTATAAGGTATCCCAAATCCGAGTATAGGATTTAAGCCCGAACAAAGAACCAAAGTGTAAAGCATACAAGTCAAACAAAGAAAGCAAGTAAAGGTGATCTAGCCCTAAGGTAACCTCACTTTTAAGTTTATCCCCGGCAGATTCACCAGTTATGTAATGCGGTGGGAGAACTGACTTGGTTGTTTTGTGTTTGATCGCAATTCTGCGGATGGTAAGAGTCGCCACCGACATTTCTTTCATCCAAAAGGAAAGGCTGAAAAGAACAGGAAAGACCTTTAGAGATGTTTTTTGAGTTCGGGGGGTAGATTATGAAAAGGGAAGGTATTAGCACCCTTTCCATCCGTAGTTAACTACGGGCTCTTAGTTGCTTTCTAGGTCAACTTTCTTTTGTTTGAATGTGCTTTTGGTGTGGGTTTTGAAAGTATTTTGAAAATGTCTTTGTAATGGTTCTTGTTTCTATAAGAACGCGTACAAAGTTTTGTTTTGAAAATAGTTCAAAGAGGTGTTTGTGGAATGTGTTTTTGAAAGTGATTTTGAAAAGGTGTCTTCTTTATAATGGCTCTTGTTTCTATAATAACGCGTACAAAGTGTTTTGTCTTTTGAAAAAGTTTCAAGATGAAAGTGTTGGTGTAAAAAATGTTTTGTTGTGAGCAAGCGAGCAACTAGGAGCGAATCTACCTACTCAAAAGGTCTTAGATATTCTTTTCCTCCTCCTTTAGATGTTACTACCTTACCATTGTTTTGGTAAGAAGTCCTATTGTTGGATGCAAAGGGACAGGCGCGGGTCAATCGTACAGTCATAGAAGGCAACTTGTGAGACGCTTTAGAAATTTTTGTAAGGGATTAGATCGTTTTATCAAAGGCAACATCGAGGGACATCGAGGGACTACGATATTTTTTTATCGAAGGGTCTTTGCTAAAGCGTCCCATATTCGAGGGACATGTCTGTGTTTTCGAGGCAACAGGCGAGGTTACCCTAGAGGTGCGCGTGTGAAAAGTGTGTTCGATTCAAGTTAATTTGTCTTTGATTAGGGTTATCTAGTGGTTGTTTTCATGTCTTGCCATACAAGCCTAACTACTATACAGTATAAGGAAAATAGTAAATTGTAGAAATTAAAATTTTATGCTATTACAAAGCTTTCGGGAGTGGGGGTACAGATTCACAAATGGGGATGGATTAATACTATTAAAAGTCCAAATAGGCAAACAATACAACCAAATCGAATTGAGATATTAATCGAAATTACAACAAATTTATGAAGTAAAATTAATTAACAAAGTAAAGATAAGGAAATAAAAATTCTTAGCATTTGTTTGAAAAGTTTGGAAAGAGAATTAAAAAATCTATTCTATTAAAGAAAATAAAATAATTAATTTAAAGAAATAAATTGTTTGTATATGTTTTTGTCTTTTAGGTTTTTAAGAAATTAAATAAAAAAATTAGAACTAAGTACAAAAATTAATTAGTAAAATTATTTACAAAATCCTAAATTAATTTTTAGTCATTTTTATGTTAATGTTGTTAAAAACTTATTTATGAGAAAATAAAATCAACGTGTCTAACACTAATCATTATTGTGTTTTATTTATTTATTTAAAAGAAGACAAATATAAATATAAAATATTGGGCCTGGGGGTGTGAAAACCAAATCATTGTGTATGGTGGAAAAGGGGCTGGGGCGCTGAGGCCCAGAAATGAGAAGCCCGAGAGGTTTTTTTTTTTTCAAAAAGAAACTGGAATCAGAAAAAAAGAAAAAAAAGTATTGGGGGATCTCGAACCCAGGATCTTTCCTCCAAACAACAACGCCTTAACCACTGCTCCAATCGACCCTTCATGCATTATGGTACCTTTATTAATATAAAAAGGCTAAAATGGTTTAGTGATTGGGCCAGCAGCCCAATGGGCTGACCCGGTTTTGATGAAGGGGAACAAGGAAAATAATCTTAACCCTAAAGTGATTAGGCGTCGGGTAGGGTTATTGGGAAAGAAAAAATTTCATCATTATTTTTTATTATCTTAACTAATGATTCTTATTCCCATCAATTAAAACAAAAAAAAAGACATAATATCTCTCTCTTCTCCCATGACATTTTCCTCTCTCTGTTTAAACCACTTCTTTGTTTTTTTTTTCACTCTCTCTCAAAATCACATTTGTAAAACAAAAAAAAAAAATGTACCTTCTCCGCTCCCTCACGCGATTCAGATACCAACAGCAAAAACTATGATCGGAGCTAGTCCAAAAGATTTAAGGTTCTGACGGAGTCGAGGTTTTTCGGTTTGAGGTTGGGTCTGTTGCAATGTGGTGGCTCGAGGGCGGACCTGTGAACGTAGTCGGTCAAAGCAGGTTGCGGTGATATCTACTGGTGCACTAAAATCAGGGGAGTTTGATTGTTGCGTGCAGATTCGATAATTTCAGTATGTCTATATTCCTCTTCTTCTCTTCCTTTATTTCGTGTAGTTGTTGTCGTTGTGTTGTTAATAAAAATTATTTGTGTTGGTGGCTCGGACGGTTGTGGCTAGCGGAGGGGCTGAAATTGATAGTGGGTTAGCGATGGATGGAAGTTTGCATGAGGTTTTGCGAGACTGAGGGTCGTTTGGAGGTTAGGTTGTTTGTGGTTAAGTAGAAGGGTTTTTGAATCGTCCTTTTTGTGTCTAGTTGATGGACCAAGCCCCTTTACTGTTATGTTATCCTTCTCTTATATTGCAACAGAATGAAAAGCAAAAGGGGGGGGGGGGGGGGGGGGGGGGAATATGAGAGATTTGAACCATTTGGCAAGCTGACTTTATGGCCTTTTTGAGTGCAGGTTTTCTATTTTTCTGATTTTGTGCAACCTTTGGCATGTTATGGGACTGTTTTATACAAGTTTTTTTAGCAGCTAATGCAAGCTGCTTTTGACAGTTTTTGCAGGATTTTGGACTGTATTGCTGGTTTGTAGCAGGCTGCTCAGGCTTAGGTGATATCTTTCTGTCTCTTGCTCTTTCCTCTTTCATATTTCAAGGATGTAAAGCATTTTGCTTTTCACAAAATTTTCTGAAGGGTTTGCAGTTTAAGGAAAATGATGAAGCAGGTTTTATGTGAGTTGGTGCTAGCTTGCATGTTGTTTTTGAATTATTGTTATTTTATTTGTTTTTACCTGTTGTTGCTGCCTTATTTTGTCATTACTTGCTGCACTTGTTTGGCAGCCTTGTTGCTGCGCTAGCCTGCTATTTTGTTGTTTTGTTTAGGCTGCCCATTTTGTTGTTTTTTGTTACCTACTATTTGGCAGTGTTGCTGCTTTGTTATGTGGTTTTGGTTCTGCTGCATTGCAGCCTGTTTTGTTGTTGCTGCAGCTTGATGTGCTGTTTTTGCTTGTTGCAATATTTAGTTGCTTGTTGGACAGCCTTGGGCTTTATGTTATGTTTGCAACAAAAAAAATTCTTTTTTTGTGAACCAAGGCCCAAACCTTGTGATTTTCAAAATAGGAGAAAAGGGATTATGATTAAAAACAAACAACCTTTAAATATGATTCCTAAATGAAAACCCTAATGATGAGTTTTCCTTTTTTGCAAATCATTCTTGCTTGAATTTCCATATATTGATTGCTTGCTAATTTCCCTTTTCTTGTTTCATGAACACGAGGAGTGGATGGAAAGCGAGGTAAAGTGAAGAGAAAACCATGGCGAGGTGTGGATAAATTTCTTGAAGATGAAGCAAGAGAATATTTGAAGAAATAAAATTTCTTTTTGTAAACAAAGCATTGTAATTTATATTTTACTTGTAATGTAATGAACATAAAGCTTGAATAAATTTGTGAGTGATGAAATTAGTTGTACAAATCTTGGATTTTGTTAGAACTTTGAAATTCTCAATTGAATGGTTTGAATGATACATCTTGATTTTGTAACTTGAACTTCAAGCAATCACTAATGACTTTTGTAACTTGTATTTCAAGTAAACCATGCACCTTGTACTCTAATCAAATTTCTAAACAAAATAAATGTTTAAGAATTCAATTCCACTTGGTTAACTCGAACCCAAAACCATGTTCATTTAAATGAAAATCTTAATCTTCACATCATGTCCAAATTAAACTTGCATTAAAAATGAACTCGCACCACATGCTCGATTAAAATGGAACTTTATTGCCAAAACAAACATGCTTTAAGAACATTCATCAATCTTATAAAATTAACAAACTTCAACGTGAGAATCATAGTCCTGAGAAAACAATTATGGTTAAGAAAATTTGAAATCAAACACATGACTTGCGATGATTCGATAACTTTCAAAGTCTTCCAAACACAATTTTTCTTCGATCTTTGAAGATAAACTCGTAAGCGACATCACTTATGACCATATGTAGAAATAATCGTCTCAAGATCTTGTAATTTGAGGAAATCACATTTCTTAGAAATCAGACGACAGTTACTTAAGATTAGGTCAAAGTCCATGAAGCGACCTCTAAAGTATTCGAATTTTGGTGATCCTCCACACGTAATCAGCTCTTGATTTGTGAAGAGAAATTGGAGATGGCGTTAAGGAAAGTCATACGCAAGAAGAATCGCTCAAAAATATAGAATAATGAAGAAATTACAATCGCTTGAACTTGGTCTCACAAAAGGTCAACTTTTGGGTCAATGGAGTCATTTTCAGTCATCTGAACCCTTGACTGAGCAAACTTCCAATGCGAGGTTTGAAACTTGGCATGAACATCCTTGAAGAAAAACGAAGATCTATGAAGACCATTTGAAACCTTGGAGACTCAATTTTCTTTGGGAAATAACAAACCCTAATTGTTGACTTACTACCTAGGAGGAGAATCTGTCTGATCAACTTTTGAGCCAAAATAGATATTCGAGAAACCCTAGGATAGTATATTGCATGAAAAATGGGAGGGCAAATTTTGGGGTACAACAGGGACGCTTGAAGCAGGCCTTCTTGAATTGTAGGGAGCATTTAATGGTCCCCCTGATATCTTCCTACTTTTTATTCCAGTCTCAATTCTTTCTCCGATAGTCACTAGGTCTGAGAATCCCGAAGAGATACTTCCAACCATCTTCTCATAATACAACCCTTTCAAAATCCCCATGAATGTGTCTACTAATTCCTTCTCTAACAGTGGGGGTTGCACACTGGATGCCATCTCCCTCCATCTTTGGGCATACTCTTTGAAGGACTCTTCTTTCTTCTGGGACAGATTCTGGAGTTGCATGCAGGTAGGATCCATGTCCAGGTTATATTTGTAATGCTTTAGAAAAGCATTAGAAAGTGTTGTACCCCAAAATTTGCCCTCTCATTTATCAAGATTTTCCTCACAAGACTTCTTGGACTCAAGACAAATTTAGGGTTTTGCTCAACTCAAGACATCTTCTTGCACTGATAACCTGAAATTAGGGTTTGAGTTTGCACAAGGATTTTTGGACCATCAATGCTTCATTTGACTTTCATACACCATCTTGGACCCCTAAAATTTCTTATACCAAGTTCCAAGCCTTGAATCACATTTTTGCTCAGTCAATTGGACAGTTGACCTAAAAACCAGCTGTATTGAGGAAAAAGTCAACCATACCCAATTTACAGTCAAACTTCATAATTTTTGATCCACAACAACATTTTAGACTCATATGTACCATTTGATCAAGTTTGGATCACAACTCCTCAAGAAATTTGATAAAATCATCAAAAGGGCAAAATGGTCAAAATTAGGGTTTTGATTGATAAAGGGCAATTTCTGATTTTTAACCTAGCTCATGGCCAATTGGGTTCAAGCATGATCTAAAGGACTCAATGGAATCATCTTGACCTAATCACATAGTTCAAAAGATCTCAAGTACATAGGATTGACAGATGAATTTTGCAGTCAACTAATCAAAAGTCAATTGTGCACTGAAAAGTCAAACTTTGACTTTTTGGTCAAAATTAAGTGCCAAGGGTCATAATTCATCAAGATATGTCAAAATATGAAACTTGTTGATCAAGAAAGCTCAATTTTCAAATTAGGGTTTTAATTTGAAAATTTTTCATAACTTAGAATGTTTCTAAGTATGGAAATTTTCTTTTTTTTTCTCCAACTTTTTCACCATGATGCAATTGGATTCAAAGAAAACTTCCAACATGAAATTTGTAATACTCCATTAAATATACAACTTTTATTCACAAAGTTTTCCCAAAAGATGCTTTGATCTCAAGTTAAGAATTTGTGAATAAGGGTCCATGAACTAAAAGACTTAGTGAAAATTTGCCCTAATTTAGGCAGGTTTTTGACCCAACTTCATGGACATTTTTCACCTAGTTCCAAGAGGTATCTCAAAATTCATTTCAAATATGGATTGTAAAGAATGTTGCAAGATTTCCAAAATGTCCAAGAACTCTCCAAGATCATTTGTGGTTAGGGAGAATCGAAGAAGAGAAAATGGCATTTTGTCACTTTTGTTCAAGCCATTTTCACAATGCATCAAGTTGCAAATCTGATCAAGCATGCTTGTACCTTGCATTACAGGTCCTAAATCCATTCTACACTCCATAATTAAATGCTAACTCAGTGGTTAATGGCTTTATTTTGGCTTTTGGAGCATTGTACAAAGAATAAATACATAATTGGCATAAAGGGCACAATGCCATTTTGATAAAGCAAGCTTTTCCAACTTTATCAGCCTTGAGCCCTGGACTTGTTCCTTGAGTACATGAATTTTCCATGGATTACAAGCAAAGTATACCAACCCTTTCAGCTCACAAGATATCCAAGTACAGGCCTGCTAGCATGGTCACTTCACCTTTCTTCAAAAACAAGAAAAGTGGCCAAAAGGTAGAGAACTTGTACATCTGATAAAGGGTGGACTTGGCATCATTCAAAACAGATTCACAAACTTGTTACAAGCTATCACACGAAAGCAAAAGATCCCAAACACTCTCAAACTCAAAAAACACAAATTTCTGCCCAAACAGGGCATCTTCTGCAAAATCCTAGCCAAGTCATATTTTGCTCGTGCGTTTTGCCTCTTGAAACTTGAAACACTTCATCCACATCATATTCAAGCTATCCAAGCCCTTACATTGTTGTTGTAACCCCTGCTTCAGCCATCACCATTTTCATTTTGGAAGGTTGCAGCTTGACTTCTACAGGGAGTTTCAGCCATCCACAAGGCCAGCTAAGCATTGGAATAGCTTGAGGGAACTTCAAGGAAGCTCACATGATCCTCAGGCCTCACTCAAAGTCCTTACATTGCCATATCCAAATCCAGCTGAAAGAGGTATTTTTCAAATATATATCTCTTTATTTAAGCATCCTCAAGCCACGAGTTGTGAAGCAAAAATGTAGTCTCTAGCATGGTGAAGCTGTACATATGCATAGTTGTCATTTATTTTAACTGAGCTAAGAGAATTTGAGTTTTGAACATGCTGAAAAAATTAGGTCAGAAATTAGGGCAACTGAAATTCTCCCTGATCTTTGAGAGTTAGATTATGAATTTTATATCATTGGAATCGTGAGATTCCAAGCTAAATTTTTTATGTTGCAAGTTTTTGTTTTTGTGCAAGCGTTTGAGAGTTGCAGGTTGAGCTGCAAACACGCGCGCAAAGTGGATGAAGGACAGGGACAATGGCTGTCCTGGGCCTGGCGCGCCTTGGGCTTCTGTTTTTACTTCCCATACCCCCATGACTTGATATTTGCACCCCCTTTGCTTATTTTGTTTATTTTTTATATTTTCTCATATTTTTATGTTTATTGATTTTAATAATTTTTTCTGAACATTAAAAATCACAAAAATAATTTTCTTAATTTTTTGCAAATTTTTTTTTTACATATAAAAATAGTCTTATTAATAAATAGAACCTTATTTTCTCAAATAAATTGTAAATACATTTAATAAATACTTAATATTTTTATTTTATTATTTTACCCATAAAATATTATTTTCATACATATTTTTAATTTTTAATATTTGTTAATAATATTATTTATTATTTCTTGTACAAAAATGGACAAAATAAAATAAATATAGAACATATATTTTCTTTAATAAAAAACTAGGGTTTTTCACCCTTTCAAAAGTAACAATATTATTTTTCTTATTTTTAGGACTTAAATAATCTTATTTTCTCATACATAAAACAATTACAAAACATTTTGCATAAATACATTTTATTTGCATATTTAAATAATTGTGTATTTATTTATTTATTGTACGATAATTCAATTGGGTTGTAATAGTATTTTAGGGTTTTATTTTGTGCAAATATCCCCATTCAAAAACTTGTATCCCCCCTCCCATAATAATTGTTGTAATAGTTTAGTTTACTTTTACGCAATTTATTGCTTTCATATACCATGATAGTAAATTAGGATTTTGCATGATAAGACAAAAATCAAACAAATAGAATGACCTAATACAAGACAATCAAAGGCATGTAAAATGACACACATTACACACAAACACCCCTTAGGGTTTCATCCACTTGGTTGCCTAAACAAAAATGGCCATGGTATGCATGCAAAGTATCTTGGCAAAACAAAGCAAAACAAAACAAAAGATCATAGTCCCTCGATGACGCTATCAAAAGGTTGCCTAAACAAAATGATCTTGGTCCCTCAAAATGCTAAAGATACTTGGCAACATTTCTATCATGGTCATACGATGACCCACGCCTGTCCCGTTTAACATCCAAAGATAGGGTTGTTTACCAAATCAATGGTAAATCAACAATGTCAAAGGAATAAAAAGGCATAGGAAAGACATTTGAGTAGGGTAGATAGTTCCTAGTTACTTGCTCTCTTCAAAACAATCCTTGCTATTTTAAAACAAACACACAATATATTTTTCAAAACATTTCCAAACAACTTTCAAAACATTGAAACATTTTTCAAAAGACAAACATCTTTGTATACATTCTTACGAACGAGAATCATTACAAAGACTGCCAAAACGATGGCCTCTTTTCAAAATACTTTCAAAACCAAAAAAGCACAATTTCAAACAATTGTAAAAGTAAAGCAAGTGATCTAAGCAAGTAACTAAGAGCCCATGGAAAACCGTGGATGAAAAGGGTGCTAGCACCTTCCCTTTTCATAATCTACCCCCGGAACTCAAGAAAACATCTCAAAGGTATTTCCTGTGCTTTTTTACCTTTCCTTTTGGATAAAATAAAATTCGGTGGCGACTCTTGATAAACCGAAACATTTGCGATGAAATGTAAAACCTCAAGTCAGTTCTCCCACCGTATCACAGCAAGATCTGCCCAGGTTTGAATATGTGTCCGCTTCAATTTCATATACTAGTCTGAAGACGCCCCACTCAGGCTATCTTGAAAATAGTGAATCATTAGCTTCTAATCATGGGAACGGGCATGCATCTTCCTGCAATACATGCGCAAATGATTTCTTGGACAGGTAAGACCTTTGTTTTTTTCAAAGTCAGGTACTTTAAATTTTAGTGGAATTACCACATCAGGAACTAGGCCCATCTCGAGAGTGTCTACTTCAAAAGCCTCAAAACCCTCCACAACTTTTAATCTTTCCTCCAGAGCTTTGTACTGATACCTTACCAGTGGATTATCAACAGCATGAGTACCAGTCGTCTTTAAGGGTGCCTGGTTTGCATCCTCTGGGTCGTGGTCTCCGTATTGCAGGTCCAAGTAGTTGTCTGCATTATTAGTTGGAAACTGTAAGGTATGTGATGCCCCTGCTTTTGGTGGCGGTAGGACAAACCCTTCAGTTTCAGCTTCTTATTGGGCCATGACGAACTTTTGGAGTCCTGTTTCTCGCTCTTTCTTTAGTTGGTGACCGCTCGATGCACCAATAGTTTGGGCTACTTCTTCAAAAGCTACCCTGTGAATCTGGTCTTGCCTGTCAATAATTTTCTTCAAAGCTAGGAGAACTTGACTCAGATCTCCTTTCATTGAAGTGACATCACCCTTTACTTGGTCGAGATCCTCTTTGAATGCAACATGAGTTTCCTCGGTTTTCTCCATTTCTTTTTATTGATAGGCCCTTGCTTGATATGGAGGCCAAGGAGGTGGAGATCTTCTTCTACAAATGGTTCAACTGGAGAGATGTTTTTGAAAAAATGAGTTTTGATATGATATGCAGGTGCTTGTGAATGCATGTGTGCGAATGGATGTGTATGAACATGAAATGGTATCTTGTGTTAAATGTCTTATTCACTTGGTTACATGCTCTTATTTTTATTCGGTGACCAGTTTAAAAATAGATACGCAAGCAAGATGTGGGAACAAAATGCCTTTATTGAAGGTAACATAATTCAGATATTGAAAAATATTACAATCTTAAACCAAAACTTGTTTGTATGAAATTGAACCAATGGAAATAAGTCTTCTTGGTGTGCTTGTAGACACCTGCTCTTGAAACCATCTAACTTTGCTTGACAAAGATTGAGAAGGTCTTTAGCATATTATTTCCCTTTTCTGGCTTTGATTTCAAACATGTTTGGCGCATTGACGCGGATAAGTTATTTCCTTCGGTATCCATTTTTTAAGGACTGTCACCGAGATCTTGAGTTTATTATTTTTTTTGTACCCCCTATGAATAAGACAAATAAAAAGAAACGGGTGACGAATATATGAAATGTATGACGAATATATGAAATGTATGAATGCACGAATGTATAGACGCAAGGTTGAGTGACGGGGTTTTGTGATAAGTATCCTCATAAGGTAGGTTCCTTAATTTTGACCTACGGTTTATCTATCCTCCCAGAAGGTGGTTTCCTTAAGGGTATCATGAATAACACCAGAGGGAAAAAGCACAAGGGCCTCCCTTAGGTGGAGCCTCTTTACGGACCGAGACTTCCGTCTCAAAGTCGTGAAAGATATTGTCATGAGATTTTAGGTTAAGCTCCTTACAAAGAGTCATGGGTGACCTTCCAAAGTCCTACTCGCCAAGAGGATATCTCTTGATAAGTATTCCTTTTTCGGAAGTTCACCGACTCTAGGCGAAGTCGTCACATAAACTCGCAGGGATGATGTACCCCCTAAGTTAATAAACGGACCTTCTTTCTAAGGGTTATTGAAAATATTTTGAGAAATAAAAAATCCCGCCACGCAGTATATATGATGATAAACAATAGACAATAATTAAATAAATGTAATGAATAAATGAAAGCAATGAATAAATAAATAAATAAATAACCCCAAAGCAAAAAAACCTAAAACCTAAAGTTGAAGTCCCCAGTGGAGTCGCCAGCTGTTGCGACTGGTTTTTTAATCAGAGCTGCCACTATTAGTTTTTATCCTAGGGAAGGGAATCTAACAGAAAACCCTAATTCGCAGACAGGGATTCTAGGTTTCGGACTTCTTTAGACGAAAGGAAGGTATTAGGCATCTTTCATCTACCTTGTTCACAAGGATACTAGGTTTTAGGTTTGAGTTGGGGAAATAGGATTTAAATTTTATTAGGGGAAGGGCTTAAATTTTTTATAGGGGAAGGGTTTAAATTTTTTATAGGGGAACTCGCTACGATTTTTGATCGTATGCCTACGTATCCTCTTAAGAGGAATCAGAGTCCCAATTCGTAGTTCATATGGGGTTGGTGTCTTTTAGGGGTTTCAAATGTATTTTGAATCACCTCGCACTTGGCCGGGAGTAGTGATTTTGGAGATTTTGACTAAATGCGCGGTAAGTCAAAATCTGTTTGAAACCCTTTTATAAAAAATAGTTGATTAGATTAGTTGATTGCGATAAATAGTTTGTTGAGTGTTTTTTATCGTATTAATTGCAAAAATATCTTGATTAATGCATGATAAGGAAAATATTTTAATGCTAATAATATAGAAAATATATTCATGAGTTTTTTACATAAAATATTTACATGTGATAATAAAATAATAATATGATAATAAAAATTAATATTTATATGCAAAAATAACAATTAATATTAATATCAATAATAATTATTATAAAAAATAGTAATAATGATAATAAGAAAACATTTAAACTAATAATAAGAAATAATAATAACAAGAAATGTTTAAATAAGAAAATAGAAAAATAGAAAAAAAATTGCAATTAAAACAGGGGGTGCACTCTAAGTTGAGTCAATAAAATAGGGGGTGTTAAAATTAGGCTAGGCTAGGCCCATATATAGTTCTGAAGGGGGTGTAGTTTGCTTTGGGATTTAGTAAAACTAACAGAAGGGGTGTGCGAATAATAACGGGCTCGGCCCATTAAGCCCTTTGAAGGGATCCGGTTTTATTGAATGGGTGAGGGAGTATGGGAGTTACCGTGGACTTGGCCTCACGGCTGTGCACTGATGATCTAAGGGATAGAAATGAAGGTGCATGCTAGTTAATGTAAACGTGCACGTATTGAATCCAAACAGAACATAATAGTTATTTTTTCCATTACTCCATTCATCACTTATAGTATCGTTTCCTCTCTCCTTTACTCAACCCTTTCCTCTATCTTCTCTAACCCTAATACCTACAACCACCGCGACGGCGTCTTTTAACCCTAACCTCCCACTAAAATCCTGACTCCCCCTAACTGTTAACAACAATAATGAGCAAATCCAGAACTAAGTTCCATCGTACCTCCAATCGCTTGTTTATCCGATACTTCGCATTTTTGTTTCTTGATCTCCAACTCCCTTTTGATTTGTAGGTCCGTAGAGGTGGTGACGGTGAAGGCTCTTGCGGCGTTCAAAGGATGAGCGACAACACGATCAGGGTTTCAGATATTGAAACCCTAATTTATTTCTCTCCTATCTTCAACGATAGAGTTGGTATATTAGCTTCCTCTTTGCTTCCGTTTCGCCAAGAATTTCTCAATTTCTTCCCCTTCTGTTCTCCCCCCCCCCCCCCCAAAAAAAACGCATGTTCTGTTAATTTTGTTTAGTACTTATAGGGTTGTAGTTTTAGGGCTTTGTTACAATTAGTTAGCTTTGATTTAGGAATTATTAACAATTAGAGATTCAATGTTTATGACAATTGATTTAGTTTGATTTGTAATTTTCGGATTTGTATTATATAATAGAGATTTAGATTTTCTGTATTTGATTCAATATTCTTGGCTTGGACTACAGATTTTAGTTTTGGATATTTGATTCACTTTTAGCCTTGCACTGTAAAAACCGAGATCTATTTTTGCAATTATCTCAAGATCTGATTTGGTTTAATCTACACAGTAATTGTTAATTGAAAAAAACGTGTGCAGTCTTCTGTAATTGACACAGTATTTGTTTCTCAAACATGGGCCCTTTAAATTGTAATGCAAAAAATGTTATCTGTCCATTAACCAATTTTTATTACAACAAACATTTTTTTTAGCAAACTGGGCCTAACTGGCTTTTGCGTTTTGACACAACAGAACAAAAACTCTTAAAAAAGGTTTTAACAAATCAATATTAGTAAAGAGTTTTTTTTTTAATAATAATATTTTTTATTTTAAAATGAGGCAGCATTTACCAAAAAAGACAAATGGGCTGACTAAAAATAATGGGCCTGTAATTTTTATTACTATACCCTCTCTTTGCTATTTATCAAAAATGGAAATGGGCCAAACAAAATGGACCAAATTCTGATGGGCTTTAAATTGCAATTCCATCCCATCTTTCTTCACTAACAGCAATAATCTCTTATATTTCATTTCCACCTCTCCTTCACTAATAACAACTATTTAATAATTAAGAACTTAATAATTATTATTCTTTTGAAATAATTTCTATTTTCGAATCGCATGGGCCATTGGCCAACATGCTTCGTGAACGGGTTTATGAGTCTTTATGATTTAGAAATCCCCGCTTTCCTGAATTAAAATACACCCCCCAGTCTTTGATAAAGATAGTCCATCGGATACTGCTGTACCATCTTTAATTAAATATTTCTTCTATTTTAATCTCAAAAAATAAAATCATCGAGGTAGGACAAATTTGGGGTACGACAGCTACGCGTTTGAGAATGTAATGTAATATGCAGTGATGATTACTATATGCAGAGTGCCAAATATTAGGCTCATTGGGGTCCGTTTCCTATTGTCTTGAGATACCAATACAAATTGGTGCTTGAAAACTCGAGAATTAAGTTATAGCCTTGTTGGGGATTGAATTTTAGTCTTGCTGGGGAGGAGTAGCTTGATCAGACTTTCCTTACATTCTGGACTTCTTGTGAATGACTGGGTAGAGACATGGATCTCATTTAATACCCCAAGTTTTCTCTACGTTGAAGAATCGGATGCTCAACCGTCTAGAGGGAGGTGATGATGGCAAAAGCTGGGTCGAGGTGACTGTTACGACCTGCTACCTGCATAGAAAAACAAAATTTGAATGCCATGGTATTCCCTTGTGATGCCTTCATGGCTATGTAACATCGTATTTCACATCATAGCTTGTGATTATTATTGCCTTATTGCTTTCAATGCAATGCTTAATAAAGAATTTAAATCACAATTTGCATACGCAAAATAAAGTAAAAAGGACATAACAAAGAAACTTTTTGGTGGAAAGGAAAATTTTTATTAATGAGATTGGCCTGTGAATAGGCATTCGTACATGGAAACAACTCCTAAATGAGGAAGTTGCAAAGAAAAGACAAAATACAACAGGTAAAATGGGCAATACGAAAATCTCAGACTTCCATAAAACTTATATTGTTATAGTTCCCATATCCTTGGTTGGTCCTAGTGCTTTGCTTCCGAAGGATAATAGTTGAATTAATTCATCCAGTATTAGGAGGGTACCTTGTTATTTTTGAAGAGTTTTCAGACTGCAGTCTCTCGCTTTTAGTCCCTAATTTTTTCCTAAATTTCCATTTCGAGTTTTCAATCCAATGGAATACCCATTTTTGCCTAAGCCGCCCTTTCAGGTTTTCAACTTAGCGGGTTATACTCTTTTTTCTTTTTTAGCCCTAACTTTTTCCTAATCCGCCCTTGTGGGTTTTCAAATTAGCAGGTCTTTTTATGCGTAGTATTTTTGACTGAGTCTGAATTGACTGGAAGTGGAACGTCTTCCCCATCCATGGTCTGTCAGGATTAGAGCACCTCCTTAGAAAGCTTTCTTCACAATGTATGGCCCCTCATAGTTGGGTGTCCACTTGCCTCTTGGATCAGAGTGAATTGGGAGGACCTTCCTTAACACCAAGTCATCTTTGTGGAACTCTCAGGTCGAATCTTCTAGTCAAATAATCTCTTGAGGCGCTGTTGATATAACTGACCATAACAAATGGCTTCTAGACACTTCTCTTAAATGAGATTGAGTTGGTAGATCCTCGGTTTGAATCCATTCAGCTTCATCAAGCTTAGTATCCACCAAAACCCTTAATGAAGTAATTTCCACTTCGACGGGGAGCACTGCATCCATACCATAGACTAGCAAAAAAGGAGTTGTCATGGTAGAAGTACGCACCGAAGTTTGATAGTCGTGTAGAGCAAAGGGCAACAGTCTCATGCCAATCTTTGTATGTTCTCACCATTTTCTGGACGATCTTCTTTATGTTCTTGTTGGCTGCTTTGACTACTCCATTCATCTTTGGACGGTAGGGTGACAGATTATGGTGCTCAATCTTGAATTCTTCACACATTTCCTTCATCATTTTGTTGTTGAGATTCGTTCTGTTATCAGTGATGATCTTGTTAGGAGTTTTGTAACGGCATATGATTTCTTCTTGATGAAGCGAGTGACGACTTTCTTGGTCACATTATTGTAAGAAGTCCGCTTCCACCCACATGCTGAAGTAATCAATAGCAATGATAATGAACCTGGTGTCCATTTAAAGCGCTTGGCTCAATCCGTCCAATCATTATCAATGCCCCATATTGCAAAGGCCCATGGTGAAGTCATCACATTCAAAGGAGGGGAGGAATATGTATCATGTCTGCGTAAACTTGACATTTATGGCACATCTTTGCATACACACAATAGTCACTTTCCATCGTCATCCAGAAATAACCTGCTCATAGGATTTTCTTGGCAATATCATGTCCACTGGCATGAGTCCTAAAAGAGCCCTCGTGAATTTCTCGTATGATGGATTCTGCTTCATGTTTATCCACGCATCTGAGCATAACTGAGTCATAGTTTATTTTGTACATAACGTCTCCTGACAGTAAAAACGTGGATGCTAATCTTCTAAGATTCTGCTTATCACAAATCGTAGCACCCTCAGGATACTCTTGCTTCTCAAGATATCTTTTAATGTCGAAATACCACAGCTTTCCATTCGACACGTCTTTAGTTATGAGAAAATGAGCAGGGAAAACATGTGATGGCTCCTTGTAACGAAGGATTCTTATATTGGTGCATGATTCAGATAACTGACTTTGAACATTGCCACTAAAGTAGCTAGAGCATCTGCCAACTGATTTACTTCTCTAGGAATGTGCTCAAATGTGATCTCATCAAAAGCGAGTAATAGCTCTAATATGTAATCCTGGTTTGGAACTAAATTGGGGTGTCCTGTATCCCAATCACATCGTACCTGGTATATTACTAAGGAAGAATCCCCATAAACTTCAAGAATCTTAATCTTCAAATTAATGGATGCTTCAAGGCCCATTACACAAGCTTTGTATTCTACGATATTATTCGTACAATCAAAACATAGCATGGTCGTGAAAGGTTTGTAAGTATTGCATGGAGAATTCAGAACTACCCCAATACCATGGTCCATGGCATTCGAGGCACCGTCGAATGTGAGATTCCATCCTCTCCTGGTTTGAGTCCTTCTTTATCATCAAGTTTCATAGCATCCTGGTCTGGAAAATCGAACTTCATTGACTAATACTCTTCAATGGCTGGTGAGCAAGATGATCTGCAATAATAATACCTTTGATAGCCTTTTGTGTGACGTACTAGATTTCATACTCAGATAAAAGCATTTTCCACCGAGCCAATCATCCTGTAAGTGCTGGTTTCTCGAAAATGTAACTTTATCGGATCCATCATAGATATCAGAAGTGTAGAGTGCGTCACATGTACTGCCTCAAACGTCGAGCTTCCCACATAAGAGCGCAACAAGTCTTCTCAAGTAATTAATACCTTGATTCACAATCAATAAACCTTTTGCTCAGGTAATAAATGGCGTGTTCTTTTCGTCCAGTGTCAGCATGTTGTCTGAGCACACAAGCCATAGATCCTTCAAGCATAGTCAAATACATAATGAGAGGTATCTCTGGAACTAGAGGAATGAGTATTGGTGGTTCCTGAAGGTACTGTTTAATCTTTTCGAAGGCCTCTTGACAGCTATCATCCCAATGGGTATCTTAATTCTTACGTAACAATTTAAAGATGGGTTCACATGTAGCTGTAAGATGAAAAATGAACCTAGCTATGTAATTCAACCTCCCAAGGAACCCACGTACTTATTTTTCATTTTTTCGGTTCCAACATATCATGTATTGCTCTTACCTTGTCAAGATATACTTCAATTCCTCATTGACTTACGATGAAACCAAGTAACTTGTCCGACCGAACCCCAAAGGTGCACTTGTTGGGATTAAGCCTTAACCTAAACTTTCGTAGATGATCAAATAACTTATGCAAATGGACCAAATTTTCTTCCTCAGATTGTGATTTTGCAATCATATCATCCACATACACCTCGATCTCTCTATGAATCATATCATGAAAGAGAGTCACCATAACACGCTGGTATGTTGCACCAACATTTTTGAGACCAAAAGGCATGACCTTATAGCAAAAGGTACCCCAAGGAGTTGTGAAAGTTATTTTATCCATGTCTTTAGGAGCCATTTTTATCTAATCGTAACCCGAGAATCCATCCATGAAGAAGAACACTGAAGACTGAGCAGTATTATCAACCAACACATCATATAAGGAAACAGGAAATCATCATTTGGCTTGCTCTATTCAAATCTCGGTATTCAACACACATAGCTATGTTACCATCTTTCTTAGGTATAGGCATAATGTCAGCAATCCATGCAGATAATTTATCACAGATAAGAAGCCTGCATCAAGCTGTTTCTAAACTTCTTCTTTGATCTTCAAAGCCATGTCGGTCTAGTTCTTTGCGGCTTATGCTTTACAGGAGGACATTCTGGCTTGAGCGGCAATTTGTACATCACTATATCAGTGTCTAAATCGGGCATGTCTTCTTACAACCAGGCGAAGATGTCAGCATACTCTCAAAGCAACTCAATCAACCCCTTTTTTCTTCACTTTTCAAGGCAACACCTATATTGACTTCTCTCTTTACCTCTTCAGTACCAAGATTGATAACTTATGTATATTCTTGATAGGCTGGATGATCTTCTCTTCCTGTCTCAAGAGTCTTTCTAGTTCTTCAGGGACTTCACAATCTTCCCCACTATCCTCGTTAGCATGGTCAACTAAATTCTCAAGGATATTAGGAACCGGTAGCACTATCATTTTTGATGGAATTCGAGACGGACCTGCATGATTGATGATTTTATGTTTTATTTTAGAAAGTGCAAGAAAATATTTAGAATATGAAAAGAAAAGCATGCCATTTTATTTGGAAAAGTAAAGAGTAAAAAGAAAAGACAGGAATAAATATGTATGCGAAAGTAGGACTTTTATTCAATTTTAAACAGAGATTGAAACATAAGGGGACCCTTCTACAAGTTGTCTCTATGCCTTGGGAAAGGCATATGACTTAATGGAAACAGAAAATTACACATCAAGGAAAACAACTTCAGGGATGTCCATAATAGTAGTCCAATTGCTGAGCTCCTGGTATGGCGCAATGTGATAGATAAATATGGAAACATCTTCGTTGTCACCTTCATCATCTACTGCAAGAACTTGTCCTTCTTTGCTTGTACCAGCACTGATGAACACTTTAGAAATTGGGAGAACTTGCTTTCCTTTGAGAGGAACCCAAACTAGCTTGCACAGAGGAGAGTGGCTGATATCCAAGACCACATCGATCTTTCTTCTCAAGTACCTCAATTAATTTTCCCCAACCATCATGGGGAGATCTAGCTTCCATGAGGGCTTTGGCATCATTCAAAGAGACCATGGGTGCTTCAGACTTCTTACCTTCCACAATGGGGAACCTGTCAACAGTAACAATCTCCAAAGCTTCAAAGGGAAACTAATGCACCTTACCTTCCACTTCCACATAATGGTAGGTTATCAGACTATTAATCACTACATCTTCTTCTCCACAAACGACAACTACCTTGTCATTTACAATGAATTTCAGGCGTTGGTGAAGAGTAGATGTCACAGCTCCTACTACATGGATCCATGGGCAACCCAAAAGGAAAGTATAGGATGGACGAATTTCCAAAACATAGAATGAAATATAGAAGGTGTGGGACCAATCTTAACGGGAAAGCCTACTTCTCCCTCCACAGACCTCCTTGAGCCATCAAATGCTCGAACACTTAGGGTGGAAGGCCTCATCATTACCCCATTAATTTTCATCTTAAACAGAGTAGCCTTAGGCATCACATTGAGAGAAGAACTTGTATCCACCAAAACTCGAGATAAAACTGTATCCAGACACCTTATGGAAATGTTCAATGCTTTGTTATGCGCTCAGCCTTCAACAGGGAGCTCATCATCACAGAAACCCAAACAATTTGCTACAGCAATATGGGTTGTGATCCCTTCAAACTGAGCCACTGAAACGTCTTGTGTAACATGTGCAGAACATAAAATTTTTAGTAAGGCATTCTGGTGGGTCTCTAAACACAAGAGAAGAGACAAGATGGAGATCTTGGATGGTGTCTGGTTGAGTTGATCAACCACTTTGTAATCACTTCGCTTAAGAATCCTCAAAAGTTTCTCCGCTTCTTGTCCTACAGAAGGTTGAGGCTGGTTATTAATCACTTGCTTGCCCCTAGCCTTGGCTAGAGCATCACTGTTGGTTTCTTTGGGAGGCGGTGGTGGAGGATTAAAGACCCTGCCACTACGAGTCATGTTACTGATTCCTGCAATGTTGGTAATATTCTTGTCACCCACTAGGATACACTCATATTTCTTCCCAAGAATATAGACCACATTATACTCCCACGGAAATTCTTTTGAGTTGTCACACAGAGGAGTAATAGGAATTTGAGCTATCACGGGGGTAACTGGAGCTTGAATCATTAATGGAGTAGCGGGAGCCTGAATCATCAACGGGGTGCCTTGTGTTAATGAGATGTTCCTCGGATAATAAGGAATTTCCAAGACATCAATCTCTTCTTCTAGAAATATCTTCTCTACCTGTAGGACACCTTTATCCATTAGATGTTGGATAACCGTCTTCAAATTAGCATATTTTTCAGGTGTAGAGGAACATATCAAGCAAAAGTCACAGAGTTCCTGCAGCACCTCATGCTTCAACAAATGTTCTATAACAGTCCCCAATGACATATTTATCTCATCAACTTTGGTTACCAGAGTTTGTTCACTACTTTCTTCAATAGCATTGATCGTTGCCCCTAGGTGAGGAGGCGTGGGATTATTCTGAATATTGGGACCAACAGGGTTAAAATTTTTGGTCTTTGCATCGAGGAGGTATTGAACTTTACATTTAAATTCTCTATAATTCTCAATCGTGTGGTTTGGGGCTCAAGAACGAAATTCACAATGAGCATTAATATCATACCCCCTTGGGAGAGTATTTGGTGGTGGACCAAGTTCACGCAGTTGAACCAACTGGTTGGAAAGAAATTGAGGGAGAATATGTGAATAGGACATAGGAATGGGATCAAATCTCCTCTCGCGCCCTCTTTGTCTCTATTGAACTCTCGGACCTTGAGGTTGCTAATTTTGTTATTGATAATTTAGAGGTGGTGCAAATTGTTATTGTGGAAGATACCGTGGTTGAGGAGCGAAAGGCCATTGTTGGGCCATCTAGTATGCTGTAGTTGCAGCATCATACACTTGAGGAACTTATTGATTAGGAACATTAGCAGGTGTTGGAAATAAGGAAATCGAACTTGAGGATATGTAGGAGCTTTTCCTTGGTTGATGGTGACAGCACTAGTCTCACCCTCTTTCTTCTTGATGAAACCAGAAAACGGCTTCCTACCAATGCCAGTATTGTTGTTGTTATTGATGGGATACCTTGGATCGTTCTAGCCTTGATACAAGTTTCATCATGCTCTCCTATAATAACCATATCAGATAAAGAAATAGAGGTACTTCTAAGCATGTGTTGGAGATAAGGACCTCGTAGAGTATCCATGAACAAATCAATCAGTTCGCGATCCAAGAGAGGAGGGTGGACCCTGCAGCCAGTTCACGCCACCTTTAGGTGTACTCTTTAAAAGGCTCATCAGATTTTTGTGTCATCCCTTGAAGCTGGGTGCGGCTAGGAGCCATGGCGGTATTATAATGGTAATGTTTCAAAAAGGCGTCAGCAAGCTCTCCCCAAGTACTGACATGAGTTCTCTCTAATTGCATATACCAATCCAATGGTGCCCCTGTCAGGCTATCCTAGAAGAAATGCATGAGGAACGGTTCATTTTAAGCATAAGCTTCCATTTTGCGACAGTAAGAATGAAGATGATTCTCTGGGCAGGAGGTGCCTTTATACTTATCAAAATCAGGAACTTTGAATTTGGGAGGAATAACTACCCCCGGTATGAGGCACATTGCAGCAGTATTGAACCACGAAGTCTTGATACCTTCCATAGCTTTGAGACGCTCTTCAAGAGCATGGTACATTTTTGCAGTTTCAACAACTCCCGTGGCGAGATTCGCATGGGGCACATCAAGATCAATGATGTCGTAATGATCATCAACATCATTCCGAGGAATTCCCGTAGGGGTCTCAACATTCGCATTATTATTCCCTCCATTTGGAGAAGTGGAGGGGGCAGCAGTGGCAAGTTTGGAAACACTTTGATGTAGCTCTTCCATAAGCTGATCCATTCGAGTGCCCATGGTGTCCATATCTCGGCGGAGAGCATTCTAATTTTCTTCGAAGAGATCCATAAGTCTTCGTTGGTTGTTTCTTGTACGGTAGGGATGTAGGAAAGTCATATTTTCTATTCACCGAAGTCTGATCGAAAAGGGACCCCGATAAGTTTTTATTATGACTAATGAATGTATGATAATATGAATGCATGTTTCATCTTCATTTCTGAGGAAATCCAAAGACTCATCTATCTGTTAACATTTTTTTCATTTTTAAAAAGTTCAACCAACGAGACTTGTCTTTGGAATTCCTTGGACATGAGATGCATATACATGATGGTATAATGTCATGGTATGCTATGGCATGAGACCTTAGCTCTACATATTCTGGATAACCACTATGTAGTCCTTTGCATAAACTGAAAGTAACAGGGTCAAAGGTCCGATGTCACAAGCATGGAGTCAAGGTAACCACCCATAAGGTATGTACTAGGGGTTTATCATCTGCTGAACAAGGTTCTAGGGAAATCTCAGAGTCTACGCTCTTCCATTCGAAATTACCAACATCCCAATTACTCGGTAATTAGTAATATTCACGGGAAAAACTCGTCTGAGTGCAGCATCGCGTAACAATTACTTCTGAATTACTTCGCCATAGTCCCCGCACTATACCTAAAAAGGACAAGATAGGTTAATGGTTCTATGGCTCTCAGCTTCTCTGGCTCCCAAGTCAAAAGAAGCAATGTCTTCTTGATTACTCGGTAAACAATTCTACATTCAAGGGGACCTCCACTGAGTGGGGGATCTCATGCCTCCTTCTTCGGGATTACTCCCTTAAAGTTAACATGATTATATCGCCCGTCCTAATACTAGTGTAACCCCAAGTCCGGGTATATGACTTATCAAATGAAATCACCCACCCTAACATCACAAAAGATATAGCATATCCAGAATATGTGAGTAGCAAAAAGTACAATGCAATATATACAAAAGAAATCAATAAATCAATAAAGAAATAAAGTGGTAAAGAAAATAAAGTAAATAAAGTAAATAAGTAAACACCCAAAGAAACAAATAAACAAAACTAGGATTGACTTGCATTGGATCCCCAGCAGAGTCACCAGCTGAAGCGACCGGCAAAAAACACAGAGCCGCCACCGAACTTTATTTATCCCGAAGAAAGGGTAAATATCGAGAAAACCCCAAGAGGATGGATAAGATGATCTTGCAACCAAAAGAGAGGATACATAAGTCGATTATGCGAGGGGAAGGTATTAGCACCCCCTCACACCCGTTGTACTCAACGGGATCCATTTTGATTGTTTTCTTCTAAGGGTGTTTCTATCTATAAATATACTTGCTAAGGGGAACGAAATGGTTTTTTATTAGTTCATTCGTGAGGGTATCATAATCCTTTGCTTATGTATCCCGTGAAGGAATTAGAACATCATAGTTCTTCTATAAAATGTTGGTTTGTTGGTGTTTTTTATTGGGCGACGTTAATGCATGCATTCTAGCAATAGCCACGGCCGGTATCGCGGTAGAATGGAGATAGCATGCCCTTTTGAGGAGATATTTGATTTGTTGAATGTTTTGTTAAGTATGGAATGAGTTTGAATAATGATTAAGTGTTTTTGGATTTTTTTGATTAAGGAGAGAAAATTTTGTTTTAGTTTACAAAAGAAGAAAGAGTCTAAGGGGGAGACTAAAAAACCTAATTGTTGCCATACAAGGTGTGAACTTAAAGTTGAGTGTAAAAGGGAAATTATATCCTAAAATTATCATACAAAGTTTGATCCTAATGTCTAATTCAATATGAAACGATCAACATGAATTTAATCGATTCGGGGAATCACTTAAGGGAACATGTATTTAAGATTGACCAAGTAATTAAGCAAAAACAAAGAAATTAAGTTCTTAACATTTTTTTATGATTTTTATCAAGTAAATAAAAGAAAATAATACTTTAATATTTTTATGATATTTTGTGAAAATAAATATTAAAACCTAATTCTAAATTATTATGAATTGCAAAATCGAGGAATTCTAAAAAAGGGGAAATCCAAATTTTAATACTACTCTATTCTAATATATTTTTATTTTTTAATAAGAAATAATCCAAAGAAAATTAAAAATTCTAATCTAATATTTTTGTGTTTTTTATCATATAAAGAAAATTTAAACCTAATTCTATTTTTATGATTTTTGTATGAATTTTAAATGAAACAAGGGAAAAAAACTTGAAACTTTGAATTTTAAAGAAAAAAAAGTAAG